>JAYKKI010000036.1:17761250-19237500 GCA_039881145.1 Druceiella hillmani | reverse complement strand
TAATTACCATTATAGCTAATTCTTATAAACGTTTTTGTGCTACAAAGTAGGGCCTCATAGTTTCGTGCTCAACTGAAACAAACGGCGAATCACCGAAGGTTGAGAATACTGTCAACAAATTAACCGTATATAATTATTAGTTATGTATAAATGTCATTAATATGAAATGCGATCATAACCTTTTTTTTAACCGAGAAAAGCCAGGTTATTCAGCCAGTAGTAATATGGGTGCTCTTTACATATTACAGACACTCGTTCTCACCGCGGCGCTGCTGTACGTGGTAAGGGCACTACCACAGCACGGTTCACACGGTGCTCAGGTGCATGGTGTCGTGCACGCGATTCAAGTGCATGAGCACCATGAAGCTCACCACAATGCTCACCATGCCGTACATCACGCTCCCGCCGTTTCCTCTCAGAGCCTTTTGATTCATAATTCGGGCGGACATCACGTTAACAGCCACGGAAAAGGCGGGCACCACGAACACGAGGAGGAACATTACGTGAGTTGTACTTCTTTAAAATATTTTCTTTAAAATTAAAGTGAAATGAAGTCCTTGAATAATTTTTTTGTAATAAATATATATAAAGTTCATATAATATAATCACTGAATATTATAGGGTCACCCTAAATACGTCTTCGAGTACAAGGTAGAAGACCCACATACAGGTGACAAGAAGTATCAGAAAGCGCGGGACGGTGATAAGGTTGAAGGCCTCTACCATCTAGTTGAAGCCGACGGAAGGTTGAGGACTGTCAAGTACCACGCAGACAAGCATAGCGGGTAAATTTTAGTCTTTAACTATGTTTCGCAAATTTTTGCAATTGAAAGTTAGGAGCAAAATTTAATTTTGCGTAGGGCTTACTCAGGCATTGACAGGCATATTATTAGTTTCCAAAAGTAGTAACCGGCATATCAGGCAATGACATAACTGTTACTATTTTTACAATTAAATAACATCATATAAATTTTGCTTATAATTAATCTTTTTGCATGTTATTAATGACAGAAACCAAACACATATTCATTAATCCACAACTTCATAATGAAACATTCATTAGCCTAATTTTTTTCGGCTCTTAAACAAAAATATAAGACATAAAACTTCGAATGCAATTTATCTTTCTTTATGTTATATGTGTATTTCCGTTGCAATAATTCCAGATTTAATGCTGAAGTCATCCATTCCGGTCACGCTGTCCACGTGGAGCCACCCAAGCACTATCACCACTAGTGGATTCCAATAATTGAGTTAAATTTTTTTTTCGTTACTTGGTTTATACTTAATTTGTTTTTCCTAAATAAATAACTTATTTTACTTTAAAAAACCTTATCAGTGTTGTTTTTGAGTGGCACTCGTAAAACCTTGTAAGAAGAAAATAATTCACCCTACCATAAAATTATAATTTTATTGACAATAGTTCTTTTCAAGCTAACTTCTAACTAAGCATATAATTAGATATGAGATGATACAGTTTTCATGGTGCTGGAGTATGGAATTCACTTTCCAAATTGAATAAAATCATATCTTATTACCAATGAAATAGGCCTTTAGAACCAAACACAATCCACACGAATTATAAAGTTTTTTGTCTAATTAAATAAAATCAACAATGAAATATTTAATATTTGAAAGCAAGTAAGAATACAAATAATATGAAGAATTTGGAAAAATGGAATAACATTACATTCAAGAAGATTTATTCTTAAATATAAATCTTAAATATAAAATGGTTTTACGAGAATTGTATAGACCTGAGTTTTTCCTGAAAAAATCATAAGACGAGAAACATCACGATGAGAAATTTGCTGATATATTTTAAATGTTAACAGTCTTTTTTAGCACCCACCTTTAGCAAATGTGGCAAAGCTTTTTGTAATGTAATTTCAAAATATGTGCTTCTAAATTAAAACAACTTGCCGAATGCGTATCTACATATATCCTGAGTTTTAATGTAATTTTCGCTAAACGAGTTGTACAATACATATTTTCATTCTTCAAAACTTAGAGTGGAAACGACGATAACAGAGGACTCATATTTTCCTTGGACTGAATCTGGCTTTACTAAATAAAAGTTACTTAACTACACCGCGTTACAATAACATGATGAGGCATATTTGAACATTTTTGATGCGTCTTTAAGTTTTGGTGGAGTTTTTTGAAAGCAGCATCTACCTGTAATGTGGAAGTTTCTTATTCTGATACCAAAGCATTAGAAAAAGACGAGAAACTTTTAGCAATGGATATGTAGGTACGTAGAAAATACTATAAGCCAAGTTTTAGGTCATGTTCAAGAAAAGTGAAAAATTCACCTTTCTTGTCGCTTATTTCACTACTTTTCTTAATGCAGGAAAACATAAGTCGAAAGCTGCTGTATTGATTTCAATTATGGGAATGACTTTTATTCATAAACTACAATTAATGTTAACAGGTCTCTATTTTTTCTTGCCACTTCCTGATTTCTAAGGATTGTAGGCGCGGGGCACCATATTACAATTGACAATTAAATGAAATTAGGTATGTAGTGTTATTTCTACTTTCTTTAAGTTCTTTACCACGACCTAGATTTCTTTGTATTACACGATTTTCAGGTGGGCTATTAGCAAAGATTTTGCTCTTAACAAAGATGCAATCTTTGTTAATAGCCCACCTGAAGATATTGTAATACAACGAAACCTAGGTCGTGGTAAAGAACTTAAAGAAAGTAAAATAATACTACATTACGTAGTTCCATTTAATTGTGAATAATGAATTTCTACAAATTTAACGCCAAATATATTTAGTAATCAAATTGAGTTCGTATCTGACATATCTTGTACTCATATTTAGAGTTATGCACGTAAAATATAGAAATGTAGTCTTTATGGTGGGATCTAGTTGTCTGTCCGTCTATAAATAACGATTATTTTTCGCAATAAGTACTTTTGTTGTTTATTTGAAATTATTTACAATTGCAGAATTTGCTTGTCTGTTTCTAAGTATTTGTGTGTGAATTTTATAAATATTTTTATTTTCTATTCAAAATGAGGTCCAAAACAAGGGATTAAAATTAAATAGTGGATTTTCGAATTTTAAATAATTTGTGGACCTAATTAATTTATGGTAAAACCACCAGTTTGCAAAAAGATTTTTGTTAAATATTTCAGAAACGACTAAACTTTTTACAAAACAAAAATATAAAATAAAGTGAAATCAGCCGACAAACACGTCAGCCATATTAAATTAATGTTGCATTATAATTTCCGGAATTTCTTCTTACTAATTTTTCCATCCCTCGAATATAGCTTTTCCATCTTCTCCGTTACACATATCATTGGAGGAAATGCCCGTAACCGACAAGGTGGGCAGACGTGTTTGTAGTAGCAATGCATAGCTTTGACGCTGCTGCCGATACCGGTATGTAACAGTTTAGCTACTCTAAATACTATTTCAGTCCCATTTGATAAGCGACCAGGAAGGAACCTGGGCCCCTGCGGTATGCCGCGCCATCAAAGGGCGTTAGTCCTCTGACTACCCCAACATACCAGAAGATCGAAGAGAGAGGATCGGAATTTAAATGCAAGGAAATGCTATAAATATAACAAAATATATAGTTGGTATAACGATTAATTTGTATAGATAAAATAAGTCTTTTAACATATATTATTTAAAGGCTTTCGAAAATTATTAAACCAACAGCAGTGGATGCGACGATCATAGATAACATATTTTCTAATTTTATAGACAGTTTAAAATTTGCAGATGTAACGGGAGATTGCAATGTTTTCTAGTTTCCGTAAACAGTTACGGCTAATATTTATAAAATAATAATTCATAATGTGCTGGCTGCGGAGTTCTAGGCGCTCCAATCGTATTCGCACTTAACGATACAACTTCCGTGCCTGGCCGGATTTTTGTATGGTTGTCTCACCCTGAAATTAAAATTGTTACTTGTCTTTTTTTTAATATAGGCTTTTTACATATGAACCGAATTTTCAATGAAATCAGATACATCAAAGCTCATACCAAAATTTAAAAAAGGTTAACAAACCTTTAGCAACGACATGTAGGCAAGCAGATTACTGTAAGCCATATCTCCTTTGATGATAAATATAGGGCTCAAACGATGTAAATTATTCCACTCTGTCGATTTAAAATTACCATTTTTTACATATCGGTTCCAAAACTTACAATATTACTTTTGCCAACTTTAGATATGAGAAGTAAATCATTAACAAGTCGAGAAAAATAGATATATCCTTCAGCAAAATTGGAAGCAAAAGCCATTAAAAGAAACTTGTTGCTTAAAAAAATGTAAATAGTAAATAACAAATTATTGAAACATAAATCAGTAACGTTATAAAGTTTCATTTTCTACTCTCCCCGATATAAATATATAACGTAAATAAAATTTATAATAAACGTTGAATCATACAAGTATCCTTTGTTCCTTAGTTCAGATATTATAAACGAATATAATAATGAAGGCGATCTAACCAAAAAATAAAATGATTACTTTAAATTTATACACTCAGGAGCTAAATATTTCTTGTAGAAATGTCTTGTCTTCCTGATCAAATAACGCAACCAAGTTTTTGATAATATATAATAACATATATGCACTTAACTTATTAATATTCACCGCAAATCTTCACTTATACTATACATACCAAGTGACGAGCCTTGCGGGTGCGTTACTATGTGAATGAGTGCGTACGTGCATGCGCGCTTAGGTACGTGCCTATGTATATTGATGCCTGCATGTGGGTGTATATGTGTGAACGATTGTTGAAAATCCGAGTAAGGCCACGCATTTTCCCAAATTACAAAGGTCCTTTGTCCGTTGGAATTTCTCTATTTGAATTAACATTATTCATGTTTATCGGGATTTATAAGAGTTCGATTGTCTAAATACTCTCTTTCTGATGTTATATTTATAATCAGAATTACGGAAAATATAAATCTACTGTCTTTTTATCATTAAAAATACTGTAACGAGCATTACATAATAGCATCCTTTCATTTTTCAGACAAGAATTGATATCTTGAATCTATAAATTTGCAAAGAGCATATTTATATAAAAATATATTAATTGAATATATTTGGCGTTAATTTTGTAGAAATTCATTACTCACAATTAAATGAAACTATATATATATATATATATATATATATAGATAGCATCTTTGCTAATATCCCACCTGAAGATGTTGTAATACAACGAAACCTAGGTCGTGGTAAAGAAATTAAAGAAAGTAGAAATAATACTACATCACGTAGTTTCATTTAATTATGAAAATATATTAAATAAAAGCATATATTTATTTTATCATTTAAATTGGAAAACATTTCAACAAAAATTTTATTAATTTTCATAGCAACCAAATGAGGAGCATACATTCTCAGTGACCGCTCTTTAATTCCATAATAAAGGAAATCGTTCTTTGTCTTTGAAATAAATAAAACGTATGATCTACATATAATTTTAAGGATAAGTAGAATTAAGGAAACAAAGGTTTTAAGAACAGTCTGAATTTGTGTTCCAAACAAACCTCTAGCTTACTAACCGATTACTTTCATCTATCTGCAATCAATCACTAACGTGTCACAAATAAATACATATAATTAGGAATTAGCATTCTTAATATTACAGAACAAACCTGTTGTTTTCAACGCTATTGTGAGTAAAAGTAGTGATAAGACGAGTACATATTACACATTGCGCCTACACTTAATCGGAAAAGATTTAACAATTATTAAGTTTTAGTATAAAATGTTAGCCGGGATTGATGTGAAGCACAGTTCAACACCATTGCTCTGGTAACCAATAACAAAATGAATTATAAGGTATGTGTTCCGTTATTTTTTTTTATAAATCAAGAACTATTTCATTGGTATTAATAAAAATTATTTTATTTTAAAATACCAAACAAAATTTTATAGACTTCCACTCTCTTCACGATGCTGCTATATGTAGTCAGCGCATTACCGCAACACAACTTGCATCCTACCGTAGCGCATGGAGTGGTGCATTCTGTGCATACGCACGAGTATAAAGATGCACACTATTCAAAGCACCATGCGCCCGCGGTTTCTTCCCAGAGTCTCGTCGTCCACAACTCGGGCGGACACCACTCTGGTGGCAACGGCGATCACGGACATCATGGACACCACGAGGAACACTACGTAAGTTTCATTTCATCGAGATATTTCTTTAGCCTAAACTGACATTTTTCCTCTGACTCCGAGAGTAATTTAATAAGCGTAAAATTTATATTGGTACATCTAGTATGTAATCTCTGTGCTTAAAAGTCATATATACAAATTCCATAAAAGAAATTAAACTCTTATGTTAATCGTACCGCATTTTTATTTAGTTCTCAATAGTGAGTTTGATATCATAATTGTACTAGAAAATGACTACAGTTTTACATATTGTACAGAAAAGGCTACCCTAGTATGTCGACTAACCACTTGTTTTCTTTTCCCAGACCAACCAGTTTCTTTCTTTTAACTTGTAGAAAAACTATTTAGTTTGGTAACTGTATTATTACGCAGTAAATTTAACTGGCTACTAAATATGCTTATTATAGAAATGAAGTAAAAAATAATGAGGTATACCATATTGCAAACAATTTTTGCCATTAATAGAATCACTTTATTAGGCACTTGCTGTCTTTGCCCTTATCTCTAAATAAATTAATAACTGAATGACAGCGGCAAGGATATAAGCAGTAATAATTAACACCATTTTAAAAACAGGAAAAATTAATGTTTTACTTATTAAAATTTGCTAATTCATTATATCATATGTAAACTTATCTGCAGACTTTAAATAATTAATGTTCGAATAGGGTCACCCTAAATACGTGTTCGAGTATAAAGTAGAGGACCACCATACAGGTGACAATAAGTACCAGAAGGAGTCCCGTGACGGAGACAAAGTGGAGGGAGTCTATCATTTGATTGAAGCTGATGGAAGATTGAGAACTGTCAAGTATCATGCTGATAAACATAGTGGGTAACTTTCAATTGTTTGCTTCAATATTTTGAAAATGTTTGATAGACGAATGATTTATCATTCATCAAGTAAATGTAAGATATAAATAAATAGCTATATGAGCTTCGTTTTAGTTACATTATAATCGTTACTTTGTTACTACAGATTCAACGCCGAAGTCACGCATTCAGGACACCCAAAACATGTAGAGCAGCCTAAATATCACCATCACTAATTTTTCACTTAAATACCAGTTAAGCTAAACAGATCTTTGTTAAATATTATGTAATTAACATTTAATAAATAAATGTGATATTCAGTTAAAAAAATTAATTAATTTTCAGTCTTTTTAAAATCAGTTTACGAGAAACAACTATAAAGTTGAACAAATTTTCATCAACTAAATTGGCTCTCGCCTGAACTTCTATTGGTGATTGTGGCCTTACAAAAATTTCAATTGATGATTGCAGAGTAATATAATAAGTACTCGTAAATATTGCATATAGATAACATGCTTCCCATATTTAACGCTAGTTCATATATAATTAAGTTATCTTTTACCGAAGAGGAACAGTTAATATCATAAACCTTAATAGAATGAAGATTAATGATTGCACCATCAAAACCATAAAAAATCGTGACGAGGTATATCTATCTACAATAGACAAAATATGATAAGTATTTTGATGGTAAATAAATATATTATTTTAAACATAATATTCGTGGTCGTTTGTTGGGAAAATTTTTAACCGTTATGTAAAAAAATTCACTGTTTACATGTAAATATATTTAGTTACAAAGGTTCTTTGACACTATATCATTTAGTAGTTATAATGGTAATAATTTATCCTTATTTCTAACGCGGCGCCTACATATTTTGACCGAGGAGAAATTGTGGCTTTTGTATGCGTGCATCAGATGAAGAGATAGGAGAGGGGATCCGCTTAAATAATGCTAGCAGGCAAATGTTAGTACAATATAAATAATGATTCGCTTATAAGGAAGTGTCCAGATTATTTTTATTTGAGTAACATTTCGGTATTTAAGAAACTTATTATTTACCTCACGTTTAGTATGCTTGCAGAAATTTAAATTATTAAGAAACTAATTAATAAACTGAACAATAAGTTCAGTCTTAAAATTGTTGGAAAAGTAAAATCAATTTTTGAATTAATACTAAATTTTACTATTACTTTATTAGTATCAATTCCTTCGATTAAAAAAGTGAACATTTTTTAGGAAACCAAGAAAAATCTTTCATGTTCTTTTCGTTATGTTTATCGAAACATAATTTTTTTAAATATAGTTTGATGCTACTTTTTTATTTTGTATTCAAAACAACACTTCTTCGGTAATTTTTCAACTTTGGAATGATTCTCATCATCAGCTTGTTTTGGTTTGATACTGTTTATAAGGCTGCTTTTAATGTATACCTCTGCATCTGGTGGTCTCAGAATTCCAGTTTCCAAATGATATTTACAATAAGTTTTTTTGTAAAAAAAAGAGACGAGACTGTTACAACTGAAAATATCCTGAAAATTATGATTTTAACACTTTCACGATCTTACCTGCGAAGATGCCAATTTTTAGATCTAAATATAATATGGATCAATCGGATTTTTTGATCTTTTGCTGTGTCAGTCTTTTAAATATCCACGTTTTATTATTTTAAGCTGAAATGGTCTATTCGCAACTTTTAGTTCAATGTAAATTTTTACTAAAACGTTTATTGTAATTTTTAAGTTAAATTATAATTTTAAATCGATTTATGTTGAGAAAATAGAAAATGAAGTTAACAAATGATAGCAAAATATACTTTTTTTATCTATATTCCTAAATAAAACCTTTTAACATGATCATTAGAGTATATATAAATAGATAAATTGAATTAACTAAGCAACTCGCATCAAGTTTTTATGAAAAAACGTCTTATTTAAATTAAAAATTAACTTAAGATTCAAAAAATACTCTTACTTTTCAATTAGTAATTTTTTTCTTAAATGCACTTCTTTTAGTGTATAAACCAATGGTGAAAGTCATCTCTTACAAGTGGTCAGCAGTAGCCTCTAAATCTCGTAAAATCGTATTTTTCTTAAGTTAAAATTTCCACTAAACAAGAAACTTACTCTCTTTGGTCTCCTCATCACTTATAGGAGAAACTTTTGATTCAGGGAATTAAAACCAAGTGTATAATTTTAAATTGCATCTTCAAAATATTTAACAAAATGGATGCAGTGACGTTTCAAAAAAATTTACCTTTTGTTAATATTTTGTGAATTTGTTAACGAAAGTTTAAAAATGTTTGTTCATGAACATTATTTTTATTACAAGAAGACTTCTACATGCTGAAAATATGAGTGTTATGTGTATTTAAAACAAAGATACTATGTCAAAGTTAAGTAAATGTTTAATAAACAAATGATAAATATTTTAGTTCTCTTTTTTATTTCAATTTCTATAATAAATAATATTTGTCACAATTAAATGAAACTACGTGATGCAGTTTTATTTCTACTTTCTTTAAGTTCTTTACCACGTCCTAGGTTTCATTGTATTACAACATCTACAAGTGGGTTAGTAGCAAAGATACATTCTTTGCTAATCTCTGTTAATAATCCACCTGAAGATGTTGTAATACAACGAAACCTAGGTCGTGGTAAAGAACTTAAACAAAGTAAAAATAATACTACTTCACATAGTTTCATTTAATTTTGAATAATGAATTTCCACAAAATTAACGCCAAATATATTCAACAATATGTGTTATTTTTAGTATCAAAAACAAAGGAAAGGACCTTGACAGTGAGAATCGAATCTGGACACGCCGAATTATGTATTCATAATCCAGCTGCTAATTCATTGTTCACTTAAAATTGTTGGACACATAACCTATTCGTGAAACTTCCCGAGGTTGTTTCTCATTATTGACTTGTGGTTGCGCCTTTTTTTCAGTATACCCCATCACTGCACAAGGTTGATCTAACACCAAATTTCCCAAACCGTGCTGTCTCGTTGTCAATAAATGCTCGAATCAATTATCTGATTATCAAATGACAATAAAAAAATTATATATACAAAGTCAAGTAAAATTAACTTGTCCAAAGTTTTGGGTTTTACTGGACCAAGGCATCGATAAAAAAACAATAAATAGTTAAAATATGATAAAAGGGAACAAATATTGTTTAAAATTTTTTTAACCCTCTTTTTCGAGACTAACGTAGTAAATATACTATAATGCTATATTTTCATAACCAAATCATTCTTCTTTAAAATAAATAAATTGTACAAATAGAGATGTAAATAATAAAATCTTTCTGTGTTTTAAATTTTGAAATACTGAGAGACGTAACAAAGCGAGACACCGGTCTGTCTCGTAATCTCAGGCGTGCGTTAAAGTCAAGGGCTTGACAGGTTTTTAGTTACATAGGTTTCAAAAGTTAAAAATTCTTTGCCTTGTCTTAATAACGGAAGGGAAAGATCCATTTATTAAATGTACAGTGAATCCTAATTATTGTTATATGACCCGTTCTGATTAGAAACATGGGAATTAACGAAGATTGATTGGAGGTATGAAAGGAAATAATGCAAGGGAAGGAATATTTAATTTTGAATTAAGTAAAGTATATAAAAATCGAAATACTATAAAACTACTCAAAATTAATCGTTTAAACTGGGCCCCCATGGTATCGAATGGATTATTGTGGTGCTGTCAGGAAAGTAATTGGAATGCCTACTGGAAAAAGTGAAATAGGCAGACCCAGATTAATTTAGAGGAACCTCGTTGAGAGTGGTTTCAGAGTTCTAAATGAGTTGGCATTGGCGCTTTGCAAGAGAAATATTTTGTGTAGTATCCTTGGAGGTATGAAAGAAAATAATGCAAAGGGACGAATATTTAATTTTGAATTAAGTAAAATATATACAATACATATATTCTTTCTCAAATAATATATATGTATACATATATTTTTTCCCCTTGGCATAAAATAAAATAAAATGAAGAAAAAAAATATACATATAAATATATATATATATATATATATATATACATATATATATATATATATATATATATATATATATATATATAAATATATATATATATATATATATATATATATATATATATATATATATATTTATATATATATATATATATACTTATACTTTGCTGACTTCTAAACAAAGTTTTAACGTCGTGAATTAAACGTAATTTCAGAGATTTTCTTAAATATGGTACAGATTTGAGGTACTATTTTATAATCGACGAATAATAAATTTTGTTTCGACATTTATATCAGATTTCTACAAAAAAATTCCGTCTTCAACCTGAAGCTAAAAAAATTCTTGTTCCCATTTTAATACAACTGTCCCATAAGTCTGGTGTAGAGTTATTGGGTGACAGAAGTGACTCGATATGTTTCGTATAAATAACTAACATTGCTGACACGGTTGCCTAAAACTTGTATGTGCGCTACTGTGCGCTTTGGTCGTATCATTCTTGATCTCTGTAGAATTTTAAGAGGCTTGAGCAATACAAAATTATTTAAATGCACTTAATAAATTATGCAACTCTCTTGTACTACCGTTCACAATTGTTTCTCTTGATATCATATAGAGTAAAGATAATCATGCACTTATTTGAGAAAGTGTTATTAAATCAATCCAAGTGCATTCGAATATATATGCATACGTAAAGATCTATTTTTAATAGATAAAGACTTACTTTTCCAATAAAACATGAATTAAAAAACTTTGTAAACGAAAGTAATCTTTATTTTCATAGCACTAAGAAAAGTTTTGCAAATAATGTTTTTATACTAAAATTAATTATATGTAATAATTTAGCTTCTTAAGTATTAATAAGTGAATTGTTATTTAGGTTGGTGTATGATTGAACACTTTTATACTTACATTAAAAGTGATACTATACGAGACTCTTATGATATATTTATACATAACATAAATTAATTTATATCCACACAAATAAAAACAGAAGTGATATTTCCAATATTAATTTAATACAAGTATATGACATTTCAAAACAATTTAAAAGTAAAATTACGTTAGAAAAATATAAAATAATATGTTAATAACTTATGATAACAGATATTTTTTCCATTTTAATTTTGTTTATCATAAAAACAATGATACAACTGTTTCAATTATTTATTTTTTTCTATTTAACATCTTATGAATTCTTTCTTTTTACATAATAATTAAGAGTGGGAAACATGAAAAGAAAGCACCTCCAAATTGTTTTTAAATATACAAATGAACTATGTAATCATCGTGACAGAGCATCTATTCTTCAGCTTGTACACGTACTGAAAAATTACTCATAAAATAAGGTATTATGGTGTATGAAGCTTTAGGTTTTTTAAAACGAAAAATTTAGCCATGAATATTAAGGATTTGGACCTAATATACGTAAAGTGCGCTGGTCGACCTTTACGAATAAAGATTAACTATATATATATATATATATATATATATATATATATACACTGACCTAACTTTTAGTTCCGATAGTGTTATTTAATTCTAGCAAGTCATGCTGAAATTCACTCTAACAGAATATAGCAAGGAAAGCTTTTGAAATATATCACTATTGTAGGTTAAAAATAACTAAGGTGTAAACAGGGTGAATTTATTTATTTGTTTGATTACAGTTTTTTTTAAATTGTTAATTCCGGATACACAAGAATGTTCTGTTTATTTGTGTTTCAAGTACATCTAATTGGATACAAGTTACTTTATTGTTTATACAAAATATTAATTGACCTGGTGCAATGACAGCTGAAGAACTTACGATAATAGACACACATAATCGTATATTAAAACTTTACATTTTACTTTCAGAAATAGTTAGTTGGAAAAGGGGGTAATATTTCTGCGTGTAATTTCTACATGAACGATAATTCTGTATGTTTAAAAAAAAGTTAGAAATTCGAGCAAAGCACTTTAAATTGGTACAGCAGAAATAATAGTGCTTACAACTATCGAATTCACGCCATATAACAGGCAGTCCATTTCCGAATAAATCGCGTTGAGCCAATGTTTAAGGCGACAAACGAGTCGTGTTGAAGACTAATCATTACATTCCTTTTTGGGAACGTAGAAAGAGATAGATAGATGATCAATTAGACAATCTCGTGAAATTTTTAAATTAAAGTCACTGGTATATAATTAAATTCGACATGCTACTACAATATTAAAATTCATTTCGTTAAAATTGGATAGCGATACATCATCACGATGTATATAACTGGAAAAACGCCAATGATCAAAAAACCCATGATCAATTTAAAATTTAATAATTTTTTGATATTAAGTAATGAATCTTTTTAGTTTCCTAGAGGTTTACATTTTTGGGAAAATGGTTGGATTGTAAACAAATCTTGAATATCCTCCAAAGTTATATCAGACACTAATGCAAATTGCCATTAAGATATGAAAAGAGATTTGTTTAAAAACTGGCTTAAAAACCAACTACTTAACAATCTATCTGTTCAGTGATACCTGTTCCGTTTAAAGTAATGGATAATGCCGAGTATTACAGCCTCATAACCATCTTGGAAAAATTTAATAAAAAGAATTCATCTGATCCTATTCTTAGTACACCCGTCCGTTTATCTTTACTAAAAGACGCCCATAGGAAAAAAACAATTTATTATCGGCGAAATCGTTAATGCTAATAGCCATGAAGTATTAAGTTTGCCTTTCAATCCTTATGTATTTAACCCATTTGAATAGGTACGGAAATATAATATAAATCCAACAAATGGAAATGCAGTATATACTAATATACGACTGACTATTTCAAACATGATAAGCAACTTGTAGAAGAAATATATTGAAATATTTGAGGAAGAAGACGATAGTTATATTATAAATCATAATAATTCTATCATACCTGCTGTGAACTGGAAGTTCGCGCGAGTCACCTCGGTAGTTAAGACAGATTTGATTATAATGTAAATGAAGTATTTGAATTGTAAGTAATTACAACGCTAAATCTAAAACTGATTGCAAATTTATAATACAATAGTACAAAAGCGGGAGAATTAAAACTTTATAAAATAAAAAAAAATTGTTATTATGATTACACTATGCAAACGTGCTTGTGTCTGTTCGCGAGTTTATAAATAAGAGGAAATTATACATTATAATTATATTATAACTGAGTAACTAGTAATACAGAAGATGTATATTACGATTACTCTGTGTACACGCGCTGGTGTCTGTTCGCGAGTTCATAAATTTAAACAAAATATACATTATTATTATAAAATAGCTGAGTAACTCGTAACACAGAAGAAGCATATTTTATGAGATGAAAGTGATAGTGTTATGAAAAATGAGGAATTTTTAAATTTAGGTCCAGGGTAAAAAAAATCATGTGAAGAGGTAAAATGTATGTAAATCTCATAGTATAACAGAGTATTATACGCTGTTATACTATGAGATTATAACAAAAGCAAAGAAAAACAGGATAATTATAAGGCATTGAACCTTCAAATAGTTTCATCGGGTATACCCTTTGCCAATTTCCAATTGCTAGTACTATTTTCTAGTCGATTTCGTTATCATAAAGGAAAATCGCCTTTTTATGAACTACTTCCTGCTCCCGCATTTTTTCATCGCAACTTTCTCCATAATTATCATTTATAATTCATAGCCTATAGATCAATATATTTTGCCCCAGCATACTAATGAATTTATAAACGATTACTTATTTAAAGAGTGCCGGTGAAGAAATATTTTAATTTAATAAATTTGTTGTAAAATTGCACGGTAAACATGCACTCGTAGACGCTTTGTTAATTGAATAAAAAATCGTGTCGTTTTTTTAATTGAATAAAAAATTAACAAATGAGGATCAAAGCATAAACTTAAGAATTTACGTATATACACAAAGTATGCGAATAAAACCAAATATTTTTTTGTTTAAACTCTTCAACAATTCCTTAAGATACTTATCATTAATAGTTTTATCTAATTTGCCTGGATATATATATATATATATATATATATATATATATATATATATATATATACGTATACATACTTTAACCACTGTGCTAGCGACTACTAACCCAATACCTAAAGGAAACCAGGTTAAATACAAGTGATTACTCTAATTTGTGGATAAAATACCTCATTTATTTAATTAACATTATGTATATCAAAAATCAATATAACTTAACAAAAAACATCTTTTAAATAAACTAATGGTGGTGGTGTTTCGGTTGCTCTACATGAATTGGGTGACCTGAGTGTGTGACCTCAGCGTTGAATCTGCAATAATAAAAAATAAATTTTAATTATAATATTCCAATCACGTGGGGCTCACAAACTTCTTGACTAAATTCATAACTCTAATATTTTTGAGGTCATACATTTTTTCAGTATCCATAGCATTTTTTCAGTATTTTAATGCTGTTTTATCAAGGAACAAATGGAGTTCCCGTGCATCCTCAATATTATCTAGACAGTAATATATTACTAAAATTTCTGAATTTTTAGTCTAAAATTAGAATATGCAAAAATTATTTTATATAATTTTTAACTTCCAGTGAAAGTAATGGAGTCAAGTAATATACTTCCTCTCCACTACTCACTCTGATGTGTTTCCCGCCTGTAAGTTTAAAAATAATACATCCGTCTAAAATTTCCCCGTGGATATAAATCCGGAAATAAATCAACTAATAATATCGAATTTGTATAAGGATAAAATTTACGTACAAACTTTTTCAATTTTTTTCATAATATTCAAATCATAACTTTCTTACGGAATAGCGTAATAATTCTACTGTAATTTTTTGAATACTTGTTTCCGTTGCTAAAAAAAGTATAATGTTAAAAAATTAATACAGATTGCCATCATAAATAACTGTCAATTAAATCTTACCCGCTGTGTTTATCTGCGTGGTACTTAACTGTCCTCAACCTTCCATCGGCCTCCACCAAGTGGTAAAGTCCCTCTACCTTGTCACCGTCGCGGGACTCCTTCTGATATTTTTTGTCACCCGTGTGAGGGTCCTCTACCTTGTACTCGAATACGTACTTAGGGTGTCCCTGCAAGCATTTCATAATATACTCCTCTAAATCTCGTTCTGTACTCACATTTTATTGTAAATTTCATGTTAATAACTAATGCTTTGAAATCATTGGAAATATTTTAATCCACACGAACGAGATATTAATAAACGGCGACTCACGTAGTGTTCTTCCTCATGCCCGTGATGTCCACCATCACTGTGACCACTGGCGTGATGTCCACCCGAATGTTGGATGAGGAGGCTCTGAGAGGAAACTGCTGGTGCGTGATGTCCGCCGTGGTGCGCGCCGTGCTTATCTCCGTGATGTTCGTGCACGTGCACTGGATGCACTACACTATGAGCTTGCGCACTATGAGATTCGTGCTGCGGCAGCGCGCTGGCGACGTACAGCATTGTCACGAACAAAGCGGAAATCTGCAATATACATTTAGCGTGTTGATTATCGAAGTTGTTTCCGGTAATAATAATAATAACAATTAAAAAAGCTACCATATTAATATTCCAAATTAAAACCTATCAAGTACGAGTAAAATTGGCACTACGAGGATTCCCTACACATTTCGCCACTAATAAATATTTAAAGGCACATAGTATTTCTATTAAACCATTTGTATATAAAAATTTTTAAACAAGCAAATATATTGCCTACCTTATCTTTCACAATGTGAATATCATATTTATAAATATATTGACTAATTTATTTTCTATAGACTTAATAAATATACATTATAAATTAAAAACTTATTTTTGCAGTTGATTTAAATCACATGTCATAAGTTGGTCGACTATTAATCGTAAATTAGTAGAGTCTAATTAGCTGTGATAATTTTTCTTTTAATTCCATTATATATACTATGAGTACTTTTGCAGATATTAAAAAATAACGATTAAGCTAGTACGGAATGAGGATGCATAACTTAACAAAAATAACCACTTCCAAGCTTAACATTTCGTAAACAAATTCTTGTCTCAAAAACGTATTTATATCCACAATCAAATAAAACTACGTGATGTAGTATTATTTCTACTTTCTTTAAGTTCTTTACCACGACCTAGGTTTCGTTGTATTACGACATCTTCAGGTGGGCTATTAGCCTGAAGATGTTGTACTACAACGAAACCTAGGTCGTGGTAAAGAACTTAAAGAAAGTAGATATAACACTACATCACGTAGTTTGATTTAATTGTGAATATTGAATTTCTACAAAATTAACGCCAAATATATTCAGTATTTATATCCCTAAAATTGGAAATAGACAGACAGACTGACAACTTGGGGAAACTTTAAACTACGGAATCCCAGAAAAGAGAAAAAAGAATTGTCTTATATAAACTTAATTATTAATTTTGTCATCTACAAAAATATGGATAGCCCAGCTGGTGTGGCTTTGCCAGAAGCATGTATGTCAGTGGCTGTATGCCAGTTTATACCTGGCACATAATTAAATGAAACTACGTAATATAGTATTATTTCTACTTTCTTTAAGTTCTTTACCACGAGCTTGGTTTCGTTGTATTATAATACTTTTAGGTGGGCTATTAGCAAATATTAACGTTAATCTTTGGTAATAGCCCACCTTAAAGAAAGTAGAAATAATACTACATCACGTAGTTTCATTTAATTGTGAATAATGAATTTCTACAAAATTAACGCCATATATATTCAATTGATAGCACATACGTAAACGGTTGACGGATTAAGAATACAAAACAGTAAAACTAACCTTAAAATACATTTTGTTATTGATTGCTGAAACAACGGTATTGAACTGTGTTTAATATTGCTTGTAGCCAAGTTTTTATACTTAAAGTGACTAATTATGAAACCTCACCCCGAAAAGGCGTTGGCGTCGTGTGTAACATGTACTTTGCCGTGCCAATACTTTTACTTACAATTGCGTTGCAAACAACATGTTTGATCTGCAATGTCAACAATGTTAATGCCTAATTTATCATTAACTCAAGGTCTGCATCGATAATATATAATTTGAAATGAGGTCTAAGCCGATTAGACCTCATTTCAAAACAAGCGATTTAATTTTCTTACAATATTATTTTCGAAAGTTCCAAATTTGTTTTATAAGTTTCATCTGGTGTACTCACTAATAATAAAGATAGAGAGTTTAAATGTTTTAAATAATATTATTAATATTCCTCGATTACAATTTTCCAATATTAAATTAATGTCTTTTCTCATTTCCTCATCCCTCTGTAACCCATTGTTAACTTGTATTATTTTAAATTCGATCGTATTTCTGCCTGATTTATTCTGTTTACCACATTTACTGCTTTCATATTTTTCTTTATTCTTTGAAAAATAAAAAAATTTTCTGGGTTTTCTTGAGACTGGGATCCATTGTGATGATTTATTAATAACTTTAGTTATACAATTTGAATATATTCCAAACTTTTCATTGATGTCTTATATGACCGTCATGTAATTTCCTTGTTATCTTTTTTTTAAAGACATCCGATCAAGCTAAAATTTGGTGCAAAAATTGGTAATAGAATAGTGGACGCTCTAATTTATAGACTTTTTTAAACTTTCGCGATTCGAACACATATTTTATTTGATTTGAATCGGGTTTTTTTCGCGGTAATTATCTATTTAATGAGTAAACCTAGATATTATAAACTAAGTACACACTATGTCCCGACGTTTCAGACCGGTTGCACAGCCTGTGGTCACGGGAAGACTGAATATGTATAGGAGTCACCGCTGCGACGCGGGAGTGTTTTTCAAAACTACCCCCACTTGGTTGATTGTAGAAATCTAAGGCGCGTTCACACTAGACCTACACACTACACTGACGGTGTCATGACACTTGGATTTATGTACACATCGCGAACACCTAGTTGCAATCACTGGATTCCAAGCCGCCGAGAGTTTGAATCCGTCTTCACGGTTGAAATTTGGATGTTTTTTAATTTCAATCGCTTCCCGTATAATCCTCTTGAAATAATGAGGCTCAGAAGAAATAACCTTGGGGTCATGAAGTTCGATCCAGTGATTGGGCCCCGAATCAACTAAGTGTTCTAATTTATTACCAAATTACTAAAGAGTGATTAATGTATGTATTCATAATTTGAGAAACTCTTACTCTCACGTGACTCTCAAATTAAAATACAGTTAGCAACTAATAAAACAATTCGAGCCATACAAATCAAGCGCCCACGATTTTATAACCAAAATAATTTCTCAAACTAGTAATCTAAAATATGAATCTATTGCATATTAGTAATTTTTGCACACTTTTTACCATATTTTTATATTGGTTGACATAATATACTATAACTTTTACTCCTTATAATGTGATAACACAGTGTGAAATAGTTAGAATTTTTTTATAAAAACGATTTTATTTTTGTGACTTTCATGAAAAAAAAATCGCTTTTATTAAAATGTTTTTTTTATTTACACTATACTATCGATAAATGCCTTCGAATTAAATAAACATTCCTTGTTTTGCCGTTTTAAAATAATACTTTGAATGTTCCTCGAAATTTTCTTGCGTAATAACTGCGATTTTAGATTACTGCGAAACCAGAAAGATTTAAAACAATTAAACGAATTTGACTACTAATTTTAATTCTAATAAACTATGTTTATTAGAATTCACGAGATATTTTTTTCATTTTATTTTGTGAAAATCTCTCCAAAATGTCTCATAAAATATTTTGACTATTTAGATGTCTACCGTAGTTCATCCTGAATTTGTTTCTGTTCTATCTCATTGGTATGTTTTCTATCTTTTAATGTTATATACAATTTTTTAAAATTTCGCATTCAAACAAGAAACCCTTTATAATCTCGTTATTTCCGTGTATACGTCCATCCATCTGTCACACCCTCGTAGTTCCTATAGTTTTAGACATAGGTACATGAAATTTTACGAAGACATACGTGAGATAAAAATTTTAATTGATATTAGCAAAAATTTTTCTTCCCTATTTCGAAGGTCCTCGCCTTATTAAGAAGTGGAGGTGGAAACAATTCGAACATACCCCATTGTTTGAGATAATCTTAAAAATTAATTTTTAATTTCATTTAGCTTTGCAATTAATTTTAGATTTCATTTTAATTAATTTTAGATTTCATTTACGTTCATTTTAAGCTTCGTTCGCAAAATATTAAGCTTTTAATTGACGTGCAATATGCCCTCCACCTTCTTAATTTTACAGCCATGCTTTGAAAAATCTGAACAAATTCTTAATACCAGCACTTGATAAGAGACTTCAAATTAAATTATTTAAGTAAACTTGTCTTAATAATTTTAAGAAAAGTGGGAAAATTAGGAAATAATATTTTGAGAGGGTCCCGATTCGCACTTACCCTGTTTATTTATTGTGTTATGAATATGTAGCTCCAGGAAATTGCGAAATATACTCTTTAAAATACAATTATAAACTTGATCACATATTTAGATTACTACGTTCGTTAGGATGTATCCTTTTATTCTTCATTTTCTTTTCGACAATTTTTACATTTTTAACCATGATGCTATAAACTACGTACTTGCCTCTTTTTCTGCATCTACCATTGTTTCCAATAATATACTTTCCAATTGTTTTTAATTATCAGATAATTTAATGAGATGACCTCATCATAAAAAGCTTCATTGAAAACTTTCAACATGGCGTTTAGATATTTTGAAGAAATTTTATATTCTTCTCAATAATTTTCTCAAGTTTTTCCCATAATCTTGTGAAGCTTTGCTACAATAACTTTACCAATTTACATCCTTAAACTAACACCTAAATACCAATATGGAAAACTAAGATCAAGTGCATTTTTTTAATTAATAATTTTCATGTATTTATGATATAATTGACTTGACTATTTGTAAAAATACTAAAAAAATATATTTCCCCGTGGATGTTTCCTTCCTCAATATTTCAGTGTTTATCGTCGTATTATTTTTTGAATTCTGCATTACGGGGCAACTTTAGAAAGTTCTGTAGAACAATATTGAAAATTATATGTAAATTCAATAAGTTTGGAAAATATTCGAAACAATTTCTTAAACTTACTGAAGGCACACACGGAAATAACATTTATTTTCCGTTACGGTAATTTCAGCATAAAAATTAAATTTGTCACAGGAAATCATTAACAAAAACTATTAAGACCCAAATCGCAGCATATTTCGTTGTTGGTATCTGGAACAACAGTATTTAACCTTGATCGAACTTTTGAACCAAACTTTTATAATAAACTAGTTATATGATACGTAATAGTTCGTACGTTTCACCACGATTGTGAGTGTTATATGTAACATGTTCTTTGTAGACTCTCTACTTTTATTTATAGTAACTTGTTTTTCTGCAATCTCGATAAAATTAATTACTAAGAAATGCCTATCCAAAGTCTGCCCTAAGGGTATATAAGTTCAGGTTGCATTTTTACAGTTTAAATTATATATATATATATATATATATATATATATATATATATATATATATATATGATATTATTTATAAAAAGTACATACTTTTTGAATAAACAAAACATTACTTTCCAAACCAGCTTACCATTATTCCTCTTAAATTTCCGCTGCTTTATTAATTTCGTCGATATTTTTTTAAAAATGAAAATAGTTTTTCTTTTGTTATAAAAATTGTTGCCATTGTTTTCTACCAAATTAAATTAAGGCTAAAGAAGAATACTTACATTTTTAAAGAAATGCAAACTCATTCCCGCCAATGTCCAAAAATTTCTTGGCTCCCACCGCGTAAGTCTCATAAACACTTATTGATAGCTCAACAAATCACTAATTAACTTGAATTGAATCATAATTAAACACAATAAAAATAATCGCGTGCAACCCAGTAAATAAGATAGAAGTGAAACTTCTTTGGCGGTTTAAACCTCGATTTGTAAGAATATTGTAAGGGTAAAACAGCAGAGACAGAGAGAATATACTAAGTGTAAATTCATAGATAATACTAAATTTGTGTAAAAAGATTTTAATACTATACATTCAGAAAAAATAATAAAATGTCAGTATAAATAGACGTAAACATCAAATAAAATCTTCATATAAATTTACATAGATAAACGTCAATTAAATTAATAAAAAAAAAACAATTATAAATATTAATAACAAAACGTATGCGTAGTACCTCAACTGTTCATATGTAGCGTCTGAGGCGTATATCTACAACTTGAAAAATTAATGGCGTATTTGTAGATATTTCTCATTCTGAAGACTATGTGGTTCTTTTGTTACCGAATCAAAATCACGTTATGATAAGTTCAAGCCTATAATAGACATCTTAAATTCGATATTATTTCTTTAATACTTCATTAGCTACTTTATTTTTAAAACCCTTAATCAACAATTTTGCAGTATATAATTGAAAGAATTGTTAATTAAGTTTCAAGACAAATAATTATTCATTTTTTTCACGTGAAAACATTACATTAATTAAACAAAAATTATATTTGTGACACATTAAAAACGAACACAACCTAATAACAAAAATCATTAAATAAACTAGTAGTGTTGATGCTTTGGTTGCTCAATGTGAATAGCTTATGAATGCGTGACTTCAGCATTCAAACTGCAATTATAAATCATATAAAATGATAATAAAATGATATGGTATTCATAAATTTGTTAACAAAACTCGTAACTAACATTTTTGACTTTACAACGTTTAAATATTAAAGGTATCATGGGGTTTTGACGCATCTTTATTATTACTAAAATAGTTGCATTCCAAATAACCCAAAACTGATTAAATTATAAGAATATAAAGAAATGCAATTCTTACAAATATCGATGATATACTTTACAGGTTACAGGAAGTAGTTGAATGTATCAGTTCAAAATTGGAACATTTGAATTTTGTTTTTCTTATTCGCACTGTATGACGCGTTTCGGTTTATATATTTATATAAACTCAAGTATAAATATATTTATATAAGTCTTCGCATTATTTATTCCATTATGAAGCTTTGATGACAGATCAAACAAATATTTTACTAAAATTGACATATAGAGGCGCAAGTATCAAAAGTATTGAGCTAAAGCGCCATTTTATTTATACGTGAGTGGATTTGAAATTAAACAAAAATTTTACCGACCTTCAATCATATTGACGTTGAGCCGTTAGATGGCAGCATTGCTGTTTTGTGTATATAATTTTAATAATTAATTAATTTGCAAAAACAATAGCAATAATACATTTTTTAGTTGTGGATGCTGGTAGAGCAAGCAATTATCTATAAAATTATATATAATTTATGTGGATTAGTTGTGAGGTTTTTTCTAAAAAGGGAGTGTAACATCTTAACCTTAGCGTATTAATATATATGATGATGATGATGTTTACGTTGTAAGATAAGCATCTTTCTGTAAAGATTTCCCATTGCTTACAATATTGTCATTACTAAGGATAAATATTGGTTCACGAAAGATTGTGTACTATTACAAATTGCTAACTGTCAACCAAGGTTTCCCCGCTGTGTTGTGTAAATATGGAAAGTTAGATTGCCGAAGACCACAAAATGAGTGACGATTTCTGTTTTTGTGATAATATTGTCATTGGAGTCGCAAAATATGAAAATATCGTTCATGAACAAATACGAACATAACATGAACAAAAATGAACATGAACAAATACGACAACTTAGAATGACTCCGAGGTTTATTTTTTCATATCCTTGCAATATCCTTGCACTACCAAAATCTTTATCAGCAAGCGAATAGGAATTGTTTATGATTTTAATATAAATTTCATCTCTATGATTACGCCAAAACTCACATACAAAAACTTTAAATGACCCCAGGCCTATTTTTCATATCGTTTTAATACAATATTAAAATATTTGTTAGAAAAGCGCAGGAATAGAAATCGCGCATTCATACCAAAATCTGTAATTTATCTAAGGCTTATCTAGATTGATTGCCAAAATTTTATGAATATACACTTTTTGTCATCTACATATAAATTAAATATTAAAAAATAGCGACTCAAGGGGTCATAATGCCCACCATTAGTATGTCCACTGACATAATTCAATCCGAGTGATGGATGAAAAGGCTTTAAGAAGAAATTGTTGGTGCATGATGCACGGCATATTGCGCACCGTCATGAACTACATGACGTTCAGGCGCACGCCCACAAGGGATGAATACCTGCACCATGCATTTAAGATGTTTGATTATTGCACAAACTTTAATTGTTAACACAGTGTGTTTTTATACTTAAACTTAGTTATTATGAAAACATACCCCGATAAGGCTCTGTATAAGATTTACATCGCCGTGTCACTCTATTTTATTCACGCTTTTTTGCAAACAACAGGTTTATTCCGTTATGACATCTATTTATGTTAATTCCTAGATTATTACTAAGACGAGTCTACTTAAGGCCTGCGCCAAATATATGCGAACTGAAATGAGACCTAAGTCAATTAAGATTTTTTTTATACTGCAAAAAAAATCGAAAATATTTTTTTAACATCACAGGTGTTAGATAATATAATATATCTTGTGTATATATTACTGATTACTACATGAGGCTTCATGAGTACTGTTATATTTTGACAATAAATATTAACATTAAAAACGGTATAAATGGTCATCTTCTAACTTAACGCTTTATTGCATGTTGATTTTTTTCCTGTTTCTAAACCATCTTGTAAGTTATTATTCTTCATTTTTTTTATATTATGCACGATCTTATATTTTAATTCATCACACTATTCAATTCAAATGATGGGCCTGCACCACCATATTACGCCAATCTCCAATTTCCGTCGCGTACTTCCAACCCTAAATGCCCAGCGTCGTTAGGTCATCGGAAACTTCATTTAGCCATGATGATCTCGGTCATCCTGATCTCCTTCAGACTCCAAACAGGCGTTGCAGGATCTATCGGGCCCCTCTATTTTTGGGTAGTTTTCTTAAACCTTTTTTGGGTAGTTTTCTTGAATATTTTTATATTGTAAGTTTAAGACACATTCAACTTATAATCATTTAATTATAATTTTAATGTATCTTTAATTGAAATGATTTACGCTTCATATTCATTACCAACTGCACATAATTATACCCATATTTTAAATAAAAATCAATGTCCTAAATAACATTTATTTCCCTCCGGAATAGTTGCATTTCTATATTTTGAAGTAATATTTAATCAATTCTTGATACATCTAACTTAGGTGAATTTTTCTTATTTGAAAGTGTTGATTCTTTTACTTCCAAATGTATTATTTGTGATTTCTTTCTTGAACGTCTTCATATATTTAGTTTTTTTTTAATTGAAAAACCTCATTTAACGTTACTTTCATTACGTAGTTTTAAGTTCTTTTAACGAATGCTTGCTCATACTTAAGATAGTATCTGCTATATATTCTCTATATCTGTAATATATTATCTGCAAATATATAAACATTTTTTTCAAGTGTTGGCAAACTCTCACAGCCAATTCGCATGTATTAGATTTCGAAGCCGAATTGAGTAATATGAACCACATATCGTTTAATTGGCTTACTTTACTCCAGCACGAATTAAAAAGTTCTTCAAAATATTTTCTTTCACAATAAATGCAGTATTAGATTACTGTCCAATAAATGGTTACTCTTATTCTCCTCTTTCGTTTTATTGGGCTAAAACCTGTCCAAATATGACAAAAATAGTACAGAGATTGATATATTAAATAATTTCCCATAAATAATTTTTAGTATGTAAGTTATCGGTGTATTTAATCAAAAGCCACGTTGGTATACATAGAATATTTGTTCAATTACTTGTTTTGTCATATTTAGGATGTTCATATTTACAAAATTCCTCGGCTATGATTTCTATAGTTGGAAAACAACTTTTCCTCACTTTTTAAATAGGCGCTATCGGTTTTAAATTTCATTTGTAAAGTATTTGATCTAGTCCTCGCATTTGAATTATCGTTTCGTAAATTTTATTTTGGCATTAGTTTGAACTCTACTTTTATTCCAAGCTCCTTTATGCTGTGATTTTTTCAGTAATGTGAATTGCATATTTAAATCTGATCAGGAAATTATTCGTTATGAATTAATTATTACGTGTCCTCTCATATTTACATTTAAAAAAAAAACTTTCATAGTTTTTAACCATCAACATAATAAAATGAAATTACTTTATTTTATACTTATATAATGAAATAACTATCTCATACAACTTTTTACTAATTTTGTTTTGTTTTTGAACAGCCATTTTGGGAAATTGATAATATCTAATATTGACGATTTAAGATGGTGGATTTTCGTCATCAAATTTAAATCAATCATTTATATAAGGAAAACCCTAACCAAAAAATATTATTGAAGCCTGGAAAATTTTACGGAAGATGCCGTGTATGCACTCTATCTACTCAAAAGTAAGACTTCGCTTCGATCAGTCTAATTATGGAATACTAAGCCATTATGTATTGTCTCTAATTAAATTTGCGGTTATTGTATCCTATTTTTCACTTATTTCACTACTTTTCAAACCAGTATTGCTATTAGTTTTAAAATTACAATAATTGTGTTAATTTTCACATAAAACTGCTTATCCGAATAATATGAAACTATCACCATTATCAATATTTTAATATCTAGGTGGATACAAAACATGTAATATATTTTTAGGAGGTATAGGTGATTAGCAATAATCACTTAAATAAAAGTGAGCTAAGTCAATTTTTAAGTCAAACTTTTAAATCATTTTTGTCATATTAAAGTAACATATTATATTTCAGACAACATGAAGAAAAACAAAATTTCAACAGTTATATATTGAACTAGCTATGCTCGTGGCTACATTCGCGTATAGACGCAAAAAAAATATTATCAAGTTAACTATGATTAATACATGTAACGACGTCTATTAAAATAATTACAAACTAAACTTTTTTAAGTATTTCATTGTATTGAAATATTAAATTTCCATAACTTGTTTTCACCCAAGATCCGATAGAATCCTTTAGTAAAAACTTCATGGACATTCTGTTAACTCTTTTTTGGTGAGAAGGAAACAAAAAATGGACAAATCTTTCAAAAACAATATTTTTGTTTTCTATTACTTTTCCTTTATTCCCTTAAATAGTTTTTTTAAAAGCCATTAATATGCAGGCAAACTAATTCTAAAATATTATTACGTCTATAAATGATAAAGGACATAAAAATTAAATTTATATCGTCTGAACTAAATCGGCCCAAGAAATTAAATTATAAATATTGACAACAAATTAAAATTTCAAACAAATTGAAGAAAAAAGTAAGCTTATATCGAATATCAAAAATGTTTTCGTTCAAAAGACGACCAACAACGACATCTACCCTCATGTCTCTTCCCGCATTCAGATTACTTGCTAAAGTGCTTACCCTTCCACACCACTCCACGTTTCACCTTTAGCTATGCCCATTTCGCATTTGTGTATCCAGGTGGAAAATTGTCTTCGCGATTTAAAATATATTGGACGCCAGCTATTCATGTATCTAGATACATTTTATTTTTATGTAATTACTACGCACCCAGTATCTGGGCATTTCTTTATTGTTTGTACTAATGCTACGTGAATCATTTTTCGAAAATATTAAATTCACAATTTCTTCTTCTTGAGTGGACCAATTTCGATGAAATAAAAACTATATATTTTTCTAGTCGATACCTATATTTTTCAAATAACTATAACTGAATTGATATAGTAGTTTTTAAGTGATGCGTATTCAAACAAACCTACAAATCGACAAACATTCCAAAAACTATGTGTTTATATTTTATTACTTTTGTTAAATGCTTCTAAATAATCTTCAATACTGGAAAATTCTACAGTTTTATTACATGTATTAATTATTACAGACTACTCTTCATATTATGTTTATTATATTCTGAATCATTTTTTAAAGAATTAAACGCGAGACCAAAATCTATAAAATCTTTTAGGACATGCATGGCTCATTATTATAGATTAATAATAAGATAATAATTATAGATTATCCGTGTTTTATCCTATAGGTTATAAAATTCTAAAGGCCATAAAATTCTGTATTCGACTAAGAAAAAAAAAGAAATAACTACACCTTTTCATTGTTGCGTTTGATTTTGAGATTAGTGAGCCTATAATTTCATAGTTATATTTTTTATATTCAAGTATTTAATAGCATTGAAAAATATTTTAACCTTGCAAAGCTCGAACTCTTTTATGTTTATTTGGAGTGTACTATAGCTCTGGCCTAACAATACAATTCTTTTATCGATTAAATGCTAATATTAAAAAAATTATTAAAAAATAATTTTCAACCTCAGACTTCCAGTATTAATTCGGTTTAGAAGAGTTCCTTTCTTGGCCAAAATAATATATATATATATATATATATATATATATATATATATATATATGTATATATATATATATATATATATCTTTTTTTATATATATGCAACTTCATAGTTGTAGTATCCTTATTTCTGAGTCACAACATTAGATTAAAATAATTTCCTCCGTGGTATTTCTCCGTTTCAGTGAAGATGAATAACATATTTTTGTAAATAAAAAAAATTGTTTTTATCAAATAAACGCTGTATGCATGATGCATTGAAAATTAATAACACTTAACAAAAGCATTGTGGTACAACTAATGATGGTGGTGACGCTTGGGCTGCTAGACGTGAATCGCGTGATCCATGTGCATGGCTTCAGCATAGAATCTAGAATAATAAAACATATATTAAAAAAAATTAAACTAAATGAAGTCCATAAACATTTCGACGTCATGATAATGTTTTTTTAAAGGTTAATATTTGCTGTGGATAATATTATTTTGTATATACTTCATATCCAAAAAAATACTATCAAAAAACTTTTTCGAATGCTAAAAAACATTATTCGCCCGTACGAATACTAACTAACCTTTTAATACGCACTTATATTATTTTCGAGTTTTGACAAGATTCTCAGCAAACAATCACTTTATTAGTAGCGCCAGTCTAACTCTTTACAAACAAGACCATAAGGCGAAAAATCGTTTGAATTGTTATTCATAAACTATAACTTGAACATCGTAAATTTAAACATCGGAAATTTTGGGTATCAATAACTTTATCTAATTATTTTTAATAATATTACACATTATAATTAATTATATAGTATTCTTATAATTAATTTTAAGCAATTTAAATATTAATTCTGGTTGCATACTTTGATTTTAAAAATAATTGGAATGACCAATTTTATTTTATCGTAATGACCGACTCATCGTAAAAACTTAGAAATATAAAGCCCATAAACTTGAAAGTTTCGTCACATACGTTTCTTTTAACTTCTAGGCGCTTATTAAGAAATGATTTTTCCAAAAGTACCATTAAATATGGAGTGGAAGAATGTATCGGAATTCCGAAATAGTAAAGTTAATTACATATGAACATTCGTAAATATAGGTCCTCAGATTACTATATAAAAAAGCGGCCAAAATAAAATACAGTATGACTCTTTTTGCCCAGACGAAGCCGAGATGGGCAATTAATTTCAAATATAGCGTAAATGACAATTTTGATGGTCCTTTCTTGTACCAGTTATGTAGAAAATAATTTTATTTAGTAATAACATGCATATATATTTTTAATTCAAGTTAAAAAAAAGTACGTAATTAATTTCTAAATAAATGTAGTTAAAATAAATAAAAGGTTGTCAAATATTTGGAATATTTCTAGTGCGAAGTATCCAGTGCGTCATTGATATTCCCCAATAAGGTACTTTTTTCAAATGATCCAAAATGAAATTATAAAAAAGAGGGTGAAATGAGATTTTTTCAACATAGTCCATTCACTGAACCTGACAAATTTTCAGTTTAAGACCGGAACTTGAAAGAATAATTTACTACAATTTTTAATTGTAATAACATTTTCAAAATTTTAAAACTTACCAGCTCTGTTTATTTGCGTGATACTTGACTGCCCTGAACCTTCCGTCGGCCTCGACCAAATGATACAGTCCCTCCACTGTCTCAACATCATCAGAGTCCTTCTGCTACTTTTTGTCACCCGTATGCGGATCCTCTACGTTCTATTCGAATCTATATTAGGGGTCACCCTGTTCAAACATATGGAATCACATTATTTAAGAATAATTGTTATCTAAAAACTCAATATAACTTAGCAAACAATTTAGTTAGAATTCCAATTGTATAATTAAATAATTAATTAATTTACATAAATAATTATAATAATTAATTCATTATCTCGTTTTCTGCTTTAGTATTCACCTTATATACTTCAAGTGAAATTCACGGAGAGTGTCTTGTATATAGAAAAGAATATTAATAAATTATTACTCACGTGGTGTTCCTAATCGTGTCGGCAATGTCCACCAGCGGGCTGACTAACGTGATGCCCCCTCGAGTGACGAATGAAGAATCTCTGAGAAGAGACAGCTGGTGAGAGATATAGGGCGTGATGTCCATCGTAGTGAATTTTATGGTGGGCATTCGCGTGGACGGCATGCACTTCATTCTGAGCTCGTGCACTATAAGAATCTTGCTGTGACAGCGCGCTGACGACGTACAGTAGTGCCGTGAATAGATTGAAAATCTTATAATGTTGAACTGTGGTTCACATTGATTGTGGACAACATTTTTATAGTTGATCTCAGTTATTATGAAACTTCATCCCGATAAGGCGTAAACACCGTGTGTAACGTGTATTTCACTGTGTCGCTACTTTTACTCACAATTGTGTTGCAAATAACAGGTTTATTCTGCAATGTCAACAATGGTAATTTCTAAGGTGTTACCAATTTCCATCCAGGGTCTTTATAGATAAGTAAACAATTTGAAATGAAGTCTAAGCCAATTATAATTTATTTTCTTTACTAATTTTGGAGTTTTATATTTCTTAAACAAATAACATATTTCTTAACTGTTGTGTCTGGTTAACATGTAATCGATAATCAAATACAATGGGTTTTATAAGTACTTTTATGATAGGATCTATGCAATGATAAATCCTAAAATACTTTTAACCTTTGTTAATATCTTCAGTTCTTCGGGTTTTATTTATTCCTAATTGTTCATTATCATCTTGTAGACGGTTATATATTTTCCTGAACACTTTTCTCTTAAGCGGTTGTTAATTTGATGAATCTTTAACTAATTTGATCTATACTTCACATTTATGAGTAACTACATTTTTGGCATAAGTGCCCATGCCAAAAATGTGAAAAAAATTGATGCTATTTAAATTCTTACATTTATTTTTGTGACACAATTTTTTGTTTTTTTTTTTTAAATAATTATTATAAAAATTAGGTATTTGGAAAGCTTATTTTTACTTTCTTTATGTGAGATATTCTAGATATTTATCGCCTCTATTAATTTTAAAATGCTTTTGCGTTAGTCTACTTTTGTGTTACTTTGATCGTTTGCCCTAAACCCTAATCAATAAGTGCTTATGTGAAAAGTTTACATCTAAAATAACAGTATCGGCTTAATATTTAGAGATTTTTATTGTTTTATTATTGCTAAATCTCACCCATCCCATCTACGTATGCCAAATTCAAATCTCTCACGTATGCCAGATCAATAACAGAATTAATATGGAGAGCTTGATCGGGATCCAGTAGTAATTTCAAAATGTTATACAATATTCTTTAGTAAATTAATTGCAGACCGAATCAGGATGATTTAGTTTAATTTAATAAAGTAAGACGTTATCCTTGATCAAAATAAATTATTCTTATTTATGGGACGTTTCGTTTTCTTTTCATTGTGTAAATTTCTAAAATTGGTGGATGTGTATAGAATTTGAATGAAAATGATTATAAAATTTCTCATGTATAATGATGAATCTGTGAATGTGATCCTTTGTTGAAAACATCCTAAAATCACGTTGCTATCCTTCCTACATCAGCTTAAGTGTTTATGTATCTTGAAAAGTCTCTGTATCATTCTTTTAAACTTTTATTTTCCAAATTTGTTTATCTACAGTTAGAACAACTGTTTGACTTTCACTACTAATTTCCATTTTCCTAGTATTGTTTTTCATCTTTTTATAAAAATTATCAATCCACAAATTTTACTCCACAATTCAATTCCTGCATCTGTATTGGATCATATTTTTATTCTATACTTTTTTCATTTATATTATACCTTTTCATGTTTTCAGGAAAGTATTTACTACACGCTGTTGAGTAAAAAAAAATATCTGTTCATATATTTTTAAAATCAAATATGAAATAATAACTTCATCGTTAAGTCTACCGTTTAATACTCATAGCCCTTAATATAGTATTTTCGAATCTTTACATAATTTTTTTAAATACATTTATTCTTGTTTTTTTTACTGCACAGAGTACATCTTTCTTTAAACGTTCTTTTATAACCTTTTCTATTTAATCTTTTGTTTTGCTGTATTTTAACTAACTACGTTCTACATGGGACGGACTATTTTTTTTTTGATAATTGTGCAATCATGTGTCAATTATCTCCGAGTGCCTTTTTATTTAATCGCTATTATTACATTTTTTAGTATCGTGTATCCACTATATATTCACATGTTTTTTTAGACTCTTGTGGCTTGTTTTTCTTTTTATTTTTTTAACCATTTTGAGATTCATTTTTAATTTTATTTTTTATATTTGGACATCTAAGATTCTGTTTATATATTTTTATTTTGTCAAAAAGTGATCTAAATCGCAGTTTACATATTTTAAAATTGTCAACTATCGTAAAGTATATTTTAGATATTAACATATGATAACCCAATTATGACTAGTACCTTTATATTTGTCTCTATATAAAACATATTTGTTACTTGTATTTATTATGGCCAGTTTGCTAATTTAGCTTTAGGTTATATATAATGTAACTAGTTTCACAATATGAATTACATTCGCTAGTTCTATTTCTGCGTACTTTCTCGGCTATTTTTTGTGTTTTAGCTTTTTCAACAAGGATAATTTTATAATTTAAGTAAATAATAAAATTCTATCTAGTTTCATGTTGAGGAAAAAAAATTGTTGTGAAGGCAACGTAATTGTTTTTTTAGGGATTAAAATTACTGACTTTAATCCACAATCTAAAAGAACCAGATCAAGAACATATATTTCAATGAATGTAATTCGTGCAATCGCAATCAGGAACATATATTTTAATGAATGTAATCATTGATGTAAATTTAACAAAAAGTTGAAAATAATTGAGAACAAATTGTAAAGTTACTTCCTGCGAAAAAAAATTCTAAAAATAAAAACCTAGTCAGTATTTGTCATACATTCTTTAAAATAGTAAAAAAACAATTACGTTGAGAATAAAAAAAAAATTTTAAACAAATTAAATATCACTTTAATATGAAAAAAACTATACACCACACAATGTTTATGTTACGCGACAACGGCGACAGCGACGGCTCGTGCTTGTTGTTTTTGTCGGTACCGGTAGCAAAGAAGCACGACGTGTTTGAAATTACATACATCGTGTTTGAAATTACAAACCGCTTAAACTATTCCTGTGACTAAACTACTGAATTGTGTTCATTGATTATTTATTTTTGTTATTCGGTTGACAAGGTATGACTAACGCCGATATAAATTTGCTCTTTAGTAATATCAGGATGCAATGATGAATCCGAAAAATGTTGACAGTAACTCTTCAAAGGGACTACTGGGTGGAGTTTGTATGATGTAGGTCGAGTGATAAATCTCCAAAGATTAGACACGATATAATCCCACCCTTTAACAAAACCAGTACAGTACATTGATGATGCCAGGAGGCGATGAAAGTAAATTACCAATGATGAGGTGTTAATTTAACGAGTTTTGATTCGTATTACTTGTCTTCACGTAAGCAAGAAAGTAACAAAGTTAATAGGTAGGTAAGTTCGTACAAGTACACATAGACATGACGCAACAGAGGTATTAATTGGTAGAGTAAGTATGTATAAGTATATAGATATGCATGAAGTAAGTAAACATTGGCACATAGGCAGGTAGATAAGTAAGTGTATACAGGTATATACAGACATAGAGCAACTAGCATATTAGGAGGCAGATAAGTACCTATGTACAGAAATATATAAAAGAATGAAGGAGCTAGGATATTAGTAGGCAGATATGTCTCATGAATAGTTATAAAAAGGTTTCAATCACTGACCACAGTTAATAAAAAAGAAAGATTGCCATTTATATATCCGTATGTATGTAGGTATATATGAGTATATATATATATTTTCCTTAACACTGAAAACTTCTCTTGCGAGTTTAATAAATGAGAAGTTATTAATATTGAATTCATTATAAGTTCGTGACATTCCGGGTAACATGGAATGTCATATGTACGAAAAATGGAAAATAAAACTTTTTGTGCAAAAAATTAATCGAATCAAAATAACCATTGAACAAGAAGGTAAGTGAAAAATATAACATAATGAAATTGTGAGTCACAATTAAATGAAAATATGTGATGTGGTGTTATTTCTAGTTTCTTTAAGTTCTTTACCACGACCTAGGTTTCGTTGTATTACAACATATTCCGGTGGGCTGTTACCAAAGAAGATTTTTTTTAACAGCTAAAGATGTAATACAACGAAACCTAGGTCGTGGTGAAGAACTTAAAGAAAGTAGAAATAATACTACGTCACGTAGTTTCATTTAATTGTGAATAATGAATTTCTACAAAATTAACGTATTAAATTGGAACTTTTGTGATGCAATATCGTTTCCGAATATAAATAAATTTGTGAAATACAGTTGGTGTCAAGTGAAATGTAGCATTCATCTGTATGTGGGTGTGCATTTATTTATGAGAAAAGAGGGATGCCGACTTGGCACCAAATCCAAAAGTCTCTAGCAGCAACAGTATTTTGCAAATTTATTTATGTTTCGAAACGACAATGTACCGCAAAAATTTCAGCTAAGTAATCGTATTTTCATTATTTTACACTTTTCAGCGTGGTTCTTGCAAGTGGTTATTCGAGATCACTTGTTAGTGGTTATTCGAGATCAGTTATTTTTTTTTGTAAAAAAAGTTCATTTTGTTTTTCCTTTGTAAATTAGTTTTTTTTTAATAAATATAAAGTGCAGTTCCAAAAAAGTGAAACAATTTGTACCATACAAGCATAACTACATTATTATGATTGTAACAAATAATGAAACGCAAACACTTTAAAACTCTAGGGTTTGAAATTATGTCTTTCGATTATTTATGGATGGAACTACAAAGAAACATTTTATGTCGTTATAAAGTGGTATAAAATAATAATAATAATTTTATAATTATATATAATAATAATAAAAGTAAGTTTCTAATAATAATAAAAAAATAAACAGGTTTAAAATAAAATAAAATTATATTCATAATAATTTTAAGTCCTTTATTCAATTCGAGATGAAAAAATTATATCATAACATTTTTTTAAAAACTTTACAAACTCGCATTAGCTTAGAAAAAGTGAAAAAATAAAGGTTTTGAAATTATGTCTTTCGATTATTTATGGATGGAACTACACAGAAACATTTTATGTCGTTATAAAGTGGTATAAAATAATAATAATAATTTTATAATTATATATAATAATAATAAAAGTAAGTTTCTAATAATAATAAAAAAATAAACAGGTTTAAAATAAAATAAAATTATATTCATAATAATTTTAAGTCCTTTATTCAATTCGAGATGAAAAAATTATATCATAACATTTTTTTAAAAACTTTACAAACTCGCATTAGCTTAGAAAAAGTGAAAAAATAAAGGTTTCGAAATTATGTCTTTCGATTATTTATGGATGGAACTACACAGAAACATTTTATGTCGTTATAAACTGGTATAAAATAATAATAATAATTTTATAATTATATATAATAATAATAAAAGTAAGTTTCTAATAATAATAAAAAAATAAACAGGTTTAAAATAAAATGAAATTACATTCATAATAATTTTAAGTCCTTTATTCAATTCGGGATGAAAAAATTACATCATAACATTTTTTTAAAAACTTTACAAACCCGCATTAGCTTAGAAAATGTGAAAAAATAAAGGTTTTGAAATTATGTCTTTCGATTATTTATGGATGGAACTACACAGAAACATTTTATGTCGTTATAAACTGGTATAAAATAATAATAATAATTTTATAATTATATATAATAATAATAAAAGTAAGTTTCTAATAATAATAAAAAAATAAACAGGTTTAAAATAAAATAAAATTACATTCATAATAATTTTAAGTCCTTTATTCAATTCGGGATGAAAAAATTACATCATAACATTTTTTTAAAAACTTTACAAACTCGCATTAGCTTAGAAAAAGTGAAACAATAAAGGTTTTGAAATTATGTCTTTCGATTATTTATGGATGGAACTACACAGAAACATTTTATGTCGTTATAAACTGGTATAAAATAATAATAATAATTTTATAATTATATATAATAATAATAAAAATAAGTTTCTAATAATAATAAAAAAATAAACAGGTTTAAAATAAAATAAAATTACATTCATAATAATTTTAAGTCCTTTATTCAATTCGGGATGAAAAAATTACATCATAACATTTTTTTAAAAACTTTACAAACTCGCATTAGCTTAGAAAAAGTGAAAAAATAAAGGTTTTGAAATTATGTCTTTCGATTATTTATGGATGGAACTACACAAACATTTTATGTCGTTATAAACTGGTATAAAATAATAATAATAATTTTATAATTATATATAATAATAATAAAAGTAAGTTTCTAATAATAATAAAAAAATAAACAGGTTTAAAATAAAATAAAATTATATTCATAATAATCTTGAGTCCTTTATTCAATTCGAGATGAAAAAATACATCATAACATTTTTTTAAAAACTTTACAAACTCGCATTAGCTTAGAAAAAGTGAAAAAATAAAGGTTTTGAAATTATGTCTTTCGATTATTTATGGATGGAACTACACAAACATTTTGTCGTTATAAACTGGTATAAAATAATAATAATAATTTTATAATTATATATAATAATAATAAAAGTAAGTTTCTAATAATAATAAAAAAATAAACAGGTTTAAAATAAAATAAAATTATATTCATAATAATCTTGAGTCCTTTATTCAATTCGAGATGAAAAAATACATCATAACATTTTTTTAAAAACTTTACAAACTCGCATTAGCTTAGAAAAAGTGAAAAAATAAAGGTTTTGAAATTATGTCTTTCGATTATTTATGGATGGGACTATACAGAAACATTTTATGTCGTTATAAACTGGTATAAAATAATAATAATAATTTCATAATTATATATAATAATAATAAGATTAAGTTTCTAATAATAATAAAAAAATAAACAAGTTTAAAATAAAATTAACAAAGTAATACCGTTGAAAATAGCATGCTGCATGCATGCTTTAAATAACTATATAAATTTATATGATTACGGTCTCAAATAATGAAATAAATTATTTTCCTATCATTTTAACAAAATGTTTTATTCATATACGCACAATTCAATGATTTTACTAATATTTTTCGTAAATAAAAGTTACGCTTTCGCGTGCTCTTCACATTTTTTGGCGGTTTTAGTTTTTTTATTACAAAAAGTTACAAACTAATATATACCAGACATTCAAATAATAGTGACTATATGTAAAGTAATAAACGTACACTTACATTTGTACCATAATCACAAACGCAAAACTTTCAAAAGAATACACAATTTAAAAAAAATCATAGCAAAAAATAACAATTCATTATAGACTACTATATCAATCGAATTATCATTTCATTGTCTTTCCTGTGATATATATTTAACTATATGTTTTACCTACATATTTTAATTCGACTACATAATTTTGAGTGGCACTAGTCACCTCTGACCCAGATCTAGATCAGGGATTCTCGAGGGTTTAGAGTTACACCGATTAAATGAAACTACGTGATGTAGTATTATTTCTACTTTCTTTAAATTCTTTACCACAATCTAGGTTTCGTTGTATTACAACATATTTAGGTGGGCTATTAGTAAATATTATTAGCAAAGGTCTTCCGTAATAGCCCACCTGAAGATGTAATACAACCAAACCTAGGTCGTGGTAAAGAACTTAAAGGAAGCAGAAATAATTCAACATCACGTAGTTTCATTTAATTGTAAATAATGCATTTCTACAAAATTAACGCCAAATATATTCAATAATTACACCGATATTGAACGTTACTTAATTGATCTGAAAGTAATTTATTTTCCTAAGAGTAGCAGCAGTTGACATAATAAATGTGTTGAAATTTTATGATAAAAAAAGATCTTTAAAAAAATTCGAATTTTGATGGAAACGGTAGAGTTTTTCCACATTCACTATAAACATTATATATTCAGAATGATGAAAGAAAACGGCTTTATGAAAATAAAGTTGTCGTTAACAAAAATACCCCCGTACAGGTATGAGTGACTGTGCGTTTATTTGTGCACAACAAAAGCTTTAATATTTAGAATACATTAATCGACCACTAATACAATTTAATGCTTAAACTCGATTTATTCCTTACTAATTATTTAAGATAAAAAACTTTCACTGAATACAACTCAAGTAATTGTGTCCCATTTTTAAAGTTTAATAAAATCATGCAATCACAGACAAAACTCTGATTCACCAAAACCAAAATGGTTTTGGATTTTGATTCCATCTGCTCTTAACCTCCATCATATTAGCGTTACGGAATCGACATCGGTATAGCATGTATCTGAAGTTTCCTTTTAAAAAGAACGATATCTTGTTATTTATGGACCTTAGTTTTATTTTATTGGTCTCTGTTTTTATGCATATCTTTTAGACCTTTAACATGTTAACCCGTTTAACAAATAAATACAAACAACAACAAAAAAGTACACTTACACCATGTTCCCATAAAAAAAGAATATATTTTAGAGGCATTATTTTAACACATCCCCAAGTGCCCACAGAGTATAAAAAATCAGTTCTGTAATCACATAGGCTTCAAAGAAAATAAAACCTCGCATAATTTTTTTTAAGTGAATCAAAAGTTCATACTTTGGCGTTATCTTTTACTATTTGTTAATAAATATTTGTCAAACAATATATTTTTCCTATTCATGAACGTTCACTTTTTAAAGCAAATTACTTAACAAATTAAATACCTCTTGTTTCAGTATTAAATATAATTTTCTTTTAATGTAATTGTTTTTCTGTTTTTAAGAAATTTAATAAAATAAATAGTCCAATTAACTTAACTAATTTCTTAAAATGGTTATAATTAAAAGCATATGGTAAAATGATCGGTTATTGCGAAATCCGCGTAACTTTTTGACCTTTTCTATTGATTAAATCACTGTATTCAGCAACAAATAGAATATTTTATGACGGAAAACAATTTTAATAACGACACAACATTTTAAAAATGTAAATTGGTATATATATTCGTAATGAAAATAATTTCTTCACTAACTTTATTAAACTTTGTTTTGGTTCCACATCTTTTCAGGTAACTAATAAGATAAAAGTAACATTAAATTTACGACGTAAAATATTTTTAAAATGAATGCTGTACAAAATAGTTTTTTGTAATTTTCTGGTATAAAATTCAAATAACACAAATTATTTCATATATTTAGAGTGAAAATAATTTTGTCCGCAAAACTTTCGTTAAGCTTGGTTTCTACAAGCTTAACAAAATTTTCATGTAACAAATTAGGGAAAAGTACCAGTAATTCTTATATAACAAAATATCAATATTTCTATAAAAGCCCGTGTGATGGACCGAGTTCATGATTGAACATTTTCGGAAAATTGTATGTCAACCTTGTATTTTTGTTAGGATAACTGGAAAAAAACCATTCATTGAATATTTAAGAAAAATTTGACGTACCTAACTTCTGAGGTTCAGGTTAAAATCTCAATTAACTTTTGTGACGACTGAACGTTTTCTTTCATTGGTCTGTCTATCTATTAGAACGTCTTGCGAAAACAAAGAAACCGATCTAAATTAAACTTTCATGTAACTAATGATTCACACAAGTTCACATCTCACAAATTCCTAAAGGATTAGATATTAAATTACTGAAAATCGCGTAAATCGCGTAATTAATCATAATCGAACACGGGGACTTGGATAATTATAATTAGAGATTGTCGAGACTGCCAAATCAATTCATCTCAAAGCATAAGCTAAGTAATGAGTAACTTTTATCTATGTTGATGGTACTTTAGAGATGTAAGCATTACTACTGCATAAGAATTTTGATAAAATACATTTTTAGATCATTTAAGATCAAAGTTTAAAGTTTCATTTTCATTAAATTTCCAAATAACTGCGACAAAATAACTTCGATGAACACAAATCTCAAAATTCTAAATACAAATTAATATATCACAACAAATACTTATCTTTATTAATGAGAGCCATAAAATTGAACTTCTTCGCATTCACTTTTATTATCTATTAATAGCATTTGACTAGCTATCTGTCCTATCTTTATTCAGGTAAAAGAAGAACCACGATCGAATTTTGTTTTAATTGCTTTTTTACGCTATTACTATTTAAGATTAACTTAATGACGGTTTAATTAGTAATTTTGTACTTATCTCGAATACATAAAGGTAGAGCCAAATCCAGTATTATAAAAACTTGTCTAAGAAATCATCCATAATAAATATAATTTACCACATAGATCCTGAAACTTTTTATAATTTTAATTTCCTGCAAAATTCTTTCAAATTTTTTTTTCGTATAATTTTCTAACGTAGACGAATAACATATTAAACATAAAAGCATATGTATTGATGTTTTGAAACATAAAACGGGTGCATAAATTGAATGTACGATGACATTCTAAACAACACCATAGAATAGTAATTATCACTGCATAAAGAAGCGACACTTACCTCCCCCCGCCAATTTAACATCACCGCAGATGCCGAGTACGATCAAGATACGTACGCGATCCCAGGTTGCCGCTTGCTATGTGTGCGTATGTATTGGTTCAATTTTGCCATGTTTTGTTGAGTTTAATTTGTGTAATTCAATCGTAATTGATAACTATTCATAATAATTCATTATAACGGTCCGTTACTGAGCTGTGTGCGAGTGCTTAGAAAGCAATAAAATGACTAAAGGATAGGAAATTGTTTTGTCTCCCCCTTTGGTCTCTTATAAATAATTTTGCTTTGTATCACCAACTTATTTGGTAAGTACCTATAACTTTATATCTTCAAACATGTCATTTTTCAAACTATTCTAAAAAGTCATTGTTTTGTTTGAACGCGATGTGGTTGGAAAACATATACATGTAGTGTCGGCCATAGGCTTATTATATTGTTTATTAAGAGATATTTCACGCGAAGCAAACCTAATCAAGTCAAATATACAACAAAGACAATATTTCGATGTATCACATTTATAAATAAACAAAATTTAGTTTATTTAATATTTTATTTTGTTTTTTAGGATTTGAACTAAGTACCTTTTTTCAAACTCTATCTTAATATTATTATTATCAAATTACTTTCACGAAATTAAATGTACAGTATCAAATATTTATTTATATAATAACATGTTTACAATTAGGTAATAAAAAAGACGTGCGCGCTAGTACAGAGTTACAGCGCCAGGGTGCCATCGAGCCAGTCATTCGGTCGACACTATTGACCAGAAAGAGAAACAACTATTTTGCTGATGTATAGCGTCAACTCGCTCGATCGGCGCGATTGCCCGCAACGATCGAGACCGATATGTAGTAATAGTAAATATACTTATCCCTATATTAATTTACGAACGGATACGGATGGGCGAGTACGTATGTAGTAGCGTAGGCAATTGAATCTGTTCGCTTGTTTGAAGTGTCGGGAGTGTGGCAGTGTCGTCACCATAGTGTATTGATTAATCACAAGGCATACAGCTTTTGATTGTGTGGCGCACCGCGAGGACTTGGGTTCGATTCCTGGCGGTTGGTTGCAAGAGATTGTTCTTGTAGCAGTAAAACATTGTTTCTAATTGTTCATATAGTTTAAATATATACTAAATTATCTGTATACATTTAGACAATATAAAATATACAATTTAAAAGTCATGTCAATCGCGTAAACTGTAAAAACTGTTTAAAAACTTACACTATTAGTTTTCCTTTTTTTCTAAGCAAATAATAAATACGAATCAATATAATATAATCAGGGTCCTTTCTAAGTTGCAATAATGATTACTATTTAATATTTACAATTAAAAAACAAATTTATTAAATAAACATTATATACATGAAACATCGAATATGCCAACGAATTAACAAAAACATTCTGTAAATAAATTAATGATGGTAGTGGTGCTTGGGTTGCTCGACGTGAATCGCGTGACCAGAGTGCGTCACTTCAGCGTTGAATCTGTAATCATTAAACGTAATATATAAATCATCGTAAAACTACATTGAGTCCATATATTTTTAGTGATGTGAAAAAGCACGTCTAACAATTTCGACACCATGATATATTTTTATGCTGTTAATACCACCAATAATGTGATTTTGGGCATGAAGTATCTGCGTATTATTAATATTTGTAATAGTGTTTCACATAAAATTAGGCAAATATAAAAGATAGTACAATTAAAATGTCCCATCATATTTTCTTGTACAAAATTACATCATATTTTCTTGTTCAGTTTAAGATTGGAACATGAAAGAATAATTTACTAACATTTTCAGAGTAAGTATGTTGAAATAAATAATCTTATTAATATTTGATGCATATTCTACTAAAAAGTCGTTCACATAAAGTTCAGCACATAAAAATATAGTACAATTAAAATCACCCATCATATTTTCATGTGTAAAATTTTCAGTTTAAGATTGGAACATCAAAGAATCATTTACTAACATTTTCAGGTAAAGTCTATTGAAATAAAGTAGCGTATTAATAATTGATGCGTATTTTACTAAAACGTAATTCATATAAAATTAAGCACATATAAAAATACAGTACAATTATAATCTCCCATCATATTTTCTTATGCAACGTGTTTAGTTTAAGATTGCAACATGAAAGAATCATTTACTAACATTTTCAGGTTAAGTCTATTGAAATAAAGTAGCGTATTAATAATTGATGCGTATTTCACTAAAACGTAATTCATATAAAATTAAGCACATATAAAAATACAGTACAATTATAATCTCCCATCATATTTTCTTATGCAAGGTTTTTAGTTTAAGATTGCAACATGAAAGAATCATTTACTAACATTTTCAGGTTAAGTCTATTGAAATAAAGTAGCGTATTTTCAATTGATGCGTATTTTACTAAAACGTAATTCATATAAAATTAAGCACATATAAAAATACAGTACAATTAAAATATTCCATCATATTCTCTTATGCAAGGTTTTTAGTTTAAGATTAGAACATAAAATAATTATTTACTAACATTTTCAGGTTAAGTCTATTGTAATAAAGCAGCGTATTAATATTTGACGCGTATTTTACTAAAACATAGTTCATATAAAATTAAATTCATATAAAAATACAGTACAATTGAAGTCTCCTATCATATTTTCATGTGCAAAATTTTCAGTATATAATTGGAACATGAAAGAATCATTTACTAATATTTTCAGATTAAGTCTATTGAAATAAAGTAGGGTATTAATATTTGATGCGTATTTTACTAAAACGTAGTTCATATAAAATTAAGCACATATAAAAATACAGTACAATTAAAATCCCCCATCGTATTTTCATGTGCAAAATTTTCAGTGTAAGATTGGAACATGAAAGAATCATTTACTAACATTTTCGGGTAAGCCTATTGAAATAAAGCAGCGTATTAATATTGCATGCGTATTTTACTAAAACGTAGTTCAAACATGCAATTTATTTTTAAGTGCTTTTTACCTGTGTGTCCAAACATAAACTGAAGCCTCATATCATACATAGCATATGTAAAGTAAATAACTGTTAGTTAAAAAGTGTAATTTCTCACAAAATATTATATCCTAATCTTTTTAATGATATTTTCTTTCAGATCCATAAAATTTATCGTAATTATTAATAAAAAAGAGTAATTTCAATAAATCGATTGAGACTTACCCACTGTGTTTATCTGCATGGTACTTGACTGTCCTAAGTCTTCCGTCGGCCTCAACCAAATTATAGAGTCCCTCCACTTTGTCACCATCGCGAGACTCTTTCTGGTACTTTTTGTCACCCGTATGCGGGTCCTCTACCTTGTACTCGAACACATACTTGGGGTGGCCCTACGCAATGATAGAAATTATTGTTTTTTAAACATGTTTATCATCCAAAAATTTGAAATAAACTTACAAACAATTTAGTTCGAATTGAAGTTGTGTAATTAAACAACAAACCTTTTTATTTTCTTTTATTGTTTATCCCGTCCTCTAGCTCAATGCTTGAAAATCAATGGACAGTTTTTGGTCTACATACAAAAATAATAAAACGCTACTCACGTAGTGTTCCTCTTCGTGTCCGTGATGCCCTCCATTACCGTGACTACTGACATGATGTGCTCCTGAGTGATGAATGAAGAGACTCTGAGAAGAGACAGCTGGTGCGTGATGTACGGCATGGTGCGCATCGTGATGGGCCTGATGGTGGAGGTTCGCATGAACATGATGCACCACGCCGTGAGCTTGTGTGCTATGCGAGTCGTGCTGCGGCAGCGCTCTGACGACGTACATCAGTGCCGTGAATAAAATGAAAATCTGCAATATATATTTGACATGCTAAATATCCCGAGTTAAAATTATAATTAGTAAGCAAATGATTGAGTAATAAAGCAAAGAAAATAAAAAAATCTACCTTGCTGTACATTTTGTAATTGAATGCTAGAACAACAGTGTTTAACTGTGCTTTACATTAATTGTGGACGACTTTTTATACTTAATCTTGGTAATTATGAAATCTCACCCCGATAAAGCGTATACGGCATATGTAACATAAACTTCGCCGTACCAATACATTTACGAGCAAATAAGTTGCAAATAACAGGTTTGTTCTGCAATGTCACCAATGTTAATTCTTTACTAATTAGTTATTTGTGTTCATTCAAGGTCTGTATCGCGAGTATGGAATCTGAAATAAGGCTTAAATGAATTCTTATTTATTTCCTAACAGTTTTTACGATTTTATATTTCTCGAAAATGTGATGTTTTTATCTAGTATACATATCATCGATTACATTGCGAATGATTCATATCGGATTGAATAAATTTCATGGGTGCTTATCATAGACGGTTTTAACATTAAGTGTAGCGAGCTTAACATATTTAAGTAGAAACTCATCAACAATTATCTTTCCACTCAAGATTTCATTATTTTTCTTCCCCTACCTACGTTCCCTATTACCATTACTATTAACAGGATTAGTATTCTCCTGCATTTATTTCTTTTCAAGTGTTGTAACTTTAAAACATCTTCAGTTGACATGGTTCATGCTTCACATTCATGAATAACTTGTGTGTTTCTTTTACAACATCTTGTTAAAATATATAGGAGATATTCTGTGTTAACATTTAGTTCATTTCTGAATTCTTGTATTCATTTGTTTTGATATAGTACTTGATTAATTTTTTATCTACCTAAGGCAGTATTTGTTAAGTTTTCCCAGAAACTTCCAAATAATATATTTTTCTTTTCTCTAAACAAAATTTCCTTCTATTTATTTTTATCTTCTTCAATTACGAAGCCTACTTTGGTGTCATTTTAATAGTTTGGCCTAAACACTACTTTAAGAAATCCTTATGTACATAGATGACTTTCAAATTCAAAGTTTTGCTTTGTTTTAGTGTTTCCTAGAGCTTCTCACAATAAACTGTAAAACATATAACGCTTTGGTAATATTATCAAAATAGTCCAATATTTTCTTTTGCACGTCAAATGAAGCTTTAAATCGAGGCAGGATTATTTAATTTATCAAATTTAGGAAATTTAGAAATTATCTTTAACCAGCGTAAGTTAATATTATTCATGTAAACTTTTTTTCCTTCTGTTGTTATAAATCTCTAAAATCAATAAAAATTGACTAAAGATCGATGACAAAGTTATAGGGTGTTTTATTAACAATATGATCCGTTGTATGCAAAACCATATTACTATTCATACAATATTAGTCGGTGCAATGTGTGAAAACTGTACCTTCATATAAAGTTTTAATATACTGTTTGAGTCCGTCCTAATTTCTATTCATGTGGCATTTTTTATTATTTATTTACAGGAATTTTAAGTTCACAAACTTTAATCCACAATAAAGTTCTTGAACTTGGTTGGTGAAGGGGAAGGGGAAGGGGAAGGGGAAGGGGAAGGGGAAGGGGAAGGGGAAGGGGAAGGGGAAGGGGAAGGGGAAGGGGAAGGGGAAGGGGAAGGGGAAGGGGAAGGGGAAGGGGAAGGGGAAGGGGAAGGGGAAGGGGAAGGGGAAGGGGAAGGGGAAGGGGAAGGGGAAGGGGAAGGGGAAGGGGAAGGGGAAGGGGAAGGGGAAGGGGAAGGGGAAGGGGAAGGGGAAGGGGAAGGGGAAGGGGAAGGGGAAGGGGAAGGGGAAGGGGAAGGGGAAGGGGAAGGGGAAGGGGAAGGGGAAGGGGAAGGGGAAGGGGAAGGGGAAGGGGAAGGGGAAGGGGAAGGGGAAGGGGAAGGGGAAGGGGAAGGGGAAGGGGAAGGGGAAGGGGAAGGGGAAGGGGAAGGGGAAGGGGAAGGGGAAGGGGAAGGGGAAGGGGAAGGGGAAGGGGAAGGGGAAGGGGAAGGGGAAGGGGAAGGGGAAGGGGAAGGGGAAGGGGAAGGGGAAGGGGAAGGGGAAGGGGAAGGGGAAGGGGAAGGGGAAGGGGAAGGGGAAGGCTTATGACGATGCTTGGGACGATTATAGCTTATTTTTTTTAAAACGAATATATCTGAACCACGTTAATTCTATCTCACCACTTTACGGGTTATACATGAAAAAACTTCTGAAAATAGTGCTAAAAGCAATTCAAAGCTATTATATTTATGTCCCTACCTCCACCATATGATTAAACATTTTTCCATATAATTTACGATAAGCAGAGGTCCAAAGTAAGGTAACGGTATGAACCTATAACGCTAAGGAGACCACAGTTCATGAGGCAAAGTCCATGTAGAAAAATATGGCGGTAGCGGTAACATATTGTTCTACATGATCTTTTATATTTTTCTACTAAGTAAATTACAATAATACCACAAATGTAAATTAAGAACATCCACATACTTACACTTAATTTGTAAAATAAAGGGCTTATAAATTATTATTTACATTTTTTTGCACTAAATATTATGCAGCACTGAACATTTTTTTAACATACCAATGCCAAAATGTTTTTATATTTATTTGAAGGGATTCAGCAACTGGCTGATTATACAAACAAGAAAAAGGTTATTAGACAATTAAAACTTAGACTCTCAGTTATATGTTTTTTTTTGGATAGAAATAATGTAAATGAAACCTTATAATCATAGTATACTTTCTTGTAAGAAACAAAACTTCAGATTAAAATAATTTAAGGAATGTTTTCCCAGGATTCGAGAAAGATCGATATTCAGTTTTAAGTCTAATTTAATATTAAAACACGATGTATCGAAAATTCAAACGACATAACAAAAACATTTCTTAAATAAAATAATGACGGTGGTGGAACTTGGTCTTCTCGACGTGAATCGCATAACGCGAGTGCTTGATTTCGGCGTTGAGTCTTCAATAATAAAATGTATATACCAATCATCATTAAACAATATTGAGCCATATTGAATACATTTGGCCTTAATTTTGTAGAAATGTATTATTCACAATTAAATGCAACTACGTGATGTAGTATTATTTCTACTTTCTTTAAGTTCTTTACCACGACCTAGGATTCGTTGAATTACATCTTCAGGTGGGCTATTAGCAAAGATATCTTTGCTAACAGCCCACCTAAAGATGATGTAATTAATAGAATACCAGTAAAATTTACCATCAGGATTGAATGCTAGAGAACAACGGTGTTGAACTCTGCTTCGCATTGACCATGGCCAATTTTTCGTACTCCAGTTAGTAATTATAAAACCTCACCCCGATAAAACGTGTGCGCCATGTGTATTATGGTCTTCGCCATGTTAGTTACTCGTAATTGAGTTACGAATAACAAGTTTGTACTGCAATGTCAACAATGTTGTTTCCTAATTTATCATTTAAGTTTGTATACTCAAGGGTATGCAATTTGAAATAAGGCCTAAAGCCAATTATGGGTTTTATATTTCTTGAAAGTGTAACATCTGTTAACATCTGTTTATTTCTTTTCATTCAAACTTATTTTTTAACTTTACAGCATTTGCCCATTTTATATTCTTCCTTCTTCCTACAAAATAGGATAATTCTGTCCCGTCAGTAAATCCTTAAATACCCTTAACCTTTATGGCTGTGTCTAGTTCTTCTCTTTGGACGTATTCAAAATTATTTTTCTATTGTACATTGTCATACATTTTTCTTAATACATTTCTTCTGATATAATATATGAATATTGTCTGAGCTAAGGTAGATTAAATCTTGTCTTTATTTATGAAATGTTAAATGTACATTTCCAAATATTTTATTTTTGTTTTTAATTTAAAAATTGCCAAATATTTATTATTGCCTTAAATTAATTGTAAAGTCAACTATTGCGTTATTATAATTATTTGGCCGAAACATGAATTAATAAATTTGTATATGGAAATCTGGACCGTAGGAAACTGTATGGTTTTAAAATTCAGAGGTTGTATTATATTTGTGTTGCTAAATTTTTCATATCCAATTTGCATGTCGTAAATTCCAGTCTCAGATTAAATAGAATGGAAATATGTAACAATCCATCATGCTTCAATAGTTATTTCAAATTTTCATACGTCCGAACGAGGATGATTTCATTTAATTTAATGAATTTAGGAATTAGCTTTAATAAATATAAAACTACGTATTCATATAACCTTATAACCTTATCTTTTCAAATGAAAAAAAAATCTCTAAAATTAAACAAAAATTGCCTAAAAATCTAATTATAGAATTTCTCATAAGTAATGTTGGTCGTGTGAACATGATCTATTATTATATCCATCTAAAGCCATATCCATCTAAACATAAATTTTAAAATTTTACTTTCTTCAATTATTAAGGCGGTGACTTCATAGTTAAAATATACTGTTTGACACTACCAGTCCTAATTCTCTTGAGTTATACATATATTTTATACTAGCTTTTACCCGCGGCTCCGCCCCCGCTCAACGCGCCACCCGCGACTTGTGGCAATATGTTACCCGCGTCATATCAAGATAACTTTTAAACTATTTATCCATATTATTTAGTGTATAAGACAAACTTTATCTACTTTAAATACCAAAAGTGATAAACGTATTTATTTAGATAAGAATTAATTGAAGACTATAAAATGTGTGTTGTAAACTAAGAATTCAAATTAATAGTATTTATGCCCCACTATTTTGTTATAATGGCTTCCACATAAAAAGTAGATATACGCTGTCGCAGACTTTCGGTTAGAACTATTTAAGAGAATCAATCCCACTGTAACTTTAACGATTTAGGCAGCGCAAGCAAGGATACTCGTAACTCTCAGAGGACAGGTATTTTTTTCGACTTATTTGATTCTTTTCGTTATATTATAGTCAAATCACATAATATCTTTATAAAATGTAGTATATGTATTATTCTGATGTATAAGCTATATTACTGTAAAGTTGCATAAAAATCTGTTCAGTAGTTTTTGCATGAAGGAGCAACAAAGATCCATTTATACATCCTCACAAACTTTCGCGTTTATAATAGTAGTAGGATGTTTTATAGTTTATATTATAATTTATCTTTTCAGGAAATATTTAATTCAATATTTTTTTAATTTCCTTTTCATCTATTTTTAATTACAAGAAAATGTAATGTGACAATTTCATAATTTCTATAATTTAAAAATCATAGTTGAGAGCTTTTAATACGCACCTAAATTATTTTACCGCAATTGCTCAGCTGATTTAGAATGTTTACTGAATGTTTAATTATGTATAGTCACAATTAAATGAAACTACGTGATGTAGTATTATTTCTACTTTCTTTAATTTCTTTACCACGACCTAGGTTTCGTTGTATTACATCTTCAGGTGGGATATTAGCAAAGATACTACCTAGGTTTCGTTGTATTACAACATCTTCAGGTGGGATATTACTATAATACTACATCACGTAGTTTCATTTAATTGTGAATAATGAATTTCTACAAAATTAACGCCAAATATATTCAATATATGTACAGTCATTTTTCCTGTTTCCTTTCATTGTGTACTTCACTTGTAATGTATCTTTTAATGGCATTATTACTATTAACTTCAACCAGTGTATAATAAACCTGTTATTTCTTCATATATTTTCTTATATTTTTATTTTATGTATTTAATTTCATTTGTATACCCATTTAAAAATTTATATTTCATTTCATTTCTTATTTTGGACACTTCAGATTCTATGTTTATATTGAAATTACCCAAAAGTTATGTGGATCGTACTTCGCAAATATTAAGATTGTCTATGGGCGTAATCAATTTTCTACATATTAACATATGATTTACTTGATTATGACTTATTGATCATGGTGTTATTCAGTTTTTTGCATATATGTTTCTATATGAGAAACAAGTGTTGATTATTTGTAGATAATTTAATATCCACAATTTGATAACATGTCTATTCATTATATTCAAATCTATACATATAATAAAATTATAACAGAGTGATTTCTGTACATTGAAAATATTTTTAAAGAAGTGTTTGATTTAGCGTATGGAATGATAATAGAAGCCAGAAAACCTTTTTTTAGACATTTTGTCTGTATGTTAATTTGAGCGGGTATCACGCAAAATCGACTGGACGGATTTTGGTGAAATTTAGTAGGGTAATAGTATATACTCAAATCAATATTTAAGAGAAAAAAACGACATTTTTTTTCCGAATTACACCCGAACCAAATCGTAGAAACAGATAGTATTAAATATTTATTTAGTTAAAGTTCTGTCAAATTTTATGTTGTGAAGCCTTTCCAAAAATTGTTTTTTACAGATTGAAATTGTTGATCTTAATTACTAACCTAAAAACTAGGCCCAAAGATATATATTTTATTGAATATTATCCAGGATGATGAAAATTAACAAAAAGTTGGAAATAATTAAGGACACGTTATAAAGACACTTCCTCCGAAAAAAGTGTTCCATATTGGTTTAAATTTTTTAAGTATGATGTATACACAGACTAATACACTATATTTGTCTCGTATAAAATAAAATCTTTATTGTTATTTACTTGTTACCAACTTGTTATTTAATTATTATTAATTGCCCCATCGGAGTCATATAATAATGGAGATGATCTTCTTCGTCGCATCTACATTATTGAAAATCATTGTGTAATTGCTAGTAAATCGTAGATCCAGCAGTAGTAAATGTTGCGTACTTACCACGGTGCAATATAATAATTAAATTTCCTAATAAACATTTGCTCATCCAAAAACTTGATTTCGCAACGATGTTACTTAACCAAGTTTTTGGAGTTTACTTCTTATGAATCGATTTTCATATATAAGGCGCGGTATAAAATTTTATTGGTAAAATCAGAAGTTCAGAGCATTAAAAAAGTGTAACAGTTTGTAAGTTTGGATGTAGGAGGTAATCTCCGAAACTAATCAATTACACTACTACTACTTATGAATCGATTTTCATATATAAGGCGCGGTATAAATTTTTATTAGTAAAATCAGAAGTTCAGAGCATTAAAAAAGTGTAACAGTTTGTAAGTTTGGATGTAGGAGGTAATCTCCGAAACTAATCAATTACACTACTACTACTTATGAATCGATTTTCATATATAAGGCGCGGTATAAATTTTTATTAGTAAAATCAGAAGTTCAGAGCATTAAAAAAGTGTAACAGTTTGTAAGTTTGGATGTAGGAGGTAATCTCCGAAACTAATCAATTACACTACTACTAATTATGAATCGATTTTCATATATAAGGCGCGGTATAAATTTTTATTAGTAAAATCAGAAGTTCAGAGCATTAAAAAAGTGTAACAGTTTGTAAGTTTGGATGTAGGAGGTAATCTCCGAAACTAATCAATTACACTACTACTACTTATGAATCGATTTTCATATATAAGGCGCGGTATAAATTTTTATTAGTAAAATCAGAAGTTCAGAGCATTAAAAAAGTGTAACAGTTTGTAAGTTTGGATGTAGGAGGTAATCTCCGAAACTAATCAATTACACTACTACTACTTATGAATCGATTTTCATATATAAGGCGCGGTATAAATTTTTATTAGTAAAATCAGAAGTTCAGAGTATTAAAAAAGTGTAACAGTTTGTAAGTTTGGATGTAGGAGGTAATCTTTCACCAATATTAGAAAGGATCTTCAGGATGGACATACGTTATATATTATCTCGTTAAAAAATGTTTTATATATTATATAAAAGTTAAATTTTGTAAATTTGAAGGTCATATTATTTAATGTGAACTACAACTGCTAACTGATAATATATTGAAGACAGCGATGATTAAGAATGCAGTTCTAAACAACTTTCAAACTTGTCAAACTTCTTCAGTTTTATCTTTTTATGAAACATAAAATTAATATAATTTAATCTGGGTCATTTTTAGGTTTCAAAAAGGATTGATATTAATTTTAGTAAGTAAGAAATCACATTTATTAAATTAAAATTATATACATGACACATCGAAAATGCAAACAACTTAACAAAAATATTTTTAATACCCTAATGATGGTAGTGGTGCTTGGGTTGCTCAACATGAATCGCGTGACCAGAGTGCGTGACTTCTGCGTTGAATCTGCAATAATAAAACGAATATATAAATCATCATTTAACTGTTTGAGTTCATAAATTTGTTAACGTTATTAAAAAAAATAACTTATAATTTCTCATGTTCTTTTAATATCTTTATTTGGTTAATTATCAACGTAAGTATATTTTAGTATGAAGTATCTATGCTATTTATTGATATTTATAATAGAGTTTCATTTGAAAGTAACACCATATAAAAAGAGGTTAAAATGATTTTTTTACAGTCAGTTTAAGATTGGAACATGAAAGATTAATTTACTGACGTTCTGAAATGAAAGCAGTTGCAGTAAACCAGAACATTTAATATTTGATGCGTGTTTTACATATAAGTTTGTATAATAATGCAGCATATTTCTAAAAGCATTTTATCTATATCCCCAAATATAAACTAAAGCCTTGTTATGTAAAGCATATATAATAATGCGTCTTTTATGTATGAGTTTGTATAATAATGCAGCATATTTCTAAAAGCATTTGATCTATATTCACAAACATAAACTAAAGCCTCGTTATGTAAAGCACATAATAATGCGTCTTTTATATATAAGTTAGTATAATAATGCAGCATATTTCTAAAGGTTTTTTATCTGCATTCCCAAACATAAACTAAAGCTTTGTTATGTCAAGCGTATATAATAATGCATCTCTTACATATAACTTTGTATAATAATGCAGCATATTTCTAAAAGCTTTCTATCTCCATTCCCAAACATAAAATAAAGTCACGTCAGGAGTACGTCAGGAGTACATAAAGTGAACAAATGCTTGTAAGGAAATGTAATTTCTCTCAAAACATCTTAAGCTTTTTAGTAATATTTTCATTAAAATTTATTTACTTAGTTGTAATTATTATTTAAAAAGTATAATTTAAAAAAAGCAGTTAATATTTACCCGCTGTGTTTGTCTGCATGATACTTGACTGTCCTAAGTCTTCCGTCGGCTTCTACGAAATGATAGAGTCCCTCCACTTTGTCACCGTCGCGGGACTCCTTCTGGTACTTTTTGTCACCCGTATGCGGATCCTCTACCTTGTACTCGAACACATACTTGGGGTGACCCTGTTCAATCATAAACAATCATGTTATTTAAACTACTAAATAATTTATTTAGCATTCAATTTCAGTATTTAATCACTTTGCATTTCAATCTTCATCTCATATCTTTTACTTAATGCTTGAAAATCATCGTAAATTTGTTTGACTATACGAAAGGAATGTCAATAAAACGCAACTCACATGATGTTCCTCCTCGTGTCCGTGATGTCCGCCATTGGCATGGCCACTCACGTGATGTCCACCCGAGTGATGGATGGAGAGGCTCTGAGAGGAGACGGCTGGTGCATGATGTACGGCGTGATGCCCACCGTGGTGATCTCCATGGTGTTCGTGCACCGAATGCACCACACTGTGAGCCTGTGCGCTATGCGTGTCGTGTTGTGGCAGTGCGTTGACGAGGCATATCAGTGACGCGAACAGAGAGAAAATCTGCAACAGGCATACAGTATGTTAGCTTTCTTAAATAAATATGTGTAATAAGTGAAGTATTGACGAATTATAAATAGAGACCAGTACAATCTACCTTGCAGTACATTTTGTTATTGTTCGCTGTAATAACTGTGTTAAACTGTATTTATCTCAATTAATTTGAAAGTTTACTATCATGTCACTTTGATTACTTGATCTAATTACAAATTAACAATGCTAATTTAAAAAAACTTTTATCTAAGGAAATAGTATCATATACAAATTCAGATTTATTTTTAGTGCTAAATATCTCGTGTCCAATTTGTGTGTAATAGATTCCAGTCCCAGATTGAATAGAATGGATGACATGTGCCTGTAAATGTAAGTAATAAGTGAAGTATTGACCAATTATAAATAGAGAACAATATAATCTACCTTGTAGTACATTTTGTTATTGTTCACTGGAATAACTGTGTTAAACTGTATTTCATATCGATTGTGGCAAACTTTTTATACTCAGACTTGTATATTATGAAACTCACCCCGATTAGACGTAGGCGCAATGTGTAACATGTACTTCGCGGTGTCACTACTTTTACTCACAATTGCGTTGCAAAGAACAAGTTTGCTCTGCAATGTCAACATTTTTAAATCCAAATTTATCGTTAAGGTGTGTTTTCTCAAGACTTGTATCGAGATTGTGTGATTTGAAATGAGGTCTAAGGTCATTATTATTTCTCACAAATAATATTTATTTTTTCTCACAAATAATTTTGGGGTTTTATGTTTCTTGAAACTATTTTTTTTTCTTATTATTTGTGTCTGGTGTTTGTGTCTATTACTTTGTGGGAGTGCAGTCATAAATTAGTTTTGGGGTTCTTTGGGGGAGTGCAGTCTATGTCTATTACTTTGTGGGAGTGCAGTCATAAATTGGTTTGCTTTTAATGATAGAGAGTTTAAAATACTTAAATTAACATTCATCAATCATATAATATTTCTTTGCTAATAGAACATAATCCTTTTAGACCCTCTTTACATGACATTAAGTTTACCGCATTCGCCGATTTACAAACCATAGTTGATCATACTTTCCATATGAAAAGTATTTATAATATATTTTGACAAATACTAAAATATTTTTAGGCTTTACTAACACATCCATTTTTTTTGTTTGAGCATATTCTTAATTCACAATTATATGAAACTACGTGATGTAGTATTATTTCTACTTTACTTAAGTTCTTTACCACGACCTAGGTTTCGTTGTATTACAACATCTTCAGGTGGGCTCTTAGCAAAGATGATCTTTGCTGATAGCCGACCTGAAGATATTGTAATACAACGAAACCTAGATCGTGGTAAAGAACTTAAAGAAAGTAGAGATAATATTACATCACGTCGTTTCATTTAATTGTAAATAATGAATTTATACAAAATTAACGCCAAATATATTCAATATTCTTAATTGTTCATTGTTATCTTGCACATCGTCATAATTTTTCTCTGAATATATGTATTTTTACTTAATATTTGAATAATTTTCCTACTATCTGAGATAAATTTAACTCTCTGTTTTTTAAATATTGATTATAAATTTACAAATAGTTTATTTTATGTCTACATTAAGAATTTGTATATATTTATTATTATCTCAGTTAACTTGAAAGTTTACTACTATGTCAGTTTGACTGCTTGACTCAATTACTAATTAATGAATTTTTATGTGAAAAACTTTTATCCAAGCAAAAAAAGTACTAAATTCAAATTTAGATTATTTTTAGTGCTAAATCTCTTGTGCCCATTTTGTGTGTACTATTACAAGTACTATTTCCAGTCTCAGATCGAAGAGAATGGATAATATGTAACGTTTAATCAGGCTCTAGTAGTAATTTAAAAAACCTTCAACAAAATACTTTTGCATGTCCAGTACAACTTTAGACCAAGCCAAGATGATTTCATTTAATTTAGTAAATTTACGAATTATCTTTAATCAGAATAAATTATACTAATTCAAATAACCTGCTATTCACATTTTATTATGAAAAAAGTCTTAAATTAAATTACCGAAATATACGGGTTAATTATAAAATTTTTCATCAATAATTTTGACCCTGTATGTAATTTTACTTTCCACATTTATTAAGGCTGTATCTCTGCAGTTAGGACATGCCATTTAAACCCATTATTCCTAATTTCCATTCGTTTGGCATTTTTTCTTGTCTATGCATAGGAATTCTCGGTTCACAAACTAATCTACAATTAAAATCCTTCATTAGTCATGAATACGCTGATCCTATATTTATAATTTGTATTACATCTTTGTATCTTTTCACGAAGTCTTTATTACGAGTACTTACTTGAAATGTCAATAAATAAGCTGTTCTTTCTACCTTGCACCATTTAAGCAGCGTTCTCTGACTTTTTATCATTTCTCTGCCGCTTTGAACCGTTGAGTATATATATATATATATATATATATATCATCAAAGTATGGGCTATCTAACATAGAAACTATTTTTGGAATCGAAATTGTGCTTTCAGAGATTCACGTTAAGAAACAAATGAAGCAGCTTTATAATATATTATGGATGATGTCACAATTAAACCTAATTATTATAATTATACTTGTAGATTAAAAACTTTAAAATGTACCTTAGACTCTACGTAATTTTTTGTTCATATCTAGTGATTTTCTCAACCTTCTTTCTTATTTCCTTGTACTGCATCATTTAATACTTTTAGCTACCTTTCATATCCTTTTCTATTATATTTTGTTCGTTACTTAACTTCATTTTTTACCCAACTTCAGACTATAATTGTAGAAATTATCTCCATTTATCATCAAACACTCTTTTGCCTCTTTTTTATCTTGTTAAATTATTTTTGATTGTTTAATTTGTGACATATTCAATTTTTTATGAGTGCCTTTTTATGGCATTACTATTGTTATATTTATTCAGTTTAACATATATCTAATAATTTTCTTCTTTAATTGTTTATTTATGTGCACACACACATGTATATATATATATATATATATATATATATATATATATTACCAAAAGTATACATCTGAATAGTATTTGTGCAAATTGCTATGGCTTAAACCTGGCTATGGCTTGTTCATGATATTATCAATAACCCTTTATGACAGATTATTTTTAAGTAATTTACTATCATTAATATGTTAGTTTATCTTTTGATTATGTATAGCATAACTAGTCTCACAGTGTGAACTGTACCTGACAATTTATATACGAGTATCTGTCCACTTTCTCTAGTTCAATTTTTATGTCATAGTTTTTTCAAAATTTATAATTTAATAATTTATGTGGATAAGAAATAAAATACATTTACTTTTATTTTTTTTAGTTTTGCAACAATTGTTATATAAATATTAATTCATGCTGTAGTGGCATAAAATAAAAAAAAAAACAGTACTTGAAAGCTTTTAATAAATGTACTTGCTCTAAAAAAATTCTTACCTGCTCATTTAAATATGTTTTTATCATTATGATGGATATCATATAGGTATATTATTTTTTTAAATTCCTCTCGTAAGTGTACCGACAATATTTAAAAAAATCTGATTTGCGGAAAATTCATTTATTTTTCAAAAATAAAATATTTACTGTTTTCAACATTTACGCAGTTATAGTTCAATACAAATGTTTCATCATACACAGTATATTAATGAGAAGAAAATTTTAAAAAGGTCTGAATTACCAGCATAACCGGTTTTTCTTTCTGCATATAAGACTCGTATTACTAAATATTCAAATCTGGATAAAACATTACCACATCGCGAAGAATTCCTTTGATAAGGCCGCGCAGCATCCGGTACACTACAGGACGCTTACACAAATTTAGCAACACTCTGTATACGAAACAATCCGTTTTGTGATACCATGTCGCCGGAAATGTAGTTTATTGCCGAATGCAACATATTTTGATACACACCCTCGATGCGCGAGTCAGTCTCGCACTTACCTCGTTTTATTGAGTACAGAAATCTAAAAATATAAATTAGTACACATTCATAATAAAAATAATTTCTTCCACCTAGCTTTTATTAAGCTTGCTTACTGTTGTACTATTTTTCGCGTAACAAAAGAAAAGTAACAATAATTCTTATAAATATAATTATATAATAATACTTCTAGAAAAGTGGATTCAAGGAAATGTGTTTATCCACTGACTATTTTTGGAAAATTCTTTGTCAATTTGTGATCAAATAATTTGATATTATAATTTATAAATTTTTGTCGACAAGTGTAACTCTCAAAAAATTACTTGATCAACTTGTACGGGATTTTTATTAAGATAGTGCAATTGATTCAATAATATTAAATATATTTCTTTCTGATCAAATATTTTCTAAAAAACTTTTTCCCTGCCTATCCTTTTATTAGAGCATCGTTCTAAAACTAATAAACCGGCTTAATTTAAACTTTCAGTAGATGAATGCCTGAAGTTCAAATTAAAATATAAACCCATATTATCCATATCGAATATTATGTGATAATAAATTAAATTATTTTTGGCCACGCATATTGGAATAACAAACGAATGCGCGAGTTGGAAATTCGATGGGACGGAAGACTTGTTTAAGTATAAACTTTTGTTTATGTATTAAAATGAATATTACGATTGTGACAACTTATAGCTAAACTTAATTATGTCTGTGTCTGATATGTGTTTGAGAAACTTTCTTTCGAGAAAACTGCTTCTCTAGTGGGAATATATTAATATCCTTAACGGTCTCAAGTCCCGACGAGACTCTTTCTTATCTTAGTCCAATGGTTCAACTTTATTAGTGTATAACTTTTTTTTGTAAAAGCTCTGTGGTCGGGTTTGTAAAAGCTCTGTCGTGGCAGTCGAGTCTTCCAGTTTCCTTATCAGGCGTGGGGTTAGAGGCGTCACCAAGGGTGCTTAGGAGGTTTGCAGTAGCTCTGTTGTCGCGGTTGCGTGTTCGGTATCCGCCGACTATCTTAGTCAGATTATCTTACCAATTCATTTCAAAGTTCAAGCTGAGAGATAAGTAACTTTGATAGGGTGCTATTACATTTTTTTTCTAAATGTCAACCGTTTTTTATCATATTTTTGCCACAATTCTTTAGTTTACCTCTGCAGCTATTACACGAATATTCAGGAACAAGGAGAATTTTACGTCATATGTAAATTCAATTTCGATTTGATACAGAAGCCGTAAAGATAAAATTAATTTTTCGCGATACTTTTAAGTTCAATAACTTATTTTACTAATTATATAAACTAATACTATCTGCTATTTTACTTAAAATATTTTTCATCACTATTTACGCCATATTTATTTACAGTTAAGTTAAAAATCATAGTCCTAAAGCTTTAGTTACTAATTCCATGCTCAAATCGTATAAAGAATGGTATGGCCCAATATAGCAACATAAAACCTCTTATAATAATCCATAGTAACTACTCATATAATATAGGAAGTTTTTGTATTTTTCTTTGGCGGTCCAGTTTTATTTAAACATTTTTTGAACATGTTTTGCATTTACCTTTTTTGAAATGCAGATGATTACCGTATTTTTAGTGGGGATTTTGTAACAGAAAACAGGTATGCTAATGTATGAGAAAGTATTTTAAACAATATGAAATGACTGTAAAATTTTAAAAATTTAGCTCAAAAATATACTTGCAATAATACGACTACATTCATTTAAATTTTTGTTACTAATTCCCCATAAAATACACCAAAATTTATTTTTTTCTCTTCCGAACAACATAAGTTTCATTGAGTATATTGATTTCATGTTAAACCCTAAAAAACTGTTCGCCTTATAACTTTATATTTGCTAAATATTATGACGGAGTGATAAAAAATATTTTAATTAAAAGCCTTATTAGTAAATCTACTGACCTACCGAATTTACACTAGCTGAGATTGTAGACAGATACGTAGTTTAGATCTAGGTATGTACATAGTTTGCGCAACACAGTAGTAAATGCTATAGACTTATCTACGGTGTGATCTGTAAGTTTCCTAATATACATTAATGTGTAATGATGTTAAGACACCAAATATGCTTATTAAATCTCCTTAGAACTAATGCAGAATGTTGTTACGACACCAAATATGCTTATTAAAGCTTATTATCTCCGAATTTTTTGCAAACTTTTAAGCTTTAACCTTTTTTAATATCATTTTGATGTTTATTCTTATAAGTTACATAATTTATCTTCAAATTTTTTCCTGTTCATATATATTTTAAGCCATCAATCATACACCTCAATGTAATGCGAATTCTTAAAATTTAAAACATATTAAAATACGGTAAAACCCTTCAGCAGTTTTTGTAATTCATGGAAATCAAAAGACAAGGATTTTAGTATTTAAATTACGTATAAATAAGTCGTAATTTGAAAAAAAATCCAAACCCTAAACCTAAAAGTTTAATTATTTTATGAAAATCCAAAATATTTCATAACCGGTAAGATTATTTATTTTTGTGCTCTTGGTTTTACCCTTGTCATAATATGTATATTATAATGTCTATAAATATATTATATCTTTCTGGATTATCACTCACCCGTATATTAGTATACAATAAAGAGCATTTAGTTTTTTTTTATTTCATAAGGAAAAAATGAGAAAATTATACCTCCACCTAGTGATCCAGGAAAAGCTTCATAAAATGACACATTTCAAATGAATTAATTGGGTTACAAATAAATTAATTGGGTTACAAAAATTAATGTGATCTCAATATTCAGTGTCACATAACTTCAAATGTTTTATTATTAATCCTATTAATTCAGTATCCTTAAACCGTTACACTTAAATTTTGTAAGGAGTTAGGGTTGTTTTACAGCTTATTTATCGGGTATTCACCGCAAAGTGTATCCTCATAAGTCCATTGAGCTAATAGTATTGACAAAATGACTTCGAAAACAAAAAAAGCCGCTCGAGCCACGCAAACTAATCGCGCGTAATTGTCTGGACGTGTTCCTATAATAAAATTCGCAATAATACTTTGAAATACCCATTACGTGAATGTAACACTTGTGACGACGCTCGGGGCGATTACATCTTATTTTTTTTAAAACGAATGTAACTATACAACGTTAATTCAATACACTTCTAAAAGCAGAGTTACAAAACTTTTAAACTGCTACATTTAACTGTATCATACGATCAAACATTTTGCCATAAAAAATGACAAGCAGGGTTGATATAGTACCACAATGAACTTGAGTAACGATATAACATGCGAAAACCACTATTCAAGCGGCACAGTTCAAAAGCGAGTTGCAATACGGCTGCCGCTGAGTAAATTACAACAATAATACAATTGTAAATTAAAAATATCGACATATTTATACATAGTTTATAAATAATGGTATTTATAAGTTTCTAATTATATTTTTTTTGCACTAAATATTATACAGCACTGAAAATAATTTTAACCGAGCAATGCTCGATAACGCTTATGCTTATTTGAAGTAAATTAGAGTAAGTGTCTCATTATGTAATCAAGAGAAAGGTGATTAAAAATTTCGTTTTAACAACATTTTCAAATACAGACTTTTTTTACAGAATTTTACTATCATTTGGTCAGAAGAAATTTATACAAAATTTTGTGATCAAAAAGAACGCATTTATTAAATAAAAGTTATATATATAAAACAAATAAAATTAAAATGACTCAACAAAAACATTTTTGTTAAAATGAACTAATAATGGTGATGGTGCTTCAGTTGCTCGACGTGAACCGCAGGGTGTGAACCTAGTGGGTGACTTCAGTGTTGAATCTGATACAATAAAATATCAGTGTGAAAATCATAATTAAACTATACTGCGTCCATACATTTTTAGGGATGTTAGAAAAAGCAACACTAGTAATTCTTAATGTAGTTAATATTTCTTTCGAGTAGTATTATTTTGTGCATGTAATATCTATCCATTATTGATAGTACGAAAACATTTGAAATAACCAAATATATTAAAATTATGGAAAAATTAGTAAAAAAATAGTCTTCCAACAATTTCGAAACGAGCTCAGCAAAACGAGCTCTTGTGAAAAGTAAATCAGGATCTTTAGTAATGGCTCAAAAATATGGATGACAAAAAAGGCCAAACATGACCGCATTGACGCTTTCCATATGTAGTACTAGAGGAAGATGCTTCAGATTCCGTGGACTGCGTTCCGGACAAACAAGTCCATTCTTCGTGAGCTTAACATCAAGACTAAGCTTTCCACTATCTGTTTGCGAAGGATCCTGGATTTTTTTAGACACATGAATACGATGCTTTTCTGTAATAAGGTTTATAATCTAAATAGTTTTCACAAAAAATGTTTCTTAAAAGAAATTATTTATTTGATATATTTGATGTAAACAGGAAATTACATAAAGCTTTAGTTGATGGTTGCATGCATAAGTAAAAATCTCTGAAAAATAATATTGCATCTTTGTATGAAGTTGTAATTATAGTTTAATATAAACTTGTAACATAGAAATTAATCGAAATTTTTATTCACTATAATGATCGACCAAAAATTACCCGCTGTTTTTGTCTGCGTGATACTTAACTGTTTTAAGTCTTCCGTTAGCCTCAACTTAATGACTCCTTCTGATCTTTTTTGTCGCTCGTAAGCGGGTCTTGTACTCACAAAAAATAATTGAGGTGGCTCTGTTCAATCATAGGGAATCACATTGTTTGAATACATCAACGGTGACAAAGAAATTCGAAATGAATAGCAAACAATTCATTAAGCATTGAAATAAATTTCAAATTTCGTAATAAATCTCTTTTTCTACTTTAGCGCTCATCCCATATCCTAATGCCCAAAAATGAACGGTTTTTTACTATACGAACAGAAAATTAATAAATAGCAACTCATTTGGTGATGACCTCCATCAGTGTGTTCACTGACGTAATATCCACCCGAGTGTTGGATGAAGAAGCTCTAAGAAGAGACGCCTGGTTCATAATGTACGACGTAATTCGCACCGTAGTGATAGTAGATATGTTCACGGTGTTCATGCACATGTACCAGTTGCACTACACTATGGGCTTGTACCCTACGCAAGCCGTGTTGTAGTAGTGAACTGACTATATACAGCAATGCCGTGAACAGAGTGAAAATCTACAATATGCGTTTAATGTATCAGGTTTCTCGAGTTAATCTAAGTAATAAGCAATCCATTCATAAATTAGGTATAGAAATTAGTAAACTACCTTAATGTACATATCGTTATTGATTACTGAAACATTGATACTGTGTACCACAATACACTCAAATATATTGTGGCAACTTTTTGCACTTAATTATGAAATCTTAACCCCGGTAAGGCGTAGGCGCCGTGAATAACATGTATTTCACCTTATCAGTATGTTTACTTACAATTGCATTGAAAACAACAGGTTTGTTCTGCAATGTCAACAATTTTAATTCCTAATTTATCACTTAAGTATGTCTACACAAGGTCTGTATAGAAAGTTTGCGATTTGAAAGAAGGCCTAAGCCGATTATAATTGTTTGATGTAAAACACCTAATGGCGCGTTTAGATGGGAGTTAAATATTCTGATTCGTTCGGCCGGCTTCGTGTTTTGACCGCTTTTTTCAACTTAATTCGGACAGTCTCGCGTCTTGTCGTTAATAAATTAACATAGAATCAATTTAAATGATCAATACTTATATTGTAAACTGGTTCTTTCTTGTATTATATAATTAGGTAGGAAGTATGATTACTTTTATGTTCCTTACCGTCATTTATGTAACCAAACTTTCATTATTCTTTGAGAATTAAAATATGTTTTTCAGTATTTAAGACACTTCTGAAAAACACTTATTAATTTTTATTGTACGCCTATCATAAAACTGTCAAATTTATAATGAGAGGGTAACTATAACCCTCAATTAATCTATTTCTGCACCGATTACTGCATCTATTCTTACGCCAAGCGACAATTCAGTTTTTTATTTAAAATACTGTTAAATTTAATCATTGCTTTGTAGACCTGAGAAAAAGCTTAATTGAAATATTTTTGTGACTTTGCGATGCAATATTAGACATTTGCCTCTTCCAATTTTTGGTCGTAATTTTGTCAGTATATATGTGTATATATATATATATATATATATATATATATATATATATATATATATATATATATGTATGTATATCATATCATAACTGTTGTATATATATATATATATATATATATATATATATATATATAAGAAACACATGTGATTTTATCATAGTTTGCATCATCAAAGTTACATCAAAATATTGTGATGAAATTACAAGAATTTTGCATTGTGTATACGAGTATATGCGTTATATTATGTACAACATACCCTTTTAATATATCAACATTTCAACAAATACAACACTCCACTCTAAAGTCCACAGCAACCCAGGACAATTTAACGAACACCTTGGATACTTGTGGTCACAACCTGTATATTTACATTAAATATCTGTTGAATATATTTGGGGTTAATTTTGTAGAAATTCATTATTCACAATTAAATGAAACTACGTGATGTAGTACTATTTCTACTTTCTTTAAGTTCTTTACCACGGCCTAGGTTTCGTTGTATTACAACATCTTCAGGTGGGCAATTAGCAAAGATCCTTCTGTTATTAAACGCATTGTTAACAATAAATACAATACATATTTTTATGCAATACGTATCACTGTTGATACTACTGCAAACCAATATTTTCATGGGATTTAAATATTACATTAAATAGCATTTCCATAAAAATAACATAATAATATGTAATATGAAATCATAACTACGAAACATTTTCAAAAAATAAAAAAATACATTTGTATTTATGATATCTGGCTTATGTATAACTCATAAGAATCTGTCCATCGTAATAAAAATGTGACGAAAAAAATTGTTTTAAAATGAAATCAAATTAACAAGTTATTCAATAACGATTACTTTTGGTTTTAGAACTTATTATTTTGCATTTTATATTAGAATTCGTTATTTCGTGTCCAAAACGCAATTCAGAAAAATAAGGCATCAAAGGATTTACGCAACAACTGAGACGGGTGCAATCGACGAAGCTGAGGACATCAACGTGGGTAAGGTTAAGATTGCTCTTAAACACCTTAAAAGCAACAATGTTCTGGGGACTATAGCATTACTACCGTGCTCCTAAAGCAGGGGAGAAGGGGCATTAGTACTCAAAGGATTATAGGAATTATTTAGTGCCGTTTTTGTCGATAAAACATAGTGCCGAAATCATGGCGTAAAAATGTGGTTTAGCTTCTTTTCAAAAAACACATTTCACAAGAATTATCGACCGATTTCACTTCCAGGCTACATCAACAAGTTGTTTTAGAAAGTTACCACCAACCATCTCCCTTGCAGGTTTAAACAATTTCTAGTCTCCGGAATAATCGGAGTTTTCAATAAAGTTATGGCACAGTAAATCACATTCACACTCTGTGACAGATTTTATAGAAGACTAAAGAATATAATCAGCCGTTGTTTATAGCTTATGTAGGCTACGAGAAGGCCTTCGATTCTATTGAAACTTAGGTTCTTCTTGATTCCCTGCAATGATGACCACTGGAACATATCACAATATTGAGAAGTCTGCACGACGCATCTATGATCTTCCAAGTACAAAACTACTGGACGAAACTAATTTAGTTACGCCAAGGAGTAAGACAGGATAATGTTATCTCCGAAGAGTATGTTAGTGGATATCTTCAAGATATTAGATTATATCGTCAATATAAATGGCAAGTTCATCTCAAAAATGAAGTTTACTGACGATATTGTAATTCTGGCAAACAAGTCGCAGGAGTGGTAGAGATTTTGACTGGCTTAGATGGTTCTTTCTGATGAGTGGACCTGGGTAGTCATTTTCAATTCACAGATCATACCAATACCGGTAAACGTCGATAATTTTAAAATCAAAGCTGTTCGAGAATTGGCCTACCTGGGGCAAATGATTTGGTCGGGTAGAAGTAACTTAGATAAAGGAACTACTAAAGATTTGTCTGGACTAGATAGCGTTTGGGAAATACATCAGATCATCACGCCAGCCATACCGTAATTGCTAGAGAGAAAGATTTACAGTCAATGCGTCTCCGCTTAATAACCTGCAGCACGGAAATGTGAACTCTCACTACCCACGAGGACTCACCTTCTCTTATGGTCACGATCCTTAAATTGCTCAGCGAGCAATGGAAAGAGTTATACTGGGATTATCTTTATAGGATAAAACCTGAAATAAAGAAGTCCTGTGGATAACCAAAATAGTCGATATAGCGCTTAACATAAATAAATTTAAGTGGTAATCAGCAGGCTGTATTTGCCGAAGAATCGATAACCAATGGGATAGACGAGTTTTTAAGTTTCTCAACCATGAACCTTGAAGCTTAATATAGAACATCCCCCAGCTAGATGTAATGATGACCTAAGAAGGTCGGCGGGAAGTGGTTGGAAGAGAAAAGCGGAGGAATGTATGTGGTGGGTACACTTTGGGAAAGGCCATAAATATATAGGGCCATAAATATACAGGCCATAAATATACATGCTGATGATAATGATAATCATGACTAGAATTTTATTATTATCGTTATTATTTATTTAATGATGCCTATATCCAATCGATTATATTATGTGTATCAATCCCCGAGATTGCTTACTTTTTTGTGTAAATGTAATAATAAACATTAATTATTTTTCATATTATTCAAAATATCAAATTGTTACTCAAATGCGAATAGCCATGAATGATATAATACACCCAAGAAATAAACTTTTCAATATAATAACGATTAAACCAATGATTTATAATATCACATAGAACGAAAATTATCTATCTAGTAATAACTTTATACAGGGGGTAGTTTTTTTTTATTTAGGATAACATTTATATAAACATAATAAACATTTATACAGGTGCTGGGTAATTCATTTAGCATATTTTTTTGGATCCCTTTCAAAAGTATGAGGCGAAAATATCTTAATGCAAGCTTCTATTCGGTACAAAAAATTACTCCTTGTGTAATTTCAGTAGCTTTAGTAAATTTTTAATTGTACAAAGAAGAAGGACCATTTTAATACGTATCAGTGGCATAATTACTACTATTTTGGGAAATTTTGCAACGCTTCGAAAACCGATAAAATAAAAATAAATATCGACTAAACAATATTTTTTTTCATGATGAAAACGATTTTTTTAAGTTTGAAGACTACATGGAATGGACATATCAATAAAATGAAATTGCATTGGTTTCATTCAGGGTAACTAAACACAATTTTCGTTTTATTTCATTAGTAACTTTCTTGAAAAATATTTTATCAACAAAAAAAAGAAAACAATTTTCTAACTTAAAAGTTAAAAAGCTCGCCATTTGTGTCTAAATAAACTATATTTATTCACTACGAAGGACATCCTGCCTCATAATAATTATTAAATTAAATGGAATAGTTTCTTTGTAAAACCAATTCTTACTTTCTGTAAACAAATAAATAGAAAACTCTTCATTGTATGACAAATGAAGAACACGAACATTTCTCGTTATGTTGTGATGTCATAAAACCAAAATATGATTGTAAAAAACGAACATAGAATAATAGTTTTTTTTTATTTTAAATTTAATCAACTTAAAGAACAATTGCAAAATAAACAAACTTTTAACGATTTATCTTTTATCATAAGACTTAATGATGATAATGCGTGGGTTGCTCGACGTGATGGGCATGTCCCGAGTAAATCACCTCAGCATTAAATCTGAAATAAAAATTTACGTATTGAAATACATACATTATTTTTTCTTTCTTCTTGGTCGAATATAATTATTTTACCAAAAATAATTCTAATATGTGAATTTAAGTTTTGGTGTGTTAATTTTGGAAAGTCGAGGCTTTTATATAAAGGAACTATTAAAAAGAAAAGTAAAATTGTGTGTTTATATAATTGAGTTCAGTTAATTTTATATAGTTAAGTTAAAGGCGTCGTCTTAAATAAACAATTCTAAAAAAGGTCAAATTGAAGTTTTCTTTCCGCTAGTCAACTCATAGGGTATATACGTTTTTATTTATTAAACGGTTTTCCCAAATTTTCCCAAAAGTAATGTAAGTATTTTGATTAAGTAAAGTAGTTATTAAGCTATTAATTTTAATAAAATATCATTACCCGCTATGTTTATCAGCATGGTACTTGACAGTTCTAAGTTTCCCATCGGGCTGAACAAAATGGTAAATTCCTTCCACTTTGTGACCATCGCGGGTTTCCTTCTGGTACTTGTTGTCACCAGTGTGTGGATCTTCTACTTTGTACTCGAAGTGATACTTAGGATGACCCTGTTTATTAAGTAACATATGTTTATTTATTGATTGATGTACTCTTCACTTTTATAATTCAATATTGTAATATAAAAAAAAATCAAAGCTTACGTAATGTTCTTCATGATGTCCATGGTCTTTATGAGCGACGACATGATGTCCACCTGAATGCTGGAGATGCAAGCTCTGAGAGGAGACGGCAGGTGCATGATGTGCAGAGTGGTGAACATTGTGATGTCCGTGTGCATGTACCGGTGTCTGATGAACCACGCTATGTGCCCTCGTGCTGTGCGAGTCGTGCTGGGCATTAGCCACATATAAAGATGCAATCACTACGAGAAGAACCTGCAATGTTGGAAAAAAGTTGAATTATGTGAAAAATTTTATACCCTAAATTTTCATATTTTGAATAATTGTTTTGAACATTTTTTTAAACGCCATATTCTTGTTAAAATTTATAACTACAGTAAGTTTTGAATTGGACTGCAAGAAATTTTAATTACTACATACCAGTTATATTAAACAATCGGAAAAAAGGTAGAGAATTGAAGAAAACCGATTGTGAACGAAGGTATAATAACTCGACCGAAGTTAGGAAAGATACAATCTTTTCAGATAACTTTGTCTGCCTATATCAATAGTATATCTCTAATACTGGAATCCAGCTAATTCCATAACTTGTACGTGGTAAATTGACAAAATATTTACGCAAACCATTACGTATGACTTTTTAGTATCGAATTATTAAATTTTTGAAAACGCACATTTTCAAACATTGAATTACTGGCTTCTAACACGAATTAGGCGAATATAATGCCATTGTTTAAAATGTATTTATCAGTTTAAATATAATTCAATTCGCGACCAAAAAAAAAATACAATGTTACATTTGTATATATATATAAAGTAACGCCTCCCAGTCTATCTGTTAGCTAATAACTCGATTCCTATCAGATTTTCTACTTTTATGAAGAAAAACGATAGATAGATAGATAGAAGAAGGTTTATATGTAAAATATATTAGTGTAGATGCGCAGGTTATAGAGGTATGTAAAATTTTTTGCGGATAGTCCCGAAGCGTTATGAAAGGTACTATGAAGGCAACATACCGGAGCGACAGAAATCATTTTATCAGAAAGAAAACTGAATCCTTTAAAAGGCTTTTTTAAATTCATATAATTACACAGAATCGCTGACAGCAATTAAGGCAAATATCCATTCAGTGCGAAATCGAGAAATTAATTAGGTAAAATATATTCTATTATAACATAAGTTTAATTTTTTAATACAATTAATTAGATTAATTTGTAATTAATTTACCTTTGAATACATGTTGACGTTCGATTTCTAAAACCAATACCCAACTATGGTGTCACACATAAAACCTCTACCTTTATATTCAAAACTCTTGAGCAACAAAATGCGTGAATTGTCAAATTGTTTAACAAACAATATTTGTAACGTTTTAACATGCGCCTACTACTTTTACTTTGGCCGGGTGTGTAACGCGCGCGCGTTCCAAATATGCGTTGAGCTTTCTCAAACAAATTACCAGCAAATATGGAACTGGATTTTTATGTAACGATTTCCAAACGACTTTATTCTAGAAACGTCAATCTTAGTGTCTAACCCATGGCCGAACTAAATAAATGCACATCCGTTCAAAAACAACAATCAATACTTGGAATAGTTTTTTTTAACTTATTTACTCTACGTTAGCATATTAGTAATGTAATCAGTATATATATTGGAATAGCAGAATTAGATGCTCAATAGAGTCATAGCTAGTTAATACACTTAAGTTACAGATATATGAAAAATCAAGTTATGGCAGTTTAAGCATAGTGAATGTACTCCTGTAGTCAAATGTAATTATTGCATTATTGTTATATTGATACGTAGCAGCAGTTCGACTTTGTTGAACTTTATATAAGTAAATTAATTCAGAACGAGCATTACTTGAAATTTTTAAATAGGTTACCTACCTAGCACTGCCTGGAGCACATTCACTCCCAAAACAAATTTTGAAATGACTTTTATTCATAAATAATAACTAGAGTAACAGTATAAATTACTATAAATAAATATTTGTCGATGAAGTTACGTTACTAAAAGTCGTAATAAAAAACTAATAAAAGATTATCATTTTTATAACTTAGATGTAAAAGATAAGATAATAAAAATTTAAAGTTCAGGCTGGAATTACAATATAAAAATCGATCTAATCCTACTTTAACTTCTCCTTAGAAGAAATTGAAATAATTGAATAGGACTACTGGAACTAATCATACTTTAGGAACTACTGCAAGAAAACCTACTATAAGATCAACAAGACAATATAATGAATTAAAAGATTGCCTTGATAATTGCTAGAAAAATGTTTACCATTTGAAAACTTATTTTTAGCACTAAGCTAAGTCGTGTTTAAATGCTTAAAATTGTAGACTCATAATCTCAAAACAAGTAAATAAAATACCCAAAAGTTCCCAGATACATAAAATAATATATCAACAATAAAAAATTAGTCAAATTATAAAATATGTAAATGGGAAACCATTGTGAATCGTCGATAACGACAAAAATTCGAACGCAACCATTTCTCTCAAACCGATACACTCATTATCTGACTATCGCTATATTTTTACTTATCATCTTGCATTTTATGCGAAGTAAGGCATAAACATTATTCATTTGAATTTCTTTAATTTGTCTCGGTAAAGTAAATTAAAAATATATATCTGTGTTCATGTCAATATTCAAATCATATGTAACTGGTACTACCTTAAATTTGCTGTCAAATACCGGACGGAATACCTAGCCATTAATACCTACATTTATTATGATAGCAACATGGATTTGCAAAAAAATAGCCATCAGTATATTAAAAGTAACATATAGTAATCCATAAAAATATTAAACTTTCATTATTTTTTTTTCTTTCATATGACATGTGTAATTATTGGTACTTTACCAGCGTTTAAACCTGTTGCAGATCTCAATTTTATGGCATCTCTTCCATTTATTTTTAACTAGCCATAAAAGTATACCATTTTCCGGTGATATGGAGAGTAGGGTGACAAATCAAAACAACTGAATAGATCCCACCATATAAGATTGTCATTATCATTTTTAGGGTTCAGTTGGCAAATATGGAATCCTTAAAATTTTGTCGTCTTCTTGTGTGTATCCCGTTCATCTGTCTTAATCCCGTTGTTTTGACAGATTAAGTTAGACATGCATACATGGAATTTGCAAATATACACTTCAGATAAGGACCTCTATTGATAGGCAACAATTTTAACTTGAAAACGTCTATAAATTCGCTTTGGTAGATTGGTCAAAATTTTCGATGCAACAAAATTAAGTCGAATTTCGAGACATGATAACTCTATGAACAATGGACTCGTTTACCGATCGATTACCGATCATAAACAGAAAGCTTACTGCTGTAAGATTCTAGATAGTTAGGCTGTTTCAACAATTGAAGTAATCTAAGTATATTGCGGCGGTGTATGAAAAAGACAGAAATATAAAAGTATGCACGAAGATGACAGAGATATAAAAGTGGTCTATATCATGAAATTGTGAATCTAGAACGCCGGTCGGGAGTTTATCGAAATTCTTTAAATAGTTCTAAAAAAACAAATGATAATGACAATAATCAAAATTTTATGACTTTGCAAAATTGAAAAATAATATTTTTGCACAAATATCGGCCTGTATAAGATCAAAATACGACTAGAAGCGAAGGATACGGCAATCAAAGGAAAGGGCCAATCAAGAAGAACCAGAAAAGCGCCCAAGCGGTATTAGCTTTAATAACCAAGACAAAAATGTTTTTAGGGATATCGACCTAAATGAGTTTACGTGTATATTTATATATATATATATATATATATATATATATATATATATATATATATATATATATATATATATATATGTTTATTCCAATATTGTTATAGAAATGAATAATGACAAACGATCTTTAAACTCCTACAAAAATGTAAAGAAACCCGAGAACATAACGTTTTCACGTAAAACAATACACAAGGATGTGTATTATTTAGGTATAGTCAAAAAAGGTTTCTACAATGAAGTCTGTGTTCTACTTTTTATTTTTATCCTCATTTACGAACTAACTAAGATTTAAAGTAGTTTACAATATGCCCCCTCTCACTCCCATTATAGTACATAAAAATCTGAAAAAATCAGGAAAATAGATTATGATGAGTACTTTAATATGAAATAACTTTGAATAATCTAAGTTCGTTACTATTGCAACTATAAAAAAAAATCTTCTTCTTCTACAACTAGTGAAGGTTAGCAGTCAGCTTTACGTACTGGTCTTGTATTTGGCAAAACGAAAGAGGTCGACGCACCCGTAATCCATGTTAAGTTTTGGATATTTCGAAACCATGACTTTTTCTACAACCTGTTTTCCTTCTGCCAGCAACTTTTCCCATTATTATTATTTGCAAGAGTTCGTATCTATCATGCATGAGTCTTTGCCATGAATTTGCAATTTACGCTATTCTAGCCAACTCGTCGCAGAACCTCCTCATTAGTGGCTTTCTAAACCCGAAATGTAGATATCATGCGTCTGTAGGCCGACATGCCGAAAGTTTCTATACATTTCCTGAGATAGTTCCTAATTGTAGAGGCCTCAAAACCGTACAAAAATATTGGCCAGATGTAGATGTAGCCAGACTCGAGAAAATGAATGTGAAGTGGAAAACCGAGTAAGCCAAGTTAAGACAATTTTAATAGATGAAAACGTCAAGAAATTATAATTAGTAGTGTCAACAACAAAATCGTGTAAACGTGTTTAAGAAAACATTGAAAGATAGAAAGCCAATAACAGATGATAACAAAAATGATTGATAGCAAGGCCGCGTAAATAAGTTAAAAAAAACCCTAAGTTACATGACAATCAGCAGTGTTCGTAACACAGAGTGATAATAAAAAAGATAATAATCAGGATAACAATCGGGATAATCAGACGAAAATCAGGTGTTTTTATAACACAGAGTAATATTGAAGTTAAATAACAGTTCCCATACTACCCAGTTCCTTATTTCCCTCCTTCTCGATCCTCGCTTCAACCCCTTAGCCTTGCTCCCCCTAATGGAAAAGGATCTAATAAAAAGGAGGAGTGGCCCTCCTTATTGCTAGAATAATTTAAACAGTTTGTGTTGAAACATGTTGAAAAATGAGACCGTCCTGAGAATTTATAAAAGATAAACTGATTTAAATGTTGGTCTGCGATATTTATTTCATTTCTTTGTTTTGGTGTCATTTCGTTTTAAATCTAACTTTAAATTATAAATAAATATTTATCTGTTCAAATATCAGTAATGTCGAAATTTAATTTCATTCAAAATAAATAGGAAAAATTAAGAATATTCGCATATATCTTTCCTCAGTTTCCTTCGACGGGACATATTAGATTACTTAACTTGTCGCTTGTAGTTAAATATCAATCAAGTTAGCTGACGCCTGTAATGCTTTTATTATTTTAAGTATTTCATAACTTACAATATTTCATGGCTTAGTTTAAAACTTACCGACGATAATGTCATGTCTTGTCTGCGTTGTTCGCGCGAGTGACAGTTAAGAAAGTTAAGAAAAGGAGAACAGCTTTACTTGCATCCTGCCTAGGGAAGCGGTTAGTCTAATTTATAAATATTTTACGAAAAGTTAAATTTTTGATTAGTTCCCTGTTATGCAAGTTTGTAATGATACCAATTTTACGTCACTTTTAAACATTATCATATAATAATTAAATGAAACTACGTGATGTAGTATTATTTCTACGTTTTTTTACATAAAGAAAGTAGAAATAATGTAAACAGAACATCTTTCGAGTTACAAGCTGTTTTTTCATGTAAAATTAGAATAAAATTTAAATTAAAAAGTTAAGAATAAACATTTTTAAAAATTTATTTAACATAATGTTATACTTGTATTTGCAAATTTTTCCTTTTTTTTAGAAACTTGTCTTGTGGCATTTATTACCTGTTCCTGTCCGTTTTAACCTGGTACACCAAATACACTTCTAGAGGTGTTAAATAGGGCACGAAGTAGTTCACATAAATAGTTAAACCATGGTTCTCATAAATTTGCTGAAAATTTACTTCTGATCTACCCCGCGCTTAGATATTTAAATTTTCTACTGTATGTAAAGAAATTTGTCTTCAGATATAATTTCGGTTAAGTTACAAAATAACGGCACTTGCCATTTTTATTTGGTTTCAAAATCAAGAAATTTAGGAATATATATATATATATATATATATATATATATATATATATATATATATATATATATATATATATATGAAATTTGTATAATATTCAATAAAAGGTTTAGACTTGTTAAAACAAATACATGTATTGAAACTTACCCGCTATGCTTTGCACTTAACAGTTCTGAGCCTTCCGTCAACTTCTACGAAATAATACACTCTGTCACCGTCACGGGACTCCTTCTGGTAATTGTTGTCGCCCGTGTACGGGTCTTCTACCTTGTACTCGAATTTAGGATGACCCTGTTAAAATAATAATTAATAACGTGATTCAACTAAACAAAGAAATCAAACAAAATAACAAAAAATGAAATAATACTACATTACGTAGAGTCATGTGAAAAATGCATTTTTATAAAATTAAAGCCAAATATATTCAATATTATCATATATGTTTCCGTATGCGGGGTGTGTTTCTTGTAAATTCGATATTATTAAAACTCCAAACATTTAATGCATAGTTGAATGAAGTAAATGAATGGATAAATTAAAGAATTTTAGGATATATTTACAACTTGTCAAACTATCCATTGATATTGCTAAACATTACGCTGTGAATGTAATTGCAGTACGTATAGTAAAAATGCCTGAATACATGTTACACATACCCATGTTTGCGCGACGTTTCATAACTACACCGATCGACTATAAAACGTTGTTCGCGATCAAATCAAAGCACAGATAAGTTCAGTGCTTCAAACAATCAACACTAAAATGGTTTGCAAGGTGCGTGTTTTTGTTTGAAATAGTTCTCATTTTTGATAATACTGATTCACTATGAATTATATTAGAATACGGGCGATTGAGTTTCTATGAAGTTTTTATTTAAATTTGAAATTATTTTCAAAAAGAAACAATAATTAGCATAAATCTAAATATTTAGATATTTCTATGTTTTAAATCTTATTTCAAATTAAAAACAATAAACTTAAGCTTTAAGCAGCTAAAACAAATTCATACGAAAATATATTGAAATACATATGTAAAAGTGAGAAGAAATATTTTAGTCAATAAATTACAAATTTTTTTTCATGGTATTGTACTTGCAGGCCCTCGCTATCTTCGCCGCAACGTTGTGCATGACCAGCGCGCTACCGCAGCACGACTCGCACAGCGCACGGGCTCATAGCGTGGTGCATCCGGTGCATGGACACGAGCATCATGACGCGCATTCGGGACATCACTCAGAACACCACGCACCTGCTGTTTCGTCGCAAAGCCTCTTCATCCACCACTCGGGCGGACACCACTCAGGTGGTCAAGGTGACGGCGGTCATCACAAAGGCGGTCATCACGAGGAGGAGCACTATGTGAGTAATGGCTAACTATAAGCGAAAGCAACTCATAATTTGATAAATTGTATTTTTCATTGAATCATATTACTAATTATTATTTCAATAGGGCCACCCTAAGTACGAATTCGAGTACAAAGTAGAAGACCCACACACGGGCGACAACAAGTACCAAAAGGAGTCCCGTGACGGTGACAAAGTGCAGGGAGTATATCATTTCGTAGAAGCTGACGGAAGGCTCAGAACTGTTAAGTACCACGGTGATAAACACAGCGGGTAAGTTTCAATACATATATTTATTTTATTAAGGCCAAAGATTTTATTGAATTGACTGAATTTATTTTATTGATTTAAATGAATTGTACACAAATTTCATATATATTCCTGGATTTCTTGATTTTGAAACTAATTAAAAATGGCAAGTGCCGTTATTTTGTAACTTAGCACAAATTATATCTGAAGAAATTTTTTTTTACATACAGTAGAAAACCGAAATATCTAAGCGCGACAGAACTGAAATAAGTTCTTAGCAGATTTGCAAGAACCGTGGTTTAATTATTTATGTGGAACATTTGGCGCTATTTTTGACACCCCTACAAATTTATTTGATGTATCAGGTTAAAACGGCTACGAAAAGGTGATAAACGCCATAAGTTTCTAAAAAAAGGAAAAATTTGGCAAATTCAAATACAAAATTATGTTTAATACATATTTAAAAATGTTTCAATCTATATATATGTATATATATATATATATATATATATATATATATATATATATTGCAATATTTACAAATATAACGAAGTTCATTTCATGTTCAATAGGCTTTTTTCTCTCTTAGCATATTCCTTAATGAATGGAAATAATGAAATCTAGAATTACAATTGTACATAAATAAAGAAACATTTTGCGACACGTGACACGTGAAAATCGTCATCAAGCGATACGTGAAAATTTTATTGTAACAGAACACCTTCCATTAGAATTTGTTTACTACAATCATATTTATATCTTAACAATATTTATATCATATTAAAAATTAAATTGTCTTTTCATTTCAGATTCAACGCTGAAGTAATTCACTCAGGTCACGCACATCACGAACAACCCAAGCACCATCATTAATTTCCGTGTATATCGATAAACTTTGTAAATAGTAGCGTATAAATACTTTTTATTAATTAAATATTTTTTATCAATTTATACTCTTTAATTTTAAAAGAGAAACAATTCTCTATATAACAAGAAACAAAGCAAGGAAAAAATGTGTTATGTATCAGAATTTGGTATTATTAAAACCGTAATACTGGTAAAAAAAGATAATTAAAAATTTTAGTATTATAAAAAGTTCTTATGGTATAGTGTAATCACATATTTTTGTTGTAATACTACTTCTATGGTATATTACTACTTCATATATATATTAATTTTTTATGACGAAAAATTTCTAAATATTTAATTTTTTACATGAATGAAATATATTAAATTTTAAATTTTGTAAAATTTTTGAAGCAAAAATGATATGCTTTTAACTAGTGTCATTATCGCAGAAAGATAAAAATATATGCAACAAGTAAAATGACTCTTCTTAGTTAATAGAAATTAGAAGTTTAGAAAGTTATAAGCTAGCAATTTCAAGCTTTAAAGTGTGGCGAGAATAAAAAAACTACTGCAAGAATATATAAAAATAGCACATGCTCTATTTTCCACTAAGATCAAATTATCATTTTATGTAATAGCAGGAGTCAACGTTTATACTATGTATATAAATATATCTAATTGAGTGTGTCTAATTGAGTTTTCCCAAACTGTTTTCAAAACCACAGGCAAACAATTTCGGTATAGAAATCTGAGCTCATTATTCTCTCATTATCCAGAAAAATACTTGCATATTCAAATTCACAATCAGTATATCATCGAATTACTTATCCTTCTGAAGAACGAGGTGACCATCTTTTTTATAGTACTTAATCCATCTTCACCTTTAAAGACAGACGAACGGGTAACAAAGGGTATATCTGTGCAAAGAAACAATAATATAAAGACTTCCTGTCCTGATATACAAAAAAATAAAAAGCATACGTATGATATCTAATAAAAACTTCAATTTTATAAAAAAAGCAAAAAGCCTATCCTTGGATTATCGCCGTCGCATTATTAATCATATTAGAAACCGCTATGAAACTTGTTCAGCAATATGTATTTTTTAATAGGCGAATTATCGACAAAAGCAACTGAATCCAAAAATAGGTAGATTTTTAAATATTTAGATCTCGATATTTGCGTAAAATTTCCCGTTTATCACAAATACTGAATTTATAAACGTTTCTCTGCTCAATTCGGCACGTTTATTACGCCTTTCATGAGAACCCATTTGTAATAGTATATATTTTATTAGAAGAATATTACGTCCACACGCCCGTTGTTGTATATTGCACTCGAATTAATTTCTTGCAAGATATGAAATAAGTTAGCCTAGTTTATTTTTAAATAAATTAGGTTAAATTTTATTGTAACAAATGATTTTTTATTTTTAAAAATATCGAATTTTGATACACTGACATTTAATGTATATATTTGGCGTTAATTTTGTAGAAATTCATTATTCAAAATTAAATGAAACTACGTGATGTAGTAATATTTTTACTTTCTTCAAGTTCTTTACCACGACGTAGGTTTCGTTGTATTACAACATCTTCAGGTGAGCTATTAGCAAATATTACCTCTGAGGAACATCCAACAGCATTTATATGATTCAAACACAGTAGCGGAAGCCGGGTTTGTGTGGGTTTTCCCACTACATATGTTAGTGTGTTTATTGTAGGGGAGCGGTTGTAGGTTTTATTATATTTCCAAGAGTTATACGATATACCAGTATTTTAGTGGGAATAATAAATTCAATTGTTGTTATTATATGAGGTTGTACAATGCAAATGTTCCCGTGTATGTAATAAAATTAAATGGAAGTTATTCTCGGTAATATATTTATACAAAAGCAAGGGTATCTGAAAGTTAGAACAAGGTTACACCACTAATTCTACATATCTCCCGTTTTATTTATTCATATATTATTTTACCGAGAATAACTTCCATTTAATTTTATTTAGGGGTAAAAACATTGAGTACATTTTCAAAATTATGACATCTAGAATCATCGTCATAATTTTTTCTAAAACCCTTGCGTAGGCTTCTAAAAAGCCTTATTTTTCAGTTTTGGGTAGTGGAACATATTTTGTGCAACATTTTCAGTATAAGGTAGAATACCTGAAAATATGAAAAAATATTCTTGAGACACTTATAACTAGACCTTTCAAACGATTCCTCACACTATAGGTGAAAATTAAAAAAAATTGTTGATTACTTAATTTGGCCCCCCTAAAATTTTCAAATTAATATTTTTTAATTTCGGCTACTCAGGTATGTGTGAGTTAATATGTTTTGTCATAATATCCAATTTCCAGTTTCTACATTAAGCGGTTTCTATGAAAAACGGCTCCGACGAACGGACGAACAGACACGCAGATAATCTTTGAAGGGTTCCGTTTTTTCTTTTGAATTACGGAATTCTAAAAATTGCGATATTTCTACATATCTACCTTTTGTCGACAGTGCTATTCTACATACATGAATCATAGATTTAATAAACACCTTGCGCCGTCTGGTGATAAATTGTAGTACCGAATTTCCTTGTTGATTAAAAAGAGTCGAGTTTCATCTTGTAGGAATAATGCTAATTATTCGGGTTAAAAATTAGCGCATGTTCTAATTAATAAAATAATATTTCATAATTAAATGTTAATTTAAAAGTATACGATATTTTTAACATTTGGTTACTATTCTTAGGCTCAGTTGTAATTCAGTACAAAAAAATGTCGCCTTTAAAATATAATTGTGTTTTTTGTCTTACCTTTGTGTGCCCAATAAAGTACAGTGTATTGAAATTCGATGGATGTGGAAGTTGAGACAATACAGAAAAAAATATATGAAGCATGGCTAAATTGAACTGAAGAATTTTTTTTTAGTTTAATAACTTAGGAAGGAACGAATGAAACAGAAAAAGTGTTCTCAGAACCTTACTATGATTTTTATCACAGCAGTAAAGTATAGCACGATAATTCTGAATGTTAATAAACAATTTGACTAAATGCGAGCCTGGGTGTCACGTTGAGGGTTTCGCACCTCGTATAAAGTTAAATTTATTCATATAATAACTTATCACTAATATGGACTTCTTAGTTATAATTAAGGTTTTTTGTATAAGCTGTTGGGATATATGTGGTTATATGCCTTATGCCTGTACTAAATTTGAAGTTTCTACGCCAAAGGGTTTCTAAGAAAAACAGCTGTATCATGCTGACACGTGGGTAATCTTACATGTTATTAATCTTTTGGCAGTAGAAAATCCTTAAAAAAAAGTGCTGCACATTAACTATTCAATATATGTATCTTTACAAAACTCATATTTTATATTAAAATCTAATATTATTGGGATCATTTTAGATAAATTTTAGAATTAGATAGATTTATGAATTATGTATTTTTTTTAAATTTATCTTCAAACCCAAAGTAGAATATAGTGCACATATCATCTTACATTATAGGAACAATCGCCCATACTTTTAGGATACAAGCACCCAATTAGACCTTAAGCATTTTCTTTAATGCATCTTCTCAGTATTTGCGCGTCTGTGCAAATTCTGAATAAATCAAATTAAATAGTTCTTTTCTTGGACAATATGAATATATGATACAAAGAAACATGATATGACAATCCATCAAAGTATCAGCTGGATAACGTAACATTGAAAGGTTAAAAAAGTCGCTATATAACGAACCAATAGTTGCAATACTCCGTGGTCCGCCTATATTAAAGCAACGATCTAATAAAAATAATCATTTATATAAATAGTTTAACACGCAGAATATTCATTTTTAATCTTGACTAAGCGACGACTAGTAATGATTTTTTTGTATTAACCAGATAAACCATATATTTATTGTGAAATTATAAATTCAATGCCATGAAAAAAGTTTTCAAATAGCAATTAAGAAAATAAAAACTAGCACATTTTAAAGTATCGGATAGAGTTATTGTCAGATATTTTAATTCTATAATATAAATAAATCATATCTATAACCCCGTACTATCTAGAAAAGCTCGTAGAGCTTTCAGTTTGACCCATATTTTGAAGAAAATTTCATTAAAAGTTACCAAGTTCTGAAAGTAGTCAAATCGGAGTAAGTTTTAACAGACACGTACAATTAGGAATAATTAAGCGAACTATACATACTACATAAGCAACGTGCGTAGCAAAGTAATCATGTAATAAAAGTATGCGTAGAAATAATACCGGAATGCATGTTACACATAACTTCATTCGGGTGACGTTTCATAATCGTAAGTTGTTCTCGAGTATAAAATGTCGACTGCCAACTAACGGTGGTACAGATCAATTTGGTACTTCAAAAACTCAACACTAAAATGTATTGTAAGGTTCGTGTTTCTTTTTCCTTTAGTTACATATATCTCTTAATCGCTTTAATTAATTTGATTAATCTTAAATAAATTTGGGTTAATTTTGTAGAAATTCATTATTCACAATTGAATGAAATTATTTAATGTGGTATTATTTCTGATTTATTTAAATGATTTACCACGGCCTAGATTTCGTTGTATTAGAACATCTTCGGGTGGGTAATTAGCAAATATTAACTCTTAGGAACTTCCAACAGCATTTATATATTACAAAAAACAATAGCGCAAGGCGGGTTTGCGCGGGTTTTCCCACTGCTTACGATAATGAGTTTATTGTAGGGGAGCGGTGTAGTTTTTATTATATTTTCGGAAGTTATAAAATATACAAGTATTTTTGTGAAGGTAATATATTAAATTGATGTTATTCAATGAGGTTTTACAATGCAAATGTTCACATGTATGTATAAAAATTAAATAGATATTATTCTCAGTAATATATTTATCAATAGCAAGGATATCTGAAGGTTGGAACAAGATTATACAACTGGTTATACATATCTCCCATTTTTTGTTTTCTTTTCGTTTAAATAAAATAGAAATAATATTATATCACGTAGTTTCATTCAATTTTCATTTTGATTAACATTAATAAAACAAAATTGATTAAAATTTGAATTTTTCTCCACTAATACAGTTTGAGAATTTCATTAAAGTTAAATATTTGGATTTATATATTATACACAACATTAATCATTAAAACATGAAACGCTTCAGGCTTTTTTCCATGTTATAAAACATATATGCAATGGGTTACCAAGGAAATTCAAACAATTTTCGTTTTAAATAAGTATGTGTAAGATATTTTTCAACATAAGTGTAGTATAGTAGTGTAGTATAAATACTATTGCTACCCATCACCCGGATTGTTTCAGAGCCCCACCTCATACAAAAGAGGGGACCTTTGAAAGTCCCCTAATAGTGTCCCATTTCTACAGTCTCAGCGCTTCCACCAGGGTTAGAAAGTGTAGTATAAACGTAAATTTTAATACATTTAACACAGTGTCATTCTTGCAGACCCTCGTTATCTTCACTGCTGCGCTGTACGTGACAAGCGCGCTTCCGCAGCACGAATCGCACAGCGCGCGGGCTCACAGCGTGGTGCATCCAGTTCACGCACACGAGCACCACGACGCCCACTCGGGACATCATTCAGGACACCATGCGCCCGCCGTTTCCTCGCAAAGCCTTTTCATCCATCACTCGGGCGGACATCATTCAGGTGGTCATGGTAATGGCGGTCATCACAAACATGAGGAGGAGCATTATGTGAGTAATGGTTAACTAAAAGCTAGGACAATTCATAAGGTGGTAAAACGCATCGTTCAATGAATCGCTATATTAATTGTTATTCCATCTCATTACAGGGTCATCCTAAATACGAGTTCGAGTACAAGGTAGAGGACCCGCATACGGGTGACAACAAATACCAGAAGGAGTCTCGCGATGGTGATAAGGTGCAGGGAGTATATCATTTCGTTGAAGCCGACGGAAGGCTCAGAACTGTTAAATACCACGGAGATAAGCACAGCGGGTATGTTTCGATATCATTTATCACAGCCATGAGTGTGGAATATATCATTAATAAAACTTTGATTTTTGAATCAAATTTCAATATAAATAGAAGAATATAGCTTTTTCTATGTAACAAATGACTTTAGAATAATTATAACCTTTTATTTCAGATTCAACGCTGAAGTTACTCACTCAGGACACGCACATCACGAACAGCCTAAGCACCACCACTAGTTAACATTTATCGAAATATTCTGTAAATAGTAGTTAAATAAAAATGTTTCATTAGTTAAATATTTGTTTTTCTCCATTTTTTTACCTTTTATATATATTTTTATAATACTTGTCTATATTTATTTCTTATTACCTGATGTTTAAATTGTAGACTGTTCATTTAATAAAATACTACTCATATATATATATATATATATATATATATATATACATATATAAAACTAAAAACCAGTCTATTATTCGTATAGGTGATGTGTATTAAATTGAGTCTCTATGAAGTGTGTTTCCGTAAAGTTAGCCATATTTTTCATTTAAATCGCAAATTTCACAACGATTTTTTTAAAAATCGATAACAATTGATATATAGTCCATTAACATTTTCTTTTCAGCTGGTTTCAAAATGCTTAAAATTAAAAAAAAATTTACATAATGTATAAAACACTGTCTTTTCACCCCTTAGGAATGGTTTGATATATAATTTTCCATATTTTTCGCGTAAATGCGTCTTTAAATATTGCGTCCTTAACGAGGATACTCTAAAACACGATATAAAAAAAATCTAGGACCACAGCTCATAGCATTGCAGACTGAAGTCTATAAAAGATACAAAAATATCCAATTATACTATTCGTTAACCAAAGAATCAAAAAATTTGTGGAGATATGCATTATGTGGAGAAGATAATTTTTCACGTGCAGTAGACACGAAATCACCGGCATGTTTTTGTTTAATTTTCTTTCTTCTGGAAATTTCCCTACTGCATAACTTGAGATTCAATGTGGCAGTGACGCATATTGCCTCATTGTAAAACATTTTTTTCACGTCATTACGGTGAATTTTTGGCGTTAGAGTTATAAATAAACAAAAATCGACAAAACACCAAGTCGATATGAATTAATCGAATGCATATGGAAAGAATTTCTCAACAAAATCTAATGTTACCCATTAAACTCCATATTAGCAGGTAAGGCTTTCAGAAGTCAAGAAAAAGCGCTGTTGCGGCTAAGTGCGTCGACCATACGGAGCTTTTTGCTGACAATCAGCCCTATGTTGTATCATTTACTTTACTTAACGTATACGTTAACTAACCCATATTAATAACGTTTCCCTTAAGGGTTGCTTTAAAAATCGGCATGTTATATTGCACTAAAGTTAGCCTTGCCTCTATTTTTCATTAAAGTTTTGTCGCTTGAAATAAAAGAACAGCTTCATATAATTTTACGAGCAAAAAAAAAGGACCAAGCTATTTCGTCAACGATGTCGGTACTGTAATTTATCCATATTATGATATGCATTTTTATGGGTCATTTTGTGTTGTTGCGCGTCAAGGTCAAGGTTTATTCGTCGTATCACTTTCAAGATCGGCTGCGATCTTTAGATAGTGGAAAATATTTTACGAAAGTACTATTTGTAAATGGATCCGAGATAACCTTTGATTCACGAATAGGGTGACCAAGAAAAAGTAATTTCGATGAAAATATTTTTTTTGTCTATCCTTCGATTATATTTTAGTAATAAAACTAGTAATACTTGTAAAATCGTTTTGTAGATTTAGAATGAAAATAAAAAAAAATTATCTTTTGTTAGTGTGGTGTATTAGTATATTAAATGAATTTTAAATACTACCCTTTTTAAAAGTTTATATTTAATATTTTGTAGCTTTTTTTTCATGCAAAGATAAAAAAAGGATTAAAATAACATTTTTAATATTATGGTTTTATTTTGTTATAAAATTCACGTTATCTAATTCACCCTTTAAAAAAAACATGTTGAAGCAAAACGTAATATATTTCCAAAAAAAATTTCATCGAACAGAATTTATATATGTTAATGATCTTTATTCTTTCACTCAGTTTGTTTACATTATATTTTTAAGAAAATTGGAAATTATTTGCTCTCCAAATAAAACTGTCACCTTTCTACTAACATGGTCTTAAAAAACATTTTTAACTAAAAAAATGATTTGTAGCCATTCACAGATATGTTTTTCTTAAAATTACGCGTTGAATTTCCCTATATGATCTTTAACTATCTCATAATTCATGTATTGTTACGTTTTCGTTGATTAAAATAGCGTCATTTAGTCGTTGATCTCAGAGCGGTCTTAGTAAGATATAGGTAAGTAAGATAGGATTATCTCGTCATAATCGCAATTCTCACATTGTATATTAGTTATATTTTTCTTGAAGAAAAGCTCCAATCGTTAAACTTTGTGGAAGCATCATGTTAACTATACCGTGTTAACTATATAATAACATCATCCAAACGTGATGTTAGTTTAGTTCAGCTATGTATGTTTTTATGTGGTTAACTATATAATAACATCATCCAAACGTGATGTTAGTTTAGTTAGCCATACAGTAACATTATCAGTACATAATAAAGTAGATAAATTTATGTAATGTAACTACTTTTTTTACCCAAATTTATTCCAATAAACTTCGACCGAAGGTTTCTTTCAAATATTCTTCGCCTGCAAATGTAATTTTCAAGTACAGTTATAATAAATCTGTATTTATACAAGTAGTCAAATAATCAGAACCAATTACTAAATCGAGAAATCTGAAATCTTAACCTATTCGAATAACCCTTATTATGTCCAGTGAACTTCTTTAATGACATTTTCTTTCTAAAATGTTTTCTTTAGTAATTTTATCAAATTCTCACCGGACTTTCGTTTTTATCTAATTTGATTTTCTACACAAGGTTTCTTTTTAATTTTTGAAACTACTCTTCAGAGTATTGTTATCAAAAAATAAGTGACCAATTACATTCTTATACCAATTACTAACTTTAGATGTAAAAATTATGTTTATATAAAGACTTAGACATGAATTTAGAAAACAACTAAAGGAGAAATGTAAATAGGACGGAAAATAACCATATGTAACCGTTTAAAATTGTAAAACCGTTAATATATTAAAACAATTATTTGAACGAAACCGAAACTAATCCCGAAGCCGGTTTTTGTCAATGTGACTGAGTACCATTTTGAATAAATGCAAGCCCAGGTGCAACTTTCTTTTTACTTACCGAGATCAATGCAACATAAATATGTAAGAGTGGTTTCTACCAAATTTAAAACATAAAATTCCAACAAATATATTATTTAACAAAAGAATCTGGGCCTACATAAGAATCAATTCAATTTAATAAAAAACAGAACTTTGCACAAAGTTTTAATACTGTTTACTTCTTGAAATACCTGCAGTTACTGCATCAAAAATCTAAGTATATTTAACAAACGTTAGTAACCTAATTTTGAAATGAAATACTAGTGGCTTTAACTTCCCTAAATATCCGCACATAAAAAAAACTTACGCAAGACTAAAACCTGTATTACTCAGAGACCATTGTAAGAATCAATGTTTCTTTGTAATAATTATTTCAACAATAAATTTAAATCATTCGCCAAAAAGAAAAAATTCGCAGTACTGATCATTAATGGAAAATTATGACGTAGGGAAAAGCGTGGGTACCAAATTATTAGTATGGCTCATTCACATGTAGGCATATAAAACTTATCTAACACGTCCATACTACATAACTGCTTTAAACCAAATTGGAAGGCTATATTGTCAGCTAATTAAGCTTTTTTCGAAATCCTGACCACATTCGCTTATTATGCTTAATAAATCTTTAAACTTCAAAAACTTAGTCAAATCGGATAATATTGTCAAGTTATTATGAAACCTATATCCAGTCAACTGCTCAAACTATTCAGCAAAGGCAAACATAATTTTTGAATTAGTTTAATAAACAAATTGTTCGAATTTACTTTACATTAAAATCTGCTATGAATTCTTTACAATTTAAGTTGGTATGTCGAACTTGTTCATACATATAATATATACAGGAAACTATACAGCAAAGTGTATACTGCCAAAGAGTATGTGCATCGCCGTCATAACGTGATATTTGACAATGATTCGAAAATAATTATTTTTAAGAGTCTTCTTTCTACTTTCTTTAAGTTCTTTATCACGACCTAGGCTTCGTTGTATTGCAACATCTTCAGGTGGGCAAATAGCAAAGATCTTCTAATCTATTCTAATTATCTACGTGAAGACGTAATATAACTAAATCTAGGTCGTGATAAAGAAGTTAAAGAAAATAGAAATAATGCTACATCACGTAGTTTCATTTAATTGTGAATAATGAATTTCTACAAAATTAAGCCAAATATATTCAACATAAGTAGTAATTTCTACAAAAGTAACGAAAACATATTCAATATTATAAGAGTATCTTCAATTATCTCTTAAAATCTATTGTGAATACCTATTTCAGCACATTTCATTAATTATATTAATAATCTAAAATTGTTCTTAATACATATGCATTAAGTTGATAACGATTGATTTATCAAACTTTCTGTTTTTAATTTTAAAAATTCACATGCAGTTTGACAATAGATATGTTGAAAGTGAATTCCTTAATAGTCATACGCAACGCGAATAAGTGCATAACCGAATTAACTAGTTTAAAAAAAATTACACACCGTTTAACAACTTTTTGACACAGCATAAATCTATGTTATCGCAGTATGCATAGCAAACTGATAATGTAACGAAAGTATGCCTAAAAATAACAGCCGGAATGTGTTACACATAGCCAGCCTCATTTGGGTGACGTTTCATAATTATACGTCGTTCTCGAGTATAAAACGTCGATAATGATAACACCGAAATGCAGTTCAAATTGGACATTTAAACAATCCGCATTAAAATGTATTGCAAGGTATATATTTCTTTAATAAGGTACATTAGCCTTTTAATCAATGTTATTAAATTAAATTTGTCGTGAATTTTTAAAACATTAATTAAAACCTTTTTTTTTAAAGTTATTGAAACAATTAAAAATCACCTTGTAAAATTTATTCAATATAACGAAAATACAGAAAGGAGTCTTAAAGGAATTTTAACTTCTTTTATAATAATGAATATATTCATATATGTATATGCATATATATATATATATATATATATATATATATATATATATATATATATATATATATATTTATATATATATATACATACACATATATATATATATATATACACACATATATATATATATATATATAGTTTAGGATAGTGTTTTAACTATATTCTAGAGTTTACAATAAATTAATCATCACATTTCGTCTCCCAATGTGGCGTTTGCAGGCCCTCGCTGTCTTCGCTGCAACGCTGTACATTGCCAGTGCGCTCCCACAGCATGACTCGCATAGTACGCAGGCGCATAGCATAGTCCATGCGCACGAGCACCATAGCGTAGGCTCTGGACATCACTCAGGACACCATGCACCCGCCGTTTCCTCGCAAAGCCTCTTCATTCATCACTCGGGCGGACATCATGCCGGTGGTCACAGCGGCGGCGGTCATCATGGACACCATGAGGAACACTATGTGAGGAACGATTAATGAACGGTTGGACATTTCTTAACATGTGAAATGCACTATTTATTAAATTAAAATATTATTACAATTCGAATAGGGTCATCCTAAGTACGAATTCGAGTACAAGGTAGAAGACCCACATACTGGTGACAACAAATACCAAAAGGAGTCTCGTGATGGTGACAAGGTTCAGGGAGTGTATCATTTTGTCGAAGCAGATGGAAGACTCAGAACCGTTAAATACCACGGAGATAAGCATAGCGGGTAAGTATTGATATTATTTGTAAATAGTTTATATTAATCATTTAATTGGAAAAGTTATGTAAATTTTAAAAAAAAATTAATTTTTGGCCGTTTATAATTTTGGTAATGAGAAAAAAGCATAAATTATGTTTTGTTTTTGTCCTTTCCTCAAAATATGAAAGAATTGCATAGGCATTCAGAAGAGAATCAATGAAAATAAGCAAAGATATTTTTAAAGAAAATCTAAAGTACGTATATATGTAAAGCATGTATATATGTACTTAAAAACGAATATATGAGCTTAAAAATGTACGTAAATGCGAACGTAGGTGTGCTTTAAAAGGCTTGTAAAATATGAAGCGAGCGATAGACTTATATTTGATAGTACTCAGTAAAAGGAAAGTTTCCAGAAATCCCTTCCGCTCTTGAGTTATGTAACGATAATTTAAGCAATAGCTTAAGAAAAACCAATTATATTATATATTGAATTTGGTTGTATTCAGAAAAGTATGTCCGGAGGTAAAGGCGAATTAAAACTAATTTTTTTCACATGTTCTAGAAAGTAAGTAGCAGGTCACGCTCGTGCACTAAAAAAATATAGCTGCTGTGTAGATGCCCTTGCAATTACATTTTTGGACAGCTCAGATTCCAGGGATTATTATTTTCTGTTACAACCCGCATACATCTGCTGCTCTTTCTGCTGAATCAGCCAACAATATTTGTGGTATGATGTGAAGTTGGTTGATATTTTGACCGTCACGTTTTAATTGGCTTGTTTCAAACAATATTTAATTTTGACGAAAGTATTGCTTGGTGGCATTGTCACCTGACAGCTTGCTATTAAAATACAAACTCTTTGACAGAACACAACTGTTGACGTCGAAAGCACACATGGGTCAAATATATTTCAGAATTATAAAATTCCTAAAGTTACTTGAAGTAACATCTGAATAACATAAATTGTTCTGTTATAATTCGATATTTTTATTTGTTTAGCATAGCATTAATAAATTTTCTTCCTTTTGCAGATTCAATGCTGAAGTAATTCATTCAGGTCATGCACATCATGAGCAGCCCAAATATCATCATTAGTTTAAGATAATAATTTACCTTGTACATAGTAACTTAATAAATTTACAATTGAAATACTTAGATCTGTCTTGTTTTTCTTCAGTGAAGTACTATAATTATTTATATTGATACTGCTAAATTGTATTCCACATATTTGATACAATACTCAAAGAAGTAAAGTTTCTAATACTTACTTAATTGATTTGAAATAAATATCGCACATCCGATTTTCCTTCCTTAATCCTTGTAAATGACGGTACTTTTACAAAATGATTGCTTTTTAGTTAAAATTGAAATGATACGTTTTATCACATACATTTGTCGCAGCTGTGGCTTATTTAAAATACTTTTAACTATCGAGGACAGTAATTTTAAATGAGAAATATGCTGTATTTTAAATAATAATATATATAAATTAAGGTTGTGGTAGATACTAAGAAAAAATACATTTTTATTTGACAATATCTGTCATAATACTCTTTGATAGAAAATTAATATTCTCAAACATAATATCCGTTTTTCTTCATTGAATTTTTTTTGTGTAGAAATAACATGAGTTACGTCATTGCTGAATTTGAAGTTACTTGAGAATATTAGTATATTTAAGATAAAATGACTCATTTTCTTAAAATGTTTTAACCAACAGTCTTCACTAACTTTTCATGTAACTTTCGATAAGGATAGGGACCTACTACAATTTTAGGCAAATTATTATAATTAAAGGTAATATTTAAAAATAGTTACAAGTTACAATTTTCTTCTGTAGGAGGCATTATTTAATAAAAAGTTATATTGGACAAAATTTAATAATTTCTTTATTCTTTCATTTGTACCTAGAAATTTATATTTAGCTAGGGAATATTGTTTACACCATTTGTAAAAATTAATATTATAAGTTATTAGAAATTAGAGCATGTTATAATATTGTCAAATGTTACTCATAATTGCCAAATCTAATTGCGCCATAACAACACGTAACTTTAAAATTATTCTACCGAACATAATAAATGTGTCTGGGAATCTGTGACATTTCCGTTACTCTTTTCGTTTATATTTTCGGGAAATGTAAATTAAACAAATATAATTTCATTATACAGCAAAAATAACAACTTATTTTATTAATTACAATAAGTAACTATTCCAATACCTGTAATTACTTGTTCGTCTAAGTACAGTTAACTGAGAACGGTCAAAGTCGTGTAAAAATATATATAAAATAAAGTACCAAAAATTTAATGCAAGTTGAACAAAATAATTTTCTTTGAAAGTCTTAATTATATGTCATTACTTAGAATCTAAATATATTATTTCTAAAAGGTGTTTTTTGGTCGAGCGGCTCGATCTCTTTAACTACTGCACCAAAAAAAATAAAAAAAATACCCACTTAAAGCTTATGTTTTCTACTTTGGGCGAAAAATATAAAAAAATTCGAAAAAATATTTTTGTTAATAAAAAAATTAATTTTTATAACAATTGGCATGAGCGCCATCTGTGGGCGACACATCAAATATCTTAGCCAAATTGTATACTAGGAACGCGCTAGATGGCGATATAGTGCGAAGACTTCGCACGGGTTAGCTAGTTTTTCAAATTCCTGTTTGAGAAATTAGATCCGTAGCCATTTAACAAAACATCAAATAATTTATATTTTACGAATTCTATGTCGTGCTCATACATTACAAAGGTACCTAGTTGAATAATGATTCTAAAACCTCAAGAGTTGATCCTGCTATTGCTATTCTTCTTCTGTATTTTTTTAAAACCAACATTCCAGAACATATTTATCATTCATATTAATTTATCTTAAGTTAATCAGCGAGCTCAGTCGTCCAATAATTTTCATTTGCGTTATTTCCGTTTACTTAAGGGTATTCTTGGTAGTTCTAAAATTAATGAAGTCGGATTACTGGAAATAATTTCATGGGCAAATATTCATCAAGAACTATTTTCCGGATTGTTAACAGTTTTTTTACACAGTATTGTTTAGAAAGTTTTTATTAGTCGGTTTACGAAATACACTTCCCGTGTTTAGTAAACCGACTAACAATGGGATCTGGTAAATTAAAACCTATACATTATTTAATAAAATCTTTCTAATAATACTCCACTAATATACATATTTCTGTATAAAAGAGTGTAAATAATATTATATATTCAACGTAATAGGGTTTAAGTTATAATACATATTCCCGTGTAACAGGGTTTAAGTTATAATACATATTCCCGTGTAACAGGGTTTAAGTAATAATACATATTCCTGTATAACATTCATTTGAAATGCCCTTCCTAACGATACTCTACACGATGAGATACGTTAAAAAATCGTTTAATCCTCAATTGTTATCAAGGCGAGGCACCTTAGAAAACAGAAAACTATTTTATTTGCTATATATTAAATAAGATCTTTATCTGAAGCAGATACTTCATTAAATAAATCTGAAGCAGATACTTCATTAATTAAATTAATTAATAAATTTCATGCCCATAATTCTGAAACAACGACAGTATGACAGACGGATGGACAAACGCATGAACATGACGTAATTTTATAATTTACCCTTTTGACTACGTAAACTTCATTTACCATTTTAATTCTTTAAAAATTAAAATGGGAAATGAAAGTCTAATTTTCTTTTTAAATACATGTAAAAATACACTTCGCTGATGGACTGTGCGAAAAACCAGTCGCCATTATTTAACATGTATGTGAAGAGAAACGGAATTTTTATTAATGTTTTGTAACGTAAAAATTTAAATCCCCATAAATAGGATCTACTTGCTAAAATTTACACAAATCTACCTAAACCTGAGAAAACTGTGAGGCTGTGGCCAACGGACGGGCGGCTGAATTGGCGTAACGAAGTTACAAGATTCTTTTTTCAGTATTAAACCTTAATAGATAATTAGTTATATATCAGCAAACATTATATATATATATATATATATATATATATATATATATATATATGTATATATATATATATATATATATATATATATATATATATATATATATATATTGTTTTTCACAGCCTCAAGTTTTGATGACGGAAATAATTATTACTCAAGTGAGTTTAGAATTAATCAACTTTTAATATTATATTTTTATTACTTTTTTTTGAACGAGAAAATGTTTCTCTGAAATATTTTGTAATTTTTAATTATTATTATTATTACTAATTTGCCTTACATAAATAACATGTGTCTCCAACCGCTGATCTTTACATATATACGTACATACCCACGTATGTATAAAAACACACTACAGGTCGTAATATTTCGTCAATTTCGGTGGTTCTTTTTTCCGATGATAAGCTAACTGTTAGAATACAAGTTTATTGATTTTCACAATAATTTGTCAAATAGTTCAATTTCGATCAACAATTTTCTACAAAGACTTCCTATTCTCGGCCTCCGTTTTATAGGGAGTTCTTATCCCTTTTCTGTGGTCCTTGCTTTCTTAATTTTTTTTGTTACTTTTGCTCATAATTAAGAAAAACGAGGTCGCACTGCTTTCTTTCGGCCTCCCTTTTATGCATTTTAACATCTTTCTAATCCTAATTTAACTAATTAACTTTCATCTAATTTAACTTTTTTCGGGATCAAACCCTAACAAGTAATCACTCACATTATGTAGTCATATTGTTTTTGTGTACAATAAAACACCTTTATATGCACATATTCAACCTATGTTTTAAAATAAGCGTTAAACAGTTTTAATTGCAATGAGAATAGATATTGGCATTATTAAAATGAACAACAGGATATTCGTTTTTAACTTTATTAAAATGACAGTTTACGAAAATAATCAGTACTGAACAATATATATATATATATATATATATATATATATATATATATACATATATATATATATTTATATATATATATATATATATATATATATATATTTTTTTTTTTTTAAAGTAACAGTAAAAAACACAAGGTGAAAAAACTCATTACTGAGTTATTGTGAGTTGATTTTTGTTATAATATATTCAACGTTAGAAAAATTCATGAATTTAAAAAAAATATGCTAGTTATTATCTATTAATTCATTACAAATAGTATACATCTAACTCAAATAGGTTTATTAAAAAAAATCACGCCATTGAAAGATGCTAGACAATAGCTATTAATCTGATATGCCGTTAACGTTGTGCTACGGCGTAACAGGGTAAGTTAATGTAAGATAATATCGATCAAATAAAGTAAGATAATGTCGATCAAATAAAAATATGTTATTAACATAATGTAAACTTGTTCTATTAGATCTATTCCCACGTTCTAAAGTTGCATTATTATATATGTTTATTTATAAAATCCACTGTTTTAAAACAAGTGTTAATTACTTTGGACAAAAATGTTTCACTTACTTCGAAGATACAATTACCGAAACTACCTCCGATGTTTTTGAGTTTAACATGTGAAAGTTCGTAGGTGCGTTTCAATTATCCAACATATCATAACACATAAAATCCACATATTGTATTATAAATGAAAGTATGCAATAAAAATAAATTTATGTGATAAAATATGAATAATTTATTTTTAATTCTCGTACGCCTGTGTCATTGTTATGAAGATGTCTTGTATTTTATATTGAATAGCCCAATTATTTACGCGTACAAATGACCAAACATCTAAAAAATTGCTATTACTTATATTTTGTATAAAATTTTAATATATTGTTCTGAAAATATGCAATAAATATAAATTTATGTGATAAAATATGAATAATTTATCTTTAATACTCGTACGCCTGTGTCATTGTTATGAAGATGAAGATGTCTTGCATTTTATATTGAATAGCCCAATTATTTACGCGTATAAATGACCAATTATCTAAAAAATTGCTATTACTTATGTTTTGTATAAAATTTTAATATATTGTTCTGAAAATATGCAATAAATATAAATTTATGTGATAAAATATGAATAATTTATCTTTAATACTCGTACGCCTGTGTCATTGTTATGAAGATGAAGATGTCTTGTATTTTATATTGAATAGCCCAATTATTTACGCGTACAAATGACCAAACATCTAAAAAATTGCTATTACTTATATTTTGTATAAAATTTTAATATATTGTTCTGAAAATATGCAATAAATATAAATTTATGTGATAAAATATTAATAATTTCTCTTTAATACTCGTACGCCTGTGTCATTGTTATGAAGATGTCTTATATTTTACATTGAATAGCCCAATTATTTATGCGTGTAAATGACCAAGCATCTAAAAAATTGCTATTACTTATATTTTGTATAAAATTTTAATATGTTGTTCTGAAAATATGCAATAAATATAAATTTATGTGATAAAATATTAATAATTTGTCTTTAATACTCGTACGCCTGTGTCATTGTTATGAAGATGAAGATGTCTTGCATTTTACATTGAATAGCCCAATTATTTATGCGTGTAAATGACCAAGCATCTAAAACATTTCTTTTACTTATATTTTGTATAAAATTTTAATATGTTGTTCTGAAAATATGCAATAAATATAAATTTATGTGATAAAATATGAATAATTTGTCTTTAATACTCGTACGCCTCTACCATTGTTATGAAGATGTCTTGCATTTTGCATTGAATATATTAGCCCAATTATTTTACGCGTATTAATGAATAAGCATCTATAAAATTGCTATTACTTAAATTTTTGTATAAAAATTTGATAAGTTGTTCTAAAAACGTCTAAAATTCCGCATCGATATGGCTCTGGTGGCATTATGAGGGCAAAGATTGAGAAACAATTTTTCGCATAAACTTTGCTAAAAAAAAGGTTTAAAGGTTTAAAGGTTTAAAGGTTGTTATTAAAATTTGTAGATATTTAAATTCCATAATATTTCTGTACTTTTTTTCGTAGAACCTACTGTTCTCCTCGTAAAGCCCAGAGAATATATAAAAGCACTCTATATATACTATGTCATTTTATGGAAAGGCATTATTATACTAATACTGAATTCAATAAAATTAACTTTATTATAGTAGATTATAAGTATGTAAATGACGAGTAAATTATACCCAATTTTGCAATTCCCCATAACTGTATTACACAAACAACTTTAAGTGGCAAATTTACCATAACTTTTGCTGTAAAACCTGTCAACTTGTGCCTACGACAGTTCCAAGTCCACGTTATACTAATTTTAACCCACTCGTATACTATATTTTTAGTTTAACGCCTTTATGATAATGTTAAACATGGTTGATAAGGATTTTAATGTATAATCTCTACACACCTTTCCGATGATGGTGTCCATTAGAGGCTGTATACAAACTTATGAAAATGTTAGTGACAATAGTGATGACACATATTGAAAATTTAAGTGAATTTTATGATAACTAATTTAAAAAGCAATTACAAGTACATCAAAATCTCTTCATGAAAAAAGACTTTGCTATCTTAATTATTAATAATTATATTAGTTAATTAAAGAAGAAGCCAATAGAAATACTGGGAACAACTGGAAGAAAAAATTATATTGAAGTTAAGGTAAATAAATTCGTGTTCTAAAATAGCAAACCAGTTTGAGATTACTTCAATATCTGCACTTGAAAAACATAATAAATGTTCCGATAATTATTTCTTTAGAAAAAAAAGAAAAAAAGTATTTTCGATGGAATGGATGGAACTACAAATCTTATTGGGAAAGTACTTCTAAATAGTGAATTTGAGCAATAAAATAAATATTACGAAGTCAGTTGCAACATTTTTACCACCAACCACACACCAAATATTAAATTAAATACTTGGTAATTACGAATAAGTTTATGGTGGAAACATTGGATGTAGAAAAATTTAATTGCAATGCTTCATACCTTGTAAAAATGATAACGGCCAATCATGTTTAAAACTGATCTCTGATCTAACCGAAAATACAAACGGTGTTAAGGCAGATACATAACTATAGTAGACATAAATAGAATATACAACATATTTTCAAATATAATAGAAACGTAGAATTGTGGCAACTAGGATGATTGCGATGATATAGGTAATTCATCCCAACTGGTCGATGAAGAAACAAAAGTTTAATTATTAAAGGCCCTTTTTCATTAAATTGTCCCGTCATTGAAAATATTTACATTAACCTTATACTATTTCGTATGTTATAAATGAGGTCTATCGGTGCGGGAATAAATACATATTTATTTAATGCCTACTTTAACTACACTCTACGGTGAAAACAGTTTATTCTATGTAACAAAATAAGTAGGATATTAGATAATTTCAGTATCTATAATTTTTTATAAAATGTCCATTAACTTTTGAGCCAATGGAATAGAGGTTTTTTGAAAAAAAAACTATTTTCCATATCCTTTAGCCTAATTCTTAATATCGATAAAGAATTTTTTAACTTTTTTTTACGACGCTGTGATGATACGGTACACAAAAATTAGTGTTTAAGATTAAATCATGTATTACTGAACTAGTATCACGTTTGAGTCGATTGAAAGTTATTATACCATTTTGCTCTAATTCTGTCCATACAAAGAAACAGTGGCTGTCGGTAAATCAAAATTATAGGAGGGCACTATCTACGATCAGAATGATGATTAACCTATGTAAGCTCATTCCTTCTAAAGTCCTGAATGTCGAGCATTAGACTCAATGTAAAAAAAACATAATAAAAAGACTTTACTTGTTTCTTGAAATTTGTTTCACCCGTTCATTTGTGTACGAAAATGGACACCAAACAACAGTTAGTGGCGCGGTTTTCTGTTTCTGTTCTGTTACTGACTGGCGCCAATGTAATTTCAAGTAAATTTACGTCCCTAATTAAAAAAAATGTATAATTAGTTAAAGTCATCATGTATAATGACAAATAAATAAAAAACCACTAAGATGTCTTCGTGAGGCATTATCTCATAAAAACAGATGGCTAATAGTTTAATTCGTTGCCAGTCAATATTTTTCAATAGCGCTTCTACTAAACGACCAGCTCCAGTTTCTATTGAAAATTGAAAACATTAATATTATATAATTATTAATATATCTGAGAATTATAGCGAAAAACAGACGCCCGTAAACTATCTAATTGCAATATTGTCATTCGATTATTGTTTTTACCAAGTAATGCCACTTTAATGTCGTTTGATTTATCCTAACTTAAAGAGTAGCATTTTTTTATTTACTTTATATTTCACTGAATAATTTATACAGTTTTGCGTAATATAATTTTAACAGAAAATATTTAGTAATGTAAATAAATGTTGATTTTATAATAGTAACTTTTATACGTAGAAAAAATACACCCGAAAAAATATAACTTCTACGGACACCTGTTTTATTTCATTTTGTATTAAAACGTACTCGGGGCTCTGGCCCATTGCGGCATACAAATCGTGGATTTAGCAGATATTTTGTATAAAAGACCTGGATAACGTTTAACATAGCCCGCTATAGTTCAGAGAATGACACATGTATATAAGTTATTTACATTTAGGCTGATCGTTGCTTAATTTGTTATTGTTTACAACGTTTACATTCGTTTTTAATAAGCAATTTTGTTTAGTTTGATTTTATCGGATATATTTTAAACATAGAATTTAAAAATTATGAATTTTATTTTACATTTGTGTATGACTGAACAAAAATTTGAAAATGGTTATTTCTTTTTTATACATAGATGGAAGGGCCCAGTCCTACCTCCTCCTCCACTACTCTACAGTCCTTTAGATAAAACTACCACTGCAAAGCAATCAACTAGTAACCTTTCGATAGAAATCTAACATGACTTTTTTATTTTTCTAAAGTACCTTTTACCAACTTGAAGTTATAATACTAGAAGACTCTATCAAACTCTATTAAGTCTAAGTGTAAACTCTATTAAGTTTTAGTCACATAACTGGAAATAAATATTGAGAAAGATTACAAAACATACTGATTTTTATTTGCCTGTCCTTGAGCGCCACCAACAAGTGACAGCCAACTTTAAATTTTTGATAAGATTTTCGTTTGAGGCAAGTTTTTGCAATATCCATTACCTCTAACCTCATTATAAAACAGACCGCAACACAACGTTCTATTGACTTTCATATTTCGCAGGTTTTAAGGAATATCGACTTAAAATTGCTCTAAAGAACGTACAGCGTTATGTCCTTTATCAGAGTAAAGAATAAATATATACATATGGATTTCAGTTTATCGATGGCTGAATTGTTTTAACAACTATCGCTAAATTTTCGGATCAAGTTAGCTTCTCAATCTAACCAAAATTTAATATATGCTTTAGATAAAATTTTGAGTAATTTTGAATTTTTTTAACTGAAGAAACTAAAGGTATAGCAGAGCTAATTGAAGTGGAAAATATGTATTAAAGTCAGTCTGTATGTATTAAAATCAGTCTAGAACCCAATTATGTAACAAATGTTCTAGCAAAATAAAAATGAAAATCTTTTAATTTCCTAATCTCAGATAGCTAAAAGTTTTCCGGTGGTGTCCGGATTTCCGGATACAGTGTTAAAGGAGTATATTAAACAAATTCTGTTTCCATCCATAGTTTATACACTTGAGAGTTGTGAGTATGCTAGTTATATTAAAATATCAATGATAAAAGAAAGCTCCGTGCACTTTTTACGTCGCGTTTACAAATTTAAAAAAATGCAAGCTGCCACTTTTTATAAATAACGTAATTAGAGTATGTGTACGCCGGAATGTCTGTTACACATAGCTTGTTTAGGTGACGTTTCATAATTACGACGGTCGAGTATAAAAGTCGGTCGCGATCAAACAGAGCTACAGATCAATTTGGTCATTCAAACAATCAACATTAAAATGTATTTCAAGGTATGTGTGTTTTAGTACTTACGTTTAAACTGTCTAGTAATATTCTTATCAAATGATACATATTTTTCATGTGTGTACAAATGTTCATGTCAATAATTTTTTTTTATTTGCGTGAAAACTTCTTTGGGTGCTAAGTTTCTTTTTAGTAATGATTACATATATAAAAATATGTTATACTCTAATTTCTTACGCTAAATGATGTTACTAAGAATTAGAACCAACCTTTTTTTACCAATCTCCTAAAAAAAATTAATTAGAAAATATTTAAGTGGTAAAACCAGTATTTTAGAATCATGAATAATCCCAGATTTTGTAACTATTCAAAAAACTTACATGGAATAATTGTCATTTATAAAACGTAAACTAATTAAAAAAATATATATATATAAATTCGAGATCTGTCCAAATATTCTGACATGTACAGGCACTAACTTTACGTTGGAATCGTGTAGATAAGAATCTGGTTAACTCTGTTTTTCATCCATTACGTATTTAGTCTCAAATCACAAGTCGCAACCCAAATGATGGGATATACATGTATATGTATATCCCATCCATTTGAGTTACGACTTGTGGTTCAATATACTTTAAAAACTGGCTCAGTCCCTTATACATAAACTTTTTTTTAAAGGGCGAAACTCCAAAACTTTGGAATTAATCGAATGTTGGTACCAGGAACTAGCTCCCTGTACAAAATTTCAAGGGTCGTATGAAAAATCTTGTAATACCTAACTCTTGCCATTTTCCGATTCCACCTTACCCTTTTTCCCATATCACACCATGTCTACATCTGAAAATTTTTGCTTTTAAATACGATAATTGTATAATTTGTTTGTTTAATTTTTCTTAATTACGTACATTTATAATTCTCTCACTTTGTAAATAGTTTAATACAACAATTAAATGAAACTACGTGTTGTAGTATTATTTCTACTCTCTTTAAGTTCTTTACTAACACCTAGGTTTCATTGTATTACAACATCCTCAGGTGGGTAATTACCAAATATATTATATGTCTATGTTCATATATCTTTGCTAATTGCCCACCTGGAGATGTTGTAATATAACGAAACCTAGTTCGTGATCAAGAATATAAAGAAAGTAGAAGTAATACTACATCATATAGTTTCATTTAATTGTGATTATGAATTTCTACAAAATTAACGCCAAATATATTCAATAGTTTAATACCACTAAAGCCTTTTATATCCTTCGCAATTGCATTTACAATTGAACTATCTTCATTTTCTGGAAAAAAGTTACATTTTTGCTGCTGTAGCTAAGATGTAGAGGCAAAGATTTCAAAATATTGCAAAAATTACGATGCGCAATCTTATTACAAAAAGAAATTAATCTACATACGAGTGTGAGAATATTTTTTAGTATTTGAGAATTTTTTCAGAACTGAAAATAAATAAGGGGAAACTCGTGGCATATTTAATATTGTTACATAGAATCGCTCATTAGATCAGAAAGGATTTCGATTTTTACATTGAATGTATTCGAATAAAAATTAAAACAACTATTTTAGAATTTTTTTTGTTTGTCTTCCTCTGCGTTTGATTGTTTATGTGCTTGTCTGTTAAAAAGCTTTCGAATGGAGTTTTCACTAGAAAACGTGTTTGTCCCGATTGAATATTCTCTATTGAATTTTTGTTCGCCTGTATGATTTTCGGTTTATCTGTTTTTTTGTTTGTTTGAAATTTTGCTGGAATGAAGTACTGTTGTAATTACAATAGGTTTTTAGATTGAAATAGTTTGCTTTGAACTTCGACCGGATATCGCCTGAGTAATTAAAAATTCAATTAAATAGTTCAAGAAATACGAAACAAGTGCGTTGTCTTAAGAACTGATAAACAGAAGTAAGATCGTCATAATAATTTAGTTCAAAGCTCAAATTGATATATAAGTCACGTTTATTCCTGTTGGATACTTTTGAAATGGAAAAATTTTTATTGGAAAAAATTTCTAAAATGGTAATGAAAAATATAGCCGAGTTGAAAATCTGGTATAAATTAATTTCCTGGTGTGATAAATATGCACTGTGATATTTATAATTTACAATACGCTAATTGATATTGCAGACGCTCGCTTTCTTGGTTGTGGTAGTATACGTAGTCAATGCACTGCCTCAGCATGACTCTCATAGCGCACGAGCACACAGCGTAGTACATCCAGTGCACGCACACGAACACCACGACTCGCAACACTCGGGACACCACGCACCCGCCGTTTCATCTCAGAGTCTCTTCATCCATCATTCAGGTGGACATCAAGCCGGTGGTCACGGGAAGAGCGGTCATCATGGACACGAGGAAGAACACCATGTAAGATTAATATTTTATATCCTGAATCAAAAATGAATCCATTATATTTTCTAACAAACTCAACACTCTTCAATTACAATAGATTCAATTTATCTTAGCGCTTCTAATGAAGACTGAACTAATACTAATGGATTAGTTTTAAAACATCGATTGGGAATTTTTAACTACTGCCTATTTCGTAATATTTCAAACATATTAAATTATGCGTAGATAAAAATAAAAGTTAAAATCAAGCGTAAAAGACTTAAGTTTTATCAGTAAAAGTTTTCACTACGAGGATAACACAAAAGGATGTCAGAAAAATTAATGATTTAAATGCATTCAACCACGAATGAAGTGCATTCAACCACGAAAATCAAAAATAAGTGTAGAGTGACTGAAAATTAAATCATAAATAGGAAAAGTGATGGATGAAATTTATTTAATTGATTCAAAAATATTTCAATTGCAAAATTAGGATACTTTGGCTCAACAAAATTTGCGTTTAGACCGCATTGAAGTATATTTGCGTTTAGACTGCATTGACAACTGTCTGTAACTTTTTTTATTGTCACTTCAGTTTTACTGCACCCGCAAAGTTTCAACTTTTAGGACTTTGGTTACACTCTGAATAGTTCCAACCAAATGCTAAACACTAAACTAGTTATTGCTTTAAATAATGTGAAATTTCATATTTAAAAAGGGTCATGCTAAATACGAGTTCGAGTACAAGGTAGAGGACCCGCATACGGGCGACAACAAATACCAGAAGGAGTCCCGCGATGGTGACAAGGTACAGGGAGTTTACCATTTCGTCGAGGCCGACGGAAGACTCAGAACTGTCAAATACCACGGAGATAAGCACAGCGGGTAAGATACAATTTTTATTTAAAACTACTGTATAAATAATTTAATTTCAGTTTTACCAAAAAAATGGCAAATAAACAAATCTAAAATTTAATATTAAAATATACATTAAATTAATTATGCAAGTAAAAGTATCATAGAAATATTTTTAAATACTCGTGTAACAGACAACTTTTTAAAAGCGTAAAGTCACAGGTCATTAAATATAATTTTTGTTGCCGTACCTCTTAAAAAATTAGGAATTTTAATATGGTATTGATAACTTAAAATTACTATCACTTACAGTTAATATTATTCTAGTAGTTAATTTTTGTTTACTTCTATCACGTTAATAATAAAATACTTCTTTAATTCCAGATTCAACGCCGAAGTAATTCACACCGGTCACGCCCATCACGAGCAGCCCAAGTATCATCACTAATATGTATTAATAACCATCTTTTTCACTATATACTTTGTAAATATTTTCTTCGTAGTTTAATAAATACCTGTTACTTTTAAATTTTCTTTTCTTTTCCTATAAAGTATCAATTAATACTAGAAGAGGCAAAATTGATTATTTAAATAACTTGACGATATACTTTTCATTGACAAATTTGTGACATTTTTATAATTATTCAATTGAGTGAATGTAATTGTACGTAGGTAAAATTCCGTGTGGCCTAATTGTTTTGATTTTTATTGACTAAAGCTAGATTGAATCTTCCGTATCGTTGTACAAATATCAGTCTATAACAAAAACCCTCCAAATCCACAAATATTGAATACCTAAACGATTTTAAATGTACAAAGATTAATAACTAATCAATGCCTTTAGATATAATAAAACTACAATTTTTTTATATCTGCATATTGAAAATATTTGCAAAAAAATTAATGAGGAGGGGATGAAAGATAAGTGACAGAATGTATTGAGATCATTTTCATTTACATCGCATTATTAAAACAACAAAGAAATGCCTGAAAACTCGATGCGAAGTACTTACGCAAATGTATACATCAATGTACATCAATAGATGGCGCTACACCTATTTTAAATCGCGTTATGAAGATTTCCATCCGGATATATTGACGAAATAAGCATCGTCAGAGGTAAAGTGTTGAAGTATATTTACAAAAAAGTGCATCGGTACGTTTTTCAGGAATTTCATAACTTTACTGCCAATTACCAACGTTTATCCTTCAAGAGGGATATCACCGTTCAATGAAGGTATTTATGCGTAGAAAAGTATCCTGAATAACTTAGAAACTATTATAAGTTTCAATTTTCCGCTTATCACAATTTTTGTTTTTCGCTTCTCTAAAAGAGACATATTAAATTATTATGGGAAGACTTGTTCATTACTCCGCATATACATCAATGATTTATTCACTTTAAGAGTATTTTCGATCACGGTTTGATGCAGACAAATAGTTTAAAAAAATCATCTTTAATTTTTAATTCAAAGTAAATATTATGAAATAAAATACGTAATACAACGTTAATAAAAGAATAAGGTTTATGTTATGGTATATATTTATATACCATAACATAAACCTTATTCTTTTATTAACGTTGTATGTATCATCAAACGTCAAGAAAATCAAGGGAAATTACATTAAATTTCATTCCTTTTTTTCTTTAATATTTTCTACCTAAAAATACTCGGAAAATATATAAATGATCATAAAAATTTTAAAATCACTGTAATTTAGCAATTACATATTATTTCTATTTTTCCACTTTGGAATATTCCATTAACTTATCAGTGTTCTGTACCTCAAAAAGATAAAACACTAATCCTTATGAGATCATTAATTTTTCTATTCGTAGTCCGATTGTCACTGCTGTTTCTTTGGAAATCTATAATCGTGGAAACTTGAAATTCGGCATAGCAACCGGAATACATTTCAATTTAACGCTCAAAAAAAAAGTTGCACTTCAGAGAGGGGAAATAAACTATTATTGTTTTGTTTATTTCCATGTAATATTTAAGGTTATTATTTGAAAAGAGATTTATAAGCATTCCACAACTATTTATTTTAGATTCGTATGCATGATATTACTAAAATCTTCACAAACATGTTCTCAGAAACCGTTTAACGTAAAATCTTCAAATTAAAAAAAATTATAAAACATATTAATTCACAATAAAAGTTAGAAATAATTTTTATTTACTCTAAGTGTTATGTGTTACCGATATCTATTAAGTACATAATAAAAATTATTAGTTTTTTTGTTGTTTTTATTGTTTGAGAGATGTTACGGAGTTCGAACAAATGAATAAATGAGTTCACATATAGTTCAAGTAATAGCTATTAAATTGATATTACGTTGTATATAGTACGATATACAATGTAATATCCATTTAATAGCTATTTTGCTCTGGCCAAAATTTAATTTGTTAAAAGCAAATTTGTAAAGAAATCTAAAAAATACATTAATTTCGAAATATTGATTTAATATATTGAGCACAGATTTCCCAGCTCAACAAAGCAAAATGAAACATGGAAAGAATCAGGATTAGGAACTTAAAATAAAGGAATAAAAGAACGACCAATGACAAGAAAGTTGGTCTTCTTTGCAAGTGGCGCTTTCACCTATATATTTCTATTACAAATCTTGTTATATTACGGTGATTGTTATGAATGACAAGAAAGTTGGCCTTTAAGATATAATGCCATTTAAAGCTAGTTTTAAATACGAATGTTTGGTATATTACTTGAATCAAGTTAATTTTATAATATGGCAGTGATGATAGTGAAACACTGAAAACGTTGTCTAAAATTTTCTTTAATTCTGATCTTTAGTATACAATTCAAAGCATTAATTAAGGTCAAAGCCCTGTGGATAAGTCTAATATGTGTATAGGATGTATGACGGAGTATGAAGATTGTTAATGGGGAAAAATATTAACACGTAGATTACACCACTTATAAATGCCATTTTCTCCATGGAATTATTTTATAATGTACTTCTTTTCTCTGGTTAGAATAATTCATATATTATATATTTAAAAACTATTTTGATATTAGAATGTAGTTCAAAGCCTTAAATTAAAGTTAAGGTCCCTTAGTTAAGGCCATTATTAGATATTTGCATGGGAGATATGATAAAGTGCGAGGCTTATTAGTAACGTTAAATAAAAATAATAACCTGTAGGTTGCACCATTTACAATAATATTATGTATAATTTCTCCGTCGATCTTTCTCAGTTAAAATGAAAACGTTAATTTAATTTAAATAACATAATAGAGAAATCATTGGAGATGCCATATTTAATTTTTAACATTTTAATTGTTTTCGGAATTATAAATTTAGCTTTACTGATTCGCGATATACTACCTTGAATGACTTAATAAATATAAATGTCCCTACTGATACTAATTTTTAAGTATAGGAATGGATTAAATCATTGGAATGGATTAAAGACACTGTGAATTGATTATTGTAAGCAACACGTTTCAGTCTGTTCTAAGAAGCACATATATATAAATATATAGTATATGTGTGTGTGTGTGGGTGTCTGTATATATATATATATATATATATATATATATATATACATATATATGTATATATATATATATATATATATATATATATATATATATATATTTAAATATATATACATCCTGATGCGAGAACAACTAAGTAATTAGAAATAGTTCTTTTTAGAGTTTTTATTTTAGATAGTTTTTTTTCATTTTTTTTCTTACCTTTATCCAATTTATAAAAGAACGTCGCTAGTCAGACCATTTTATAAAAATATAATTTTTTAAGCAGCATTTTAGGAACTTTTACCTATTACATGAATTCTATTCAGGCTTTACACTACGCTTGAAGATATGTAGTTTCCTAATATTTTTCAAAGTAGAAGATTAAAAAATAATAAAACCAGCCAAATGCATGTATAGATTCTTTTCTTGAAGTTGTTTAAAAAGACATATATTAGTAACGTTAAATAAAAATTTTAAAAAAATGCGAAGAAAATTAATTGCTAATTTCTGTAATTTGTTTCAGTAAATGAAATCGTTGGTTGAAAAATTACAGATTGTGGAGAAAAACAATGAACATCACTAGAAAACTTAATGTTGCGATAATGGAGCTTCATAATGGAAAATTATGAATGGAATGTAAATTTTATTTTCAAACACCTGTCTAATAATACTTCACTCAATATTATATGAAAAAAAATTCGCTTCACTCAAGAGGAGGATTATTAAGATAATATTTAAATATTTTGCTAATTAACATATTTGAGATCCCCATCTAAAGCATCTTACCATAATAGAGCTAAGCTCAAGCAGAAGACATTTTAGGCAGTCGGGAAATTTCTAATTGGACTTGCTAAAGTTGTTCATGGGAATAAAATTTAATTTCTAGTTTCCAAAAGTTTTCCAGATGATAAGAGAAAGATTCGTCCATCGGTATGAAGACTTTCACAATAACAAAGACAGCATAATGAAAATAAATTTATGCTTTAATCTCCAACTAAGATCAATGCAGTTTAGCTATTTAAGTTATAGTTATGTTTAAATATTGACAGATATTCTATGTTTTCTTTGACATAAACAATAAAGTAAAAGTATAGAAAAATTCCGAACTGTCACTGGCTGTGAATAATGTAAATTGGTATACCTTGCCCATACGTCGGAATGTATGTTACACATAGCTCGTTTAGGTGACGTTTCATAATTGCGGCACTCGAAATTTCGGCCGGTATAAAATGTCGGTCGCAATCAAACCGAGGTACATATCAATTCGGCAGTTTAAACAATCGACACTAAAATGTATTACAAGGTATGTGCCCACATTGCTGTTGGTTCGTAATAACCGTTTTCAATTGATTGTTACATATTTTATTCTCTTTTTTGTATTACGTGTACCATGTAATAGTATTATAAAACATATTGTATAGATTAAAAGGCATGTAAAAATACAAAATTGTACAATTGTATAATAATCTCATAAATCGTTGAAGCTAGTATTAAAAAGCGAGGTACGATTGATTACTTAAAAAATGTATTGCCCCAAAATGAAAAATTCTATTTTTAAGTAAGTGATGATGAATGAGTCATAGTGAATGGAATACAAATTTGAAATTCCCCACTAAAAAAGAAAATTAGTTTTTTTTAAATAGTGAAAATTGTATTTTATATAGTTTTTCTCCAGCAAGAACGAGTTTAAAATTAAAAAATAACTTCATTCAAAAGACCAATTTTAATAATATCATTATGTTCAATAATTAATCGATGGAAGAAATTTCTTTACTTTTTGTTTATATAATGCAAATTTTGTATAGAAAGAAAAATATAACAAATATTGCTTCAGAAATAAAAAGCAATACTAAAGGCAGATAAAAATACAATAGGGCCAGAACCTTATTAAGTACATATAACAAAACATTAACGTTTGCTTTTCTTTTGATTACGTGATTAAGGATGTAGTACTTAGAAAATACATAGATTAAGCTTAAAGTAATGTTTAGTTTTTATTTCATCGCAATTGGTTCACTCAATCAGAAGATATGCGAATTTAACATTTTTAAAAATTAATTCTCATTGTCTTAGCATTACTACGACAAAGATGTATTTTGCTACATAATTTAAAAAAATAAACATTATTCGAAAACATCTCTTACCAAGCCCTGTTTAGTTCTTGTAGGCACAATATTACGAACTGATGTTGGGGATACGGTGCCTTAGTTAACCGTCAGAGAGATCTGTTAGGTCTGAACACTGCCAGCGTTACAGGACGTTTCTATTAAGACACATATTCTAATTTCTAAAACTTATTACATTGTAGTATAGAAATTTTTATGGAAATGTATATATATATATATATATATATATATATATATTTGGAAACTAAGTGCGGATACAAATAATACGTTTTTCTTATGTACTTGAAAATTACTCGTCGATTTGAAATCTAGTGACGTTTAAGTACCAATTCGCATCCGAAAATGTGTTTCTATATTTGATATGGTTACATTATTTGACCATTCAGAATTGTATGTTAAATTTTCTTTATTCTGATGAGACATTATTCTTTGTATTCGGTTATTGTTCGGGACTTAAATGAATTAATCTTAATTTGAAAATAGTTTCGTGTTTATTTCTTTAACAAAATATGGGGGTGGGGTAATTAGTTATTAACATTCATAAAAGCCTCTTATTTTCCCCTTTGTAATTGTATTCCTTTCTATCTGTCAAAAATATATTTTTCATTAATTTTAATTTTGATATAAGTTTTGTTTAATGATTTTCAACTAGACTGCTCATTATTATTGTTGAAAAAGCATTTTGGAAGATATAAATTTGCATCTTTAATAAATAAAGCGCTGCCGTGAATATAGCACCTGCACTGGATTTGCCATTACTAGCTAATAGTAGCAAGTGCGAAAAGAGCTTGCAATAAGCATGTAGCGACTTGTTTAAAATTTAATGTTTGAGACAAACGCGTCAGATATAAATATCTCATTATATTGAAAACATTTATTAGTTTGATATGTTTGTATGTGTGATTTCGCCCCACATATAATTAATGGATAATTAATAATATGTTACTTGGATAGATATTATTCTGAATATAATAAACCTACCGCCAATCTTTTGCTTCAACAAATATAATATGAAACTTACAAATATGTGTGAGTACATGTGTTAAAGGAGTTCATGCCACTTTATTATATTATACTTAGTATAATTTTATTTGAATATATTAATTATTACCAATGACAACGCGACATCACAGACTTTCGCTATCATCGCTGCGACGCTATACGCAGTCAGTGCAATGCCTCAACATGACTCGCACAGTGCGCAGGCGCATAGCGTAGTCCATCCAGTGCACATACACGATCACCATGATGCGCATCACTCAGTTCACCATGCGCCTGCTGTCTCCTCGCAAAGTCTCTTCATCCACCACTCGGGCGGACATCACGGTGGTCACGGGGACAATGATCATCACGGACACCATGAGGAACACCACGTAAGTCCTCTTCAGTACGAACCACGACAAAAAAGTAACTCTTAACATTATTTGCAGCGTGTGCCACGTATACTTCGTGAAATCCTACAGTAGAATCAAAACTTCTACGAAAATATAATTTTGCTTGGTTTAAACATATTAGAAAACATTATATGTTATTTTTCTTGAAAATATTAAATGCTTTCAAGTCACCGAATTAGCAATAATTGGTTATATTTTTATCTGAGCGTTATCCCAGTATTATTTTAAAAATAGTAACGTTAAGTTTATTAATCATACAATTATACCGTACTAACAAGAGGCAATTATTTTATTTATCAAGAATAGTTATTTAAAATTTTAGTAATTGTACATATTTTATTTCTGTCTATATATATATATATATATATATATATTTTTTAGGTTATAATTACTTGACAAATGTTATTACTAGAAATATTTAAATAATATTGTCAATACTTTAATGAATTTTCAATGTTTTATTTCTAATTTCCTATCAAAAAAAGTCTGCTTTGATATTAATTTTATTTTAAAGATTAATTAGTGAATCTCCACTGTTATTGATATAAAACGAATAGCTTGCGATGGGCGTGTGAAATTTTGAATTGCATCGTTAGCTTTTTTAGGTTATGACGATTATATTTATCTATGGTTATGTGTACCTGTGATGGGGTCAGTGTAGAGATATAGCAAAGGTAAACTGTGATATCGATTAATTGGAAAATCGGCGTTTGATCTTGGAACATTTATTTTTAGGTCGACTTTAAGTACCGATAATCCTAAATGCATAGGAAACACTGAATAAAACTTTTTTTTTCATTTATTTGCAAATTCTGTTTAAATATTTTTATATTTTATATGAGAATATATATTACTAATTACTATATATATTACTAATACTAAGTAATTAATAAAATTGAGCCAAGCTTATTTTATATCGTACAAAATATGTACGAATGGATAAGCATGGGAAGAAATAAAACCTTTAATTTCCACTTTACAAAAATTAACAAGATTTTATTTACTAAGTAAGGCTTCACCATTTTCCTGAAAAAGGCTTGTGAAATGCAAAAATACTGCATCACAAAAGAGAAATACACTTTCTGCAAAGTAAATAGACAAATTATTATTTCTGATATGATTAAGTCGAAAAGATTGTTTAAGTAATCTTTAAGTACTTTAACAATGGATCTATTTGTGTTGATCATATTAAATATTTAGATGAGTTTTTTTCGCTCTACGCAAGTTCTGTGCGCAAACAAAACAGAGTAATATTTTTAAATGGAGGCACGGAATAATTCTTTATATGTTTCGCTTTTGATCATGACTAGGCCGGAAATAGGTGTTCTCCTATTTCAACAAAATCTAAATATATTATTTCTAAAAGGTGTTTTTTGGTCGAGCGGCTCGATCTCTTTAACTACTGCACCAAAAAAAATAAAAAAATACCCACTTAAAGCTTATGTTTTCTACTTTGGGCGAAAAGTATAAAAAAATTCGAAAAAAATCTTTTTGTTGATAAAAAAATTAATTTTTATAACAATTGGCATGAGCGCCATCTGTGGGCGACACATCAAATATCTTAGCCAAATTGTATACTTGGAACACGCTAGATGGCGATATAGTGCGAAGACTTTGCACGGGTCAGCTAGTATGCTCATAAAACTAATTACGACAAGACATATTCGATATCGGTTTTAAATTATATCATCACACTTTTAGTACTCCGTTTAGTGCACCGTATCTTACTGTATCTTACTTACATATATTTTTTAGTTCAATCTGTATCTAGAATATAGTTCTCCTCGAATATTTTGGAGAAAGTCCGTAATTTGCATTATTTTTTTATTTAACTCTCTGTCTATTTTAATTAACTTTGCAATAATCCGTTGTTTTAACTGAAATTGGTATACAAAATGCATCACAAAATTATATATATTTAAAATTCGTTTAAGAATTACTTCTATCCCGTTAATACTTTGTCTGCTTCCGTTTATGTTCCTCCTCCTTAATGATGTAAGCATACTTATTTTATGTATATTGTTTAAATAGGGTCACCCTAAATACGAGTTTGAGTACAAGGTAGAAGACCCTCACACGGGTGACAACAAGTATCAAAAGGAGTCCCGCGATGGTGACAAGGTACAGGGAGTGTATCACTTTGTCGAAGCCGATGGAAGACTTAGGACAGTTAAATACCACGGAGATAAACACAGCGGGTACGTTATAATTTACAATTTCCTTCGATTATTTTGTTAAATTTCAGCCATGAGCTATCAAAATTTGTTTCTTTTTCAAAACTTGGAAGATAGCCAGATATTCTGCACAATTTAACGATCACTAAATAATTTTACTAATATTTTAATTCCAGCTATATCTAACTAAAATATATCTATCAGTACATACAGTTCAAGTTACATCTATATCAAACTTTGGTTCGTTAATTAAGTAAAATGAACACAATATCACGTGGGCTAGGAGAGGGCTGGCATTAAGATTCAAGCAATTGTTAGTGGTAAAAGTCCCCAGAGATATAATTGAATGACTCTGGACATATTCAAATATGGTTAAATGCGGCTTTAAATTAATAAAAATATAAAAGCGCCATTGAATATGAAATATATTGTTGGTCAAAATAGTATATAAAATACATGGAAAGTATGAATTTATTACATTTTTATAAATCACTTAAAGCTTGAAAAGTGAATTAGACAAAACGTTGACATAAGTACATTGTATCGAGTGGGGATTATTCTGATAAGGACAAAATTGTGTTAGAATAATAAATAAGGATTTTTTTATTTTTTAAACACATTCACCATATTTTTTGGACATAGTATTTACGTAGCCTAGAAGAGCGCTAGCATTAGTATTCAAGCAATTGTGAGTGGTAAAGGTCGCCGAAGATATAATTAAATGACTGTAGACGTTTTCAAACAAGGTTAAATATGGCTTTAAATTATGAGGCGTTGTGGAAAATATAAAAGCTTTATTGATAATGAAACACGTTGTTGGTCATAATAGTATACACAAGATATGATATTATAACATTTGTATAAACACTAAAAGCTTTTTTTTATAACTAGAAGTGTATACACAATCTTTCAATGAAAGTTAAAAGAATTCAATTTGGTTGTCACTTAATGATATAGAAGACGCAATGATAGTTTTTAAGATTCGATAGTCAATAAGGAATGTTTGCATAAACATATACAGATATGTTTGCGCAAACCTAGGTTTTATCTCCCAATTTTCACTTTGAAAATCTATTCGAGAAATATTAAACTTCACACTAATGTCCAATATATCATCCCCTTTCCTCTCTAATTTTTCTACAGCGTTTCTCTGTCAGAATTTTTTCTGTCAGAAAATTATTTTGGTTAACTTAAATGGAGAATCAACAAATTTAAGAGAAATAGACAAATACTGAGTCATACCATACACGTGTTTCAGCACGCACTTGGTTGTTTATTTTTTTACAGTTATTGTCACAACAACACTCAGAATTTCTTTTTTATTTCAGATTCAACGCAGAAGTAATTCACTCGGGTCACGCACATCACGAGCAATCCAAACACCATCACTAGTTTATATTTATTGATGCTTTGTAAATACTTTTATAATTTAATAAACATATGTTGTTTTTTTTAATGTTTGTTATCAATGAGAATTTAATGTGTGACAGTGGTGAAATTTATACTTCAGTTCGATACTTTGAGTATTTAGACAACCTTTTATAACAATACTAGCTGTGCCATAGGGCTTTCTACTTCCCCAACCAAACTTTCCGCTGTCACTGGCCACCTACGCGCCGTTCGCATAACCACATCGGACTACAGAGTCGAGGGTACATCGGGCTCCCTCTACTTCAGAACGTTTAAGCATATTCACTATTATTTAACTATTTTTTACCTTTGTAATGGTCCTATAAAGTATAAAGTAAATTTATAATCTTTCGCAAAGTATCTACTTTCTACCAAAGTAAGATTTTTTTAGATCATATGTGTGGTTCCACAGATTAGCACGAAAAGTTAAATAACATAACAATTTTTTCCGCTTTTTTAAGTGCTTAAGCTATCATTAAGGCAAAATTCTTAAAAGTGCCGCAAGATATCATAATATGTGCAATATAATGAAACAAAAAAAATTATCTGTTATTTTATCTTGCTTGCGAAAAAAATTATTATCGATAATAAATGGAACACAAAATAAAATTAGGAAGAATTGTTTTTGGTTATATTTATGTCATTGTCACGATTTTTAACAGTAATTATAATCAATGTACATATAAATTTAGGTTGTAAAATATTTAAAATTTACAATAACATAAATGATGGATTATCGCATGTAAAACCAATTATTTGTTACATAAACTGTGGTAAGCTTGGCTTACTCAATTTTGCTACGTGCTTCATTGATACAGCTAGTTTGCAACTACGACCTGCTCATGCATATACTAATATATAAAAAAATTGTTTGTTTGTTTGTTTGTACTGATACCTGTAATCACTTTTTAAAATTACTCTTCATATTAGAAAATTCATACTTTGAAAAATATATACCATCTTGCTTCCAATTATAAAGACAGAGAAATAATATAAAAATATCAGAAATCAGGGAACACTGCTTAAACGTTGTAAGGTAGAGAGAGATCGTCACATACGTCAATTAATCATCCCGACTACTCCTTCTGATATATTTATTTATCTACATTAATGTATGTAATTGATACATATGGCGGACTTATTGGTACTAGAACAACATCTTGCATCCAACCATAACACCCCTCCAGCCCCGCTCGATGAGCGCGATGAGCTCGATGAGCGGCCAGGAATCGACCCCGGGGCCCCGTGGTGTGCCGCCCTGTCAAAGGTCGTATATCTTGTGATCAACCCAACACACCACGTCAACAGAGATATAGCTTTAATCCTGACAACTGAAGTCGTTTGCCGAGCAGAGCGAAATTTTTTAATGACCGTAGTAGCAAAAATAAAATAATTCTACGCAAGTGAAACCTTGAAGGAAAGTTAGTTAATACATAAGTTTGTATACATACACACATGAATATATTCATAATCAAGAATAAGTAAATGGAAACTTAGATATAATAAGTGCTTTCCATTACTCACAAAAATAAGATTCTTACTGATTGAAAAAAACATTATATATTTTTATGACAGCAAATTTAAAATTGTTCCGAAGTCCGGTTTGTATGACGCACTGCGATTCTGACCAGCTTATTTCTGGTCCTCATCATATGGTCGTATGCGTCATCGCACGAGATGAACAGGTTATGTAAATATGTTAGTATGGTAATCACGCACCAGATAATTAAAATATTAACCGGAAGAAACTGTAAAATGAGTGAAATTCTCTGATTTTTAAGGTTAATATCGTAATTCTAAGTATTTGATTCTAATATTTGTAGCTATTATAAAGGCAATTAATGTATACTAAGTAAAAGAAGAAGCGAAGTTCAATTTCTAAGTTTTTCATTTACAATAAATGATGATGCTTTTCGTGAATAAAAATGGAGCACATTCCATTTAAATTTCAAGAAAAAGTATTTATTTTCAAAACTGTAATTTTGAATTTCATAAAAATATTGTGCTGTCATCGGATCTTGATACGTGTGCAAAATTTTAAACAATTCGGACACCTCGAAGTGGGTGAAAATTTAATTGAAAAGTTCCGTTATCCTTTTTTAGTGTTCTTTTATTTTAGATTAAAAACATATTTTATTTTATGAAATTATTATATTGTCATCGGTTCGTGAAACGTGTGCAAACTTTTAAATAATTCAGATATCTGGAAGTGTAAAAATTTAGTTGAAAAATTCCTTTATTCTTTTTTAACATTATTTTATTTTAGATTAAAAAAATATTCAATTTTATGAAATTATTATATTGTCATGGGTTCATGACACGTGTGCAAAATTTTAAATAATTCGGATATCTGAAAGTGGGTAAAAACTTAATTTAAATTGTTTGCTATTTTTTTAGTCTTTTTTATTGTTTCAAGACCAAAATAATTTTTTTTAATTTTATGAAGTTATTGTATTGTCATCAGAACTACACAACTGTCAAGAGTCTCACTTAATAATCGTTAAATATGGATGAAATTTTGCACATGTGTATGTCATGGAGAGATCTCATTTATTGGGCATCAAAATATCTATAACAATCATATTAGTAAAGTAGGGGCTATATTTCTTGTTCATGCATTCCATTAAATGGAATGTCAATGAATTTCTACTTAAAGACACAGTTTCTATAGCTTTAGACAAAGGTGTATGTCAAGAGCTTTAGACAAATATGCATTAAATTTTGCAAATGTGTACGTCATGGAGAGATCTCGTTTATTGAATATCAAAATATCTATAACAATCATATTAGTAAAGTAGGGGCTATATTTCTTTTTCATGCATTCCATTAAATAGAATGTCAATTAATTTCTACTTAAAGACACAGTTTCTATAGCTTTAGAAAAAGGTGTATGAAATTTTGCAAATTTATACTTCATGTAGAGGTCTCATTGATCTGCATCAAAATATATAAAAAAATCATATTGGCCAAGAAGGGGAGATATTTCTCTTTTCCAAGAAACCTTACAGATATTTCGCCAAGGAAATGTTTTGATTAACAAGTGTTTCAATGGACAGTTGGAGATAAGTATGCAAAAAATGTTCTTAATGCACCTAAATTAATAAGGAACCTATTCTCTGAAGAAATAGTGGCAAGACAAGGCTATAGCATTATGAAGAAACAAATTGGTGCTCTTATTTACAAGGACAATAAAATAGTGATGTGCGCGTCTTTATAAAGTAACTATTATGCAAGTTAAAAATGTAAACAAATTGAAATCCATTGTATAATGTGGTACAAAAATTGAACCTTAAAAACATGGCACAAAAATTGAACCTTAAAACATGGCATGGTTTGAAGCACTTGAATATCAAAGAAATACAGAAAATTATTAAAATAGTGAAAACAATGTGGTTATTGATGTGGATTTTTCAGGCTTTGAAAACTTTGTATATGAAGACTGTGCTTATGATAAGCATGCTCGTCAATCCATCCAAAAATCCAACAGAGATCCACTGCAACTAGGTGATCTTCTTTAAAGTGATATTTGAGGACCATTCAATGTGTCGTCTGTACAAGATATGAAATATATTGATTTGTTTAAAGATGCTGCTGCAAGTTTCAGATATGTATACTTTATAAAAACAAATACAATTGTTCGACTGTTTTAAGAAAAGTGTAATGCAAATGCTATTTTTTCACATGTTGTAGGCGTATTACATACAGATAAGGGGGAATTATATGCAAGAAAAGGCTTCTAAGAGTATCTAAATATTGAGACTATTTCTCATATACAGACTGCTTGCGAGACCTTGCACGCCGAACAAAATAGCTGGGCTGAAAGTGATATCAAGACGATAGTGGAAAGTAATCGATCTATGCTTTATACCTGTAGTATATTACTGAATCTAGGGACAGAAGCAATAAATTACGCTGTTTATTCCTTAAATCGCACATCTTCTAGCCAGACACCAACTATTACACCAATGGAGCTGTGGAGTGGTGTAAAACATTTTCAATAATGTCAGATTATTTGAGTGGGAAGGATATATGCATGTGCCAGATCAAATAGGAAAAAATCTTGATTGTAAAAGACGTAAGGTGATATTAGTTAGCTGTGATAATATTAACTATAAAATGTATAATCCAAACATTAAAAGAATAAAGCATCCAGAAATGTTATTTGCAACAAACCGAAAATTCGCGAATTAAGAAGGAAAGAAACTATATTTTTTCTCTGTAATTATGGTGATGAAGAAGATCACGAAAATGAAGAGGAAATAACTAAAGAGAGATAAAAAAGGAAGGAAAACGAGTCATCACGACTGTGAAAGGGATCGCAACATACATACTGTCATCGATGAAAATGATGAAACTTTTGAACCTTCGCAAGAAATTGATCTTCCGACATAGATAGTTCAAACATCACTTTATAAGCACGAATAAATCAGTATTATGAGGCAAATTTAATGAAATTAAATGTACCTGTGACCCATGATGAAGCAATCAACAATGAGGAATGTAGTCATGGCTGGAATATAAATGATGAACTAGAAGCTAACCGCAATAACAAAACCTGGAATTTTGTTGATAAAAAAAATCAGACAACTATAACATTAAAATGAAGTTTTAATATTAAAAGAAAACAAGAACGTCAAGTAGACAGATATAAAGCACGAGTTTGTACCTGTAGGTTCACACAAATTGAAGGGACAATCTGTCCCTGTGAACAATGAACTATTTTTACCTACCACAAGATATAGGTCAATAAGAATACGGTTATCAATCTCCGCTGATTACAACTGGAATATAAAACGTTAAATGTTAAAACTCCCTTTTTTATGAAAAATTAGAACAGGATTTTTTTATGGAAATCCCAAATGGATTAAATGCACCAGCAAATAAAATATGTTAATTGAATTAATCCCTATTCGGCTTAAAATATGCATCTCGTTGTTGGAATAAGAAATTTACTAATTTTTTATTGAAGTTTGGTTTTATTCATTCATTGACAAATTTATTTATATCAGTAAAAGACAATATATTGAACAGGTAATAAATAAATATATTATGAACACGCCTGTTGATGTAAATGTTCAAATAACTAAAATGTTGATAATGAGCAGATTAATTTTTCTAACAAGAAAGCCATAGGGTAATTATTGTTTTTATCTGTAGCAAATAGGCCAGATATTTCATATGGTGTCAATCTGTTAAGTAGATAAGTTAATGTCTACATTATGTTACACGCTTAAGAAAGTAATTTAATATCTTATTAAAACTAAAGGTATTTATAAAGTATAAAGATTATTAAAATTTAATTTAAAATTTAGACCCAGATTTTGTTTCAGAATAAACCACTGCTTAAATTTTCATGTTAAATTGTGGTCCCATATTTTGGTCTACCAAGAATATTTTATGGTTAAGATAGTTTTTCAAAAAATTGATATTAGTAAAACTGCACAACTTTATGTATTGGTAATCTGAATACTATTAAACTATTCGCAATTAAATGAAACTACGTGATGTAGTATTATTTCTACTTTCTTTAATTTCTTTACCACGACCTAGGTTTCGTTGTATTACATCTTCAGGTGGGATATTAGCAAAGATTAAATAATTAAATAGAAATATTAAATAGAAATATTGCTAATATCTCACCTGAAGATGTTATAATACAACGAAACCTAGGTCGTGGTAAGGAACTTAAAGAAAGTAGAAATAATACTACATCACGTAGTTTTATTTAATTGCGAATAATGAATTTCTACAAAATTAACGCCAAATATATTCAATACTATTAAACTAATAAATAATCCAGTTTACCACAGTATGACAATACACATTGATGTTAAGTTAAATTTTATTATAGAGAAGTTACAGCAAAAGTTAATTAACATTATGTACAAAGTTCTGGCTGATATTTTTACCTACTCTTAAGCATATTGGAAATAAAATATGGTATGTTATGTAGCTTCTTTACTTAAAGTTTTTTTTTGTTTAAAGTAGGCAAATTTAGTTTTTTCTTTGTCACATGACATTTTATGGAAATATTAGATTAAATTATTTATTTATACTTAGCTGTGTGCATGTTTGCCTGTGCCTAAGCTTAACACTAGGTGTCGTGACCCTTTAGATATCAGCTATCATGTCGTGTACTTACTGTGCAATGTAAATTTGGATAAATAACATATTTTTGTTCACTTTAGACTACTCAAAACTTGTTTAATATTTTAACTTGAAGTGTTTCTGCAACTTTAAATAAATATGCATGAAATTTTGCAAATGTACCATTCATGTAGAGATCTTATTTAATACGTATAAAGATCATATTAATAAACGAAGGGCAATATTTTTTCATACATTCCATTTAATGACATAACAATGAATACGCTTATAAGGAAATTAAAGCCTCATTTATCATTTTTAATCTTAATCCCATTTACAAAATATTTATCTTACAGTTAAGTTGCAATCACAAGTTTGAAAAATCTAAAAAAATGTGTCAACCACCGGTTTAAAAACTTTGAAAAAGCGCTTGCTGCCAGATTTTAATTCAATTTTTCACATGAAACTTTGGTCAAATGATGCTTCCATAACTTGTGTTAAAAATTTTAGGACGTAGAGAGACTAATTATGAAGAAACTATTTTTAAAAACGTTCGGAAAGTTTTTGGTCATTCTCAATACAAAACCTTCCAATTTTGGTGGAATGTTAACCTGTAATAAGATTATGTTGATTACCTTGACGTTAGATTGAACTTTTTCATCAACGATGACGCTAAAACTATAAAATAGTTTATTTGAATAAAATTTGTTTCTGTCTTATACAGTCGATTTCCATTGAATTTATTTGAATTTATATTGTATTTTATTAATTCTACATCAATATACAATATTGTTAACACGGTTTTATTAGATTTACCTGTAACTAACTATGTAATGGAATCTACGAAACTAAATTTCACGCACTTCTAATTATTGTATAATCATGAAACTTGGCAGTTGTGTGTAGTTCTGAGGATAATACAATAAAAGGGGTTATATAATTATATTAAATACCATCGGGTTGATTCAATTAAATAGGACCGGAAGTTAGACACTGAACCCGATAACTGAACAAGGTATCGCTTTTAATTATTGTACTAACGTAAAACTTGTTAGTTGTAATGACAACACAATAAAATGGTACCATCAGACTAATTCGATGAAACAAATGAATTGGATTGTTCTAAGCTTACCGGGAGGATGCCTTGCAAAAATAATAATTGGCAGATGGAGATGATACATGATCAATGTAACATTTTTAAAGGAAATTAATTTATTTATTCTTCACTAAAGTAGGCGTCCCAACAAAATAAATGTTCAATAACACCTAATACAATTAAATAAGGAGTTGGATATGTATCGTGAATATCAAAAACTATGACAAATAAAATTATCGTCGTAGCTTAACTACAGCATTTGCATAAGCTTCTAAAACCCTATTATTTCTTAATTTTTGTTTTAATCTCGGAAATGGGCCCATGTTTGTTATAATTTACTACCTAAAATAACTACTTACCTAAGGCCTAAAACTTTACTAAAAAGTTAGGGTTCACTGCAAATGTTTTGTCCTGCAAAGTGGACGCCTTATAAAAAAAACATTTTTACACATTTTAAATATAATACTGCACAACCTACTACTCAAATCCCTACTTTTTAAGATTATTAAAAATTTGAGAAATCAAACTATCGACATTGCCAAATACCATACGCCAATTTGCCACTCGCGTAAGTAACGCAATTCGTAATAATGTCACCGTATAATCCATTTGTTTCATAATTACTTATTTTTAGTATAAAATGTCGCTCGCGACGACGGTAAAGCACAGACCAATAGAGTTCTCTAACCAATCAACACCACAATGTACAGCAAGGTATGATTATATATTTATCTGAATCTACTATTCCAATTAGTTCAAATGATTTATTCCAGTTTACTCATGGTTTTTTTTTTCTGTTTCAATAAAACATTTTAAATTTTATACAATTTAAGTTATTATATTATAATTCACTGTATGATATGATTCATTACAGACTTCTCCTGTGATATATTTTCTCTTGATTTCCTTTCTTTTGACTGGTTGCACTATTTACTTTAAGGAGATCGTCAATCTAATTGACCTTCTTTTGTCCTAACTTTTCATATTTTCAAAATGACATTTAAACATGATTTCTTTTACTTTGAAAATTCTGTAAATTATAATCATTTACATAATTTCAAACAACTTCTTGTTGAAGAATTTTTAACAATCAAAAAATACAGAAGGAAATACTTTATTCTTTTTGTTTTTCTATACACGCTCTATAAAACCCGTCTACATTAACCATGCTTTTGTTTATGAAACTAACCATGGTTTTTTCGTATTTTCCTCTAGCACAAATTAATATTTCAAGTAAGCAATTACTGGCACAGCAATTGATTTTAATATTTTTTTGTGAAATTAGATTTTGGTATTTTCAAGTGGTTCGTCATTTAGTGTATTTTTTTAACGTCATGATCGTCCTCTCTTTCGTAATTGGCTACTTCAAAATCTTATCCTGTCTTTTTTAATATCCAATTAAGTTAATTTGAACTAGTGAAATTCTAGAATAAATCAAATTGTAATATGTTTATTAACATTTTAAGTGCTAAATATAGAAACAGGTCCTCCCCTAATGTATGAAGTAAAATTTTTCTTTTCTCCTGCCCTAATTTTCTACACTGGTGTCACTAAACTCTAAGTATATTATCCACTAAGCCTTTATTTTTATTGTTTATATGTTTTGTAGCCCTTTTTATTGTTTATATGTTTTGTAGCCATTTTTTTGATCTTAACACATTATGAATAAAACAAATCACTTGTTTCAGACCCTCACTTTCTTCGTGGCAGCAGTATGCTTTGCCGCCGCGACACCGACGCACGATTCTCACAGTGTACACTCTCATAGCGTAGTGCATCCAGTTCACGTTCACGAACATCATGACGATCACCACAGCAAACACCATTTTGAACACCACGTACCGGGCGTCTCCTCCCAAAGTATTTTCATTCATCACTCAGACGGCGGACACGATGACGGTCATGGCGACGGTGGACATCACGGTCACGAGGAGGAACACCATGTAAGTTTTAGTTTTAATGATAGCAGGGATTGCATGATTCATGAAAATATTCAAGAAAAGTGTTGACCCTTATTATAACGCAAACTAGTCTAATGTTTTAAATAATTCTCTTAGGGAAGTTATTATTCCTATAACCTTAGGTTAAAGGTATAACCTTAGTTATAATTCCTTTAATTCTTTTAGATCCTTATTAATGCAATTATTTTTCAATGTTAATTATAAAGTAAATAAACAATATCAGGACTACGATACAGGAAAATCTATGAAATGCAATGTTTAAATTTTAGTTGTTCTAGTCAGCTTTATATTACAGGTGTTTAACTTTGTTATTTTTATCCCTTTTGCAAAGAAATTTTACACGTACATCCTTTTAAATAACCCAAAAGACATGCGAAGGAAATGTCAAAATTTTTCTTATACCTAAAAGAAAAATTTCGTTCCGTTTAAAGTTAGAGTGAAAATATTTTCCTACGTGCTCAATGGATGAATCGGGCGTTATTTTTAATAATATATTTTTGAATTGTTTATTGCGATATTGAAAAATATATTTTATTCACAATTAAGTGAAACTACGTAATGTAGTATTATTTCTACTTTCTTTAAGTTCTTTACCACGACCTAGATTTCGTTGTATTACAACAACTTCAGGTGGGCAATTAGCGAAGATGTTTGCTAATTCTTTCTTTACTACTAAAATCTTTGCTAATAGCCGACCTGAATATGTCGTAATACAACGAAACCTAGGTTGTGATAAATAACTTAAAGAAAATAGAAATAATACTACATCACGTAGTTTCATTTAATTGTGAATAATGAATTTCTAAAAAATTTACGCCAAATGTATTAAATATATTTTATTATTTGTTTCTCAGTGGCTCATTTGAAAAACATACTATATAGTCTCAAACCATTCAGTTGCTCTAGAACACCAACTAAAACGCGTGGCTTGATTTAATTTAAAATGCAAGGTGCAACATAATTTGATTTTCGAAATCTAAATACGGCCCCAATACCTTTATAATGAAAACCGTTTGATCTCTTTAGACCGTAAATGGATTAAAATAGATATGCATACAGTTGATTAAATATAATATTCCCTCTATTCACATTCCGGTGAAAAGCCATGTGGCTACATTCATATAGTTCTCAAAATGATAGGGGTTAATCTTTTTAAAAACGTGCGTAAACCACGGCATTAATATATATTTTACTGTAAAATATGTCACTTTTTTACCAGGGTCATCCCAAATATGAATTCGAGTACAAAGTAGAAGATCCGCATACGGGCGACAACAAATTCCAGAAGGAGTCTCGTGATGGCGACAAAGTTGAAGGAACGTATCATCTGGTCGAGTCCGACGGAAGAATCAGAACTGTCAAATACCACGCTGACAAACATAACGGGTATGTTTAAGTGTTTAATCATAAGCAAATAAATAAGTGTAACATATTTATTCAAGTAACACAATTTTAGGACCACTTGTTGAAATAATTTTTCTGATTGCAGATTCAACGCTGAAGTAATACACTCGGGCCACGCCATTCACCCACATCATCACCACCATTAATTAACACCTCATGATATATTTGTTTGCCATTAAAATGTAATTACCTTTTTATATATTTACAGTTTGTTATTAATAAATATGCTATATTAAACCTGAGCTGTTCATTATTTCACTACCAAAGAATTTTCATCCTCAATTTAAACCACTTATATTTTAATATATTTATAGGCTTTTCAATATCAAAAATTGCTTGAAAGCATATCTTCATTATTTATAGAAAACGTAATAATAGGACGTTTTCATAAATTATATCACTGAGAATATAAATGTCTAAAACTATAATTCAAATATATGACAAAAGTTTTGTGTTTATATCATGAAATCTTTGTCTTTATATGTTACTCTCATTTTAAATTTTCTTTGCCAGAAAAGTTATACCACAATAATTGTAATCTAGTTAATATCATAATATTGTATTATTTTTAAATCGTCTATCTATAACCAAAGAAACATAAATTAAATATTTAATTCAGCTGCTTTCTTAAAGTTACTTCTTTCCTTATCACCAAGATATAAAGATTCCTTATCACTATGATATAATAAAAATAAATCCAATTAGCATTACAAAATTGGTGAGAAAATAACCTAGCAGGGTTAGAGAGAACCCATAATGATTTCGTTATCTATTAGTATATAAATTTCTGCACAACGTGAGTCGATATTAAAAGTCATACAATTTTGGCTAATCTTAAGGTCATTGCCAATCTATATCGTAAGAAATTATTGTATTGCTGTGTGGTCATGCAATGGTGAAAGTTTTTTAATTGTATGAATGCAAGAATGATATCGCAGTCATACTAGGTTTACAATTGAATATGGTCTGGATAGGTTTGTACATAATATTTTATTATATATTCACAAATACGATCATTGGACAATTTACTATAAACTAGAATAGTTTTGACTTTTTAGTTTTGTATATATGTATTAGGTTGGCAACTTATAAACCCGCCATCTCTGTATACAAATTTTTCTCATGCGTAGTCAACAAAATCATTCGTTAATTATATAAGCACCGTCGGTACCTAACACTTATCGCCTTTGGGGCTGACTGAAAAACCGGTGAAATTCGACTTTGATATGACTTTCATCTTTAAATTTTCTATCACGTAAATTATTAGAGAGAGCGAAACAGATGATAATTAGATGGCAAAATATCTGGAGAGTGTGGTGGGTGAAGTAGCATACACCATCCAAAGGAAAGTAGTTTTTCACGCGTTACTTCGTAAAAAATAAACTTTGCTTAAATTTGAACGAAGTTTAGCTATGACTATTTAATTGTTCACAATAAATTTTAATTGTAACTGTACTGTTAGTTTGAAAGAATTCCGAATTTCCAATGAATAGCTCAATATGTAAGTTCATTTATACCTCACCATGTACTTAAAATTAGCTTTTGTTCAATATTATATTTTGGTCTAGGTACGTCTTTTTCTCCAGCCACTGGCGTTTACGCTAAAAAATAACTAGAGCCATCCACTTTTCCTGTAATCAGGTAATTTGTCCTCTCGTTAATATAATAGAAACTCAGTAGCTTCAAGCACATATTAGCTTTCCTCTGAAGTTGAAAGGGTCTTAGCTCATGTGGCTAAGACCCTTTCCTCCAAACCCACTTTTTCCTCCAAGCATGAAGTTGATTTTCCATTGCAGCATAAGAGCATGAAAGTATCTCCGCGAACTTAATCTGGAATCTGTTTCAATAAGGCGTATACATTTTTAATAAGGTCTCTTTCGATGAGGTTTAAATCCCCTTCTTTGTGTGTTTAGAACCAGCACTTTGCTGTGTCAAAAGAAGGCTCGCCTTCACCCATGGTTGTGTACTCTTTGTAATACTTATTCACTTTGGAATACTTCCATTTATAATTTATTACCTACTCGCCGATTACTCTATTGTAAACTGCGCAGAAGTTTGAATGTCGCATTTTTATATACCTTACAAGAAATATATACTTCACCAAAATCCGTCCAGTAAATTTTCCGTGATATCCACTCAAATTAACATAAAGACAGACAAAAATTCTAAAAAGTTCAGAACTCACTCTATTACAGTTTTGTTAACTGATAAGTACAGAATTTACTTTGTTACAATTTTATTAATAGTAAAGTTTATGTATATAATAATATGGGAATACGCATAATTTAATGAATTGACCAGAAAAGAGACATTAACATATTTTTACACAATCCTTTTCGGTAAAGTCTATGTTTTGCATAAAGTGTACATCAGAATTTTTTGCGGTAGGTTTCAATCTATTACATATAATAATTAACTTTTGGTATAAGTAAAGTTCGATAAGATAAAACAAAGGAAGGAATTAACCGAATATACATACCTGAACTGGCGTAATTTTGCCGGAAATTGGACGATCTGCAATTGAGATCTAACATGACAATTTTCACCCAAGATTCACTTGTAATAACTTGAGCGGTCTACATATAATAAATATTTCCTGAATTATTATCAAATAATCTGTACTTCAAAATTGTTTCTTTAGAAACTGGGCATGTCTTCTGCAGATATTCGTCATTATGTATGGAACAACAAAGAGTTGACAATGGTTAACAGGCATTATTTGCACGTTTAACTGTAGCTCGATGGTGCAAATCAATGAACAATTCCACATCAATATATTTCGGTAAGTAAAATTAGGTATCGGTATAAAAAAGAAAGAATATAATGGCATAGAAGATAATGATAAATTTATAAAATTACCAATTGAAAAAATAGCAAAAACGCCAAGTATTGATCGACGTACGTTTAAAATATTTTTGTGCCTACACTTTCTTGTATACACATATCAAACATTTTACGTTTGTTTTTCATTGAGAGAGACTTCTCTTCTTAATAACACATAAATATTAGAAATCGGAAATGAGTCGCTACTCTTAATAACTTTTGCACACGGTTAACATATTTCCTCTACGAGTTTCAGACATATACTGAATAGAACGCTAAGACGTCGGTCGATAAAACAAAGCAAATGGGCCCTATTGGATCTTGAATATTCTCGCAAATTATGATTTTGGAAAATTTATAACAAAAGTGTGAAATTTCGTTAATAATAATTAATAATAACGCATTTCAAAAACATCTTCATTAATGTTATAAATGAACAGAATTCTCTATTTTACCGCCCCAACAAACCTTCGGGATTAAATTTAATTCAGCCATTTGTGCTGATCACTAATCGGCAGCAAAAGACATTTTGCATAGACTTACTTGTATTTTAGGGTAAAAATAATCAATTTAAAAAAAGTGTTAATTAAAAAGAGCCAAAATATTGATATTAACCAGAAAGAAACAGAAAGAGTTTAATCCTTTTTTTAAATTATTATGTCCGCGTAACATGTTTGCCCTATTTTTCTTAATTTGGTCTCATAAGTCGAGACGCGTACGTCGCCGACTAAATGTGTCTCATCTCCGTCAGAGTATACTCAACGTATGTTTTATACTTTTCTCCGTTAACGTATTTTTTCTATCTGTGAGAGTCAACTAGAGTTGCTTCGGTTTTTTGCAGCACCGACTTTTGTAGGATATCTGCTTTAAAGTAAACTACATTGCATGTTCAGTTTTCTTCGATCATTGCTGGTAATGTGCATTGCATGTTATAGGAAGTATCGCCGGTGTATGGATTGGAAGACTAATTCTTTAATGAGATATTTATAGAGTTAACTCATATAACAATAGTTTATGTTACTGATTCTTCATATAAAGAGCACTCGTTGAGTTATAGAATTAGCGTGACCAACGCAGTGACTTAACATGTTTTCTTCTCCAGTGAATCAAATTGCAGATTATCGTAGTAGCTAGATAATCTCAATTTTCATGTATTATTATAGGGTAAGTAACGTACATAAAGTGGCTAAACTTTTTATCATTTAATCAAGCTTATTCGTTGGATAAATAATTTTGACAGGAATTAGCGGAATTTCATATATTAATTTTTGCTTTTCCAATAAAAAAATCATTGTGAAAATATTACTTAATTTTCGTATTTATTTTATAAACGCTTTACATATTTATAGATCTACGTCTCTATATACATCATCTGTTATTCTGGGATTATTTAAGGCGGATTTGAGCGTAGTCATTTCTTCCAAACAGATTTCATTTTTGGCCAATAAGTAACAAACAAAAATTGAGCATTGAAATTGAAGAAATTTTATCATAATATAACCGAACCGCGTTCCGTGGTAAAGTCAAAATCGAGAATTTATGTAAACGTCTGTTTACAGACAAGTGAAAATGTATTAATTTCGGTTAAAATTTCGTTATAATATAACTGAAACGCGTTCCGTGATAAAGCCGGAATCGAGAATTTATGGAAACATCTGTTTATAGCCAAGTGAAATCGTATTAATTTCGTTTAAAAAGCCCGTATTTTCAACATGAGTTTTTTAACCGAACCATTTTAACCGAGCTTACGCTCGCCACTTAACTCGCAATAACGCGCGTGACAAATTGGTCGTATTAAGAAATTAAACTGTCGACACTGCTGAATACCATACACCAATTTATCGTTCACGTAAGTAACGTAATTCGTAATAAAGTCACTGTAAATTCCATTTGTTTCATAATTACTTATTTTAGTATAAAACATCGGTCGTGATGATGGTAAGACACAGATTGTTACAGTTATTCAATCGATCAACTCCACAATGTACAGCAAGGTATAATTATTTTATTTATCTTATATCTACTTCTCCCAAGAGTTAAAATGATTTACTCCAGTTTACTTTTTGAGTTTTGAATCTATTTAAAATCAATGTATTATACATTTGTTCCTTTTATTGTGATAGCTAAATTGCAATTAATTGCATTAATCATGATTTTCAATACATACATCCTCTCTGGTATATTCTCTCGTAACTTTCTTTCTCGTTTCTTGGTTTAAGGAAATCGTGAATCTAACATAGCTTCTTTTGCCCCAATTTCATGTCTTCTAAATTTTATTTAAATTTGTTTTCTTTATATTATTACCGTTTACACTATTTGAAAATAACTTCTTGTACAAGAGTTTTCTTGCTGTATACACACTTTATAATCATATATCAATAACGCATCTGTGCTATTTATCTGCGCATCTGTGCTCATTATATCAATAACGCATCTGTGCTGATATTGCTTTCGTTCGTGAACTTAACATATTTTTTTTATATTCGTCTCTCGAGCACGAACTAATATTCTGAGGTATTTGATAACAAGCACAGTATTTAATTTTGATATTATTTTCCAAAATCAGATTCCGAGATTTTTAAAGAGTTCGTGATCTATTGTATACATTAACGTCAAACATAAATTTCTATGTTTTGTAGTGGAGTATTTCAAATTGTATTCAATAATGGTGACGTATACTAAATAAGCTTGAACTACAAATTGAGTGCACCTTTCAATAAATTAAATATATTATTAAATTAAAAATGGAAACATTTAATTCATTTGCGGTTTTACTCACATAATAAATAATTAATACAGACATAAACTTATTTAACTTAATATATTACAGAAACTTTTTCATTTCTCATACAACAATTTCCTACAATGTGCCTCTAAATACTAAAGATATTCCCTACTAAAGTTAGGTCGTTTAAAAGTTACATATTTATATGTTAACCTTAACCTTTAAATATTACTCTCGTATCGGACGTCATAAATAAAAAAAATAATTGTTTCAGACCCTCGCCATTTTCGCGGCAGCAGTATGCTTCGCCGCCGCGACACCGACGCACGATTCTCACAGTGTACACTCGCATAGCGTAGTGCATCCAGTTCACGTCCACGAACACCACGACGATCACCACAGCGATCACCACTTTGAACACCACGCACCTGGCATTTCCTCTCAGAGCGTTTTCATTCATCACTCAGACGGCGGACACGATGGCGATCATGGCGACAGTGGACATCACGGCCACGAAGAGGAACACCATGTACGTTGTAGTTTTAATGTTTTTGTCCCTTATTAAAACACAAACTTGTAAAAGCCTTTTAAATTATTCTCATCGAGGAATCATATATTCCTATAGTTTATTTCAAATATTATACCAGTAATTTCTTTTCGACATTTATGAATGCAACTAATTTATAATGTCAAATATGAAATAAATTCAGAAATTACTAAGCAATATCAAGATTATAATTTGGACAAAGCTATAACGTGCAATGTTTAAATGTCATTTTTACTTTTTTATAGTCCTTCATATTTGTTATCTCCGTCTAATAATCAATATGTGAGAAAAAAGTTAAGCAAGTACATGCTTTCGATTAATCCAAAGCCCAAGTTGAAGGAAATAACGACATTTCTTCAGGTTTTCGTTGAAAGTTGGAATGAGATTATTTTCCTTCTTGCAAGAAGTGGGGTTTAATAGAGTATATTATTTGCATAATATATTTTGCAAATTACTAATGCTATGTTGAAAAATATATTTTATTATTTATTTCTCACTGACTCATTTAAACAGGGTACTAATATACGCTAAAAATTCAATTAAAATATAAATTATAACGTAATTTAATTTTTGAAATCTAATTATATTTCCAATTTCTTTTTTGCGGGAATCGTTTTAACCGTTTGCACTGTAATTAAGTTAAAATGAACGTTCATATAGTTGATTAAATATATAAGTAATAATTCCTCTTGGCGCATTCGAGTAGTAAGAAGACATGGCTGCATGCATATGTATATATATATACATGTATATGTATATATATATATATATATATATATATATACATATATATATATATATATATATATATATATATGTATATATCTCACAATAATAGGGATTAATCCTGTTTCAAAATATATATAAAACACGGCGTTGATATGTCTCTTATTCTAACATAAATCACTTCTTTACCAGGGTCATGCCAAATATGAATTCGAGTACAAGGTAGAAGATCCGCATACTGGCGACAACAAATTCCAGAAGGAGTCTCGTGATGGCGACAAAGTTGAAGGAACGTATCATCTGGTCGAGTCCGATGGAAGAATCAGAACTGTCAAATACCACGCTGACAAACATAACGGGTAAGTTTAATGTAACCATTATTTATTCAAATAAAAAAATGTTATGGCACTTTTGTTAAAATTGTTTTCCTGCTTCCAGATTCAACGCTGAAGTGACACACTCAGGCCACGCCATTCACCCACATCATATCCATCATTAACTAATACATAAATATTTATTAATTTCGCATTAAAATTGTTTACCTTGTTGTATGTTTACTGTTTGCAGTTAATACATTTTCTATATTAAATCTAAGATTTTCATTGATCCACAACAAAAAAATCTTCATCATTAATTTAAACCATTTGTATTTTTATGTATTTACAGGCTTTTTAAAGCGTAAAATCTATTGAATGCATGTCTTCGTTTTTTATAATAATTACGATCTCTTCATAAATTATAACATTGAAATATGTGAAGTGAAAACGATTTAAAATAACTAAAACCATAATTGAAGTATAGGAAAGACAAAAGGTTTATCATCACGAAAGCTCTGTACACATCTTACTCTCATTTTAAATTTTCTTTACCACAAACATAATGACACAATAATTGTAACTAGTTAATGTCAAAATACTATACTGTTTTAGATCGTTTCGTTAAGCAAAAAATTTCAATAACGCAGAAATATTAAATAAATATTGGATTTAGCTACTTTCTTAAATATATTTTTGTCCATATAACCAAGATAAAAATTTCGCTTTCGAACTATTTATTCCTTTGACATAATGAAAATAATTTCAGTGACCATTACAAAATTGGTGGCAGAAGATACCACGCATAGTTAGGGAAAACCAACAATGCTTTCATTAATTATTAATGTGCTAATTTCGGCACAACGCGGATCTATATTGGAAGTCAAGAAATTTCGACGAATCTTAAGGCCATTGCTAATCTAGATCCTCAGAAATTATTGTATCGCTTTGGGGCCATGCAATGGTGAAAGTTTTTCGTTGTGTAAATGCAATAATGATATCCCAGTCGTATTAAATTTAAGATTAAATATGGTCTGGATACGTTTGTAAATAATATGGTATTATGTATACAGGTATCATTGAACAATTTACTATAAATTGGAAAAGTTGGACAAGTTTTGAAAAAAATATATTTGCAAAAATCATTTATATTGGAATTAATAAGTATAAAGGACGATTTTGAATTTACATAATAATTCGATAATAAATGAAATGCGTTAAAATCTGTTTTCAGCGATTAAAATTCTTTATTGCTTAGCATTCTGCCATTAAATTATCAAATAAAACCCGCTTTTGTTTCGAATTATTGAATACTATTGGCCTGTAATTAAGAAAAAAAATTTTGTTTTTTTTCTTATATGTTGCTCTTGAGTAATACTATTATATTTACATATATATATATATATATATATATCTATATATGTATGTATATATATATATATATATATACATATATATATATATATATATATATATATATATATATATATTTATACATACTCTTACCATACTTCATGAAAATCCTTGTAGTAGATTTTGCATAATTTCCGCTCAAATTAACATACAGACAGAAAAAATTCTAAAAATTTGTTCTTGCTTCTTTATAGAATTCACTCTGTTACAATTATATTAATAGTGTAGATTTAAATATATAATCGTATCGGAATACACATGATTTGATGAACTGATGAGGATAAGTATATAAACATATTTTTACACGGTCCTTGCCAGTAAAGTCTATGTTTTTCCGTTAATTGGACAACAGAATTTTTTGGTTTATTACATTTATTTACGGTATTTTCAGTTGATTGTATGTAATAATTAACTTTTATTATAAGTATGTACGGTATGAAAATAGAACGAAGTAATTAACCGAATATCCATACCAGAACTAACGTCATTTTGCCAACAACTGGACGATCTGCAGTTGAGATCTAATACGATAATTTCCATCCCAGATTCGCTGACTAATAACTTGCATTCCGTGATATATTCCCTAAAATAACAAACGCGCTAGTATCCAGAATCGTCATGAGCGGAATACATATAATAAATATTTCCTGAATTATAATCAAATAATCTGTAATTAAAAATTGTTTCTTTAGAAACTGGGCATGTCTTCTACAGATATTCGTCATTATGTATGGAACAACAAAGAGTTGACAATGGTTCACTAGCATTGTTTTCACGGTTAACTTTAGCTCGATAGTGCAAATCAATTAACAATTCCACATCAACATATTTCGGTAAGTAAAATTAGGTTTCGGTATCAAAAAGAAAGAATATAATGGCATAGAAGATAATGATACATTTATAAAATTATCAATTTAAAAAATAGCAAAGCCAAGCATTGATCGACGTACGTTTAAAATATTTTGTAAACACACTTTCTTATATACGCACATCAAAAATTTTACGTTTGTTTCTCATTGAGAGAGACTTCTCTTCTTAATAACACATAAATAGCACAAAATATTAGAAATCGGAATTCAATTGCTACTTTTAACAACTTTTGAACACGGCTGATATATTTCCCCTACGAGACTCGGACACGAACCGAATAGAATCGCTTTAAGACGTCGGTCGATTAAATAAATCGAATGGGCTCTGTTGGAATTTGAAAACTCTCGGAAATTTTGTTGATTAAAAATTTATAACAAAAGTGTGAAATATTGTTATTAATTTTGTATAATAACGCATTTCAAAAGCAGTTTCATTTATATTATAAATGAACAGAATTCTCTATTTTACGGCCACGACAAACTTTCAGGATTAAATTTAATTCTCCATTTGCGCTAATTACTAATTGGTAGGGAAAGACATTTTACATAGACTTATCTATATTTTAGGGTAAAAATAATCAATTTAAAAAAAAGTGTTACTTAAAAAGAAACAAAATATTGATATAAAAATGAAACAGAAAGAGTTTAATCCTTTTTTTTGATTATTATGTGCGCGTAACATATTTTTTCTCATAAGTCGAGACGCGTACGAAGCCGACTAAATGTGTCTCATCTCCATCAGAGTGTACTCAACCACATGTTTTATACTTTTCTCCGTTAGCGCGTTTTCACTTGTCCATGAGAATCAGCTAGACTTACTTCGGTTTTTTGCAGCACCGACTTTTTTAAGATGTTTGCTTTAAAGTAAAAAATATGATATGTTCGTTTTTCTCCGATCATTGCTGGTTCTGTGCATTGCATGGTACGGAAAGAATCGCCGGCGTATGGATTGGGTGAGTAATTCTTTAATGAGATATTTAGGGAGTTAACTCATATGACAATAGTTTGTATAACTGATTCTGCCCACAAAGAGCACTCATTGTATTATAAAATTAGCGTGACCAACGCAGTAGTTTAACATTTTTTTTCTGCTGTCGTGAATCAAATTGTAGATTATCGTAGTAAAAAGTTTAGTCACTTTATATTATTTAATCAAGCTTTTTCATTGGATCAAAAAAATCTCATATAAAAATCTCATATCATATAATATCTTTCATCATCAACAAAAAAACCATTGTGAAATTGAAAAATGAAGTATTTATTTTGTGAACACATTAGATAATAGGTGAACACATATGTTAATCTTGAGTCATTTTAAAGTGGATTCGAGAGTAGTTCTTTTTCCCAAAAAGATTTCAAATTAACTTTGCTTAATAATAAACAAACATTAATTGGGCATCAAAATTGAATAAATATCATTAGAGTATAATCAAACCGCGTTCCGTGGTAAAGCCGAAATCAAGAATTTATGGAAACTTTCATTTATAGCCAAATGAAAACGTATTAATTTCGGTTAAAAAGCCGGTGTTAAGTTCGCCACTTAACTCGCAATAACGCGTCTGACAAATTGGTCGTATTAAGAAATTAAACTGTCGACACTGCTGAATACCATACACCAATTTATCGTTCACGTAAGTAACGTAATTCGTAATAAAGTCACCATGCTATCCATTTGTTACATAATTACTTATTTTAGTATAAAACATCGCCCGCGATCATGATAAGACACAGATTGTCACAGCTATTCAATTGATCAACTGCACAATGTACAGCAAGGTATAATTATTTTTCTTATCTTATATCTACTTCTCCCAAGAGTTAAAATCGTTTATTCCAGTTTACTTTTTGAGTTATGAACCTTTTTATTCAATGTATTATAAACTTTTTCTTCTTATTGTGATAACTAAAATGCAATTTTTTGCATTAATGACGATTTACAATACATCCATCCTCTTTAGTATATTCTCTCGTGACTTTCCAATTTTTATGATTCCTTCCGTTTCTTGCTTTAAGAAAATCGTCAATCTAATGTAGCTTATTTTCCCTTAATTTTTATGTAGTCCAAATTTTATTTAAATTTGTTTTTTTTATTTAAATTTTTCTGCAAATTTGTTTGCACTATTACAAAATAATTTCTTGCTTAAGAATTTTCTTGCTGTCTACACACTGTACTACATCAATAACGCATCTGTGCATGCGTTGCTTTCGTTCGAGAAATTTAACATATTTTCTTCGTATTTCTCTCAAGCACGAATATTCTGGTATATGTCGTCGCCGTGGTGTATTGCATTGATCATAAGGTATACGGCCTATGACGACGCACCACGGAGACCCGAGTTCGATACCCGGCCGTTCGTCGGGGGGGCTGGACGGGTGTTATGGTTGGCTGTGAGAGATTTCTCTCGTAGCAATAAGTCCACCATATGTAACAATTAGATAAGTTTAATTAGATAAATATAAACATAAAATATATTTGATGACTAGCACAGCATCTAATTTTGATATTATCTTTCGAAATCAGATTCCGAGTTGTTTAAATAATTCGTGATCTATTGTATATATTGACGTCAAACATAAATATTATCTGTTTTGTAGTAGAGTATTTCAAATTATATTCTCTAATGGTGACGTGTAACTAAATAAATTTAAACTATAAATTGAGTACACCTTTCAATAAATTAAAAATGGTATTCAATTAAGAATGGACACGTCTAATTCATTTGCGGTTTTACTCACATAATAAATAATTAATACAGACATAAACTTATTTAACCTAATATTTACAGAAACTTTTTCATTTCTCGTTCCACAATTTCCTACAAAGTGCCTCTAAATACTGAAGATACTCCCCACTCAAACTTAAATCGTTTAAAAGTTACATATTTATATTTTAACCTTAACCTTTAAATCATTCTCTCATATCGCACGTCATAAATAAAAAAAAATTGTTTCAGACCCTCACTCTTTTCGTGGCAGCAGTATGCTTCGCCGCCGCGACCCCGACGCACGATTCACACAGTGTACACTCGCATAGCGTAGTGCATCCAGTTCACGTCCACGAACATCATGACGATCAGCACAGCGAGCACCACTTTGAACACCACGCACCTGGCATCTCCTCTCAGAGCGTTTTCATTCATCACTCAGACGGCGGACACGATGACGGTCATGAAGACGGTGGACATCACGGACACGAGGAGGAACACCATGTGAGTTATAGTTTTAATGACTGCATGTTTCATAAAAATATACAAGTAAAATTTTGTCCCTTGTTATAAAATAAACCAGTAAAATCTTTTAAACTATTCTCATAAAGGAATCATTTATTCCTTTCTTTTATTATATATATATATATATATATATATATATATATATATATATATATATACATTTTTTTTTCCGTAATTTCTTTCCGGCATTTATAAATGCAATCAATTTATAATTACTAAGCAATATGTTGATTATTATTTGGACAAAGCTATAACCAGCAATGTTTAAATATCACTTTCAATTTCCATTTAATCAACAACACGCGAGGAAAAATTGTGCAAGTACATGCTTTCAATCAATCCAAACTTCAAGTGGGAATGAAATTATTTTCTTTCTTGCAAGAAGTGGGGTTTTATAGAATATGTTATTTGCATAATATAATTTGAAAATTGTTATTGTGTTGTTGAAAAATATATTTTATTTTTTATTTCTCACTGACTCATTTATACAAGGTACTTATATACGCTACAAATTGTCGGTTTAAAACAATTGGCATTATTTAATCCGAGACGATCGATGTTTTAACATAGTTCAAATCACGGAACTCGAATTAAAACACGTGATGTATTTTTATATAAAATATAAACTGTAACATAATTTTATTTTTAAAATCTAATTACATTTGCAATACCTTTTTTGGGAAATAATTTTATCCGTTTGAACCGTAATGAAGTTAAAATGAACATGTATATAATTGATTAAATAAACGATTATTAATTCCTCTCGGCACATTCGAGTGGTGCAAAGACGTAGCTGTATTTAAACATTTATATATATATATATATATATATATATATATATATATATATATATATATATATATGTATATATATATATATTTATTACAATAATAGGAGCTAATCTTTTTTAAAAATGTATATAAAACACAGAAATAATGTGTCTCTTATTCTAAAATAAATCACTTACCAGGGTCATGCTAAATATGAATTCGAGTACAAGGTAGACGATCCGCATACGGGCGACAACAAATTCCAGAAGGAGTCTCGTGATGGCGACAAAGTTGAAGGAACGTATCATCTGATCGAGTCCGATGGAAGAATCAGAACTGTCAAATACCACGCTGACAAACATAACGGGTATACTTAATGTAACCATTATTTATTCAAATAAAAACGTGTTATGGTACTATAGTTAAAATTGTTTTCCTGCTTCCAGATTCAACGCCGAGGTGATACACTCGGGCCACGCCATTCACCCACATCATCACCATCATTAAATAGTACTTAAAGATTTATTAATTTCGCATTAAAATTGTTTACCTTGTTGTATGTTTACTGTTTGCAGTTAATAAATTTTCTATATTATATCTAAGATTTTCATTAATCCACAACCAAAAATCGTCATCATCAACTTAAACCATTTATATTATAATGTATTTACAGGCTTTTCAAAGCATAAAATCCATTGAATGCATGTCTTCGTTTTTTATAATAATTACGATCTCTTCATAAATTATATCATTGATATATGTGAAATTAAAAAGATATAAAGTGACTAAAACCATAATTCAAGTATAGGAAAGACAAAAAGTTTATCAGGATGAAAGCTCTGTACACATCTTACCCTAATTTTAAATTTTCTTTACCTGAAACATAATGTCACAATAATTGTAACTACTCAATGTCAAAATACTGTCCTGTTTTAGATCGTTTCATTTCCATTAGCGCAGAAATATTAAATAAATATTGAATTTAGCTACTTTCTTAAATATATTTCTGTCCATATAACCAAGATAAAAATTTCGCTTTCGAACTTCTTATCCCTATGATATAATGAAAATAATTTCAGTGAGCATTACGAAATTGGTGACAGAATTTACCACGCAGAGTTAGGTAAACCCAATAATGCTTTGTTAATTATTATTGTGTGAATTTTCGCAAAACGCGGCTTAATATTAGAAGTCAAACAATTTGAAAGGATCTTAAGGCAATTGCTAGTTTACATCCTCAGAAATTACTGTATGGCTGTGTGGTCACGCAATGGTGAAAATTTTTCGTTTTGTAAATGCAATAGTGACATCCCAGTCGTACTGAATTTAAGACTAAATATGGTCTGCATGTGTTTATAAAAAATATTTTATTATATATGCACTTATCATTGAAAAATTTACTACAAATTGGAAAAGTTGGACCACTTTTGTAAAAAAAAATATTTGCAAAGATAATTTATATTGCAATTAACATATAAAGGACGGTTATGAATTTACATAATAATTTGATAATAAATTAAAAGATTGACATTCTTTATTCCTTAGCATTCCTCCATTAAACTAGCTAATAATCACGTTTTTATTTTAAATTATTGAATACTAGCTCTGCTTACGACTTCGCTTGCCCGTAATTAGGAAAAAAAATTGTTTTTTCCGTTATATTTTGCTCCTGCGTAATACTATTACTATACTCATATATATACATACATATATATATATATATATATATATATATATATATATATATACTACAACCATACTTCATCATTAGATTTTGTGTGATTCCCGCTCAAATTAACATACAGACAGAAAAAATTGTAAAAAAATTTTCTAACTTCTATTATAATCTATCACTTTTTTAAAATATTTTCAGTGTATAGAATTCACTATGTTAAAATGTTACTAATAGTATAGATTTAAGTATATAATCATATCGGAATACATATATTTTGATGAACTGATGAGGAAACAGACATTAGCATATTTTACAAAGCTTTTGCCAGTAAAGTCCATATTTTGCCGTTAATTGGACATCAGAATTTTTCGGTTTATTACATATTTTCAGTTTATTATACATAGTAATTAACTTTTGGTATAAGTACGTTCGGCATGAAAAAACGAAGGAAGAAATTAACCCTATATACATACCTGAACTGACGTAATTTTTCCAGCAACTGGACGACTGCAGTTGAGATCTAACACGATAATTTCCATACCAGATTCGCTCACTAATAACTTGCATAAATTCTCTAAAATAACAAACACGCTAGTAACCAGAATCACCATAGCCGGTCTACATATAATAAATATTTCCTGAATTATTATCAAATAATCTGTAATTCAAAATTGTTTCTTTAGAAACTGGGCATGTCTTCTGCAGATATTAGTCATTATGTTTGGAACAATAAAGAGATGACAATGGTTAACTGGCATTGTTTTCACGTTTAATTTTAGCTCAATGGTTCAAATCAACTAACAATTCCACATTAATATAAGTATCATTACGATAAGTATCATTACGATTGGATTAAAAAAAGAAAAAATATAATGGCACACAAACTAATGATCAATTTCTTAAATTATCTATTTAAAAATAGAAAAAAATGCCAAGCATTGATCGACGTGTATATAAAATATTTTTGTGCCTATACTTTGATATATCTAATGTATGTAACACATCTCAAAAACTTTACGTTCGTTTCTCATTGAGACAGACTTCTCTTCTTAATGACACATAAATATCACAAAATGTTAGAAATAGGAAATGAGTTGCTACTTTTAACAACTTTTGAACACAGTTAACATATTTCCCTTACGAGTCTCGGATACACACTGAATAGAACGCTCTAAGACGTCATCGACAAAATAAAGCAAAGGACCCTGTGGGACTTTAAATATTCTCACAAACTTTAATGATAAAAAGTTTATAACAAAAGTGTGAAATGTTGTTATTAATAATTAATTATAACATATTACAAAAACATCTTCATTAATACATGAACGGAATTCTTTATTTTACTACCCCAACAAACTTCCAGGATTAAATTTTATTCAGTCATTTGCAGTAATTATTAATCGGTAGTGGATTGACGTTTTGCATTGTCTTATCTATGTGTTTAGGATATAAACAATAAATTAAAAAAAAACCATATGTCACATAAAAATAGACAAAATGTATAAAAATGTAACAGAAAGAGTTTAATCCTTTTTCAAATTATTTTTATTTTTTCTTTGCTAATATCCCACCTGAAGATATTGTAATACAACGAAACCTAGGTCGTGGTAAAGAACTTAAAGAAAGTAGAAATAATACTACGTCAGGTCGTTTCATTATTTTTTTAATTACTATGTGCACGTAACAGGTTTTCTCTATTTTTCTTAACATGGACCTATAAGGACGTGCGCGTCTCGTACGTCACCGACGAAATGACTCTCACCTTCGTCAGATTGTACTCATCCGTATGTTTTATCCTTTTTTCCGTTAGTGCGTTTACTCATCCGTGTGAGTTAACTAGAATCGCTTCGATTTTTTACAGCCTTTGTAGGAAGTTTGGGTTACAGTAATAAACATCGTATATTCTGTTTTCTCTTGTCGGTCCCATGTATTGCATGATACGGGAAGTATCGCCGGTGTATGGATTGGGTGACTAATTCTTTATAATATCTCATATATTTAGGGGGTTAACTCATATAACAATAGCTTGTACTACTGGTTCCCCCACATAAAGAGTACTCTTTTTTTATAAAATTAGAGTGACTAGCTCAGTGTTTCAACATTTTTTTATGTAGTTAATCAAATTGTAGATTATCTTAGTAGCCAAATAATTATAATATTCATGCATTAGTGTGGTATAAGTAATATTTACAAAGTTGCCAAAATTGTTAACATTTAATCAAGCTTTTTGTTTGATCAGCAATTTTAACAGGAATTAGAGGAATTTCGTATATTACTTCTTTCATCTACAAAATTAAAATGAAGTATTTATTTTGTGAACGCATTAGATATTTATATAGCTACGTCTGTATATGTATCATTTGTTAATCTGGGATGATTTTAAAGAGGATTCGAGCGTAGCTCTTTTCCGTAAAAAGGTTTCAAATTAACTTTGCTCAATAAAAAACAAATATTAATTGAGCATCAAGATTGAACAAATTTCATTATAGTATAACCGAATCGTGACCATGGTAAAGCAGAAAACGATAATTTATGGGAACCTCCGGTTATAGCCAAGTAAAAACGTATTAATTTCGGTTAAAAAGCCCGTATTTTTAATATGGATTTTTTAACCGAACCATTTTAACCGAGCTTACGCTCGCCACTTAACCCGCAATAACGCGCGTGACAAATTGGTCGTATTAAGAAATTAAACCATCGACACTTCTGGATACCATACACCAATTTATCGTTCATGTAGTAACGTAATTCGTAACAAAGTCACCATGCTCTCCATTTGTTTCATAATTACTTAATTTAGTATAAAACGTCGCCCGCGATCACAATAAGGCACAGATTGTTACAGTTATCCAATTGATCAACTCCACAATGTACAGCAAGGTATAATTATTTTATTTATCTTATATCTACTTCTCCCAAGAGTTAAAATGATTTATTCCAATTTAATTTTGAGGTTTTTGAATCTATCTAGTTTGAATGTATCTTAATTTTATTATTTTTATCGCGGTTACTAAATTGCAATTGATTGTATAAATAATGATTTTTAAATACAAAGGTCCTCTAGTATATTATTTCCTGGTTTTCTTACTTTTTTTGACTCATTACGGTTTTTACTTTGAGAAGACCCTCAATCTAATGGAAACTTTTTTCAATTAATTTTCGCGTCTTCTAAATTATATTTAAATATGTTTTCATATATTTCATTTTTTCCGTAAGTTGTAACCAATTACACTGTTTCAAAACATCTTATATCTACTTCTCCCAAGAGTTAAAATGATTTATTCCAATATTTTTATTATAATTATATGATTACTTTTGGAGTTTTTGAATCTATTTAAATTCAATGTATTACAAATTTGTTTTTCTTGTGATTACTAAATTGCAATTTATTTCATTAATCATGATTTTTAATACGTACATCTCTGGTATATTCTCTCGTGTCTTTCCAATTTTTTTGATTCCTTACATTTTTCGGTTAAAGGAGATCGTCAATCGTCAATGGAACTTCTTTTCCCTAATTTTCAAGTTTTTAAATTTGTTTTTCTTTATTTTGATTTTTCTGTAAATTATAACCGTTGACCATTTGTGCTGGTGTTGTTTTCTAACCAGAAATTTGACAGATTTTTTTCGTATTTCTGTCAAGTCCGAATTATTATTGTAATGTATTTGATGACCAACACAGTATTTTATTTTGATATTATCTTCCAAAATTAAATTTCGGGATTTTTAAGGAGTTCGTGAATATTGTAATGTTTAATGTCAAATATAAGTATTTTTTTGTATTGTAGTATTTCAAAATGCTTTTTCTATTGGTAAAGTGTAACTAAATAAATTAGAACTATAAACTGAGTACATTTTTCAATAAATTAATAATATTACTAAATAAAAAATGCATATGTATACTCTCGTAATAACCAGTTAATTTTTATTTTACTCACAAAATAACTAGTTAACACAGTCGCAAACTTTTTTAACCTAACAATTTACAGTAACCTCTTCACTTCTCTTGGATTAATTCTACTTTTCTACACTGTTGCTGCTAAAGATATTCCCCACAAAACTGAAGTAGTTTAAAAGTTAAATATTTATATTTTCACCGTTTAAATCTTACTCTCATATCGCACGTCATAAATAAGAAAAAAATAATTGTTTCAGACCCTCGCTCTTTTCGCGGCAGCAGTATGCTTCGCCGCCGCGACACCGACGCACGATTCTCACAGTGTACACTCGCATAGCGTAGTGCATCCAGTTCACGTCCACGAACATCATGACGATCACCACAGCGATCACCACTTTGAACACCACGCACCGGGCGTCTCCTCCCAGAGTGTTTTCATTCATCACTCAGACGGCGGTCATGGAGACGGTGGACATCACGGTCATGAGGAAGAACACCATGTAAGTTTTAGTTTTAATGATAGCATGAATTGAATGACATATGAAAATATTTTGAAAAAAACTAATTATAACCTAAACCAGTTTAATCTTTGAAATTATTCTCATTATTTAACCTATCATTCTTATGTTTTACTTTAATTATTGTTTCCCTATTTCTTTTAGGCATTCATAGATGCTATTGATGTAAAATGTTAATTATTTAATAATAAGAACTATATAAACGATATCGCAATTACAAAAAGCAAAGCCTTAATATGCCAGATTTATATGTATATATATATATATATATATATATATATATATATATATATATATATATATATGTGTATATATATATATATATATATATATATATATATATATATGCCATCTAAATCTTATCTTTTATTTCTATAAATCCCTTAAAATTTAGTTATAACCGTATATTACCTGCTTCTAACCTAATCATTTTTCTATAGCACATTTCGGAATAAAAATTTGCAAGCATATGCTTTCGAGATTATTTGATTGAAATACAGATTTTCATTTAAAATTGGGGTGAAAATGAGTCGGGTGCTATCGAGTGTGGTGCTACTGAATATGTCATTATGATAAAACTCTTTGGCTCATAATAGCCAAATACAAATATAGGCAAACTTCAACTGATGACCTGACTTTGTTATAATATAGGGTATATTTTAATTTTACTTTTGATATTTAAATTCATTCAGAATATATTTTTGTTATTATGATTATTTCATCTGTTTGAATAACAAACGAGTAAAAATTAATATCTATGTAAATAATTAAATATAATACTTCATATTAGCCTTACGCGGATATAAAGTTATGGCTATTATCAAGCGCTTTCCACAAAAATATGGTTTAAATTTTTATAAAACCTCTATAAAACTTTTCAGTAATGAATTTCGTATTTTCTTTATAGGGTCATGCCAAATATGAATTCGAGTATAAGGTAGAGGACCCGCATACGGGCGACAACAAATTCCAGAAGGAGTCTCGTGATGGCGACAAAGTTGAAGGAACGTATCATCTGGTCGAGTCCGACGGAAGAATCAGAACTGTCAAATACCACGCTGACAAACATAACGGGTATGCTTAAAAGTATAATATTACCGTTATTCATTAAAATAATACAATTTTATAGCGATATTGTTAAAAATATTTTTCTGATTCCAGATTTAATGCTGAAGTGATATACTCGGGTCATGCCATTCACCCACATCATCACCAACATTAATAAGTACTTAACGATAAATGTCTTTTCTATTAAAATATACTTATTTTATATTTACTGTTTGCTGTTAATAAATTTTCTTTATTAAACTTGAGTTATTCAGTAATCCTCTATAAAAAATGTTTTCCTCCTCAATTTAAACCACTTGTATTTTAATGTATTTAAAGATTATTCAATCCATAAAATCGCTTGTATGCTTATTTCCGTTTTTTATGGAAAATGTATCTCATCATATATTATATTATTAAGATATGTGTATTAAAAGCAAAACAGAAATGACTAAAACCATAATTAAAATATAGGAATGACAAAATGTTTATATTTATACTGGTTGTGGCCTCGACTACTGTCGCACGAATAAGTGGCGTTAGCTTCATTTTTTTTAATATTATAACGTAAAAACCCGGTTAAAAAGTTAAGTACTTCAAAATAACACCAGCGTAATAATTGCTATTATACATCATGTAAACATAAATTCGATCGGTCAGTGGGAAATTAACCCACGTCTTCGGGATGCCAACGTACTAACCATTACACCAAGGCTATTCCAACTTAAGTGTTATTATTATCACTACTATTCTGTTTCTTTTATTTTTAATTAATTTTAGCAACATCTATAAACCATCGTTTACTAAAATTCCTTAGCCCTGGTAGTGCTACATAGTTATGTATCTAAATCGATATATTTTATAAAAGAAATGTACAATGTACGTACCGAAAGAATATATCAAACACAATCACGTCGTAATCGGAAAAATGGCTAACATTTGTCAATTTTGCAACGCGAAAAAAATCAATAAAGAAACACTAGGAATCTGTTGCGTGAATGGAAAAATTCGATCACCACCATTAGCAGCACCTCCGTAGGAATTTCTACATTACATGACTGGGGCAACTCCAGAAACAAAAAACGTTTTTCGAAATATAAAGGCGCAAAACGGCTGCTTTGCAATTACTTATTTCAGTATCACTTCGATTTATACTAATAGAGATAAAATCCATTGTTTTTTTTCCATCCAACGACAAATCTATCACAAAATCATTACTACCAATACCCAACGAAGACTATAAATTTCTGAAAATATACTTGCATCGGAAATGAAGATATAGAAATTGATCAACGATGTGCCAACATCAGTGGATTGAGACGAGAAATAATCCAAGATGTACAGAGGATCTTACACAAATACAATCAATTTAATCACATATTCAAAACAGCACTGGACCGAATGATTTCTGATGAATATAAAGTTATAATTCGAGGCGACAACAGACCACCTGACGAACACGAGCGTCGATTTAATGCACCTCAGATAGACGAAGTCGCCATCGTAATTGTCGACAATGGAAACACAAACCGTGAGATAATTGTGCAACTAAGAAGAGAAGGACTGCGACGCATTGCAGAGACATGCCGTTCATTTGATGTTCTCCGATATCCAAAAATATTTCTGCACGGAGAGGACGGATATCATTTTAATGTGAATCAAATCCAACCTAAAACAGGCGTAGAAACAAACAAAAAAGTCACTTCCAAGGAGTTCTATGCTTACCGCTTAATGATTAGAGACAATGTAACACGCAGTCACATTCTCAATACTCGCCGTTTATTCCAATAATTTCTGATAGATATGTATGCAAAAATAGAAGTAAAACAGATGCTTTACATAAGACTGAATAAGAAGACAGTACTCACGGAAGAATACCTCCACATTCGAGACACGATCATAAATGACGAAAACATTGAGGATATTGGAACAATGGTAACCTTACCCTCCTCTTACATAGGAAGTCCAATACCCATACACGAATACACTCAATATACCATGATCTACGTAAGAAAATATGGACGACTTGACCTCTTCATAACATACACATGCAAGTCATCGTGACCATAAATAAAAGAACAACTAAGATACAAGCCCCCATGGATCGACACGACATAATAGCCCGAGTTTTCCTACAAAAACTAATGAGATTTATGGAAGCCATCACAAAATACCATATATTTGGAACCGTTAGAAGCTGGATGTATACAATTGAATTGCAAAAACGAGGACTGCCTCATTAACACAATCATACGGCTACACGACAGAATTCATCCCACGGATATCGACAAAATCATTCAAGCGGAATTTCCCAATCCATGAGAAGATCCGAAGCTGTACGACATAGTTGTGAAAGACATGAATCACGGACCATGCACGCCATTAAATCCCAATTTTCCCAAAACCATACTTGGACAACACAACGCACAAGCCGCATATGATGGTTATCCGAAATACAAAAGCCGACCATCCAACAAAGGTGGCTTCACAACAAAAATACAAATACGAAGCAATATATAACCAATGGGTAGTACTATCTAACCCACTACTTTCTAAAACGTTCCAAGCACACATAAAAATATAATACTACAATTCTGTCAGCAAAATCAGTGAAATCCTTTAAATATGTCTGTAAGTATGTGAACAAAAGTATTTCACCGCCAGAAAAATTGCAAGCGAACCACCTAATAATACGACATTAACAGCTTTTTCCAACTGTGCCAGACGGATCCAGTTGCGAAAACATTTCTATATGTCGACGTTCCTTCCTAACAAGAAAATATAACGATGAAAACAAGGAATACTAGTAGAATATTATCCAGGGTTCATGAAAACTAACGCACTAGGCCGAGTATACACCGTACATCCGAACAATGCCAAATGTTTCTATCTCCAGATATTGCTACACGAAATACGGGGAGCCAACCAACAAGTTTCACAGATCTCAAGACTATTGAAGGTTACCTATGCCAGGCGCACAGAGAAGCCAACGCTTAGGCCTACTGGAAAACGATAACCACTGTATATATTTATTTATTTATCTACTTTAATGTATCTAATTGATACATATGGCGGACTTATTGCTACAAGAGCAATCTCTTATATATATGTATATATATATATATATATATATATATATATATACACATACGAAAACATGTTGCTCCTATTTTATACTTTCTTTGCCACATATAATACCGTTATAATTATAATCTAATAAATACCATAATATAGTACTATTTTTGGATGATTTTATTTCCATTAGCAAAGAATTATTAAATAAATATTGAATTTAGCTGCTTTCTTATCATCGAAATAAAAAGGTACACTTTCGAACTCCTTATCCATATGAAAGAATAAAAACGAATTCATTTATCATAACGAAATTAGGGATAGAAATTACTAAGCAGAGTTAGGGAGAACCAATAATATTTTGGTTAAACGTTAGTAAGTGAATTCCAACGCAACGCGGGTCGACACGGCGAGCTTTAAAACCATTCTATATCGTAAAAAATTAGTATATTAGTTTACACAAAGTTTCGTGATATGAATCGATGCTTTCATGAATTTCGAGATATGAATCAAACATAAAATCACAGTCGTTCTAAATTTTTAACTGAATATCTGGATACATTTGTAAATAGTAATATACGTATAATTTAAAAGTGCAAGTTAGGAAACTTGGAAAATCTTCGTGCAAGAAAAATATTTCAAAAGATTATTAATAATCAAATTAATATGTAACATAGATTATGAATTTACACAATAGTTTAATAACAGATTATTATTCTTCATTGCTTAGCATTCCTTCACTTAATTAACAAATGAAACACATTTTTGTTACGAATTATTAAACATTTATTAGGTTGATTATATACCTAATCTCTGAATACAAGAATACAAGTGATTTAAAGAAGTAGCGAGAAAAGATATATTAATATATTTTAAACAGTATTCGGTTGTAAAGTCTATATTTTGTCGTAAATTGGGTAGAATTTTAGCAGTAGCTTTCAGTGTGTTAAATATAATATGTAAATTTTGATAAAATTACGTACGACATGAAAAAATAAATAAAGAAATTAACCGAGTATACACATCTGGACCGATATAATTATACCAGCAATTGGACGATCTATACTTGAGTTCTTATTAATGATGATAATAGTTTTATAGGATTGTTTTCAATTTTAAATTTAGCTCTATAGAGCGAATCTATTAATGGAACGTGATCACATTTACGGGAAAATCCCTGTTAGCGCATTTTCCTGTGAATGTGATCACGTTCCAACTTAGAAAAGACCTAAAGAGAAAATATTGACTCAGAACCCACAATTAAATGAAACTACGTGTTGTAATATTATTTCTACTTTCTTTATCTGTAGTACTTTCTTTATCTGTATCTTTGCTAATATCCCACCTGAAGATGTTGTAATACAATGAAACCTAGGTCGTAGTAAAGAAATTAAAGAAAGTAGAAATAATACTACAACATGTAGTTTCATTTAATTGTGAATAATGAATTTCTACAAAATTAACGCCAAATACATTCAATAATTGACTCAGAAGCTAATTATTATCAGTTTGCAAAATTATTAATTTAATAACTCAAAAACGATACGCCAAGCGTAGATCGACGTATGTTTAAAACATCTCTGTACATGCATTTCGTTGTATACTTAAAGCAAAAACTATCTGCGTTTATTTCCCATTGAGATAGACTTCTTTTCAATGATAAATAAACAATACAAAAAACTTGAAATCGGAAATGAGTTGCTATTTTTAACAGCTTTTGCCCACGGTAGACGTATTTTCCCTACAAGTTTCAGATACATAATAAATAGAGCTCTCTAGCACATCGTCGCCAAAATAAAACAAGTAATCCCAGTTGCATATTGTCGCAGATTGTAATTAATGATTTATGATGAAAACTTTGTAACGATAGTTTGAAATGCTGTTATTAATTATCAATAATGCGTTTCAAAAAGATCTATTTTTACTTTAATATACATATTGAATTAATAGAATTCTCTATCTTAAGGCTTCCGCAAATTTTTCGGGATCAAAATTAATTCAAAGATATTTTCGCTGATTAGTAAGCGTTAGCGAAATGACGTTTGGTATACACTTAAATGTATGTAAAACAATCAATTTAAAAAAGGGGTTACTTAAAGAAAGGTAAAAATTAAAAGAAAAATATAACAGAAACAGTTTAATCCTTTCTTTTAAATTATTTTCTACGATTATTTTTGCAACCCAAAAAACGCACGCCGCACACTGAATGTCTTGTTTCCGACAGAAGGTACTCAGCCAGCCATGTGTTTATCTTTATTTGCTAAAATAAGAAGCATCATATGTTTTGTTCTATCCGACCATTGTGATCCTATGCATCACGTGTTACGGAAAGTACTAAAATAATAGTATTAAAATAATAATTCAGAAATAAGATGTTTTAGGAGTTAACTTACTTATATAAAAACAGTTTGTAATACTAATTTACCACGTAATAATCACTCAGTATATTATAAAATGAGTGTGACTAGCGCAGTGTTTCAACATTTTTTTCTGCTGTAGTGAATCAAATTGTACATTAAATTATTACATAGATAATAGCATTATTCTTATACTAGTCAATTCTATGTAACGTATACAAAACTCCTTAACTTATAATCAACATTTTTTTCTGCTGTAGTGAATCAAGTTGTACATTAAATTATTACATAGATAATAGCATTATTCTTATACTAGTCAATTATATGTAACGTATACAAAACTCCTTAACTTATAATCAACATTTTTTTCTGCTGTAGTGAATCAAGTTGTACATTAAATTATTACATAGATAATAGCATTATTCTTATACTAGTCAATTCTATGTAACGTATACAAAACTACTTAACTTATAATCAACATTTTTTTCTGCTGTAGTGAATCAAGTTGTACATTAAATTATTACATAGATAATAGCATTATTCTTATACTAGTCAATTCTATGTAACGTATACAAAACTCCTTAACTTATAATCAACATTTTTTTCTGCTGTAGTGAATCAAGTTGTACATTAAATTATTACATAGATAATAGCATTATTCTTATACTAGTCAATTCTATGTAACGTATACAAAACTACTTAACTTATAATCAACATTTTTTTCTGCTGTAGTGAATCAAGTTGTACATTAAATTATTACATAGATAATAGCATTATTCTTATACTAGTCAATTCTATGTAACGTATACAAAACTCCTTAACTTATAATCAACATTTTTTCTGCTGTAGTGAATCAAGTTGTACATTAAATTATTATATAGATAATAGCATTATTCTTATACTAGTCAATTCTATGTAACGTATACAAAACTACTTAACTTATAATCAACATTTTTTTCTGCTGTAGTGAATCAAGTTGTACATTAAATTATTACATAGATAATAGCATTATTCTTATACTAGTCAATTCTATGTAACGTATACAAAACTCCTTAACTTATAATCAACATTTTTTTCTGCTGTAGTGAATCAAGTTGTACATTAAATTATTACATAGATAATAGCATTATTCTTATACTAGTCAATTCTATGTAACGTATACAAAACTACTTAACTTATAATCAACATTTTTTTCTGCTGTAGCGAATCAAGTTGTACATTAAATTATTACATAGATAATAGCATTATTCTTATACTAGTCAATTCTATGTAACGTATACAAAACTCCTTAACTTATAATCAACATTTTTTTCTGCTGTAGTGAATCAAGTTGTACATTAAATTATTACATAGATAATAGCATTATTCTTATACTAGTCAATTCTATGTAACGTATACAAAACTACTTAACTTATAATCAACATTTTTTTCTGCTGTAGTGAATCAAGTTGTACATTAAATTATTACATAGATAATAGCATTATTCTTATACTAGTCAATTCTATGTAACGTATACAAAACTCCTTAACTTATAATCAACATTTTTTTCTGCTGTAGTGAATCAAGTTGTACATTAAATTATTACATAGATAATAGCATTATTCTTATACTAGTCAATTTTATGTAACATATACAAAACTACTTAACTTATAATCAACATTTTTTTCTGCTGTAGTGAATCAAGTTGTACATTAAATTATTACATAGATAATAGCATTATTCTCATACTAGTCAATTCTATGTAACGTATACAAAACTACTTAACTTATAATCAACATTTTTTTCTGCTGTAGTGAATCAAGTTGTACATTAAATTATTACATAGATAATAGCATTATTCTTATACTAGTCAATTCTATGTAACGTAAACAAAACTCCTTAACTTATAATCAACATTTTTTTCTGCTGTAGTGAATCAAGTTGTACATTAAATTATTACATAGATAATAGCATTATTCTTATACTAGTCAATTCTATGTAACGTATACAAAACTCCTTAACTTATAATCAACATTTTTTTCTGCTGTAGTCAATCAAGTTGTACATTAAATTATTACATAGATAATAGCATTATTCTTATACTAGTCAATTCTATATAACGTATACAAAACTACTTAACTTATAATCCACATTTTTTTCTGCTGTAGTGAATCAAGTTGTACATTAAATTATTACATATATAATAGCATTATTCTTATACTAGTCAATTCTATGTAACGTATACAGAACTCCTTAACTTATAATCAACATTTTTTTCTGCTGTAGTGAATCAAGTTGTACATTAAATTATTACATAGATAATAGCATTATTCTTATACTAGTCAATTCTATGTAACGTATACAAAACTACTTAACTTATAATCAACATTTTTTTCTGCTGTAGTGAATCAAGTTGTACATTAAATTATTACATAGATAATAGCATTATTCTTATACTAGTCAATTATATGTAACGTATACAAAACTACTTAACTTGTAATCAACATTTTTTTCTGCTGTAGTGAATCAAGTTGTACATTAAATTATTACATAAATAATAGCATTATTCTTATACTAGTCAATTCTATGTAACGTATACAAAACTACTTAACTTATAATCAAAATTTTTTTCTGCTGTAGTGAATCAAGTTGTACATTAAATTATTACATAGATAATAGCATTATTCTTATACTAGTCAATTATATGTAACGTATATAAAACTACTTAACTTATAATCAACATTTTTTTCTGCTGTAGTGAATCAAGTTGTACATTAAATGATTACATAGATAATAGCATTATTCTTATACTAGTCAATTCTATGTAACGTATACAAAACTACTTAACTTATAATCAACATTTTTTTCTGCTGTAGTGAATCAAGTTGTACATTAAATTATTACATAGATAATAGCATTATTCTTATACTAGTCAATTATATGTAACGTATACAAAACTACTTAACTTATAATCAACATTTTTTTCTGCTGTAGTGAATCAAGTTGTACATTAAATTATTACATAGATAATAGCATTATTCTTATACTAGTCAATTCTATGTAACGTATACAAAACTACTTAACTTATAATCAACATTTTTTTCTGCTGTAGTGAATCAAGTTGTACATTAAATTATTACATAGATAATAGCATTATTCTTATACTAGTCAATTCTATGTAACGTAAACAAAACTCCTTAACTTATAATCAACATTTTTTTCTGCTGTAGTGAATCAAGTTGTACATTAAATTATTACATAGATAATAGCATTATTCTTATACTAGTCAATTCTATGTAACGTATACAAAACTCCTTAACTTATAATCAACATTTTTTCCCTTGGCCAAATATTTTAACATGAAATTTACTTATTACTTCTTTTATTTGTAACTAAAGAAAAATATGAAAGTGAAAAAAAAATTATGTATTTTTTTGCAAACAAGTTCTTATTTATATAACTTATCTGTATAAACATCGAATGTCATTATAAAATGATTTTAAAGTGGTTTCGGGCTTAATCTGTTTATGAAAATCTTTTAAATTAACTTTGCTCAATAAAAAAACGAACATTTGTCGAGTATCAAGATTGATTACGACTAAGTTTTAAAAGTTGTTACAATAACAAATTTCATTAATATACGCAAACAACTCCATTTCCATAGAACTCAAATTAGTCTGGTTTTTTGAACACGTGGCCTGATTTTGTTTAAAATATCGTGTAAATCATAATTTCACTTTTGAAATACAAATATATTCCCAATGCCTTTTTTATAAAAATCGGGTTATCCATTTGAAATGAAAACGATTGAAAATGGATATCCATACTAATAAATATAAGTAATATGTCTTCTTGGAACATTCCGGTGAGAAGATATAACTACATTTAAATATTTCCCACGATAATAAGAGTTAATATTTTTTTAAAAAATGTTTATAAAACACAATAATGTATCCCTTATTCCAAGATAAATTACTTGTTCACCAGGGTTATGCTAAATATGAATTCGAGTACAAGGTAGATGACTCACACACGGGCGATAACAAATTCCAGGAGTCTCATGATGCGACAAAGTTGAAGGAACTTATCATCTGGTGGAATCCGACGGAAGAATCAGAACCTTCAAATACCACGCCGACAAACATTACGGGTAAGTTTAATGTAACCATTATTTATTCAAGTATCAAAATTCTATGGCAATTTTGTTAAAATTATTTTCTGCTTCCGGATTTAACGCTGAAATAATACACTCGAGCCACGCCATTCACCCACAACCTGATGGTTCATTAATCATGGTTCATTAATTAGTACTTAACGATATATTCATTTTCCTTTAAGATTATTTACCTTGTTATATATTTACTAATTGCTAGTAATACATTTTGCTATATTAAATCTAAGTTGTTCATTGATCTACTACAAAAAAGTTCTTCATCGTGCATTTAAACCATTTATATTTTAATTTATTTAAAAGATTTCAATGAGTTTGAATGCATATTTCTAGTTGTTTTAGAAAAAGTAATAGTTAATGTTTTGTCACAAATTATACCATTAAGATATTTGTTGTATAAGGACTCAACCATAAAAGTGACAACCATATTTCAAATGGAATGACAACAGCTTTATATTGAAATCTTAAAAGCTTTGAGTTTTTACGTTACTCCCATTTTAAATTTTCTTTGTCACAAAATATTTTACTTTTTTCAGTTCGTTTTATTTTACAAAAAAAAGGATTAAATAAATATTTAATTTAACTTTTTTCCTAAAATTTATTTCTTTCCTTATTACCAAGTTAAAAAGTTTCACTTTCAAACTCCTTATCCCTACGAAAGGATAAAAATAAATTCAATAATCATTACAAAATTGGTGGTAAAAATAACCGAGTAAAGTTAGAAAGATCCCACAAAACTTTCGTTAAATGTTTTGTGTGAATTTCAACACAACGCCAGTCGATACTAGAAATCAAACAATTTCGGCGAATCTTAAGGTCATTGCTAATCTACGTAGTGAGAAATTACTATATGGGTTTGTGTTATACAAAGTTGAAAATTTTTCGTCATATCAGTACAAATATAAATATCCCATTCGTTCTAATTTTCCAACTGAACGTGATCCAGAAACATCATGATTGGACAATTTACTGTAAATTTAAAAAAATAAGAAAACCTTAGTGAAACAAAAATATTTCAGAAGATTACTCATGATCCGATGAACATATAAATGTTGGTTATTAATTTACGGATAGCTTAATAACAAATTAAGTGCATAATTATGCGTAAATATCACTGAATTAGAGGTCAATGTTCTTTACTGCTTAGTATTCATTCATTCAGTCAACAAATGAAACAAATTTTTGTTTCGAATTATTGAATATTTAAGTATATAACTCCTTTTTGAAAAATTAGACATCACAATTGTTAGCAAAAGCTTTCAGTTTATTACTTATAACAAGTAACTTTTGATATAAGTACGTAGGATTTGAAAAGAATATGCGAAGTAATTGACCGAGTAAGATAACTGTAATAGAAAAAAATATACGAAGTAATTGACCGAGTAAGATCATTGAGAGAGTAAGATACTTGGACTACATTTACCAGCAACTAGACGATCTGTAGTTGAGATCTAACAATGAAAATTTCATCCTAGATTCATTCACTAATAACTTGCCTGATGATAAACAATTACTTGAAATGGAAATTATTGTTGTCGGTAATGTATTCTCTGATTTGGTTCATCTAAGTGTAATAAATAATTTCTAAATTATCATCAAATAATTTGTACTTTAATTTTTTTTTCCATAGAAACCGCTCATTCGCCAACAAGTATGGGACAAGAAAATGATTCGGACGAACTGTTTTAATAAATAATAATCAATTTACATAATTATCAATTTGAAAACTCATAAAAATGCCGAGCATTGATAGAATTATGTCGAAAATATTTCTATGCATACAATTTGTTGTACGCGTGCATAAGGTAATTTCTTCGAACTTATTAGGAATTGCAAAATTTAATTAAACAATTGCGTTGCTCTGAAAACAAAGTTTGTTTAATTTACTACTTACGTACACACGATAATAATTACACAGTTTAAGTTAAATACTACTATGCTTCCTGAAAATAAAGAAACGATATTTAAAATTTATTATTTAAATTGTCAATTCCTTTTTACACAATCCTTTTTATACAATGAAATATAACCAAAAGATCTGTAAATCGTCAGTTCTGTCAAGTAAAAATAATCCATTTTGCTAACCGTGTTGGCCGCCATTAATTACAGCGCCATCCAGAATACACGTAAATACATGGTTTATCGACAGGAAAGCGCAGTACCGATTAAAAAAATATAGTTTCTTTACACATATAAAGAAAACTATGTTTCTTTCTCATTATAACATACTTCTTAGTTAACCACTCATGAATAGCACAATATACTAGGAATCGGAAATACGTTGCCACTTTGAATAGCACACCACTGATATATTTCTCCTACCAGTATCAGACACAAACATGAAAAAAAATGCTGCAAAATCATCCTGGACGTTCGTCGACAAAATAATGTAAATGACCCAAGTATGATCTTAAATTTAATATAAAGAAAAGATGAATAGTTAAAAAGTAAGAGAGACACTATTCCCACCTTTCCACCCGGGTTGTCTCAGAGCCCCTCCAGGGAACCGTAACATCCCCCTCATACAAAAAAGGGGACCTTCGAAAGAGTCCCCTAATAGTGTCCCGTGTCTATCATCAAACGTTTCCACCCAACGGGGTTAGAGAGTGTCACCACGCAAAAAGCCATTCAAAGCTTCGATTTTTTCTAGAATGCATTTAGCAAACGTTCTAAATGACTCAAAGCCCGATCCACTTCCAACTAAGTCACAATGACTAAAGAGGCCACGTTCTAAAAATCCGCAAGCTTCTATTCTACTATCACAGCGCATGCACTCCAATAAGATTATACGCGCATCGTCATGATCACTGCAATTAAATAGGATGTGATCCATGTCCTGTGTTTCGTAACCACAGGTACATTCCAGGCTATCCCTGAGTGTATGTTTACGCAGAAAGCGCCATGTTGACGTATAATAGTCTGGTTTGAGCCAGGTCTTTCAATCCACTCAGAAATATTGGGGAAAAATTTTCAAGTTGTTTCGCCCTTTGAGTTCGGTGAGGACCATCTAGTCAGCCAATGATCACAAACGATCCCAAAAATATGTCTCTTTCGTCAGAGCGTACTCAGACTTTAGGGTGTTCATCTACTTGAAACTTGAAATGTAGTGACCCTGCATCATCATCATCTCCTTCCTCGTGCCAACTCAAAATTAGCTGCATGTTCTACGAAAGCAAGATCTGCAGGCATAAGGCCCGCTAAAATAGGTAATGCATCAATTGAACAGGTCTTATAAGCTTTGGATAGAACCATGAGCGGCGCGGGCTGCGACCTAAGTACGACCCTTCTAACCTGTTGGACCCCGACGCACCACGAGACCCATACCGAAGGCACATAGGCCAATATACCCAAGTAAATTACCGTATACATTAGTTTGAGGGTAGAGCTTATTCAACCTCCAGCCGGCACCGGCAAGCTGGGCCATGGCATGGTAGGCAACCCTAGCTCTCTCATTAATCTACGGCGCGTGTGGCAATAAGCTCCGCTTAGAATCAATATATATACATACCCAAATACATTATTCTGCCCCGCACACCAATCCTGGATCCACCTATCACCATAGTTGGCTCCCTCACCACTCTGTCCTCGAAGAGGACAGCCTCGAACTTTTGGGAGGCAAAGCTAAGCTTATTTTTAGTGCCTCAATCTAGTAGTCTAGCGAAGGAGTCTGCCGCCTGATTCTCAATTTCTTTAAGAAAGACAGTTTAATCTTTTTTATTAACTATTATCTGCATGTAATACTTTTTTTTATCCTCCCAAAATTGACCCGTAAGTCAAGTACTCTCTGCCGACTAAATTTCTCTCGTCTCCGCCAGAGCGTACTCAGACTTTAGTTCAATCCTTTCCTCTGTTAATGCGTTTTCGCTGCTAACATATGGGTATCATAATGATATTTAACATAAACTTTCTGTGTTTTTGTGTATAAATATTCCATTAAAAGAAAAAACCAGTGAGCTACATAAAGAAAGATGAATGGTTAAAAAGTAAGAGATACAATTTAATCTTTTTTATTAAATATTATCTACATGAAACTCTTTTTCTTCTATCCTCCCAAAATTTACCCGTAAGTCAAGCATTCTCTGTCGACAAAATTTTGTCCCGTCTCCGTTCAAGCGTACTCAGTCGTTAGTTTGATGCTTTTCTCCTTTAATGCGTTTTCACTCCTAATGTACGGGTAGCAAAATATCCTTTAGCGTAGACCTATCTGTATTTTTGTGAATAAATATTCAATTAAAAGTATCAATGATCTACATATATAAATGTGAATAGTTAAAAAGTAAGAGAGACGGGTTAATCTTTTTATTATTATTATCTACATGTAACACGTTTTTATTCTATCCTCCCAAGATTGATCCGCAAGTTAAGCGCTCGCTGTCGACAAAAATTAGTTCGTCTTCTTCAGAGCGTACTCAGTCATATATTCTATCCTTTTCTTCTTTAGCGTGTTAAAAACACGCACACATCCTAACGTTTGGATAGATAAATGAGATGAGACAATTAAAAAAACCCTATATGTTAGAAAAAGAAAAAAGTTAATATAGAGATGTAACAGAAACAGTTTGATCCTTTTTTAAGAGTGCATATGATATATTTTCTCAATCTTCCTAAAATTGGTTCAAATGTCAAGACGCATGGGCCGCTGATTAAATATTTCTCATCTCCATCAGTGTATGCTCAGCCATATATTTTATCCTTATCTCCGTTAGCGTCCTTTCACTCATCCGTGAGAGTCAGGCAGAGCTCCTTCGATGTTTTCACAGCAAGGCCTTTTGTAGGATGTTGCGTTAAAGTAATAAATATCCCATGTTCTGTTTTCTCCCACCATTGTGAGTCCTACGTACTGCATGTCACGGAAATTATCGACTATGTGTATGGGATGAATAAATCAGAAATGAGATATATAGGGAATTAACTTATATAAAGATAGTCAACAATAATAGTTATTCACATAATGAATATTCGTTATACTATAAAACGAGTGTGACTAGCGTAGTGCTTTAACAATTTTTTTACTACAGTAAATCAAATTGTAGATTACCGTAGTAGCTAGATAATTTAATTATTTACGTATTAGCCAATGTGTATAAAGTTGCTGAACTTGTAATAATTGAGTCAAGCTTTTCTCACTTGATCAAAAGTTTTAAAAGGAATAAACAAAATTTGATTTATTATTTCTTTCATCTACAATAAAAAAAACCATTACGAATATAAAAGATTCATGTTTACTTTGAGAACACATAACCTATTTATAGAGCTACATACGCCTGTGTATGCATCATTTGTCATTCATATATAATATTAATGTCGATTCTGCCATAACCCTTTTGCTCGAAAAGGTTTGAAATTAACTTTTTTTTCAATAAAAAACGAACATTTATTATCAAGATTGTTAATTTTTGCGAGTTTATATGAAGACGCGTTCCATGTTATAACCGAAATTGGAAATTTATAGAAATGTCCGTTTACAGTCAAGTGAAAATATTTAATATCCGCTAAAGAGCCCGTGTCGAAACTTCGCTCGCCACTTTACGATACTACCAGCAATAACGCGTGAGACAAATTGGTTACATTAAGAAATTAAACTATCAGCACAGTCGAATACCATACGCCAATTTACCGTTCACGTGAGTAACATAATTCGAAATAATGTCATCGTACATTCATTTGTTTCATAATTACTTATTTTAGTATAAAACATGGCCCGCAACGACGGTAAGACACAGACTGATACAGTTATCCAATCAATCAACTCCACAATGTACAGCAAGGTATGATTGATTTATTTATCTGATATCTACTTCTCCAAAGAGTTAAGATGGTTTATTCCAATTTAATTTTGAGGTGTTTGAATCTATCTAGTTTGAATGTATCTTAATTTTATTATTTTTATTGCGGTTACTAAATTGCAATTGATTGTATAAATAATGATTTTTAAATTCAAAAGTCCTCTAGTATATTATTTCCTGGTTTTCTTATTTTTTTTGACTCATTACGGTTTTTACTTTGAGAAGACTCTCAATCTAATGGAAACTTTTTTGCATTAATTTTCGCGTCTTCTAAATTATATTTAAACATGGTTTCATATATTTCATTTTTTCCATAAGTTGTAACCAATTACAACGTTTCAAAACAATTTTTTGTTCGAAAATTTTCAACAATCATAATGTTAAAGTACAAAGTAATAATATATTGTTACCCCTTTTGTCTTTACGCTTAATTATATCAATAACCCATTAGTGTTGGTATTGCTTCCCTTCGAGGAACGAAACTTATTTTTTTCGCCTTTCTCTCAGGCACGAACTAACATACTCATTCATTGATGACTTTAGAATATTCAATTTTGGTATTATTTTCCAAAATTAGATTTCGAGACGGTTCTTCATCTACTGTCATTTTTAACGTCATACAATTAGTGTTCTCTATTTTGTAGTAGAGTGCATCAAAACAATGTTCGATATTGGTTATGAGTAACTAAGTAAATTTAAACTATAAATTTAATAAAAATATTAAATAAAGTAATAATGCTATTATATAAAAAAATACGCCCGTCTATTTACTGTTTTATATAATAAGTAGCAAATACACATACAAACTTTTTGCTAATATATTGGCAAATATTTTTCTTTTCCCTTGGCTTAATTTTCTACACTCTTGTCCCTAAATACCAAAATATATTTCTCAAATGATAATTTATAAGTTATGTAGTCATATTTTCACATTAACCTTAAAATCTTTCTGTTATATTGCACTTTATGAATACGACCAATTATTTGTTTTAGACTCTCACTTTCTTCGCTGCAGCAGTATGCTTTGCCGCCGCGACACCGACGCATGATTCTCACAGTGTACACTCGCATAGCGTAGTGCATCCAGTTCACGTACACGAACACCACGACGATCATCACAGCGAGCACCACTATGATCACCACGCACCGGGCGTCTCCTCCCAGAGTGTTTTCATTCATCACTCAGACGGCGGACACGATGGCGGTCATGGTGACGGTGGACATCACGGTCACGAGGACGAACACCATGTAAGTTTTAGTTTTAATGATAGCATGAATTTAATGATATATAAAAATGTTTGGAAAAAAACTAATTATAACCTAAACCAGTTTAATCTTTGAAATTATTCTCATTGTTTAACCTATCATTCTTATGTTTTACTTTAATTATTGTTTCCCTATTTCTTTCAAGCATTCATAGATGCTATTGATGTAAAATGTTAATTATTTAATAATAAGAACTATATAAACGATATCGCAATTACAAGAATACAAAGCCTTGATATGCCAGATTTATATGTATATATATATATATATATATACATATATATATATATATATATATATATATATATATATATATATATATATATATATAATATATATATGCCATCTAAATCTTATCTTTTATTTTTACAAACCCCTTAAAATTTAGTTATGACCGTATATTACCTGCTTCTAACCTAATCATTTTTCTATAGCACATTTTGGAATAAAAATTTGCAAGCATACGCTTTCGAGTAACCTAAAATACAGATTTTCATTTAAAATTGGGGTGAAAATGAGTCTGTTGCTACTGGATATGTCATTATGATAAAACTCTTTGGCTCATAATATCCAAATACAAATATAGGCAAACTTCAACTGATGACCTGGCTTTGTTATAATATAGGGTATATTTTAATTTTACTTTTGAAATTTATATACATTCCCAATATATTTTTATTATTATGATTATTTCATCTGTTTGAACAACAAACGAGTAAAAATTAATATCTATGCAAATGATTAAATATAATACTTCATCTTAGCATTACGCGGATATAAACTTATGGCTATTATATTAATAATATGGTTTAAGTTTTTATAAAACCTCTATAAAACTTTTCAGTAATGAATTTCGTATTTGCTTTATAGGGTCATGCCAAATATGAATTCGAGTACAAGGTAGAGGACCCGCATACTGGTGACAACAAATTCCAGAAGGAGTCTCGTGATGGCGACAAAGTCGAAGGAACGTATCATCTGGTCGAGTCCGACGGAAGAATCAGAACTGTCAAATACCACGCTGACAAACATAACGGGTATGCTTAAGTACTTAATTTTACAATTACGTACTGAAATAATATAATTTTTATGGGTATTTATTTAAAATATTTTTTTTGTTCCAGATTCAACGCTGAAGTGATACACTCGGGTCATGCCATCCACCCCCATCATCACCATCATTAATTAAAACTTAACGATGTGTTTGTTTTCTTTTAAAATTTAATTACCGTATTATATGTTTACTGTTTACTATGAATAAATTTACAATATTAAACTTAAGTGATATTCTAATTCGATAAAAAAAAATCACCCTCAGCTGAAATCATTTTTAGGCTTCTATACCATAAAAAGAAAAACGGAACCTTTACAATATCATTGAAGTGTCCATCAACCACAACCGGTTTTATTTATTTATAATTGTTTATGCATAATACATATGGCGGACTTATTGCTACATAAGTAATCTCTTCCAGTCAACCATATCAATTCAATTTTAGTTAATAGACTGTAAAAGATTTTTCAATGAAAATTATTTATAGTATATTAGAAAGAATAAAAAACAAAAAAGTCAAAAATATTGGAAATGCAAACTATTGACACGATTTGGGATGGAGAAGACAGAAAAAAACAAGGGCGCAAAGGAAAAGGTTTCAGGAGAGGTAGGACTTTTTCATTCGATCTTTGAAAATATTTAGGAACATGATTTTCCTGGTATCAGGATCTAGTTGATTTAAAATTTTTGCTACTTGGACAGTGGACACTTTCCCGTAAGAGATAGAGTTATGTTTGCGAATAAGAAGTGAACTTTCAAATCGCCCAAGGCCGTGAGCAGGCAAATCTTTAAATTTGTGAGTAAGATAATTTGAGCGCTGAGGATTTTTTAATATATTAAAAAGAAGTGGAAGTATGTGAAGTTGACATCGATCACAGATCTTTAATCATCTAAGAAGTAACCTGTATTCAGTCATATTTTCTGAGGCCCAAGATGTACCGGATTCATAAATGTTGAAGACGTTCCAACTTGTATAAATATTCTTCGTTTAGATCAGGATGGCACACATCTCCATAATCAATTAATGTTAATAGGAGTGTTTGACAAAGGTAGATTTTCATTTTAGTCGGTAGAAATATTGAAGACGTTTCAAAAAGTTCTGTTGAAAACACAACTTTCAAACAGTTTATCCTGTTGAAAACATGACTTTCAAAATGTGTATCCTGTTGAAAACACGACTTTCAAAAAGTGTATCTTGTTGAAAACACGACTTTCAAAGAGTGTATCCTGTTGGAAACATGGTTCTCTCAAAAACACAGAAACTTGGCATTTGGCGTAGCATAAAAGCGTATTTAAATAGCTAACACTCAAAAATAGTAAGGAATATCATTTCAAAAGAACTTGTTGTAAGAGTCCCAAAAATATTATTTTCATAATTTGAAATAGTATATCTTCAGGTATATACTGAACAATCTTCAAAAAATGATTCGCCCTCCTTTATTTCAGGAAGTAATGAACTTAAATTATGAAAAACAGGATTTTTAGAAGCTTACGCAAAAGTTCCAGAAAAATTATAAATGTTGGGTTTTCCTTTCAAGAAAAAATATAATATGAGAATACTATATGTAGAATAATGTACGTGGTCTTGAGATATTAATAATAATATGTATATTTTCCTTACTAAATTATATTAAATATAATTAAATGTTTTCCTTTCAAGAAAAAACATAATATGAGAATACTGTATGTAGAATATTGTAAGTAGTCTTAAGATATTCACGATAATATGTTTATTTTCCCTACTAAGTTATATTAGATATTATTAAACGTTTTTCTTTCAAGAAAAAATATAATATGAGAATACTGTATGTAGAATACTGTACGTAGTCTTGAGATATTCATGATAATATGTATACACTTTTTCCTAATATATTATATTGGATATTTTTAAATGTTTTCCTTTCAAGAAAAAATATAATATGAGAATACTGTATGTAGAATATCGTACGTAGTCTTGAGATATTCATGATAATATGTATATTTTCCCTACTAAATTATATTAGATGTTATTATTGCGCTAAGAAGTGTCTATGTTAGTGATTAATTATGCTGACTAAAGTAATTTCATTTTAATTAATTTTAAAATTCACATCGACCGAGGTACAGAACCCGTTATACGTGAGTCGCATTAGACCGGTTTGGTTAGATATATTAAGGTTTATAAATTCATAAAATCATTTGAGTGGGTAGTTTTACTTTTTATAGAAAATATTCTTATCTTTCTATATTTTCTCGTCATAAATAATATTATTAAAATATATGAAGGAAAGGGGAATATCTAAAAATGTATGTATGAGAAAGTGTTTATAGTTAAATATTGAAATTTTTGTAGTCGGACGTTACTCCCAATTTATGTTTTAGGTATCACAAATATAAAATATTTACATTAGGAAACTAACATTAATTAAAAATCGAATTTGGATTATTTCTTGAGTATGTTCTTTCCTAATAATCAAGATAAAAAGCAAAATAAATTCAGCCAATATAACAAAATTAGTAGCAGAAGGAACAAAGGAAAATTAGAAAGAACTAACCACTCTGTTGTTAAAAGTTAATGCATGAATTTCAATACAGCTCTGGTCCATACTTGGAATTAAATAATTTTGGCTAGTCTTAAGAACATTAGGAGGAAATTTTACTAGTTTGGGTTATATAATGGTGAACATCTTAAGTGACATGCACAAAGATAGCAATATCCCAGTCATTCTAAGTTCATTATTTGAAAATGACGTGGATACATCTTAATAATTTTTGGTGCGTCTGTGAGTGATCGTTTAACTTCTGAACGACTTGATTGAGTGAGCTGTGTAAATATTACACAATATATATGTCTTATCAAAAAATATTATATAGAAAAAAAAGAAAGTTCAGAACAACGTCCGCTGACCAATTTGTTTGTCAATAAAATTATAATTTATAATATATTTATAAATTTGACAGTGACTATTGGACAATTTATTATAAATTAGATAAATTTGAGAGCCTTTGTAAAATAAGAATATTTAGAAAGATTACAAGTGATGCAACTAAACTGTAATGTTTATTATGAGTTTACAGAATAGTAAAATCTATGAATAAAATTTATATCATGAATTTAACTTCACAATTTTCATTATTAGTTTTAAGCTTATTAAATATAATAAACAACATTCGAGATAAGCATGAAAAAAGAAACAAAGAAATTGGCAGAGTGTACGTTCATGGACTGGCGTTATTTGCCACCACTCCAGCCGAGATTCATTAATCAGTGCTTCATGCATATTGATCCGCTCAAGGAAGTTCTGGGTGATATTATTAGCGGGTTCAACACATCCTCATGTGTTTATTAAAATTTTGTTATCGCCTGGACCTAAAGAACAGGCAGGACATTAAACCTGAAACAGTGCACTGGTCAATACGATATTTAGGCGAAATTGTCTTAAATATACGCTCACATTTATCACATAATTACTCGAACAATTATACCAATACTTCGAAGAAATGTATTCATTAGTTCATCCATTAACTTTTAGACATTTTAATGGCAAGATCTTGATTATCAAGCATGGGTTGTATCCATAAGACATAAAACTCATATTTTGTAGTCTACATCTTGCTAGCAAAGAAATTGGTCTGGAATTCAACATAGAAAAGACAAAATTATGACAAAGAGCATTGAGAAAAATATCTAAATAGTCAGAGTACACCTCGAATGCATGAAAGAGTACATATACATTAGAAAACCTCCGCCTATAAAACTTAATAACAATAATGGAAAGATTGAAAGAAGAATTAATAAAACCTGAAGTAAATTCTGAAGCTTGGCAGAAGTTCTTAAAATGTTATTGCAGCTGAATCTAGAAGAGAAGGTAATGGATTATTATCTTCTCCCAACGCTGACGCATGGATGTCAGACTTGGAAATACATTAAAGAAGCAAAAAATAAAATAACTGCAAGCCAAAGAGCCATGGAGAGGAATATTCTCGGGGTGAAACGTGTGGATAAGGCTAGACCTGTGAAAATAAGAGAGAAGAGGAAAGTAATAGATGCAACAGAAAACTGCATGAAAACAAAAATAGGAATGTGCATGTCATGTTGTTAGGCTGCACGAAACACAATGGATAAAAATATTGAGGCTATGGAAGGGACCAATAGCCAAAAGAAGATAAGGCAGACCTGGACGAAAGAGATAGAAAGAGGAGCAGAAACTAAGAATAGGTCGAACCTCGCAATAGACTAGGAGCGTATGAAGAAACTTCGTTCAAAAAATTCTATTTTTTCCCAAAATTGTATAGTAAATTAATGTTTAGTAACAAAAATTCCTTTATTTTTATTTTATTTATTTTACTGCATGACTCGTAACAATAAGATTATTGCATTATATCATGACGATTGCAACAAAATAATCACTACCGCTAAATATTTAACATGACAAAATAAATTTAACACTCCTTTAAGAAACATTGACAATAAAACTGGAACCAGTTTGGTTAGCATTTAATGATCTATATAATCAAGATGTAGTATAGATAGGCTGTAAAACTGTTCTGAAATATTGTGAATGAATTCGAAACTAGTTGAAATTTTGCTATGATTTTACCATATTGGATATTTATCTATACAATAAATTATACTTCTTTACCCAGGCTTGGGACTGGTAGTATTATGAGATGTAACATGAGCAGAATTGCCTAATTGTACTATCATATATTTTCCGTGAATTTTACATATACTTTAGATGCGTTGTAGAGGTGTTTAGGAGTAATTGACATGTAAGGTCTTATGCAGATGTAGCATTTCGTTATTTGTAAATGTGATATGGATGGAGATTAATTGAAATGTAAATGAAGTATGTATTTAAGCATGTACCAAATATAAATAATATGTCTGTATAGAAAAAGAAATAAACAATACTAAATTAGCTACAACACTCGCAACTAATAAATGTTCCTCTACATCGCTTATAATATGTATGATAATATATATATATATATATATATATATATATATATATATATATATATATATATATATATATATTTTTGTTTTCTTTTTTTTTTCTCGCGACTTCATTTGCGTGGATCTTTAGAAAATATTATTAAATTAACGGAAGTAAATCAAATGAATGCGTTTTGTATTATCATATCTCCTTTTTGCTGATTTACTGTGATGAAACAAAGCTTGTATATTATCCAAGACCCAAAAGAACCCAGCAGTGAAAATGTCATTGAAATCTTGCAAGCTGTCCTTATGTGATGTGCAAACAAAAAATATACTCAAAGCAAACAGACAAAAACCCCAAAAACAATACTTTTGTATCACTTTTGGTATTTTCTCATATCATTTTTTTCTTAATAGATTCAATTTAGAACTACCCTAATTGTATAGTTTTATTACATGTAAAGACAATAAAAAAGGTAACTACCATTACTACTTTTACGGCCTAATGCAAAGTAATTAAATTACAAATATATACAACGAATCCAAATTTTAAACAAATTGAAAAAGTAAACTTATTATATCGAACAAAGTTATTATGACGAAAAACTTATTATGTCTAAAAAAGGAAACTTATTATGTCGAACAAAGTTATTATGACGAAAAACTTATTATGATGAAAAAAGTAAACTTATTATATCGAAATTTTTTTAATAACTAATAACAACGTCTGCCCTTATGCCCCTGGTTCGGGTAGCTTACTCAAGCACGTACACCCTCTGCAGTACTCCGCACTTCTCTTCTGACCATATTCATTTTTCCAATTAAATTGAAAGGTTTTTTAAAAGAGGAAAGAAGAGAAATTAAAAGGTTTTTGAAATTAAATAAAAGCAAAATAACCAAAATGTAAGTTTTTATGCTTAAACTTTTAATTTAATTACAGTTAAAATACAACTTTCAAAATGTCACTTTGATATTGAAAATTAAACGTATATATAAAAGATGTTATGAAAGATTGTTTTAATCTGCTTTAGTAAATTTAGTATCATTTTCTCTTGTAATCAAGGTATAAGCCTTCCTAATGCGCCTTTTACAAAATTAGTTTAATATATTATGTAATTGAGAAAGCGTTTTTCGTATTTCTTTTTTCAAATTTTGGCATATTTTAATCAAGTTGAGAAACTCGTGAATGGAAAGTGCAAAATGTTGAAGTAAACAAATTATAAATATACGAACTTATGGTAAAATTATTCATATTTAAATTATGTTATATTGACACGAATGGACACGATATATTGGGGGTGGATGCAGAATAAACGAAAATACGTTGGAAATTATTGCTCATAAAAATTCATCGTAAAATTGTTCAGTCACATAAGAAGAGATTGCTTGAGCAAAATTATATCTAACAAAGAAATATGGAAGTATATATGCGAAAAATATTTTCCAAAAACACTTATTGTTTGGAAGGATTTGTATTACTGACATATTAAAGTATTTTAATACCAACACCTATCCAATACGAATAAATACTAGCCCATAAAAAAACTGTCCTCTATTAATATGATCAATATCCCAGGCATATTAATTTAAAAATAAAAACAAAAATATCTTAACTTATTACAAAAATATACAAAACTATAGATAATATGAAGCGTAGCATTGTTTTTTAAATAATTTGTGAAATTTTTTTTAATTAATTGGGAGGATTGAAAAAGTGATATTAAATAAAATTCTGTATTTAACGTGAAATATAATGATCTCTATAATAAAGACAAAATACAATTTGGATTGACACTATAGGCTATTATAATCACTAATAAGTTACTAATAATTAATCTGATCTAACCAGTTCGGAAAATGTCAATTGAAGAATAAGGCTATTAAATTGTCTAGTACATGTTTTGTTTATCAAAAAATATTATACATGTATATATATATATATACATATATATATATATATATATATATATATATATATATATTATCTAAGCTAACTGTTTAACTCTTAACTCATACACCCCAAAATTAAATAACAATGCATTTTTAGCAGATTTTTTTTTATTTTGAAATACGTATAATTCCGAGAAATGTTAAAACAATGCTTTATACAACATTTTAAACATTTCAAATTATTCAGTCTAAAACATATTACGGTAAAATACAAGTGTCATAATCAAGGGCGAAAAAAAAAATTGCTAATCTAAAATATTCTATTTACTCTTACATTAAGCCAGAAATGTAGGTCATTCTATGACAAATTGAATCTCAAGGCCACAGTTACTGAAAAAGATAATGTTTCGTCACTCCCTTGTCAATGTTGAAAGCCTACTGGCAGCTTATCGCGTTAACAAGTGTTTTTGTAATAAGTAATAATAATAAATTAGAACTATTGACATTACAGAACCACGTATGTGTCGTATGCAACCTGCTATGTGCAACATAATTGGGAGTAAAAGTAGTGACACGATAGAATACATGTTACACGCGCCTTATTGAGATAAGGTTTCATAATTACTAAGTTTAAGTATAAAACGTCGGCTGCGGTCAATGTAAAGCACAGTTCAGCGACGTTGTTCTAGCAATCGATACTAAAATGTACTCTAAAGTATGTTCAATATAGCTGTTCTATCCAATTGAAAAAAATTAAAATTATTGTAACCGAATTGCAGTATTTGAAGTTCTCTATAATTAATATAATCTCTATTACAGATTCTTGTTTTGCTAGCTTCGGCTCTATGGATGGTCAGTGCCGTTCAACATGACTCTCACAGTGTGAGAGCTCACAGTGTAGTACATCCCGTGCATGAGCATAAGCACCACGACTCTCATCATTCTGGTCACCACGCTCCTGCAATTTCTTCGCAGAGCGTTTTCCTTCACCACTCTGGCGGACATGATAGTGGCAGTCATGGTCACAAAGGACACCATGGACACGAGGAGGAACATCATGTTAGTTACATTTAACGTTAACAACAATTTAAAAATAAATTCTGAACTTGAGGTTCTGTTGGTGCGCGAAATTAAAAATTAAAATGTTAGTGTCACAATCTACATTCAATAATTAACAAATTAGCAGTCTTCTCTTAAGTTATACATGTTGCTATAATTTATCACTAGTTTTTCTTAGCAAACATAGTTATTCGAATTCTACAAACTTCCACGAAAATTGTGTGGGAAAAAGCTTTGATTCGATATTCGTTACACTTTTCTGTTTTACTTGCAATTCCTGCGACTTCGTTTACATGGAATACGTAATAAGAAAAGTTATTAGGAATTTTTCATACTTTTTTTTTTCTTTCCGAACCCTATGAACGTAAAGTTCACTAAATTAAAATAAGAGCTTTATTGAAAATATTTTGCTTTAATTTTGTAGAAATTTATTATTCACAATTAAATGCAACTACGTGATGTGATATTATTTCTACTTTATTTAAATTCTTTTCCACAACCTAGGTTTCGTTGTATTAAAACATTTTCACGTGGGCAATTTGTAAGATTCTATCTATGTAAAGATTCTAATCTTTACAAAACGCCCACTTAGAGATGTTATCATACAACGAAACCTTGGTCGTGGTAAAGAATTTAAAAAAAAGTAGAAATAATAATATATCACGAAGTTTTATTTAGTTGTGAATTATAAAACAAGAGCGTAAAGTTTACTAAGATGGCATTGGTAGTACCATATGGTAATATATCTATGAACATAAAGTTTACTAAAAACGCTAATAGATGGCGTTGGCAGTACCATATCGTAATATATCTATTAGCATAAAGTTTACTAAAAACGCCAATAGACGGCGCTGGTAGTACCAACTCTTAATATTTATCAAGTCAGCTCTTTTTAAAATCTGTAGTATCCAGATAAAAAGTACCCCATATATTGTTTGTGGTTTTTTTTGGGTACAAGACGTTACCATTCCAAATTTCATCAAAATCCGTCTAATATATTTTGCTGATTGAAAAACAAATAAACAGAGAGACAGACAAAAAGTGTAAATAATTCACCGTTTTTTAAATATTTTTCATTCACGGAAATCACTCTGTTACAGTTTAATTATGTATAGGTTTTCTGCAACTAATAATAAAACGAGTTAAAAGCCTATCAAAGCCACACATATATTAGGGTTACGTATTGATTTCACAAAATATGAAACTATCTAACTAATAATGTTTTATAAATTCGTAAGTCGTACTTATGGGTGTACTTAAATTCTATGGCAGCTGACTGAAGATTCTGATCATTTGGACCTGCTATTGCGATTCGTCTTCTATATTTATTAAAAAATTAATTTTGTGAAACACATATCGATATGAACGGACACTTAAATTATTTTAAGTGTCCGTTAATATACACCGATTCCTATATTAAAACCAATTGTATTAAATTGCAGGGTCATGCTAAATACGAGTTCGAATATAAGGTAGAAGACCCACATACCGGCGATAAGAAGTACCAGAAGGAATCTCGCGACGGTGACAAAGTGGAGGGCCTCTACCACTTCGTAGAGGCCGACGGTAGACTAAGGACGGTCAAGTACCACGCGGACAAACACAGCGGGTAAGTACAACTTTGCAAATATGTCAGTCATGCTTGTACATATTCGTTAATTTGAAAATTATATAATTGACTGAAGTATCAAGTGCTATATTGCAATATTTTGTTACGCAAATCTTTAAATAGACCGTTATGTCAAAAAAATTAAAATTATTTTTTAAAGACGTCAAACAATGTTATTTCTAAAAGCGATGCCGGTTACTTTCAATCGGATTAATTCTATGGTATTATTTTTTTATCCACAATTGCATTTCACATAGATGATACCCACATTTTTCAGCATAAGTAAATGGTTAAGGAAGCAGTTTACCCAGAAAAATACCTTAAAGATTTTTGTAATTATAAGATCTTTGAATATTGAACATTTTTCATGAAAAATTAAGACATGTAGGCGATACTGATAGACGGATAGCTAAAAGCTATAACCAATAAGATTTACAGAAAGAATTAAGAATCAAGGCATTATGCCTCGATAAATTTCTTCTTTTCTGCAATCATTTTTTATTTATTTCTCCAATTCTTTATTTCAAAATTAAATATTTAAGTAGTTAAGAAATATAACGTTTTGAAAAGTCTGCAAACACAATCAATATTTGAATCGTGAAAAAATCTAGTGTTCGGCTGTCTGTTTGAACATTTGCATGGTTGCTATTAAATATGTATATATATATATATATATGTATATATATATATATATTTATTGTTGATAGCAAACATGGAGTCACTCAAAAATTCGACAACTAAAATAGAAAATCTATTTCAATATCATACAATGCCCCGAGTTCTTGTTAGAATGATAGCAAATCGTGAATGTTGATTGGCTAATCTAAGCCCTTAATTACATTAAATGTGTTCTATAATGTCGTGTCTCTTCTTTCCTACTCATACGAAAAATTGTTGTACAGAACACAATAAATTCGCATCGTACGAAAAGAAGGATCTTCAAAGGCCCCCTGATAATGTCCCGTATCTACCCTCAAATATTTCCACCCAACAAGGTTAAAAACTGCCCTTCGCAATAAATAAATTTTATCAATAAATAACTTAACAAACGGTCTAAATGACAATCGATCAATCGATCGATAATGAATCAATCGATCGACTATCAAAAGTCTGTCCAGCTGCATGAACTATAAACAATTTACTTTAAACTACCAATCAGAGTAAAGAAGACAAGGTCGCAAGCAAAGAACACTCCGATTAGCCAATCAGTGATCGCCATTTGCAATCATCCCAAAACGAGCCAGGAAAATTGTAAATAATCTAAACTTGACTAGGGTAAATGTAATTTTCTTTATGAATTGATGCTCGTACGATCATGAGACATGTGTGTACGCGCAAATTTGTATAGGTACATAAAAGGTATACTAGAAAGCTGAACTTACGTTATATCAGTTAAGATACATAAAAAATCCTCATGCAAAAGCGACCTTTCCTTTTTTAAACACAAACTTATGTCTTCAAACAAAAAACGAGCTTTTCTAGCTGTAAAAACGAACGGAATTGCTACCTGAATCAAAATTAAATTCGGTTAAAAAAATGCAAAAATGCAAATCGAGTTACTCAACTATATTATATATTCATTCATTAATATCAATTAATTATTAGCAAATTAATATTAGTTCACGACCATATGATTTTACACTTGCAAATTATTTATTTCTTTTTTAATTGCAGATTCAACGCCGAAGTGGTTCACTCAGGTCACGCCCACCACGAGCAGCCCAAGCACCATCATTAATTAATATTCATAGGTATTTTAAGTTTGAAAAAGTACAAAATTAGCGTATTACTGGATATTTACTATTAATTGTTTTTTAATAAATTTGTTATGCAATACTAATGTATTATCTTTTATTTTAAAATTAAAACCTGTGTTTTTTTAATTATCTTCTGAAAAGAACTTTCAGGTACTATATTCAAATAGCATGAAATATTATTTCCTAGATTTATATCAATGAATTGATGATAATCCTTATACAAAAACTTGTAGAAAATATTGGATTAACTAAAAATACAAATCGAACGTTAGTAACAAGAATTGAGTTAAATTTCATACTATTTTATATGTCGTGTTTTCTAAAAAAATAACCTAGATTGTAAAAAATTAACGCAATCTAATATTTTTCACTAGGTTTTATTACAAAAAGAAAATAGTTGAGAGCATTTAGGCTTATACTCTGGAACCCAATTTTAATAAATGAATTTTCAAAACTTTTCCTAAGGTCAAAAATATGAATTTGCTCCCAAAATTGCCCTTAAAGATTATTTTTCTTTATGCCATTTCATTAGTAGAAGACCACCTTCAATATTTTATATTTGACATTGCATGTTGTCTCAAAGATTTATAAAGATGGAAATATATTTAATTATCAATTGTTTATTAAAACTGTTACTAAAACAGTATTATCAACCTAGCCTCGTTGATACACTTGATGCAGTTTTAAAGCTTATAAAAAACTTGCACGGGTTAAAAATATATAAAAAATTCATAAATGAAAACGCTGCTGAGATGTTTAAACAAAAAACTTCAAGAAAATTAATATATTTGAATTTCGGTATATTTGGCATTGTATGTTGTCTCAAAGATTTATAAATATGGAAATGTATTTAAGTATCAATGATTTATTAAAACTGCTCCTAAAAACAGTATTACCAACCTAGCCTCGTTGATACACTCGATGCAGCTATAGAGTTTATAAAAAAGGTGTACGAGTACAACTATGATTAGGATACGATAAAATACCAGAAGACTGGAAATGGAAGGTGGTCTTCTGCGCCTATAAGACTGAAGCGAAGAGCTTGTGGAAGTAGAAAAAAATGATTCAGTTGCTCTAAAGGTTGCACACATCGTAAAAGAGTAACATGCTCGAACGCTACAACAATGTCTATAGATAAAGCCAATAAAGGCTTTGAAGAAAATAGTCCACCTTTTTAATTTTGAAATCTATATAATAAAAAATATTTGTTAATAATTTTTGTTTGCTTTATATTGTTTATTAAAAAATAATTGTTTACTATGAAATTGTAAATTTTTTTCACTTTCAATGATATTTACCTGTATTTATTTTAAAGTAATTACGGATGTATGTTGCAGGGCGGCCACCATTTTGCATCAGTAGATAAAAATTTCATGTTTTGACGATAATTATTAGAATCTTCATTTTCTTTAAAAAAAATTGTAAACTAATTTCGTCATAATTATAATTTTAAAAAATTTTGAATAATAGTAATTTTTGAAGGGTGAACTTCTTTTAAGAACTAAATAAAAAAATTATGTAAATTCATTTGATGTAAATGTGTTCTGCAGTTTTTCTTTATTCGTGTCTATTGCACTTAACTAAAAAAGATTGTAATATAATTAACGCCATCTGTTCCTAATTTAATAAACTTTCTTTAAAAATATACAGTAATTAGTTAGTTATTCTCTGCATATATAAAAATCAAGATCCGTGTATCTTTCTGTCTATAACTTGAATTCTACTTCATAGATTTGGATGTCATTTTCACTACCATGCAAAGTATTTATCAAAATAGATAAATCGGTGTAGATTTTCATCGAGTTACAGAACTATGTTAATATTTGTAAGACTTGCCCTTAAATGCATATGGTTAGGAAATGATATGGTTGGGATGACAACGACAACCACACTAAGGAACGTGAGAGGTAATTTGGACAGAAAGATGTTTTAATTCAATCAGCAATCAGCAAACATCATAACAAATATGTGTGCGAAACCACAGGAGAAAGTTAATATTTTTCATAAAATATTAAATTAAAAAATGATTGTTTCAATTCAATTGTCACTCAATGAGATGTTTAAATTAAATTATCAAACGTAGAAGTTGTGAACTTCGCAACTTCTACCTGAGCGAAACCGTTGGTGGAAGCTAGCATTGTTCTTATAATATTAAGATCAAAAATGATAGTTTCAATTCAATCATTAAGCAATGAGATGTTTCAGTCATCATTAATGGAATGCCTCAATTCAATCATCAAAGTTGTAAACATCACAACTTCTAGATGAGCGAAGCCGTGGGAAAAAGTTATTATAGTTCATAAAACATTAAGTTCAAAAATTGTTGTTTCAATTTAGTCACGAATCAAGGAAATGTTTCAATCATCGATATTAATATATTTCAATTTACTTATCAATCGTGGAATTTGTAAACATCGCAAATTCTACGTGAGCGAAGCCGTGGGAGAAAGCGAGTATTGTTCATGAAATATTAAGTTAAGAAATATAAGTTTCAATTCAATCATCATCATGACATATTTCAATTTTCATCAGTGAGATAATTCAACCATCACCAATAATATGTTTCAATTCAATTATCAATTGGAAGATGTAAGCATCACAACTTCTACGTAAGCGAAGACACTAAGGAAAGGAGCTAATATTGTTCATAAAGTATTAAGTTCAAAAACGGTTTGTTATTGTCAGTAATGTGTCATTTTTTCATCATTGCAAAAATGTGACCTTTAAGGTAGTCCCGGTTTGGCAAGTTTATTTGAAATTATTTCCGGTATTAAAAACTTTATTACTGATCTCCATTGTTATCTGTTCTGACACTCGTTTGACTGATTTCATTTTCATTTAATATGACTGATAAATGACTGATGTACAAATATCATGTTCATTATAAGAAAAAGATCATATGTTACCACAACTAAATTTACAGACAGTTAAAATAATCAGTTTGTTTCTGTGCCAATCAAATGTTTGTCTAATTTTCAAATAGATACGTCAGTTTGATTAAAGTTTTTCTTCTTTTACTATGCAAAACGTCTTATAAAAGCTTAAAAAAATATTTTACGCAAGCTACGAGTATTAAAAAGTTACAAGTATTATTAAGTGTATATAATGTGTGTAATTTTTTAAGTGTTAATTCAGTATTTGAAATTTGCGATTGCGATGCTAAAATATGTCAACTTTATCAGAAAATTAGGTGTAATGTAAAAATATAATACTTCTGCTTTCATTTGCTTATTTACTTTATTTCATATCGAGCTAATACTGTAATTTTAGCAAATACTGTAATTTACAAAGAATTGAAACCATTTTACAAAAAAACTATTTGTCATCGAAAATTTTCATTCCAATATTTTTAAGATAAATTTAAAGTTTATACGACAAACCGTTTCTGAAAATATTTCATGAAATTTTTTATAACTATCTTACGTAAAATGCTAACATATATAGTTTGGAATCTTGATAAACTGATCTTTCGATTTATATCACGCACGGTACATTAAATTTTAAAAAAATAATTACACCATCAAACACCGCCGTGGTTATTTTCGTGAAAAGTATTTTAAAAATTATCTTTCGTGGTATATTAAAATGAAATAAAACTTTTATTTTTAATCGTTTAATTAAACTACAACTTACATTTATTAAAAACTATGTAATAATATGAGTAGTAGTAGTAGTGAGAATAAATATGGCTTTGATATTATTTGAATACCTCTTGCAAATATGAAATCTATCTGTCAAAAATCATGGGTTCATTTTACGTGTGCGCAGTCTACGACATACGACATCCGGCTATCATTCTTCGCGTGGGCAGTCCACGACATCCGGTCACAAAAGAAGTATCACTTCACATAGATTTTAAAGTGACATGTTAATCACAATGTCTTACAAATTTTTTTTATATATTAGATATGTAAATAACCCGAAAATATTTAAGATAAGAAACTTGTTGCATTGTTATGGTTTATGTAATCTGTATACTTTAAATATTCAATAAATAAAAATATGTTTATTGCAAGTATTTGGATGAAGATATGGCAACTTGTACCAAATTTAAAAACAAATTTATTACACTTATCGTATTATGTATTTAAAAAAAAAACTTCATTCGCAGGAAGTCGTTGAGTAATCATAACAAGTCGATCACAAAGAAGTTAACGACTCGTAACTGACCTTTCAAACATACCTCGTCATGTCGAGTTAAATATTCGTACAGACTGCCTAACACCAAACGAAAAAAGTTATCATACAAATCTTCCAGCGCAGCAAATGTATGACTGGTTACTCTCAAACGAGTCCAATACCTCTTCGGAATGCATGTTATATCACATTTGCAACTCAACAAAAGAGTTTAAGCTATTATTGTTCTTACAGCTGTAGCGAAGTAAAAGTGATACGTAATCGACGTTGCAAATATGGGGTGCTCTGTTGCATAAGTTGATCGGATATAAAGGACAGTGGAGTATTAAAATTGATCACAGTTCGACATTGAGATTTAAACAGCCAACATCGAAATGTATCGAAAGGTAACCTCGTACTTTAGTGGTAGAATATTTACTAAATGCTGTCACCTAACAAACAACTTATATTAGAAAGGATGTTGTTACATACGTTTACACCTTAAAAATGTTTACGATAATATGTTCATCGACACTCAATTTTGTTAATGTTTGCTTAAACACATGGATAAAATATTTCAGAAATAAACATGTTTCCAAAACTTCAGAGCCACGTGCATTAAAGCAATGATACTTATTATAATTAATCATACGTGAATGTAGGTCTATATTAACTTGTATGCATTCTATATATAAATATAAACGAGTGGTATTATTTGTGCAGTTATAACTTTCGAATTGTTATAAGCGTGTGTCAATAGACGTTTGCATATATAATTTAAACACCTTCTGATTCAATTGGCCAAGTTATTCTGTTAACTTAAAGTGATTTATTTCATTGTGATACAACACCAATTTGCTGACACGTAAAATATATGTTTAAATGCTATTTAAAAATGTGGAAGCATTTTATTAAATCGTGCTCTACAAAACGTTTAAACGTTATTGTTTAGTTGAACCGTATCAGTTTTTACATAAAACAAGTTTCATAAATGCGAACAATTTACATATTTCAGATTCTATATATTTTGTTCTTAATATCAGCAGCCAAAGCGGCACTGAAGGCAGAACGACATCAAAGCATAAGCCTACATACAGTGATATACCTCGACGCCCCCAAACCCGGAGAAGAATCCTTCCAAACGGCTTTTGATCAACCTGCTGAAGACTCCTCATTGTCAGCTAAAATTACAGAATATAAACAGCCTGAAGTTGATCTTGGAGTCAGCATTAGAAAACCCGTCCATAGCTACCAGGAAGTTGATCAGCACATTGACGAATATGTAAACGAAAACTGACGTTGCTTTCTTTGATTATGTAACATAATTGCTATGCTAATATATAACGAATCCTTGCCTGGCTAGAAGTTATTTTAATTAGTTTCTAAAATATTTCCTGAAAACCTCACCTTTTATACTATATATTATTATGTACTGTATTTCAATTATTTTAAATATTAACACAAACTCAGGGATTTTTTCGAGATGAGAATTTTGACATTTTAAATTGAATTAGAAACAATATTAAGGTATTGTGTGAAAGAACCGATACGTTATTATATTTAAATTCCTAACAGAAATATACTTTACTTTTTTACGATAGTGTTGGTTGATTAAACTGGATTTAATCAACCAACACTATCGTCGCTTATTTGAACCTGAAATAGCCACTAACAACTTTCTATATGAAAGATAATTTCGAACCGAAATTCATCAATTGTTAAATTGATTACAGCATGCATTTTTTTAAAAATGTTGTTAAAATGATAACGTAGAAAAGTTCAAGTTGTAAGTGTATCCAATCTAATTCCTGTTGATGATCATTTTAATGCTGAATTTGAGACATGATATATGTTATAACGTTTTAACTCAAGACAATAGGATATTAAAAAACGAAATACTTTGTACTTACAACGTCGTTATAAAGGCCAGTAACCTTTTTTGACCTTGACCTTGAATTATTTAAACCATTCATGTCCCAAGAGTTTATTCAACGTAGCCAATTCTGGTAAAATGTTTCAACAAGTTTGATTTTTTTAAAATAAAATGGATGAATATTATGTTCACTTTCGGCAGTGAACTTATGTTCACTTTCAGCAGCACAAGATCACTTTCAGCAGTTTGTATTATGTGTTCCAGATTATGTACATAAATGTTAAGTTTATAATTATTTAGTGCATATGTGTGTGTGTATACACACACATACGCGCACGCGTGCGCTCGCACACACACACGAACACACATACACGTACGTGCACACGCACGCGCACGCGCCCTCGCACACACACGCTCGCGCGCACACACACACACACACACACACACACATATATATATATATATATATGTATATATACATATATTTATATATATATATATATATATATATATATATATATATGTATATATACATATATATACATGATATGAAAGAAAGATGTCTTTTTATTGTTGCATCCCATATTATATGGAAGCAAAGATTTAAGTAAGTGTTTAAAAATATATCAAAAGTTATGTGACCATTATTGAAGTGTTATCTTTACGACCGTATTACTGCATTATCAATTTAATGTTTACACTATAATCGTAATAGACCATAATAGACCTAAATTGCCATACACGATAACTTTCAATCATGTCATTACTTATATAAAATGAACGATGCATGAAGCCATATGTCAGTCAAGCGCTATGGTATTATCCATTGATGTTCCATCTATCAATATAAAAGAAGTTTCACTTCAAAATAAAAATTAACAAATATCGAAAAACAAAAATATGAAAAGTAAAAGTGATGTATGGCAGTACTAATTATCCGCACTTGGGAAATTTAGATTATTTTTTTTTAAATTTTCTTTTGGGCTCCATCTTATGTGTATGTATGCAAATTTGTACGCGCTTAATTTAAATTTTCCTTGTAATTGTTACCCATACAACATAAAGATATCTACGTAGAACAATATGAATTGTTATAAAATTAAATGTGTGGTCTTAACGTAAAATAATATATAATTAAACTTTATATTTTTATTTTTAATAAAACAAAACTAAATTTGTATTATAAACACTAATATCCCAGCATAAAGTTTTAACAAACGTTTTCTATGTTATTTGTTAGACAAGTCAACAGATAGCGTTAAGATTGCTTTAAACAGAAATAAAAAAACACGGATATTTTAGTCACAGTTTACGTTCATCGTCGATAATGAAATTACACTTTTATAAGTTTCTTTAAACAAATCTCCAAGGAGTGGGCGTGAAACACGCAGATGGGGAACAAGAGATTTGATTGGTATTTTTATTTATTACACCACTATGTAACGACGCGAGTCATATGACAATGAAAAGGTAAAAAAGTCCATAAAGACAAAATTGCAAACAGGGTTATCTATTACACCACTGTGTAACGACGCGAGTCATATGACAATGAAAAGGTAAAAAAGTCCATAAAGACAAAATTGCAAACCGGGTTATCTATTACACCACTGTGTAACGACGCGAGTCATATGACAATGAAAAGGTACAAAAGTCCATGAAGACAAAATTGCAAACAGGGTTATCGAATTTATCACACGACCGAGATCTTACAATATACCACGAAATAAATAATTAGATTTTTTTATATATACGTTTTCTAACTTTAATTCTATTTCTTCTCACCAAACTTTGCTCTGGACCAGTTTTTGTATAACGAGCGATATAACTGCGAAGAAGCTAATCGATTATATTACTGACTTATTTAAGTTTGGAACGATGTGGTTTTTTAAATTGAACATAAATGTGATGTGGTTTTTTAACTGTAAATCAGTACTTTTGCGAACTATAAGCTATTTTTTTTTATAAAATTACAAGCTGATGATTTCCAATCGTGTACATATTGATTGTTTCAACATGGAAGATTGCATAGCATTTTGACTAAGCCACGGTTTTAAAATTACGATGTAGAATTTTATATAAGTTATATTTATTATTTACTGGTTATAGCTAATTTCCATTTTATCGTTTTTATTCCTGTTTTTATTTTTTTTATGATTGCAGTTTCATTTCTTCATAAAGCTCTTATTAGTTTTCGAGGCGTCGAGACCACGCTCTTGTTGAGCAAGTGGCCAGTCATTTTCTTACAAAATTATTTAATCATGAAATATTACTATTGTCAAAAGTACTGAAGTAATTCTTTAAAAATGAATCGTATGATCTATTTTGTTCGTGGGAATATTTCTGGCGCCTGCACAGTTAAATATAGACTATTTTATGACAACGCTAAAAATATATTGCCGCTCACTTATTTGTAATAATATTTGGGTTGTTAATTTATAGACATATAATTAAGCGTTTATAATTAAATATGTTTATATTATATACGTTATGAATAAATTAATTTTTTTTTTCTATGTTTTTTTCATTTAAAACACATTTATCTTAAATGTTGCAATTCATCTCTGAAGTCATTTTAATTACTAACCATCATGTAAATATTTTTTGGAATAATATATTGGCCAATAACAGGTAGATAGCAAATTAATATCAAAATTGAAAATTATAGAATATTCAGTAATTAAGAAAATGGCTATTCTAATTCTTTACAAAACTTTCTCTAGGCGTTAATAATTATAATTTTGTTTTCGCACAGCGTTTAGATTGCCTATATTATTTTCAAAGGTGTATAAAATACTTGCTGCGTATATTCTATAACTTACGTGTAATTTAATTTTTTTTTTAATTATGTGTCTACATTACATTTTTAAGTCATTATTTAATCTGTTGTTTCTGTAATTGTTTTCAATCGTTTCGATTGCTTATATTCTGTTTTGAAAACATCTTAAATGCTTTATTATAATTTTTTGGTACCTAGTTACTTGCATAGTTACCAAATGTAAATAGGGATAGAATAGGTAACGTTTTTAATCACATTGTCTAGTCAGAATGATTCAACCAGTCGAACTAGATATAAATTTTCCGAAATGACTACAAATTTCTCATATTAAATTATATTTATTGAATAACTTTGTTGTGACCTAGGTTTTAATATGTGCATTTTGGCCGCCAAACTCGTATGTGTATAATTTTTTCATGGGTGAAAATGAGGTAAGAATAATTTTTCTACTGCTTCTGGATAACTATCAATTTTCCGAGGAAAACATAAGAGGTAAAAATTAAAGATCTTCAAAATCTCAATAAAAAGATCTATTACTATTTTTTCATAAAGTTAACTGCTTGTAAAAAGAAAAGGTAATAAAACTTGTAAACCTGAAAAACGTTAAACGTTTGAAAACTCTTAAATTTTTGCTTATTTCTTAAAAGCTTCATCTGTATATAGCTTTTAAAAAATAGCGACGGCTTTTAAAATTTAAAAATTTTAAAAGCCGTCGCTATTCTAAAATATTATTTCCTTTGAAATTACCCAAGTTAAGCACTAGTAGAACTTATACTACGAGGGTGCCGTAAACATATAGGTCCTATTAACATTATAAGTATATAGTTTTTCTGTTAAACTATTTATAAATAGTATCTTTAAGTAACACAAACGTTTCGTTTACGTCTATGTCTTTCACAGACATAAAAACATGATGCACAATTGGAAAATTATAAGAACAAGGATAATTAATGCAATAATCGTATGACCTTTATCAAGACTTCTAAAAGCTCTATTTTTGTCTACTTTTAGTTTGAGTACTTTCGGAAATAAAGAAGAAAACATATATTTTTCATATTTTGCGGTATACCTCTGAAGATGTACTGCCAACAAACATGAAATTAGGGGTCTCTTTTATTAAACCTTTCAAACGATACCCTTAACTATATAGGGTTTTCAACTTTCTAGAAAAACAAATGAAGCAGAGAGAAAGACAAACATGTCAGTGATCTTCTAAGTATTCCATTTTCACTGTTAATGTACTAAACCCTCAAAATTATCATTTGATAAAAATAAACACTAATTTTTAGCCATTATCGCAAATGTAATTGCTACTGCTCTAAAGAAATTAAAAATTTTAATAAATTAATTGACAAAACATCGTTTTGACATTTTTTCATAAAATTTATTGATTTCAAATAGGAATTTCCAAGGAATTTAAAAAATAGAACCTATTAGGATAACAATCCAGGAGTAGAGTATAAGTATCTTTTTTAAGAAAATCACTTGTTTTATGTAACGTGGTATCCCTGGTATCCCTGGTAGATATATATAACTGTTAGCTAGAATGTTGCTTAAATTATGGTTAAAATATATTGGGGAGTTGTCAAAAATGAAATGGAATGTATGCAGCCATAAAAATCAAATTTTGTGTAAAATTTTTGCCAATTTTGTGACAAAAGAAATTACAATTATTTATGAAAATTCATGATAATTTCAGCAATTTACTCAAAACATTCCAATGTCACTCCTACGTAAACATCTTCAATTCGGAAAGAGCGCAACCACTTTTGTTTTTGAGATCCAATAGATAATATTTAAAAATATCTTCCATCTTAATAAGTAAGTATTCAAACTATTGTTATGATTTGTCTACAGATTTAATACACTACGAATGGACACATACTCTACTTTTTCTGCATCACCCGAAATTGAGTGCCCTTGTGTTCGTAAATGTAATTATGTGTGAGTGACTTTAAGTGCATATCGATATAGAATACTTATGTAGTCAAACTTCATTTGGAGAGTCGATTTTGTTTATTTTCACCCATAATGATTAAATTCCATACGGGTGACTCATGTCTCAAAAATGGATTATTGATTAAGTTTTATGTAATATAGCAATACAGAATATACTATATATATATAACAGGTATAGAAATACAGCATACAAGATGCTGTATTTCTAATTATTACATTTTTCTTTGTTTAACCTTAAAAATGTTGGTTGTATTTTTGTTATATGGAATACAAGTATAGGATAAACAATTAATATAACATTTGTAACGTGAAAAATTTATATTTTAATTTATTTTAAAACATAATACAATCAGTCTACCACCGAGTGTCTGTTATTATCGAAACTAACACTTTGGCCTCTTCAAATACTTAATGTTAAACGGAATGAAATATTATCTAAGTAACCTTTAAGTACTAAGTATAAACAAATTAAAATCGTTTTTAAAAAAATAACTACGAGCAGATGCTCAAACAAAGAAATTATCGCAGCAAAATTTATAATTATAATATTTCGAATATTTTTTTTGCTAGTCACTATAATAATGTTTGGTCTTCCAATAAAATAATTTTATCCAAACGGTTTCATAAAGTTTTGATTGATATTTTTTTTTAGTTTTTTTCTTATCTTAACCTTATTTTCAAATAATTTTCAATTATATATTTTATTAATACGTGGCTCTCATGAGGATTATGCTTGTATGAATGGATAATAAAATATGAAAAAAAATTAATGTTCAAATTGTATATTTCTAAATGTGTTTTGCTAAGATTTGTCTTGTCAAAGTTTTATTTCGAACATTCCCTAAAATAAAGTTCACATTTTAATATATACCAAATTCATTTGATGTATAAGAAAAAAAACTTGACATTATATGTATATTGACTTGAATTTATATATATATATATATATATATATATATATATATATAAATATATATATAATAAATATATATATATACCAACATAATAAATTGTGTTCCTCAGAAGTGTTTGCATTCGAATTGATATGGTAATTAAAAAATTCAATACAAGACTTACTGAAGTAAAAAAGTCTACGTTTATTATAATTGGCACCATTGCACGTTACAGAGGTTATGCTTATTCTAAATGTGTTTAACTGATAGTACAAGATAGAGAAAGTTTAAAAAAAATTAAAAAGATAGCCTCCCAATAGAAGTTCACCTAAAAATTCAACAGATGGCGCTGCTTCATTTCTGAACTCATAAGCGAATGCTTAAAACAAATACTTAAAAACTTGACTTCCGTAAACTGGATTTTTAATTAGAATATTATATGTGTTTCATTTAATTTTATCCTGAAATGTAACAGATGTCGTAATTCGTTTTTTAAAACACGTAAACGAATGATACATGCGAATCGTACTTAACAACACACTTTTGCTTCCTCTATTATGCTACTGAATGCGCCTAAATACCATATTGATTAGCGTTATTGATAACTTTAAGGATACTTTACTCGGCTTGTATTTGAAAAATTTGACAAAAAATCGATAAAAACATTTTGGTATTATTTTGACAACATCGTATATGAAGAATAATTACAAAAGCTTCATAATTATAAAAGCTTCATAATTATAAAAGCTTACGCAAACAAAGACGCGGGCACAGATAATGTGATATAAACTCTCTACCAAAAATATTTGAGTTCTTATTTTAGACGATTTCAACATATCTTTCGATCCTCATGTTTTTTAAAAATATAATGGGTTATGGAGGGTTAATAAGAAAACCAATTACGGTATACGTAACATCCGTTGTAAAATTAGGAAGAAATAGAATAAATACTCCAAAAATAACATTTTGTAAAAGTACTAGATATTTTTATTAGTAACTGCCAAAGCGTTTTTCTATTTATGATGATCAGCTTCACTGCAATATCACAAAAATAAGGAAATATTATACATACTTGAGATCACATTCAATTTAGGATTTGACTGATCAAGTTTTAGGTCTACTGTATTGAACAATACTTTTATTTAAACGTGATATATAATCATGATTTTTTAAAATGTTATTTACAAAATTACTTAAATAAATAACTTGTTATTTACAGTTATTTACGATTCACGATTATTCATTTAACCACTATAAACGTGGAAGCAAATATACCAGTCACTGTTAAATATATTATCATTAGAACCGGCTCACGATATTATAATCAACGACATAGAAAAGCAAGCCACAATTTTGGTGCTGTAGATTTAAGACTTTTTTTTTTATTTTTTGTTGTATGTATGTTTCAATTGAAGTCGTTCTAGATCGGAAGCAACTTTCTCTTTATGAAATATTTACTACTGTGTTTGATAAAATTATAATAAATGATATACGAGTCAGTCTTGGTACAATTCTGATTGGTAGCCTGTTTAATGGAATTTATTATAATAAAAAAAACTGCACAGGATCAGCTTGTGTGTAATTCAACATTTTTAACAAAACCTTCCGACGAGTAATACTTTAGAATTTAGATATTCTATATTATAGACATGTATTTAATTGTGATTAATAAAAAGTAATCACAATTAAATCAATAAAAAAAAAAGTAATCACAATTAAATGCATGTGTATAGACACAGTTCACATAACCCTTTGAAAAAAAATTTAATCTTTACATTTTTAAAATTTCGTTCCTCGTTCTCGTAAACATTAAAGAAAAGAAACCCTATAGAATCACTTTATTGTCCATTCGTCTGTCCATCAAAGTCCTTTTTCTCAGAAAGAAATTGATATATCAAGTTGAAATCAAAATCGTATATCTTAAGACCTTATATTGCTGTAAACAAAAAATATATGGCCCTTTCATGTAAACACCACACTGGCACTCGGTAGTTTCTACAGTTATTGACCTACGAGCATGCAAGCATATGCTTCAGATAAAAATATTAATACGTATTAATATTTTTTTCTATTTTTTGTTTTAAAACCTCCCTTTATCAATGAGTGAAGAGAGAAGAAAATTTTAGTGCACGATATAGTGTAGGATATCGTCAAAAAGGTTTTTTAAAGGTCAAAGGACGCGCTAAAAAACCACTAACACCTTTTAAGAAAATGTTTGCAGCGGTAAAGTGTTTTTTTTTAATATTTTGCTACATTTTAATTGAAATCTCTACATGAATTTGATACAAGTAGAATGAAAATAAAAGCAACTGTGCTCTTGTGACCAATGGACTGATTTATTTTACGGTATTTATTTTACTACAAAGCAATAAAAACGTCTCTCCAGAATGTTTTAAATCAATGAAATTTTAATGCAAGTTGTAATTTATGTTATTTATTAAAATATATTATTCATTTCAAATATCCTGCATAAGTTTTAATAAAATTAATAATCCTAGACTACATTATTTAATTATTATAGTGTAATTTAACACTAAGATGACTAGAAAAAATTAATTATCAAACAATTCTATTTAAAAAAAATAATATTATACAACACTTTTTTTACTGGTGGATATAAATCATTCTTTATGTTTTTATTTATTTTACCAACACGTCAAATATTCAAAATCCACTTTCTTCACCTTGTACGCTAGTAGCACCGCCGTTAACGGTAATAGCATATCCGATAGTTATTTAGATTTATGATGAATAGGATACGAGTATATCATATATATATATCTAAATAAATAATATCATATACACTAGAGTAACTATCAGTATTTACAATAGAACTAGGAGTGCTATCATATACACTGGAGTAATTATCAATATTTACAATAGAACTAAGAGTACTATCATATACACTAGAGTAACTATCAGTATTTACAATAAAACTAAGAGTACTATCGTATACACTGGAGTAATTATCAGTATATACACTAGAGTAACTATCAGTATTTACAATAGAACTAGGAGTGCTATCATTTACACTGGAGTAACTATCAATATTTACAATAGAACTAAGAGTACTATCATATACACTAGAGTAACTATCAGTATTTACATTAAAACTAAGAGTACTATCATATACACTAGAGTAACTATCAGTATATACACTAGAGTAACTATCAGTGTTTAGATGACATTTGAAATGGAAATACAAGATTAATTAAATATTTAACAACATAACATATGTTATCAAACGTAGTATGTAGGATAGTAGTTAAAACCAAAAGTGTACCTACAGCCTTTATTTATTCTAATGATAAACTATTGTAAAAAAAGCTAAGAATGAAGATGGTTGAAAACAGCTGAGGACAGAGAGGAGGGGCAAGAATATCCGCATATAACGGAGACCAAAACAGTCGCCGAGCACGAATAACTCTTTATGGAATTTTTTTTATAAAAATACACTATTTGATAAATCGTAGGCTTCTATAGTGATAGAAAAAAGAATTACCAAAATCGGTCTAGAATTGCAATTGGTGGCGTATCCTTATTCGTATAATACATTCGTAAATACGTATAGAGTAAAGAATTAACATGCATTTAATTTTTCAAAGGCAAATGGAGATTATTATAAATATTTTACATTATTATAAACATTAAACATTTTTAGAGTTATAATTACTTAAATTGTTAAAACTCGAAGCCGACGCGCTAGTCTTTAATAAAGCAAGTGTACATTACCGTTAAAATAAACAAGTTTTTAATTTAAACATTGAACTACATCTATCTTGGCTGTAGATGGAGGGTGCCTTCGAAAGGTATCTTCGAAACTCCCCCCTCCCCACTCTCTCTCTCTCTCTCTCCCCCCTCTCTCTTTCTCTCTATCTAGCCTCTCTCTCTACGAAATAAATAATAAAAAATAAAAAAAGGTTCGTTAAGTGCCGGTTGACCTCTCGCTATGCGGGTTATATACACACTTAGGTACATATCAAAGTTTAAATATTTAAGAGCGTATAGTATTTATATTAAACTATAAATATAGATAAAATGTTTCAATACATAATAATATTGCTTGTTAAACCTTTCAAAAGCTTAAGAGAAGTAACTCGGTTAGTTATATCGATTATTTATTAAAGCAAATTAACCGAAATAATTTTGTATTGAATTAATTGTTAAATGCCGCTGTCTTCACTATTATCGATTTTGACACACACTGTACAAAATTAGAAATAGAAAGACGACACAATGCAAAAGCTCTTTGATCACTTATGATATGTCGCAAAGAAAAGTTCTTGCCGAAAAATAGTTGTATATATTTTTGATCACTCATGATATGTCGCAAAGAAAAGTTTTTACCGAAATGCTCTTTGATCACTTATGATATGTCGCAAAGAAAAGTTCTTGCCGAAAAATAGTTGTATATATTTTTGATCACTCATGATATGTCGCAAAGAAAAGTTCTTACCGAAATGCTCTTTGATCACTTATGATATGTCGCAAAGAAAAGTTCTTGCCGAAAAATAGTTGTATATATTTTTGATCACTCATGATATGTCGCAAAGAAAAGTTTTTACCGAAATGCTCTTTGATCACTTATGATATGTCGCAAAGAAAAGTTCTTGCCGAAAAATAGTTGTATATATTTTTGATCACTCATGATATGTCGCAAAGAAAAGTTCTTACCGAAATGCTCTTTGATCACTTATGATATGTCGCAAAGAAAAGTTCTTGCCGAAAAATAGTTGTATATATTTTGATTGTGTTTTAAATATACATTTAATTATGCTCCATTTGATTAGCGAGTGATCAAAAATGACATTCCCAAATTCAGGGTATGGCGAGGTGCTTCAATAAATCTGGCGAAGTGTAAATTGGGCTCGATTTCCCGCACCTCCTTTGAAGTTAAATTACTTCTTTATCATTAAAAAGAAAATATTTTTATTGAGATAACATAAGACTTATTTTATCCTAACCGATATTCTCTATTTAATCGTTAATTTTTACTTACAAATTATTAGCGACCTCATCATCATCGTCTTTATTATTTAAACTATTCATTCCTATAAAGTCACGAGTGCTAAAATCCAGTGCAACAACGTGACAAGTGGTAAAAACCATTTTTACAGAAGAATCACTTACAGATTTCGAATTTGGAGAGCGTCACAGATTTATAATTCAATAAATATACATAATATAATTAAGGGACATAAAAAATAAATAAGAAGAACATTTTTGAACATATACCGCAGCTTATTACGCATATTTTCTGACATATAACAATTTATCTTATTTTTTAACCTTTACGACAATGTATGTTCTTCGTTTCGTAGAAGGTCATAAGCTAGGTATCATTTGTTATACCTAAATTACATATGACATATTAGAATGAAGCCAATCGTGCACCAAATTAAATGTTAAACAAACCTATCAACGGGCCGTGCTAGCAGAAATGAGGAGCTTTGATAAGACTTGAAGTGTAGCAATTCGTGATACACAGGACCGATCAACCTGGCCAAACATCGTGGATGCTCTTTGCTTCATCAACGGAACATAGGATATGACGACATACTCGTATAGAAATTCCATAAAACCATCTCACATAAAATAATATATATATATATATATATATATATATATATATATATATATATATATATATAATAAAGTTGTAACAAAATGAATTCTGCATACGGAAAATACTTTTAAAAGGATGATATAGAATGATAGTAAAAGCCGGAAAATACATTTTTGGATTTTTTGTATATCTGTCTGTGTGTTAATTCGGTCTTCAATCACACTAAATCTACTGTACGGTATTTTGATGAAATTTAGTGTGGTAATAGTTTAAACCATCTAACAACCTAAAGAATATTACATTATAGGATATAATTATATGGATATTACAGATATGAAAAGATTGATATTGGTATTGCCAACGCCATCTATTAACAGTTTTATTAAATTTTATGCTCATAGTTCCGAGAAAAAAAAATTAAACAACACAAAATCATTCTTAATAAATTTCTTATACCAAATCCTGCGTGAATGAAGTCGCGTTGGCACAGCTAATATAGGGGATAATCCTATATTAGCTGTGTCAACGCGACTTCACTCATGTAGGATTTGGTATAAGAAAATTTATGATTAGGCTTAATTGTTAATCAAGATTTCCGTGAACAAAAGTTCATGTTCCCCTCGTTTATAAACAATCAATGTAATTCAGTCTTTCCTCCAACTTAGCTCTAACCAAAAACAATATTTTGCATCAAATATTTGTGCACATTTCTCTACTTGCATAATGAGTCCCAAATTTTTACACGTAAGTGACAAGTACGTACGTGTTATGGATATAATTTTCGTCATAACGAAATGAACTTTCTTTAAAACTAACACTTATCACGTGCAGATAATTTATTTTCATCACGTCTTTCAACCTTTCCCTTTTCTTTTTCTCATAATATTAATATGAAGATGTAACGTAATTAACATCATAATATTATATCAGGAGGAAAAACACACTAGTTAGCCTGTAGAACCGACAAGATTTAAGGGCATGGTACTGGTTTTGAGTCTTTTTACTAATAGTATGTCAGCAGGCCGTTTTTTCTAACACTTTGTAATTTTATAAAATCCTAAATTGTTAATGAAACTATAATTATTTTCATAGAATCACAATTTGCTATAATATCGAAAAAAAAATAGCGAAAAACTATATTTATTCAGGATCAGGATCACTCACAAAAGTAGCTTAGATCGTAAACGAGTTCATTTTTAACGTAAGTACAGAAGCGATAAATCATAAAAATAAAATTTAAAAGTATTACAAATATTGTGTGAAAAGTTTTTTTCATTTACTAAGTAGAAAAAAGAAAAACGCCCCAAAATCTACTTTAAAGCCCACTTTAGTAACTGCGTCTCCACAGAACATCATTTAGTATTGATAATCATTTATTTGGGAAATGGTACGTGTGATTCAATACTATTATGCAAATAAAGAATATCTGGCTAATTGTTTATTTTAATATAAGAAAGAATAACTTTCTTGCGTGGCTTACGTAGGTACGCTATATAAACTGAACAAATTGATAATTTCTTACCAGGAAACTAATAGTTTTCTTCCGGAGGCGTTAGTTTTATCCAAAGCACCATGATTTACTATTTATATAATAATACATATAACAAAATTAAATTTAAACTTTATTAATTAACTAGAAATTAGCTTTAATATTTTACAGGAATACTTATTTGCATCAAATTTTTTGCTCAGTTCAGAGAGCTAATTTAAAACTCTATATTTGGAAAACTTAAATGCAAAATATTTGTCGTTCGTACATTGTGCCTCACCATTACATTTTTCTACAGTGATGTAAGGAAAGTAGATAATAAAGACTTCTATCAAATTTACCTTTCCCACTCATGTTGGCAATTGGCGATTTTTTTTATTAATCAGTGAGGTTTTAAATTACATCATCATTCAAATGGATACGATTCTCGTTACTAATACAATGAAAGAATAAATATATTAGCCGACATCATATTTGCAACAAAATATAACGTATTTTTCTGCTAGATGTGTAAAATTCATATTTGCAATCAAATAAAATGTATTTGCTTCTATATGTGTAAAATTCATATTTGCAACAAAATATAATGTATTTTACTGCTAGATGTGTAAAATTTATATTTGCCACAAAATATAATGTATTTTTCTGCTGGATGCGTAAAATTCATATTTGCAACAAAATATAATGTATTTTGCTTCTAGATATGTAAAAAGTATTTGTTAATATCTTGTTCCTAAAACAAACGGCTATTAATCACGCCACCACACCCACGCACTTAATATCCAAAAATGATGAAACAAAACACGGATCAAGAGAAAAACTCAGTATTAGGATATCACGTAATATCAAGATTTCTAACCATTAACAGAGATTGTTAAATATAATTATATTGTAAATCATACTAATAGCTCGATGCAAAGTGGAGCGGGCTGTAGTTAAGTGAAGAGTTCGCAAATTCGTGTTACCGCTTGATGCCGTTATACATTGAATAATTTAATATAGATGCTAAGATGTCTCAAATTAATTTGATATTAGATGCTAATATATCTCAAATTAATTGTTTTGTTTATACAAATAAATAAACTCTGATTATTAAATGTAGGCACCTTGAATATTGAACTGAGAAAGAAAAAATAATTTTATTTAAAATGTGAATAATATAAATTATTCAGCAAATAATAATTAGAATTCAATATGAGAACAAAAGCAAGTGGTAATATAAAATATAATGCATAAATATGTATATTTTTGGTAAAACCGTTTCCCGTCTAATGTGCTTGATAAAATCTTGAAAAGCTATTGTTTTGTGAAAAACATATAATTAACCTATGTCAAAAGCCATTTTTATGGATAATATTATATACATAACAAAACCCTACTATATTTTTTGATTTGAGGACTCAAAAAATATATGATTTATGTATATACTCAAGAATATAAGTACATATTTTAAGAGTTTTTTTTAAACTTTATAGATTACGTAGGTAGTGGAAAAAATATTGTCGGAAACTATATGTAAAATAATGATGATATAAAATAAGCTGATGGAAACTTATGAAAGAAATTAATGAATGAAGGCAGCAACAAATGCAAGTATTTAGATTAATTTCAAGTTAACCTAGAATAAAATAATTTTAGTCCCACGAAAGGTGTCTATAAATTATTTACATGAAAACTTCAAATTTAGTCTCAATGATTAGCTTTTCTGAAACATGTATTTAAATTATATAACAATAATTTTTTATTTCTACCTTAGTTCAGCTATTTGTCTCCGCGTATTAACTAAATCCAGGCTAACGACATTTTGATGATATACTAATGTAAATATAATATATAATCTAATTTTTTTATAATTATTTACTCAAATGCTGATTATAGTACAAGTTCAATAAATATGGGGCAAGTAAAGATGTAAAATGAAAATGAGATTTGTTGACACGTCGTTTTGCGAATCAAGAAGACAGTTGCAAAATAACCCATGATAACGCCCCTGACTCCACGCTTGATAGGATAACCACAATATCCAAAGTGTGCAACTGAAATAAGAAAGCAGTAAGTCGCCAAAGCAACCACAATGACATCATTAACTCCAGGAAGATTAAGGTAACCAGTAAACCCAAAAAAGAGACTGCCATAAAAAACACTAAATATCCCGAGACGAATAAAAACTCCCCTACAAGAACTAATTGTCGAGGAAATGCCGCAAAACCATAATAAGTCTTTTGTCCGGCCAAATTTTTCAACTCGCTCGTTTGTCTCTGTACTTGCAAAATTAAAACTTAATTATGTAATTCCTGAGTAAATACTGAGATGCAAAAAATATTATATTTGGTTGAGTAGAGATTAACAACTTCTTGCAAGCAAATAACTCACCGATTATACAATATAAGTGGATGACGAAAGTGCGTTTTGATTATAAGAATGCAATAAACGAGCAGCTGTTCATTAAACATTCAATTAAAACGACCCACAAAGATTGCTGATATAAAAAATAATAATCGCAAGTAAGACGGTGCTTATAATTAAATTTAACGCTTTCAAAGAGTTTGTCGATGAATCACTATAACGGGTTCCATAAAACGATACAAATCGGGCCTTCGTAAATGATAGCGAACATCGATTTACAGTTGAACTAGTTTGTAAGTATTACAGATATACATAGTTTAGCTTCATTTCTGACTTAACTTTGGCATGACCTCTTGATAATAATTTTGAAGAATAATTACATTTAAATTTGACGAACTTCGTAAATATTTACCACACCGAACTTTAATAATAGACATTGACTCCATCTCACACTTGATAAATTGTTTCACTTAAGTTACGTAATAGTTAATGAATTAACTATTAAGAGTGTTAATAATATTCGTACATACTTACATATTAAAATAAATAGAAACTATTTATCAATATTTTTGATAAATTACAAATCGCCCAATTATTATATAAATATTATTATTATTATATTCCAGTTATTTTTAAGAAATGTATTCATGTCAGCTATAAATTATTGTCGAAATTTATTACCGAACGCATTCGTATAATGACTTAAAACAGCGACTTTAACGCCTTAAGCAACCAACGAATTAAGAACAAAATACGCATGCGAATTAATCGACGTTCCACTTGCTAAAGACAATAGACACTTTTACTGATGGTCATACTGCAATAGCGGTTTCATTGTTTACTCCTCACACGCTCCATAATACAAGTTTTTGAAGCAACGTTATCTGAATAGTTTCACATTTTAATTGAAAATGATGTTCTGAGCCATGCTGTGAATTACTTTGTCTTGCGAGGTTTGGCCCGGTGTCTACTCGATGGGTTGCCGGGTGCATTTTCTGCAATAGCCTGTAATGCAATTCTCGTTTTAATGGTTTCGTTATATTCGTGATGGCGAAATAATGCAATTAGTTATTGAGGGGCATTTTTTGATTCAAAAGGAATTTTAGAATGACAGTGTAATAGTGAAAAGCGCAAATAAAATTTTTTGGTATTTCATTCATTCACCAGATCAAATTTTAGATATTAATTTATGTATTATGAGAAAAATCATGAAAAAATTGTTGTACCAATACAAACAAACAGTTATTAAAATTAAATTAATTATATAGAAAAACTTGAAAAAATTATCAAGTCCTGTGACTTAATGAACGTTCATCTCATGTACGGGAACAACAGAAAGACATATTGGAAACGATAATTTGAAAAGGATATTATACTTAAAAGCACTCAATACCAGATCTCGAAGCAGATCAAAAGAAAAGCGGTTCGGTGAAATACTGACTTTAATTAAATAAAAATTCACAATTAAATAAAACAACGTGATGTAGTATTATTTCTACTTTCTTTCTTCAGGTGGGCAATTTGTAAAGATCTTTGCTAATCGCCCACATGAAGATGTTGTAATACAACGAAACCTAGGTCGTGGTAAAGATCTTAAAGAAAGTAGAAATAATACTACATCACGTAGTTTCATTTAACTGTGAATAATTAATTTCTACAAAATTAACGCGAAATATATTCAATATGCGAAATATATTCATTAAATAAAAATTACTAAAAAATGTCTGGTGAAACATAGTGGAACCGACGTGTTCTCACAAGGGGCTTTAACGCCAAGAAAAGAAAAAGAAGAAAGAATTTTTTATATATTTTTAATTCATAAATATTATTTAATTAATAAATTTTATAATTTTTGATAATTTATATAAATATAAAAATAAAATATATTTACTTTACCGATGATAGCGTCATGGTACAGTAATGGTACATTTAATTATCTTTCACTTAAGCTGGCGTCGAGAGCATCTTAAATGCATCTTAAAAAATATTCGATTATGAATTCTAATCAAATCAATAACATCTGCCCATGTAACACTTCATCTTCTTCTCTCAAATTACGATTATATAAAAATTGGACATCTATGACTTTCATCGTCAGCGTGTTTATCAACATGAAGTGTATAAAACTTCAAATATTTAACAGTACAAGTACCCATCATAAGACGTAAAGTCATGCATTATAATTATCTGCAGTCCATACAAAGTTACAGAAATATATTTTTTTTAAATTACTATTAGTTTAATATTTACCATCTATCTGAGAATACGATAAGAACCAATATACATCTCACCCTTCACATCTACATGAATTTAATAATATTGAATTAATTTAAATGTAATTTCTGAACACACACCAAAGGTGTACATAGCATAATCTTGTGAATATCAATTGCAATCAATGGTGAATAATTGATTTAAAAACAAAAGGAAATAAATTTCCCTTACAACAAATTTATTTTACACTTCAAAACAAACATAACATTTAAAAAAACGAAAAAGAATGAAATGCAATTTTAATCTGTTTTGCTACTATTTTACTTATTCAATACTTTATATATCAATACTTTATATATCAATACTTTATATATCAACACTTTATATATCAATACTTTATATATCAATACTTTATATATCAATACTTTTTATATCAATACTTTATATTTCAATGGTCGTGACTTGTTTCTCAAATTAAACATATTTAATTACAATATTCGTTTATGATTTTTGAAATATAAACAAACGGCAAGAAAGTAAAATTTATAACATATTTTGAGCTACCATTTTTCAGACAATATACCAATGCTCCTGTTACATTAATGCAAACGTCTTTATTTCTAATATTGAATATATTTGGCGTTAATTTTGTAGAAATTCACTATTCACAATTAAATGAAACTACGTGATGTAGTATTATTTCTGCTTTCTTTAAGTTCTTTACCACGACCTAGGTTTCGTTGTATTACAACAGCTTCAGGTGGGTAATCTTTGCTAACAGCCCACCTGAAGATGTAATACAACGAAACCTAGGTCGTGTTAAAGATCTCGTGATCGTATTAAAGAAAGTAGAAATAATACTACATCACGTATTTTCATTTAACTGTGTCTTTATTTCTCATTTCAGCGCTTAATAAAGCTAATAATATTAAGAAAAAAACAAAACTTCACATGAACGTATATTCGGTAAGAATATAGACGTATTATAGTTATATAAATAAATTGAAACTTTAATCTAGTAAAATAAGTAAAATTTTAAAGATGCTATTAGATTAATCTATATTTTTATTGACTTCTATAAAAACCAATAATATTACTTTAAGTTTAAACATTTGTACCAGTAGAGTGTTTTTTGGAGTTTATACATATAAGCTTTAAAATTTATTTTTAAGTTTAGGTCAATTCATTTGTTTTATGTTCACAAATTTGGTAAGCCATTGAACTATTTTCTTTCGTTTTAATTAAATGTTAACTTAATTTCCCTTGTACTTACGATCCCTTCGATATCGTTTCAAGACGCATTTATTCCGAGACTTAATTAACCGCACGAGCTTATAACTGTTACATAATCCGACCGTAACATTCCAGTTTAACGGCGTCGTGTTTATGCGGGTATATGTAACGCAGCATTCGTGACCGCACGTTTTAACTATGCCACAACAGAACTGTCAACCTCAAACAAAACTGAAAGGCGGAGATTTACTTTCGTAGTGATTCAAATTAGTTTAATTAGTTATGTATCTTACTGATTTTTAATTCAGACCATTATCTGAATTTTATTTCCGATTATCCTAAACGAGTACTAACATTCCCGAGTCGAATTTTTAAGATTGCTGAATGCGTAGTTAGCAATTTAACACGTTCGAGGTCGCACTGTGAAATTGAAGATTTATTATTGTTGTCTGCGACCATGAACTTATGATTGTTTTAAAGTGTGTGAAGTATCGATTTGTTGCATTTGATTAGATCGACATTGAAAGCATATAATATACTTTCATTTTAAAACCAGAATATGTACGTAATTATATGACTTAATATCAGTATATAATAATCGCATCAAATATGTAGTGATTACTGAATAAATAATTAATAATTTGTTACAGCAAAAAAAATGGTGCATCGGGAGTTTCCTGCATCGGTTTTTTAAAAAACAAAACAATTTGGTTTTGTTTTTTATAGCCGATTAAAGCCCTAAAATAAATTTTTACAGCAATAAATATTAAATAATACGTAATAAAATTAAATAGAGGGGACTTATACATTATCGTAAATATCTCAAAAAGTATACATCTAGAATTATCGTTATATTTATCCTGCAGTATTTGCGATTGCTTTCAAGAACCGTTTTTTTAATAATTTTAGGTTCTATATGTACGAAAACAAAGGGCGGGGGTTGGATTTATTTTTTTGGGTTTTTTTAGTATATCTCCGAAAATATGCTAAAAATATAGGAAAAGTGATTTAATATTATGAAGTAGTTTTGATACCCTTATAATTAGTCCTTCCAATCGATATCTCTGATTATATAGGGAATTTTGGTATTTATTCCGAGCGCTTAATTTGCTCCCCACCCCTAAAATTTCCACATAGAATATTTGAGTGTTGGCCATTGAAATATACTCCAATTGATATTGTTTATTACTGTGTCAAACGCCAAGTTTTTACGTTAAACGGTTTTTGAGAAAAACGACGGTGACCGATGGACATATGAACGAATGATCTTAAGAAGATTTCGTTACTTTTTATTTTAATGCGCGAAACCCAAAAAACTGTAAGAAATCTTGTGAATTAATCAAAATTGTTTGGGAAAAAAGGAATTAGTACTATTTAATCAATCCCTTTTAGTTTCGACTGAAATTAAATGCAAAATAATTTCCATAACATGTTTTTCTTTTTTCATTAAATCTCATTGGAATTTTTGAGTTATTTTCCACATTTACGATAAATTTGTTACTGTTAATATATTCTGTTAATTTTTTTTCTGTTAATTATTAGTATAGAACTACGAAATAAACGAATGGCGATCTTAACCATTTTAGGTTAAGATTGGCGTCCGTTTGTTCGTTATACTGTGATATGCGCATCTATTTTACTTAATTATGCAATAAAACTACTAATAATTATTCAAATAGTAAATGATATATTGATTATACAAAATTGTTTCTGTAAAATAATCCGATAAAACTGATAATTATATGTCAGTTCATGCAAAACTTGATAATAATTAGTCAAACAATTGTGGAATTATTAGGTGATAAAGAACTAACAGACACAGTTTTATATTTATTGTATCAGTAAGAATTACTTAGACTGTTAAATAATTTATTATAAAAATCGCCTCGCAGTTAATTCAGTAAAATTAGTTATTATAATTTAAACGAACACAAGAATAAACAGATAAAGAAAATATGTTTTATATATGTTAAAATCAGACTGAACTCACGTTTCGCTTAAGTTTGTAATAGGTGGTAAATTAATATAAGTGTCGATTTAAATATTTATTAGTCCATAGCCTATTTCATTAAATACGTAGGTATATATGTTTGTAATAGATAGTAAATTAATGGAATTGTCGATTTTAATATCTGTAAGTCGATAGTCTATATTATTAACTATGGAAGTATATAATGAAAGTATACTATGGAAGTATGTAATGAAATTATATTTCTTTTGAATTTTTGATTTACAACTTCATAAATCTAAGTATAAAATTTCAATATTTCGTTTCTATAAAATGTTGTTGAATTGGTAAAGTAAGTTTTCTTTTAAGATTCTTTTCGAAAATATAAGATGAAAATAATATAAAATGTTTTTTATTTGGAGTTTTATTATGAAGAATAACTTTATTTTCAATAATAAAATATCTTTTCTTTCAATAACTTTTCAATCATAATTTTATTTAAAGGTTCCTTCCTTGGTATTACCTATCATATTATTGAAGTATGTAAAGAAATAACTTTTGTTTTAAATTTTGGATTTAAAACTTCATAAATTTAAGTGTAAAATTGCAATATTTCCGCTTCTATAAGATGTTGGTAAACTAATAAAGCAAGATTTTTTTTCGAATTCCTTTAAAAAATATAAGATGAAAATAATCTACAACTTTTTGGATTTAAGCATTTATTACGGACAATAATTTTATTTTCCATAATAAAATATTTTTTATTTTCAATAACTTTCAATCATTATTAAATTTAAAGGTTCCTTCCTGAATATTACTGAAGTATGAAACGAAATAACTTTTGTTTTAAATTTTGAAATTAAAACTTCGTAAATTTAAATGTAAAGTTGCAATATTTTCGCTTCTATAAGATGTTGGTAAACTAATAAAGCAAGATTGTTTTTGAAAATATAAGATGAAAATAATCTATATCTTTTTTGATTTGGGCATTTATTACGGAGAATAATCTAAATATATTATTTCTAAAAGGTGTTTTTTGGTCGAGCGGCTCGATCTTTTTAACTACTGCACCAAAAAAAATTAAAAAATACCCACTTAAAGCTTATGTTTTCTACTTTGGGCGAAAAATATAAAAACATTCGTAAAAAATCTTTTTGTTAATAAAAAAATCAATTTTTATAACAATTGGCATGAGCGCCATCTGTGGGCGACACATCAAATATCTTAGCCAAATTGTATACTTGGAACACGCTAGATGGCGATATAGTGCGAAGACTTCGCACGGGTCAGCTAGTATTATAATAATAATATTTTTTTATATTCAATCATTTTCCAAGCATATTTTCATTTAAACTTTTCACGTGGATAAAGGTAAAGAATAATATTGAATTACAATTATAATCGACTTCTCTTTCAGATAAATAATAATTCTATCCCCCACTATTGTATATCATGTAAGACCACATAATATATTAGGTGCGCTGCTTCGTAAGTATGGCTTTGACGCTGCTCGGTGCCCGGTGTCCGCGCATCGAAAGACGTTTAACCCTTGTTTTAACTATAAAATAGTGTATCTAGAAGGCTAGATCTTATATTGTTCTCAAAAAACTATAACGGCTGGCTACACCAATTTAGCAATTCCGTTGTATTAAAAGCATTTGGAAATTGTCTAAAAAAGTTTCTAATTTATTATCGGCGTATTTGATTTATCTATTAAGTTAATTATATCAATATATAATATAAAAAAATAACAACACGGAAATAATCAAATATCGAGATAGCTAATGAATAAATATAAGCAAATCAACAAAACAAATGGCAATTCGTATTAATAATGTTGTCAGTTTTGCTCAAATGGTGATAATCAATCGTACGGATTTACAAAATTAAGCCTTGATATTATTTACTTTTAATTCAGATAAAATTTCAAAGAAATATTTTTAAAAATATAGACTCAATCATTATGAATAAAACCGAATAATTTCATGGAAACATTATGTATTTTGACTAATTGGATTTAGTTTTAAAGCATATTTTTAAACGTATTAGATACATTGCCTGTATTTTTAAAACAGCGTTTTGAAAACATATTTATAATCAGAGATAATTAGTTCAAAAATACTTATATTATCCAGTTAAGAGAATATATTTTAATATTTTAATGTCAGCACGTTTTTTACGAAAAAAAACGTGGACAAAAATTTTAGAGACCCATATTTGAAAACAGTCGTTGATTTCAACAATACTTTATACTTATTCCTACTTTATACTATTGGTAGGTTATGTTATAAGTACAAAGCTATCACTTACTTATAACATATGAATTAAATAGTAATGGAAAACTTATGATCTACGACTTACTACTTACTTAATAGTAAACTAAAGATGGAAATTGCGTGACGAAAAAGGTGCGTGGTATATAAAATTTATAGTTATTTACACTATAATCAGTGTTAGGATAATAAAATATAAACAACCGTTCAGCGTGTTATAGAATGAAGGTAATTCTACTAGTAATATACACATGTAGCATTATCTCACAAAAGGCCAACTTGGATCTAAATTGAAATTTCTTGCTACCTAACTAACCCCATACTATGAGCATGAAGAGCCTCATGAAAAGTACAACAGGCTTACTGCGTCGTTTCCTGTTGACAACATTTGTTAAATAAGACATAATTAACAGAATTTAATTTTAATTACATATTATTTTTTAATCACGTCTTAAATGACAAATGATACTTAATAAAACATGTCTGGTTATTTACGTTCTTTGACGATATTTTTTTATTATTTACAGAAAAATTAACCAGCTGCAAATGTAATGTTTAAACCATATTCAGCAATGTACTGTATGAGAAAACATAAAATCCAGGAAATGCCAATTGTCTTATTTTAATTTCATTTTTACAAGTCAAGCATTCCAAAATTATGTTTGATGATCACCTAACGTCTAAATGCAATGAAAAATTAGTTAACATATAAAAAAAACGAGCTTCCAATTTAATGCGTTTAAATTTTGCTCTTGCGCTTTTGAAAATAATTTTTTTACTGGCGAAAAGTTTAAAAAAAATTGTGATTATAATATTATTTAATTTGAAGTTTTGAATGCCTATGTTTGTTATTAAGCCACAAAAATATTTGAAAATAAGTATATTTTTAAAATTACAAGTTTCAGATATTTACGAGAGCAACTGAATATGAGTGCTCTTTTCAACTCTACAGTTTTAACACATTCAAAAATTTCAACTGTCTACTTTCTGAATTTGTAGTCGGTTGATTTCAGATAATTATCCAAATATATTTTTTTAGTGAAATTTGGTATTAAGAAATGAATAGCGATAGATTAAAGCGTTGTAATTTTAACGCTGTGGATTAGGGAGTTTGAGAAAAGATGGAAATTCACCGGTACTTCTCGTCGTAGATACATAATTGTATCAATCTATTCTGTTTCTACTGCGTAAATTTTTATATTCCTACAATGCGTTTTGAAGACGTTATTTGGATAATACACTTTTTTTTAGATTTTTAACAAAGTATTGTACATGACTCGAATAAAGCGCGAATTTCTCTAGTGTTCCTAAAGATCAGCCTTGCTGATGATAGAAATAAACTGGTTCAAACGTTACTTATACGATAAAACTGTTTAAGTATTGTGGTAACTCAGAAAGTCCATGAGCAAATATGGTCCTATTCCGCCGCTGAATTATCTTTTGCTGAGCAAATGACTATAAGAGTAATTGGTAGTTGTGAAGCTATGATGAAGGATTTCGCAATCGTTTAATGATGCAGCAGGCTTGAGAAGCCAGTTTACGAAGATGAAATGCTATTCAAGACACAGAAAGAGTTTTATGGATTTAACAACACCATTACAATTTAGGTATACATTTCCTTATAATTGCTGAATCGTTCGTTTTAGAAAAAGTTTTACAGCAAAAAATATTGAATATATATGGCGTTAATTTTGTAGAAATTAATTATTCACAATGAAATGAAAATACGTGGTATAGTATTATTTCTACTTTATTTAAGTTCTTTACCACGACCTAGGTTTCGTTGTATTACAACATATTCCGGTGGGCTATTAACAATCTTTGCTAATATCTCACCTGAAGATGTAATACAACGAAACCTAGGTCGTGGTAAAGAAATTAAAGAAAGTAGAAATAATACTACATCACGTAGTTTCATTTAATTGTGAGCAAAAAATATGTTTCATGATGTAATGAACAACTTCTGTCCTTACACATTTTTCGAAGCTTTTCATTTAAATCGACCGTGTACTACGGCATTGGTGCCTTATGTAGCAGGTAACGCAGAATATGGGCAAAGTGCGTTAATAATAATAATTTAAGTGAGGGGCTGATGGCACGGAACAATAATTGTGCAAGTACCTAGCTTGCACTTGACCGATTTGATATTCTTTGCTAATATTAAATCAATAATTATTTTTCATTATCTACATGTCATTTGTTTTGACAAATTTGTTATGTCAGAGATATTGTGTACGATAAAACAACAGTTGAAGCAATAAAAAGTACAAAGTGCCAACAGAGTCGTTAACGTGTTAATAAAAAGCAGAGCAAAAACAAGCTAATACGATTTGACACAGAATCGTGTGTACAATTCAACGCACTTGATTCCGCTAAGCATCGAACACTAATAAAACGTGAAATAGTCGTCGTCGGAAATGATCGTCGTATTAGAAAGGTGAAAGGTGTTTGTCAGTTAAGTTAAACTGTTCCACCGCCTAAGGACAGCCGGCGAGTTACGTACGATAATTTGGCGGATAAGTACATCAACTTTCCAGTTACAGCGTTCGGTCTGCAGTACCCAATACGTTTTTAAATAACACCGCGTTCAAAATTCTAATGAATATTTACATTTAACGATATATAACATATTTATTAAATTATTTATAAAACTTTAATTTTTCACATTGCCTTAAATATATTTAAAAAAATATATGATTATACATAGGGTTAGAAATCACTGATTTTTGGATTTTTTCTTCTGCTGACCTCTCATTATGCCGACTACCAAAATAGTAAGTCGATCCGAAGTGCCTTATAGGTGTTAATGACCAGCAAGTAAAACTATATATATATATATATATATATATATATATATATATAATATATATATATATATATCCTGCCTCGAATTATTCATAGCAATGTAAGCTGTTAGCTTCAGTACACAATATTAATTTCAACTTGTTATCTAGAGCCATTTCTGAGAAAAAGTGATTTGACAAACAGACGGACGTAGGAAGGATAACCAAGTAATCCTTTATGGGTCCATTTTTTTTATTTTGAGAGATGGAATCCTAAAAAGGAATCGAAAGGGTTTTCCCTTTCAGTTAGTAAAGAAAAAGTCAGAATCAATGAAACTAACTTTACACTGTGAATAAGCAAATAAGCTGAAATGTATTTCATATTTTCTATATAATTGTTTTTGTCATAAACAGGTGATATTCTTAAGATTGTCTCTTATAAACAAATATAATAAAATATGTGTCTTAAATATCAAATAATGTAATAGTGAGAAATATTAAAGTTTTTTTTAAGATTATTACTAACAGACTTATTGGATATGTACATATTTTAAAACACTGAATTAAAAAGATGTAAATCATGAAATATATTACTTTACCTCATACAAACGTTTTTAGGTATTCATTTTATGGAAATCATTAAAATTTTACTAACGTACATTACGATACTTAATTCAAAATCGCTTTCGCTGGAGTCAACCGAGTAGTAAATAGATGAAAATTGATTACATTTATTTTTGTATTCCCATTAAAATATTACAATTTAAAACCGATCAAGTGAGTGTCGGACCTTACATAAATTGGGGTTATGTAGCAATGTCACATTTCATAATTCATAAGTTCAATAGAAGCTGTAAAAAATTCTAACATTGGGACTTGCTATTGCGATTCGCCTTCTGTATTTCTTTTAAATTAATTATTGCAAAACATATTTAATTAATTCTTAATAATTTATCTTAACTACACTAGAAAGCTCAGAATATAGTAATTTCCATCTACGTCCTTTCGTCTATTTAATTTTTTTTTTAATTCCAAATTTAACGAAGTAGGATTACTCGAATTTTTATTTGAAAGTACTCATCTTAATTTAAGTTTTTGCGAATTTTTCCGGATTTTCTTCGCTTCAATTTTTAAATAAAAGTTTTAAACACATTAGAATTAAATTGAAAGGATATAATTTCATGAAATGGTATAAAAAAGGTAATGTTTTAAAAACAAGCAAATCTTCATTCTAAAAGAAGTTATTAACGACTCTCCACACAGTGGGGTACTCTAAGAAAGGTTTTCTCATCCCGATTTCTTAACAATTTTGTTTTGTCACGTATTAACTGAGTTTTTAATATGAAACATATATTTGCAAATTTCAAGCATGGAAACTTAAATCTTAAATTACAAAGACGTTTTACTACAAAACGCTAACAAAAGCAGTTTTATAAATCTTCAGTTTTTCTTCAATTTTAGATAATTTTCTCGCATATAAGTTCAAATAAGTTCAAGTTAAGAATTAAAAAGGCCCACATTATTAATTGAAAGGTAAATAAACATATAGATTTTCAGTTTTATTTAATAGCGAAAAGTACAAATTTTTCATGGATTCCTTTGTTGTGTATTGAAAATTCAAGTTTTCAATACACAATTACACAATAAAGGAATACGTGAAAAACATTTAGAAATATGTATATTTAGATATATATATATATATATATATATATATATATATATATATATATATATATATATATATCTTAGGAAACTATTTGTGTAATAATTAATTCATACCTGTGCTGTATGTGTTACCTTTTATAATTTCAAGTTCCGATCCTATTCACAAACCACCTTCTTAATTACTTCTTGAGTCCAGCCAGCTCCATCAATTACTCTTCAACGAGGTCATCCATCTTAAATAATTACTAATGACTGTAATTTCGTTGTATATTGGCAATCCATGAGTACTTGTAATCTGACCTCTCGACGCTACAGTTGAATATCAATACAACGCTGCAGATGTGATAAAATACAACTTAGTAAAGACAATTTCAATATCAATAAAACTGCCTAGATATTTGATATCAGACTCCAAAAGCAATTGCATTTGTTTAGTTGCAAGCAATTTAAATTTTTTTTAAATTTTCACTCTTTCCACATTCAAATCCATTTTTCCCTTTTTGTCACTTGTGAATGATGTTAATACGTATTTATTAAATTTTACGAGCTTTATACACGTAAATTTGATTGCGTGTTGCCACGTGAGCAATATTAAGCTTTTGATATTCCACACCTCGAAAGAAAAAAGGAAACCTGTATCAAACTCCCGAAAGTTTCAAAAATAATTTGATAGTAATTTTTGTGAGCAAATTAAGTATTAAAAAATGTTTTATTGATTCCGTATATAGCGTGGGGTATCTTTAGAAATTTCTAATTATAAGACTCAAATAAAATTGTTTTTTTCATCATTCTGTGTTCAGAGATTTACTACAAAATATGCACAAAAAATATGGTCACCTCATTATTTCTGAAACGACTCAATCTAAAATTCGTGTTGACAGAATTTTCGTGCTTAACAGAATTTTCTATTTTAACGTCACAGATGATGATTTTAGGAAATAATACTCCTTTTAAAATAAACCAATCTTGATTCTTCAAGATATTTCTAAGCATATAACTAAACACTTTTTAAAACAATATCAAGTCAAGTATTTTATCTCGAACTATCCTTTATCTCATTATAAGTGTATTTTATACTAGACACTACATATAAAACCGACCAGATTATCATATTCATATTATTTAATGATTTTAAGTTTGTAAGGAGTAAAGTTTTATTTGTATTGAACGAATTATACAACTGTCTTTAAAATTCAATAATCATATGACCTATTGTTCAGGATGTATGAGTGCGTTATTGCAAACAACGTGAAAGAGCACAAGTATGCCGAGAATATTTTTAAGTTAAAAGTTTGAACCGTTAAAACTATAATAAAGTAATGTATCGTAAACAACATGATTATAAAATTTCGTATACATAAAATTTTAATGCTATATATGTTCATCTACATGACATTTCAATGGTAGATGTATTTATCTACTTAAAATTTCAATGTTACCATGTTCATCTATATACAATTTCAATGTTACCATGAATATGGTACTATATAAAATGTAAACGGTACATGCATGTATAATGCTAATAAATATCATAATACAAATTGTCTGCAACAGTACATTTTCATATCATTAAGTATTCTTGATTGGAACAAACTAAACTACATTCAAATCATGTTTGAAATAATTGACAACAATGATGAAACACAATGATGAAACCAAAAAATGAAAAAACACGATGATGAAACCAAAAAATGTCCTAAAAAAAATTTGGCTCATTATAGGAAATTGTTTGAGTTTCGAATTTACCAGATTTAGCTATATATGATACCACCTGCATTCGAATAAAACACAGAAACCGTTTAAAATACCATCAATATATAAAGTATAAATAATTATTATATCAAAAAGCGAATAACAAAATACACAATTCTGATTCCTTTTTTTTTCAAACAATCCTAAGAGGAGCAACAATAGGCATATTATTTACAAACAATAAAAAAACTTCATGGTTATTTTTTTGGAGAGTTGTTTAATAAATTGTTTACTGTGAAGATACAAGTTAAAAAACAATTTTGTAAAATATCCAACTTATATAATTTTCAAAGGATTTATTATTTTTATATTTGTTATATGAAAACTATATTATCTGTTTCAATTGAAGTAATATATTTTTGATTAGTTTTGCGACAAAGCATCTTTCATACTATTGTGTAAGAATATTATTTTAATCTTGAAGACACACCGTTAGTGACTAATATGTATAACCACTTAACAATTTTGGTTTCTCTAGTATCTAAGTGAAATAATCTCACTGAAAAAACACTGTTCCACTCTCGATTATAAGAATAAATTTTCCTATCTTCTTCTTCTTAAATTTTTCTTTCTTCTTCTTTAAATTTCAACAAATGGCTTATTTGATTTAACTTACTTTAATAAAATCAAACTTGGTTTTTATACCACTGTTCTATTTTATGCTACTTCACCAATAACATATTGTCTATCGATTCTACATTATCAGATTATCATAGACTACAATATCTAAATTTATTATGTAAATGCACTACTAAAGATCCTGTTTCAGAGCATATTAAATAGTAAAACGCGCGCCTACCATTTAAACTACAAAGTTTAATTTAACATTTCTAAATAGCTGACCACTAGTTTCTATCTAATTTCAAAGTTTTCAGCTTTCAAAAATAATCACCAGCTTTCTCTCTCTAAATTGATTAAGCAGTTTAAATCTTCAACCGCTACAATTTTCCTTGGCATTGAAGAGAAATATTTTAAACGCAAAAAGATTATCTACGCAAGTTAAAATGACTAACAACAATGCCATAAATCTAATTCCAAACCCGATATCGAGAGGTAACCTATAATTATTTTATCATTGAAATTATACACAACATCGCACGAAACAAATTCATTACCGCAGCGCACTCCACGGTTAAGTACGCATATTAGTTTTATACACTACTCTTGATACGAAAATAAATTCGAGCATTTCACATTACGCAACCCTGTTTCACGTCTCATTGTCTTCACTTCGCATATATAAATGCAACATCGATGTTTGGTAACCACTCTCCTCTTTAAGTTCGTACTCGTCGTTTCGTCCAATCTGCATTATGCTGTTCAATGTAAGTACTACATTGTGCTAGCATTTAGTAATGTTATTAATTTACCTACCGGTGTATCGATAAATAAATTAAAATGTGAATTATCTAAAATAAAACTTTAAAATATGTGAATAGTTCCCTATATTCGATATATATAGACTCTCGGTGATAATATTTTATAAGTGCTGCATTATAAGTGTGATCTGCCATTTAATCATTGGTTTTGATAATAAATTTTAAGTGTTAATGAAATTTATTTTTTTTCACAGATCTTATTATTAGCCGTAGTGTATTCGGCCTTAGCGTCACCTGAACAAAATGCTCATGTTCTGGTACAAAAACCACGCTATTCACCAGCAGAAGCGGTATCCTCTCAATCATATGTGAGACATCATCCAAAATCTCAAGTCAAATATGAAATACCCAACCTCAGACACGTGGTACCGATTCAACAAAAAGAGGTGCCATCGCGAGTTCAATATATCACTCCAGCTCCCGAGAAGTACTTTGTCCCTGCTCAACAAAGCTACCCCTCTTCTACCCCAACACCTCACGTAAACAATTTCCTATCTGCAGTTAACCATCAGCAATATCCAAGTTCATCTCCGGATCTCCAACAATATTCAGTTTCTCCTTCTGATGTTCGTTCTGGAATTCAATACGTACAACAATATCAGGTTCAGTCGTCCAATGAGAATCACCCTTCAGAAAGTAAAGTTGCTCCACAAGCACCCCAAGTAGTTTATAAAATTCCCGTTTACACACGATACACACAGGTAGGAAATAGCAAAGAATCTTCAAATGATGGACAAGGCCAGACTCAGGCTATATTCAGTAATCAAAATGAGGAAGCCAATTATCAATCTCAACCAGAATTACCGACTAATGCACACTATGCAACGCAAGCTTCTGCTCATTCATCAGCAGCAATTGCTACTCACTCTGCACAACCAAATGCAGGTCACTACTCATCAGTAATTGCCGGTCACTCTGCACAACCGAATGCTGGTCACTACGCAACATCAAATGCTGGTCACTATGCAACACAAACAAATGGTCACTATGCAACACAAGCTGCCAGCCAATATGCGACACCCGCTGCAGTTAACTTTGCTCAACCTGCAACTTACGTAAAATACGCTCCAGAAACAGTTGTTAAAGTTGCAGCACAACAGCCTCAAGAGGTGGTAAGTTAATTTTTACCGTAAGAAAATATTTCTTCTAATAAAAAAAATTTAAAAAAGTAATCAAGTGAAAACCCAATACTTTTTGAGGTAATTGTCAAAATTTGAGAAAAAAATATGATGAAATCTTTAAGAAGTTACAATATTCAGAAACAGAACACAATCGTAAGAGAGATTTATGCCGTTCAAAATGTATATTTTTACTTTTAAATCTTTATCATATTTATTAAATGTTAGGGACCTACTGTTATGGACTATTTATAAATGGTACGACCATTTCTAGACAGTCCATAAAGTCTTATTCCATCACTCAGCCTAGTCATTTTTAAACAGTATTTTTGTACTAAATTATTTACATAATACAACCATTTAATAACTTTAAAGGAGAAAATATTGAAAAATACAAGTTAAAACAATGTGGAACATGGAAATTATTTAGTAAAGTAATATTAAAATCTATAATTACGTAACTCGACTAAAAATTCAGAGGGATATTTAGTATACAATTACGGTTCTTTGCATTATATCCATCCGCTTCAGCATTTTTTGCGTATCAGAGGAAGGTGGTAAAACAATTAGTCACAAATTAGTGACATTGAGCGAAAGATCATTTGATTCAAATTATTTATGTTCAGACATCTCTGACTATAAAACCCAAATTGCTATTCGTTATATATAACTTTCTTTGAACTAATGAAGAAATTATTTAAATTATATTTTTTGTTTTAAAATATTCCCGCATATTCAAAAATGAAAATCTTTGTCTCACAGGATAATTAATAGCGGTTATATTGCAAAAGTAAAAAATATATAAACTTCCTATGTTTGCAAAACTTTCCAACACGACTACAACTAATGATAATGATATTTCCCTGTTTCGAGTTTACGTACCGAAAAATAACTTCAATCTAACAACACGACTTGCAAGTCACGACTTAACTACTTACATTGGGTATTGAGGACACGGTGACGATCAAGCTCCGCTTAACGGTCGAAAATCTGTTTATAGTCAGGAACTGAAAGTTAATACAATAGTGGATGTTAAACAGAGATGTTAAATCAATGAAATATTAAACTACAATGTTATCTTATTCAAACATTTTGTTCGTAAATAGACAGGGAAATAATGTACTTAATTAAACCAAGGCTAGACAATTACTAGGACGGTAATAATAATGAGAGAAGGAAATCGTGAATTCTTTAAATCCTTTGCAAATGCTAAGGTTAGATACAACCTTATTAACTCAAATATCAAACTTGTTTATCAATTTATATTCTTTGTTAAGTTCAAGTAACTGCAACGTTAAAGGAGAACGAATATTTTGATTGAGATTGATTATTGTGATTATGGATTGAATATAATTATTTTCTAAATGTCATTATACATGGTAAATTATTAACCTCCGACATTTTTAATAGTTACACCATCTTCGTTCTTAAAAATTGACGAGAATATATATATATATATATATATATATATATATATATATATATATATATATATATATATATATATGTGCGTGTGTGTGTGTATATATATTACAAATAAACGTTATTTTTGTCTCATAACTTTTAAAATCTGTATCTCATATATTAACCAACATTTTTCATTTTCAGCAATACCCTAAATACAGATTAGTATACGCATCAGCACCAGCAGTACAGCAAGAGAGCATCCAGCAACACTCTGTCAGTCCAAGTCCCCAGACAGTTCAGCAGCAATACAGCAACGACGATCGTGCGCAGGAAGCTTACAACATATTTGCTAGTATAAAGGCCGCTCAATATCAACCTGATGACAGTCAAAAGTGAGTAGACTGTTTAAAGATTCTTTTTAAATGAATTCGGAGACACAATTACTAAAAAAGTTAAAGTTTCGTATTTATTTAAACTATACTAATGTATAAAGAGGGAAAGTTTGTTTCTTTACTGTGTTCGTTTGTTTGTTCGTACTAATCTTTGAAATTTAATGCCCGGTTTCAAAAATTCTATACCCTAGAAAAGACTAATGATAAACGGAAAAGTTTGTTTGTTTGTTTAAACTAGTCTATGGATTTCTTTCTCATATTTCAAAAATTAGTTTTATGTTGTAACAATGATACTTTGAGAAAGATTATATACTATGTATATTATTACGCCATAATTCGTAGAGGCATAGAAATAATATAACACACGACAGAAATGAGGAAGACTGCTGAAACGGTGCAAGATAGAAAGAGACCCAGAGAGTCATGAAAACTAATTCAGATTTTTACCTAAAGGAATTAAAATAAGTTTCTACCTAAAGGAAATAAATTTAGTATATTCCTAAGCACCATGAGGAATTGAATTTGTAAACAATTTCGAAGTATCTGATTTCAAAATGATTAGAGACATATTTAAGAATAGTCTACTCGGATGAAACCGCGAGGTAACTCTAGTTATTTCTGATTAAAAAAGCCAAATACCTATGTTTATGTATATATATATACATATATATAATTAACGACTAAAGTAACCAATTTTATTTCTTGTAGATAATTTCATTTACCTCACAGCGCTTGCTTAACCCACAAGTACTAAAATTGTCTATGTTTATCTGTCTAAACATGTACTCAAATTGAAGTGAGATGCCAATAAAGCTATCTTAAATACAGATTTCTATTATAAAGAAGACATAATACGCAGTTTAGCCAAATACTCTGCAAATTATGAAACAAACGAGAAACACAATTACTATTCAAGGTTTAATGTGTTCTAGTTCAATGCTCAACTTACAGTTGTATCTAATATCCCTATATCACCTTTTTACCACGAAAATGAAGAAAAAATTAAAATGTTTTGAAAAAGGAAGCAGCCTAAAACAAATAATATTTACACCCAAAAATTGTTATCGGCTAACGTACTACGTCATGAATATTTTCCGTACATGTTTTTTTTTACAAATGGTTTACACTGTGATATCATAACACTTTTATGAGTAAAGAGATATAAAACGAAATGCACGAGTGAGTACTTGTGCACATTTTCGAAGCCATCATAGTTCATTAACCTGAAGAGCATACTTTACGGGCGTATAACTTTTCTAGAAAACATGTTTATTCATATTTGTTTAAAATAAATCAACAACACCACAAAGAAAAATAGATTTAAGTTTGCAACATGGGACTTCTTTGACAATATGTTCTTAAAATTCAGATTTAGTTCTCAAAGTAATTTCGTGTCTTCTTATAACGTTTGGTTAGTCCACCGATATTAAATTATGTTTTATCACGGCAATTAAATAATTGAGGCTATTATGCAATTGCTGCAACGGTTTCACTGCAATACCGCTTCCTGGGCATTCACTTAACTTTCATTGTTTACGCGAGTTCTGTGCGTCGCAGCGGTTACGTACACAACAGCGTCACGCAAACCTGCATTCCTGCAGGCACTTAGATGGTTGCTTGTTGATGTTGCTTTTCGCGCTCTTAATCCACCATATTTACTTTTTTTATACTTTGCATTCAACTGACTTCCGTCAGTTGAATGCAAAATATGTATCCTCGTATTCAGCTATGTGAAATATACGACCAACACAACATGATCAACAGCCACGCGGATATCAAAGTTTGATGGTGATTTGTTGCTTGACTGCAGAGTTATTAGATAAGAGACATAAAAACATTCATATTTATAAATTGGCAGGATTTAACAAAATATTATATCGATTTTGTGTTTTATGTCTCCTACGCCAATGGATCTAGTTTTTGGCCAATTTCTGGGATTATTCCCATGTCAGATCAATCACTTTCAACTCCATGGCATTAGTTTTAGGTTTCTCGGAAGCTGCCTAGATTTCTTCTATATCGGGAATTCCTCTTTAGCATACCTTTCTTTGTGGTTCGTCTTTTTCCTCATAGCTTGCCAAGTCCAGCTTAATTTTTGCAAACTTGCTTACCAATCAAGCGTTCCTCGTACATCGGGTAGGTGTAAATTTTTGAATCTCACAACATAATATAGGAAACACAGCAAAACAGGTGTTTCCATAAAGGATAGATGTGAATACAAGCGTTCATTCGTTTGCAAATTCTGGTCTTTACATCTTCACCCAACTTGCTTACCACTATACTAAGATAGAATTCTGTTACCTCTGTAGTATCGATAGTTTTGTCAGAACAAATAAATACTTAATTCAGACTGTTGTCAGTTTTGTGCTCTTACAACAGATTTTTTTCCGATTGACATTACTAATATTTTTTGTTAAGCTCTCTTTACTTATATTAAGTTAGTGAAAACTTGAAAGATTCTTTAAAATAATAATGTTTTGAACCTCGTGGCTGATATTTACGGGTTTTTATTTTTTTATAATGATAATAATTAAATAATTTTTCAGATTCCTTTAAATATTTGTAATAAATTTTCTGGTAAGAAGAAAAGCGAGTTTAGAACCGATGAATAGAAATTTTCCAAACTATCACAGAAAATTCAAGCTAAGATTGATTTAATGCTTGATCTATAGTATTATTTAGACACAAACAATATTATATAGAAAAACTTAGCCTCATTAGCAAATTTTTCATATAGTTGCAGGAAAAATCGAGAATAATTAATTACACTAAAACCATAATTAGGAAAATATCACCAAATTCGAGAAATAAGTTCGATTATATTTTTTAAATAGTATAAAATAAATAGGATACTAGTTGCAACATAACTCGGATGAAATTGACATATTTAAATTAATAAACTAACTGTCGACTTCATTTCTAAGTTTTTTCGACTTTTTTTCTAACAATTATTTTAATTTGTGCACAAAATTTCAAATACGAATGTCTACTTATTGGATTAAGGAAGTACAAAAGTTTAAAGTATATTATTAATTAAGTCGTATCTTACTGGTGATATTCTAACTATAAAATTGTCATGCTAAAGGGTTATCGCAATTATTGGAGGTAAGTTGAGAAAATGACAAAAATAGGCGTACGTATTAATGAAATGAATGCTTCTTATATAAAATATTATTTTTTAAAAAAACATATCCTTTACATTTCGAGAAAAAAGAAAATCAAACCTGTTATATTTATTTACGGGAAATATTATTTTAGAATTTATGTTCAAAAGGGATTTAATTTATATTAAATGTCATCAAAGTATTTTATTTTTTCTATATACATTCCATCAATATCCTTTTCCTATTTATTTTTAAATTTCTTCAATTACTTTTAATTTTACAATAATAATACTCTGCCTACATTATCTTAAGGTCTCATGAAAATTTTCAAAATTTTGAAAATGTTCTACCTGCGGCTTCGTCTATTACTTCGTTTATTAGTATTAGTATGGTTACTAAAGTCTTACTTACACTTTGAGGTATAAGTTCTAATTTAAAAGGATAACTTAAGAATGTCAGCTTTAAATTTATATAATAATGTTTAAAATATATAATTTACTCATTGTTCCAGACAAAAAACAGTGAAAATTGGGTTGTATAATAAATAAATTACGTCCTAAGTTTTCTCTCTAATTAATTATAAGTGTTTGCTTTTTAATGTATTAAATATATCAAATAAATTGTTTTCAGTTACAAGATAGCATTAAGTACCAAAGCCACGCCAGTCTACCAGAAATCAGCTTATCCTCAGCAACAGCAAGCGATCCAGTATTATCACCAGTAAATATTTAAATAACTACGTCATACGTATAGTCACTTAACATTTTTTGTAAAATAACTTTTATTTATATTATTTGTACTGATTAGGTAAATTATATAATAAGTAAAATTTATTCTATGTGATAAGAAGTAATAAAATAAATTAAGTGAGTCACGTTTTTTTTTTATAAAATATGTAAGTAAATAAAAAAAAACCTAAACAATAAATTGATAAAAAATACGCCCGATAGAATTTCAATTTAATTCGATATATTTATACATATTATGTTAGGTATATTTCTCTTCCTATTGCAATGCGGATAAATGTACAATGTGGAAACATTATGATGAAACATAAGGAAAAATGTAAATTAGGAAAGTAATTTTCGAGTGAAATTTATTTTTCCGGGATAGCGTAAGGCTGAGAAGCAAGACTGTAACGAAAAGAAAAATAGATGAGTAATGGAAAGAGTTTCTCGTTCCGCTGACAGTCGGTCTTTGTATCAGTGGGCAGCGGGTTGACCACCGGTAAAATAAGCCCAACTTGTACTAGTTTTCGCAACGTTTCAATCATAATAAAGCATGTATCCATTAATATATTTATACTAACATGTAAAGTTTGTTCGTTTGCACTAATCTCTGAAACCCCACAGCCGATTTTAAAAATAATTTTTCTTTGGGAAAATCCATACATCGAGAAAGTTATATATGAGAAAGCTAAAATTAAAAAAAAAATTAAGATAGAGTAAAACAAATTTAATTGACAATAATAGCAAATTTAGTGTATATTTCAAAGGCAAATTGGAATGGAACAAAGGTCTGTTCATTTTTACACTTGGATATTACATATTAAACAAGTGAGCATAACGTGGTTTCTACTTATTTACAAATATAGAAAAAATAATAAAGAATAAAACTTTTATACAAAAGAAATTAAACGATTTCAAATACCCATTGAAAAAGAAGTGCTGATCTGGAAAATATGAAACTGCACTGAAAAGTATAAAATACTTTTGCGGTACAGTATCCTTTTCGAACATAAACAAATTAGGAAAATATTGCTACTGCTAGAGATATTTAGAACTGGTGCCAAGTCAACACTTACACATACCCATACTCTGTCACGTATACGCATACCCACACACATAGACGAGTGCAATAACATTTTAGTTGATCCAGTGCTTCATTTCACTTATGTTCAAAAATTCAGACTAAGTTTACTTAATACTCTTTACGTGAGTACTCTTGGCGGTTAACCTTCCAAATAAAAAAGATTTATTCAAATCAGTTGGTAAAGGCCGTAGATATAAGGTGACATACGTGAAAAAATACAGTCGAATTAATTGTTCCCGTAAATACTTCTCAACCTATTCACTTTGTTACTTTCTTTTTAACGTCAAGAAAAGTCAAATAATTTCAAACTCGATGAGTTTATTTCTCATCAGTGAGGAGTTCCCGTCACCACTTTCCGGGACCATCATTGGACCCTGATTTACTAAAGAGCAAATTTCTGTCGCCTTTAGTAGTGTCTTATTAGATTCTATATCAACCAAACTAAATCACAACATCTATGCTGTTCATTGTCAAGGAATTCTACGATGTACCTTCAACTTTCATGATCAGATTCTACCCAAATTTTATATATTTACACTGGGGAGTAAAAAAGCAACATGCAAATGGGTTTATAATTTCTGGAAATTTGAGGTAACATATACAAAAAAATACTGTCCACATGAAACCTCCCTCTTATTTGAAATCGGTTAACAAAAAGCAGTGAGCCGTCACGGGACGCCTGGTAGATGTGAAACATCGTGATCGTACAAGTAATATGCTTAAAACACAAGATTATTACAGGAATTAAATATAGCATAATGAAAAAATAAAGTATTACGAATTTCGTACAGAAAATAGTGACTTTATTTAATAAACATTTATTTACAATTAATACAAAAATAATAAAGCACAGGTTATGTGTACAGTAGTAAACAACAGCGACGAACTGAGTGAGGAGGGGGTCGCGTAGTCGGTTACACATGGCGACACGTCGCCATACCGTACACTCTACTACATATAGACTTTATATATATATATATATATATATATATATATACCTTAGTATAGCGTGGCGACCCGTTGCCACGGCAAGCGTCGCCACGCGAACGATCCGGTTTATACCTACGCCTATAGATGTTTCACATCAAAATCTATAATATGTCATTTCTCCTATCATATCACTTCATAATTAAATGTAAGAAATTATTCTTATATTCATTGTGATTGGTAAAATTATGTAAGATTCGATACATTAAAGTAAGAGATATTCCATACAATCTAGATCAAGATTACGTACCACCTATCTATTTTCTTTTTTAATTAAGAAATGCTATTAATGAACAATTATTAATTAAGTGAATGTGAGGCTGCTACCAGGTCAATAGCGATTCGTCTGGGTATTGCCACATTGTAACTAATTGTAATTGTAACTAATCAGGTATTGTAACTAATCAGTTTAAGCGCCAGAATCTTTATTATTGAAGATAATATATAATATTTGTATGGATACATCAATACACAAATATATACCTACATACCACATACCACAAGATTTAGTAGACTAATTTTCGCAGCATGTGATTTATCCTGAAAATGCAATCCATCTCGTTTTTACTATGTCATTCAAACTTCAGAATGTAAATGTGTCATTTTTTTGTAACTAATTTTACATAAATTAAAGAACGTAGAAATAATACTACATCACGTAGTTAATTGTGAAAAATGTTTGTTTAATAAAGAACAAAAATGGTGCTAGAGTTATCCCTGATAATTCTGACAATATCTAGTTAATGTCTGTTTCATCACCAACATCTTCTATTTCTTTATATTTTTTTCATCCCGTGTTTTTTAAGATCAAGAGGGAGGGAGCGATATCTTTAAAAATTGAGTTACAAAAAAATTACTTCAAAATAAGTTATTTACGTGTTTTGGAGATCAGCAATTTAATTTTTTTTAAATAACTGAAATTCAAATTTATAGAGTTGAAATTTATTTTGGGTAATAAGTAACAAAAAACTACCTCGGATGATATGCTTCTCAAATTTTTTGGCCTATGGTAATCTCATTTCTGATATTTTCAGTTATGGTGAAAGAATAACAATATTTCAGAAATATCTTTAAATTTTTTTAGAAATAAAATATATCAAATAGAAAATTATGTACTTTAAATCCGACTTTTTAGAAGCAATTACATTTACCACGATGTCCTCGAAAAAACTGTTTTGTATTACCTCTTCCACAATTGAAAATGATGACTCGAAATAAAAATGCAAATATTTTTACATAATAGTTTCAATAGAGCCATCCAATATTATAATTATTGCAAAAAGTCAACTTTCGACATCAAATTAACTTCGAAAATAACACCAGTGATAGATCTGGATATAGATACCGAGATATACGTATTCATTTCACAATTTGATACAAAAATGAAAAAGCTCTAACATTCCAAAATTATTTAATTTTAATACGCATATTAGGTTAGGTTCGGTTAAAATGACTATCCTAAACTACTCAAAGCACACAAAATAACTTACCCCGTCACATTCTGAAATTTGAATGACATAGTAAAAACGAGATGGATTGCATTTTCAGGATAAATCACATGCTGCGAAAATTAGTCTACTAAATCTTGTGGTATGTGGTATGTAGGTATATATTTGTGTATTGATGTATCGATACAAATATTATATATTATCTTCAATAATAAAGATTCTGACGCTTAAACTGATTAGTTACAATAAATACGAACATCTGGAACCCGTCCTACGGCTAGTTGTGTGGCAATACCCAGACGAATCGCTATTGACCTGGTAGCAGTTTCACATTCACTTAATTAATAATTGTTCATTAATAGCATTTCTTAATTAAAAAATAAAATAGATAAGTGGTACATAATCTTGCTCTAGTCTGTATGGAATATCTCTTACGTTAATGTATCGAATCTTACATAATTTTACCAATCACAATGAATATAAGAATAATTTCTTACATTTAATTATGAAGTGATATGATAGGAGAAATGACATATTATAGATTTTGATGTGAAACATCTATAGGCGCAGGTATAAACCGGATCGTTGGCGTGGCGACGCGTCGCCACGCTACACTAAGGTATATATATATATATATATATATATATATATATATATATATATATATATATATAGTCTATATGTAGTAGAGTGTACGCTATGCGTAACCGACTACGCGACCCCCTCCTCACTCAGTTCGACGCTGTTGTTTACTACGGTACACATAACCTGTGCTTTACTATTTTTGTATTAATTGTAAATAAATGTTTATTAAATAAAGTCACTATTTTCTGTACGAAATTCGTAATACTTTATTTTTTCATTATGCTATATTTAATTCCTGTAATAATCTTGTGTTTTAAGCATATTACTTGTACGATCACGATGTTTCACATCTACCAGGCGTCCCGTGACGGCTCACTGTTTTTTGTTAACCGATTTCAAATAAGAGGGAGGTTTCATGTGGACAGTATTTTTTTGTATATGTTACCTCAAATCTCCAGAATTTATAAACCCATTTGAATGTTGCTTTTTTACTCCCCAGTGTAAATTTATAAAATTTGGGTAGAATCTGATCATGAAAGTTGAAGGTACATCGTAGAATTCCTTGACAATGAACAGCATAGATGTGATTTAGTTTGGATGATATAGAATCTAATAAGACACTACCAAAGGCGACAGAAATTTCCTCTTTAGTAAATCAGGATCCAATTATGGACCCGGAAAGTGGTGACGGGAACTCCTCACTGATGAGAAATAAACTCATCGAGTTTGAAATTATTTGACTTTTCTTGACGTTAAAAAGAAAGTAACAAAGTGAATAGGTTGATAAGTATATACGGGAACAATTAATTCGACTGTATTTTTTCACGTATGTCACCTTATATCTACGGCCTTTACCAACTGATTTGAATAAATATTTTTATTTGGAAAATTGTGAATAATGAATTTCTACAAAATTAACGCCAAATGTATTCAATAAACATTTTTAATATTAAAAATAAAATCAAAATTTTACATCCGTTTTTGTCACTATATTTTCATTATTTATAAAGCTATTATGCTATCAACATAACATAATTTGTAAGACACAATAAACCCAGCCCGACTGGTATTTACTTCATATATACATAAAAATTTACTAACCAAAGTCCAATAATACATTGAAGGTAAGAGTCAAATAACATGAAGTTTTCGTAACGTTAAAATCTATAACTGAATTCTTTGTACAATCACGAACTTCATAATTGACATGATAGTTTTATTTTTTCATTACGAATTATCCAAAAATATTTAACGAAGTATTCAAAAATATTTCTTATTTCGAATATTTCTTTACAATCCACTTTTAATGTCACAAAAAAATAGTTGTGTTTTTTATTTATATATCGAAAATAACTTAAAAATGTTAATGTCCCTTTTAATAGTAATGATTATTACTATTTTTCTTCCAAATATGAAGTAATTTCTCTGTGCCAGTAATAAATAAAATGCGTCATACTCTTAACATTTCACAGTTATTAACATACTATTATCTACGTAAAATGAACACAAAACGATTGTTAGCATATTTCTCTTTGACAGATGTTCCCTTTCAGGATTTTGTACTACCCTAATGCTCCTGTTCAGTTGTTTTTCATTCATCTTTTTAAAAGCAAACTTTAATATATTTGAAACTATAAATTCCGTATATCTAAAATTGATATATAATCGATTTATAAGGCTATATACGTCGTGCACAGATTACATAAATTTAAAATTATAAAAACCCACATGAGTTTAACAAAGAGTAATAAATTTCATTATGATATGTTGTGTCGTTAATATGGTACTTTTTTCCTTTGTGTTCCTGGTGCCTGTTTAAAATACACTAGGTAACACAATTAGATGGTGGTAAATGGAATTCGTAAGTAATTTTATTTTAGTTTCAGACACAAGCACCGCTTGAGAATTTCATTGAGACATCAAACATTTTCTTTATTTGTCTAATTTCCTTCGTACACTCAACTTTGCATATAATCGAGATAATATTATATATAATATTCTTTTATAGGTTATGTAATCTTAATATCATATCCAAAATCGTTAAAAATGAATTTATTAAATTACTGTTACTAATTTTGCACACATCGACTCCATAATTATAAGCTGCTTCTAAACGCAGCGTTTCGAATCACGCTTGATTTACGATAATGTTTCATAAATATCTCTACTTGTTATATTACTATAAACATTAGAAGCGGAGAATGGATTTCATTAACAACGTTATAAATCATATGATATCAATCATAGTTGCAAATAAAATTACCGGTGTTGATCATAACAAATTGTTTGACAATGATGTAAGTGCTTTCTGGTAATGTGCGATAATGATGTATCGGTTTTTAATTAGTCATTGAAATGTTCAAACGTTTTCTTTTAAATGAAAGGACAATAATTAAAGTATCTATATTTCAATATCAAAAATAACTATTTAGCATATTTTAATATTGTTTTGAAAAATTCTATCCTTGTAAGCTAAATGAAAGTCATCAGCGAATTAATCATAATAGCGAAATTATATTGTAAAACTATTATTATAAACATCTCTCCCATATATTCATTCTCTTACCTATTCAATCGGAATTTATGATATTGGCGTACCAGCAAGCATTACCAGCGAGCATGCTAGCTAGCTACCCAAATCCTAAGACCTACCAGCAAGCATGCTAACTAAACTTGCCGGCAAGCATGCTAGCTAACTACCTAAATCTTAAGAGATGAAGACAAACTCACATGATATAGCACGCTGTGCCTTCATCTCTTTTTTGAATCTCGATTTAAAAACTTCATTACCTATCCTTACCCCCATTAGAAATATTGAGCACTTTGCATTTTGACGAAAATACGGCATCGCGTAGATTTTTTTACTAACTTCAAAAAGTTTTTTATAAAATATGAATTTTACTAAAAATTTAAAAGCTGAGAATAATGTGGTTTGTTAAATTTAAATATGCAATATGCTACCCACTTCACAAATATTTCATGAGTGAAAAATAAATACAGTGTTTTTAAATATAAATTTATATAAATTGATCGTTTAACCGTAGAGTAGCAAGGTTCTCGTGCTAGATAAGAAAATAATACAATGACGCCGAAACAAATCTTGCTTTTGTAAACTTTTCCTTTATCAGGCGGCCTATAAAATATATTTCATAACTGCATATGAAAATATAACACGACACGTCACTATGTTTTCATTACAATTTAACACAATATAACACAAATACTGAAGTTTATTTGTTATTCCTTTCTTCTAAACGATAGGTATTTATGGCTGAGAAATGTAGCTAATATACTTTTTCTTCCTTTTCAGTACGATTAAGTCCAGATAATGGACGGAAAGAACAAATTACCGGAAAGTTAAAGTCAGTGATCTATATACAGCTGAAGAATCACCTAAGATCTCTATGGTTGAAAGTAGAAAGTAATAAATAATTACAAATATTTAAATAATGCTTCAGTCAATTAGATCCACTTAAAACTGAAACTATAGATAATGCATTAGTCAATTAGATTCACTGAAAATAATACATCAATCAATTAGATCCACTTATTAATATTCACTAAAATACAAAGTTCCAGAATAGCAGTCAGTGGTGACACATCAAAGAGAAATTCTTAAAATACAGTTTTTAGTGACCCTAACCACGTTACATCAAAACTAGAATAATTTATCATTCGTTTACAATATTTAAATATAACTTATCATCTATGTGTTAAAAAAAGTTTCCTTTTTAGCACGCTTTTCTTAACTTCACCCATATGTAACCGTGTAGATTAATATATCTAGCAAATCAATTTTCATCCAATTCTAATTGTCATTTCCATTTTAAATTTTGCAAAATTATGCTATTCTGATGAGAGTAAAATAATATGGTATCATCGAGCTGATATAATAATGGAAGACTCATAGAAACTTCTCAATGGAGGTTCTCATAGAAACTTCTGAATGGCTAACAGTAAAGTCATTGATTTTGAGCTCGTTTCAATTACTTATTTCAATGAGTCCTTTGATTACACAATGTAAGCGTGAGGATCTGCTGATGGAGAGAGAGGTTGTCATGGAAACTTCTCAATGGCTAATAATAAATTCTACAAGTTTTAGCTCGTTTGACTTGTCTGGATGAGTTCTTTGGTTAGGTATGATAATCGGGAAGATTTATTGATAGATGAGATCATGTGAACTTCTTAATATTTAACAACAAATCCCACTGAGTTTGCGCTCATTTTATTTATCACGATGAATTCTTTGGTGGCCAAATCGAATTATTTATTTATTTTTTTAAACTTAAATCTATTTTAATTTCAGCGGGTTTAATTTTTCGGGTTCGGGCACATATCAGCGTTACCCAACATAATTATTGAAGTTATAATTCACAATAAAATGAAACTACGTGGTTTAGTATTATTTTTATTTTATTTAAATTCTTTATCACAACCTTCAGGTGTGCAATTAGCAAAGATTGACTCTTAGAAACTTCCAACAGCATTTAAATATTAAACAAAACAATAGCGGAAGCGAAGATTGCGGGGGTTTTCTCATCGTTTACGTTAGTGAGTTTATAATAAGGGAGCGGTGTAGTTTTTAGTATATTTTCGAAAGTTATTCAATATATATAATAAAATAATAAATTTCTACATAATTACGCCAAATATATTCAATATAAGAAGTTATAATTATTTTGCCACCGTAATATAAGGTTGTATTCTAATGAAGTAATATACATATTGTAAAGTAAGCAAAGTAAGCCTAGTCTTTTTTTCATATCCTTTATTCTCTTCAAGTCTGTATTAAGCATTACCTACTTTTTCCAAAAAGAAATGGGTAAAAAAGATAAGCTACTAACACACATAGTGCACACAAACACTATCTTTTATGTTTCGAAATGTTAAAAATGAAAACCTCGTAGATTCCTCGTTTTTGCAGGTCTCTTTGTCACATCCTTGTAGTGTGTCAGTTTCAGGTCTACGTAAATGAAATTTTACAAATAGGCGCTTCATGTTGAGATATAAATTAATAAGCAACACTTTTAAAATGGAGACAAACATACTATTTTTTTTATTTTTAAGCTTTATTTTCAAAATATTAAGCTCCAAGGTAATTTGCAATATCATTATTAAGCGACTTCAAAAAAGGAAGTATCTCATTCGACTGTATTTTTTTTGTGTATGTTACCTCATATCTCCGGCATTTATCAAAAGAATTGGTTGGTTCTTTGCTTGTTTCAAGGGCCAGTTTTTATAATTCCTTAAAATTTTTGTTAGAATTTGATCGTGGAAATCAAAGTTACACACAGTGCCATAATCGAACAATTAACAGCACAGGTGCCATGATGATATAGGTCTAATATTATAATTAGACCTATATCATCATGGTTGATTTTGGCTTCACAAAAGAATAGATTTACGTCTCTCTTAATCACTGTTATTAGGTTAACCTAATAAAAGTGATTAAGAGCGACGTAAATCTGTTCTTTTGTAAAGCCAACATATGGTGATAGGAAGTATTCAGTGATGAGGGTAATATCGGGTTCATACTCTTTTAACTTATCTCTACGTAAGTAAGAAAATAATAAAGTAAGTATATACAGGTATATACAAAGGCATGAAACAATTAAAATTTTAGTAGGTAAGTAAATAGGTACGTAAGTATAGGTATAAAGAAATGAATAAATTAACTTAAACGTTAATAGGTAGGTAGGTAGATAAATAAATATATACAGATGTACACAAAGATACAAAGCAACTAGAATATTAGTAGGTTGGATATAGGTGGGTAGTATATACTAGCATGAGGCACTGATTAAAGTGAAGCTAAAGAGGGAATGTGCATTATGTATCCATATACATACACGTGTGTGTGGGTCCAAGCATGTAGGTCACGTCAATTCATTTAACGCCACAAAAGTCTGTCTCGATTTCAATAAATGAGATATTGTTGAATTTTTCGTACATCCGTAACATTAGTGTAAAACAGAATATCATAGATACTAAAGTGGATAATCAAAACTTTAAAAAAAAAATTAACCGATTTCAAATAACTACCAAATAAGAGTTGCACTATAAAAAATTTAATAATGAAAATAGGATATTGTATTTAAGTTAAAAGAATTTGTAGTAGTAACAGTGTTTCGAAAATTGAATATGTTCGAAAACGATATTGTACCGGAAAAGTTCCAAATAAGTACTCGCTTGTCCATTGTTTTATACATTTATTCTACGATTAGTCTAAACAATCTCCCTTTTAAGTCCACCTCTCCCCATTTTTCAACCATTGGTCGGAAAAATCTGACAAAATTCTAGATTTTAGCATTTTATTAGAACTTTAAAATAAAATTATTTCGGCTCTTAAAAGTGTTGTTGCGAATAACGCTTTTAAGAGATACAGTTATGAAAACCTACGCTGTGCGTGCCTCGCCACACTTTTGACTAGTTTTAAGGTTCCGTGGACGTACAAGAAACCTTTCGTAATTTATTTTCGTAATTACGTCCATGTGTCCATCCATCTGTAACACTTTCGTAGTTTCTATAGTTTTATACCTACGAGCCAAATGTGCTCCAGATAAAGATGGCCTTTCACATGTTTTTTCCAATTTTTTAAAGTCCATTTTACCTCATTAAGTAGTAGGGATGAAAAGAAAAAAGCTTATGCCATTGTGAAAAGATCATTATAAAAAGATCTTTTGAAAGGTTCCATATACCCATTTTATTTTTTAACCTCGATTACGAATATAACCCCTACCGCTTAAAAAAAAGACCATATAAAAATATGGAAAAATCGCGAAATATGTTGTGATAAGTACTTTTACTTTAATTTTGAGTAATCCGACTTAGTTTTGGAACTATGCAAAACAACTCTTAAGAGCGCGAAAATAATGCAGATGGAAATTACTGGACGACTGAGCTTGTCACTGTACTCAAGATAAATTATTGTTAATTATTAAAATGTGTTTCGAAATGTTTAATTTGAAAAAACATCAGATTACGAATATGAATATCAGGATCAACTATCAGAGTATTAGAATCCCCATTTTCCCAATTAAATGAAACTACGTGATGTAATATTATTTCTACTTTCTTTAAGTTCTTTACCACGATCTAGGTTTCGTTGTATTACAACATCTTCAGGTGTGCTATTAGCAAAGATTGTTGTTGTTGAGAAAGATCTTTGCTAATAGCCCACCTGAAGATGTTATAATACAACGAAACCTAGGTTGTGGTAAAGACTTAGAGAAAGTAGAAATAATACGACATCACGTAGTTTCATTTAATTGTGAATAATGAATTTCTACAAAATTAACGCCAAATATGTATATTCAAAATTCTCATTTTGCTGCCTTAGACCTTTTCGGCATGCATGAAAATGACTTAAATATATATAGCTTGATATTGAGTGAAATAATTACGGCTCTCAATTTATACTCAATTAATTGGTTAAATTATATAATGGATATATAGATATTGGATATTGGATGGTCCTCAAATTACATCTTTTTAAATCATTTTCTATCGTCAAGTTCTTGAACTTGTTTAACGATTCTTCATGAAATATTTTCACTAAGTTAATCAAACATGTTAATACAAATTTTCCACGAGATTTAGAATTGCTTTACACAACTAACATCAACCCCTTCCCGTTTAACGTGACTGATGTACAGAGTCTCTTTATGCATTTTTTTTTTGAAGAATGTTTAACAGAAAAAAATTAAATAATATCACTAAAGCGTAATAAAAAGAGAAATTGAAACATCATACCACTAGGACCGGATGCGAAAGCTTGAAACGAAATCTTGCGTGACTTAGTGTAACAGAGCATAACTAAGACATTTATAAAATATTAATTTATAAGCAAATTTCTTTAGTACTGTAATAAATATTTAACTATATTTTAATTGAAACTTTGAATGTTATGTTATTTGATTAAAGAGACGCGTAATGAAACTGATACTAAGACATAATAAAAATATAACAACTATATTTTAATTGAAACTTTGAAAGTTATGACATTTGTTTGAAGAGACGCGTAATGAAACCGAGACTAATAGCTATTTTATATTATGTATTTATCCTACTGTGAAAACGATCTAAAACCAATTTGAGCGTGGTAGATATAATTTAACTTTAAAATTCAAAACCTTTAGTGTTAACTTTTCATTGTACAAAAAATATGACAGAATTTCTTTCATAGGAATTTTTGTATTCTGGCGGCTTGTCGTGTGAATTTCGTTTTAGAGGATGCAACGAATTAAAATTTTAGAATTAGTCATTGAAAGAGAATTAGGTTCATTGAACATTTACAAATCACAATAGTACTTCCTTACAAAGAAATATACAGTTTTTTTGTCTTCTGTTAAGATAAATAAATTTTTAATAAAGCTCTAAGTCTGGCCTTATTATTTATTTATCGTCTTTATGTAATTAAGTGGATTAAAGAATATAACTTGTTCACAGATAACAAGACATAAAAACTTATAGGGTGAAGACAATATGAAAAAGAAGCAATATATGAACTAGCATAATGTAATACAGACTCTTATATAATGTGTTTTTTTCAAAATATTTCTTAAAGGTTTTTTTTATCTGTATTGTATAGCTTATATATACTATACAATTCAGATATTATTCAAATACAAATTCTTAAAGAAAATCTAAATGCTTTTTCACAATTTAATTTTAAAGAAGCATTTTCATCTTCAATCTCATTCAATCAACAAATGGACATATTCAATTTATTTTTTCTATATATTTTCCCTTCATTTCTATATATTTCTCCTTCTTAAAAAGTGAAAAAATTTACCAAGTTTCTTGGCACTTTTATACTTTAAATTGGTTTGCCATCTCTGGCGAACGATGATTAAAGCAAATCTATAATTATAATAAATAATTGACAAACGTACGCTTAAGATTGACTGTATGCATGGTTAAGGTGCGATAACCACCTTAACCATGCATTGACTGCTTAGTATTTTAGTTAAAATAAGAGGTAGCTAATAAAATCTTTGATAACTTTAGCATCTATCCCATATCGGTTACTGATTATTTTTTCGTACAATCAGACATGGGTTTTTGCTGCTTCAAAAATATTTGTCCGTTATATAAGGATTATTTGAAGAAAACATGTATATTTTGATACAATCCCGATACCCGGACAACATTTGAGTGTACAGCGTTCATATAAATTGTGTTATCTTGTACTCCTATATAATCGCATTCTGTCGATGCTGACATATTACCTATACATATAATAAAATTGTAACAGAGTCAATTCTGTACAAGGAAAACATTTAAAAAATAGCGACTGATTTAGTGTAAAGAATGATAATAGAAGCCAGAAAAGTGTTTGGCTGAAAAAAGAAATTAATAATTTATATGTTGCTCTTGGGTAATAACTTATATCTAAAAGCAACATATGAGAGAAAAAAATTCTATTAACTTTCACATTACGAATTTCACGCGAGTGAAACCATGAGCCACAGCTAGTGTTCTATAAAATCGCGTTCTGTTAATGACGTTGACGGTGTATATAATTATATTACGTTGACATTGAAGTTGATGTGTTATATTGTACAGAATCACGTTTTGTTGACGTTTTAATTGCTTAACAGGTAATTAAAATAGAAACAAACGGTTAAAAATATATCGAATACGTCCACGAAAAAAATTGGTAGCTATTTGATAATAACTTATATTTGAATTACTATAATCCCTCTTCAATCTTACTTTAACTATATATTATTTTACATTGTCAGTAATAATATTAAACTTATTTTGCCGCGCGTGATAAGTAAATTATTCAGTTAAGTGTGTACCGAGTGTACCAGATTTATTTATTATTCACAAATTTATCCGTTTACCTATAAAACTTAAACTTAAACTTGATTTAAACTCTATGCAACAGATTGCGAAAGTTGCTTCGCTTTAGCAAAAAAATCATCGCCCTATGAAGATATTTTGCTAGAGTTTCCTATGTCACTTTCATTTAAAATATATAATTACTTAAGAAAAAGTATATTTTCGTATTATTTTAATGATTACTTAAAAAATTGAGAGAGGAGGAACGCCTCGTTAACAATTTTGAGCGCAATATTTCAAGACAGAAGCATTAAAATTATTTAGTGCCGAGGAACATTTTGTTGTATTTTAAAATACTCATCCAACTACCCTCCACTCTACGGGATAGGTAATATTGTTTGCCCTCCTTTTCACTATATTTGGGCAACATTTTCATTTTAAATCTATCTCATTGCAGATTTTAAATTATCAGTATCTGTCTCCATATCAAATTTGCTCGCAATAGGTGCAAAAATTGTAAATGAGCTGGGTGATATAAATGGACAAACGGACAGACATGATGAAACTATCAGAGCTTAACTACGGAACTCTGAAAACATTTGAACAGGGTATTTATATTAATTATTGTTTTTAGCCATCATTAATACTATGCGAGTGTTTCAGTTTAAATAATGAAATTGTTTATAATGAGAAAATTAAAATAAATACCGCTAATGTTTATTGGCCATTATCGTTAATAACCTCTGTAAATTCTAACCTTTCACAATTTTTTTGTATTTTTTGAAAATAAGTTCTGTCTAATAATGTTGAGATTGATTGCAAATGTGATGTGAGATTTTTACTAAAAAATTGGGATTAAAAAAGTACCAGTCATATATTTTCAACTCATATTTTTATAAATTTTTCAATTGATACCAATTAATTCGGTAAAAAATGTAACCAGTTTCCTTCTTCATAACTGCCTCTGGAAAAAAAATGACAGGAATGCCACTGGTAACCAAATATCACAGGTGCGTGTTCACGATATAATAACGAAGCGATAATTAGCGAGTTAGTAGAGCGGTGATTGTTGCCATAACAGTGCACGACCAAATGATTCATTTAAATTGATTTGTGCCGTTGGAAAAAAAATTTTAAAAACTGCCGTATGGCATCATTTTGCCGTATGGGATTTATATGGCTCGTTGCGACAAATTCTTTATGTATACATATTGTAAAGATGTCGAAGCCTTGATAAACTCCATTCCCTCCTTCAGCTTCTTCCAGTGCTCATAACCTGTTGCAAGAGTGTTCTTTGTTGCTGATCCTATTTCTACTAGTCCGCCAGCTTGTATATGATCTGCCTTGTATCCTTTTTCTCACTGACATAGCATCAATATTTTTTCATCTAAACTTCGTACATCCTAGCAACGCAATCGGTCCATCACCGTTTCTATATCATAGACGGTTCTAATACACTTACGTTGCCTTAGGAATACTCCATGCTTTCCACTCCATGGCTTTCTGGCATATAGCGATTTTGTTTTTTGCTTCTCTTGTGTATTTCAAAATCTGACTTCTATATGTCAACTTTGGAAGTAGACTAGGATTTATTTATTTCTTTTATAGATTAAATTATATGGAAGTTGGAACTTCCAATAAACTCCAGAATTCGCTCAAGATTTTGTTAACTCTTGTGTCAATCTCTTCAATATTGTTACCGATACTATAGATAGTTGTTATTTTTACACATATTCTGGATATACTTTACCTGTGAAGATATTTTTCTTGATGCTATTTGTCATAATTTTGTAATAAAATGTAGAGTGTATTATATTCCTGATAGGAATATAAGATCATTTGCAAATGTAAATAATCTTGCAAATCTAAATGTAAGATAAGTGAGATGTTTGAGATCTTTCATGATGTGTCGTAACATAAATAGAGTCGGTGAAAATGTGTTTTCTTGTCTAACTACTCTTTAAATATTTTAAAAGTTTCATTGTTCTCTCTTGTTACTTTTATATAAATTCTCGTCAACGTGTGCTGCTGTTAGAGTTTTCTATAGCAACTCTAGTTCTATAATGGGAAATGCGTTTAGTACTGCCGCATATAGTGGTTTTCTAAATTCTTCATATTTTCCATTAATTATTTTACTATCTGAATTTAGTCGATCGTACAAAAACTACTACAAAATCCCACTTTCCCTACATAAGAAAAGTCTCCTATTTTTGGTATGATTCTTTTCTATTAATATATACTTGGAATAAGACTTATCGGACGATAATTAGCACTATCAGTGATGTCCCCTTTTTTTTCATAAAACCACAATATCTGACTCTACCCATAATCGTGGAATTTACTTTTTAATATTTTGCTAAAGAGTTGATCTATTGGTGTAAGCAATATATTGACGGCATACAGTTAGGGAAGCCATCTGATTCAGAGATTTTTTGCAATTTTAGCTTCTTCAGGATATCCCGTTTATTGCTCTCCAAGACATCTGCTTCGTTACATATGTGTTGTTCCTGTGACTATGTTTTCATATTTTATTTTGTATAAGTTTTCTTACAAGAATGTGGTAGTTAGTAAAATGTCTTCTCTATGTTCCTTTCGTTTTGAAATCAATTTCTTAGTAGTTTTTTTTTGTTATATATTTTATTACAAACTACCCGAATAATCTAAATGTTTCTCTATCATTCTCAAAAAACAGAGCGCATCTCGCAAAACTGCATTGAATAATTTAAGTGCACAAAAAACGGGTAAACGCTGTAAGATTTATATGTGCCCTAGGTAGGCGAAATAAACTATGACGTCATCCTCTCATTTAGTCACCAGGGCCATAAAGCGCTATTAAATTTGAGATCGAAGGTTTATCAACGTTATTATTCAATAGTTTTAAAAAATTCTTCAAAAAATCGGTGTTGAAAAGCATTATATTAGACCACCCCCCTCACCAAATTTGAGGGGAATAAATAAGGATAATACCTATGCATTTCGTAATGTAAAGATCTATTGGACTTTTTTAATATTTTCTCCAATATCAGGATATAAGTAGCTACATATTGAGATCAGATGAATGCATTTATTCAACGAATTAAACGAACCAAACAATTAAAAAAAAGTCACGATATATTCGATATCATGAAAATCGTGGAAATGCAGTATGATAAATTCTAGTATTTTATAGACTTTCTGACAGATTTCGACGACATGAGTGTGAACTGTAAGATGACTGTCCACATATATGACACACACGCACACACAAATGAAAACGGGTGCACACACGCATACGCACGCACATCAATACATACTCACATGTATGCATATATATATATATATATATATATATATATATATATATATATATATATGCATATATATCTATAACATTCCCACACACGCAACTAACAATAGATCAATTACATATCATAACAACACTCCACTACGCCGTACGCATACAAATTATTTAGAAACACCGATCAAGCAATTTATGGAGAGCAAGAAAGTTACTCGAGAATACTCGCAGCCGAACGGAAATCGCCCTGCGGACATCCGAAGAAGAAAATACGTTTCTCGTTTGCATGGATATTAATGTACCTATATAAGAGTTTGTTTACTATTACTTTCAATCAGTTGCTAATAATAAGCTGAATAGTAAGCATACAATGTGTATCACTACGTGGAGTAAGGTAACATAGTTCAAATTTTTTTAACGGAAATTCCATTTAACAAAATATATTTTTACAACATTTCAAAGTTTTAAATTCTAGTGTTTATTCATTTATTGAATATACTTGGCGTTAATTTTGTAGAAATTCATTATTCACAATTAAATTAAAATACGTGATGTAGTATTACTTCTACTTTATTTAAGTTCTTTACCACGACCTAGGTTTCGTTGTATTACAACATATTCCGGTGGGCTATTAACAATCTTTGCTAATAGCCCACCTGAAGATATTGTAATATAACGAAACCTAGGTCGTGGTAAAGAACTTAAAGAAAGTAGAAATAATACTACATCACGTAGTTTTATTTAATTGTATTTATAAATTATTAATGATAACGCAGAATTCAAAGCAAGATTATATTAGACAAATTGCAAGATGATAGTATGAAATACACTATACAGCATATATTGATAATAATAAAATATGTATTGAAAGAAAAAAAAAATTAATTTTAGTATATTAATTTCTGTATAAAACATATGACCACAATTAGTATAGTGCTTGAAAATGAGATCATGTAAGCTGCGCAAATAAACGTTTAATTGCAATGTACATACTATTTAAAGGCTCTACAAACTACTTAAAAAATTGTTTCAAACAGTGTTAAGTACTGTAGCATCGAAAACTTATTGAAGAAGAATGCTTCTTAACAAAAAAAGTAGTTCTAAAAACTGTTAATCGTAAATTGAAACTGGTTTTTAAATTTAAAAAAACAAAAAATTAAGATGGTTTAAGTAATTACAACAAAATAAATATTTCATACATATAACAATGAAGGGTTCAAATTTAAAACTAAGACTCAAGCTTGAGAAGAACACATAAATTTTATTGAAAAATTAAATATAGCATACAATTATTATTATTTTATTTTTGGTTTCAGGTCTTTTGTATGTTAGCAATGATTGCTTTAAGTGAAGCAGGTGATTTATTACCGCGAAGTATTCTTAGATACAGCCAGTCACCTTCGGCACTATATGCATCGGGGAAGCAATACGTTATTCCAAACAAATATCTAACTTCATCGTTTAAACCTATGGCTGCAGTTGCTAAATACATCGCACCTGTAGCTAACCCTGCATATCACTTGCAAGAAGGGCGTCAGCCAATGCTGATTCAATTGCAGAATAATTTTCCGACGAAAACATCATTTTCGATTCCAGTCCAAACTCAAGTGCAATATTCATTTCCGACACAACCTCAAGTACACCAAGCTAAGCCCTATCAGTATATTTTCAATGAAGCGCAAAAATATTCTACTCAGGCCCATGTTCGTTCCGTGCCCAACACAAATATTCTTCAAGCAATTCATAATCATATTCCATTTCAATTACAACATCTAGCTCCGTCTCAAGCAGTACATCATATTAAACCCCAAGTACATATTACAACTCCAATTCAAGAAAATTTTGTGGCACCAGGTCTGAAATACAAGAAGATACCAAATATTGTCGAGGAAAAAGAAGAATACGTAAGTATAATTTAGAATAATAATACTTTTATCGGTAATAACGCAGCAATATATATATATATATATATATATATATATATATATATATATATATATATATATATATATATATATATATATATGTATATACAACTATTAACTTCAAGAGTTCTTTTTCAGTATGTACCACCTCTGCACTTCTATTATGAGATTAATTTTAACGATATTTTGACAGTTTCTATAAAAGCCATTTTGAAAGTATTCGACCAATTTTGTCCATCTATGGACTTAAATTAGAATTTAACCTAGCTTAAATTATTATGTTAAGTTTCGTCTTGGAGGATTAAGAATTTTGATTTCCAGAAAGTTGACAAACTTCTTTATACCATTTGAACATATATAAGTGAACTTTTAGAGTTACTTAAATAATTACATGATAAACGATAATCAAGTTGATATAAGTTGATTTCTAAGAAATTCACCTCATAGGCAAAATGAATATAATTTTGGTAAAAATACATAAATGTCATAATTAAGCAATGACCTTTTAACATCAAACTGAACGAAGAAAAATAAATGCCGCTTCAATTAATTTTAGAGATAATAACTGATCGTTCAATATAGTTAACTTATTCAATAGGCGATTCTAATAGCATTAACGAAAAGCCTAAATGTAATAAACAGAAAGAGAAGAATACACATTGACTGTTGCATTGCCACTCAATAATATTTTAACAAACATAACTTATACTCTAAATTCATTTACATTATTTTTTTTTCACTTTAAATGTATTTGAAAAATGTAAATTATTTTAATATTAAGTGTAAGTCAAAATTCACAAGATTGAAAATTTTCTGCTTTAATAACACAAAACTATTCTATATCGAAATACATTTCTATTGTACGTCAAAAATGTTCACCTTCACAATTCCTTAAATATTTAAAACACGTTTCTTGTTGCATTTCTACATATACATTTTTAGAGAAAACAGCTGTAAAAAAAACAGAATATATTGATACATTATTTCATGATAAATTTCAGGAATATCCAAAATATAAATTCGCCTATACGGTATCAGATGCGCACAGCGGTGATAACAAGAGCCATCAGGAGTTGAGAGACGGAGATGCAGTGAAAGGGCAGTACAGTTTGGTGGAACCAAATGGTTCCATTAGGAAAGTTGTTTATCACGCCGACGACCATAGCGGGTAAATATAACTTCTATCTTGGTTAATTTACATTATTTTCTGTTTTCTTTTCATACACCCTTTTTCATCAAATTTTCTACTCACACGTTAAATACAAATAAACCATTTCAACATAAAAATGTTAGCTTTCTAATCGAAATCTTTCTGTACATGTTCCGAAAGAATCTTATTTCCATCAACTTTCATTCTTCTTTTACGTTACTCAGTACTCACTTACTACTTAACTGTCAGCAATTATAGTCCGTTGTGTAGATACCCTCCCTTCTTTGATATATTTGTTTTTTCACTGCTTTAAAGATTTTAGTATTTTTTTTGCAAAATCATAATTGAGACATTTGTCCTTGTGTGACGTTGTAAGTCTGAGTGGAGTGATAACGCAATTTTTTCGACCTATTTTTATTTAAAGCCCAAGTTTGTCTTGCCATCACAGATAAATGTAGGAATTGTGCAGCTGATGAATATTTTAACTTAGATTTGATAGGTTTTAAATACCTATCTTAGTCACGAAAACATTTTCAAAGTATATGTCATTCTTGATTGTATTTTTTACATTTGATAACATTTGAAAATGCCTACTTAAGGGCTATAAGAGCAAAGTAGTTTTCTTTACCCTCTTATATTGTTTTTTAATGAGAGAGCTACGAGCAAAGATATTCTCTCTATATAACTTTTCGTTATGAAATTCACTTGCATATCCCAGGATTTTATCATTCCCTTTTTTATTGTAATTCTACCGGAAACTTCACTTACTACACTTAATAAGCATGATAGATTATAAAATAATTTTAGACATCTTTTTCTGCGTATTAGACTCTACAAACCCAAAATTTTGTTTCAGTACCTACCCACTAATGCTAAATCTATTCGAGTTATCATCTGTAGTACTGTAGTTCTATCACGCTTAAACTTTTTATCAGTTATAATATCCACGTCAGCAATATTCCCATTCCTTGCGTTTAATTAATGCTTGCTAATTTTTGTTCGCTTTGCTATTGTTTGATGTCATTGACTGATCTTGTTGATCTTGTCAATTTTGCTATTGTTTGAGGTCATTGACTGATCTTGTGATCTTGAAATACGATACATAGATTACGATAAATTTATGAAAAACCTCGTCACTGTCTCTCCTTCGTATCTTTGTATTTACAATGCGTCCTTCTTTATGAGTGATTACTTTGATACTAAGACTCAAAGTTTCTCTAACGTATTTTAGAACATCTTCATTTGTTTTTTTTCTTTCCCGAGTAATTTTCTGACGCTTATGGTCAACTTTTACATATACCTTCATCACGATTCTCTAGTTCAACTATGCTCGTTAATTTATATTTTTTCACATTTTTATTTTTTTGGCAACTCTACTCTATGTTTTTTTATAACTTATGTCATATTATTTTCAAAATTCCTCCATATATTCTTAACTCCTCCATTTATTCAAGAACTTTCTATTTTTCCTTCGTTTATAGCCTCATATTTACTACAAATGCTTTTGCCTTATAAATCTTCGTACTTGCTTCAATATAGAGAAACTGATCTTAGACAATATTTTCTTACTTTTATTAACTACTTAAATAAAAATTACAAATAAATAATATTACCTATATATTCTTTTGATTTAGCTTTAACGCCGAAATAAGCACCAGTGCTCCAGTCCATGGTACACAATTATATTCTAAATCGAATCCCGTTCTTTCTGATCTCGGTCCGTTCTACTCTTCGCAGCAGCAGTATTACCATCATTAAATATGAAGTACAAAGTTAAATATCGTAAATATACTTTAAGCTAAGAATAAATTTATTGTGATAATTTAATTTAAATTATATTCAGTACAAAAATTTAGGTTACATTGGAGTTTTTTTTTCATTATACACAAAAATATGTTCAGTTTTTACTAAAGGATGCATGTAAAAATAACAGAGTTAATAGACAAAATCAGAGATACCAGTCGCACCACAAATCCTTATTTAGCAAATCTAGTCAAAAGTTTATAAAACTAATTTCAGTAAATGAACTATTTTTAAAATAAATACCGGTAATTTAAAAACAAATACTAATTAATTTCGTAAAAAAACTACCATGATAAAGTGTGATTAATGTCATGAAAATTATTAAGTATAAAGAACGCGCTTATTATAAAGATGTTCAAATTTTGTAGGTATTTAAATTTTGAAAGAATTTCGTTAAAATCTTCTAAGAAACTTTGTCCCCATTAGTAATTAAGAAACTATATTGTCTGAAAATAAAGTTATGACAAATAATAACGTTCCAAAAGCATACTTATGTAAAATATACTTATCAAAGTTTGAGTTTTCTTTTATTGTACACAGATAAGTAAGAAAATAGCACTTGAATTCCTCTTCATTTCATTAACAACAAGTTATTGAAAGAAGAAAAAATTAATAAAAAATACTTTATTTGAATGCTAATTTCAAGTTTTGATGAAATTTAATCAACTCATTTTTTTATACAAACTCTATAAACAATATTACAGAAAATACAAGAATTAAAAACATCTAATATACGCATAGTATTCCTTTTAACTTAAAACTATTTTATTGCGAGATGCACATCAAATTTAGTACATGAATTATTGAATATATTTGGCGTTAATTTTGTAGAAATTCATTATTCACAATTAAATGAAACTACGTGATGTAGTATTATTTCTACTTTCTTTAATTTCTTTATCACGACCTAGGTTTCGTTGTATTACAACATCTTCAGGTGGGATATTGGCAAATATTAACTCTTAGAAACAGCCAATAGTATTTATATGTTACAAACACAATAGCGGAAGCCTGCTTTATAAATCCGCACAAAGTGCCGCGTAATCGTAAGCGTAATCTTTGCCAATATCCCACCTGAAGATGTTGTAATACAACGAAACCTAGGTCGTGGTTAAAGAAATTAAAGAAAGTAGAAATAATACTACATCACGTAGTTTCATTTAATTGTGTACATGAATTATTTCATCCAAAACCTGTAATATTTTCTTTAACGTGAAATGGCTAAAAAAATTAACTTCTACAAGTTTCATAACGTATTAGTGCGCCTAATACAGAAGGATAACTATAAAAAAATCTATAGTAGGCAATTTTTGAAGCTTACTGTAGAAATAAAGTATACAAGTTCAGACAGGCGGTCATCGTCAACATATAACGACTGCTTATTAGAGAACACAGTGGGAAAAATTTACCTATTATCTCCGAATGTCTTATAAATTAAATAAAATTGGAAAAGGATTGTCTTGAATATGAAAAGAAAAATATAATTTTCTTTGAATATTAGATCATAAAAACATTGTTCAAGAAAGTTTTCAAATTTAAAACTATGTAAATGTAGAGAAACACCTAAGAAAAGTATTTCTATGACAGTTTATCTCAAACCATCGGTATTAATAGAGAAATAAATAAAATATATTTTCATATCACTCACCTTTTTTTGTATATAATTAAAAAACGATTTCCTCTGAAACATAATGATGTGTAAGAACGTTAAGTGTGAAGTTTTAAACCAACTCTGTTACCGTATCTATATAAATATATGATGTTTATTTAAATTGGCAACATTTATGCCTAGACAAGTAATCAATCCTGCTCTACATTGGTGATAACTTATATTTAAATAATAAGTACTAACGTTATATTCAACTATAATGAAAAAATATATTTAATTACGATAATTCAACTATAATTTATATGTCATAAGTAAATAATAAAACAGACATAATATTTTTAGACTTGTGCTATTACGATCATCTTTGATTGCACTTGAAAATATAATATAAATGAGCAAGTCTAACATAGTAGTACGCTATTTAGATTTAAAAATAATTTTGTTAAAGTCTAGATTATTTTGAAAAATGAGACGTACGAGGCCCCCCAGTGCGAATCTAATTTGCACTTACACTACCAATTTTTCATATTACAATTTTTATGTGACCACCCCTTTTTATACTGCTTATATTGCTTTTTTACTATATTTAGAAATATTAACGCCACATAGATCCTGCTTATATTGCTTTTTTACTATATTTAGAAATATTAACGCCACATAGATAGATAGAGATATATTTCCGGATAAATATTTCTACTCTCAGGTTTGAAACTCAGAAGCCCGTCATTTTTTTCAAGAATGTTTCTACAACACATCTGGTTGAGTATATAATGAACGCGTCAGACAAACTGCTATTCAGATTACAACGGAGATTAAAAAAATGTGGAAATTTCCGAAGAAAACTTAGTACCCTTGCGTCTTGATTCCGTTTATGGCGATTAGCGAGCAAAGCCACGTGAAATACATTCACAACGGTGTGTAAAAAGATACCCCCTATAAAACAGCCTGGTTCCAAAAAATCCAACGAAGGAAATTTCTGTCTCCCCAGTGCTCATCCCGGACGACTTCCGACTTTAAATTTAGAAAAATTAAAAAGCCTTATTGAAACAAATGCCAAGTTAAGATTACATTATTTGCCAGAACTATTCTCGTGCTCTCAAATTGCAATATAACAACAATTTCATGCTTTGAGGTAAAAGTGGAAACATTATGTTTGATTACTTCGTGGACTGATGTAACTTCAACTTCAGAAGAGGATTCAAACATACTCGTGTTACTCGAACCCATATAGAAAATATAACACATGAAAAAATAATTCCGTTTAATTGAACTGTGCTACGTTATCGTCTATTTTGCTTGCTGTTAAATTATTTATCTATCAAAAATTTTAAGACGTAGACCATCTTACGGCTGGACTAACCTAACTTTTTCGTGCCAACTTTTTTCAGCAAAAAGCTCAAATAATTCTACATAAAAGGATTTTTATCCCTCCATAAACATTGTTGACGCGTGATAAATAATAATGATAATTATTTTAATGAAGATCAATTTAAATAAATACGTATAGAATTAAATAGCTTTGTAAACAGAGATTGCAGGTTTATTGGTAGCCAACAAATTGTATAAATATAATTACGATAAGATTGATATATTTTTTTAAAATTTGCTATCATTTAGATCGATCTAGAAATTATTGATGAACTAATTTAATATCACACAATTCTCGGCCTGATCTGATTTGACTTCAATCTAAATAAAAAAATTCTAAATTAATATACTTCTATAAGCTCTTGAAAGGGCCACCTGTTTAATTTAATTTCGACGTAACTGACTCGATGTGACTAAAATTCTAACATGCAAGAAATTCGCACATTATGTTTAATTTTGGGTTAATCAACTCAAGATATACGCTGCATTCCTCAATAACAAGCTTCGATATATGCGTATAAAAATATCGTACAATAATAATTATCGACATAAAAAGTCAATTCAAAAAATCACTTTTTAAAAGTTAATTACACTTCATTTATCAAATTACTTTATGAGGAAAAGTGGCAAGCCAATTGATAACTTCCAACCTACTAAACCCTTGTACGAATTATCTCAAAGCAGGCAATTGTTATAACAACATTTTGATTAATCTATAATCAATAATTCTGTATAGAAAGAACATTCACTCATACAGTTCATACAACACTACAATATGGTAAAGCAGCTCTCAAACACATACCTGTAGTTATTAACTTTTTTTGGTTATTACAACAAAGTTTTTTTTATCATTAAAACTATCGCATTATTTTTTTTCTTTTCTTAAGTATTAAGTATACTTAATAATATAAATCTAAATATTCTGCAAGTGCATTATGTGCCATAAAATGTAGAAAGTTTGAGTGTGTCAGAAAATTTAAAAACTTTGTGAAAAAATGTAAAGGAATGGTCAGTTAAGATACTTTTACAAATGTAATAAATAAAAGACGAATATTTAGTTGAAGATAAAAAATTAATTAATTAACTAGTCAAAACATATATGAGAAGTAATAAACTATATTTTTTGTGATCAAACCTAATTATTCTAAAAAGGGTAATATAAAATATTAATAAAAGACGAACATATAAAAGGACTTAGAGAAATAAGCCAGCGAAAATTATCTTTCTTACTATACAACAAGGTTATAGAAATAGTCAAATAGAAATAAAAAGGCAAAAAAAAAAATTATTTATTTTTATAATTTCTGTGTCGAATAATGACCAAAGATTCCAGTTAGTTTTTTTATTTAGGGAAATAATTAAAATGTTTAAAAACACTTGAATTATTGACATATTAAAGACATGTTAAAACTTCCCGAATGAAAAAAAAATTATGTCACAAACGCAATAATTTTATTTGAGATATTCACTGAAATATTTCTTTTCTAAATATTTAGAACTTTTAAACCAAAGCCCCTATCATTAACGATTCTGGAGGCTGAAAATTTGTGATTACGAAAACAAATATATTTTTAACCAGAATTAAACCTATCCAAAAATAGTCGACTTCATTTTCTTTACGAATCTTTTATTATATTTAAAGAGACTTACCAAAAAATTGTTGATCCTATACTAACCCGACCTGACCTATTTACCGCTACAGGTAATATATTACAAGGGCTATGAAACAGTGTCACACACATATATATATATACATATATATATATATATATATATATATATATATATATATATACCAACCAATCGAAGAGATGATAAGTCATGGCTTATACATTACTCACAAAATTTGACCTTAAAAAATCTCTTATTATTAGAAAAATGTTTAATTATGATTAAAAATTATTCAAAAACTAAGTAAAAGTTGTTGTCCAATACAAGTGTTGTGTTTTTTTTAAAGATTTTTTTTTATGAATTTACTAAGAATTGTCACTGGCCTATCTCCTGTTTTTGGCTTAACGTTGAATTTTGGGACACTCCTGTTTGTATATATATATATATATATATATATATATATATATATATATATATATACATACATATATATATATATATATATATATATACATACATATATATATATATATACATACATATGTGTGTGTGTGCAATAATTTATAAATTTTTTGGCAGTTGAAAAAATTTTACATATAAATGAAAGGCTGACAATTTCAAAAATCATAAATTCTTATTGGATTGTAATGTATAGTCTTTACCATAACTTTAAAATTATCAATGTTAAATTACACAATTTCTTCCAGATATTGCTTCGTTGCGACGACATGTAACTACTACTTTTCTGTCTTTAATTTTTTTTTTTTTGATTCAGTGACCCAAATTCAATCCACGCACACGCGTCGGTACAAACGCCGCCTTACAAAAGTCTTACTATCTTTTGATACATTTCCGTTCACTTTTTGTCTTCGTCTACCGACGTGATAATTATTGTTGTGCCGCTTTTATGTAACACACAACGCGACGATAATACAAAACAAATAAGAGGCAACTCTTTATATGACCGCACTTCACCGATTGTAGATTAAATATCTGCGCAAGAATAGAAGTAATTCACTATGGTGATAGATTTACAATACATAGATATTTATGTAATGACAATTTTTATTTAACGAAAAATTTACAGTATAAATAACAAGGTATTGGACGAACAGTTTCATCAGTTCGAACAGGTTTACCGATAGCAGACGTTTGCAAAAATCTAAAATGGTTTGTGAAGTGTTTCATTTTATAATAGTGTCTTGAAAAATATTCGTCAAAGTTATCAAAACCTTAATCAAATAGGAAACAGTATTAAGTTCATGTTTATTAAAGTGATTCCGGTTTGAATTAAATCAAAAATTTAATTTATTTTCCACAATTTGTTTAGAATATTGATGGAAGTAAAAGTTGTGCCAGGATAGAAGTGATGACAAAAAAAGAGTGAGAGTCATCACCAAGAGTGAACTTCCACAAAAGATGTTAAAAATGTGGCCAAATTGTGTTATTATTGAATAAGAAAATGATGATTACTGTCAAGTGAAAAATGCAATTGTTTATGTACCTTTGCATTTTCATCTGAATTAATAAAGCGGTGATCGATTACAAGGAACATTATCAATGGTGTATGAATGAATCAAGAATGAGCAAAAATGCGAAACAAAAAGATTAGAAACAGTTTATTTTAACGTTAAACTGTGAATAAGTAAGCAATAAGGAGAAAAGTGGAAATATCTGAACGAACGTTTAATTAAATGACGTAAAATGTACAATGAATGAACACGGTATGTCAGAGTTTAAGCAAAGGAATGGCTGCTGGTAAAATATTGCGCGAGAAAGTTGAAATCCAAAAATGGTGTGTAACCTTGATAAAACGTTTAAAAAGTAGCAAAAAAAATGTTACAGAATGAAATAATATCATACCTCATCATTATGTCTTTTCTACCTCACAAAAATGATACAGTTTTTCAGAAAAATTCATATTTATTTCTTTTTTCAGAAACAGTTGAGCATCTTCATATAATTCCTTAATATTTTCTAATCAGTTCGATGCATAGAATCATCAATATCAGTAATAGACGCATTCTTCATTACATTCTGTTTATAGAATATTTGGTCACAAATAGAAACAACAACAAAAACTCGGGCAATACCATTTACAATACAATTCAAATACTTACCAGTGTCCGTGGTTTAAAATATTCTTACACAAAATATATTGTATTATTAAAAATCAATAAAAGAATCGAACATCGATATGTATATCGATTTAATACTTTCATTGCTTAGTACGTTAGTAAACCTGTCCCTTTCTTTTGAGCAGTCGAGATTCTTGATTTACGACAATATTATTTTATTTCAAATTTTCAGTTATGTCACTCTTCAAATACCAATGTCCATTTGCAGCCGTCGCGTAACCACGTTGTGGCTGATCATACTCACGGATCTAAAGTGTTCGGTGATTACCATTAGGTCCATAGTTCGCTGTATTGAATTCAAAGTAACGTCATATATTTAGTGACACTTGTGAAACACAACACAAGCCAATTTAGTGACAACACAAACCAATTCAGTGACACTCGTGAAACACAACACAAGCCAATTTTGTGACAACACAATCCAATTCAGATGCACGCGTGAAAGACAATACAAGCCAATTCTGTGACACATGAGAATCTTGAAATCATTCATGCAGTAAAGATCCAAAAAGGCATACATAAATAGATACACGAAATACATCAAGCTCCTTTCCACTTAAGGCAAAAATTTATTTGGTGGATAATTTTACTAAGTTCATAAAGAAGTAGATGATTTGTACATCAATTGGTATGCTTAGCAATTATGAAAGTAGATGATGAATTATGATTTGTATATTTCAATGGAAACTTCATTATATTTTCCAATAAATTAGAGGTTTGGTTTCAAATATTCTTTTTTTTTAATTTTTGCCTATGAACATTGCAAAATTTCTTAATTTTCAGATACGAACACTTGCAGTATTTTTCTTAATAAACATACTTTTGGAGATATCTGGATCGACAATTCGACGTGGACCGTCATACAATTTGCATCCTGTCAAAAAATTCCGACTGATACCACGAGAAGTGAAGAATGATAGATACGAGGATATTAACAAAGACGAACTTGAGCCTCATCACGAATATAAAATGGTACATTCATATTACATATTTACCATCACTTAATATTATATCTCTCATCTCCATACGAGATGTGTTATGTAAAACTGTTTACGTTTGTCGGAACTCGCTGTTACACTTTTATAAATCTTGTAACACTTACTTTAATATATTGCTGTAATTTTTTTCGCCTGAGAGAAAGACATGTGCAGATGTATGATACATTTGTTTAAATGGATGCAGCAAAAAATTCATTAATATTTGTAATATCGATTTCGCATAAAATACGAATGGTTTGAAATAGAGATTTAAATAGTCAAAATCATATTCAAAATTTAAAAAAAAAGTTTCAAAGGCAAAATCAAATCGAATTAATGACCACGTTGATTAAGGTTATAAAGGATATGATAATTTTCTTTTTTGTTTTAATAAATAATTGTGCACCCGCGAGTGTGGGCTTTGTTACCGACTAGCGCGTCGACCTACAGGTTTGGCGACGGAAGTAAATTTTACAAGTAATCAACTTTAAATAAAGAAAAACAGGTTTTTTAAATGTTTTAAAATATGTATTTATAAAGATAAATTTTACTTTTGACAAATGACACGCGTGTCCGTCCGTCAATCTACGTACGTACGATCTCAGTCATTGGCCGATTTTACTGAGTCCTTTTTTATCTATTGTTTAACTATTAGAAAAGAGGTTTATTAATTTTTACAATGATTCGTGAAAAAGTTTTATTTTTATCAACAATTTTCCCCCTTTTTTCGTGCTCAACTATTATTCTCGGCCTCCGTTTTCCACTGATCGTCTTGCTCTTTCTCTCCGCTTCATGTTATTTATGACTTTTTGTTGTTAAATTTTTCTTACAAAAGTTTATTTAATAAATAATTTAAAAAGTGCGGCATGTTCAATTTCATTATATCATTGATTCCTGTAGTACGTTTTACGTCAAATTGTATGTGATTAGGAATAAGTTGATTGTATATAGTCAAGCACAATATGGTTTCATTAGTTATTTAAAAATATTAATGCCCTAGCATACACAAAAAAAAATAAATAAATATATATATATATATATATATATATATATATACACACACATATATATATACATATAAATTCTAATTCCAGGTCCCTAAATACGAATTCAAGTACACGGTTTCGGATCCAATTAGCGGTGACTACAAAACCCATCACGAATCAAAGAGCGGAAATCAAGTGAAGGGCGAATACAGCTTCGTTGAATCTGACGGTTACATTCGTCGAGTTATTTATACTGCTGACGATGAACACGGGTAATTGTTTATCATAAAATATTTCTTTATTATCCAATATAATTCTAAATATTCCAAAGTATTATAGCCAGGTCAATGTTTATTATTTGAAATATTTCATTTAAGTAAATCATACTTCACCGTTATATCAGCATGACCTAATTTATGAACCTATTTACAATGTCAGTATAACTCCAAATTGCCTCCTTTTGATATAATTGACTTAACTTTTAAGTTTAAAAACACAAATTAATAATCATTTTATAACAGGTAATACTAAGAACACTTTTCATTTTTAGCTTTGTAGCTGTGGTCTCCAGAAAACCAATTTCCAGTCAACCTAATTTACAAGGTAAACCTCAAGCAAATCCGATCACTTCCTATATATCATCATCAAAAAATGTTATCATACCTGACTTAAACATCGAGATAATCAAAGCTCGAGAATACGTACCCGAGAAGATGATACAAGAAAATTCATATGATGATGCTATTCCCTATGTATTAAATATAATACACTCCAAACCTATGGATCAAATTTACCCAGCAGATAAAGAATCTATGAAAACACAAAATGTAGATTTCCGAACTGAAGGTTTCAATAATAATACAAAACCTCTTTCCTCAAGTACCAAATATGAAGTTACCGAAGAAACAGAAGATACAGAACCAGAAAACGTTAAGCAGATCGCTTTACAACATGGCATTATCAATATAGATGCTGGTAAAAATAACGTGAACACTAAGAACAATAACTTATTAGAGACATCTCCCCTTACCATCCGGCCAACTACAGGAAATAATGAAAATGTTATTGTAACTACGAAAACAATGGAAAATCAAACAAGACCTGTAAAAAGTAACGTTGAAAATGAAGAAATGTCTAATACATCTAGTGTGTAATTATTGGGGAATAATTAATAGTAACCAATTCTCATTGAGTTCTTTATTTATAATATATATCCTATTGTATGTTATGTTCCTATAATTTATGAACTTTATTTAGATATGTTACTAGATGTGTAATTATTTTAATAAAATCTTTGTTATTTATTGTTCATTGCCCTTTAAACCTCTGAACATAATTGTAAAAGGTTCTTACAAGGACCATGATTGCTTTTAAAACGTAAACACGGTATTTTAAATATAATTGCTGATTACATAATACATAATCACCATCTCATTAAAATTTAGTTCAGAATCAAATATAATAATCGGACAAATTGCTTTCAGCGAAATACAATAAGGACTATTTTTGTTACATATTTTATACAATTTTAATATTAAGATGTTAAATAAATGTTTTTTTTTACAAAGTTCTTAGTTTTATTCACAATAATTTTACGACCATTTTGTGAGAATTATTTCCAATTTTGATTTCTGGTTTGACAGATTTGACCACGTTATTTTATATATGATTTATGAACAAAATAATATTTTCATGTTCAATTGCTTAATGATAAATTAAACTGACATATTTATGATATCTGTAATTTGAATAACAATCATCCGAACATTTCAAAATTAATATAATTTTTTACGCGTGATCGAACGAAATATTATCCCTTAATTGGATTTCTAAAAATTAAATATAGCAATAAACCATTCAATGAAATTATTTGACACGACATTCGCATAAATATGAATTAAATTTTGCTGATTCAAGAAGTAACTTCCATAAAATTACGCAACAATCAAACGTCACTTCCTCGGACCGTGATCGAATAATTGAAAATAAGAGAAGATTAAAATTTCTCTAATAGGCAGGTAATGTTTACTTCCGCTGCTCATGCATATTTATGAACCCCACCTGGCTGAATTGCTATCGCTCCGCAACTTTATATGGAGTTATAAAATGATCAAACATAAGGAAAGTATAAGCAGTCGCTAAACAACAGTTGGAATAATAATGTTTAGAGAAGTAAGTCAGTTACATTTAAACTTATGAAACGAATTTATTAAAGTTACGTTTGAAGTAAGAGATTATTATCAAGAAAAGTTCTCATGATAATAGCTGCAAATTATTAATTTATTGAAAATTTATTTTTTTTCATTGAAAATGAATTCGTCAGTATTTTATTTCTAGATCCTGATATTCAGCTCGTTACTCGTGAGCATCAAAGCTGGTATAGTGACATATGGACACGCTCATTCACATTCGACGCATACTGCAGAAACAATAGTTCAAGATGATACACCTACGAAGCAACTTTTCACTCCGCATCAGGCTTCAGCTCAACAGTCCAACTGGCAACCTTCGTCGAGCCATAACTCACTAGAGCCGACGCCAATACACCAAGCAGCGGATCATGCGGAAGAACCGCTATTGTTCCATGTGCAATCCAATATTAAGTTTGCAGAAGAACCAAAGATTAATCATGCAGTACCAATCATTCATAACAAAGAAGGTTCTATTCCTCACCTGGCACCGGAAATTCATCATTTGCCGTCATTGATACATGAGACACACGTAGCTCATAACCCAGAACTAGAAGATAGACATGATGTAAGTTTTTTTTTCTATATTGATATTGTTTAAGGGATTTTATAATATCGTACAAGGGGTCGATCAGTATATATCTGCCCTATAACAACGCATTTATATAATGATGGTATATAATAAATAGCTTAATATAAACTAATAAAAATATTACCATATTCAAAGATATTGTCCAAATTAACTTCTAATGACGTGAATAAATATTTTCCGGCATAAACGTTAAATAGTAAAATGGAAAATTTTTATTTAAAGTTTCAGTAAATCTTCTGAATAATTCCCATATAGCTTATCTCACTAAAAACATATATGTGAGTAAGGGATTATGTTTGGTAACAAGAACAAGTAGGTTTGCTTGCTTCGCCGATAAAAGAATCGGGATCTAAGGAAATGCCACGTTCGATAAAATTCCTTGAAATTAACAGGAAAATTTTAATAAAAAATGGTATTTAATATTTAACTTACAAGTTTTCATTTCTTACGGAATAAATTTATAAATGAATAATGCGTGCGTTAACTTAAATGACATGTATCACTGAGCGACACGTGTTACTGACTCACCATTAGATAAAGTAATACAATCAACTGAGATGAACCTGGGACGGTCACGTTTTTTATTAATGGGTCATTGAAGTACGGTATCAAAAATAACAATGTTGGGATGTCAATATCTCAAAAATGATTTTAAGTGCGTTCATGGAATTTGACATTCTAGATAAACAAGAAACACAGGATCAATGTTTGCCCTTTTTTAATGGACTCGGTTGACATATATGTCAAGATATTTACAGTGCTGCTATTACGAGATTATACGAGATCGGGATCAAGATTTAATTACGATATTATGCGTGAAAGCAGTGTATGTATCATGCGTCCATTGATATTACTGCTTAGCATATAATCACACGTGAAGTCTAGTGCATATGTAATTATATGCCAAGCAATAAATCGAAGAATACAGGATATAAATTTGTTTTCTAAAAAAGGAAAAATGATCTACAACCAGATTATGAATTCTGAAGATGAAAATCGTAAAATATTTAAGTTCCAATGGTAGTGGAGAAACTTGACGCCAAGAGTGGTGCGGATAAATTTGTCGTCCTACCTAGATGAGAACGTAACATATAAATACATAGAAATAATTTACCTTTCAACCTATTATGACTCATTGTACTTAATTAAAAGAAACATCAAATATACATTAAAAACAATGCAATAAAAGTCATTTCCAGCTTCTTATTCAATTAATGACTTGAATGAATTTTATTATTCATAGCTAATTTAATTGCCAACAATAGATAATTTAATTTAATAATTGTCTAAAATTCACAGGATCATCCGAAATATTCCTTTAAGTACGGAGTTGCAGATAATCACACAGGTGACTATAAAAATCACCAGGAGACACGAGACGGAGATGTCGTTCAAGGGGAATATTCTTTGGTTGAACCGGATGGTTCAGTACGAAAAGTAGAATATCATGCAGATAACCACACCGGGTAAGTTTTTTGTTAGTTAATAAGTTGTTAACTAAGTTAAAATATCAAAATTGTATTATATTACATTGAAACGTAATTCTATTAAAAGTTACCCTGGGTTGGAAGGCCAAAATAATGTATTTTACGGAGATAATTTTTTTTCCTACAAAAGTTTTAATGTGATGCAAAAAGAAAACCAACTACTTAAGCCTTGAAATGTTTTAATTAATTTTTTTTCAATTCCATTTGTTTAATTTGTTGATACTTTAGAATGACATACTTTTTATTTCTACTCCTTCTGAAGATGACACAATGATTTTTTTTCTATAATATAATGACATCACTGCACCATGATCTTTTTCAGTTACATACTTATATTCAAATTATATGCATTCCAATTCAATTCATATTACTGTAATTGAATAGGGCACAACAAATTCAACAATTACTATCGTATTATTTTCTGTCAGAATCTAGACTTTAAATTTTAAAAATATAATATTAAAAATTAATTTGACTACATGTAATAAACTTCTCTATTTAAATATTAACAAGGTAAATAAAAAATAGAAAGCAGATTGATAACTTAGAAACCGATAGAAAATAAAATACTTTAAAAGTTAAGAGGTTATTTTTTCCTTTTAGGGACGATCCATTTGTAACTTTGAACGACGTATACAGAATAAAATCATTTCTGTATACGTCATTCGATCACAGCTTTAATCTTCTAATTTTGGGGGTACTTTTGAAAAGCTGATTTTTTTCAGTTAATTGAAAACAAATTCCATGATATTTTCAATATTACAATAACTTTTTATCTATTGAATATATTTGGCGTTAATTTTCTAGACATTCATTATAATTTAATTTTTCGCAACTAAATGAAACTACGTGATGTAGTATTATTTCTGCTTTATTTAAATACTTTACCACAACCTAGGTTTCGTTGTATGACAACATCTTCAGGTGGGCAATCTTTACAAATTGCCCACCTGAAAATATTGCCATACAAAGAAACCTAGATCGTGGTAAAGAACTTAAAGAAAGTAGAAATAATACTACATCACGTAGTTTCATTTAATTGTGAATTTCTACAAAATTAACGCCAAATATATTCAACAAAATGTATATAGAAATAAGCTGTGAATCAATTATTTAATGTGCTCGTAATACTTGTCAATAATCTGTGCAGAAATCTTAGCATTAGTTTTTGAGCATTCAATCACACAAATTAGGTCACAGTTTTGAAAAAAAAAACTAATTGATATCTGGCCTGACTAAACGGAGATGAAGGTTAATTTTTCAGGTATACGACTACAAACTGCATATTAGTTCGTCCCTTAATGGAACGCATGGCCCTTTGGTAATAGAAAGGTAATAATGCCATGAACAATACCAAATATTAGCTTTTGAAGTCCTGGTAAAACTCACACCTTCTCGAATAAGCTTCTGCACAATACCGCATAAAAGGCAACGCACGGCATAAAGCACAATCTTCAAGCTTTCAATTTAGATATAAGCTATATTTTCTTGTAAATAGAATTTATTTTTAACTAAAATTAAATATTGGGAATCTAAAAAAATATTAGCTTTAACTCTCACAAACTCTTAATTACTTTAAATTTGTTCCATATATGTAATCTATTCACTATTTTATAATATTCATCCAATTCTTTAACCTTTTTCTTAGCAATTTTGGTAATATAACATATCATGTTTATCTGTTATATGATTTTAATTACACAATTTTGAGTGTACAACATTTTAACACATCGAACTCTAAAGCTTTTTAAAATCATTGAGAGTTTTTCTCGTCAAAATTTAATACGTTTCAAAAGGGAGTTTTCAAAATTTCCAAATTATAGTCCAACATAACATACTTCACATATAAAATTATAAGTGTTATACTTTCCTTGCCTATAGCTAAATATAAAAGAATTCGTGACATGTAAAAGGACTTTTCATTAGATGCACTTGCTTTTCATAATTTATGGAGTCTTTCGGAAACAAATTTGCATTTCCGGTAGGATAGGAACTAACAATTGACAGTAAAAGCGAGTATCGTATAGCGTACGCCATTAAATACGAGCAAATAACGAACGGAATTTTAACTAACTTCCTTAAACTCACACGCTCTGGCCATTGTGACTGTGAACCGAATAAATAATGCACTCACATTCGAAACGAGACGATTTCGATGTCTAAGAGAGTGAACAATTTCGTTATTCAACATTACATAACGTCGTTGTTATAATACAAACGTTACATCATATTAATTGCTTTCGAGAACCATCTGAATTACTTTACATATATAATACTGCTATTAAATGTTTGAATATATTATCAGCATGGTTATTTCAATGTAATTAAGTGGGCTATTAAATAATTTTCAAACGCACGACTTGTATTTTCAGTTTGCAAACTGATGAATTATAAAGTGTAAAAGAAAGAAAAAAAAATAAAACATTTTAGTGTAGAAAAAGCAACAATGTATATGTAACATATTAGTGCAGAAAAAACAACAAAAACACACTTTTGTAACAACATAAACTGAAAGATAACAAACAGTCTTTAAATATAAAGATTTTGGTCAAGATTGAAAAGATGTCTCACAATTTGGTATAACGTATTTTTTTTACTAAGCTTAAAATTAAAATAAAATGATTGACAAAAAAAATTTAAAATAAAAAGCGTGACATTCTCTCGACTTGCATTTACTAGTACTGATATCAAGCAACATACATATCAATGTGTGCAAAATTTTAAATAATTCAGACGTGTGGAAGTGGGTAAAAATTTAATTGAAAAATTCCTTCATATTCATACACACATACAAGTATAGCTAATATAAACCATGTAGACGCTAATTATAACAAGAGCTAGAAAATCTGAAAACAGATTAAGCTTATTTATTTATGTTTTGTGAGAGACTCGTATGTTGAAAAAAGTTGTCCATTTGTAATTCTAATGAACACGGCTAGGATACATTAACGCTGGATGCTATTTTATCTTTAATTGTTATGTAGCTGTATTTCTAATTATTAATAAAATAACATTTGTTCAATATAATATACATGTTTTAATTTATTAGATATAAATTTTTGCCAAATTAATAAATGTATTTGTTTCTTCCGCAGATTCAAAGCCGTCGTGCATCGAAGTCCACCCGCACATTCTTGATGAGACTATTATTTAGATTAATTTATTGAATTGTTATTTTTATTATATTTATGTGTTATTAAAATAAAATTGTTTGTTTTCTTATAGGTCTATTCATTTACTAGAACGTATCGACCATTTAATATTACTGACTTATATAGAGATTATGGCAACTAGCAAACTCAAAAATTTTACAACCACCATTTTTTTCCTCTGAGAATTATAATATTCCCACTTTACCCTTTTACCACTTGAAATTATTTCTTTTATAATTTTCTTATAACGCTTAACAGCCTACTTAAAATATTAATATCGGTTAAGTAACTCAAGTCGTGTCGTAAAATTCTAGAAATGAAATAAAAACATCACTTCGTTTCGCTCTTTATTTTCATTACTTCTATAACAAAGTCGAATCCATCTCAAATCATACGGAATCCTCGTATTATATTACCCGTTGAATTATATTATTACCCGTTACATTATATTATATTTACCGTTGCTACCATTACCCGTTGAACTATATAATAATTAAAAAAAAGCGATTTCTAATTTTTCTTTTAAATATTTTCAGCTGATTTTGTTATTCCCATATACAAGCAATTTAAGCTACATTGTACCTTTTAAAAATACCTTTCATCAAACCTATACAAAATGAAATAAAAAACAAAGTTTACTATTTCATTTATACGCCAGTAAACCTTAAAATTTAATATAGTATATCAAGTTCTATAATTAAATATGTGTTAGTGATTCGAGTACAAGCAAACAAATGATATATGTAAATGCTGTGCCTCATTACTTCTTCCAGATTTAAAGAATGCAACAATGGAGCGGACATCTTAAACTGTTTACCAATTTTTACATAATATGCGATTAAAATTAAGAAACAAAAAATACCATGGCGTGCTATTCCATTCATTATTATATCTCTTAAACTATCAATTAAAATATTTAATTTATAGGCTTTTTTGCATGTATGGTTTTATTATTTATATAACTATGAAATGAAAATTTTTCTCGATTGTTTTATCAAATTATTATTTTGTTTTTAGCATAATAAATATAATAAAATGCCTGCATGCAACCTGTTAATTAAACAACGTAATCAAGTTTCGTTAATCCAATTCAACTCTCATATAACCGGTTTTTTTTAACTAGGTACTAGTTTTAATACTTTATATTTATAGTATTTGTCTTATACAAGGTCGACTGATGGAATTATCAGTGCTAAACAGTTCAGAATTAGAGCAACTGTCGATATTTAATTATTTTTCGTTCTACATACTTTTATAACATTTTAATAATTTTATTCTATAGAGTTGAATTCAGAAGCCTTAAATAAGTTACCGAACAGAAATATTTCGGAATTTTTATTAAAAAACGCATCAATAAAAGTTTTTTTAATAATTAACTTTTTCACTTCTATACTCGTATAAATCGAAAAAAATTCATTTGTCTTGAAAAAAATGGACATCGAGTATGTAAAAATCTAACATTCACTGAGCCTTACAAAGAGGAAATCATTACCATACTCAATGTTAGTATTAAAAAACAATAAAAGGTATCTTAGTTATTAAAGAGGTATATTCTTATAAAATTTAAAAAAATAAATAGTACGAAAATCGTTTTCTGATTAAAAATAAAAATATACTGATAACAACGGGCTCCGAAAATGAAAGCTTCGTTATTAACAGATAGTGACAGTTCCCTACCATTTTATTGTTCCATTCTATTTGAACGTGAAATATTGAACAAATCAAACTATTATAAATATATTTTCTGGTCTTTTAGGTCTTATAGGTCTCAAATAATTAACAAGAAGTTAACAAGTCTATAAATTAATGTGGGTATTTAAAATACGCACATATACTAATTTGTTTCACATACTCTTTAACATACACCTGATGGATGAAGAGCCAGCCGGGAAGATTAATTTGGTAATTTTTTTTAATACCTACATGGTTTAAATTGTTGAGAAAATAAAATAATGGAAAATAGTAAATAGACACTTTTAATTGGCGCAAAAAAAGTGTAAAAATTTAAAAATCAAAATAAAATTCAGCGCCATCTAGTTGACTTCTAGCAGAAACACATGAAGTTCGATCAAAATGAAGTAATTTACACAATATGTATTACTACTTAGTTTAGATGGTGTAACTATCTCCGTGATATATTTAATAATAATATCAATTAATTAACGCGATTTTCGTTAATGAATGTACTAAAACATAGAAACGAATGCACTGTTTCTCAAGTCACTATTTATAAAAATGGAATTATGTTCTCTGGTGTTGCCGAAAGTATCGTAAAAAAAAATTTAGGGCGTTTTTATTTTTCCAATAGGTAATAGAAGAAAAAGGTTAGGCAAAATGTGTCTTATTTTACACGATCTTTTTAATAATTATGTATGATTTTGCGTACTTGGATCGTAATATGAATTTCTAACTTTGTTTTTACCCTTTGAACTGCAGTTATTTTGAAGTATTTAGCCAAGTTTTATTTAGATGCATACTTTAGATTTTTATCCACGCTATTTTTTTAAGTTTTATTTTGATAGAATGAAAAATGTGGCTTCCCGAGTGTCCAGAAATTTCGTCATACACCATAAATTCTCCACGTATATACGCACACACACACACATACACACACACGTGCGTGCACCGGCGCACAAACACACACGTGCGCGCACCCGTGCACAAACACACACGTACACACACACACATATATATACATATAAATCAGCGTGAAATTCAAAAATCCTCAATAATTCTACTTCTACGAAATTCACGTTACAACATAGCAAAGACCAACAAAATTACAGTATTTATTACCTTAGTCTTACGCTTAATTGAGTTTACAAAAAAAAAGTGAATAAATAATCCTACCAAATGACGAGTCAGTAAAATTCTGATAAAAAAGCCTACTATTGTCCTTAATTTAAATACAAATTTGTCATGTTGGTATACTTATAAAAATAACAAATTTTTGAATGCCATTAGTCAAGAAAATGAAAAGTAATTTTAGTACAATTTTCTTCAGAGCTCTACATACTAAGTAATTTAATTTTACTAAAGCAACACAAGACTGATTATTAAACGTAAAAATTGATCTCATTAAAAACAAAAACCAACCAAAAGCATATCGCATTACATATAATGTAGGATTCTGTAGTTGGTTCCTGAAATGTTGTCTGTATCTCTTGAAACACTGACAAAATAAGGAGGGTATATTCAGGTCACTTCTAAGCCTAATATTTCCCGAATGGGGTTTAAAAATGGTTAACGGGAACATATTTACATTTTAAAAGACCGTACTTCACGTCAATAATATCCCATTCGATGGCGTACTCGAAAAACCATTTTGCTCCGATGTAATATCCTATATATGGCGGATCAAAATATTTGTTTCGCGTACCGTTTTGGAAATTATATTCAGTGGTTTTTCTTGTTTCTTGTGTTTCTGAAATGGCTAAATTTTGATTTAGCCATATCAAAAAAAAATCCTTCCTTTAGAAAAATGGTTTCAAAAAATAGAAACGTTAGAGAGAAAATTATTTGGTTCAAGTTTAATTGTGCACTTAGCATAATAAGATTAAAAAATGTTTTCCATATTTGGGCAAATATTCCTAAGTAGTTTTTAGAGAATGAATTAAAGATACAGCAGTATTCATACTCAAATTTCAAGTTTAATTTTGCTTTAATTCAATTTAAAAACGTTGCTACGTTATCATTCCATATCTCTTGCGACTGAAGTCGCAGGCGGAAACTGAAAATTATATTATAAAACTATATTATAAATACTTTGTCGAATCTTAAAAAATAATTTTATCTAACAAATGTTAGATAAAATTATTTTTTAAGATTCGACAAAGATGAATTATACTCACCTTACAGCTTCAAACAATTAATTCAATAATAGGGTATTTGACTGATGTCGATATTTTTGTAAAAACGTTTTAAAACAGTAGGTTTAAAAAAAAACTTGTAATGAAAAAATAAGGCGTATAATAAACAATTAAGTGAAACTTCTAAACAGGAAAAGTGTAAATTTTTTTGTTCATTAAATTTAAAAAGTCATTAATTTAGTATTCACACAAAAAAATAAGAAATGTATAATATGCAATATATAACTTAAACACAATATTTAACGAGATGCTAAAATATTTAATAATAATCTTCCTTATAATGAATAATAAATACAGGCCAGTGACGTCATAAGCCAGTTGTGTTTTGTATGGGGCGTTTTCGCGCGCATCGTAGTTCGTCAGTTTTTAAGTCATTATAACTTTGTAATGAAAAGTGTTACTTATTCCATTCTAGTAATAAAAAATAAAGTCAAATACCCTATTAACTTAAAGAAATAAATATTGAATATATTTGGCGTTAATTGTGTAGAAATTCATTTTCACAATTAAATGAAACTGCGTGATGTAGTATCTTTCCAAATGTTATAATACAACGAAACCTAGAACGTGGTAAAGAACTTAAATAAAATGGAAATAATACTACATCACATAGTTTCATTTAATTCTAAGTTAAAGAAAGTAGCGGCTGTAACGAATACTTGAAATTTGTTATATTTCAGTAGCTACAATTAAAAATATTTTTCTTCAAATTTCAGAGGGAGCAAGTAAATGACTAACAACATATTTTTCACGTTCTGCACTAAGTCGTGTGGGATGTCAATTAAAAGTACAATTTACGAATTTATAGATTTCGAAACTATATTTTTTAACAAATTTTCATATTATTATTAAAAATATTCAGAAAAAGTATGTCCTTTCCCTCTATCTCTAAAATTGCTGAATTCAAATATGTTAAATTTTAAATTTCTACATTAAGCGATTTCTGAGAAAAACGGATGTGATAAACAGAAAAAAGAGAATGTTATAAGGATCCCGTTTTTTCTTTCTAGGATAAGGAGGGTCCCTAAAAAAATAATCAAACATAAGTAAAACTACGAGGGTTTATACTATGAGGATTCCATACACAAGTATACAAATACTTGTAAACGTTTAATGGTACATAGAATTTGTAACAAACTGCTTACAAATATTTATGTTTCACGGCATAAACAAATTGCCCATAATATCTTCAACGGCTCATATTTGAGAAAGTATACAATCTAAGATGATCGATATAGTTTTCCCGTAACCTTTGCGTAGGCTTCTAAAACCCTACGTTTCCATAATTTTAGGTTGAATAGTGCCAGAAACAAGGGGTGGCGATACACGTTTTTTCATATTTTAGCGGGATAGCTCTGAAAATATAGTACACTAAAATTAAAAAAGAAAGCAATTACTGAGACTCTTAATATTCTAAAATAATTAATTTACCCCCTAAAATTTTCATGCAAATATTTTTGAGTGTTGGCAATTGAGATGTATACGTGTTAATATACTTTATTAGTATGCCGATTTCAAATTTCTACATCAAGCGATATCTGAGAAAAACGACTGTGAACAAAGAGACGCGTGAATGATCTTATTGGGGTGTTTCTCTTAGAGATACGGTACCCCAATAATTTAATTAGTGTCCCTAATGTGCATGCACATACACGCGCACACACACGCGCGCGCGCACGCACACATGTACGCGTACGAACACGCGCACGAACTCACATACGCACCCATGCACACACGCACACACGCACACAAGCGCACCGGCGCGCATATGTCAATACGCGCACACATGCGCCCGCACACACGCACACGTGCGTCTACTCGCACACGCACAGGGTCAAACGCGCGCACGCGCGCACACGCAAGCACATGCGCACACAAACAAGCCCACTCTCATACGCACACAAAAGCGCACTCACGAGCGCTCGCACACTCGGTCACACGCGCACTCACACCCACGTACACACGCACACACGCACATATACACATATACATACATGCACACATGCACACGCACTCACACACACACATACGCGCGTGCGCGGGCACAAACACAGACACTTAAATACATTACATGTATTATTCTGCTGATACATATATAAACTCCGTGTTATGTAAACTTGATTTAATTTTTACAAACTCTTAATAGTGAATCGGTGAAATATTCTCTTGTTTTAAAGAAATCAATAGTTTCTTATTATGGTTAATCATACCCCTGCCTCCCCCCACCCCCCATTAAATAGTACCTTTAAAATTTTTCATCAACATTTACTTTACATATTTTCTTTTTATTTATCGCGAACCTTTTCAGCCTACGTGACAGAATGATACTAACTCAAGCCGAAAACTATAACAATTCCTTTCTATTAAATTTCGATATTTATATGATTATAGTTTAAAATCCGTTTATGCATTTTTAATGCATAAACTAATTTTAAACTATAAAATAACGAATAAGTTTTAATTGAGGAATTTAAAAATAAGACTATATTGAAAATTAAAGAGTTGAAAGGGGAATATGTTTTTAAGAATATTATATCACTGAGAAATAGGACATATATGAATTATTTATTTCTTCCTTTTTTAAAGTTAGGTAAGTTTTAGAAAATTTTACCTCAAATAAGCTAACAAAAAACGTCTGACTAAACTACAGAAATAATTTATTTACTTTGAATTCAATCGATTGTAGAATTCCAACACTTACGTAGAAAACAAACATGAAAGTAACGAAAATAAACAGAAGGAACAACCAATGAATAAAAAATACTTGTGTTTCATATATACTTAGAATTCTAATACGGAAACGTAAACCGGCGACAAATCAAACAAACACTTTGACAGTATCCGACGCCTAACAAATCTAGGTCGTAACGTGTCACTGATGCGACGAAGTCTGCTCTCTCCATAATCCATTACCATTTGCAGAAACTTGTATCTAAACATGATACTTGAGGAGAGAGAAATTCACCATCCAATTCCATATTTACCGCTAGTTTGAAGCGGTTACGTGGTATTACGTCTACCGTGTGAATACTGTAACTAACATAACGGCGTGCGTAATGTATTCATTTAAACAAGAATGTTTAAGAGAAACATTTCATAAACAAATGAGTTAATACCGTTTTTGTAATGCAAAGAAAATAGTATTTATAAACATTAACTAGTAATTTTATGACAAAAACTTACAGCATGTTTAGAAAATACCGACTGATGAATAAATAAAACGAGTGTACAAAAAATGCATATAATTTAAAATTTTTAGATGTATGTGTATATTATTCGTTCATTAATTTGTGCTCATAATTTTTTAAATTATTTTATACTTGTTACTAGAAATTATAATAATTCCCTTAGATTATCAAAATAATTTTACGGTACCTTCAATCGTTGCCCGTAATACAAATATAGGAATACTTGCAGACTCTTTTACCTGATAGTGAGCTTTCTATTCTTCTTGTTAATTCTTGTTATTATCGTAATGAAATTATTTTATGCGTCCTTTCATACATCTTTACATGAAGTGTTTTACATATATAAATACACACACACGAACACGTAGATTATACACACACACACACACACACACACATATATATATATATATATATATATATATACATATACACACACACACATATATATATATATATATATATATATATATATATATATATTTATATAATACATTAGCTGCTACAGCTATTGATAATATTCGGACAAAATACTTTTTTCCCACTACTACAAGAAAAAAGTTGTAACTTGTGGGCATCGTGTACATACTGATATTTTATTGCCTATTATTTATCCCAATGCGCAATTATAATGGTCAAAATGAGATCTATTTATTTTGTATGAATGATTTTATTGCACCGTGAAGAAACTTGTATCTCGTGGATTAATGCGTAAACTGACATATTGCAGCCTAATTATTTATGCCGATAAACAATTACGATGTTCAAATTGAGATTTTCATTTTTAATAAATAATTTTACTGAACCAAGAAGAAACTTGCACCTCGTGAACTATAGATATACATGTTTTATTGCCTAATTATTTATCCCAATGTGCAATTATAAATGTCAAAATGAGATCTATTTATTTTAAATGAATGATTTTATTGCACCGTGAATAAACATGTATCTCGTGGATTAATGCGTAAACTGACATATTGCAGCCTAATTATTTATGCCGATAAACAATTACGATGTTCAAATTGAGATTTTCATTTTTAATAATTTTACTGAACCGAGAAGAAACTTGTACCCCGTGAACTATAGATATACATGTTTTACTGCCTAATTATTTATCCCAATGTGCAATTATAAATGTCAAAATGAGATCTATTTATTTTGAATGAAGGATTTTATTGCACCGTGAAGAAACTTGTATCTCGTGGATTAATGCGTAAACTGACATATTGCAGCCTAATTATTTATGCCGATAAACAATTACGATGTTCAAATTGAGATTTTCATTTTTAATAAATAATTTTACTGAACCAAGAAGAAACTTGTACCTCGTGAACTATAGATATACCTGTTTTATTACCTAATTATTTATCCCAATGTGCAATTATAAATGTCAAAATGAGATCTATTTATTTTGAATGAAGGATTTTATTGCACCGTGAAGAAACTTGTATCTCGTGGATTAATGCGTAAACTGACATATTGCAGCCTAATTATTTATGCCGATAAACAATTACGATGTTCAAATTGAGATTTTCATTTTTAATAATTAATTTTACTGAACCAAGAAGAAACTTGTACCTCGTGAACTATAGATATACATGTTTTACTTCCTTATTATTTATCCCCATATTCAAAATGAGACATAACGTATCTTATTTTGAATGATTGATCTTATTGAACCAAAACAAAAACTTGCAATTCGTGGATGAATACACAGACGGACATTTCACTGCCTAATTATTTACCCCAGTATACTATTATGGTGCGCAAAATAAGATATCATGTATCTTATTTTGAATGGTTTGTTTTATTGGATCATGAAAAAACGCGAGCTACATAGGACTTATATATAGACTGACATTATATTTCCTAATTATTTATCCCAATATAAATTATCATTGCCAAAATGAGATAAAACATATATTATTTTTAAAGATTAGTTTTATTGGAAAGAGAAAAAACTAGCGCCTCGTAAAGTAATATTCAGACTAACATTTTACGACCTAATTATTTATCTCCACATACAATTACGATATTCAAAATAAGATATAGCTTTTCTCATATTGAATATTTGCTTTTATTGAATCAAGAAAAAACTTGTAAGTCGTGGACAAATGTAAAGATTGAAATTTTACTGCCTAATAATTATTTATCCCAATTTACAATTCGATGTGCAAAATAAGATGCAATGTACCTTATTTTTAATAGTTGATTTTATTGGAATAAGAAGAAAAGTGAACTTCATGGACTTATGTGAAGACTAATATGTTATTGTCTTATTACTTATCCCAAAATAAAATTTCGATTTTCAAAATGGGATATGACATATATTACTTTTAAAGATCGATTTTATTGGAAAAAAAAACTCGTAGCTCGTGGACTATAGAGTTCTATATTTTACTGCCTAATTATTTATTCCAATATACAGTCACGATCTTCAAAATGACATGTAACTAATTTATTGGATTTGATTATCATACAATTTTATGAAAATTGTTCTGTATCTTAATTATTATGTCCCAACATATAATATATAATTATATATATATATATATATATATATATATATATATATATATATACATATATATATATATATATATATATACATAAATTTTATTTTATATTTCGAGTTACATTAATCATGAGAAAAATTATGTAAAATATTTTTTGTATTGCCTAACGAAATTCCACGGCAATGTTATGAACTAGCCGTAACTAACCCTAATACAATTTACAATTGTCTAAAATTTGAAATAATTATTTAAATAGTGGCTGAGATCAGTTAGGGTTTGTAGTTAATTATGCTAATTATGTATACCACATCGTGGTACTTCTAATTTTGGAAACTTCATTTCATTTTACTTATCCTTTTTAAGTATTTACCATATACATTTCTTGCTTTACAGTATCCGCTATTCCAAAAAAATATATATTGCATAAACTAATTCCTTCACATGAAAACAATTCAAACATCTTTACACAAATAGTCGCCGAACCTTGTACACGAAATTCAAGGTTTGTTCATTTAAAACTTAACAATGGCATGAAATTGCAAGGAACTTTATTCCCGCGTTCGTTAAATGTCATTGCCAGACATCGATTGACAAACGAAACGACATCATCATTAACTTTAATTCACTGCACGCAGCAACAGCGGTTTTAAATTCAGAGTTAATTTAATAATTACTGAAATACAACGGCGAGAAATTAAATCCAGCTATGTCTTTCTTTTTATCGCAAGTAATTATTCCATTACATTATTGATTCATATTTTTAAGTAAAATATTGATTTAGTATTTCTTACAAATATTTGTTTAGTCTCATTTTAATACGCAATATAACCTAAATACTGAATAGATATTGCATAAATCGTAATTTAAAAAAGGTTTAAGAATTAATTACAATATCAATAAAGTCAAATTAAGTCTCCTATCGAAGATGGGCGCCGATTTTCACTTAATTACGCATGTTTAATTAAATAATTTGACAGTTTAGATGAAGTGAAATCAGTAGTTTGGCCTTGACTTACTCCCCACATAGTGATAGCCCACAGATTAATAAAATGTATATATATTCGTGTATTTTGTTTAGGATATTATCAGTTTTATCGTGTTTTGTGATCAGTTTAGTGACCAGACTTGCAATGATTAGTAAAGTACGTACGACACGATTTATTTAAATATTTTTTTTTCTTTTTATATAAACATAAAAAGACAAAATATTAATTTTTGTTAAATATGTTCTTAACACAAAAAGATCTTAGACATATTTGTTTTGTCGCTGTTGTTCAGTAAAATATAATAGCTATTGAATGTAAAATTTAAAATCATAATCCAATGACTGGTATTTTTTATGAAAATGAAGTACATTAATTTCTTTCAATTTTTCAACAGATTTTCATCTTGACATGTGTGATGGCATCCTGCCACGGAGGTTCATTACACTCACATGCTGTATCAACCCAACACGTGGTGAGACACGATGACGTTCACCATTATGACGCTCCTGAACACCACGTAGTGCCTATCGTACAACATGAGCCATTGGGGCATATCCTAGGACACCATGATGAACACGTACGTTCTCTTCAGCTCTCTAACAATATTTCCCATTGTAAAACTCTCCATAATTGTTTTAAACATTGCAAGTATACACTAGATGAAAATTTAAAGACCCACTTCACAAAGCCTATAATCTTCAAATGCATTGTTATAAGTAACTCGTTTAAAACCAAATTCGGATTTACAAGTAGATATTCACATTCGACCATACCGATTATATTATCGGTACAGAATAGAAAAGTACAGTGAGTGTTCATAGTTAGATATAATAATCTTATTATCTTTTTTCTAATATCTTCAACTAAAATATATTATACTATTATCTATTACATAGATAGTAAACGGATACGAAATGGAATACTATGAAAAGATGGGCTTTTAAAAAAAACTGTCAAGTATTAATAGAACTAAGGGTTTATAAGGGGGGTCTTTAAAAATAAAAAATTCTAAAAATTTAGGGTCTATAAACGTTTAAGAATAGACAATATTTATATTAAACTATTTAAATATTATTACATATATCATCATCGCATTAGTTTCCCATCTTTGTGTAGACTTCTAAAAACACTATTTTTCCATATTTTAAGTTGTATAGTTTTGGAAATGACAGATATAATACGGTTTTTCATTTTTTCAGTGTGTCTCTAAAGCTTCACCGCCTTTAAAAAGTATTTTGCCATCCTCATAATTAGTCTTTTCAAAAGATAAAATATGGATTTAAACAAATATTTTCGATGTCTTAATTTGTCTAATATATTTCATTACTAATTTCAAGCTCCTACGTTCCTGAGATTTCTCAGTCTGTGACAGACGGACAGACTGGCAGACAGTAGTCTATATATAGTAGCCTAGCAGTAGTAGGATTCCGAAACTTCAGAATATTGGTCTATCAAAATAATAAGTCAGAACAACCTCCAATTTTAGTATTAATTCGAAAAATATAATCTTCTCTGTCTCGTTTATTGAAACTTGTTGCATTTGGATATCTATAAAATGTCACCTTGCGCTTTATATTTTAGAGTCACCCGAAATACAAATATGAATACTCTGTCTCTGACCCTCACACTGGAGACCACAAGAGCCAACATGAGTCTCGCGACGGAGACACCGTTCACGGAGAATATACCCTCTTGCAACCTGATGGCTCCTTCAGAAACGTGAAATACTCCGCAGATGATCACAACGGGTATGTTAACGAAATAAATTTTTATTGATTGTTATTTTATAATATTTTTTCAATGTATTAGTGGATACGTAATATACATATTCCGAACAAACAAATAGATGTACCAATACAGAAAAGAAATAAGTTATTATTTCAGAAATAGGTGTACCATTACAGATTCAGCAGTACGTAACCTTTTGCGTGTTATACCAATTGATAAAGCTACAGGCCTCATAACATGATATTTATTAATTTTAACTAGATACCTGTAGCCCATTCTGAGAAAAAGGGCTTTAACAGACAGACGTACGGATTTAAAACAAAGTGATACTATAAAGTTTTCGTTTTTTTTCCATTTTGAGGGACGAACCCTAAAAATAGTTATAAATGAGTAATGGTTAAAAAAACGGGTATGAAGTAGAGAAAGATGATAGAAACCAAAACGTGCAATAAGAGAAGTCATAGTTAAAGTTTTTTTTAAAGATCATTAATATAATAATCAAGTAACTAATTAGATATCTACGAAATAAGGCATAAAAGAAAAAATATTTCTCGGACATTTTTAATACTTTACCAACTTAATTTTATACCGGATATCCCTCATTTGAACTTTTAATCCAAAGTGTAATCTAGTTTTTAAAGTTTTTGAACTTTAGATCAAAAGTGTAGTTTCATTCGTAACTGATATTTTCGCATTGAGTAATTAATTAATATTAAAAACTTATATATAGATACAAGAAAGTTCCGTATAAAAAATAACATTTTGTCAAACACTAAAAATATTATATTTTTTATTAGAGAGTTTACTGCAGTATTTGCTAAGTTTTGGTTCATTTCAACCCAATAAAACAATGTTTTAACCAAAATTCTAAAATACATACCGATCATTAGAACAAAAGTTAGGAATTTCTAAACGTACCATTAAAAAGGTTTTGTCAATATTAAATAATCAATATTAATAATGATGAAATGATGATGTGTTAGTACACATCCGCACATAAAATTTTATCGAAATTATATAAAATAAATTACTTTATATCATTAACAATAATTTATATTCTTGAAGATACCTCTATTTTATTTCTACCTAATCCCTTAACAGTAATTGCATAACACAATTTTAGTCATAATTACTTATCGAATATGCACATTTACTTACAAATATCGGCCCTTTATCTTACAGATTCAATGCAGTGGTTCACAACTCCCCTCCAGTACACCACGCTGAGCATTTTCATCATTAAATAAAAAGTTAATCTCAAAATTATATTTGTAGTAGTTTTAATATTCATATGTATTTTATTATTAAATTAAAAAGTAAATAGAAACGTTTCTGTCAGTAATTATGTTTTGTTTATTTCAAATCAAAAACCTATCAGCAAATCAAAATTATGCAAATAAAAGTATATTTACTTTATAAAGACTGTGAGATTTTGTAAATAGTAAATAAATTATTTATTATAAATTAACATATATTTACTCGTACATTATGGCGTAATAGATTAAACTTAATTTATAAAATGTCTGAATTAAAATTAAATTATAATAGCACCGTTAGATTGTTTTTAGAAACTTTTAAATATAAAAAATATCCACAGGACCACATTTGTCAAGACGTTATACAGAATAGATTCAAATGAAGGCACTGGGTTACTTTGCAAATAATAAACCGCTATTTACTATACAACTTTAAGTTACGGAAACTTCTTTTCCTGTAATTGAAATAATTCGTTAATTGAAGAAATTCGACTACATAAAAAAGAAACAAAAATGGTGATCAGTGGAAGAACACCAAATATAATAACTAAAATGTCTCATCGAAGCAACCAGATATAATAAATAGGCATAGACATTCTTCTATAAAACTGAATCTGCAACGATCTATGAACTGACCGTTTGCAAATTTTACTGTACAATTTCCTACTTATGACGCCGCGACGTTATATATAATGTCACCATAGCATTTAATACATTTTCCAGTATTTTCTACTTTTCTTTCGTTTTTAAGGTTCCGAACATCATATTGCAAAACGGCCACGAGACGAGCCGCGAACCGTGAGTGTTAAGGCATCACCGCAAACACAAATTGCCTACAGTTGTACACAAGATACAGAAAGAGACAAAGTGATGTATCGCAACTGTAGTGCGAGTGATTCAAGGTATCAAAACATGTTGATGTCTAATTTACATTCGCACGCGTGCCACGAGATGACCCGCGCGAAGAGTCAAAAGACACGTGTGTAATTAAAGTATTAGAAGGGCACCCACCAGTCCGTCTGTCGCAGGCATTTGTAAAACATTTTGTGAGGTAGAAACTTGAAAGTTAGCATAGTAATAAACCTTACGAAGCTACAAATTTTACATAGGCTAACTTTTATTAAATCTGCATATAATAATTAAAGAAGGTATAAATAAAGAACGATTTTTTTTAGTTTTATATATCATGTATCATTAGAAAAGACTAGTTATGAGGGGGAAACAAAATATTTTTTCATAATTTTTAGTTACATCTTTACAAAGATGTTCTAAAAAATATGAGAAAATAGACCATCTTTCCTCCTTATTCCCGCAAATACTAAACCAAAAATCAATCAATGAAATCTGATTAGAATATAACAGAAAAACTGTAGCAATTATTCTAAAATTTATAACTATTAAAATATGAACCATATTTTCACATCATGATATAGCAGGCAATATACTGAAGTTGCGAAAAATTAATATCTAGAAATATTTTAATAAATACCTTAAATGTTCGTAAGTTAATATTTTAAAACTAAAAAATTACTATTTTGTAAATACCGCATTAAAAAGCAAAAAAAAATATTATTGAACATTTAATGTCAACCATAGTTTTTATTGAGTAAAATATTTGAATTTAAAAGCATAGGGCGCTTTTTCTTCGAAATTTAACTGAAAATTTAAGCATTTCCATTCACATAATATTCATTTGAGATGAAAAATCATATATTATTGAGAAAATATTTTATTCCTTTTACAAATCTTACCACTTTATTAAAAAAATCTTTTACAAAATTCAAATTAGATAAACAGCATAACTGATTAGACTGTGGTGTCTTCTCTTGATTCTGTATTTGTGGGCGACTGAGTGCGCATTCTCTCCATCTCTTCCATTGGCAGAGATAAATCATTAGTATACGAGGGGTCTTCCGGTAAACTTAGCACAATCCAATTCTTCGATCTAAATTCTGGTTCTATTTCATTGAATCAGTCCGAGGGTACCATTTTATTATGTTGTCATCTGAACTTTACACAATGTCAAGTTTTATGATGATATAATAATTAGACATTTATCAAATTTAGTTATGTAAATTCTATTACACAATTAATTAGTTTCAGGTCGACCTAATAAAAGCATATTGATAAATTATTCAATTGTGTACAGAACCCTTGTAGTGTCAGTTCTACTCATTCTTGATAAGTTTTATAATAAATCTGTGTCATCTAACATACCTGGTTACTTGGCCATGAATTCAACGGAAAGCGAAATAAACCTTCGGTAATGTTGATAAGGATAAAACGTGAAATAAGCATCCGAGTGTGTATAATTGTAAACTTATTACATAAATGTACATGTTTATTATTATGAAACTTGTACCCCGACAAAAGAGAAATGAGTGTGAATTTATAAAGATACTAACACAATCTGAAATAAGGGTATCGTATCACAAGTTATAATTTGCATCTTGTCGAACGTAAACCAACGGTAGATACTATATTACTTTATATTATTTTATGGGGTATTACCCCAATAAAATAATATAAAATAATATACGAAATTCAATATGATTCGAAATTCAAGAACTATAAAGTTTAAAAAAATGACATAATCGAAAAATGTTCGAAATTTCCTGATTTGCGAACTAGCTGAAACTGAACATTATTTATTTATTTACACACCTATGTATCGACAAATTATAGATAACCCATTCGTAACAACGTAAGCCGTTAACGGTTTAAAAAAGTTTAAACATTTAGAATAAACATGAATACAAAATAAAGAAGAACTACAAAAGATAGTGACGTCACATTTACTTTCACTCATTGAAAACACATCACACTGTGGTCCGACTGTGATCAAGTTGTTGAGCAGTTGAATACCGCTGCAAAATTGGAGAGTTCTGATAGATTGATTTCGGGAGGATAGCATAGTAAAAACGAGAAAGCAGCAAATTGTCATCTATGAAGAATGAAAGAGTACTCCGCAATAAAGAGCATGAGGTTTTTCCTTTTTATAGCTGGAAGACAAAATTTCATAATCCCTACGTTTCTTCTGAATTACAAGGAATGGAAACCTAGCATACTCTAAAGTTAATCGGTAGGAACTAGAAAGGAACAGTAACCATACTATTTCATTTAAAGATATCGGAGGAACATCTTTTGCACACGTTCAATCATCAAGACTTACTTGCCTTCTTGTAGGCTCCAAATAATGGAGGTAGATTCTAATCATATTTACACAAATAAAGTGTTATGATTTTAAGAAAAAGACGATGAACTACTCAATGCTAACAATGATAAATACGAGAATGAAGATTAGATTATTTCTAATGAACAAGATCAAAAGAAAAGAAAACTTATGTGAAGTTCCAAAAATGAGGATGGCGGAAAAGTATCGATGCACCAAAATTACCGCTGGGGCTATCCCCCATTGACGAGGAATACAAAAGGTTGTTTACAAGAAAGAGTACCAGTTTTTAGTATATATAGGGAGATAACAGGCCCACCGGTATATGCTGAACAATACATTGTGGCAAGAAAAGTAAGCACTGCATTCCCTCTCATGATTGACCACCGTCTAATGGAATATAAAGAACCTATAGACAAGCAGAGAAATTTTGACCTTTGGGAACTAAATAGAATGGAACAATAGCAAATTTAAATACATTCATTGCTATTTTATAAGCGCGGTACAAATGATGTGAAAAAATCTGTCAAGCAAGAGTAGAACTCACAATCGTAAACATTTAAACGTTAATAGCATTTCTGTTAAACAATTTACAAATATTATTTTTTTTCATGATGAATACATTACAACATATTATAAACTATATATTTCGTAGGAGTAAAATATGGTGTATATTTTAAAAATTATAATACCTTGGTTAATTATTATAGTTATTATTTAATCTTCTAGTCAGATTTTACCAGATTGTATTTTTTTCATTATTTTTGGCCAGGTAGTTTCGGAAATAAGGAGAAGGAATTCTATATTTTTATGTTTTTAGAAATTTTTTTAAATATGCAATGTTCATATTCGCCATAAAAAACCTTTTAAAATGATACTTTACATTAAAAATATAAAATGAGAAAGTTTTTTTCAAGGCCTTTATTTACCTCCTTCTTAATATTTACACGACTGCTTTTAGAAAGTTGATTGAGTAGGTTTAAAATATTTGGATTTATAAGATGTATTTCAAGTCTGTATTATTTCATATTTCAAGTTTCTGCATCAAAGGATTTCCAAGAAAATCGACTTTGAAAATGGGAAAATGTAAGTTTTTTGTTTTCTATATCTTTCGTAGGCCAAAAAACATAAGGAATATTTGGAAAATTATTATATCTAGATTCATTGCTATAGTTCTTCTAGAACCCTTGCGTGGGGTTATATAAGTCCATATTTTTAATTTTAGGGTGAGTAGTTTCAAAAATAAGGGAGAGAGAATACATATTTTTTTGCATATTTTTCAGTATAACTATGAAGCTATAATACCTAAGATTAGAAAAAAATACTTCTGAAACCCTTATAACTAGCCATTTTGAACGACACCCCCGCACTTTACCTGGCATTGAAAAATCTTATCCAGGCCTTAAATTACCCTCCTTAAAATTTCCAAATATATATTTTTGAGTTTTAATCATTGCGATATATGTATTATCACTAGCCCAAAATTTAAGTTCATACGTCAAACGGTTCTGATAAAATACGGCTCTCATAAACGGAAGGATATAGACGTGAGTGACCTTATGAAAGTTCCGTTTTTCCTTTTTAGGTACGAACAAGTGAGCCAAATAAAAAAAAACTTAAACACGGTTGAAAGTATGAAAATATAAATAGAAAAAGTTATAAGCGTGTACTTGCAACGATTAAATTCTCTTAACAGCTTCAAAAGAAATGGATGGAATTTTGTTGGAGTTCACTCCTTGAGAATTGATTTTCATATAGCGTCCCTTATAAAGTTTTATTAGGAGTAAAATTAGAAGTTCTAAGCGTACGAAGTTCAGACCGTTAAAAGAAGTATAAACGTTAGATGGCCTCTCCGCGCAACATTTCTACCGATCTTTAGAATTTTCTTATGGCATTACGCCATAAGAAAATTTGATCGCAATGACATAATTTACTATTGTTCACTTATATCAAGATGTAATCATAAAATATAGCTTTGTGTGAATACTTGGTGTCTTCTAACATACAAAACTAAAGTCTCTTTTAATTTTAACTTTTTAGTCTGACGTTGCTAAATGTTTTTAATTTTGTTGTAAAAATGTTATATTGTTCATTTGTGTTTTACTTGAAAATAATTAAATTGTCAGCATTTTTTTATTAAATATTTACATTTAATGATGTTGGTATTTATAGTTATATACAGTATTTCCTATTTAATACATTCCAAGAAAATCGTAGTTAAGGAACAAACTTCAGTCGCGCCTCTGAGCTGACACGCACATTTTTTTTGTTCTTGACCTATATTGAATAAACTTTAACATATTTCATAGTGGTAGGCCTGATAAAAATTGCAAAAGTTTATTATGGAGTTTTGGCTCTAAACATAGATTTTACTCATAAAATACAATAGAAGTAGTCTCGTTTATTACCTTTAGTCGTAATGACTAGAAGTAATATATAATAGTTTCAAATGACTAAGTTTAAGTCGATATTGCGAATAACGGAAACCATTTCATTCCAAATTAGCATCGCCGCCAAATATAATTCCCGCAATAACAAACGGGTCAAGTAAGTGAATGAATAAGCTTGTTAAGCTTTTATTCTTCTAAAAAGCCAAAAAGTTTGGATTGAAGCTGATTACGAAAGCGTCCGCATTTAATGTATCGAATGATTCATCAAATTGCAATTTAATATGAAAGAACCGACAATCGCTGAGGAACATCACCCATGTTCCTCAGCGACGGTCGGGGACACAACACCCCTCCACCACAGAATACATAAAAATTTCCACCATGACCCATTATTTTTGTGTTCAGTTACATTGCCGTCATGTATACCAAAAGATTATAAGCCTATTATTTTTATTTCCTTTAAAAAATTAAATTGCACAATTACCTCTGACCTAACCTCAGTGGATGAGATAGTTCCCTTTAACGATATTTTCTTTTTCATTTGTTATTTTCCCTAACTTAATACTTCATATTGTTTATATTAAAAAATATTGCTCCCGTAGTAAATACTTATATAAAAAAAAATTACCATACAATTCGTAATTTTTCCAATTAGACTAAGGAAATTTAAAATATAGAACTTAAAATTGGAGGAAAAAAATAAAAGGTGAAACGTTTAATACAATAACATTAATGGAGCCATTAATATGAATATTAAATATCAAAATTTTTCCGATTTCCGCGAAATATCGAATCTGTGAAATGGTTACCTATCTTACTTGATACGTTAATTAATATTGACCTACTTCGTCAGCAACTTAAACGAAGTGAAAAGGTTTAGTATGATATGCATAATAAAATAGTCCCCGAGAGATATTTTCAAAACAATGCATGTTGTTACGAGGATTTATCATGAGAAAATTGAACTACAGATTTGGGTCTTACCTTAAACTTCTCTCGGGATAATTAAAAAAACAAAAGTTTGATAAATATTATAAAAGTACTGTGAAACTCATTTTTCTCATAAACCGTATAGGTAAGTAAACTAAGTTAAACATTTTCTGTCAGGGAATTCTTCAAAGAATATTTTTTTTTGGGATTTTATATAAAAAAAATAAAATTTCTAAACACCATCACCAAAAAACATATAACGTTTACTAGTCATAACAAATTATACCACCAAAAAAACCATTAAAGAAAAAATGTTCCAACTCTTCAAAAAACACAAGTCACCGCCGTAGTATGTTGCATTGATCACAAGGTATACGGCCTAAAACGGCACGACGCACCGCACGAGCCGTACTGAACTGGTGTTCTGGTTGGCTGTAAGAGATAGCTCTTGTAGCAATAAATCAGCCATATGTATCACCTGTATACATTAAAGTACATAAATATATAAATAAAAATACAAACATTTTGCGTCTGTTACTTTTAGCACTGCGACAGAGTTCCTACCACAATAATTGTCCATTGTGGTCTTAGCGCATATTTTTTCTTAAGCGGAAATAAAAAACTACAACAAATAAAAAATAAATTTCACAGTTTTTCAATGTGTGAAATGGTAAAAGTTACGTGATAATCGTAAAAAAATCAACTGTATATATTAGTAATTATTTCAAAATAGTATATTGTGAGCTATTTCCTTTTACAAAATCGAATCATGGCAGTAATAAAAATACCTGATAATTATGTTAGTACATTCGATAAGTCAATCGGTTACTCAAACATATACATAAATTTTAGCTTTACAGAACAAAATTTATTTCAACTCGTACACTGTACATCTTTCGATTCACCTGTCAGATACTTGTACTCACCGAAATCGTCTGTAAATTTTTTTATAATGGATTTGGATTTGAATTTATTAAACTTTACAATGCATAAACTACATCGTATTAAAATTTCAAGCTTACAGCGACAATTTTTTTTTTCAATTTTATTTACACTTTCAAAAATATAAGGGCTGATGACGTGCGTGGCTGATGTTTGCCAGGTGGTGGTAATTTTCTAAAAATATATTTTTCCACTTTAATCGTGAAAATAAGCAAACCTTTAAGCTTAGGAATTTGAGTGTGTAGAATGTACGTAGACTCTAATACACAAACAAAAGAGGAAATTTCAAAACTACATTACCTCATACCATACGCATATAAACATATATGATTCGATCTTGCTTCACACATAGTATACACTATATGGTTTTACTATATATGTAATACTCTTTAAACTTGTATGGTATCCCTTAAGAACTTGAAATGTAGGTCAGAAACAGACGTTAGGGAATTAAGACGCAAATTAAACATGCAGTATGCTTAATATACACAGAAGTACAGTCATAATAGATAAATTGATTCACCAAATCATTACAGTTGTTTAGTAAGACACGTCAAATGTCCTATACACCTTGTTTACCAAAACTTGAAAATAAATGCTCTTCATAATTTCAGTCAAATCTTTAGTTTCTGACTTTTTTTCCATTTATGTGCTAATTCTTTGAATAGATCCAAACAAAAAATATAAGCAAACAATACCAATGTATACTATTTAATACGACATGTATCAGAACTTGCTGGCAGTTTTGACTTTTGTAATAGTGCGATGATCAAAGATCCTGTTACTCGCAAAATTATAGCTTTGCTTTGAAATATGTAAAGTTTTTATATTCCTACTTTTTTAAAGTCTTGCTTATCAACAAATAATAAAACACAACACAACAGAAAATAAAGTGCAAATGTAATGTAATCTAAGTGCGATCAATTTATAATGGCATTACCATACCTCGACTTGTAAATAGGTGAATACATAAGAATGGAAACATAAATTTTACGCATCTAATAGACAATATACGCATTTAATATAGTATATTATTAAATGCGTATTTTGATAATATACTATATTAAATGCGTATTTTGCGCGTATTATATTTGCGTATTAATGCGTATTCCTATAATTTAATTAATAAGTCACCAAATGTTAATCTTGGAGAAAATAATAAATCTTTGTACGACTAAATATTTGCTCTATTTATTTTCTATCCAACTTAACAAATAGAGCACTCTCTATTATCGCATTTATCAGTATTTATGTTAACAACAATGCATATAAACTTCATTTCTCCAACTTAGTATGCAACTAGACTTTGGTTAACATTAACATCAAATACATCAGTTTGCTCCTATTTCCTTATTACACGTTCGTGGCAATTAACTTCAATATTGAATCAGAGTGAAACGGTTGGAAAGGCCTTGACTTCTCCCCTCCCTATTTGAGTTTTAAAACTGGTATAAAACGATGTCAACAAACCATATCGGTTATCAGTTAAATCTCGTTTGCCTCATCTTGCTCATTACAATATGACGAGTAAAGTAAGTGAAAAGTGTTAACTTTCTTCAAAACAAACTTACCAAACTGTTCCAATGTTAATAAAATTACTCCTTTTATTTAACGTCGGTTATTTTATAGTTCAAACTTTTTACAGGAATTTTTAAAGTTATAACATGTCAGAAAATAATTTCCTGTACTATAGTTTATACCACCCGTTCTACATTTGACCTATAATATGGAAATTTTAGATTTTTATCCTCATTGGCATTTTTGGGCTGACCACAGCTGGATTGCTCCATTCAAAGGGTCCTGCAGTTTCTACTCAACAAGTGACCAGATATGAACAAGTACATCACCATAAACATTACAATTCTGACTCCACACACGAGCATCTAATAGATGAAGAGGATAGCCACCACGTAAGTAAAAAATAAGTTCAGTCGAACAATTTACATTTATAAATGATTAATTTTGAAATTCGTACTTCAAACTCCAAAGTGCCACTCTGTGGTAATCACTTTATTAATTTTTTTTATTTTGTAAAATAGTGAGTCTTTCATTAAATATAAAAATAATTAAGTAATAAAATAATTCAATTTTATTATTTTATTATTACTATATTAAAATATTTTTACATGATGTTTCAATACATCGTTGATATGTTTAAAATAATACTAATTATGAAAAATAATACATATTAGTATTTTGTTAATTTATTTAAAATCTATGACCCCCCCCCCTCCCCAAACAGAGATTTAAATCTATTGAAGCAATTAATGTGAATTAAATTACAATGGTAAACCAAATGGGTTATAGGCATATAAATAAGGTATTTTAGTAATTTGCTTTTTCCCTAAAGTAAATTATACATTAAAACATAACGTAAACTTCAGGAATAAACGTTAGGTTTTATTTTTGTTCTTCATAATTTAATAGGGAGAAGTGGAAGACTTTTCAGATGGAACTACGCCGCGTATTGCATGTCTTATTATTAATATTCGAAATCGGAAAACAATATTCAGATCTCAGTGAAGGTAATATTGGACGAAACTCTCTGCGTATGGGTCCAATACTTGTTTACATATAAACAAGGTATTTTAGTAATTTGCTTTTTTCCCTAGAGTAAATTATACATTAAAACATAAAGTAAACTTCAGAAATAAACGTTAGGTTTTATTTTTGTTCTTCATACTTTAATAGGAAGAAGTGGAAGACTTTTCAGATGGAACTACGCCGCGTATTGCATGTCTTATTATTAATATTCGAAATCGGAAAACAATATTCAGATCTCAGTGAAGGTAATATTGGACGAAACTCTGCGTATGGGTCCAATACTTGTTTGATCACTTTTTATTGACTTTTAATACTTTTTATTTCATTTAAGTTAAAAAATCATGTCTAAATGACTTTTATCTTTAGTTCATAAAAATATGCACTACAAAATTCACTATGCTTTTACGAATATTTTACCTAAAAATAATCTGAATTAACCTAAATTTTAACTGCAAGATACTATTAATATTTCTAATAAAGTATGTCAATTTATTTGTCATAATTTTTCATGCAAAATGCTACCTACATTTCGTTAACAATTTTTTTTCCAAACTTCTAGAACAAACCAGATTATGAATTTAAGTATACCGTTTCGGATCCTCATACGAAAGACGAGAAAAGTCAACAACAATTTAGTCACGGAGGCGTAGTTCACGGAGAATACAGCTTGCTTCAGCCAGACGGCTCCTATACGAAAGTCGAATACATGGCTGATGATCATAATGGGTATATATTTTTTCCATTGTTGTAATATACGAATGACACTTTTTTCAACATACTTCCGTTCCAATAATTTACAGCAAATCATGATGAGATATTGATTTCAAGTTTTCAGTCAATATATTCTCCGTTCTGAGTAAAGTTATGATGTTATAATATTTTGCCAAAATTTTCCAAGGCAACTTCAAATTCTTTTAAAGTTCAGGAGAATCTGTGCCGTAGTTAACAGCATAATTATTACTAGTTAATATATTTTATATAACATTGATTTGAACTCATATTTATTGGAAATTTGAAGCAAACGTTGTTCTCTTAAGTCACCTTTAAATTATACATTTTAATTCTACGTGATATATAAGGATGGTTTGGAAAGTATTTAAATAAAACGGCTATCGTAAAACAACAAAAAAAACCGAAATTTCTAATTCAACGGAAATTTCTCAGAATTCAAATCGAAAAATTTGTTTTTTTTACTATTCGGATCATATAACTGATTTACTCCATCATATCACTATCTATGATCCATCTTTCGTAGATATGTTATTTTTATAAATTTTAATGAAAATTCTAAACAAAGTTTTTAGTCAGATTATGACCTGGTATATACATAGAGCCTTCGTCAGAGGTTGTGGTCTGGCATACACAATATACTTGGGACTTGGCAGGAAGATTTTAAGTCGATTTATATAAAAGTCATACAATAATAGGTGCAGTTTATACATAAATTTTTCACCTGTCCAAAGTCCCAAAAGTATTTTTATCTTGTACCTTTGGATTCATTACATTACCGACAAACTAAAATACAAGTAGATCCAAATTTTAAAATGTAGAATTTTATACCCGTGTATAGTTTCACATTCAAATAATAAATATCGACCAAAAGATTTAGAACTAGAAGTATCTCTTGGATTAATAAATTTTGAATATTTCTTTACAGATTTAACGCCATCGTCCACAATACAGCAATGAATCATGAGGGGGAGACTTCCATTATTCACGATCATTATTAACCATTTTTTGTATATACAGAGTGTAGTACTTTTTCTAATAATTAAGATATTTCATATAATTATAAGACTGAATAGATTATGTTCTTTCATTCACATCTTTTATCGTAACTTGAAATTCGTTAAACAATTTGTTCATAAATTAAATATTAGTGTAAATCTTCTTTTAATAAAATATACAGTTCATTTGATCTAGAAGGTTCACATACAGCCTGAATAGAGTATGTTCTTTCATTCATATCTTTTATCGTAACTTGAAATTCATTAGACAATTTTTTTATAAATTAAATGTTAGTGTAAATCTTTTAATAAAATACACAATCCATTTTATGTAAGCAAATGACAGTTACAATTTCACTTTTATAAAACTTTAGAATTACAATGCACTTTGTAATTTCATCTTTCGATTATTGGTACCTTAATTTCCCATTCGGTTATTCATTTATAAGCTTATAGATTAGTAAATTTTAATTTCTCTTAAATAATAGCGGATTATTAAGGAGTGTTTAAATAATGTTTGAAATGCGAATATTTTTCAAATATAACTTTAAACTATTTAGAGGAAAACATTTCATACTTCACAATTAAATAAATCTACGTGATGTAGTATTATTTCTACTTTCTTTAATTTCTTTACCAAGGTTTCGTTGTATTACAACATCTTCAGGTGGGATATTAGCAAAGATCTTTGCTAATATCCCACCTGAAGATGTTGTAATACAACGAAACCTTGGTAAAGAAATTAAAGAAAATATAAATAATACTACATCACGTAGATTTATTTAATTGTGAATAATGAATTTCTACAAAATTAACGCCAAATATATTCAACACTTCATAATGTTATCCTGTCTGTCTGTTTTATCACGCAAAAACTGTATACTTAGAGTACAGTGAAAATGTAGGCTACTTGTTTTGTCAATTTCTCTGCATACTATTCTATTTGGACTTGGAAAATTATTTTAAAATCTATTTATATTATTTATGTGACAATCTAAAATTTCGCAAGAAAACGCATTTACTTTAAAAGAGAAATTTGTTTTATAATAATTGTAGTTTGCATTACATTTATTTTAACCTTCAATCTTACAGTTAACCTAACAATATTTTCCGAAATCCCAGGGAAACAAAGTCATGAGCACAGCTAGTATAATATATGTAAAGTGATGCAATAAATATTTTCGTTAAAGGAATGTTTCAAATTTCAAATTTACTTTTAAATTACTCGCGCCTTTATTTACTGGTAGACATATAAGAAAACAATCCTCTTGACAGCGACTTCACTTTGCTAATAAACGAACAGAACTTGAAAAACCGCATTTTGAATAAAACTTGACAAAAACTGAACTATTTCTTTTCATGAGAATTTGAAATTAATTCAAGTATCGATATTTCTGGTGAATTTTCGGATATTAACGTTTTGATGCATATGATATAGATTGCTAAAATATAATACAGAAATTAGTTACGGACTTCAACGATAATCGTCTCTTATTTATTTTAGTTGTTAAACTTACTCTAAGCTTAAATTAAGCTTACAGTGACGGATTTATTTTTACAAGAGCAATCTCTTACAGCATACCACAAACAAAATTAATAAACCAATAATTGGGTAAATAACGGATATCTTTGAAGCCCCTAATTAACTAATTTTTGTATATTTTGCTAATTTGTGTTAAGTCTAACAAATTAGGTGTAAAAAAATAAGTGCCATAATAGACTGTAAATGATTTGTAAAAGCTCGGTATAAATGTAAAAGCCCGGTATAAATGTGAAAAATACAGAATTAATATAAAACTGAGCATAGCAATAACAACACGACCATTAGGGTTACGGACGGGATAAGAATGGGTTATAGACAATATTAAATATATATTAAATTTTAGACGAATTTAAAAAACATACAAGTAGAGCGCACTTTGCAAATTGGCGTTCAGTTAATTCCATAATCTAATACCATATACGGTCGAAGATTCTCCATAGAATTCAGTTTTATGCTGAGAGATTAGGAGGATGAACTTGTTTCTAGAATTTAAGTTGAGATCCTGGGATGATAGGTATTGAAATCTAGATTTGAGGTATGAAAACATAACGAGAAGTTATCATATAAAATACATATAAGATGGAATTTGCGTCAATTTTTAACCATTCAAGTCGTGATAAATGCTCTAATATGTGATAATATTTTAAGGTCCAAAAAGTATTGAATACACAGATTTTGAAGTAATTTCTACTTGTTAAGTAAATATATATTTAATTTAGAGACACATGCGTTTCCAAAATCAAGGATAGACAGTCTTTTCATCTTACATTTTGCCACTTTGTGGTTGAGGACATCAAGACTGGAAATAAATGGTGTAAAATATTAAATAACATAATTTTTTTATAAACTATATTCGATGGAAGAATATAATTTATAGGGAAAAAATTTAAAACCTTCACGGCTCGAATTTTCTTTTAAAACATTTATTATAAACTACAATCCAATTTGTAATACATTATGTGTACGTTTGTATGCCGATGCATGAGTTTGTTTCATTTATGAAATTTTCCCTCTCAATATTTTTCCACTTTGATTGATGTGGTATTATATCTACTTTCTTTAAATTCTTTACCACGACCTAGATTTCGTTGTATTACATCTTCAGATGGGCTATTAGCCAAGATCTATGCTACTAACCCACCTGAAGATGTTATAATACAACGAAACCTAGATCGTGGTAAAGAACTTCAAGATATTTGATATAATACTATATCACGTAGCTTCATTTAATTGTGAATAATGAATTTCTATAAAATTAAAGCCAAAAAAATTATTTTCCATAATTTTTTGAATAGTAATAAGTTCCAATAGTTTTTTTTTTCCATTTATTTATCTCAATTACTATTTTTTCAATTTTCATGTCATTCATAATTTGTGCACACAGTCTATCATATTTTTCTAAACAAAGCATTTTATAAATGTATTCATAGCTTAAAATGTAACATATGTAAATTTTGCTTAATAAAACCCTTAAGGTCAAAACTTCACTTGATAAGCTCATGTAAATTATGTTAGTCGCTAAGTTTTGAACATTACCTTAACTAGAGCCTCACAAGTATACCGAGGTAGAGTGAGAGCAAGCTGGTTGTCGCAATTAATTTGGTATATGATACAAAATGTTATTCATTAGAAATACATGTTACAAAATAATACTATGAAATATTTTTCATATATCCATAGGAAAAAAAAATTTGTTTTCGATATAAAAATATTTTTTACGTATTTATATAAACATATTTCATCTGCTTTATTTGTTTATTAGCAATAAAAAGGCAATATAGAGTACTATACTTTGCATAAGCAAAGCTGAAAGAAGTTAACTTCAGAAATAAACTTTCACCGTTTTGTGGGGATTGTAAAACTGAATACTTTTTTATTTCAAGTCCCTGGATACAAAATGACCAAAACGTGACAGAAAATAGGATGATTCCTAATTTACTTAGGTTTCATACTGCCCAACTTTTTAAATGTGCGGGGTGCTCATCTAAAAAGTTGAGTTTCATTTAATGTAACTAATACTCAATTAACTTTACTTATTTTAACTGAATTTACTAAAGTTTCAAAAATTTAATTTAGATCACTAGTTGAGTTCGGCATTATTTTCCCTATCGCAGAAGTGAATAAATATTCAGTATCTCACAACTATCTTCATATTGCATTAAGTTCTATCTGACATTAAGCAATTAAGCTTACTAACTGACTTAGTGGCCAGAGTCCGTCAAAGTATTTTTTCAATATTTTGGTAAAGGTAATTTTTTCAATATTCATATTTACCAATATCGCTTTAAGAAAATTTTCTTAGAAAAATGACTTGCATACAAATCAGTAAATAAGTCAATATTTGTTCCAACTCTTATAATTTAAATCATCATTAATAAAATCAATATCAATTTATTTCTGGTTCGTCAGTAGGGCTTGAAAATAGAATATATTTTCAAGTCTTAAGCAAGAACTGTTAGTAATTGCATTGTTAATGGATTGTTCCTGCATATTATTATTATGTGTAACACGTTTATGGTTATTATTGTATATTATTATTATTATATGGTACAATACATGTAATATTACTGAATGGCGCTTTAACTACTTACTCCCCTACCGCTAACAAACTAGTGTTCGATTAAAACTTCACTAGGTAGTCTGAAATTTTTGAAAATGCTTTAAATGTACTGTTCGCAACTTAGCTTTTCTTATATTAGTTGCTGAGTTTGGAACAGTGCGTTCAAAATGTCATCAAAAATTTATGTCAACTTACCTATGTAAATATTCTATAAGTGCACTGCCGTTCAAAAGTATTTGGTCAACGGGTGTTTATGATCATATTGTATTTTTCTATATCCTTCTTTTCGTAAAGTACATATCTTTTGTTAAATCATAAACAACACTTTTATTGCTTACCACGATTGAATATATTTGGCGTTAATTTTGCATAAATTAAGGCCAAACATATTCAATATTGTATTCACAATTTACTTACTTTTGACATTGTTTACACATGAATAATAATTCATCTGATGATTCTATGACTAGAATGAAATTCCTGAATTTGTGTACTAAAAACATTGAGTAAATAAATTAAAAACATTTTCTTGTAAAATTAACACTACAAATCACAAAGCAATATATGTACTGTCTGGACATGGAGTTACTCTTATATATTCTAGAATACGTGACATGTACTATTAACAATGTGCGTAATATTGCATTCAGATACTGCTAGTAATAGAATATCAGCAATGATGAGATTTATTACCGCATAAGTATTCACTTACCAATGTGGAAACATTTGTACAAAGTAACACCTATCAAAAGCATATTGTTAAATTAGTAATTTCTTCCGCGAACTTTCGCACCAACAATATTTACCGTATTGTGAAAGTCTATAATCGTCATAGAATAGAGATGTTTAATACCTGACATGTGAGCACGTTGTCTGTCGAGACAGCATAGATTTGGATGTCATCTAGGTTAAGGGAATTTATATTTATGATGTTTTACATTGTTTGTGAGTCATTGTAACATTAAAGGAGTTAATCCCGGTAACGGAAACTCACAACATAGCAAATCTGAGGATTATTCTTACTTTTTTACTTATTTAAATGATTTCACCTATCTCAGAAAATAAAACTGACAAAGGTTTTAAAAGTATAAGAGGATATAAATCAGTAAATTTTCGGCCCCCCGTAAATACGATTAAATATTATATTTTTTTCACGTTTCAAATGGTTCATAATCCGCGATGTTGCTCTTCATCTTAAAAAGCCCTTTACTAACCAAGCAGCAAAACTTTGGAAACAAGTGAAACTAGACTCCAGAAAATTATGCTCGATAAAGGTCTTCAAGAATCGACTGTAAAAGTCCTACCTCTCCAAAACTTAGTTCTTCTGTGCTCTTATTCTTTCCTTCTTCTATCTCACCTTTTGTCAATATTTGCACTCAATACAACACATAAATATAAAAGATATATAAAATGTCTCATTTATGAGTATTAAATGAAATTACCAATGTAATATTGAGAGTTAAATAGTGTATAATGCGTTCATAGATATATTCAAGGAAGTGAACCAGGAAAAACCTTACGTGAAATAAAGAAAATTAAAATATTATTTTCAAAGTAGTACAATAATATTTCTTTTTCCATAGCACATTAAACGATGAATTCTATTTAAGAATTTGACAATAATCATCCACAATAATAGCCACGAGCTTTATTTCAATAAAAATCAAATTTTTTATTTAACTCTAAAAAACATCGTTTATAGAAAACATAACTAACATCATTTTCCCGACTTTTCTCAATTCTCAAATCAGATAACAAACGCCAAAGCCCTAATATTGATAGTCTGAAGATAATAGCTTTAACAGGCGAGATGAAGACTGTGCATGAGTCAATATCTCAAAGTTGACTTTCTAGAGAATTTTAACAGTATGGGTAGAAGGACGAACACGGGTTATGGGACAATAAAATAACTTTCTACAGTTGCCCTCGATATCTGCTCCCAATTAAATGTTTTTGATTACCGGTGAATATATCACTATAAAGAACACTGTTTGTCCTTGAAACTCTCTCCTAATAATGCCTTAGAACAGGGCTGTATGAGTCCCAAAAACTGTAACCTTCAAAACAGGGCTGTATTTTGCTTCAGAGCAGGGCTGTATTTTTCTATTGATGGTTGGCATTTGAACGTTTTTGAAAACTTTTGTAGATATTTTCATTCTGCACTCTTTTATTTAATCTTCAGCTAATAATAATAGATTTGTGATTCGTTACCAGTAATGATTATGCCCATGAAGGGGTCATCTTCATGATGATGGCGACATGAATATAGGAGATCTATTCGAGATGATATCGTAAATAGTGAATTATTCATTTATTTACGACTACGAATGGGAATGTCACGTACTCCAATATATTGGCCTACAGATGGCAATAAAATTCCGGATCGGATTGTTTGTTTATCTCACGTGGAATTGCATCCAATTACATCGAAATAGAAGGCGCGGATGATATAACTACCGATCATACTTCTATCCTATTGACGCTGAGTGCATAATTACACTGATCGGAAACTATTCACAAATTACTTTGACAATTTGATAGATTTAACAGCAAGATTCAGCACTATTAATTACCTGGAGCAACAGGTACAGAAATTCAGTGCATACTTACGCCTGGCAGCCAGTAAGGATACTCCCATTCTAAGAGATAAACTAGAACAAGAAATAAATTATCCTGCCGATATTGGAGACCTAAGATACACGTGTATTGCATAGATTTAAAAATCCGACTGACAAAAGGATTTTTAAACAGGTAAGCGACTTAACATGGTAATTAAAGATTATAAGCGGAATTGCATCGACGTCTACCTGAGCGGACTGGGTTCTGATACAGACAAGAACTATGAAAAGCAACTCGTAGATTCAAACGACCCCTTGTTCAAATGCTACCTATCAAAAATGCACACCATCAGTAAATAAGAAGAAATGAAGAGAAAGCTGAAGCCTTTGCTAGACACCTAGCATTAGCATTCCGACGCTATGATATTCAAACTAGTATTGATCCAACTCCAATTTATCAATCAGTAATACCAATCAAACCAGTGACTCTAATAGAAGTAGCATAAGAAATAGATAGTAATCAAAATCCTAAAAAAGCACCTGGCATTGATAAAATATCTCCTGGTCTGTTTAAAGAATTATCGTGCAAAGCTATCATGCTAACATACTTATATAACGCTTGTTATCGGTTGAAATATGTTCCGATATGCTTCAAAATATCGCAAATTATAATGTTAAAAAAACCTGGTAAACCGACGGAACAAATAACATCATACAGACCAATATCACTGTTACCCTCAATATGAAACGTCTTAAACAAATTGTGCCTGGATTTTCATTTTGAATTTAGAGATAAAAGTTTAACCATCGACCAAGTCCATAGAGTAATAACTATAATCGAAAAGGTATTTGAGGAGAGTAAATATTACCCTGCAGTGTTCCTGGACGTATCACTGACTTTTGAAGGAGCGTGGCACGAAAGCCTTATTCATAAAATGAACAAATTGCTAAGCGCAAACAATTGTCAGTTACTTAAGTCCTATCTATCCGATAGAAAGTTCAGAGTATCGTATGAGGAAGCGTATTCAGATATCTGTCTAGAAGTGAAGTTCTAACCACACCTACCTCTCTCTGTGATATCATGATTTCTTTCTAAAACGTTCGTACTTTTTACTAAACATTACAAATTGATTGACATCCGGTCATTCAATCTGCTGCTTTTAAAAAATCACGGATCTTTAAAATGAAATAAATTAATCCAATTCCTCTTCCTTCCTTCCTCCTTTATAACAGAAAGATTAATAACTATCTGCACCTCGTCTCATAAAAGAAGAATCTCGAAAATTGTTTAATATTTAAACAACTTATCGCCATCTTAATGGAATACTGGCCTATTAGTCCTCAAGTCAAAGTTGAGTTACGTACATACACAGGCTTATGTTAGCGCCATCTATCGTCTACCTTTTAAATGATTTTGAAATTAGGCGCTGTTGCCGTTACAGCGAATGTCCGTCTCTTTCACTTTTATATGATCTCTCATCGTGCTTCCCTCAAACAGCGATTCGTGACAGATTATGTCAGACATTTTTCATAGTGAGGTTGCTATTCTTTTATCGAACGAAGACGCAATCCCTATTTAATGTTATTACGCCCAAATTTAGAGGTAATCTTTATCAAATTTTGTAATCTGACACTGACAGGTTAAATTTTAGGTCAGTTTAAGAAAAAAAATTAACATAATGTGTTATCTTTTTATTACCTATCATTATTATGTATTAAAATAATAATATATCATTGTAAGTGAAAACATACAAAATTTTTTTTACAGTGAGACCTTTATTTATAACTATTAATGTTTTTAGGGTAACAATGTCATATAATAGATCAAAAAAGAAAATGGAGCTTGTTCATGCTTAAAACCAGACGCCGGACGACAACTTAAGGTAGAGAAGGTATACTAGTGCTTATACCTAATGTGACGGTAATAATTTTAAGTAACTTTAAAAATACCGATATCATATTTCTTGGTTTTTTGTTATTTCGATACTATCTCATTTTTCAGTATATGCTAGCTGATATAATAAACAAGGCTGAGGCGTTACTCGAATGTACAAAATTATTTTCAAATTTCAAGCTTCAGTCAAGAATGAAAATCATCTTCACAATACCATGAATGTCCACGATTGATCCAAAATACGCGTTCCGACTAAAAAGATAGTACCGGTATATCCATCACTCAATAAACGTTATCAAGTAGTTCCTCATCTTCATCATCTTTAGGATCTTCTAGTGATAGCTCCGATATGAACAGAATAAAGAACAAGTGAACTTCAAACCACAGAAAAAGTATCTGATGAAAATCAATCCAGGCAAATGAGCATTGGCGAACCTGCAACAACAGAAGTTTCAGAAAATGTCAGATATATTTCATCAAGAGAAGAGGAAATTGAAACAGACAAAAAAGGAAGGAAATGTAAACGGAATGAGGAAAGCTGGAAACGGAATAAGGTTAAAATCTAAGTAATACTGGAAACCAATACACAACCAAGAAATATAAAACAGTCCAATCTCGTTCTGTCAAATCATCCTGTGGCGTTAAATGTAGCTCAAATACTGTGAAAAGATAACTGCTGATGAGAGACAAATAATTTTTGATACGTATTAGAAATTCGGCCAGGTTAATGCTCAATGATGGTGTATTGGTGGATGCTCAATGATGATGATGTTCGATATAACCACAAGATATAAATACACAAATGCTTGTAAGCCAAGAAAATACTTGTTGCATTTTCTTCATAAAACTGAGGAAATCGCAAAAGCATTATATTTTATAGTACAGGGAAAATCCTTGCGAATCCGTAAAATATGTTTTAAGCACGTTAGATACATCTGATCGTGTTAAACAAACTATCAAAGACAATACAGATGAGAATGGAATTCTAACAAGAAATATGGGAGGATAGCACGACAATCATGTAAGGGTTGCTGAAGCAATACTAACCAATATTAAACAGTTCATAGAAGCTATACACAGAATCGAGTCCCATTACGTGAAACAATATACTACTCAAAAATCGATAGCGGAAAAACGATTTCAGATATTTCAAAGACTTTAAAGAAAAAAATAATAAACACAAGAATATAATACATCACTTTTCCGCCCAAGATAAGACCAGTGTGATTTATCTTTGCAATATAAAAACTCCTCGCTTGAACAGAAAGTATCACTCCAAAAATCTTATGATGTCAAAAGAAACACGAAGATCGTTGCAACATAGATGATAAAAATAAAGACCTTGATCTGCAGGTTATTCTGCAATCTCCTAGAAGAATCGATTCTTGTTTGGCGAAGCTTTTCAAGAAGCTTTCTGCAGAGTCACCATATGACAACGGTTATAACTTAATACTTTTTTTCTGATAATTGCTGCAAATAAAAATAAATTTTTGGTATCACTTTACCTTTATGCACTTACCCATCTAAATCGATCACTCATTAATATCTAAGAAAAGGTCACATCCAAAATGAGGATAATAATATTCATAGCCTCATAGAAAGCAGGTCACGAAAAAACCTGAAATACAGATCTATATATTCCCCTTACCAATATATAGCCATAATTATTTATATATACAAGATATTCTTTGTCCATGAGCTGGCGTTCGAGTTCTTTTAGACTTAAAAAAAATTCAAGAAGATTCGGGTCCCAACTTTAATAAAACTAAAGATAGGAGTATAGTTTTACGGGATGACGTAAAGGTGTTAAGAGTTGAAAAAGTGCACCTTTTTTATTTTTCATGAAGACCTCGTACAAAGATAAGGAAAACCAAGAAGTGTGCATCAGAAAAAAAAAGTGCTGCTTCTATTCAACATTTTACCAACCATTGCCTGCACAAAAAAATAAGATCTTAATGAAAACAAGAAGAAAGACCTGTGAGAGCTATTATCAAAAAATATGATCCCCAGTTTCTACTCAGATTTTTATATTTTTTACTTTAGAAGAATTAATTTAGTTTTTATAACGGTTTTGTCGGATACCTCACCTTAAGTTTGTTTTGTTAAATATGTATAAATTAAGCAGATTTTCTAACTTGAATGATGAAAGATTTTCTTATTTTTATAATTTAGACCTGTTAATTAAATTTTTGTAAAATTATTTTTTCGATTCCATATTTAACACAATCATTGTTAAGAGCAATTAACATATAACTAAAGACTGATCAACAGCTGGTCAAGCTCGTTAATTTTGTAACTTTATCTTATTCGTGAAAGAAACTACATTAAAATATCGATACAAAAATATTTTTTCCTTTCATTATTGCAAAAACGTAAATTTTCAGTTTAACCATGAAGGTTACATAATTTGAATAAAACGACTCAATGGCAACGACAAAAATGTGTTTTACTAAAGTATCATGTGCAGATTAAATAATCAATGAGTCTATATAACTAATTAATGACATTAAATAAAACAGGCTTGAAACTAATTAGACTGCTTGCATTGGAACTTATTTTCTTTACTTTTTATAGAACTCTAGCCTAACTTAGGAGGTACATTTTAAAATATTTTTTAAAAATAGATAGAAATTAGTTATTGGATTTTTTCTTGCTCAGATCTTAACAATTATCAATCATAAGCAGAAAAACCATCATGTTTAAATAATAATTAATTTTAATTTTATTCGTCCATAGATGGACTAAGTCCTAACTGCAAGATCGTTTTTTGCAATTTCCCGGACATGTACTTTTTTGAGTTAAGCCAGCATTCAATTAAGGGTACAATATTTCGACTTTAAATTTCACAGCCTTCACTATTTTATTCTTACTTAATAGCGGCATCAATTAATATGTAGGCACTTATATGACATTAACATCCATTTCTTCAAAACGCATTATAGAAAGCAGAGTCATTGACAGATTGAACGAAATGGATACTGATTTCTTGCTCTATTTTTAATCATAATATTTAAAGTATTCTCTATGCATAAATTTTTTTTTTTTTTTTTTTTTTTTTTTTTATATCCTGCTACTTAGCGATCTGTTTGTTTCAAACAATAATCTAATGTGTTGTCAGATTTTCATCAGCTAAATTATTCTTAGCAAAGACATGCACCCAACGGTGCAATCCTCATATTTTGTCCGCGAATCTTGTCGCAAGTTCAGATACGCTATTCCTCTTAAGGCGGGAGAATCTTAGACTGCCCTCTCCTTGAAGTTTAGCAGCTAGTTCGTTCATATGTTGGTCCAGTCTGAGTTGATATTTCTTGCTGTTTATTTCAATTTCGTCCTTCACAGTTCTCAGATTTAAATCTAGGTTCACATATTTGTTGCTTATGTGGGATGGTATATTAAACATGGCTCTCATTGTTTTACTTTGGAACCTTTCAAGTATTTCGATGTTACTATGGCTGGCTGTGCCCCAAAGCTGTATGCCGTAAGTCCATATGGGCTTCAGTATCGTTTTATAGATAGCCATTTTACTGGAATCTGTCAATTGTGATTTACGGCCGATTAGCCAGTACATGCTGCGGAGTTTGCTGTCTAGTTGCTTCCTTTTAGTCCATATATGTTTACGCCAAGTGAGTCGACGGTCGAGGTGCATACCCAAGTATTTGGCGTCATCTGATTGTGGGATCGCTGTATCAAAAAGTTTTACAGGTGGGCAGGTTTTTCTTCTAAGTGTGAAAGTTACTTGGGCTGACTTATCTGTGTTGACTTTAATACGCCACTGCTGGCACCATGCTTGGATGAGAGAGATATGGGATTGGAGGCTTTCAGATGCGGAATCGGGATTATCATGTGACGAAAGAAGTGCGGTATCATCTGCGTATGTCGCTGTGGTAGTGTTGGCATAAGTAGGTAGATCTGCTGTAAATATCAAATAGAGTACTGGTCCCAGTATACTACCCTGTGGAACTCCTGACTTAATTGGGTGCATTTCTGATGTTTCGGAGTTATATTTCACTTCGTAGCATCTTTTTCCAAGATACGATTTAATCAACGGAAAAAAGGAGTGCGGTAACATTTTTTTAATTTTAAAGAGAAGCCCAGTATGCCATACCTTATCAAATGCTTGGCTAATGTCTAAGAAGACTGCGGAGCAATATTGTTTATTTTCCAATGCTCTACTTATGACATCAACCAGCCTATGCACTTGCTCGATAGTTCCGTGGCCCTCTCTAAATCCAAACTGATGTGTTGGTATTATATTTGCTAAGTGTTCCCTCATTCTGTTAAGTATTATCGTTTCCAGTAATTTTCCAATTACCGGAAGGAGACTGATAGGTCTATAAGATGACACTCTATGCATAAATTAACTACTTATTAAGACTTAGATAAGAGTGAAACCGATGTGGCGACGTTGGTCACTGTTTGTTCACGTCCCCACTTCGCACATCTCGACAACATTTGTATAAAATTGGTGTCATCGGAAGACTGATTATTAGTCGATACTTTGCCATCAATAATAATTTGAAAACCAGCAAGATGTTGAGAAAAGTATGTATATATTCGTTGCATAATTGTTTTGTTTAAGTTTCATCGTTAATTGTTTTATTTTGTATAGATCAATTTTGGAATAAATTTCTTGTTTCATCATATACCTTAAAGTATATTTTGATTAAGTTTCAATATATTAGTAACAGTTATTATTTTCTAATTAACTTGTTTAAGGAGGATTTTTCTAACTTTGACTTCCATTATGGGTTAGTATTTCGGGTATATTTAATAATTTTTAATAAATAATATAAGAAAAGCTACTTTCGTTCGTGAGGGATATTCGGAAACAAAAGGAAACTGACAAACGCAATGTAAATAACGAAAGGATAATTTTTGTAATGAGCAATTTTGCTTCACATTTTATTCAATTTGAATAGAAAGAGATATGATATAGAAAAAAATAATAAACCAAAGTGGCAGTCAAAACTCAATGCGTTGTTGCAATGGTAAATCTTTGTAAATTTGACTCCCTTTTCGTTGGAAATCTTGACTCTGCGGTTTTCAACAATTTTTCTCAATTAGAACTTCGGTCAACTTTGGTTAAGCAAATTTTGAGTCAATGAAAATTTTTTAAAAAATTTTTCTTCGAATATAATCTATATCTATGTATAGTAATTAATTACCTTTTTCAGGGAAATTAGATTACGGATAGATGTGACTTTCAATTTAGGAAGGGTTATTATAGTAGTTTAACATATTTTTGTGTACATGATAATATTTCGTTTGGCGAAAAGAACAAAGAGTCCAATTTAACTTCCCAACTGACATCGACTCTTTTTTAAATTTTTCGCTAAAAACCAAGTCTATGAAGATTTAATTAATTCGGAAAACCATTTCATACTTAATTTAATCACTTTTTAATATTAAAATTTTCTGTTCTACTGAACTTTATGTTCAATTAAACGCCTATTGGACTATGTATGTTAATTAAAACATATAATTTTAAATATTAACACCCTTGTGATTAAGCTACTCTAGTTCATGTATAAATCATTAGCCTATATTTTAAACAAATATAGTTTTCGGTACATAAACTCACACAAGAAAAGTACACGACACATGTTCACATTAATAAATTTCTTTAAAATGTATTGGCAAATTTTTTCAGTTCCTACTTTTATTTTCAAACTTGGCTTTCTGTCGAGCCGGCGTCCTGCATGAACATTTGACATCTTCTCAGCATGTCGTCCAGGATGAGGAAGAAATGCACCAGGAAGAGTTCTACTACTACCCCGTGTCCCACACCCATGAACCCCAAATCCCCGAGTACTCGCATCATGAGCATCAATATAGCTACGATCATTCAGATCTGCACCATGAGCAACTAGAATACCACGAACTAGCGGGGCACGAGGATGTGGAAGAACATCATCTCAAATCGGAAGAAAGTCACGAAGTTAAGGTTAGTTAATACCTGTTATTATTATATTAAATTTAATTGCAAAAATATGACTTTAACAAAGAGATACGAAACAAACTATGTTCAACTGTCTTTTTAAACTGATTATAATATATTTATTGAATTTTATTTTTTACATACGTATTGTGAAATTTATAAGTGAACAGTAAATTGTGTATGATTGAAATATAGGCTGTATATGACTAGTGTCAGGGTACGATTTTCGAAGTATTTTAAACTTGACATTTAGACAATTAAGGTTTCTGAAACTATTTGTAGTATGGCACATTGTATTCTACTAGATTGAAAAAGGCAGGGAGATATCACTATTCTATACTTACCATTAAATTTAGCTCAATTATTTTTTAATAATTGTTTATAAATAATCCATTACTAAAATGGACGGATAATGGGAAATTATTGCGTAATTTTCCATGGGGCTATTGCGTTTCTTTTTTAACAAAATTGTCTTTTCCTACCAAAATTTCCCATTTACATTTCTTCTATATTTGCTACATTGAATAGGTTTTTGCAGAAAAAATGTGTAAAGAGAATTATGTGAGACAGTAAAAAGTAAAATAGATACGAGGTTTGTTGATGTAGAAACATTGCAGCTAATTGTTCAAACAACATTGTTCGACGTAAAAATCAAACCAAATGGCCTATCGAACAAAAATACGGAAAAAGCAATAAATAATTTTAAGAAAATATGTGTAAGAATTAAAATAAAGGACAAAAATGATCGTGAAAAAATGAACATCAACATGAGAGAAACATTAAAAATAAACACTTTCGGTCTGATCAAGCCAAATCTCTGTCATTGCTTTGGAGAAAATCTGGCATTTTACAAAAAAACACAAATTTAGAAGTAATCAGCTACCCTATTTCAGTTACACATTAGGATGTTAAAATCATGAAAATTAAAACAATCTTTTCTCAAACGTGGACTCAAAACCCCTCTGGTCTTAAATAAATTTGGAAAAATGTTATTTCTTCTATAGTAATTTTGGTAAAGAAGCACTTTTTAGCAGTTCAAAACATTGACCAATTTCTAAATTTTCGTCAAGAATTATATAGCATATACGAAGTCATATCCTTTACATTAAAGTGTTTATTTGAAATTTTCAAATAATTAGATATACACACAAAAAATTAATTTTCGAGTTATACGTTTTTTATAAGTAGTTTTCTTAAATTCCCAAATTTATTTTTCCTGTGCTATAATTACTACCGTATCTCCCATTTAAGATAAAAGATATAGTATATTTTTCTTTCATTTAGCTATTATAACTTTAATAAAGCTTGTCAAAAATATAAAACCTGTCAATCATTTTAATTTCGTTAAATTGGAAGTAAGCTTGGCTTAAACTAAATTATACATTTCTTAATAATTCTCAGTCTTACCCTAAATACAAGTTCGAATATTCTGTATACGACCCGGAGTCAGGCGACCACAAGTTCCACCACGAGATGCGCGATGGCGATGTGGTAAAGGGAGAGTATACGCTGCTACAGCCAGATGGATCCTATAGAAAGGTGCAGTATACAGCCGATGATCACAACGGGTAAGCGAGTCGAATTGAATATATAATTTCTTGATATTAAAATACTGAATATATTTGGCGTTAATTTTGTAGAAATTCATTGTTCATAATTAAATGAAACTACGTGATGTGGTATTATTTCTACTTTATTTAAATTCTTTGCCACGACATAGGTTTCGTTGTATTACAACATCTTCAGGTGGGCAATTAGTAAAGATTATTGTAATAAAACAAAACCTAGGACGCGGTAAAGAATTCAAATAAAGTAGAAATAAAATTACATCACTTAGTTTCATTTAATTATGATATTAAAGTCCAAAAAATAAGCATGATGTTTATTGAATGATTCCCACCGCACAGAAATTTTTAAGTCTAGGTTACATCTATATTAGATTCGTGTAAATTTATTGATTAATATTTAAATATTCCGTTTTATTAAATTTTACGATTAATTGTAGAAATAATATTTCAAAAATAACTTTATTGCATCACTTAACAAATAATTTCATTAAGCTTGAGCGTAGATAGAAAAACTTTAGTCTACTTAACTTCTCAATATGTACCATGTAAAGCTACTTAATTCTTTCTAAGTAAATAACAATAAAATATTTGGCGCCCATCACATTCACATGTTTGTTATTTTTTTTTATCCAAGTCCATATATTTGTTTATTAATCTTGTCAAGAGTGACCAAAATATGAATAACAGGAATAACAGAGACAGTGCACAATCAAATACTACGAGTAACATACGCATACTTTACGATACGAACCATGCTGTGTCGCAATTGAAAAAAATATTTTAATTCATTCAGGATTTAATTCCTGTTTATTTCTATATATTTTGGGTTTGGAAGCTAATGTAAATGAAAATAAAATGTTATGTTAAATAAAGCAGATGAATATAATTGTTTAAAACTATATATTACTACTACTCAATTAATACTCAATTTATTTCAGAATTAAACTATTTATAATAACATGTTTAATATATCTAACAAAATAATATTAAAACTTTACATTAAAAGTTAATCTGTCAAAACATATTGTGTTATTTGAGCCTATCGCACGATTAATTATATACATTCGACAAAATCACTTGGCACAAAATAATTGTATCAAAAGTTGGTATTATTTTCCTTGATTGACTAAATAAAAATTACACCTATATTTCCCTTGAAAAGCAAAGAATGTTTGATTTGAAAATCTAATTATTACAATCCGTTTAGAAATTAACTACCAAACAGTTCGTCATATCTTACACTTAAAAGTTTACGAATCTGATATTATGAACATGTACTAGAAACAGTAATAAAAAACAATATCAATAAAAACTGAAACGGATAAATCACTCCATAGACAATTCAAGGTATTTAAGCCATCATGATAAGTATATGTTGAATATATTTGCCCTTAATTTTTTAAAAGTTTATTATTCACAACTAAATGAAACTACGTGATGTAGTATTCTTCTACTTTATTTAAATTCTTTACTACGATCTAGGTTTCACTGTATGACAACACCTTCAAAATCTTTGTTTATTGCCCATCTGAAGATATTGTCATATAACGAATCCTAGGACGTGGTAAAGAATTTAAATAAAGTACAAATAATACTACATCACGTAGTTCCATTTAGTTGTGAACTGTATATGTTTAATGGATTGACAGAATAAAAAACTGGTCAGGTGCAGCACAACACGCACGAATGCTGTTTTGAACCAAAAACATCGGTTTTTGGTCATTAGAATTAAAATTTATTTAATTTGAACACTACGAGAAAGCGACACAGATAATAATTTTAAAATAAAAAACCTACTGAAATTTGTACAGTTATCTATATTTAACTATATTTCGTCATAACTACTACTACAGACATTTGATTATATATATATCCGTGCTGACTTCAATGCTCGCATATATTAGATAAATTATTTTTTCAAATGTCAGTTTTAGCAATCAGTTAAAACAAACAGATTGAAAAAAATAAGTTACGTAGGGATTATAAAATATTGCAAAACCATAACTAAACTTAGGTATATCCGATTTTTCATACATTATAGATAATTTTACAGATATCTTTGTTGTTAAAAGAAAGTAATGAATATTTATATATAAGTTGACGACTTATATATAAATATTCCTCAAAGCCTCAACGTTACCAATTAATCCCTCCAAGTAATAACTTTCGCTAAACAATCCAGCAATTAAAATCTTATACGAGTAAGCAGAGGAGGTGACACAATCTATTCCATAAACGTCAGATTTAACTTATTATAAATAAATTACTTTCAAAATTTTTAATTTGGTTTATTGAAAAATATTCAAACTGTGACTAATTTTATTACCCTACATTTCAATAACCATTTTTACAGCTTTTTAATGAAATTTAAATGTTTGTGGTGTATGAGAATGTTAATAAATATCTTTTCACTGAGACATTGACTGAAATCACAAAAGAAAGATCCTTTCACAATTTCATTCAACTAAATACTAATAGCAACAATAAATAAAGTAGCCGTATGTTCATATAACAATGTTATTATTGAAATAGATCGATAAGAACATTGTTATATGAACAATATAATTCTTTGTCGACATATGAAAAGCAATTCAAAATATTATCCATTTCATAAACAATGATTAAATTAAAATCAAACTTTATTACGATCGAAAAATCGATTTTCAAATAATTAAACCAATTTCACAATCACACACAAATGTATTTATTGTTATTAAATAATTTTGTGTGACAATATAGTTTTATATAAAAGTGATATATAACCAGTGATAAAAGTAATGAAGTTATTAAGTTACGTAAAAATTATTAAAACACTAGGTTAATGTTATAACGTGAAAATGATTGTACAACATACACCCAGACTAAATAGGATTTCGATTTAATTTAGTCGACACAGGGTTCAGATTAACTTAAAAAAACAAAACATTCTTTTAGTAAATCTTATTGACTGATTAAACAATATTTAATTTTTCAAAAGTTGTATACTTTGAGCAGCTCCACATATTAATATATTTCGAATAAAACCGGTTATTATCTATGAGGCGCCGTCTGAAGCTTTAGTCGCATATAAACCTAATTTCATAAAAAACAACAAATTTATGCAACGTGACATAGTAAATATTGCCAGCAACGCCATCGATCTAGATATTTGGAATTTGATACCTTGTTTTTAACTAGATAAAAACAACAGTTAAAAACAACTGCATCGTAAAATTAGAAATTTACGATGAGACAGTGAAATACTGTCTCATCGTAAATTTCTAAAGACCATAGTTGCCGAATTATTTACTTATTAAAAGTATAAGTTCAATATTATTTTATTTTATAGCCTTTTTGTTAAATTACAGGTTCAAAGCCGTCGTTCACAATACGGAACCAGAACATAAAGAAGAGTCTGCGTATTAAAAAAAACGTAAATTTTTATTAATTTACGGTATAATTTCAAAGCGGAAGTTCCAAAATTATTTTGGCATCGTATAATCTGCATATATACTTAAAATCTAGCAATTTCAACTTCCGCTGCATTTGAGATTAACATCCTTGTTATTTTAGACTGATACTTAGGAAATAAACTTTTTTTATTATGTTACTACTACTTGTTTTTGTCGTTTGTTATCAATAAAAAATATACGCAATAGTACTTTCTATTATTAATACATTTTTGTAATTTTTTTTTATTATTTTCACGTAATTACAGGCATGGTCCCTTAAAAATTAGACTTTTTTGTTTACTGTAACAATATAGCAAGCGGAATATAACCGACTATTCAGCTATATTATTAAATAGGTGACTAAATAAATATTCTAAATCTAAGATTTAACCAAAATTCTAAACGTATGATATTTATTTACCCATAATAAATGTGATATGCAAATAATATCGTGCGTTTAGTTTACATAATACGATTCAGCAGCACCTAGATTCATTAACTGGATCAAAATTTGTTATTCTTTTTTAAATGTGACTGAGCTGGTTTAAAATAAATATCTTGCTTTCTAATCGACATCAGATTAAAAAACGAATAGAAAACGTATTTGTTCCAAATTTCACTCACTTAAGACTAGTACAAAGTTTTCTCATTACCTGTTTGATATAAGTAGAACTAGATCAATAGTCAAAGGAAATTCTAAACCTAATTACGCCAGCGCTAGCTGGCGTAATTCAGTCCAGGTCCAAATCCGGTGAAAGGTAGGTCCAAATACATTGGGCAATATAATTTAGAAAATCTATTCCTAAAAACTGCATTATTATTAAATAACCTCTTATTATTTTTGAAAATAACTAAAACTCTCTTTTCCCACGAAATATTTGAAATTGATTAACAATAACTTTTATTACATACAGAAATATGATTATTTTTTTTTGTTTGTCTAAGAATCTGTTTTAATTTGATATATCTAAGTTTCTAATGCCTTCTAACTTTAAAATGACGATGCAAGTGTACTGCTAGCGAAGTTAAGTTAAACTTTCACATTGTAATTTAACTACTAATGGTTAAGATAAAAAAAAACAATTTAATAACGGTTAATTTTTGTTACTTTCTATTACTTGTGTTCCATAATTCTAAGAATATAATGAAGTATATTGCTATTACATTCACAATGTTTCACATTTCTAATTTATAATACGATTAAACATTTCTCGTCGCCACTATCGCACGTGTCATGTGAACAACTGTGCAAACAAAAAATGAATTCACACTTTATATAACAGACGTGTACAGTTATTATCCATCGATCATATGCGGCGTACGCTAACGATCCAAAAGCAGGAACTAATCGATAAACGATGCATTGCCCCACGTCACTGATGACTGGCCACTGCTCAAATTACTCGGCCAATGCAGTAATCGTCGGCCTAGAAACGTTATTGCAAAAAAATAACTATCGCTTGTATAACGTAATTACAATAATTAACTCCGTGACATAGAAAACACTTATTGTTTTCATTTGTCGGTGTGATCAATAATTTGAATGCAGTTTGTATTGGATGAAGATAGACAAGTTTGGCGATTAGTACTCTCGACGACAGAAAAAGAAGCACGAAATATCTGACGAACGTTAATCGAAACGTTATCACATAGGTATAATATTTTATTAACATAAAGATAAATTGATTGTTATTTCATGAAAAGGTCTTAACGGAGTTTTTGAAGACGAAAGAAAGTATTTTAAGGATTTTAGCGGATTTTAATATTATCTTAAGATATTTTTAAAAACATAATTTTCTATGTTCAGTCTGAAAAATATGTGGTTCAAAAACCTTCGTAACTACTCTACTCTGATTTCCATAATTTTATTAGCAAAATAAACTTTTAAGTTTTTAATTTTTTTTTTGCATAATGTAATACAAACAAATATATATCGAAACCATGATACATTGATAAATTAAGTTGATAAAATACCTAGATATATTGATAAAAATACATTGATAAAAATACCTTGACACCTAAATTAAATATTTTCTCAAAGAATTAGAGTCGATAACAAGTAACTTGTAAATATATGACAAAATTAAGTAATTAATTATTTTCCCCAAAAATTAAATTTTCTTTTTAAGAAATGAGTAGTTTACTTTACCAACATTATTTAAGAATAAACCAACTCTACTGATCGAGTACTCACATGTGCTTCTGGATTTTTAATTAATCGAATAAACAAGCAAATATCAACTTAGTGGGATAATAACTAGAAAGGAGTGGTATAAAATATTTCACTGTTACACTCTGACAAGAGCAATGGTGAGAACTAATAGCTGTTTTCAAAAGCGCATATTATATTGAATTCGAAGGCCTATGCTATTTATGTTTAGATTGTCGGATTATCAGAAATTAAATGAACAAATAGTACGAGTCCACGCCTTGTGGGTTCCGCATAAAGTGAAATTATTTTATTTAACACAAGTCATCGCTAATATGAACATTCTATTGCAACAGATAATTAAATCAGTTTATATAATTAAGTAGTCCCTCTACTTGTATATATATTACCGTGCATATTTCAAAAATTATGACATGTAACATCAATCGTTATAATTTCTCCACACCGTTGCGTAGACTTCTAAAGAACACCTTTTTTCATATTTTGGGGTTCAGTAGTCTCCGAAATAAATTGGGTACTTTTCTTTAGAGATAATACATAAAAAAATATATTTAAGGTGCTTATAAGTAGCACTTACTGACAAAGGCATACATTATATATGGAATTATAAAAAAACATTAAGTTTTTCATTTGTGCTACGTAAAATTTCCATACAAATATTTTTAAGAATTAGCTGTTAAGATATGTGCGAATTAATGTGTTTTATTATTAGGCGGAATTGCAAGATTTCACTGGTAAACCGTTTCGGAGAAAAACGACTGCGACAGATGGAAAAACGGTTATTTGAGTGATTTTATAAGGGTTCCGTTTTTCCGTTAAAATATATTACAATAGTAAATTAAGTATTAACGTGCACAAAGTATGATATCATCATAATATGATATCATCAAAGTATGATATCATCGAAGTACGATATCTCATAAAGTATGATGTCAGTAGTCTGTTTTCTGACATTTGTAATAATTTTTGTATTACATCTTCGAATCAATATTTACATCACCACTCTCTCACTCTCTCTCTCTCTCTTTCTCTCTCTGTCGTACACCAACTCACGTCGAGAAGTAGCCGTACGAAAATTTTATGTATGTGACGGCTAACAGAGTCTCGGATTATTGGATGTGCCGAACTAACGAAGTATAAGAAGAGATTAAAAGTACATAAAAAGAAAACTGTAGAAAATAAATTATATTTTGGTATAGAAAATATGTTTCTTCTCTAAATAGGATTTGAACCCACATCGTCAAGGCCCATTGGCCAGATCGAATAAAAAATTGATGTTAATAAAATTTTAAAAGAACAAACACCTAAATATCGTTGAAACAAATACAAACATTAAGAAATTTAATATTCTGTTTATGTTTTATGACGCGAAGTTAAAATAATGATAACGGTTATAACATTCACCAAACTAGTAATTTGAATTAATACACAAAACCATGATGCAAAGTACATTTCAACTGTGCCATCAACATACTAGTAGCGTTGTGCCAAGTATAACATTCGCCAAACTCGATAAATATAATTCTATCAAGTCTATTCTCTTCGTTTATTATGTGTAAAAATTCGATAAATATAATTCTATCAAGTCTATTCTCTTCGTTTATTATGTGCAATAGGAAACAATGAATAGAATTTAATAATAAAATAAAAGGTAACAATAATAATCTTCACATAAAAAATCAATGAAAATTAATCCACAAAATGGTATTTCTACTTATTCGCACAACTATTACATATTATTTCTCTTACCTAAATTAAAAAAAAATTATTCAATAAAATAATATGTAGTGAAAATCGAATTAAAAGGACTTATGAATTTTGTAAAAGAAACTAACTTTTTTTAAAATATCTAACCGTCAGAACCAAAATATATTTAATCCTGTAATCTCATGTATATACCTGCGAGCATTTTTGAATATTTCTATTCAATTATTCTTTTCATAGAAGAAGTCAGTGATTTCGTTGATAACATTTGAATTGAAGATCTTTAATAATCCTCTTTTACGTTTTTAATATTTTTCAGTAATTAGGTCTGATAAAAATCACTTTAGTTCTAAATTTCATTTGTATGTTAACTGTATCAATAAATTCAAAAATTATGGACCAATTCCAATTGTCGATAATTCAAAAATCACAAGTCAATTCTGCTATTAGACATCCTGTAATGAACTTTTTTAGCTGTGGACTAAGCAGCACCGATCCTTGCGGGCACGAGTAATAGAATCAGAGTAGGTATAGCTTAGCATCTTAACAAAAAACTTTGCTTTAATTCTCCATATAAAGAAAACGATGTCTTGGTATGCTATTTCATTTTGGTTGCTGTTCATTAGAGTTCTATACTGGAATTTCAAGATATTACCAAAGATTTTTAAAAGGTGTTTAGATAAATTCAATTACCTTTAAATATTACTGTATCAACTTTATGTTGCAATATTTGTAATAGAAATAATAGCATAATGTATTTCCTAATTTTATCTTATTCGGTTTTTTTAAATTTAACTTTTTCTTTTTGTTTTACAACTTATTGAAAATCGAAAATTTTTTCCTGCTAATAGTTATGGTTTTGTTTAATTTTTTTCCCTTTTTACTTATTTCTAATTTAATTCTTTTGACATGAATCTCCAAATATTATGCAATTAAATTACATCCCAACTTGAACACTTATATCTCAAAATTAGTAACCATAAAATTATAAAAATCGTTCGTAAAAGAATCCATTCTCAGAGTTTTTTTATTATTTATTACATAAGAAAATTTTAAAATTAAACAAATTATGAACAGTACAGAGCAAAAAGAAGGGACAAGAAAATGCGCACAAAACCGAGATCGAGTAGAGTCAGCAAGCACGAAAAAATAGAGCTTTTTGTGGAAAATGGTTTATAAAATATAACTTTCTGACAAATAATTGAGAAAATCCGTAAGCTGTTATTCTGATACTTAACCAATCGTTAGAAAAAAAATCGCCAAATTTGATCAAATATTACCATCTCTAAAGGTCATAATTCCTGTAGTAATACAGACGGCAACACGTGTCATGTTTCAAAAGCAGATGTTACATATTTTAAAAATTAATAAGTAATATTAAATTTTAGATAAAGATCTTCTAAATCCTAAAAGCTAAATTAATAGTTAGTTACTTGTAAAATTCCCCGAATTCTTCTATCGTCAAAGCTTCAGGCCGGCGCACAAGTCAATAACAAAGCATACACCTGCGGAATATGCAAAGTATAACCCGATAAATTATATGGTTCAACTTATAATCAAACTTTCAAATTGAGTACCAACTTTTTTAACTTTCAAATATATCACAAAATTTAATTAAATTACGTGTGATAAATATTACATACTGTCATCTCCTATACTGAGTCATAGAAAGTATGAAAAGTCATATATTGAGACGCAAGAAGCTAACGCCATCTATTAGATATTGCTCGTATTTTGTCCCCTTGCTTTTTCTTATGCAGTAAGAATCTAGTTCTACTTTGATCATGTCCTTTTGTCCAAATGGATTCTCTATTTTAGTAAGGTGACAATTGCGAAGGTTTTATACGATTAGATCAACAAAAATTCCAGTTTATATGGTAATTAAGTAGGTCCATAGCCTAATCATATTGATTGAGTAGGTAATATATTTTATTGAACGGGAATTTTGCGACGGTGATCTTATTATAATCCACCAAATGAGTTGTGTTAATTCAAAATCTACTAAAAAATACTAAATCGTTGTTCGTAAGGACGAATTTAGTAAAAAAATATAATAATAGTTTTCTCTTTAACCATTGGATTGAAATTCTGACTCACATCCAGCCTATATTTTCACTGATACCAACTTCCTAATATTAAATGAAGTTACTTTCGGCGTCACCTGTACAAAAAGCAATTGCAACACGTCATAAGCCCACGGCAATCAGACACAATGTCGCGTGCAATATCGATATCTAATTGCGAATATTTACGCAACGAGCCCAAATTAAGATGGGCCTACATTGTGATTCACGTGAGTCGCTCGAGCTATAAAACGATACGATCGCGGAAACAAATCACAGTCATCTGTCCAGGTTTGATTTACTTTGACAAATATGTTCTCTAAAGTGAGTACATGAATGTTTTTTTTTACTTTTATTAAATTAATTAATTGAATTGGCTTATAATGCTGATATATAAGAAAAATATCTTATTCAAAATATAGAAAAAAGTTTCAAATATTCATATCATTTCAAATATAAATTTAAAAACTTCTCTCTTTTCTTTACATTTAATTTTTGCAATTGCAACTTTCACTTTAAACTATTATAACTAAGTCGAAGCTTTCTTTTTTTTGGCAACTTAAAATAAATTAAAATTATATTTAGTGCAATGTTTTATCTATACATTTTTTTATTTTTTTCATTACTATCAAATAAATTATCGTAGTTCATAAATTTTCTGTACTTACAAATTTAACTTCTTGGTGAATACTCGTGTATAAAGATATATGTTTTTGTCAACAATAGATCGTGTCGTAGCATTAAAAATTTTAAGATTCTTTCACATATTTTGTTTTCATGCACTGGATCAAAAAAAATTTAGAAATAGTTTTATCCCAAAACGAATTTATCTTCGGAATAATAATTGTTACAGGAGAGGCTTAATATAATTTTCATTAAGAAAAATAGTCTTATGGATTCTAAATAAAATTATCTTTCTTTGTAATTTTTAGATAATCAGCTTCGCAGCCCTCCTGACCCTTGCTGCTGCTGGTCATATTCCTCACGGACACGCTGTTTCCTCCCAAAGCATCGTCCGTCATGATGAGGGTCATCATCACCATCACGGGGGACACACTTCTTCGCACAGCGTCCACCACGACCACGGACATCATTCAGAACATCACGAATCTCATGGACATCATGAGCACGTTGATGAACACGTAAGATTTGTGAAATGTGTATCACGCGGAGAATAATTTGGAAGTAAATTTTTTTATGACACTTACGCCCTATTATAAACAGTGATGAACGAAGCAAACTCTATCCAGCAAATCTCTCTGATTATGTTCGTTATTATTAATTTCCAAATTACGTCATTACTTACTTATCTCACTCAATAATATAACTTCTTCTTTTTCAGCAATCTCAAAAAGCACATTAACAGTTCTTAATTATATAATTAATGAATTAGAAGATTATTTCATTTACATAATGAATCAATAGGCATATGCATAGTTAAAGAAAATATTTTTGGTTATATTTATTTTCACTCAGCACGAAAATAGATGTAACTCCTAAAGCTCCACTGAAAAAAAACTGCAAAGCGTTTTTTTTATATTGAATTAATGAGTTTGTTATTTTTGACTTCAGAAGAAGGGATTTTAGATACTTAAGTCTTTAGGATAAGATTAACAAAATTAAAACTCCAAATTATATTTTATTGCACGTTTTTTTTCCTGAATACAGTCCCATCCTAAGTACTCCTACAAGTACTCAGTATCCGACGGGCATACTGGAGATCACAAAAGCCAGCACGAATCTCGCGACGGAGACGTCGTACATGGTGAATACATGTTGGTAGAACCCGATGGCTCAGTACGCAAGGTCGAGTATACCGCTGATCATCATAATGGGTGAGTAAATTCTACTGCTAAACATTCAAGATATTGATCCTAATAATAGTTGTAAGAAGGCAAAATATAGATATTATGAACGTAATTAAAAATGCATCTGTGTGATTAACTTCGAATACAAAAGAGTATTCGTTGGATGAAGTATTATCAATATAATATTTGACATATAATTCTTTCATATTGACAAATGAAATTCGATTCTTAGCATTTCACGGATCTGTAGTTCCATATAATGCCATCTATTGGTAAATTTATAAAAGTAATACCATTCGTTACACTAATTGAAATTAATGTTGAAATAGAGATCGACCATAAATAGCATTGTTCATCACTTTTCTGATTTAAAAAATAATTTGTGTTTGAAATAATCTGAAGTCTGAAATAATGAGCTTTGATAAAAGATTATAATGAATAGAGGGACCGTACAAGATTTAGCAGCGCCATCTTGTGACAAATTAACAAAATGTATCAAATTTTCTCTCAAATAAATAAAGAAAAATGTTGAATTATTCACTTTACTAACGTCTTAACTTGACCTGTAATGTTAATCTTGATTTAAGAATTAAATTCAATCACATTTATAACATGACCCGCTTTAAATAATTTCTCCTCTTTGTCAGTCATATCTCTTTGTATTTAGTCAATAATTATGATCTGAAATTCTTGTCCTACCCAAAAAAAAATCTTGTGGTGTGGCTCTGAGAACGTTTTTAGTGACATCCATATTTCGTACAAGTTGCCTATATCTATTACAAAATTAGTTATAAACAAATCATTCACCACAAATAAGTTTCAATTCCAGCCTACAGATTTCCATTTTTCTTTGCTTAAAATTCTCAAAAAATTGTGTTTTCAAAATTCAAATTTTTTTTCTAAGCTTTTAACTGAATATAATATACTATATAACCCTTAGTTACTACAACAGTTATTGTTCTATCAAGTAATAAAGTATTTTTAATATTACCTATTAAATATAATTTCGCAAGCATTTAAAATCATCAGCTTCACCAACGGCAATATTATTAAATAAGCTATATTTAGTAATTTTCAAGTAACTTGAACATTTATATATCAATATTTAAAGTTTATTTTTTTTAATTCAATGTTCTAAGTCTAAATAAACATAATTTAAATAGTATCATTAATAATAACATTAATAATTCTAATACTACTTAGTAGTCCAAGTATCAAAACCTGTGTTCTTACGAAATAAATTTCAAATACATAAAATTATATTTAATTTCAGATTCAATGCTGTGGTACACAAGACCGAACCTCACCATCACTACTAAAAATTTATTTTATGTTATATAATAATTTTTACTTGAATATTTTTTATATTTACTTTTTGCTATCAAAAATTATGCTTCTGAGTAATAAATCAATACTTAAACTTTACAGCGTTTTGTTATAGTGTCATGAGTTTTTCTTCAGCGTGCCTTTTTACCAGAGTCAATGATTTTAAATAATTCTGACTAAAGATTTTTTTACTAATCTATTGCACCTATATATAAGGCCATATTTACTGAAATCAAAAATAATGCAACATAATTTCATCTAAATTTTTAACTCCTATATCTCTATCACTATCTATTAAATTTATACAAAATATTATTTATCTGTCATGCGTAATGTCTTAAATTTTATTCTTAATTATTTTTTAACGATCTACTACAATTCTAAAACATATTATTCGACAAATATAATAGACAATTCTGAACTAAATTACTTTTGCACATCTCACCACAATACTATTACACCAATTCTATATAAAAATATTTCATATTTCATGACAAGCCTTAAATCAAAAGAAGACCAATGCAGTTTTATCATAAGGTGTTTCGCTAAAGAAAACTGTCAAGTAATTTACTTAATTATTGAATATATTTGGCGTTAATTTTGTAGAAATTCATTATTCACAATTAAATGAAACTATGTGATGTAGTATTATTTCTACTTTCTTTAATTTCTTTACCACGACCTAGGTGACCGACTAATCTTTGCTAATATCCCACCTGAAGATGTTGTAATACAAGGAAACCTAGGTCGTGGTAAAGAAATTAAAGAAAGTAGAAATAATACTACATCACGTAGTTTCATTTAATTGTGAATAATTTACTTAAATCTCTTAAATGAATTCTACTTTAATCGATTAAATTACCTAACCATATCTACAACATATACAGAAAGGGGTATTTCAGATTCGTTAACTTAACTCCGTGAAAATATTTCCTATAAGCTTACAGAGATATTTCCATTCTATTTAAGTATCTTTTATTCTTCTTGTCAGTTGTGTCGCTCTTGTCAAAGCGGTCGTGGTCATGATGAGGCTACATCATCATTGGTGATTGATATGACCCTCCTCATAATTTCTCGCCATCTTAAGCTATTGGCCGACACCCTAGTGCATTTATGTAGGGATTTCCCGACGGCCGATTTTATTTCATCAGTCCATCGCATGGATGATCTGTCACGCGGTCTGTTTCCTTCCACCCTTCCCTGGATCATCAAACGCTCTATGGAGTCATTGTTTCTCCTCGAGACATGGCCAAAGAACTTCAAAATTCGAGACTGTACTAGGGTTGATAGACGCTGCGAGATTCCGAGTTCTTGAAATATGGAGGTGATTGTATGAAATTGTGTCCATGACACTGCCAGCATTTTCCTCCAGCACCACATCTCTAGGGCATCTATTTTCCGCTTTTCCAGCTATCGCAATGTCCACGTCTCTTTTATTATTTTCCTTCAATAATTCAATTCGAATAATTTAACAACAGTATTCTAAATACGACCAGACGGTTATGAACTAAATCACTTTAATAAACCTTATAAAGGTAGATTAAAAATACTTATGTCCTTAACGTTAAAAATTAATTTAAAATATTATTTAAATTTCTCAAGTTATTGTATTATATTGCCAACTGTAAGTGGGCACATAAGTAAAATATACCTATTTTTAATCTATTTCAGTCTTAAGCTTTTAGACAGTATTATTTTTTTTTATTTACTCAAGACTTTTATCTACTAAATCTACTCAATTAAAACACAAACGATTTTTTTTCAAATAAATTGTTATATTTATATATATTTATATATAATTATTTTTCAAATAATATATTTCAGTAATTAACTTTCGAAAATTTTTGAAGAGGCAAACGAATTAAGTGAAAATTTTTTTTAATTGATCTTTGTCTACGTAAATTTATATGAAGATTTTATTAGATGGTTACGTTGCTATATAAGGGCATTTTATTAATTTCTCTAAATGTATGGCATTAAAATGTTCTTATTAAAATTTTGTACAATCTATGTAATGTAAGCCACATTAAGTACACTTTTATTAATATTTAATTCAATATATTCACCCTATCCTTAAACACAATTTATATTTTTAAGTGTAAGCATACATACGTATTTGCTGTATGTATTTCAACAGTTGTAATATTTATCGCAATTAAATGAAACTACGTGATGTAGTATTATTTCTACTATCTTTAATTTCTTTACCACGACCTAGGTTTCGTTGTATTACAACATCTTCAGGTGGGATATTAGCAAAGATGCTAATATCCCACCTGAAGATGTTGTAATACAACGAAACCTAGGTCGTGGTAAAGAAATTAAAGATAGTAGAAATAATACTACATCACGTAGTTTCATTTAATTGCGAAAAATGAATTTCTACAAAATTAACGCCAAATATATTCAATATGTAATATTTATGTTAATTAATGTTTACTAGCATGACCCGTGCGAAGTCTTCGCATTATTTATTCCATTATAAAGCTCAGATGACAGATCAAACAAATATTTTACTAAAATTGACATATAGAGGCGCAAGTATCAAAAGCATTGAGCTAAGGCGCCACTTTATTTATACGTGAGTGGATTTGAAATTAAACAAAAATTTTACCGACGTCAATCATATTGACGTTGAGCCGTTAGATGGCAGCATTGCTGTTTTGTGTATATAATTTTAATAATTAATTAATTTGCAAAAACAATAGCAATAATAAGTTTTTTAGTTGTGGATGCCGGTAGAGCAAGCAATTATCTATAAAATGATATATAATTTATGTGGATTAGTTGTGAGGTTTTTTCTAAAAAGGGAGAGTAACATCTTAACCTTAGCGTATTAATATATATGATGATGATGATGATGATGATGATGATTTATCTCTCTCTAGCCAAAGAAGTTTCATTTCTGTCACATGTACTGAGTTATACGCAAATTTTTTTTTAATCGTATGCTAGGTGTTTTAGAGTTAATGTCCGCATAAAATGTAATCCACCCACCTTGTCAATCCCGGAAATTGCTCAAGTCATAATTATGAATTAAAGAACAACTTTACCAAGTAACTAAATCTCACAGATTTTTAACGAATTTACGATATTTTGATGCCTCTAAAGTCTTAATTATGAAATAAAGAACAGCTTTATTAGAAGTTTACTTAAAGATTACCAACAAACTAAAGCAATGATTCAAAAATGTCATAGATTTACGAAAAATTTACGATATGATGACGCCTCTGCGATATATTCTTAATAAAGAATATTAATATTTGTAAATTGCTTCAATCTTAATTATGAGATTAAAAAACAGCGCTATTAGAAATTCACCTAAAGTTTACCAAAAAAACTTATGCGAAATTTTGGTGATGCGAAATTTTCAACATTTTGAGAAACTTACCATGTTTTGACGCACACTTAGTAGGGAATAATATTAATATTTGTAACTACTTTTCTAGGGAATTCTATGTACTCTCAAATGTTTATATGTACCTAATTCACAATTAAATGAAATTACGTGATGTAGTATTATTTCTACTTTCTTTAAGTTCTTTACCACGACCTAGGTTTCGTTATATTACAACATCTTCAGGTGAGCAAAGATCTTTCTTTCAATTTAAGTTTTCACTTAAGTTTTGCATATCAATAAAAAATATCCTGTATTAGGATATAGGTTATATACAATTACGCTGCCATTTATTGAAGCAGAGCAGTTAATATAAACATTAAAAAAATAAATATGACTGCACTTGAATAACTAAATGCGCTGCTATTAATTTATTTTTTATAACCACTGGAATATGTTTTATTTTACATGTCAAATTGATGGGTTAATCACTTCACGGCATTTTAGTACACACTACAATCGCACGGCTCACCGCACTATGCCACAACAAAGGTTAAAAGTCAGATCTGCCAAATTATGTTCACCATAATACTTACTTCGTAGTTAGATAACTAACCTAATTGAAAATTGGACAGGATTATTTGAGATAAAGTTGTTTTTTTAATTTTCGTATTACCGCACGAGTGAACTATTGGACAAAAGTTATTATTTAATATTAGCTTTAACAATATATTTAGATGTGTTATCTCACAACATAGTATATTTTTAAGGAACATAAATTATATATTTCACCTTTATAGTAACCCACTGTGCTTTCCGTAACTGGAAACAAACGGACACTAGTTAAAAAAATTATTATAAGTAATTTTTTGAATAACTTTTTAAGCTTATCGATAATTCAATTTCTTGTGAAACTTATTAAATTAATATCAAAAATGTTCATTTTTACACGTATATACCTGTTTAAATTATAAGCAAATATCAGCAAACTAATTTTAAACTAACTTTAAAACTCTTTATATTAACTTCAGTTGTATGTGTGTATCTATGTATGTATGAATATAACAGAATGTTTTAATTACCTTTTAAACCATTTCCAGTCTTCCGAATTATTCAAAATTTTGTTCACATATTAAGAACCGATGACAATACAATAATTTCTTAATTATAAATTTTTAAAATAAAATTGTAGTTCAAAAAACTAAAAAAATAAATAATTTTTTTGGTTTTTGGCTCATATCCAAATACACAAAAAAGTGTCCGTTAGTTTTTTTTAACTATAAATTTACTGTCTTTGACAGTAACTATCAATCAGCACCGGCTGTATCTTTATGTTTATATATCACGCAAAGTTCGAACAGCTTTAATAGATAAATATTCTTCAACTAACAGACCATGACGCTCAAGTAACTGTTGAAATTCCAATGTCGTTAACTAACAGTAGATGTCCAAATACCCCACCTAGCGGGAAATTATGCGACTAACTCATAACAGGGGTAATTACTAATAATCTATTACAACTTTTCAATAACTCTATTTTATATAAACAACATTCCAGTTAACAGTGTAATTAAAATCATTCATGGTTTAATTTTCTATCAGATTAACTAATAAATTGAATATAATTTAAATATTTCTTAATACTTGAAAAACTTAATTTTTAAATATACAGGGAAAAAGTGCGAAAGATGTCCATCTTCAACTCAGATATCATGAATGCAATGAGTGTCTATGTCTGAATCTGAAACGAGAATATCAATGACCATCATGTGAATTAAATTATTATCTGCATACAAAAGAATAGTTGCATTAGGATGTTGTGTCTTTTGAATTTTAAACAAGTGTATCCGACCAAAACAGCCTGATAATGGACTGTAGATACTTTGATACTTTTGTGTCTATACACAGATGGGAAGCAACTTTCTTCCGCTTAGTAACCAAGTCTGTGACGTCATTTCTTTATTGTTATGTAGAGCCTCCTGTTTTGGAAAAAGACTATCACTGTGACTACATATATATATATATATATATATATATATATATATATATATATATATATGTATATATATATATATATAGCAAATTATCAAAAATTACGGATTTGTAGTACTTTGGGACCGGATAAGTTTTATACAATCTCGCCTGGTTGCGAAGATCTAAGTTTATTGTAATTTCGAAGAACTCCGAAATCTACCGTTGTATCTAACCCTTCTTACGTATCATAAAATTGAATATTCAGTCAACTATAAATTCTTTAATATATACCCTGTTGTTTTGCTTCATAATTATATTTGCGTAAAAATATTAGCGTGTTCCCTAATATAGTTAAATTGATTTTTTGTCGAAAAAATTACTTTTGAGCTGACAAACGAAAAAACTTAAAGACTGATTGTCGGTTGTCTAAAAAAAATATTCTAAAATTTGCAATGGTTGCGATTACATTAAATTATGTATATCCGTTTTTAGAGTTCCGTGACCAAACCATGAAACCTCGTACTTTCGCCAAGTGGTTCTGTAGGTTACAGTTGTTTTACTCGCAAACTATTAAACTGAAATTTTTCATAGTTATACTTATTTTAAGTGCCTACAAAAGTTATGAAAAAAAAATCTTTGTAAAAAAAATCTTTATAAATATTTTTTATAAGTACATTGAGTATAGGATAATTTAATAGGTATTTCAGAAATATTGATGGTATGTTATGACCAATTTTTCGATACAGAGACCTGTTTATGAAATATTAGACTTTATAATGATTATTTTGGTTAGATTTACGTGTCCTGATCACCTACCAGCTGAATTGCGATTTGCGCGTGTATGAAAAGTATTTACCATAATGTGTATATATATATATATATATATATATATATATATATATATATATATATATATATATATAATGAAATTAATAAGAAAATTATCATAACAATAGTAATATTGGAACAACTTATGACATGTAGTTGGGTCGGTATAAAGTTCATAAACACTCCATACAAATAACGTAAATGAATTACAAATTCAATTTGTGTTTTAAAATATATATTTATATTTTAACCTGAAGAGGATAATGTACAATACATTACGCTAATTATGTACACATGCGTGAAGTAAAGAAAGAAAACAAAAGTAATTTAGCATGTGGGTATAGTCGATAACACTTTAGATTTTATATTTTGAACTTAACTTATGGGATGAGATTTGTATTTTAAATGTAAATTTTCATGTGATATCGACTGTACTCATACTAAATTACTGGTATTATTTAAAAAAAATATTTACCTAAAAGAATAAAATTTTTTCAAAATTTTATCATTATCCTCTGGAGGCATGATGTTAAAATTGGTTATTTTCATAACATCGAACACCTTATAAAACCCCATCATGGATATGTTTGACAAGCTCTTGACCGATTTTGAGATTTATTATTTCACAAGGTTTAGAATATTTCGCTAAAAATATTTTTTAAAATAAATCGCAAATTTATTAAAAATAAAAAACAAAAAACAACTGCTTTTAGTCATTACCACATTTGTGATTTTTAGGAAAATATTTGATTTTGATATTTTCAGATAAACAAACAAAAGGAACATTTATTTCTTTACTTAAGACATCACAAACCTTTCACAATAAAATTTCATGTCAATCGAAATAAATGTAACAATTTTCTTATCCCACAACTTTTAATCTTTAATTATTCAATGTGAAATATCTCATAAAGGTCTTTAGGGCCTTCACTCTCGTAACCGAATTTTCTCAATAATATATTTATATATATATATATATATATATATATATATATGTATATATATATATATATACATATATATATATATGTATATATATATATATATATATATATATATATATATATATATGAATAAGCAAAACTGTGCTTTCTTATCAACTATTTCTTTAAATTTAACACAACTTTTTCATAAATGTGTATTCCAGTTATCATGCCTACAGATGAGTGATACTAATTTTCATTCCAAATTTTTCCCGATTTCCATATTCCGTTTATATTGCAACAGCTTTCTTTCGTAAGTTGTTTTAGCAACGACCACTCTTAAAAAACGATTAAAATTCTCTTAAATAAATTACAAAAACTCCTAACGAATCGTAAATCAAACCAAGAGCGACAACAACAAATCGCAAGAAATAATATCTTAAAAATCCCTAATAAAAATTTATACAAAATCAGAACTCTATATCTTACTAAACATATCTTGAACTTGATATATACTATTACTTTCTAGCAATTTTTCTATTAATACAGAAACATCAGAAAATATCCATTAACAAATAATTTTGCATTAAAATGAATATTTATTGCATAATTATTTACATAAACAAAAAAATATTCACAAAATATGTAAGTTTTATTTATATAATATGTACATGTATTGAACTATTAAATCATCGGTAAGACCGAAAGTGTGTACGCAACGATTTTTTTTCTTTTATTAATTTTATTTTGAAATGGAATATTTGTTTGTCTATGTATATACGTAATGCAATAAGTTTACATAAATTAGTTACAACTAATAATCTGGCTAAAATCAATGAAAATACTCATTAACTACGCCTTTTGTCAAAAATCTAATAAAAAAGTTGATAGATATTTAAAAACAACAGCAGCAAACAGAGAAGGGACAAGAAGATCGCACAACACAGAGGCCGAGGTTATTCACCGAATACGAAAAAGAGAAATTAAACTATAATAATATATTTGCAATGAAAAATTATCACAAAAACCAATAGACTGACTCCTATTCTGATAGTTAACCAATCTATATCGAGAAATAATTACCAAAATTGATAAAAAATTACAATCCGCAGCGTGTCCCCATACGTCCATACGTTTATACATAAGCCCAAAGTATGGAGACATATGTCATTTTTCAAACGCAAATTTAGGTCATGTTACTTTTTTAATACATAAAGAATTAGTATCATTTCCCACAAAAAGACCTTTTCTTTCCAAAAAGTCAAATGAAAATTTGATTATTTGTAAAATTACCTGAATTATAACAATTCTATCATCAAAACTCGAAATTGACGCGCTAGTCGATAATAAAGCATAAACAAGTAGGTTTGCAATAAATTTAATTCTAACAATGGAAGGCAATTACCAATACAGTTTCAAGTCTTCATCCATCAACACAATATCTTCCTAATGGGCAATATTTTTTTTATCCACATTACCATTGTTTAAACTTTCCTCAAGTTAATCCATCTATTTCTCCTTGAGTTTCTTTATTTACTTTTCTCACTCAGTTATAAAATAAATACATTTTTATCAATATATTTTCCTCTTAGAATTTTCCATATAGACAATCCATCTTAACGTTTCTTCTTGTGTATAACTTCTACGATTATATTCTTCGACATAGCTTGCTCGCCGAACATATGAAATTTTAATTATACATGCAGTTTTCCACCTTCAGAAATTTTAGATTACACTTTTCTTTTAAAATATTTCGAACAATTTTTCGACATTTCCTAACATTAAAATATATCTCTTAATACAAATACGTCATATTAAGCAACTTTCACTTTGTTCGGTATAATTTTGCCCTTTCACAACATCTCCTGCCTTTCCATTTCACAACAAAACATTCCTAAATAAACAAACTCATTCACTTGCTTTGCAATCAAATTACTTATTTTTGTTTAAAAAACTGTTTTGCATTATCCATTTTAACAAACAACACTTTACACTTATCAGTATTCACGCGTAGATCTTTTTCTAAAGCAATTTAAAACATTCGTGTTAACATACATTACGAATGTATATCACCTATCGCCAATAAAACGAAATAATTAGCATATACCAGCCATGAAACTAGAGTATTTTGATTCCGTATCCATCGACAATTTTTACGTTACTAGCTGTGCATAAACCGGAAGATTCAGTTTATGTATATTTAAACTTTCTAAATATCTTCTGATCCCACCATTTCGAGTGTCTTCTAAAGTTGAGATCTTCTAAATAGTGTAATAGATTTTGATGAATTCGTAGCGGAAACCTGTTTTAAAGAAAACGCTACCTTGATATCATCAGTTATTTGTTTATAGTTTGATATGCTTGTATCTCTAGATATCAACAATACATTGTATAAAGCTTTAGAAACAAATCTCAAAAACTTGAGTTTTAAAATAGTACTTGTTTAAACGGCCCCAAAGGTTACTTTAATACAACAGTTTTTATTTGTAAAGTTGAAATTCATATCCATGAAAAAGGAGACAAAGATTTTGTTGAAGCTGAGAATAGTTTTAGCAAGATTGATTTTACGTTGAATCAAAAATAAATAACTATCATAAAATTGTATCACCTTGAAAACTATTTAAGTCATCAGTGCTCTAATAATTACAATAAACATATTACATAGTAAATATCTTGATGTAACTGATTGAAACATAATCAAGTCACAAGCATGCAACTTGTTCTCTAAACCGGTTTTTTATCATTAAACAAGTAATACATTTTTGTATCGTCTCTATGTAATAACACGGGGAATCGATTATATCAGTTTAAAGAATGAATGTCATCTCAATCAAAAATTTACTGTGACCTCTATTTAATCTTCTAATATTCAATATTTAATAAGTAAAAAATCCATAGCTTATCATTATAGTCCAAAAATAAATTCTATTAAAAAAAACGTATACCGATCGTTCAAATTATTATCCTCACTAAAACGGTAAACTAACGATATACCGGAAGACAGAATAGCTTGTTGGCATAGGAACGAGTTTGCTGTTAAATACATTGCTATGTCTAAGAGGTCGTTACTTATGGAACTCCAATACTCTAGACAATCTTATCTAGATAAACAATCTTGAATGTAAGCTCCCAAGTCAGGCTGCGTTCACATTAAGCCCAGCTGTGGACTACTTCATATACAATTAGATATATGGTGGCTCAATTATGCTACATTATAATATGATCACAATATTATATAAGAACGATTGATAATAGTTCTTATAGTAATGGCAATGTCAATTAATATATTGATTTGGAATAAATAGTGACGTGTAAACGTCATATTGTACAAATTATTTAATATTTTTTTTCTTTCCAATATAAAAGCTTAACCGATTTCAAATAAAACAATAAAAACTAAGGAGGACACTGAAAGCTAAAACTGATAAATATATTATGTATTAGTTGGAATTTTTGCGGTACAATATCGTTTCCGAATATAAAAAAATTACAAAATACTGCTGCTACTAGAAATTTTTCGTATCGATGCCAAGTCAATACCTGTTTTTCTCTCTTACGTACAGTCACATGTCCACATACAGATGAGTGCTACATTAGAATTGACACCGTTCTGTTTTCAGTGCTTGTGATATCGTATATTACCAACAATCTCAAAAACTTAAGAAGAATTATATAATATCCCATTTATTGAATTCAAAAAGAGGCGTTTGCAGCGTTCGATGTACGTAAATATATGGACACTACCTACGTGCGTATTAATAATCTGTTTAATTGCCTCATGCCTTTTTTTATACCTGTACATATTTCTGTACCTACCTACATGAACTTACTTACCTGCCTATTAATATCCTAGTTGCTTTATGCCTTTGTCAGTATCAATACCTATGTACTTATCTACCCCCTTCCTGATTCTTAATTGCTTTACTTTTTTTTTGTTATCTGTACTTTATTTACTTTGTTACTTTCTTGTTTACGTCAAGGCAAGTGAAATGTATCCAAACTGGATGAGTTTACTTTTCATCACTAAAGAGTTCCTGTCACCGTCTGCTGGCTCTAACATCAAACCCGAATTTAGCTTACGGTTATATTTACGTCGCTCGTAGTCACACCGAATATTCAGAGGATATTATTTTGTCTAATTTGGATGTATTTGAATGCTTGCCGCGGAGAAATCAAGCTACGCTTGTATAATTTGTTTGTAAAATTTTGTTTACGTTTATTAAAAAAAATTCGATACCTTTTGTTAGCTTTTATTTCATATCCACATGATGTAATTGTGTTTCCTCCCAAGATAAGAAATCCTAGTTTTTGCTCCTCTCATTTGTATTTGTAAAATTTTAATAATTTATTTCTTAGATCAGATATTCTCTAAAAATAGATTCTGTTAGATACAAAACAACGTGTTTTAATAATGGAAATGAACACTAAACTAATTATTAATGTCCCTGACAATAATAAATGTGAAATCCCCAATTTCAATATATTGGATATCGTTTTCCAAAATTAGTGATTTAAAATTGTACAAAGAAGAGAATGACATGAAGTTACAATATGGGTTTAACTGCATAAGAAAAAGTTTGTAATGTTCTAGGTAGAAGTTTGTAAATTATGGGCCAAACAACACTGAGTAATAGACTCCATTAAGTGTTACGTAATATTGATAAGTAGGAAAATTGCTCGAAAAAACTACGCAGCATAAATTTGTCTTCCATGTTTTTCATTCGTAATAATGCAATTCAGTATATTGCTATAGCTGGAGACATCTTCTATTACACAAGGAAATCATATGTTAAAATCAAACAGTAAAGTGAAACAAACAATATTTAAATTACACATTTATATTCATTTTGAATAAATAATATGTTACGCAAATGCAACACAGTAACCTGATTTACTTTTCACCTCATACATCCTCATGATGTTTGTTGTATTTTACGACTCATTCCGTTACTCCTTTCAAATTTATACTATCTGGTGTATCGATTTATTCCACAGTAGATTATGTGTGTTAATATATAATAGAAAAATAATTCAATTTATTTGAATTCGTGCTGCATAATTGCAGCGAGTTTTAACGCATTTCTTTAATTAATTTGTTTTACATGTCCTTGGTGTGAAATAATTTGGAAACCAAACTAATTAACTGAGGCTCACATAGTTTTAAATACAGACGAATGGTTTTACTTATCCAAAATGTTCCTTTGACATGTGTATGTTATGATTACCTTCCTTCTCTATTACATACAGGCTTTCTCCCTGAACATACAAAATTCAGATTATTTACAGCTCAGAAGAAACATTTTACTTATATCATATTTAGAAAAATAGAAGCACCTTGAATTGAATTATATCCATATGCCTCATTTTCCATGACACTCAAAAGCTCAATGACTTAATCGGCATTATACCAGAAGAGTTTTCCTTTATGATGAGCAAAATATAAAGAACTATAGGTGGAATATTTTGATGACTGTACGTAAATAAATTAACTATATAAGTAATTCTACACCACACTTTTGTACCAATTTAAATACATATTTTTTTAAATTTTAATATTTATGATAAATTAACTATTTAATAATAAATACATAATTATTTTGCCTTATCATGATAAGGTGAAAATTATCTATTACATCCAGATACTTCTCCGTTACAATTAAAATTAATTAGGAAACTCTTTTCAGTTTCCCCGACGAATTAATCTATTGACTTTATTTTAACTGTACCATAAATATACAAACAATATTTAATAATTATATAAATACTTCAACTCACAGGTTAATATGCTATTAATTTAAAAAAACTCGTTAGAAAACTTCAATGTAGAGACCACTTATAATCGTGACTCGGAGAAACGAAAGCAAAAACTATGCGAACCAAATGGCGTGCGCCTCACCAAGTTGAAAAGGCATTGATGGATACATTTACAGATTGTGTCACGGCTTGTCAACACTTAATAGATCTGTCGACACTCTTTGTAAACACCGAATCAAATGTCAACTCTATGACTTGTAACTTGCTTTGCGTAGAAACAAATGACAGGTAAGGGACCTGTCATTTGATTTTTTTGAAATTTTTGGTATCAAACAAAATTTACAAAATAGTTAAGTAATCAAGTCTCGCTTTAAGTTTCTCACCTTTTAATTATACTTGAAAATTTGTTATTTTACTAAAAAAATCTAAAAGATGCACGTCCTGATTAACATTCCATACATTTTAAGAGAATAATTAATATTTTTAAAATAAATTAATAGTTTAAAAAAATTTTAGAAAACCTTTTATAAATACTGCACTAAAAATGCAGTATTTATAATACTGCGTTTTTAGTGCAGTATTTATAAAAGGTTTTTTTAGTTTGCAAAACCTGTTTTATCTCTCTATTCTGTAAGTAGTTTAGTATAAACCATATTTCTTATTAAGTATAACATTTGAGTGTAAAAACATGGAGTGCATTTTCTCGAAATCTGACTGAAGTATTGGGTTTTTTTTCACTACATTAGTTTGATTAGCAAAATAATTGATTTTTGAAAAAATTCCCCCACATTTTACATTCAAATATCACACTAAACAACAAAAATGGCTTACACAAAACTCCTTACAGGCAGAGAAAACAGGTTCAATAATTATTTTTTACTTTTCAGTATTTGAAAAGCGTGTTTTTTTTAGTATTTAAACTATTAATTAATTGTTATATATTCTATTCATAAATTAAAGGAGAAAATATTGTATTCAACTTGTTTTATATTAAAACTACTTTTACAAATATTAACACTTTATTTAAGAAAGTAGCATAATTAATTAGGCTGCGGTGTCTCTTCTCTGTTCTATGTCTGTGGGAGAGTGACCGCGCATCCTCTTCACTTGTGTTAATGCATGTGTACTGCAAGGCATTTCTGGTTCTATTTCTTAAAATCTGTACATAGTCAGTTAGTTACATGTCGACCTAATACAAGCGTAAAAATACTGCGGATTTCCTATAATCTTCCTTTATCTCTTTATATTCAATAATCTATTTCATTATTTTATACCGTGATTTTTATACCTTTTCCTTTAAAGTGAACTATTTTAGAATTATAGTGTTAAAATATTTAAATTTAAAATAATTAAATGCAAGATTTACAAAAATAATATAGGAAGGTTTCCTTCATTTGTCAATTTACTTCATTGAAGACTTACCAGTCTTACCAATTCTACGTAAGTTACCAATTCTCACTTTTATACCAAGTCTGATACAACAAATTGAATAAATTTCGTATATTACTGAACAGAACCCATCTATACACAGAATTTAATAAATTTTGTACATAGCCCATAATTTACCAAATTATTACAAAATTTCATATGTACGCATATCATAACTATCCAAAACTTTTGATTCAGGAACAGAATAATGGATGAATAAACTAGTATTTCCGTAATAATTTTCTATACCGGAAATGAATTTAGCGGTCTGCTTTCAATGATATTACTTATAAACAGTTTCACTTTGAGTAATAAGGCGAAAAGATTAATTAGAATTGAAACACCGCAAAGCGAAAGTGAATTAGGAATTGTTTTGTATTTATTCATTCAATTAAATATTTAGTAAACTCGTGAGTTTTATAAAATACGTAGTCTTACCAAAGATTTAACGTGCGCAAAATTGGTATAAATTGATTAACTTCTAATAATCTTAAATTGTGGACAAAATAAATGAAAAATGTAAAATAATTATAAATCTCCAGTTTATTAATAATTGTTTTTATTTTCTTATTTCAAGATTATATATATTAGAATATGAAAATATTATTAATATTAGAATATGATTTATTAATATTAGAATATAAATTGAATATAATATTATTATATATAAATATTATTATTATATATTAATATAATATTATATATAAATTGAATATATTAGAATATAATATTAATATTAGAATATGAAAATAATGAATATAGTTACACAGCTGTCAAACGGTAACATCGCAACAAAAATATTTCTTAAAATATCAGTATTATTAAAATAACAATGCTTTTATTAATTTTATATTTCTATGAAAATTGTATATATACATCGTAACTTTATGTATTCTACTACTAAATACGTGAAACCAATCGAATAGTAAAAAATAATTTTTGCTATACATAAAATAAAATATATGATTAATTCGGTGTGTGCGTAGCCTTAGCTTAAACGTTCATTTTCACTACGAGACAGAAATACTTTGAACTATATACCTCACGTACCATTGTATAAGATATTATACAATCAGCATTGTTGTCTCTGCCTATGCCGATATCGTTTCTCGTACTAATACATATTATGGATGACCACAACCTTCCCATATAATCACTTTAACCTCTAGGGTAACGAGGAAAATTTTATAGACTTTGTGTTCAAAGTACAAGGAATAATACAAACAGGTCGCAAAATCATCGTCAAATATCTCATATAACTTCATTAAATTATGACAAATACAAAGATGGTAACCATGTTTTCTCAAAGCATCAATGAAACGTAAACTGATTAAATTTCTAAATAAAAATATTCTTCTAATATCCTGAGTAGAAGTTTAAAAATTAGGCTAGCAATATTTCTCTTCCTAAGTAAAATAAGGTAAGGTCAAAATATGGCAATAATTATTTAACAAAAAAGGATTAATTTTCAAATTATACTTATTTCCCCATAAAATAAAAAAAACATTACGGCAAAACATGTAAAATAAATGGTCAGATATAACAAATTTATAATATCCAGGTATTCGAAAAATAGAAAATATGTTTGCAGCATACTTCGTAGTTGTCTATAGTAAAAAATATCTGTTAAATCCTGACAAATTTTAAGTTATTTTAACCAATACTCTAAACTATTTAAACTTGACACATCTGATTTTAAAACCTAAATATTGAGATACATCAAAATCTCAGCTGACAGGAGTAAGTAAATAATATCTGATGACGAGTGCTCAAATATTATCTATTAACCGACTTCAAAAGTTCACGCCAATCGAAACTAAATTTAATATCTGTCAAGTACTTCTGATAGCCTTTATTTCTCTATTACAAAGATTAAACTAAGTGTTTCTTACCGATGACCGTCTGACTGAATTAAATAATTTTCAGTGTCCGCCTACCAATCTTCGTCTTTAAAATAGATATAGAGTTAGATATCTCCCCTCAATTTATACATCTGGTTGCAGTCTGTTACATTACAACATATGTTAATTACGAATATTTTGTTTGACTGTAAGAGTTATATGCAATATGCAATGTGCCAATACATATAGTATTATTTGTGTATAATAGAGTTTACAAATAAATACCACGAATATTTGTTCAAAATACTTACCGCAAGAATAATCGCGGTTTTTGGAAAGATATTTGCAGGAACTGATCTATTTTTCTTGCATTATTAGCTTCGAAAACAGTTTGAACAATGCGCGAAATGGAAGGAAATTTACAAAATTGTATGTCAAAGTTAGTGCTAACAATTACGTTTTAAAATGATTTTTGGGTAAATAAACAAGATAAAAGAAGCAAATTGGATGGATGTGGATGCAACAAAATTAATTCAAATTAATCATACTTACACCTTTTCAATGCGAGAACAAACCATTAGAAGTATGAATGCACTTTAGGAAAAGTAAATTTTCATTATTTTCCTTTATTTAATTGAAAGAAAAGTTACACTAAATGTTGTTTTATATAGTTACAAAGATTATTCACCTTTCTACAGCGACACATTTAAATTTTATTACTTAATTCGCATTTTTTGTTATTAAACTCCACTTAAAAAAAATTGCGATTGTCATTTTTTTAACACAAAAGAACAAGAAAATGTAATAAATGAATGAAAATGTTTAAAATTCGACACTTTACTTATTTTAATAATTTAATCGAGAGCAGTTTAGTCGTTGTAAGCTTCCGATTACTACTTAATCGTATAATTATCATTGAAAACTTCTTGTATTGAATATATTTGGCGTTAATTTTGTAGAAATTCATTATTCACAATTAAATGAAACTACGTGATGTAGTATTATTTCTACTTTTGTATTGGTCGTTTATAACAACATGCAGATTTGTCTTTTTTTCACACTAATTGGATAGTAATTTTGAATAATTTTGAAATTAATGAAAGTTGTCAATTAAACGTAATTAAAATTACTTATACTTCTCTAAGATTATTTGTGTACAACTCAAACCACAATCAAAAATATAAGTTTATTAATTTAACTTTATAATATGTTGTTCATGGTTTAATTTAAAATGCTTATCGAATATCAATATCATACGTTTTCAAATATTTAATATATTTGGCGTTAATTTTGTAGAAATTCATTATTCACAATTAAATGAAACTACGTGATGTAGTATGATTTCTACTTTCTCTGATTTTTTTACCACGACCTAGGTTTCGTTGTATTATAACCTATCTGAAGATGTTGTAATACAACGAAATCTAGGTCGTGGTGAAGAAATTAAAGAAAGTAGAAATAATACTACATCACGTAGTTTCATTTAATTGTGAAAGATTCTTTTATCATTTAGCAGAGATCTAACAATTGCCCACCACCAATTGAAGATGTTGTAATACAATGAAACCTAGGTCGTGGTTAAAGAAATTAAAGAAAGTAGAAATAATACTGCATCACGTAGTTTCATTTAATTGTGGGTTAAAAACTTCTGGTTACCAATTTTAATAGCCGGAAACTTGGCTTTTATTAATACTCTGCATAAAACGGTGAATAATTCACATATGATGCTGTGCTCTTTAACCTCACGGGACATGTTCCACTTATATTATATCCACTTATAGTAAATTCGTTGAAAAAAGAGAAGTATGCCTTTTTAGTTTAGTAACTCAGCTTTAAAACGATTTTTACACTGCCTCTTCTTTACTAACACAACGCTTGCTACAGGTTTTGACTGCTTCATTCAGTATTCGCTATCCAGTGTTGCCTCTCCCCATTCTTTCACTTTTAAGATTGCTGAATCCTTCTCAACTAGTGAGCTGGTGATTTACTTCCAGCCCTGGTGGCTTCTCGATTTTGGACAATTTTCTGCTATCTTATCGTTTATTAACAACATTTTTCTTTATTGTTCTGATTTTTTCCTTTTTATTTTATTGTGAAAGTATTGAATGATCCATGATCTATGCGATGAATGAAGCAAGTCATGAACTCTACATTTTACGTCTAATTATATAAGACAACCTTTTGATAGATACCTCACCAGGAGATCAAATCAATTTGACTCGGTATCTCCTGCAGCGTTCAATTTGTAAAAAATATATCCACATTAACCACAGATATTTTTTGTACCATAACTAAGTAGTTACATCAATAATGAAAGTTTATTTAAATTTATGATATGCCAAATTCTTAGGTAATTTTATTAATCGTTTAGTAATTATGTGTACATATAATTGTGTATTCATATATATATATATATATATATAAATATACATATGTGCGTGCGTGCGTGCCTACATGCATGCGTGCGTGCGTGAGTGCGTGTACAAATACATGTGGATGTATTTATTTGTTTATACAATTGATAAAGTGTAATTACGCTTAATAAAGCAATGTGCTAATTTTCGTGTAGTTTTCTAACAGTATTATCTTCTGTATTTTTGAATTTTTTTGGCAAAATATATTTAGTATACTTTTTAATCTTTTATAATTATAATATTCCCGCGTGCATTATGGCTATCACATAAATAATATATGTGTTTATTTTATGTATTAATTACATTTTTGCGAGAGAGACGTGTTTATAATAAATAACAATTTTAATATAACTCCTAGGATTTTATGAGATCCCATGAAAAAATTTGTTTCTTAACCTACTTTTAAAAACGAAAGTGTCATATATGCCGTGTGATATTTGATTATTAAACTCTGACGGTCTCGCAAAATTTAATTTGTCATCCATTTTTGGTTCAACATTCATAGAATCAAAGACTAAAGAGAACGATTTAGACACAAGGTAAAAAATAAATCTATAACCGCGCAATATTAAGAAGCAAAATTCTTTAGTCAGTTAAGCAGAAGTCTTCGATATACCTCTACCCACTTTCTTTAAATTTCATTGACCTCTAATACTTTTGTTGTTTCATTTCACCTCTATTAGATTACGAAAAAAGGAAAAATTCAAAGGTTTTTTATATTTTATCTAATGCATTCCGTAGCTTCTATAGAGTGATTAGTCTGCACATAACAAAAGTTAACAGTTACTATATTAGTTGAGTACTTACCACTTTTTGTTACTACTGTATGTAGTTGCTACTAGATAATATTCACAACTAGACAATATTCTATATACTGGATAATATTCACAACTAGATAATATTCTAACCACGTTGTGTTTAACACAACGTGACATTCGCAAGTAATTAGGCTACACGTCACAAAGATTAGCAGCTACGCTATTATTTGAACAGTTATTTCATTATGAGTCTAAAACTTGAAAAAGTGGTTAAATTATTATTTATTCGATGTAATTAAATAAAACAAACTGAGAGAATCAAATGAAATACGAAAAATCGATTTGAAAGAGTAAAACATCATTTTAATGCGATAATTATCATGGAACAATACGGGTATGCAATTAAAATAATCTTCTTTGATAAATTAATGTCAACAAAGCAATTGTGAAACTGAAAGAAATGTCCCTCTTTTATGCAATTCTACTAAGATTTTAAACTCACTAACAAAATTTATTGCGCTTAATATGTTATTAGGATTCCATCCAACGTCCAAAGAACCCTTAAAGGTCACTCTGTTGTTGTTCTGCCCCTTTATCAGCCGTAGTCGCTTTCCTAAAAAACCTTTTATGTGTAAACTTAAAATTTGGCATAATTAGCCACAAAACATATTAAACCGCAAATATTACAATTTTGAAGGTTACAAATGAAGCATTCGAAATGTTATATTGGCTCTTGTGAAGTATAATTAGAAGAACGTGTGATAAGCAGTCCAAAAGTATTTTCTTTTCAAGACTTTATAGTATAATATTTTTAGAAATATTTATGAATAATACCCCCATCTTAGAAATTGCTAAAGTCCAAATTATATAAAAGACTAGACGATACCTATGACTATAAACATATATATATACATATATATATATATATATATATATATATATATATATATATATATATATATATATATATATAGTTTACCGATGACTATAAACCTCATAATTGTTCTTTTGATAAATTGACGATAATTATATGCCTACAAATAGTTTAATGAAATTATTTTACGGATTGTAATCTTTATGAGTGCTTAAATATGTACAGGACCCTCGTAATGCAAGTTCTACTCATTCTTACCATATTATATATTAATACAGATTACGAAAATTAACATCAACGTACGTTGCGTTTTTTTTTTAATTACCCTAAATATAAGAAGTTAAACAACTTGGAAATATTTAAAATCGTTTATTGATGATTTCGAAAAAATTACTTAACAGTATATTTATAATTATGTGATTACAAATAAAGAAACCTGCTCTACATTTCACCTAATACCAAGGTTAGTCTTAAAATTAGATAATTCAGCGAAAATTTTATGAAATCACATCCTGCGTTGCTTATTACGCACATCATTTTACATTTGCAGATGTCTAATGACATTTAACCTATAGCAATAGGTCAATGAAAGATGAACGACACCAATCACGGGAAGAACAACTCAAAAAACAATTTCCCATACATTTGATGTTATCTTGAATAGATGTTTTGCAATTGTTTCATTGTATCTGAGATTCTCATGCTTTTGCGTCATAAAATATCGTAAAAGTGCGTCATTATATTGATGTAAAAGTGCATCGACGCGAGTTTCTAATTACCGTTATTAAAACATTTGCTTTCATTTGTATAACGTTGTAATAACTATTATTACCTATTAACTATTATTAAGTATTATTTATTAAATATTGTTAGAAAGACAAATCGTTACTTAATATTTCACTAACATTTTTGGTATTCCCATAGAATAACTAATGTACTCGTGTTATTCTAAAAAATGGGGCGTTACACCCATCACTGTAATCCTCCATTTTTCCTTCGCTTAAAACATGGTAATTTCTAGTGATATTTTTAGCTCTTTGTCAAACGGTTTCAGAGTTCAACATCATTAATACAGTTTTTTTTATTAATTCGAAAAACTACTTTCCCTGAATAATTTCTTTACGAATATTACTCAAATAATATTACAACCTAGATTAATTAATTACTACTTTATCTCTTAATACTAATAAAACGTTCAATTTCGGTATTTTTAATTTTTTAAATTAAATCTGACGTTACTTTAATCGATTTTCTTAGCAATCCGGCACTCTCAAAGGTTCAAAAGCCTATCTATCGTAACACGAAAAGTAGTGCGTGTCATAACAAAATAGAGGCCTACGTATTGAATATAATAATAGAGTGAAATAGACTGGCAAGCAGCTCATTTTATCATTTATATATCTACTCTACCTTTAACTTTACATAAGCTACGCCCAACATAATAATACAACTAAATTAAAAACGAATCTGCGGTGACATAGATACCCAGTTTCCTAATTAAATTGCAATAAACAACATTTACAAAACAATGCAGAAAAATTACTGTTATCAGTTACCCAAATGAAACAGCGATATCTTCGCGAACGCGGGACTCGGACCAGTTAACTCGAACAAAATTAAACATTATCGACTCGTATGATCGCGCCGTACGCAGTTACATAAGATGTATATCAATGCAACTACCTTACCACCTCTCCGCGCTGGGTGAACGCATTCTCTTTCATATAAAAACTGCACTGCGAATTAGCAGAGTATCAGTCAAGTCTCTGAAGTAAATCCAACAGTATGTTCAAAAAAGTGAGTGTTGAACAAACAAGTGATAATATTAATCAATATTTATATGCGTGACCGTTCGGCTAGCGCTCACATGGAACGGTTATCAATTAGGTCTTCGAACTAATCTTTTTTTTCAATAGTCCAAACTGATTGACGCATCAAAGTATTCAATCTCTTTTATATACGTGCCATTGTTTTATTCTTTTGGTTAAAATGACACATAAAACATTATTAGTGGTTTATTTTACTAAAAGAAATTATTATATAAATACAGAATGAGGTTTTTAAATGTCATGGTCCATAATTAAGTACAACATTTAAATGGCATAAGTTTTGAGAAACACATATAAAATAAGTTTTTCGGAAGTTTTAAATTATCTGTTTTACTAAAAACCCTTATTGAAAACATAATAAAACAACTCTTACTGAAAAACATTATTGAATAAAACATACACAACCATTAGATTATGCTTAGTTTTTATCTAATATTTTACTACACACGAGTTATTTCAACATTTTCAGTAAAAAGGTCTTTCTATTTTCCACGTCTCCAGTTATTATTTTCACGATTTCCAGATACTGACAGTCGCAGCCCTCGCGGCATTTGCCCGAGCTGGCGTGATTCCATCGCATCAGGACTTAGGACAATCGGGACACACTATCGTCCACGACACACAGCAGTCCCATTATGCAGCTGCAAATGGAGGACATGGATCAGATGGCGGACATATTCAATATTCTGCTCCGATCCATTATCAAATAGCAGATCAAGGACATTATGCACCTCAAGTGCAGCAAGAGGTTTCCTTAGAACAGAGTCATGGAGATGGACATTCCCTGCAAAATATTGGATCGTATCAAGAAGCACAAGGACATTATGAAGCGCCTCAGGATCATCAGTTAGTGGCGTATGCGCAACAAGCCGGTGCCGGCGGACATCAAGAAAGTGAGCAGGGTCATGGCGGTGAGGACCATCATGTCGATTACTACGTAAGTACAGCGCAAATTTAATGAATAATATAACTATCTTATTGTCGCTTTTTGCGAATATATATCAACTTACATGTATATTCCAATAGCGCGCCGTGTAAAAATAACATTCATTTATTGAAAGTAAAATTATATATATACATATATAAAAATATATGTATATATATATATATATATATATATATATATATATATATATATATATATATATATTATCGAAAATTTCAACAAATTATTTCAACGAATGAAAGAATTTATTAGTAAGGAATCGTGAGTACAATACTAACAAAACTACCTAAATAATATGAAACATAAGTTAAAAGAAAATTCGACCCTGAAATTTTCATAATAATTTTTTTACTATCTTTCCACAATAGTTACTTTGACTCATAAACATTTTTCTCTAGTTAGCTATTTATTTTCTCAAATACAAATGTCAATACAAAACTTTTTATGTTTATTATAATGTTTCTTTAAATCTTATTTCTATGGATCATTAACAATATGAAACATATAGCAACCACCACAAATATCTAATGTCATTGCATTAAACTCGATTGCTTAACATAACGATTACATATAGTCGACTCACATGTCTGTCCGCTGCCAGTCCTCTCGAACAAGTCCGAACAACACTTTAACATTTAGACAAATCAGCGACAAAAGACCTCGGTCGTGCGAAACCATATGATGAATCCACACCTAACACTCTCACCTCGATAATACTCCGCGCGATAATTTCGCTCATTATATCACCGACCGTTCAATTACTATCGCATAATAATGTGTGGCGCATTTACGTTTACGTTATGCAACTGTTGCTGGCGGGCAAATGCTGCGATTCGCTTCCTAGCAAATTGCATAATTGGCTATCAGGAAACTCACAATTCCTTCCCGACATCTCGCCGATGTTGTTTTAGTTTCATTTCGACTTCCCTCTAGAGTTTTATCTCTGGTCACGGAATCAATTTATTGGCTCGTAGATTAACGCTAGTTTGAACGGAATGTTGCATACAAAGTAGTATTCCTTGTTTAGTAACGAGCATCGACTGCAAATGTTGTAATGTTCCGTTTAAGCCATTAACTATTCTTAAGTACTTTATTTCAGATATTTGGATTGAGAGACGTTTATACAGTTTATACGTGTAAATACCCGTGGTCATATTTTACGATAAATCTGTTTTAAAATTTATCATGTATGATTTATCATGTTGAACTTAATGGGAAATTGAAAAAATGTAGAGCCAAAAAGTAATTGGTAGCTTTAATTTACATTATGTAAATTGATGAGAAAATTCATAATGGAACACATTAAATACATAAATATCTCTGAAAATATGAAAAATTATCTCATCATTGACCATTTTGCAAGTGTATTAACAGGTATTTTACATTTCCTTCTAAGTCTTTAATATATATTTGCTATAACATATTTCCTTCTGTAACACATGTGTAGATAAATATTTTTATTCACTGTTAGGGTATTTCAATTCAAGTATTCATTTGAAATGTAACTAAGTTATTATTATATTTAAAAAGTAATCTTATCAATTTTAAAAATTATTGATTTCTACACTCAAATTTTATTAGACTCGTTTTTTACAGAAAAAAAAACATTCAAATTTTTTTATATGTCACTACCAATATTCCAGGCACATCCTAAATACGACTACCAATATTCCGTATCGGACCCCCACACTGGCGATCAGAAGAGCCACCATGAATCCCGTGATGGTGGTGCTGTCCACGGAGAGTATTCTCTCGTGGAACCTGACGGTTCCGTGCGCAAGGTTCAGTACACGGCTGATGATCATAATGGGTACGTAAATAGCATAATTAAATTTGATATATTATAGCTAGTTCAAAAATGGCCGATAAGTGACTAGGATTTGGGATAAAGGGGTAAAACGTTTTTAGCTAGAAATTCCAGTAACTTAATGAATATCGTTTCTTGGATATTGACAATTTCAAGGAAAGTTAATTTTTATTCAACTAAGTTTTCACAATCAATGGAAGTAGCTCTCCAGAAAAGTTAATTTGTTATATTTTTTAGATTAAATATATTAAACTAGAAATAATTTTTTTAAAAAAATTTTAATTTTTAAATATTTTATTCTCTTCTCAGCGATATTAAATGATCGTAATTTTAATAATCTTAATGATTTATTATCGAAGTAGATGTTAATTGGTTCATCTTAATTCGTCCGATATTGCTATTTTATAACATAATTCATTGGATAATAATATTAATAACGTTACTCCAAACTTTATTATTTACTTACATCTATACTTTGACATCGTTCTTCTATTTTTGTTATTTATCAAACAACTTTCTTTAAAAAACATTTTTTTTTCTTTGTTCCACTTTGGATCATAACATTTATCTCTTCGTTTATTATTTATTATTTACACACCTACAATTTCTATTAGACCTACAGTTTCGCTAAATTCAGAAAAACGTTTCATTTTAGTGTTTAAAGAATCTATTACCTTAGTACCTAGTTAGTTTAACTCGTATTAAATCTACAAAATTTATATCACTGCAAATCTGTCTGGTAATATTTGGGAAAATTTGAACATTTATATTGTTTACTTTTCTTTAAATCTGCCTTCTCATTTTGCAATATTTTCTCTATTTCCAGATTCAATGCAGTTGTGCACCACAGCGCCCCGACACACCACGTTTCCGCCCCGGTTGAAGAACATCAAGCCGCCCAAAGTTACGACTATCATCATTAAACAACCTGACTGCCTGTAGTTGTTAAGCCTTTATAGAAGCTGTGTTATTAATTAAGTATTTTAGTCAACATAATAAAAATTTGATGAAATTGCATTGTGTTTCTTTTTACTTTAACAAATTTGAATAAATTGGCTGTATCACCTAGACCTAAAGTAAAAAATTATATAATAAACAAAAAATACAGAGTAACGTACTTTTGCTAAAAAACAGTCCAGGACTAATCATAGTTGATCACTAGGAATGCCGTAACTATATACATACATATATATATATATATATATATATATATATATATATATATATATATATATATATATATATATATATATATATATATATATATACTTTTTTTTTTCTTTTTTTTTTAATACGGCCTTTTTACAACAACAATGTTAAATTATTAACTAATTTTCAGTGGGATTAAGATGCAACACGTCTTATTAAAACTAAGAGTGTGATGAAAGTGATAAGAGAAATACCGTTATATCTTTACAGTAACCCTTACCAACAATTCCATAACATTGAAAGAAAAAACTGTTTAGTCTTTTTTATAATTTCCTATTTCTAAAGAAATATATATTCAAAAAAAACAAGAAACAGAATTGTTTATAAGAAAAAAACATGCTCCTTTGCATGTATAGTTATTTTTATCCCTAAAATTAGATAATAAAGTTCTTTACAAAAACCCATAATACGGATATATCTAATAAAAATAATACATATTAAACATTCTTTTTAATTTACGATTGATCATGAAAATACATTTCTAAATTTAGATATTATTTCACGATTGGATTCCCTTCAATATTACTTATATTTAAATATTACATTAATTTATTAAATCTATTTAAATAATTCAATTAGGACCTAACTATGCATGTAAAGGCCCTTTATAGTATAAACTTATATTTCATGTAATAAGATTTTCTAAATGACTGAGCCTATTTATATATAAGGGATTGAAATTAAGATGTAAATAATAGAGACAATTTGCAGACAATGACATTATAGTATCAACAAATTTCAGTACTCATATATTAGCAGCTACCAATCTGGACGAGATAGTTTTATTGCCATTTATTAACCTACCAGGATGGATTTTGTTTCATCAAATATAATAGTTTTGTTAATTTTTTATGCCATATTAATTTATTTTTAGCTTTATATCATCATCATCATCATCATCATATATATTAATACGCTAAGGTTAAGATGTTACACTCCCTTTTTAGAAAAAACCTCACAACTAATCCACATAAATTATATATCATTTTATAGATAATTGCTTGCTCTACCGGCATCCACAACTAAAAAATTTATTATTGCTATTGTTTTTGCAAATTAATTAATTATTAAAATTATATATACAAAACAGCAATGCTGCCATCTAACGGCTCAACGTCAATACGATTGACGGTCGGTAAAATTTTTGTTTAATTTCAAATCCACTCACGTATAAAGTGGCGCTTTAGCTCAATGCTTTTGATACTTGCGCCTCTATATGTCAATTTTAGTAAAATAGAATAAATAATGCGAAGACTTCGCACGGGTCACGCTAGTATTCTATAATAGTTTATTTATTACACGCAAATAATATCTAACATAAACTTAGTTTTATTGAAAAAATAGTTATCAACCCGCCAAAGCAGTGGAAAGCTATTAGTATTGAATAAATTGCGATATCGTGTCGTAACCGTAGAATGCTATTAATATTCTTTATGAATGTTCATTTTTTTCATTTTGAATGTCATAATGTGAAATAATCATATGTAAAATATAGGACAGATATTTAAATTAATTTAATGACTAAATCATTATTAAATGAATATGTTTTATTTCTTGCCTATAAACTAATTTTATTGAAAACATTTTGCTTGTTATACATTTATGTAAAGAGTTTTCATGTGATGAATATACAAATGATCTCACAAAAATTAATGAAAATTCTCAGAGAAAAATCCATATTTTAGAAAATGCTAGTGGAAAGCTACTAACTTAACTGATGTATATATAATCACTAAATCTACACATGTCTGAACGATTAAATTTATTTAATTGAGACATGTGATAGTTACATAGTAAATAATTACTTGAAAATTTCAAAATCACTAAGACGAACGTCAGACCATTGAGTAGTTGACCATTTTATTTACTGACCTACTTAATTTTATTTTAATTTTTTTACCTTATTTTTATTACAAATATATATTTCAATAAAGAGCTAATTAGAATTGAAGTTAAATTGTACACGTACGACGAATGTATACGTGCTTAATAAAAGTTTCTTCTTTATTTTTTGGCCACCCACCAATTCCACTCCCCAAAAAGTGGTTCCTTTTATGGATTTTTGTCCAGTATGGATAAAGTTGTCCAACTATCAGGGTTGAAGAAGTCAAGGCAGTAATGAAAAACTTCGAGAAGATCTGTTGCTAAGGAGGCGAAGATTATTAGACTGACTAGATTCAAGCTAGTGTATAAAGGGAGAATATTTTACCATATATAACTATAACTATATTTATATATATATATATATATATATATATATATATACATATATATATATATATATATATATATATATATATATATATATGTATATAACTATATTTTAAACCACTGTACCCTAGAGGTTGGAATTTCATCCAATTTCACACATCTGTTTGCCTATCTACTCGTCACACGTTTTGGATCAAACTTACCTAGGTAAGTTTGATCCAAAACGTGTGACGAGACATACTGAAATAAGAATATTTTTCACTTAAGTATTTTTTCATAGGAGTTAGTTACTAATCTGCAAAATTGAGTACATTATTAAAGATTTTATTTTCATAAGAGAAATCAATCGTAACAATTTTTTTATATTGGATATATAAATGATGTATCAATATAGCAAAAATAAAAAGTTAATACTGAAAATTTTTATATCCTGAAATATGAAGCAAAATGTGTCATTATTCCATAATTTTTCAGAGTACTACAAACAATTTTACATACATCTACCTTTTTGCATCCGCTGGAAGCAAAGGGTAAAGCATTCGATGAACTATTATTTAAGTGTCAACTCATTATTTAAGTTTTCGATGGTCTACGACCATTTGAAAAATCAGCAACCTCATTTGGACTCATAAAAGGAATACTTCTTGGTTTGCCCTTAAGAAATAAGTTAAAATTAATACAATTTTAAAAGTAAAGTCTAATTCTACTTCATATAAAAAATACATATAAAAAAAATTTGTTTATCAAATGGAATATTCTGGAGTCAATAGAATATAATGAAATATGCTATCTCGGACTTATCAAATTCTAGTTTGCAGTAAATATTTTATTATTTTTTAAAAAAATAAAAGAGTAGATACAAATTGAAATAGCTTTACCTAAAAACAATCAATAATGGAAATATCAACCACAAATATGTGATGGCGTGATAATTCAAATGGTTGGTCGAAGTCCTTGTTTCGAACCGGACACCCCAAGAGCGTGTTGACGTCTTCGTTTCTTGATAAAAATGTGGAATCTTTTTACCATCGATACATCGGTTTTTTTTTATTTCTCGACACCATTTTTGTATATTTAAGACCAAAGTAATGCCGCTAAAGAAATTACGCGGAGCACATTAACTAATTCCGCCGACGTATAAACCGTTTGATCGCCCAGCAAATCTGGGATGATGGTTAAAAAATTTCCGCAATTATTCATATATATAGAACCCCCTATTGGTTATTTAATACATTCCATCGGTTATAAACTTCATACCGATATACCTGACTGACTGCTGGACCGCATAGACTTGACCGAATGATACCATCATAAAACAACTATGTAACAACTTTGCGCCACGCTCGTCCACCACCACACTATTGCTGCAGATGGAAGCAAGAAAAAAGCAACAGTCAGCTAACTGCTAAAAAAGGTAGTGGCATCTTCACCAATATATTCTTCTTATTCGGCCGCATCTTTTGGATAAAACTATGCTCAATTCGGAGGCCACCCGGACATGTTAGAGCTCCCAACGTTCGACCCGTCCTTTAAAAAGGCCATATCCACCAATCTTATTGCAATCTAAATTATGCTGTCTAAATTATAGGGTGCTGATAATATTACTATGACTTTCTGAGTCTCGCTTCTTTGTTGAACCGATATAGGAGTTTAATTAAGACTTAAGAAATAACTTCCGCCTAATAGCATCACTTCCTAAATGCAAGTATTTTTTATAACTGAGTGGCAATATATCTAAGTAAAAGTTTTTAACAGAGACATATTGCTGTGACTCAATCTTTCAAACAAATATTCTATCATCTAATTTTACCACTTTCTCTTTTTATTCTTGCAACTGTTCGGAATAAAACACTCACACTAAAATTATTTATTTATTTCCGGTCCACAATACTATATCCTCTATATTTTTTTAGCTTTTGCTTCTATGTATCATTGCCTTTCATGAAATTTTTATATCATTTGGCGATGACTTCATACAATAGTATCTTTAAACCTCACTCAAGTTTTAGGACATAAATACACCACAAAGATTTATAGTACATAATTTTTCCGTTAACTAACATCAATTATTAATTTCTTAACTCTCTTCATATATAGTTAGTCCTTTTGTCTGCTTTTGAGATGAACAGCACAAAATCGATATTATTTTCGTAACCCAAAACTTCAGATAGAAAGTTTTTATTTTAATTTCTAATTAATTAGCTTGTCTGGCTTACATATAAAGGTATTATGCTATAAACATTTTTAAATTTTGCTATTTAATAATTTTTTAATTACTTACTGTTACTAAAACAGATATTTTTTTTGTTTAAAACGTTTTTAATATAACTTTAGCGGACCTTATTTAAAATATATCATCCTAATAATCTGTGATATAGTGTTTCGATTTAGAAAAAATGTCTCTGGACATGGTTATTTAATTTTACATAAACCTGCATGAGAGATGCAATGACAATATATTTTTTTTCTATCGCACACACGAAAAGTATTTTCTTAATAACAAAAATAGAGTTTGGCAGTACTTTTACATTGTTTAGCAATACTAAGTAAACGCCACGTGAGTATTTATCAATGATTAAGGTCCCCCAGACGTCACTTGACTATTTAAAGACTGAAACGGTGTTTCGAGTTGAAAAACGATTTGGATTTGAGAGATTTAACAGTATCAGAATTAGTAATATTCCAATATTTTCTGCATGAAATGTTATATTTATTATCAATGTCCAAAATCTCTTTGTCGGGTTGATAGGTATCGAATTTGATAAGGAAGACATATTGTTGCAATCAACGTCTATAAAGGAGTAAACGTTGATTAAAAAGGAGATATAATTTCCTTATATCTATTTATAGAATCATGAAATGTAGATATTTCATAGCAGCTAAATAATTACAGACGCAGATTCTTGGTGTTTAGCATTCTAAGGAGTTTTAAAAAAGTCTTGCATGGGATTGGTGCAAATGTCTTTACTTTTGATTTTTAAAGTGAAAACTTCTTTAGTTGAGTGATTTTTAACTGAATGACGTAAGCGCGGGACGCTTTTTAGATGGGTAAAATCTTGTGAATTCGCGTCACCGACATACTGCAATAGCAATATATATTTAGCTATAAGGGTGGAGTGTTGTGCAACATTAGTGTATATCTATATAAGTGTAGTTAAATTAACTACGTGAAAAGTTGAATGTGTGTATACTGTTCATTGTTTAAATTGTATTATAGTTTGATCATAATTTTAATTATTTAATTAAACAGTGATTATTAAATATGTTAATATTTTTAAATATAAAAATTAATTATAAAAATAAGTCATTTATTTTCAAACATTTCCAATATTCGTATCAATATTTGTATTTAAAAATTTCATATTATTTATTTTTTTATATTTGTCCTCTGCAATACATCATGCAATGAGTATTTCATAGTGGCTTAGGAGTTACCTCACTAGCGTGGTAAAACAAATTTCTAGTTGTTCGATAATATTTTTGTCACCGATTTTAAAATTAAAAAATCTATGCGGCTTTATGAAACCCCTGTTATTTTATTATTTTAAGTTTTAACTTCCGTCGGCAGAACCCATAACTACATTATTTTTCAATATGGTCTCAATTTGTTTCTATGCATTCGCAGAAATTATCACTGCTATGTAATGTTATAAATTTGAAAGTTGGTTTCTCTTTTCAGCTTCACAAATCTTTAACAAAGCAACGAGCTTCTACCAAAACCTGGATCACCAATATATGGCCGAGTCACATATAGGTGCAGAATATAAAACATAATTCAAATTAATCTTTGCCCTTATTTTAACCCTAGATATAATATAATTTCCGCTAAAATTCAACGGGATATTATTTACTCAATAATGCAAATTTAATATTATACCGCGCACTTAGATGGCGTATAGTAACGCATAATATTTAACATATAGTCCGAAAAATGAAAGAAAATATTTAGAATTCCATTATATGAGCTATATCGTACAAATGCATGACTGCCTATAAACAAGTGTGCATCGCAACTATGCAACTCAAACCGATTTCAAACCTGCGTGCAGAATTTTATTGAACCGTTTGCTATCTAGTTGCTCATAGGTTTGATCGATGCTCATCTATGTTCGCGTAACGTCGATATTATTAACCGAATTTTACTAATTTAGTTTCGAGATTGGGAAATATATTTGTGAAGCCTTGGAATATCGATAACGTCAGTAAATTACGCAACCATTTGATAATATTAATTAACCACTTAATTTGAATATATAAATAAATACCTTGCAAAATTAAAAATGTATGAACACTATTAATTTTTAACACCATGTACAATTTCTAAACGCAACGCAAAATGGTAAAGTGAAAGGAATAACATTTGTTTTATCATGCTTTCTTTGAAGGATTCCATCCAAAAAAGAACCCTTATAGAATCATTTCGTTTTCCATCTGTCTGTGTGTCTGTCAAGACGTTTTTTTCTCAGGAATACGTGGAGGTATCAAGTTGAAATTAATCAAGCTTCCAAGTCAACGCAATAAAAAATACTACCAAATATGCTGCATATGTTGATATTCACAAATAAATCTAAACCTACAAGGTACTTCGCGTTGACCTAGAATCATGAAATTTGGCAAGTTGCATGCGAAATCGAGTGGTCCTCACTTCACTGTGTGTTTATCTGTCTGTCAAGACCATTTTTCTCAAGTACCCATAGAGGTATCAAGTTGAAAATAATATCAAATACTTAGGTCTATGATCCCTTGAAGCTGGAAAATCAAGCATCTGGGTCAATGCAATCGAAAAATAAAGCCATTTATGCCGCATATTTTGACACTCGCCAAAGAAATCAAAACCTAGACGGTACTTCCCGTTGAACTAGACCCATAAAATTTGGCAAGAAGGAAGGTCTCATAGTACAAGTAAAGGAAAACCGTTAATTTGTAGTTACATCACATAATAATATTCTTTTAAATAGGCGTCTGTGAAAGATATAGTAGGCAATATATGTTCGTTATAAAAATTACAATTTTGTAAATAGTTTAATAGAAATATTATGTGCCATTAAATTTTTATAAAGGCGAAAATGTGTAAACAACCTTCGTAATGTGGATTCCACACGTGTTTGATAATTTTCTTTATGCATCTTCAGGCCACCCTGTTTTTAATTCATAGTTTTCGATGTTAAACCAGTGATTTTAACACTGAGAATGATTTGATGCAACTTATTGCCAAATTCACTTACTAATTAGTCAATCCATAAGCAAACTGTCTAACTCAAAAGAAACGCATGTCATTGGAACGACATTTAATCTATGAATAAAGCAAATGTTAACATTCTTAGATTGTCATGTAAACATATGACAAGAATTAATAAATAAACAGCAAGATTTAAGTATACAAGTGGACTGGCAGCTTTCTATATACATTCAGTAGCCGACAGTAGCTGTCATCACAACATGAGCAGTTAGCGTCGAATATTTCCATACGGTTTCCAGTCTTTCACGCTTTCTACTGCATATAAGAGACGTACAACGTCTTTCATAACTGTAACACATTTTTACAACTACAACATATTGGTAAAACACATTCACTCCAGTGAAGCGAACTTTATGAATTAATTCAACTCTACCGTGCATACCGGCTAAGCTAAATGAACCTTTCAGTCGTGAAACTCGACAATACCTGTTTGTTCTTGTGGAGTAGGCAAAACTTGATATGTGTTTTATGTAGAAACAATATATAAAATAAGTAAATCCTTAAAAGATCATTCATGTCAATTCTATACATTTCCATAGTACTTTAACTCATTTATTATTTTTTAAATCCAAATATTTAAATTTAAAGTTATTTAAATCCATAAAACTGACTAAATTAGACTCATCCTAGATGATAACTTTAAATTTTATTCTAAGGCGATCAATCTCTTCATAAAGAAGCTTTGTCCGAGTTTAGAAACGGTGGATAGTGAACATTGATTATAATTAGTATTCCCTAGCCAGACTCCGGATATCAAATTCCAGATATCTGTCATTATTGCTTGGTAATAAAAAATAAATTATATAGGAAACAAAAATAAAATAAATATATACTACAATTAAATACATGAAACATAAATATAAACAAAAAATATATTTATAAATAACGTAAATATAACAATATCATAGGAGTAAAAAAAGTGTGTACATAAATCAATATAAAAACAAATATGAAACATATTTATAAATATGTGAATTTAAGAGGTCCTAAATTTTAATTTCGTTCTTTCTTATGTATCGTATATTTAAGTCTAGAATGGTTTAATTAGCAACTGATAAAAGCGATCTAATGTTAATAGTTTGGTTTAATTTTTTAATAATTTGTGAAGAAATAGAGGAAAGTTATTATTTAATGGGCCTAGTTAAACAAAAATATTATAAACTTCTAATTCCATAACCTCAGCACTTACAAGGCGCTAAGATTGCGACTAATCTTCCGCTTACGTTAAAAGTATTAAGAAAATTATTAATTGATTTAAATATATATATGTATATATATATATATATATATATGTATATATATATATATATATATATATATATATATATATATATATATATATATATATATTATATATATATGTGTGTGTGTGTGTGTGTGTGTGTGTGTGTGTGTGTATATACATATAGTGTGTGGGTGTGACTATGTAATGTAAAATTTTAGTAAGATGTTGAAAATATCTGGTTAAAATTGATTTACGACTTTTAATAATATTTTGAATCATTTGCTTTTTTTATGTAGTAAATATGAATAGTTTCAAAAAAATCAATAAGGCCAAATAAACTAATTTACCATTATCGAGCTTATCAATACCAGTATGTTTTAGACTTAGATAAATATTATCACATTTCATTTAGTCGTGCTCTATAGGGACTCTATAGGGACTAAAGGGTCAAAGTTGTGCTCTATAGGCACCATGCACGTATTGAAGCTCTAAACAAAGGCTATGAAAACTTTAAACTGAAGATTTTAACAATTATTATAAAAGAGGTACTCACTATTTTTACCAAAATTTATTTGAAGTAAACTTTTAATGGTCATAGTTTTTAACGTTTATTAATATTTTTGATAGTCTGGGACCCTTTTGAAATTCATATTTGTAAACAATAAATTCATATTTCTATAAAACCTCGCATTCAAATGATATTATTAAAGTTAAAATGAAGTTTAACTAAATAGTCTGCGTCCGTTCCGCATAAAATATCTGAATCCGGAATTAAATGAAACTACGTGTTGTAGTATAATTTCTACTTTCTTTAAGTTCTTTCCCACATAGGTTTCGTTGTATTACCAAATCTTCAGGTGGGCCGTTAGTAAAGATTAACTAATAGCTAATATAAATTTTTTAAAAATTAATAAATATTAAATAATAGCCCACCTGAAGATGTAATACAACGGAACCTAGGTCGTGGTAAAGAACTTAACGAAAGTAGAAATAATACTACATTACATAGTTTCATTTAATTGTGAGTAATGAATTTCTACAAAATTAACGCCAAATATATTTAATATCTGAATCCAGAATACTTCATAGAATATCTTGTTAGATTATTTCAACGTTATACTTTTATTGATTAAAAAAACCAATAAAATGACAGAGGATACCTGTAAGTATAGATAAAGTTAGTACAAAAGCATTCATATAATCAATTCGGTATTAGAATAACCAAAAGGTTTGCATGTAAACAAAAATGAAATACATAAAGTTATTATAAAAGCTTTCATATAATCAATTCGATGTTAGAATAACCAAAAGGTTTACAAGTAAATAAAAAGAAGTACATAAAGATATTATAAAAGCATTCTTATAATCAATTCGATGTTAGAATAACCAAAAGCTTTACATGTACATAAAAATGAAGTACATAAAGTTATTATAAAAGCATTGATTTAATAGATTTGGTATTAGAATGACCGAAAGGTTTACAGGCAAAACGAAGAGGAACTTCAAAGATCGCATAAAAACTTTTGAATGATAAAAAAATATTTTGATACTTTTTTCGACAATAAAGTTGAATTTAATTTTTAAATAAATAACCAATACATTCGTATTTCAAATTAACATGTAAAATATTATGAATTGAATAATTGTAACAGGGAGTTGATTATATGAATGCGTTTATAATAACTTTATCTACTTTCAGGTATCCTTTATCATTAATTGTTCTCGTTTTATTACCATTAAACTCTCAATGACGCTAGTTTTTAATATGTATTATTATTTTATTAGCTATTCACCTAAATTCACCGCGAATATGATTTACTCCGATACTTGCGTAATCATCTTTAAATAAAAGCTTTCTAAAAAAAATCTGATCAGCTTCGCAATAGCCTATAATGTAAAACATAGGCGTTTAGCAAGTTTTCTTTACTGTAGTACTGAATTACAAAAATCATCGTCTGTCTTTAATAGTAGCATTAAGAACTTTCAAAATTGTATTTAATTATATAAAATGTATTATATATAGGGATAAAATACTAACTTCAAAAAACTAGAAATTATAAACTAAATACCCTAGACATTTTGTTTATAATCCCGACTACTTAAATGATTAAAGTAAAAGCTTTATATTACGGTTAATTATTTTGTCCTAATCAAAACTTATTTATCTCACTGAGCAGAAACAAAATATATGCGTAAAACAATTATAATGTTTCATAATTTTCATAAATGTTAAAAAAAATTAAAACAACAGTAAATTAAATTTCAAAACTCCTACCCGTTTTAAAATGCATGGCAATTCGTTGAATATTTATAATTACCAATTAAAGCACAGTTTCTGATTATTGTTCATTTCTTTCCATAGATTAAATTCATCCATAGATTAAATTAATATCTTAATAATAGAATATTACTTCCTTTGAAATTGCGAACACTTTAAAAAATTCCCCGGATGTGTTTTTTTTAAAAAAAGAGCAGTATCCGGGAAAAAGAGAATGAATGGCAACCCTAGGTTATATAACAAATTTTATACAAACTTCTACCCTCAGCTTCACTGTTATAAGAATAATATAAAATACATATTTCAAAGCGGCCGATTACATAACTCAGAATTAAGTATTGAATATATTTGGTGTTAATTTTGTAGAAATTCATTATTCACAATTAAATGAAACTACATGATGCAGTATTATTTCTACTTTCTTTAAGTTCTTTACCACCACCTAGGTTTCGTTGTGTTACAAAATCTTCGGGTGGGATATTAGCAAAGATCTTTGCTAATATCCCACCATAAATTACGTTAATTTTATGTAAACATGAACTTATATAATGTCATCGTATCCGCCGGTTCCTCCGCCTGTTACAGCCTCACAGTTTCTACACTTTTCCGCCTATATGTTGAAATGTTACAAGTGGATGCTTTTTAAATGCATTTTTCGTTCAAAAGCATTTATATATATATATATATATATATATATATATATATATATATATATATATATATATATATAGTTATTTTTTAGCATTTTCACTTGTGGGTTTGTCTCTTGATACGCTTTATCACTATGCCAAATTTCTTGTTTCTATGTCAAGCCGTTTCTGAGGAAAAAGGGTTGCAACAAACAGACAGACGGTAATGGTGAATACTCTCATTGAACATTGTCTCTTTCGTCGAACATTCTCTAGTTTCATTTTTTCCTACTGAAGTATCTAAAATATATATAAAATATGAAAACATATCCGATCCACCTATTACTATTTCTCATATTAAAATTCATTTCCCATTTTGAATTTAAAGATAAAAACGCAATTAACAACAAACAGGCGTTACGTAATTATTTTGGCATTAGACCATGAGGATTTTTTTGCGAATTTAAATGTAGAACCCGAAAAAAATAGTTTGTACTAAAGGTTTAACACTAACACTATTACTAATAAAAATGCTAAAACTTTAATTATACTATTCTTATTCTGAGAATATTTATGTCATTTGTGAGGTTGATATAATAAAGGTATTAACTACTACTAACAAACTTAGTAAAACGATAGGATAACTGTTCCGAAGTTATTTCAAAACCTCGCGTTTCATAGGCAAACACATAAAATATTAGGTTGTGTCCATGATTGGGAATACAAATATCATTTGTCACATTCGATGGCATCTTTAGAGCATCGTTAAAATTTATATTGCTCTTTCCTTGTGTCTGTTCTTGTGTTTCCTTTTTTCAGTTATAAAACAGCAAGAAATGCTGAAAAAGGGGCATCAGGTATGTATGAAAAAGTCATTAGAACAGCATGAACAAATAAATATGTTAATTTAAAATTTCCCAATTTAATTTTGGAGAAATGTTACAATAAATGAGAATATTACTTGAAATTAAGATAACTTATAAATTGTCATTAATTTATATTGCCCTTTGTGCATCTGCACCTAATAAACTAAATAATTATTCTCCTTAATATTTTTGATTGCAAAGCAAGTTTTGCCAAAGTTAAATTCGGAATAATATTGGAGAGCTTAAGTTTATGGCGAGCTTGTTGTATACTATAATATATTAGTAACAATGTAAAGATTTCACGAGAAAGAAAAATAAATAAGCAGATAAAAAAATCATAAGTCATAACAAAATTATCGGTCAAGTTAGTGTTGAAACTCTCACAATGAGTATTGTATTCTAATATCTCAACATATATGTATGCTAATATCTCAACCATAGAATATATTACTGCGATTTGCCTTCTGTATATTTTATTAAATTAAATATAACTTTTTAATTAGGGGAAAAAATACATCAATTTTGATCTTAATCTGGAGCATATACTTGCAAAATATCATATACCTACACATACATAAACATGACATAATTATAAACGTTTCCTGTACAACTACGAACCCAAATAACTACTACAAAACAATGCATATATTGTAATGTGAGAAATTAAAAATATGTCTAAATTGGTGTAATATAAGTCAGTCATTATTTTTTTCTACCATCAAAATTTTAATTATTCTTTTGATTTAAACAATTCGATTGTGTATTAGATTACCAATACTGTCCCTCCAACGTTGATCTTATATACACTTTAAGGTATTTTTAATTTTTTTTTATTAATAGAATATATGGAATATGAAATAGGAAATAATATACATATATGAAATAGGCAATTTCGTATGTCCCTTTCAATTTTATAAATATTAATTTTACTTTTGTTTTTTCCGTGTATAAATGAGTTATTTACATTATATTAAACGAAATATTATTTTAAGAGATACACGCCAATTTTACAGAAATTAGTGAACGAGAATACTGTTTCTTGAAGTTTTGTTTTTGTTTATTTAACCAGTTTTACAGTATTACTTCCAAATAAAGGAACAATCAAATAAAGTATGCCGTGTATTTCCACTAAATTCCTTTCATAGAAAACATTAATTTTCTCTACTGAATATCTTTGACGTTAATTTTTTATAAATTCTTTATTCACAATTAAATGAAACTACGTGATGTAATATTATTTCTACTTTCTTTAAGTTCTTTACCACGACCTAGGTTTCGTTGTATTACAACATATTCATGTATGCTATTAGCAAAGAATGATTCCTTGCTAATAGCCCACCTGAAGATGTTGTAATACAACGAAACCTAGGTCGTGATAAAGATCTTAAAGAAAGTAGAAATAATACTACATCACGTAGTTTCATTTAATTGTGATTAATTTTTTCCTCAACTATGGTCGCTATATTTATAGCTGGTTATTTATTACATTCAAAATAACTTTATTTTAATTATTTGTCCTGAAAGAATTACTTGACAATGAAGTTTATTTATTGAAAACGATATAAATTAATATCTTAAAAAGTTAATAAACGTCGTTTAAACGTTTTTCTCATCCGTTTTCGTAAAATATAACACATTAGTTTGTCGATTGCCTATTCTACATTTTACACGTTCGCTTCCATAAACAACTACACTTGTTTCTTTAAAATATTATACATAGAAACAATACTCGTTTCCTTAAAATATGACGCGTTAGTTTGTCGATTGCCTATCCGACAGTTTATAGGCTTTCTTAGCACTATTAATATCATAAAGACAAGTGTATCTTCGTAGCTTTCCCCTCCTAAAGGAATTTGCAATTCATAACATTATATTACGGAGCTTTTTTTAAACTTTTTTTTTCAAATTAAAGATCATTAATTAACTGATTGTATAAAAGGAGAAGGTTCTAAATTTGACTGTATTTTTGTGTATATACCTCATATCTCCGGCATTTATTAACCAATTTGGATTATTATTTATATTCCCCCAGTGTGGACCCCTTTTGGAGTCACTGTTAAGTAAAATGTAGCACTCATCTGTGTGTGTGTGGGTGTACATGTGTGTGAGAATAAAAGAGAAGAGTTGACTCGACAGTGCAAAGTATTATTGAAATTTATTTATGTTCGGAAACGATGCAGAACCGCAAAAGTTCTAACTAAGTATTCATATTATAATGATTTTATGCTTTTAGTGCGCCTGTTATTTGGTGGTTATTTAAAATCGGTTAAATTTTTTTTCGAAAAAGTTTTTTTATTTTCGATTTTTCAAAGAAATATTTGAAAAAAACAACTAAAATCTCATTTAATTATATATCTCGTTTTTAATGCATTACATACGGTGAACTTATTGCTACAAGTGTAATCTCTTCTAATCAACCACAATTTAAAGTAAATAGAAAGCAGTAGCGTTCATAGGTTATTTAAACATAAGCCTAGATCGTGAATACATATGTCTGTGGATCTGGTAAGAAGATCTGTGTGAATTGTTTAAAACATTATGAAATAACGAAAGAATATGAAGATCACGTTTTTAAGGCGTCATATGTTATGGACACAAAAATTTAGACTTTCTAGTTCCTTTAGTGACTTAGTTCTAAAATCAGGGCAGCACACATATCCAAGTAAAATTAACAGAGGTAGACTTTAGTTCTAGTGGGAATGAAACACTGAAAATATTTTAAAGGTTATTCCTACCAAAGAATTCACAACTTACATTATTTCAATATCAAAAAATAGTCCTAATCTTATTGCAGTCTAAAAATTTAAATTAGAAAACAAGTTTGTACATGTCACAATATATAGGAAAGACATATATATTTGCAAAATGATGTTTGTGTTCCTATTGTATCTGTTCTTTTGTTAATAATATTTGTTAGTATTCATTATTCTGCATTTTTTCCTACACAATTCTAAGACTATTGGTAAATTTACTCCATAAAAGCTAAACTGCCCATTGTTTCTATAAAACAAATGAAATATAAGCAATATCATAAAACTTATAGCAATATTTTAAATGGTAGTTAACTTCCGATATCGTAATTACCTTATAATTGATTGAACTTGCCCTGTGTTATTGAAATAATGACAAATCCTCTGTCACTACAGGATTAAGGAATTAAAAATAATTTAATTAAATTCCATTCCATGATTAGAAATAAGCTGCAATATTTTTTTAAACCTATCAAGATCGTAAAAAAATAAATGTCTAGTCTAATTTCCCGAATATTTGAATGAAAGAAGAAAGTTATCATAATAAACAAGAATCCAGAGAAATTATTCGATAGCATTAATTATAGTGGAAGTATTTCCCAAAGAGAAATGAAAACCAAAAATTTTTGACGCAAAACTATCACTTGCAACCTCCGTGGCATTAAATTTTATACTAAATTCACACCAAATGAGTACTTTCAACAAAAGTAACAAAAACCATTATTTAACATGTTGTTACAATTTCACTGAAATCGTCTAAGATGCTCAAGTCAGGGTATATGTACATTGTATAGTCGTATATCAATCCAACTTCCTACTAAGACGAGGACCTTTACAGAGGCAAAAAAGGGAAATCATATTTATTTAATAACAGCAATAGTAAAAATTAAAAATTAATTAAAATAAAAATTATAATGATGTTAGAAAGAAGTATCTTTCTATCGATAACAACGCCGAGCCTGGGTTCTCTTTATGAATTGACAACTTTTGATCTCATAGTCCGATCAGATGAGATCAAATGATAAATACAATGAAGGCTTTTGACTACAGAGTCAAGAAAAAATTTAAAGAAGGAGTGGAGAAGGCACACCACTATGCAGTCTGCAAGCTACCAATCAGTTCACTCAAAAGAGTTATCTGTTGTTTTGACAGCTTGCTTAGGCAAGCTTGCCATATATATACGATTTAAATAATTCTAAAGACGATTGTAAAATGTTAACTAATTTCAAATAAACTAGTAAAATATTGAAATTCATAGAGTAAAAATAGTAAGTTGACTATTGCACCTAACTAGAGGTATATCTTCTGCAACTTTTATCAAACATAAAAGTTTTTATTTCCCCTTGATTTGAACCCAGATTATGAAGAGTCCACTGAGTTGGTGCTTACTTAATAATTTGAATAATATGCCAATCAAATACTTTAGATAAAAATGATAAAATAAAAATTAGACGAAAGTGTTTAGATTGGCAGTAATTCTGGTCAATGGTCTCGTGTAAGCGTTTTTCCAATGAGAAGAACACGGAGCAGTTGCAGTTGATGTATCATATATGTTTACATCACACGCTCTTTGATGACAGCAACATTGGGCAATGGTTTCGTGAAAGCGTTTTTCCAATGAAAAGAACCCGAAGCAGTTGTAACTGACCTATCAAATATTATCGTGATAGCGGGATATATAACGGCGGTTAAGTGTTTGAAAATATCGAGATTTATACCATCACTGCTTTGTACTTTTTTGATAGATTATTAATATAGAAATCTAAAAATGTTTCAGCCAATATACCTACATACCTTACATTGCATACAGAAGGTATGTGTACAATGTAAAATATGTAGAATCAATTTTAGTTAATCGCTGTTCAAGCACATACCAATATACATTCGATCATAATAAAATGTAGTTTATTACTCAAAACTTATTAGGACTTTATTTCAATTGTTATAAATATTGACGTATTTTGTCTTAATAAAGAAAATGTACAATAGACTGAAACTACATGATTAAGTATTATGTCTACTTTATTTAAGTTCTTACCGAAACCTAGGTCGTCGTAAAGGACTTAAAGAAAGTAGAAATAATACTACATTACGTAGTTTCATATAATTTTGAATAATGAATTTCCACAAAATTAACGCCAAATATATTCAATAGTAAAAAAAAATCTACTTTAGTGTGTTAAAGTTTTCATAAAAGCCAGTGTAACATTTGCTTAGTTAAGATAAATGTTTTAACATTATATTTATTTAAATATCTTCTAGGGTTATAACTAAGTTACTCCACAAACATTCAATAAATATCTGTGCAAACATATGTTAAAACTTACGTAAACTGTCATAAATGCCTCTCGAAATTTGCAGGCGACAAAATCAGGCAGTGTTTGAATTTCATAATTTAGAGAAATTTACAATATTCAGCTGAAGTTTCTAACCACAATTCATTTTAATTTTAAATAATAATTCGTGAAGAGATGGATTATTAACATTTTTTATAAAACGTATGTCCACAATTAAATGAAACTACGTGATGTAGTATTATTTCTACTTTCTTTGATTTCTTTACCACGACCTAGGTTTCGTTGTATTACAACATCTTCAGGTGGGATATTAGCAAAGACCTTTCCTAATCATTTCCAAGATCCTTTGCTAATATCCCACCTATAGATGTTGTAATACAACGAAACCTAGGTCGTGGTAAAGAAATCAGAGAAAGTAGAAATAATTCTACATCACGTAGTTTCATTTAATTGTGAGTAATGAATTTCTACAAAATTAACGCCAAATATATTCAATATTTGAAAACGTATGATATTAATATTCAATAAGCATTTTAAATTAAACCATGAACAACATATTATAAAGTTAAATTAATAAACTTATATTTTTGATTATGGTTTGAGTTGTACACAAATAATCTTAGAGAAGTATAAGTAATTTTAATTACGTTTAATTGACAACTTTCATCAATTTAATAATTATTCAAAATTGCTATCCAATTAGTGTAAAAAAAAGACAAATTTGCATGTTGTTATAAACGGCCAGTACGATTATTCTTATTTATACGTATTTCTAATATCAACATTTTGCTTAATTTTTTCTGATTGTTAAATTTAACTTAATATACTATTTCAGCATCAGTCAATCACCCATTCCATTGTCCATAATTTGTTAACCCGTCATTTTTATCATTGAAATATAAAATATGAAAGTTATTATGTTTTCTCTATGAACAATTTTGCAGCCATTGTAAATTAAAAAATTTAAAAATAATTTCATGGACATTTAAAGATGTGGTGATGATGCGTTTTAAATTGTATAATGATTTTAATTATTCACTTATATTTCGCACTATCAGTTAAGAGTCGAATGAATTGAAGCCGATCAGTTGTGCAGATTACATATTTTATTAACATCAGGAATATTTTAAGATAACCACTTTTCATTTGTCAGTCAGATGAACTAAGTGGGAAAGCTAAGCAGGGAAATTGTACTTAAATGACTGATTTACTGAACAGGAGAATATAGAATAATTTTAGGGTCGCCATCTCCGTTTGTCAATGGAAGAAAAACAGAATACTTCCGTTCTCTCACTCCTACTCATTTAGGATCGCTGCATGAAAGTATGAAGGTAGCTTTTTCAGATAAAACGGAATTAATCGGAAACCTGTTTAAATAAAGTTTTTAGTGTTTTCTGAATTTGTTGTGATAGTCGCCCGAGATGAAAATTATCGGAAATAATTTTTAAAATTTCCTTCAGAAATCGCTGGAATAATGTGGCAAGTTTATTAGTTGCAAACCTAAGATATATATATATATATATATATATATATATATATATATATATATATATATATGAACACATATACGTACTAATGATAAAATAATGACAACCGTCAAAATTGAACTTGATTTCACCACAGCATAGAAAATAAAAGAAAACGACACAAAATTCCTACCTCGATACCTGTAACGCATAACGATGTATGCAACACCATATCATCGCGCACAGCGCTCCGCTTACATAATACGAACTGCCCTACTTATAATAATATTATTATATTAGCAGTAAAAGCATATGTAATTTAGACTTAATAGCGAGTTGTAACGTGTAATAAAGCCAATTAACATAACAAGACCAAAACATTTTCTCCGATAATAATATTTCGGCGCAGCGTATCTCACCTTGAACCGTGTCTTGTTCAATAGTGTTGTTTTATTTATTAGAATTCGATATCGATCATTTCTTTTTTTAATAAATATTATATATGCTATAGACAGTAATTAAAAGATATCTAAACAACATTGTCGATATATTTGAAAACCTGTATTTGAAGTAGGGGCACTTTAATTTGCAAGCAGGAGAAATCTGTTAAAGTCAGCCAAAGCTATTAAATAATTTGAAGAGGAAAACTTGTTTTCGTGGTACACTGAAAAAATGCGTAAAATAAAAACAAGTAATAAAATACATTTAAAACAAGAAAAAGCATTAAAATTAAAAAATCGATCACATAACGTGCAGTTCCATAATTTTATATAACCCCTAAAATAATTGATGTTCAAAAACTACAATAACTACTAATTAATGGCAAGTAACCGCAATTTTTTCAAGTTTTGAATATAGGAGGTCTATTATATATCGTTTTAAAGCTTTTTGGAAGTCGGAAACGGGATTTAAAAATTATCTCTTTTCAAAGAATTGTTAAACACGTGAATGGAGTGCCTAAAATCATTTCAATACTCACTTTATATAATTAAAAACAGAAATAAAAAATGTATGAATTGAGACAGTCATTAGACGCATCTACTTTAGTATTGAGCTAGCGTTGCTAATATATATATATATATATATATATATATATATATATATATATATATATATATATATATATATATATATATAGAAAGAAAATCGACTAACACTAGTTTATTAATGATCCGACATATACTTATGCATTTAAAAATTATTTACATAAAAGAAATTTTCCAAGTAACATCATTTAGCTACCAAAAGAATCGACCTTTCAGTCGAGAAAATTTAAATAGGTACATCGGAACACTGACTATAACACTATAATATGACCGATAAATATTTTACGGGACAATTTTCTTTCTTGGATGAAATAATATATTTATAAAAATTTGTTTGCTCATAATAATTTGGGTGTAAATTAATATTAAATCAGTGATAATATACATGAAAAAAAATAGATTGTAACATAAATCAACAGGTTGTAACCTTATTGAAACCTAATTCAAGTATATCGAAAATTAATAATCGTGTAACCAACACTAAAACAAAATTTAATTTTCCAAAAACGTGGTCTTTACTATTTCCAACATATATTTATACCTTTTGGTGCGACTAGTAACTTTATACAATATTTTATTACGCTCTTTTTAGAAAACTTGCGGTCGGGGGACCCCCGACAGGAACAAAGTTCCTTACATTATTTTTTCAACTCTAAACGCGATTTAATTTGTAGATTTCTATTTTTATTTTCGTGATTTAATATGTAGATTTATATTTGTAAATGTTTAATATTTAGTAAACTATAAAGCAATAATTTATAATGCAAATAAATACATAACGAACTGGAAACTGGCACTTGATTGGCTTACAATAGAAAGCCAGTAGAATAAAAAAAATAAGTTTAAAAGATATTTACACGTGTTTAGAATTGCGGTTATACAGCTAACCGAGCAAAATACTTGCTTCTCGAATGTCGATACTCGTACGAATACACATACAACCGTATATAATAGAAAGAGAAAGAGACAGGGGGAAAGAGAGGGAAAGGTTGCCTGGAGGGGGCATAACGCTTTTTCTTTACGTGACGATTTCGGACAGTTTGTTCTACCGTAAGTTGCTAAAAGAACTTCGTTCCAAAAAAAACACAATTTTTTAAACTCTTCAAAGAATATTTTTGAGAAAATATACTTGTAATCATACTCGTGTAAAATACTTTTCAAATTGTCACACAAAACCTAAAAATTATAAACACTATTTTTTGTTCTTGTTTTTCAATAATTTTCCATCAATTATTTATGATTTAGTGACGAATTAATTAACGATGAACTAATATTCATCGGACAGAAACTGTACTGTGCATATTGTTGAATATTTTATTGAAATTTCTTCCATAAATCTCAAAGAAACCGACATCAAATTTTTCGGATATATTATCCCTTTTTTAAACTTTTGTAAGAAAATAGTTAAGACAAATTAAATTACAAATACTGGATTAAAATCGTTTAAATTTTTGTAAAGAAAATCGATACGAATTACGAAACTAAAAGCCACACCACTACACGACTTGCACGTGGTGTTATAACGGCAACAACTCAAAACTTTCTTAACATAAACAAAATAAATAACTCACTAACGAGCATACAAGCACAACTCGATTAATATTTAATTTCTGCTTTCAATTTAAAACTATCATAAAGCCCTTTATATAGGCGCTCGTGTTGCTCTGAGCATGTTGAGCTATTAATTGTAATTATTAAAGTATCAGTATGATGGATGGAGATCTGTAAATTAATAAAACTATATTTAATTTATAACTTGTCAATTAAAGTAAAAATTATCATAATGTTTTGTGAACATTATTAAAAATAAATTACTAAGTCGTGTTGAAGCAGTGTCTCATATTTTCTTAATTACCATATATTTATGAAGGCTTTTCATCCATTCAGATGCAATAGACTTTTCTTGGGACTGACAATTGAACACCCTTGTTTCTCCCATGAACCATCAATGCAGGTTACGGCACACATTGGAACTACAGAAAAATATATATCTAAAACTAATAAAAAACCTTTCAAACGCGAGTGGAACTCGCACTACGAGGATTCCGTATACATTTAGGCATTTATAAACTTTTAATGGTACATAATATTCCTATTAAACTATTTACAAAATTTAAATTTTTATAAAGAAAATATATTGCCTATTATATCTTTCATAGGTGCATGTTTGAAAAAAATATTTTTTATATGATATAATTAAAAATTAACAATTTTCGGATTGTTGCCCCTACTTGTATTGTGAGACCTTACTTTTTGCCAAATTTCATGATTATAGATCACCGGGAAATGCCTTATAGGTTTTGATTTATTTGCGAGTTTCAAAATAGCGCATTAATAGCAGTATTTTTAGGGTCTTTCTTGGTTGGGTTGATTTAGCTTGATTTTTTGACAGCTTCAAAGGACCATATACCTAAGTATTTGATATTAATTTTAACTTTATTTTTTCATGCGTTCCTGAAAAGAAGAGTCTTGATAGACCGACAGACGGACAACGTAGTGATTCCTATAAGGGTTCCTTTTAAGTTACAGAAATTTAAACAATATTTATTATGCCATAAACACCTATCCAATAAACTGGCTAAGTGCGAGTCAAACTTATGCGATTAATATTTCATGTTATCGTGTAGGCACATATAAATATCAAAGTATAAGGAAAGCCCTTAATAGTAACGCGCGATGAGTGCTTAATCTTCGGATTGCAACATTCTAATTTTTTTTTTATATTAATGTAGCAATAACTAGATATATAATATGAAGACGGTCAGATACTAGTCTAGAACTCGAACTACGAGGGTTCCCTACTCATTTAGGCACTTGTAAACATTTAACAGTACATAGCATTTCTATTAAATTACAAATACTAATTTTCACAACGTAAATATGTATATTATCCACTATATCTTTATCAGACGTTAAAAGATGATGCATATTTTACGAAAGTTTCCTACTCATTTAGACAGTTATAAATATTTAACAGTACATAGCATTTCTATTAAATTACAAATATTAATTTTCACAACGTAAATATGTATATTATCCACTATATCTTTATCAGACGTAAAAAGATGGTGCATATTTTACGAAAGTTTCCTACTCATTTAGACAGTTATAAATATTGAATAGTACATAGCATTTCTATTAAATTACAAATATTAATTTTCACAACGTAAATATGTATATTATCCACTATATCTTTATCAGACGTAAAAAGATGATGCATATTTTACGAAAGTTTCCTACTCATTTAGACAGTTATAAATATTGAATAGTACATAGCATTTCTATTAAATTACAAATATTAATTTTCACAACGTAAATATGTATATTATCCACTATATCTTTATCAGACGTAAAAAGATGATGCATATTTTACGAAAGTTTCCTACTCATTTAGACAGTTATAAATATTGAATAGTACATAGCATTTCTATTAAATTACAAATATTAATTTTCACAACGTAAATATGTATATTATCCACTATATCTTTATCAGACGTTAAAAGATGATGCATATTTTACGAAAGTTTCCTACTCATTTAGACAGTTACAAAAATTTAACAGTACACCGCATTTCTATTAAATTACAAATATTAATTTTAAAAACGTAAATATGTATATTATCCACTATATCTTTATCAGACGTAAAAATAAGATAAAATATTAAAATAATATTACTTCTCACCATGTAAATATATAAATATATTGCCTGATATGTTTTCCATAAACATAATAATATTTATATATAAAAACTGTATATAAAATAATAATTATATATAAAAACAAAGTTATTTTTGCGGTTGATTTCAATCATTTGTACCGAGTTTTTATTAACTTATTATGGACTTAACTACATGTCATAACATGGTCAACAATTACCTGCAAACTAATAGATACTAATTAGCTATGATAATTTTTCTTTAATTTCATTACTACTTTATGAATCTTTTCAGATATTTAAAAGTAAGTAGGTGGTTTAGATACTTAACTCTAACAAAAATGAACTTAATATTTCGTAAAGGGATCTCAGTACCGAAAAAGGGTGCATAACATACCCCGAATATTTTTAAAAGACCTATTCAACCATACTTTATAGAACGGGGTTGCAAAAAAAATTACGCCCTCCCCCTATGGAGGAATCCAAAAGCACTTTTTAAAAATTACATTTCATCATTTTATTCATTTTAAGCCATTAAAAATTATATATGTATAATTTAAGCCATTAAAAATTATGTATGTATAATTTAAATCTTATACCACTAATAGGCTGCAAGTAAAATGGCTGTCTCATGCAGAAGTAGAGACAGACAGAAGGGCATGGTGAAATATAAGGTTTATCAGTTTGGCGACGGAACTCTGAAAATCTAATAAAAAAATGTTTATATTTTGATGCATTTTAGTTTATGAAATTTATATTAAATTTATATTAACAATTATTTCTTCGTTGTAATTTAGATTTAAATAATGCGATTGTTTATAACAAATAAAAACCGACCAAGTGCGAATCAAGTGTTCTGTACATCGACTCATGTGAAATTTCTTTATTATGATTCATCAATAATATCAACTTCCCAGTAAATATTTAATAATACCACGCATATAATTAATAATAGTACGCAGTAAATATTTAATAATAACACGCATATAATTAATAATACTACGCAGTAAATATTTAAAAATACCAAATATAGTTAATTATGGGGCATGTATATTGTCCTTAGTATCTGAAAAATTGTTATCAAGTATCATCGTTACAGTTTTCCTACCGAACCTTACCTTAGCGTTGACTGCTAAAATTGTTGTTTTTTTTAAATTTCGGATAATAAGGGGGATACATTTTTTTTATTTCTCGTTACATCTCTGAAGATATACTCCCAAAAACTCGGGAAATAAATTTTTGAGACCCTTGTACTTAGCCCTTTGACAGGATACCTCACATTATTTAGGGAATTTTAATTTTTTTCCAGTCCAACTTAATTAACCGCCAGTCCTATGAACAACAAATTATGACTATTAAGCCTAGGCAAAGTTTATGGCATCTTGTATCTTGCAATGACTATGATTTTAAATGTCATAACTTTTGAGATATTTATTATGATATATATAGACCGCTTAATTATTGTGCTTAGAAAAACACATTACTAACGACTTATAATAAATAAATTTATTTCTCTTCAATCAGAACAGAAACCTAGATGCACAAGCCGGACTCGCACTAAACCGATTTTTTTATCAACCTCTGGACGAGTTTCGTCGGATTTCACGTAAACTAAAATATAGCCATTTGAAATATATAAATATTATTCTTTGTAAATTATTGAATGATAATTATAGCATTTGCTACCTTTGTTTTTTTTTTAAAGCGCCCGCTTAGAATAATGTGATAAAGTTTGTTAGTTTGATTATACTATTATTTAGACACAGAAAAGCTTTATCAACAAGTCGTACCATCACATAATTTTCTCGAAAATCAAAAATATAAACCCCTCCGTTTGCTTATAACGGTTAAGAAATAACCCTCTAAATGGATTTATTCAATCTAAACTGTAATTGATGGCTCGAGTTACACACATATATATATATATATTTTTTTTGTGCTTGTAACCTTAGACAATTATCATTAAAATAAAAAACTCATATTATATTAAAATGGAACTGTGCTGATCATATAATAATCAGTAATTTTATTTTGCCTCAATCTAGTCTTACTGACGCATATAAAATATTATATCTATGACTAAATATAAAACATTATAATGTTTCATCAGTTACAAAAACAATAAAAAAAATTAAATTTCAATCCACTTTTCTAACTTAAACTCTGAAACTTAAGAGGTAAGACTTATAGTAACGAATTTTAAAAATGAAATCAACGATAAATTAAATTTAAAAACTCTTACAAGTTTTAAAATTCGTGGCAAGTTATTGTAAATTTCCATTTAGTCTTAACAATTTATTTTTTTTGTTTCTGATCATTGTTTATTTCTTTCATCAGTCCATTGATTAAATTAATACGTTAATAACAGAAAACTGCTTTCTTTAAAACCCCAGACACCTTAAGAAACCCCCTCAATGGCAGCCTCCTTTTTCCAAAGATACAACTACCTTTTATGAAAAATCCTTCGCTGCCCAAGCTATAAGATTTTGGAATCGTCTGGATCTGGATACCAGGAACTCGCCCTCCTTAAATGTATATAAAGATCGTCTGAAAAATCCTTCCTCTCACAATTCCTCAGTCCTACCTTTCGTCATTCCACTTTATTCCCCATTTTCTTTGTCCCCAACCAGGTCAAGGTTTATAATTAACCATATTTTTTTGTTTTGTATTATTCATACATAGCTTAGTTTTCCTTATTTACATGTTATGCCATTTTTGTTAATTATTATATCCTAAATTTCGTCTTTTTTATTAATGTCTTTTACAGTCATCCACATCACAAAATGTTTATATTTAATCGATGTGGTTGACTGGGAGAGATTGCTCTTGTAGCAATAAGTCCACCAAATGTATGTATTCTATGTACGTTAAAATATGAACAAATAAAAATAAATAAATGTATTTTTTATAAAAGGCGTAATAACTAATAAAAGCATCTGACAAAAATATTGAGTGCAGTAGATTCCTTAGATATCTCCTAAATATGCCTTACAGCTTTGTGAGACGTTTTCTAGTCTTCTTTTTTTAAACAAATTTGGTCATACTGTTTGATGTAGTCTTCTTACACACTACTCAGTGCAACATTTGTTGCCTTCGTTGCGTGACTCATTTATTGCATAATTGAAACAAGTCACTTACTTCGACAGTATCAGCCTTAATTAATGACCGCTCAGTACACAGATGGCTGTAATGGCTTTTTAAATGCTACTATTGTGATTTTAGATAACAGTCGATAAGCATTGTCTTTGCTAACAGGTCAGTCACGAGAATTAGACCGTAGGAATGTGAATAACTTAATAGTAAGGTGCAATATTATTGCTTTTAATGTTGGCATTACAACTCGATTATTTTACAAAATGTTTGTCATAAATAGTTTAAAAATGACATCTATAAAAAACTAGTCAAAGAAAATTTTTGAACGAAATGAATTGATTGCACACAAATTCATTGTTATGTTAATATATATTATTACTTGAATTGTAATTAAAATATTAATTCAGAGTTTTCGTAAATATTGACCAATTAATTTAAGCCTTTTTCAACATTGATTAATATATTATTTTAATTGAAAAATATTTTAACTCGCGAAAAATATCTTCAAAAATGTGTTATTCTATAAGTGTGTGACAACTTATTAATTCTATAAGTGTGTGACAACGTATCACTGAAGGTTGAGTAAAATTAATTTGAAAAACTTTGGCATTATTGGACTCTACTAAAATAGGGAGTTTTTCTTTAACTGGGACTTACTTTGTATAACTAGGAATGTTTCACATTTATTAACATATTCATATAGTATGCATAATAAGTAAATAGAGGCACAGGTGTATATAACTGAAGATTAAAGATGAAAATATATGTATTGCTTGCCTTTATTTCTTGTGACGTTCTGTAGATTACCCGCTGTCAAGTTCAGTTTAGCACTAATTGCCCATGACCTTGAACTACATTCTGAAAGTCTTCTTATTCTCCTTATCATTAAATTTGATAAGGTCTTCAACGAAAACTCTTTTATCCTGAAATAAAATTAGGGACTTATCACCATCATAAAGTCGTCTAAAAATATTGCTTATAAAATTATTTTTAGTTAAATGTAGCTTGATTGGCTGGCCAATTATCATATCCATTTCTGCTCCTTCTTCTAAATACATTTCTAATTGTTTCTGGTGTCAAGTTTGATTGATGGATATTCGAATTTTTTCCTCCAAAAATTATTTTCATCTAGTGCAAGCCTGGCTCTCATTTTCTTAATATCATACTACATATTATTAATCTTAATACATTTATGCATTAGTCAATTTATACATAAATACTATTCCAATATATCAATCGTCATTAAAACACAAAGTACTTTTGTGCCAGGTTATAATTGAAGTATATACATCAACATCACTTGTTTAATTTTATAAATATCCAGTGCTATTATACATGGAAGTAAGTGAGAATCAAATGAAGACACACAAGTTTAATATTTAAGCTTGTGACAGATTCATACAAAAAACTTTAAAAGATCGATTATAAAGTTTAACCTATTATTTAGAACTCAGTATCATAGACAGTATAAGAGTAAATCACGATGCCAATACGTACAGGATATTTACCTTGTAACAAATGAAATTCGCCCAATTAGAATGATTGAAAACTCAAATATCTAAGGCACAATTAAAAATAAATGTTTAATTTTTAATTACGCCTTAAATGTTTGAGTTAGATATTTGACAGCTATTAGATGATCAACTTCAAGTAATTGTTCGAGTAAGATAGCACGACCCCATAAATTCAATTCCGTAAACTATACTTATCGATCACTGTAGAATGAAGAAGTGTGTGAAAGAGATAGTCCTCTCCTTTTCAATTTCAATATCTATTTGAGGTATTGTGACGTCATAGAATTTACATGTCACGTGACTTAGTATTTCAGCACGCAGCTTTGCACCAATGCAATGAAAGTCGATTTTTTCAGCTTAAAACACGTTTTAAGAAGGATAGCAAATTTTTAAGTTTATCAAACATATAAAATAATTTTAAACTCTTTTTTAAAAATTGTCAAATATCCTTTCGTTGATTGTTAATGCTAATACTTTTATCTGCGGCAAATACACCATTTTATATTTTTATTTGCAATAAAATTTTATGTGAGTGTAAATAACTGCAAATGAATTACATAAAAAACTACTTATCTGTATTACTGAACTACTGTCATACATACTTATATCGTACATAGATCTTAAAATAGACACAAAAGTAGTAACTATGACTAAAATTATTTTAACTGTCCATTAATTGGCAATAAAGCCTCGAATGAATGTTAAATTTTTATACGTACTATGGTAAAGTTCTAATGAGACACTAAAGAAACATGTGTAGCATTAATTTGTTTCAAATGGAGCATTCGGCTCCGTTAAATACTATAATTACTAACAGCGTGAGATTAAACAATTTACGTCTTTACATCATTTAAGTGAGGTTAATACAATAATTTTTAAAATACACAATTGTTTACATTTCGCTATAAAACTGGCTATTAGCGCTGGTGTATTTCCAAACTTAACTTGTTCTTGACGTTTAAATGCTTAAACTAGTAATAATTATTACGATCTCCGTGTATTTGTCGGATAAAACAATAACAAAAGGTCATAAAGCAGATACCATTGCTCAAAACGGCTAGTCGTTATATTACTGTATTTGACTACGATCTACTTTCTCAACTGAGCCAAGACATAATTAAAATAATTGTCCATTGGTTTGCGTAACTAGCACATTCCTAGCTAGCTCGGGTGTTTGTTACGTGCAAGGCGAGCGGACGACGTAGCGTGCTATTGAAGAAAATGTACTGAATAATCTTGTACCAGAATCTCGATAGTAAATTAGAGTGGCTGTACACTGTTGCATTTTATATGAAGCAAGCATGGAAAACATCATGGATAATGTTATAAAACTGGATTCATTTTACTTGAAGATATTTAAAGTGATATGTCTATATTTAAAGATCACTTGCAAAGTAATTTCTTCTCAGAAATATAACTTGAATAGTTTGATATATTGTATTATATATAGTGACAGATGTTTGATATATAGTGATGGGTTTTAATTTGTTACTTTAATATGAACATACGTATTATTCGATAGATGTTTATGTTTTCAGTATATTTGTTTAAAACATAATTTTCTTACAGTATGAGAATTCTTTTCAAAAGAGACCGGCGAAAATGGGTCTGATGTTAGAGAAAATGAATATAATTTTTATAAAAGCCGCTGTTTCTTTATGTATTATGACATTATGTATTATGGCTATTCCAAGTAGCAGTTGCAATTTTACTCTAGTAGAGAGACTAACCTTTCCTGCACATTTAAATTGCTATTTAATTTATAAAATATGTAATCAGTAAGGACTGCACACGTTTAATGAAAATCTCATGTTTCGATTGAATGAGAAATGACCCAAAAGTAATTTGATTATAATGACATTTATTTCTATCTGGTTGTTTTTTTGAAGTTATACGTCTTTAATTGCATTATGAAACAATGATGTGAATGAAATTTTGCGACGCGCACAAGCGCACAAACGATGCAACAAAAATCAACAGAATGAAGTTGGTCACGATGCAATAAAAATCTACAGGATGACGATGCGCGCGCATCATGTAACTGATATCGGCGGGATGAACTTATTCACGCAAACATATATTTACTTGCGTATAGTAACTGATACTATATTCAAGATAGTTACTAAAATATAATTTAAGTGTACTTCTCTAAGTGAAGCTAACTTTCAGTATGTATTTATTTGCATTATAAATTATTACATTTTCATTTATTGTGTACTGAAAATATTATTTTAGCATATCCATTTAGAAAGGCCTGCAAAATTATTTAGCAATATTTAACGATTTCATGTTCAAAAGAAAAAAAAGAAAAAAGAATTAAGGGAAACCTTCAATTTCCTACAGTAATTCTATACCCATGCAGGATAGGTACTGCTATTTGTTATTACTTAATTATTTCCTTTTGTTATCACCTAATATTCAGTATATTGATAAATATTTACATATAATCATTGAAAATTCCTTTATTGAATTCTTTTATTAAATAACAAGAGAGGTTTATATACTCAAAAACATTCAATATACCAAATAAAAATTATGTGTAATTTATGTTTGGTTAACATTTTTTTAGTAAATGTTTATTATATTAATACTAATATAACTGAATTCTTTTTTTTAATTTAAATTTTCCTATCAACTCTAATTTTTCCTCCAATTTTTTATTAAAATTTTCATATGGAATATCTCAACAAAACCCGACAGTGACAATCCACATAAAAAATAAATAATCGTAGTCAAATTACGCACTGAAGACTTTGAACCAAATGAGCTTCTATCGGGCTGCGATTGCCTATTATGTCACAGCAATCAGCGACAATGCACGCAAAGAGCGACCCACATTCAGCATTGCTGACATACATGTACGGATAAGTGACATACTCACATCGCCACACTTTTCTTATTGTGGGAATTTTTCACTAAGTACATCACAATTTGTTCCTGAAATTCTCAGTTCTTAAAGTATATTCTTTACGAACTGAGATTTCCAGTCTTCCTTTATTTATCCATAGGAACCTATTAGCCTATTCTCCAATGTCTACAGTTACTTCACGAACTTAATAATTTATCTACGGTAAAACAAAATTATTTTCAGATTCTCCCAAACACAACACTTTTACGAAAAACTTTGTGAAAAATTCAATTCAAGTATTGAAAAATATTCAACTCGACGTAATGTAGTTAAAACTAAACTTGTATAAATAGTTTATCTATATTATCACATCTTTTTCTGTCAAGTATGATAAGCAGTAACGACGCAGTGTTCATTTGATGTGAAATATTTAATGGCATATTTGGATAGGAGTTAAAACCTTACGATGGCAAGACGCGTCTTGCCAATCCACCAGCTTCGGGTATTGTCGGCTCTTTCTGACTTAAATCAACCAGCTTTGCGTGTTGTCTGCTCTTTCCGGCTTAATTCCGATCAGCACTGTTTCTTATTTACTAACGCTTACAACTTTACTCATTTATATATGACAGTTTAATGCAATATACCGGATATTGCATTAAACTGTCTTATAACGTTAAAAGCGTTTATTTAACATAGATTATTAAAAAATATTTTTTTTGATAAATGATGTCATAAAATTAAAATAATAAAATAAAATGATAATTTTATTATTAACAGCTATCTGATTATTTTATTTTTCGTTCATCATTCAAATCAAAATATTTCAATATGAAAATGAAAAAAAAGGAAATGTCCATATCTGCCAGTTGTTCCATGACGGCTCACATTTTTTTAAATTATCTATTAAAACTATTCATTTGTCTATTCAAAATATTCATACTTTCCCATTAAAAATATTCATTTTAATACCATAATAATTCCAATGCGGCAATTTTATTGTTCTGATTTGTCTCAGGTATTAAACAATTTATTCCGTTTAAATAATGTAATTTAATACATCGTTTATATCGTGGGTAACAAAAGTATGGATAAATTAACCATAGAATATCAACACCAGAAATACAAATAGTTCAAATGCATTCAGGATACACGAAGTCAGGATTTTACTTAAATTCCTAGATTTAACCAGGACAATTTATGCAAGAATAGTTTTTTTTTTTTTTTTTTTAATTTCTTTTTTTTTTGGCAGCGTTTAATAAAATTTCTAGGATTTCAAGTAAGAAAAACTGATTTTGTTAAGATATCTTGTTGTTAAGATATCTCACATCGAAATTCAATAAACAACTCTAGTGGAATACTAAACTGTTGCATTATAACATATTGTTTCTTATGTTATACAAATTCACGTAAAGTTATATCGTTTTATGGCTTCGTAGCCAAACGGGACAAAGGGAAAGTTTCGTATTGTCCTTCTATTTATCTGTCCAACTTAGCAAGCAGATATGAAGATCTGTATTAAAATGGAGTAAAATTTTGAAAGATTTTTTGGGGCATTAAATTTTTATTTTTTAATTTATTTTAATAAAAAAATATTAAATTAAGGGACCATTTTCTGTCACAGCCATTCAATAGTGTGTAAATAGGTAGGTCTTTCAGAATGATATTGAGACTCTAAGAACCATTTCAAGCTTCGTTTGGGAAATACGAAGCCATGTGGAATGTGTGTATTTGTTCGTCTAATTTTCTAACCACAAATTTAAAAAATCTGAAAAAATTCTATTCTTTGTTAATTTTTGGATTTCCCCTTCATGATTTTTGGAATTTTTCTAAAATTCTAAGTAGACTGGAAGTACCCAATAGGTTTTGGTGGCGATATAAATAACGAAAATAATTATTTAAAGGGCCATCTTTTTGTTGCATCAACCAAAAAACTCCAAATTTTTACAGCAATGTAAAGTAACAGATTTAAGTATGTAACAGATAGTGTATTTATTAATTTAACTTCATATCTAAAGCTGGTTCTGAGGAAAAGGGTTTTGACAGACAGATAGGTTCCGTTTTTTTTCATTCGAGACATCAGACAGGTTCCGTTTTTTTTTCATTTCGAGGAACAGCAAGATTATGTTTATATACAGAGTTTTTAAAAATCTCATTGCTACCCAATAAAACAAAATAATTCCCGAAATTCCGTTTAGAGTTTACAAGTTGCAAACATCCCAAAGTATGTACTAGCTAACGTTTTCAATAAATTACAATATTAATACATTAATGAATTGAATACAGTAAAAGACACGTGTCACATAAAGTTATTTACAACTGTAATAACATCCCGCTGTCTTGTTCTCTTATATCGTATTGCATTCATTATCCTCATTGATAATAATAATCATACTAATCTGATATCTGAAAGTTTTACGTTGGCGTCAATGATTACACAAAAGACCACAAAGTCAGTGGCTACAATCGATCGATCAGTGGTCGTAAATTAAAATGGATAAACCTAGAATTCAAGATTTCTTCGAAAAACAAAACAATAATAATCACCATATTTATGAAAACCTACCATTGTGGAAAAAAAAATCTCAACTTGCCAACGTCCCGAAATATGGACGTTTTCAATAAATCACAATATTAATACATTAATGAATTGAATACAGTAAACGACACGTGTCATATAAAGTTATTTACCACTATAATAACACCCCGCTGTTTTGTTATCTTGTTCTCTATCGCATTCATTATCCCCGTTGATCGCGATAATCATACTAACCTGACGCCTGAAGGTTTTACGTTGGCGTCAATGGTTACATAAGAGAGCACAAAGTCAGTGGCTAAAATCGATCGATCAACGGTCGTAGATTAAAATGGATAAACTTAGAGTTCAAGGTTTTCTCGAAAGACATGACAAGAATTTTCACCATATTTATGAAAACCTATTATTTATTAAGATCTTTTTCATAAATTACTTTCTAAAAATAGATCTCTATAATCACTCTTTCCGACAATATCAATTACAAAAAAATTTCTTACAAGGACTATTCGGTACCATTTTGAAAGTAATGTCTCAGTTAACTACACGATTTTGGAACCGGAGATCAGATACAAGGTCGTTGTGTTGCGGTTTATAAACTGCCCATATATACCACATCTTTGTTTTGTCTACCGTTTGTCAGATTACTAACATTGATCACTCAAGGTTATCGCAAAATAGATGGGAATAAGGAAAAAAGGATTTCCGTCATCTGAGATACGGATTATTAAAATTTAACGCGATTTTGTGCTTAATCAATTTCATTATAAATATATCGAATATTTTATTACAGTACAGCGGTGAAAATCAGAAATTATTCAACAATTTGATTAATTTTTTCTTGTTTTGCCAATTGTGGCATTGGAAAGAAGGGACTCTCGAGTCACTCTTATTACTTTGTGTAATTAATCATCTATCATCGAGTGTGCCAGGAAATCATTAGTATTCTGATAAACAAAAATTGTTTTTAAGAAATTTTTATTGATAAAATACAAGATTCCAAATGTTTTCAATGTCATGTAAGTACTTTAGCAAAATGTATTTTAAGCAAAAAATGGCATTGTGTCTAGTTTTCACACTAATTTATATCTACTGCAAGAAGAACCAACAAAAATGACATAAAACAATTCTGAATGTTTGCTTAGCAATGGGTGAATAATATTTATTTATTCATGTCAATGAAACAGACAATAAGTTTGTGTACTATGTTGTTTCATAAAGAAGACAAAAAAGAAAATGCGAAAAATTGCATTTTCTGCTTTAACCTCTTCAAGTCAGAATCGTATACTCTTTCGGGTTCAAAATTACTTTTAATTAAAATGAAAAACAGAAAAAGCGTTACATTTTAATCATTTCACAGCGATACTTCTTCAGTTATATTATTTATTGCTACATATATCACAAAAGAAACGGATAAATTATAAAAATCATAGCAATATCCTGAGTTAACTAAACCAAGATATGTCATCATGGCCTATCTAATCCCACAAACTTCAACAGTATAATGAATTAAATTTCAGAATCGATTGAGGGAAGAATGAGAAAAGAAGTAAAAAAGAAGATAGAGCTTTTCTTAAAATTCATCGAGCAATGAGCTTGCAAAAATTCTATTCTCCGTGAGGACCTTGGTTCGCTTGCAGAGGCATCGTACCACATCTAACTGCTAGCTAATTATTTATATACCGCAATTACTGCTTACCCGACCACGCAATATGTCCGTGAATATTTCAATTCATCGGGCGTTAGTTTTAAACTGTTGTGTATTTACTAAAATTACTACTAACATAACATTGTGTGCAAGTCGGACAAATAAATTTAAAAATAAGAAAGAATTAATGTTCTACAATCAAATTAATTATTTGCATAAAAATTTGATGGTTGTTACAGAATTTGTTTAAAAAATTAAGATATTAATTTTACACTAAAAGTAATAGCTTGTTTATAACTAAAAAGCATACGTAATGCTTTGAAATTCTAATTCGTATTTAATTTGTATTTAACCACAAAGCATAATCAACTAATACTATTGACTATTATCAAATGTGAAAGGAGCGATAATGCTTAATGTGATTTAATCTACATCATTAATTAAATCAACGATAATGGGCGCATTAAGACAACGGAAATTTCATTCAGACAGCGGAAGTTCATACCCGAACTGTGCTATAAGTATATGACAGAACTATGCCCAAAGCGACAGAGCGATTAAGCATTGCAAGGAAATGTGAAACGTCATATCCCCTAGAATACTTATTATGAAACAATGACTCGCCATTATTTTTGTTACATTAGTTTTCACACAGCTTCTCCGTGTAAATTTGTTACTGGATTGACTAGAGATTACTTTAATGGATAGATTACGCTATCAGATAAATAGTATTTGACAATAAATAAAATGGAACTCATTTTATATTATTTATAAAAATTACAATTTCTGTAAAGTTTATAAAAACAATTTAAGGTTTAACACTTAAATAAGTCTATATATATCTTATGAATGCAGTGTAACAATAACTAATAGTTTCTTATTTGATCAAGAAATTAATAATAATTATTTATAAATTTATCTCTCTTAGTATAGATGGATGAGGATGTGACGTCACCAACTCCATAATACGATAAAATCCATTTAGCTATATATAATTCGAAGTTACTTTAAATAATAAAGCAACAATAAACAATTTACTTTTACCAGCACTATATACTAACATTATTTATCGAGAACAGTATATGATATATGGAAAAGAGAACGGTACAGATACGATTTCCGCTTCAACTACTTAATCATGACATTGACTGATCCTTATTTATTTATTAATATAAAGAAATACTTAATACATTGTAAACCTGTTATAAAAGCTTAAAAGAAGATATTAAATATTTTTAAGTGAAAGAAATTATGGAAAATATGACAAAAATAAATGCAGAAGATCCTTGTATCTAAAAGCATGAATCTAACGTAAAAATAAGACAAGATATTAAAGTGCCTATAACAACAAAATTAATGAGATCAAGACCATAAAAAGACCAAGTAAAACAAACTAGTACCTGAAGAGAAACGGAGTATACTATCGATACAATAGCAGAAGGATTTTTTTTTATGTTATAGAAGTAACCTGTGATTAATTTAAAAATGTTAAAGCAGTCTAGCTTAGACTTTCTATCTGTAACTCCTTTCATAATATAATTCTTATGAGTACTTTTTTTTAATCTCTTTTCTATACATATTAAGCCACGAAAGCATTTAAACATTTTGTGAATTAATTAAATTGAATACTTTGTTATTCGTTACTAGAAGCAGAATAAGACTAAAGGTTGTTAATGTTCAGAAATGTTGTCTTCGAACAATTAAAATAATAGGAAATAATTTTAAGAGCTAATTGAATAAAACACAAAATTATTGGACAGAAAAACATTCTTTCCAAATTGCGGTTTAAATGAGATTGACCGCATGCAAATGAATTCAGAGCTTACACGTTTAATTTACAGATCGAAGGACAATTATCAAAAGTGGCTTCTTAGGTAATGCTCACTAATTTTAATCGGTGTTCATTTTATTCGTAATTTATGAATTCTCGTCCGAAATGCATTTCCACCCGGCAATTGTTAACACGATCACGAAGTAATTCGATAAGATAACAAAGGAATTAAATTATTTAAATCGTGCCTTTTATAAAGTAGGCGATCAAGGTCGTAGAGAATGCGTCGTAATTCAACAGGTAGCTATCCGGAAGGCGGCCGTTACACCGGCGGAAACTTTAAAAAAACCGGTGGTGTGATAGTTAACGCGCTTACTTTATGTATAATGTTAATGCACTGTGGATACCGAACAATGCAATCAAATAGCATATTTCTCATAATTTTCACTATTTCTGGTTACATCTGTTTTAAGTTCTGCTTACCGGGTGACTCCGGGTGCTCCAAAAATGACTCGTTGGAGGGACTAATAATTTCTGAGAGTGCCTCTAAAATTGGTCCATTTTATGGTGTAAATAATACCATACGATGAGATATTGATCATAAAAAATCACATAACTGTAGCAGTGATTTAAATGGTATAAATTGCAACTTAATAAATTAATTAAACATTTCACGTGAAAGTTTTGGGCACTTATTTCCAAAATTCTCACCAATTTGTAAAATTTAAAAAAACCATTGAACTCTCGAAACAAATCGTGCAAGTTCTATTGTTGGAAATAATAATTAAGATGTGCTGATACAAATCTTAAACCACTAAATCAGACACATTAGTTTGAATTTTGTAAATTGGTAAAAATTAAAAAAAAAAATTCCCAAAACTTTATATCTCTGAAAGTATTTTTATGCTCACATTGAAATCTTTTTTTAATAAATGTCTCATCATAAGATTTACTTTAGACTATAACTTAATTAAAAAAATTTTAGCCCCTAAATAGGCCAAAAAACCACCATTTTTAGGATAACTCTGCGATATCGGCATCTGACTAGAAATTCATGTGTTTCCCGTTGTTCAGTAGACAATAAACCAAATAATCTTTTTCGTCTTCAATAACAGTACTTTGAAGTGTATAGTTCCTTAAATTTGATAAAGCCGAAAAATCTTGATGATAACTTTGTGAGCGTATTATTATATTCAAACCCAACTGGCTAGTACCTATGGGAAAGATGACGATGAAAACATAGATAAACTGTAAATATGATTACAAAATTTCGATTAATTAGGGCAATTTATGTTACGTTGCTCATCAGTCTCAATTTAATAACCTAACAAAAAACTACCTACCGGTAACAATTTATTTTTTTGAATTACCTTATTCATATTCAAAACTTGTCTTTTCTGACTATGCCTTTTGGTTGTAAAAATATTTTCTTTTTTATTGTAAAATCATCGCGCCCTTGATTTGATTATTCCGGTTACTTGTAATGTGTGTTAAATATAGTTTAATTCTTATCCAGTATTTTATTTCTTTTAATTGACGTACATTAGGATTTACTCGCTTATTGCACTGTTGAACAAATGTTTACAAATTGTTATCTTATGCTCTTAACTTCGTTCACAACAACTAAAAATAAAAAAGTTGCTATTTTCTGGCAAAATAGATAGCAATAGTTAATTCCTATCCAGTATGTTATTTCTTTTAAATGACATATATTAGTGTTTACTTGCTAATTACACTGTTGATCCAATGTTTAAAAAGTGTTATCTTATGCTCTTAACTTCGTTCACAACAACTAAAAATAAAAAAAGTTGCTATTTTCTGGCAAAGTAGACAGAATAATTGTGATAAATATCATAGATTATTTTTAAAGTATTTAATATTACAGATACATGGAAAAATAATAGACAGGCATGCAGACACTATTTTATACAACGAATTAAAGTTTGCTGAACGAATAAATAATTGATTTAACAGCTTTTGATAGAATTATCTACACACTAGTGTACATACATACATCACTTACATGCAATTCGACACTGTATAACTGAATCCTTGACATCGTTATAAATGCTTGTTTTTTTTAATATGGTTAAAACTACACTGAAATTACAACATTGTACGAATCACGTATTTATCCTGAGTGTAAAAGCACCCTAGTGCGCACTATTGTGTCAAATATATCAGTTATCTTTAATAACGTACTTCAAGGTTTCATAACCGAAAATAGCTCAAAAATATATAACGATCTCAGTCAGTTGACGTAACCAAATAATTGTTTAAAATAGGCAGCGCGTAACTAAATGCGGTCAGTACTTCGACAAGGAAACTGATTGATACCGCAGCAGACAATCACGAATTAAGCACAGCCTTTCTTTTTGTTCGAGCCGAGATTGAAAATTGATTAGGCGTGGCTACATACACTTTAACATCGTATTTAATGTTATTAAACAGTAATAAATTAAATACTGACAACTGATTGATATTTTTAGATAACCATGTTTATACTAAAGAACCTTTGGTAAAATTATTTGTGCTTTGTAATAATTTTAACGCTTTCGTAATTGTTTCAAGTAGAATTAAAATATTTTTTTTCCTTGTATTTAACATACATCATGTCGCTTTACTTCACATTTTTTTATGATTGAGAGTCTTGAGTGCGTATTATATTATTTACACATAGAAATTAAATAGTATTTCTCGAATGACATTTTATATTAAGAGAAATTTTCTTCTCTTTTGAAATTTTGTATGGAAAAAATGGAATAAAATCCCATTTTTTATGCCAAAATTATACACAGACGTGGTCAACTAGTTAGAAACATTAGTACTAAATTAGTGAAATTGTTTTTTTGTTCGCGTACCCTTTATATTCATGGTACTTTGATACTAATCTTAATGTTCACATGTGAGTATTAAATATAAGTGTGATAAATTTATAAATAAATCGTAAAATAATATTTATGTTATGAAAACTTAACCCATAAATTTTCTTGCACATTGCTGGTTACTACGAAACTAATTGGGAACACATATGTTAACATACAAAATAAGATAAACAGAAAATAATTTCAGCCAAAAACTGTCTTTACAGCTAATTTAGATTAAATACAATTTACTGCTAATTTAGTATCCAAGGTACTAAAATAATTACTCTGTTCAACACTATCATCAGAAGAGTCTTATTTTCTGAAAGAAATTCTTTTCCTATTGTGCAACAAGCGTATGACTTGCCCATTGATTTATGATGTATTTTACAAGCACAAAGATTACACTGAAAACTCTAGTGAAGATACGAAACCAACACGATATATGGTAGCTACTTAATGACATTAAGTATATCATCGTCCATAGCTCTGATCCAATAAAGCAGTCACTAATTCTCTTTTTTGCAAAAAAGAACCTAGAAACTATCAGGAACACTTTGTTGTGAGCAAGTACTAAACAGGAAAATTCAGGTCTAAATATTTTCAAAGATCGAGTGAAAAAGTCCTGCCTCTCCTGAAACCTTTTCCTTTGTGTCCTTGCCCTTTCCTGTCTTCCCATCTCAAATCATGTCAATATTTTGTTTTGTTTTTTAATTTACTTTTGCATTTTTTTTGTCTAATGTGCTATGAAGAATTTTCATCGTAAAATCTCTTACAGTCTACCAACTAAATTTCAATACAAATGTTTATGGTTGACTGGAAGAGATTACTCATGTAGCAATAAATCCGCCATATGTACTGTACATAAAAGTTAATAAATAAATAAATAAAATATTATAAATAAAAAAATGAACTAAAAATACTTTCCTTTTTATGTGACTAATACCGATATAAAAAAGAAACCTGTAAAGCACGAGCGTATTTCGCACTTCGAAGATTTCGTACACATTTAGGCATTTACAAATATTTGGGGTACATAATATTTCTATTAAACTATGGTACATAATATTTCTATTAAACTACTAACAAAATTTTAATATTTAGAAGACAAATTTATTGCCTACTATGTCTTTTACAGGCGTATATTAAAAAAAATATTTTATGCGGTATAACTACAAACGAACTATTTTTCCCTTTATGTGTACTCTTGCTTTTTGCTAAATTTCATGATTCTATGTCAACGGAAAATACCCTATAGGTTTTGATTTATTCGCGAGTGTCAAAATATGTGGCCATAATGACAGTCTTTTTAAGGTGTTTGTTGATTGCATTGACTTAGATGCTTGATTTTTTACAGCTGTAGATCGAAATATTTGTTATTAATTTGGCACTCAAGTTTGATACCTCTACGCATTTCTGAGAAAAAGGGTTTTGACAGACCGACAGAAGGACAATGAAGTGATCCTACGAGGGAGGCTTATAAATTCGCGGAATAGGGGGTAAGAAATGAAAATAAAAATACAAATTAATTTCTCTTTTTTAATATATATATCTGCTACCCTAATACATTTTTCCAATCTTTCAAGCTTTAACCATCCCTCTAGAAAAACCTAATTAACGGAAAGAAATAAAAACTATAAAACGAATCGAAGTAATTAATAGTTATAACCCATCAATTATCACTAAACTGTACCATAAAAAATTAAGAAAAATACTAATACAAGAAATATACCCAGTCGTACCAAATATTAATTATATTTACTATAAATCTATCCCATACATAGGCAATGTATCACTCAAATTAGGAAAACTCTTAACTAATAATAAATATATAAATAATATTACATGTGCTTATAGTACTGTAAGTAACTTGGGTAAAAACCTTATTAATAATAAAGAAAAAATAGATAAACATAAAAAGAGTGGTATTTATAAACTTAAATGTAACGACTGTAATATTGACAAGAACAGGAAGAAATTTTACTACAAGATATAAAGAACACATTGCCAGCTGGCGAAATATCAAACCAGATACATCTCACTTTGCTAAACATCTCATTGAAAATAACCATCACCCTCATACTGGTAATGGCCCCTATATATTACAAATAAATACAAAAGGTAATAAACTTAATATCATAGAAATATTAGAAATAAAGAGACATAAAAAAGACACCAAGGTTAATATATTAAATGAACAACTAAATATAATATCATCATCCACACTTAATATCTTCTAGACATAATATAATTAGACAAAATTAATACTACAGTACTCTTCAAATTGTTTCAGCCCAAATACACATATAAATATAAGTATATAAAAAAAATTTAGGGAAATAAATAAATATTAAAAAAAATTAAATATAGAAATATATATATATATATATATATATATATATATACATAAATCAATATATGAATAAATAAAACCGGAGATATATTTAATTAGTGGTTTAACCTTGTTCTAACTTTTAGATACCCTTGCTCTTGTATAAATATATTACCGAGAATAACTTCCATTTAATTTTATTATATACACCAGAACATTTGCATTGTACAACTTCACATAATAACAACAATTGAATTTATTACCCTCGCTAAAATACTAGTATATCGTATAACTCTCGGAAATATAACAAAACCTACACCGCTCCCCTACAATAAACTCACTCACTCACATAAGCAGTGGGAATACACACAAACCCGGCTTCCGCTATTGTACTTGAAAAATATAAATGCTGTTGGATGTTCCTAAGAGTTAATCTTTGCTAATAGGCCCCCTGAAGATGTAATACAACGACACCTAGGTCGTGGTAAAGAACTTAGAGAAAGTAGAAATAACACTACATCACGTAGCTTCCCTTTTTTTCTTTAACGAATTCTTGATCGTGATGATGATCGTGAAAAGTTTTAAAAATGATTGTATCCGAAACTCCAACCATTTCTATGAGCTATTCCTTCGTTAGCCTAGCACCTTCTAACATTAATTTTTAGACTCTGAATGATTTCCGAAATAGTAACTTCGATCGGCCGTCCGGACCGTGGGTCGTGTTCAAGTGAATCCCTGCCTTGTTTCAAGATACTGTGCCGCTTATAAATCATGGTTGAATCGACTTTCCGTGCTTGTTAAAGAACTTTATAATATCGCGGTACTCGATTTTCTTAATATTTTTCACTTTCTTCCCGATTGAGTTACTTGATCGACGGTAGTTCAAAGACTAGTATCCCAGAAGTAACATAGTAAAGGTAGTACATCTCATAATTTTTTATTAACAAAAAACGGATTAAGTGCTTATTGGAATGCGCGTAAATTAGGGTTCATATCTCACATATCTCAATAGCAAACGAAAAGAAATTTTAGAAAGAGCAAATTATGCACCGAAAATTCTTCTTACATTCCATATATAATGTGGGGTATCATTTCAAAGGGCTAATTGTAAGCGTCTAAATAATATTTCTTTCATAACTTTAGTTCCATATATAGTGTGGGGTGTCATTTTAAAGGGTTAATTTAAAGCATCTAAATAATTTTAGTTCCGTATAGTGTGAGTTATCGTTTCAAAGAGCTAATTGTAAGCATCTAAATAATATTTCCTTCATAATTTTGGTGTCATATATAGTGTGGGGTATCGTTTCAAAGGCCTAATTGTAAACGTCTAAATAATATTTCTTTCATAACTTTAGTTCCATGTATAGTGTGAGGTATCGTTTCAAAGGGCTGATTGTAAGTGTCTAAATAGTATTTCTTTCATAACTTTAGTTCCAAATATTGTGCGGGGTATCATTTCAACGGGCTAATTTAAAGCATCTAAATAATATTTCTTTCATAATTTTAGTTCCATATATAGTGTGAGTTATCGTTTCAAAGGGATAATTGTAAGCGTCTAAATAATATTTCTTTCATAATTTTAGTGTCATATATAGTGTGGGGTATCGTTTCAAAGGTCTAATTTTAAACGTCTAAATAATATTTCTTTCATAATTTTAGTGTCATATATAGTGTGCGGTATCGTTTCAAAGGTCTAATTTTAAACGTCTAAATAATATTTCTTTCATAATTTTAGTTTCATATATAGTGTGGGGTATCGTTTGAAAGAGTTAATTGTAAGCGTTTAAATAATATTTCTTTCATAATTTTAGTTCCATATATATTGTAGGGTATCGTTTCGAAGAGCTAATTACAAGCGTCTAAATAATATTTCTTTAATAATTTTAGGTAATACATCTTCAGAGATACATAAAAAATATACAAAAGAATTGTTGCCGCCTTATTTCCGAAACTATTCTAATTAAATTTGTGAAAAAATAGGACTTTAGAAGCTTAGGCGAAGGTTATTTGAAAACTAGATCAATTATTCTATTTTATTGAAATACCTGATTCATTTCCTTCATTGAAATACCTGGTGATATATGACATTTTTCGTTTTGTTGTCAGGTGAGAGAGCGAACAAAGCGGATGGTTTGCCGACACGTGAACATGTTACATACAATTGACCATGAAAGAAACCCTTATTTTCTAGAGTCATACCACAAAGACTGAAAAAGTGGCCTAGTGATTTGTTACATAATGAAGAAATTATCGATGTGCGCACAATCACAAATGTCATAACCTCATGTAGTGAACATCTTCGAAGTTACAACGTTTCACAATGTGCACTTTACCAAACTTAACTCAACTATTTAAAATCACTTTTCGCTGATGAATTTCAGAAAAAATCGTTTAAAGAAAATTAATTTAATGAAATACAAATGCAATAACGATCGGAAACTGAATAATAATTGTTGAATACCAATTATAATTTTTGTCCGTGTCTGTCATTTACGACATACTTTTTTCTTTCATTTTTATCATTTATCACATATTACGTGTTAAACACAATTAAATCATTTGTGCTTTTCTTACATTTCCAATGTTCGAGGAAACTTTTCGAAGCCGAAATGAAAAAAAAAATAATAAATATATAATAATCATATAAATATTCAACGAAAAAAAAACATCAGTCAATCCGTTCTAGATACATCATCAAAAAAGCCGTTCCATACAAAATGTATGGGAAAATAAATTTTCTTCATAAATGTTTTTTTCGTGAATTGTTCCGATGTTTTAATACTTATTATCCTCAATTAAATGAAACTAGGTGATGTAGTATTATTTCTACTATCTTTAATTTCTTTACCACGACCTAGGTTTCGTTGTATTACAACATCTTCAGGTGGGATATTAGCAAAGATTCTGAGTAAGATGTTGTAATACAACGAAACCTAGGTCGTGGTAAAGAAATTAAAGATAGTAGAAATAATACTACATCACGTAGTTTCATTTAATTGCGAATAATGAATTTCTACAAAATTAACGCCAAATATATTCAATATTTCAAAACTTATTATCCTATTCCCGACGAAGGCAAATCCAAAAACAAAAAAAATCCGGTCCTTTCTTAAGTGATAAACAGTGTAACTAACACGACTTTGTTTTATATATATAGATTGATTAATTTAATTTTCATTTTATTCTTCTAAATACAAAAAGGTTTAAACGATTTACATTAAATTTCTTATTTACACGAGCATAATTTACGTTGTAGTGTGTTTATAAAATGTTTCATCGATAGAAATTGATAGAACTTATCTAAGAGGCAGGAAGTATCTTGTAAAAATATACTCCGGAAAAATATCGATATTTTTCTTTCGTTAAATTTATTAGTACGATACTTTTTCGATAAAATTTATAAGTGCAAAATCAATACAATTTTGCCACACTTTATGAGAAACTTATATATTTATTTTAAAAGACCTGCCTGACGACAGCCCATTCCTCACAGGGTGCGCAAAAAAAATCCGCCAAATCTTTGAAATATATATATATATATATATATGTATATATATATATATATATATATATATATATATAATATAAATGTTACATTAGTGGTCTAAAACTAAACTTAAATTGTTGGGTTAGTGACATTTAAAATACGTTTTATGTACTTTGACCTAGAATTCTGTATTGGAAGCTCACGATCGATTATTATTTATTTATTTATTAATTTATATATTTTAATGTATCTATTTGATACATATGACGGATTTATTGCTACGAAAGCAATCTCTCACAGCCAACACCCATCCAGCCCCGCTGGTCGAGCTACCAGGAATCGACTCCGGGTCCCCGCAGTGCGCCGCGCCGTCAAAAGCTATACGCCTTGTGATCAATCCAGCACGGTAATAACCACGTTATTTTGTAACCCACAAAAGCGAAGTTCTCAAACGATATGAGTTCATCTTGTAACCATATATGTAAAATATGACGATTATCTTTGGCAGTGAATTTCCCTAGAAAATATATTATTTCGTTTTTATTTCCAAATAAAACACTGGTTAAGTACATCATAAATTAGGATTTCGTAATCATTTCACGAAATACCAATCTGTCCATACTTCTAGAATTTCTTAGATCATGCTCATACGCGCCCATGAAGGGCCATGTTACCTTAAAATTCTAATACCCCGCTATTGCAATTTGACTTCTATGTTTTTATTTCAAAACTAAATATTGCTAAATATATTTTAATAATTCGTATTATTTTATCTTAACTACTATAGGAAGCACACTCGTCCAGTAATTTCCCGCTGATTTATTTTTGGATACTTCAATAACTAATGAAGTTGGATTACTCGAAATAATTTCATTTAAAAGTACCCATCGAAACATATTTTTCCAGATTCTCAAATATTCTTGCTTGGAAATAGGAGGAGGGGTCACATTGAAAACTACTTTGAAGCTTAATATTTCGTAAACAGGGCTAAAAATTAAAAAATAGTAAATAAAACCTAAACTCACCGCTAAAAACCTATTTTAAAAGACCTTTCTAGCATTCCCCCACATAAAAGAGTATGTTAAAATATTTTTTCAACCCCACTTCGTAATAATGAACTTTAAAAGATAAATACTTATAAATGAAGTAACTATAAATGTAATAGTAAGGAAAAAATATTTATACGAGAAATTTCATATAACTACTTCCAGGAACTAAACAAATTCAACAGACAAACATACATACATAGACATGACGAAGCTATAAAAATTCCGTGTGTCAAACACGGATATCAAAGAAGGATTCCAAAATAAAACATGGAGTGTGGTTTTCAAGGAAATATTTACTCTATTAGCAAAGCGACTAAGCAATCCAGGAAGTACATGTTTATAGAAATGGACATAAATTTAAAATTAAGATCGAGAAAATGAACTACTATAAATTTAATGAAACGATTTTTAGCTAAATTTCAATTTATTTGAAATCTGACTCTGCCCTTATGCACATAGCTGCTTAAGAAGAAGTTACCGTGTATACACATAGCAGTTTAATATACAATATCTTCAAAAAATTTCTATAGAGTACGTTCGAACCACCTCACATCCATTATATGCCAAAAAGTAAGATAACGAGACTATGTACCCTAATGCTCTTAACTTTCAATTGTCTTTATTCTGATACTGCATTTATGCACATAGCCGCTTAAGAAGAAGCTGCCGCGTATAAACATAGCAATTTAAGATACAATATCTTCAATAAATACACATAGAGTAAATTGGAACCACCTCACATCCATTATATGCTAGATAGTGAGATAACGAGACCATGTACCCTAATGCTCACCATAACGCAACAGCGAACTACGACGGGCCGAGAGAGCGCGCTCGCCTGTGAACGGATGACATTGAACCGCACTACACACTATTATTTTACATATTTTCGTGTGACCCAGTGCTTGACTCACGCACGCAGATCCCCTCTACATTTCGTAACAACAATTTATATAAAAGTCGTTGGAAATAGATGAAGTATAACAGTCTCGTTGTGTGAACAGGTCAAAAATACCAGTGGGTTATCAAAAATGTTTTTCAAAGTGAGTGAAATTATTTTTTTATTAAATTTTCAACTAAAGAATCCTCACTTGACACACCTCCTTATTCTAATTATGATAAAAATATTTAACAAAAATGAAAACTAATTGACGGTAGATTCCTAACCAAAGTGTAAATGACAATTGTACTTTTCGATACTTTCAATTCTTAAACGTATTCTATGTCATTAAAGTAATTGAAAGAAAAGATTTCAGAACATTCATTATTTCATACCTCTTTAATTTACTTCTACGTTATTGAAGAAAAATCAAAGAAAAAGTTGAGACAAAGTTGAGGTCAGAAATTAGTTCACCCATCTTTTACTTACACGTTAGCAAAGAGAAATAAAAAAAATATAGGACTTAATCATTTCATATCACTTTCCTTTTCTTCACGTATTCAAATAACATGAACACATGAGTATCAGAAAACTCTATAATACTTGTACTAACGTGATTTTCAAGCTAAGAAAATTTTCCAATCGTATTTCCCTCATTTCTCCCAATAAAATTGTTTTAATGAATAAAATAATAATTTCACGTTACCATAATATTTCACAGTAGTTTACGCTGGAAAGACACTTTAAATTCATAAAAAACGCATAAAAAATTTTAAAAATCACTCAACATTTTTTTAATTAAATTTTAACATTTCCTTGATTCCATTTCTTTAGGCCCTAGCTCTTTCCGCGCTTTTCGTAGCCACGCAGGCCGGTCATTTGGGCCACGCCATCTCATCGCAGTCAGTGGTTCATCACGACGGGGCGCACTATGCAGCTCCCGTGGCCCATATCGCAGCAGCTCCTGTGGCCCACTATGCTGCTGCTCCTTTGGCCCATTATGCCGCCGCTCCCGTAGCCCATTACGCGGCTGCCCATTACGATGAATACGTAAGTTATATAGAGTGTAAGATAACAATAGAAAAGTTTTTATAAAATTAAAGTATTGCCATCAGTCAAATGTAACTTACAAATACTCGAATTCTTCTTTTCAAATCTTATTGAACTTTGAATCTCCCACGAAATACCTGATGTCTTATTTCAGTTTAAATCTTCATTTAAAAATCTTAATCAGCTCTTATTACCACCTGACGCTAGCAGAAAACAACAAAATCCGTTATGTATGTCTAAATATGTCTTAAGTATGATAGGAGAAAAAATATGATAAGCCGAGAGTGAACATTAATATAGATGTAAAAAACTAAATATAAATGTAAATATTCATCGTTAATAAAATGACCAAAATCAATATTATATGGAACTTCAAGTACACATTTCTGACAGAATAAAGTATAATAAAGGCAGAACAAAGTATAAAATATAATAAAGTATAATAAAAAAAAGTGGAGAATAAAATATTTAACATAATAATTTTATATTAGCAATCATTTATACCGAAGTGCTCACTTGAAAGTAACTTTACTTTTAAAATACCTTTGAAATGAAATATATTTAAATATTAAAATGTAACGTTTGGTACGGTTGTGAAGATAAGGAAGTTTTGGTTTGATTTGATCATGTTGAATGTTCTGACATCAAATACCGCAGAAGAAGGTAAATAAAGATAAAGAGTGTAGAAAAACTAAATAAAGATAAAAAAATGTAGAAAAAAAGGAAAAAATTATAAAGGGATAATTTATTGAAAAAAGGGCTATATGAAAGCATGTAAAAGTGAATACTAGAATTAGTCGTACCTCTTAATGAACAATGAATTGTTTTGATACCAGATTGTGTTATCATGAGGAAAAAAATATTTTATTATTTCTCATTGTTATATAATAAAATACATAACATGATAACTTTAATTTAGAAATGGAAACAATATCTTTAATGCTATTCACCTGTTAAAATTTGACATAAAATATTTGAGCCTAATTCTTACATTGTGTTCGAAACGTATCAAAAATTCAATTACAAATTTTGAGTTGTATTTGTATGGCAATATTAAATTACACATTTGTCATAAATGTTAATACACATCTTCTATAGATATTCTGTTATCTAGGAAAAATGTTACGTCTCCAATACTACTTCGGAATTGTACCTTCATATGTTTCCTAGCAACCAGCAGCAAATAGTACCTTCGTATCTAACCTAATAATCAGCAGAGATAAGTACCCAGCAACCAACAGGTACTATGATTAGACCATTTAATTTTACTACAGGCTCACCCCAAATACAACTATGCGTACTCGGTGGCCGACCCTCATACCGGAGACCACAAGAGCCAGCACGAATCTCGCGACGGAGATGTCGTTCATGGTGAATACTCACTGGTGCAGCCTGATGGCTCCGTACGCAAAGTCGAATACACCGCTGATGACCATAATGGGTAAGTTACCTTTAAAATGGTAATACACTGAATTCAAAATGGACACATATATTTATATTACTACTCCAAAATTTGCTCAATTTTCCTTTATACACAAAATTTTCGGAAGAAGATAATTCAAGAGATTTCCGGGAATAAAAAGAAAAGTTAGAATATTCTTAATTTAATGTTAATATATAAAAAGTATATGCAAATTTATTTCGTTTAGTTTAAATACTTAGCATTTATATTTACTAGAGTAACAGCTAATTTATTTAACGTAAATATTTGAAAACAAAAATATTTACGTACATAAATAGCAGCTTTCTTTCTCAACAATCTTTTTATTGAGTGATGTCACGGTTTATGATACTAAACACACGGTTGTACAATTGCATTTATTATACATATAGATATGTGTCTTTCTAAATGGTTTGTTGTATGAAATGTTCAATATTTTATTGTAAGAAATACTTCAATACATTACTTTGAATTTTTATGATCCCTGTCTCAATCCTTTTTTGACATTCGCTTAATACTATTAGGTGGATTCCCCAAAAAAGCTATACTAAATTAATGAAGTCCAACGCACCTAAACAGAGTCAACTTTAAAAACATTTCCTGCAAATTTCCATTTTCTTCGAATTCAAAAAATGTATTACCCTTCTTAGCAGCATTTGAATTTGCATAGAAAACTAACAACATCCTTAATTTAAAATAATAAAATAAAACTCATCAGTATATGTAATAGCTATACATCGAAAACCTTTCGTCGAGTGATTTTCCTAACGTCAATATTACTGTTCTTTGAAGTAACGGTTCATAATGATTGGTCCTATTTTCAATGCTAACTGTAGATCACATCAATTCAGGACCATGAAGACTTATCAATATATCAATATTCACACCTAGGTATTACTTACACACATCATGATTCTAGCTGGAATTATGCATTAAATTTAAAACATGAAAGCTAATAATAACAGACTTTTCTAAAGTTTTTAAATATATATGATACGACTACAAATGTAACGACTTATTGAAATATCACTACGATAATCATTTCAAAGTATATAGATAGTATGACACCTTTTAATTGACCAATCAATTCTGAGGACGATTAAAATATTACCGCATTAAACTGTCTGTCAAATTGATAATCATCATCGATTGATTAAGATAACTACAAGAACAATGCGATTCACCGCCTCAAGGTCGACTGTAACGCAGTACTTTCGAGTTGATCTTAACATTTGTCTGCCTAATAAACAAAAGTAATAACCGACCATTAGCGGTCATTGTCCGAATTCTGTGTCTAGGCGCTATGCTTTTGTACACAGGCATACGTTATTATAACAAGTGGATACGTTTTTTATCTCATTCACTTGTTATTCGAATACTACTTTGCATTGAATAGCGTTTCTAGATTTAGTTTCTATTGTATTCTGATAATGGATATTTAATACTGGAATTATTTTGGATTTCGAAAGTAAATTTGTAGATTCCAGATAAGAAATTTTTGTTCTTAAAGAAGGTTGCGTAAACTTTACGAAGTGCTTGCTTTAGAAATAGATTGTGAGATATCAGACTATTTTATAATGCTTCTAGTTTTTTAGTATGAGAATTAATTTTAAACAAAATCTGATAACGAAACGACCCTGCAGGAAAGTGCTTGATCACGATCTGCCAAGTTTTTATTGCCTGTTAGATACTAATCCTACAGTTTTTTTTTATCTCCACATACATTTTACAGAGTAGGAATTCTTTGTAGTTAAATTGGCAGTCATTTTTTTAAAACTATTCCGTTTTGAAATTCTAATAATATATATTAATAATTATAACAGACAGTTTAGTTCTAAATACTGAAAAAAAAGGAGTTTAAAGATTGTTCGTGGATATTTTAAATAAAAACTCAAAAAAACATAATCAATATAATTGATATAAAATCTCAATATCTATAGAACTTCCATATTAACCCAATTTCATTTTCAGCAGTTAATAAATAAAAAAATTTGGTAATTTTAGTCCCTTAGTCGATGAATCATATTTAGTCGATAAATTAGAGCATTCAGGCAGTACTCTCTACCTTTATATGGTTCTGAATCTCAATAAGAAAATACAACACTTATAAGATCATTTCCTTTTTTGTCCTTCTATCCGTCCTTCACAGCCCTTTTTTAGAAACGGTTCGACATAGAAACTCTACATTTGCACAGTTATGGAGCATATCAAGACGCGCAAATCTCAATAGTTAACACTAAAAATATTTGTATGAAAATTTTAGAGAGGGCTGGGGTGCAAATTCAATACTCAATTTTTTTCTATATCCCGTATATAGTGTAAATCGTTTGAAAGGGCGAGTTAAAAAGATATTTTTTCATAAATTTAGATGGCATATCTTCAGAGACAATATTAAAAACTTTTTGTACTAGTGATTATGCAAAAAAACATATGGAAATGAATCTTTTCTACTGGAAATATTTCTATTCTTTTTAAATGTATTTTTGATATAAATGTTGAATTCCCACTACGTAAATTATTAATCACTTTTGACGTTATTTTCCTCCTCGTACACTTCTGATCCCTACTTTCTGATTGTGATAGTATAAAACAAAGTCGCTTCCTGCGTCTGTCTGTCCCTCTGTATACTTAGATCTTTTAAACTACGCAACGGATTTTGATGCGGTTTTCACTATCATTCATATAATTTCTTCCGAATGGTTTATAGGTATAATACATGCATGTTATATTTATAACAAATATAAAAAAGTCAATGTTTCGTAAAAAAATAAAAATGTGGGCGCTTTCATTGCTAACGCTGACTAAACTTTACGATGTTGTACTATGGAATTGTGTATTTTAAAAATATCTAGAAAAAAGTCCGAGATGGAATATATCTATATCCTACAAATAACCAACAGTGACCATATTTATGCGACTGATATTTTTTTTTCGTGGGTTATACTTTCGAATTAAATAATTTGTTTACGTTGGGCATTTAATGTTGACAAAATTTGCTCTTTACACCAAATCATTATCATTATAATACTTAAAATTACCAAAAATCAGTATTCCCGATGCCGATGCCGTCCACAGACGGCGGTGGTGGCGCGTGCCTATAAATAGCGCGTCGCAGGCCGCGCTTCACCCTATGGCAATGTATGACTTGCAGCGATCGCACACGTTTATCGGAGCTCTCGAGCAAGTAAAATAAAAAATATATATAAATGTATTTTTCAGCGCGACACTATAAACCGCAAAAACAGCTATAAACATTGTATATAAAGACATCATACAGTATATTCTAATAATGACTGTAATATTATTAATCGCTCCACAATTACTTTTTTTAATTATTATATATTAAAACCACACTAGTATCTACTTTGCACCCGTGCGAAGCGGGGGCGTGTCGCTAGTTAGCAAGAAAATAATGTGAAAAAATGTATCAATATAACACGTCATCAATACATTTAACTAGAACGGTTTTGGTCGTTGTTAATAACATTTTTAAAATTTATATTAAAATTACTGCATATAATTATTTTTATTGTTATAAATTTCGAACTACGTTCATAATACGAATTAAAATAACTACCAATTCTTTCTAGATAACTAACAAAAAGCGTGAGTTCTTTCATGTTATTGAAGTGAAAACTTCTTTAGGCACACCATTCGCATTTTTCTAAGCAGTGAACGAAACTGAACTATCACTCTCTGTCTGCTGAATCAGGTAAACACGCCTCCTTTCGGATTCGGCCGAGCGAGTTCATTGTCTTTATTTGAGTACAATTTAATAAAATACGCGTATGTTTTAAATAAATTCAATGTAATATTTCAACTGTGTAAAATTTATGTTTAATACTTTATTTGAGAGTAGCTTAATATAATACGCGTATGTTATTATATTTACCACCTTAGTTTTCCCTTGTATCGTGTGGTTATAATAACAGAAAATTGTTTATGAAACTTTTTTTTACAATTGTTTCCGTTTCACAGTTTCAATGCGGTCGTCCACAACACAGCTCCACTCCACCACGAGGCGCCCGCAGTCTACCTCGGCGCACACGGCTACCACCACTAACTAATTCGACGCTACATGTACCTGCATCTTATATATATATTATGTTTATTGTGATATCATTCTTGTACCTAATTATAAGCGACATACCTCTTCCTTGTAAATATATGCAAAAATAAAATTTGTTTCTTACGCAATGTGCCAAGATTGGCGCCCAAAAGAAAATTGATTTTTTTATTTAATTAGGTTACTGAAGTTTTATCAATAATATGTTTATAATATTCATTCGATCAATTAGTATTTTTGTTCACTCGCAAATTTCAGTATTAGAAAACAAAATTTGGATAGTGAACAACAAAATTTATGACTTCTGTTCATCACTTATCCATATACAAACAAAATGATTGAACAAAATAAATTTATGACTTCTATTCGCCACTTATTCATATTTCTGAAACTATTATATCTCCAATTTGTTAAATGTCTAAATCACGTATCCATATACAAACAAAATTATTGAACAAAATAAATTTATGACTTCTATTCGCCACTTATTCATATTTCTGAAACTATTATATCTCCAATTTTTTAAATGTCTAAATCACTTATCCATATACAAATAAAATTATTGAACAAAATAAATTTATGACTTCTATTCGCCACTTATCCATATTTATGAAACTATTATATCTCCAATTTTTTAAATGTCTAAATCACTTATCCATATACAAACAAAATTATTGAACAAAATAAATTTATGACTTCTATTCACCACTTATCCATATTTATGAAACTATTATATCTCCAATTTTTTAAATGTCTAAATCACTTATCCATATACAAACAAAATTATTGAACAAAATAAATTTATGACTTCTATTCACCACTTATCCATATTTATGAAACTATTATATCTCCAATTTTTGAAATGTCTTCCATTTTAATTTCAATGACTGAATCTTATACTTAATCTCTGACTGAATCTCTGTAGCTTAAGTGATAAATCACAACATTCATCATTTACAGTCATTATTTTTAAATAGAAATATTTTTTCAAATAATAACTTTCTTTTTTCTCCTAATAAAAAAAACTAGTTTTTGACGGGATATGAATATATACTTCATTCAGTATTGATTCAAATAAAGATAAAGCCATATATTTATTTATTTCTTAAATTTTACTAAAACTACCGTAATGGAGGACTTAGTGCAAAATGGAGCACTTAGTGCAAAACGGAAGGGCGACAAACGGATGAGGGAATTAGTGCAATAAGAGCAATCTCTTATAACCAACCACAATACGATACGTGACAAATATTAGTGAAGCGGTAAATATACAGGCAATAGAATAAATACACAATTTTAAACGACATAAAAAAAAAGTTTGAAAATCAATACAAAACAACACGGCAAGTAAAGAATTTTAAAATACCATACTAACTTAAAATTACATTTACATATGAATAGAAAACCTTAAAAAGAGAAGAAGGCACGAAGAAATTATTTCAGTGAATTAAAATTAAATTAAATCGTAAAGACAAACTATGAAAAAGCCTGCAAAAGTACCCCAAAAATATTAGTTAAATTAAAAAAAAAACAAACTTTATTTCAATTAATTTTAGAAATTACAACGTACGTAAATCACATTTTAATATACTTAGTCAAGACAACTCAGAAATTGAATCATCACAGCCTTTAAATCAACACTAACTTTGTTTTATTCTACAGTTTTCCACCCATCACTTCATTATTCTCCTTAATAAAAATGTTTAGATCATACTACACTTAGAATATTCTTTAATTGATTTTTCAGATTTAGCAACTACAGCCTTTAAATCAGAACAGAACTTAGTATTATTCCGCCCATTCCAGCAGTGTGGTGAAAGGCAGGCATTCTGTTAGGCACATTTAAACATCAAGTCGGTATTTATCTATAGCAGTTAACTATCAAATCCATTTATCTAAATCTAACAGCTTTAAAATAAGAAGTCTTACCACAGAAGGTCATTTAGTTGATTACACCTCTGTGAAAATAATATATTATTCATCCTTTTTTTTGTCCTTAAAAAGCTTCGGTTAATAATACCAAATGTATAACTAGATTTGGTAAAAAAAATTACCTTGTAAACAGCCGTGATCTAAATTCCGTCGATAGCGTATATCGTAAACTGGGTAATGTTTATTTCGACCACAGTCTGAATATAGTACGCGATTCGGTTTAAATAGGTATTTATGTCACAGTTAAATTGTACTATCAGATATTTGTTTGCCGGAACTAAATGTTCTCTCCGGCAAATTATAGTGAAAATAAAAAATAATTATCTTTAATTTAGTGTCGTCTGTTTTATTGAGAGCACATCAATTATTACTTTCACTGAACTAAAATTGTCAAAAATTAGTTTTATTACCGATGAAATTACCCATTGTCATTCTTAGTTTTCTTCAAAAAAATCCGTGTTGTGCTGATTTTCTTGAACTTTCTCTCTTTTTACATTTTTAATAAAAAGAGACAATTATATACATATATATATATATATATATATATATATATATATATATATATATCAATAATATATATAACTATCATTAATATAGTATCAGTCACTACACGCATGTAAATTTATGTTTAGTGAGCCACTTCATCCTGTCAATTTTTGTTGCATCATGCTCGCGCATCGTAAATTTCACTCTCATAATTTTTTCATAACGCCCTTAAAGAAATATACTTCAGAATTAACGAAGTGAGACCAATGTTTGTAAAGCAGCGGTGCTATCTATCAACATTTTCCAGCAACTCTAATACAACAGCAATTATTTTCAAAAACTTAAATTTGTTTGCAAATAAAAAATAGTTCAACGATTCTATTTTATTCTCGTCTTTAAAAGTTTAAATGTTACCGTCTTGTAGCGGGCACATATCGATATCGGCGGCGACACAAAGTAATATAAATAAGTGATACAATTTTTCTAGCACCGTTTTTCCACTTTTAAGGTTATTTAAATCATGAATTAATTTATTAAAATTAATAACGTATATTTGTACGTGCTCTTTCAATATTATAACTCCAGCCAGTACCAAATCATAGTTATTATTAATAGGTTATAATACAACTCTATTTCAAATAAACTAGCTGACTCGTGCAAAGTCGTCGCACTATATCGCCATCTAGCGTGTTCCAAGTATACAATTTGGCTAAGATATTTGATGTGTCGCCCACAGATGGCGCTCATGCCAATTGTTATAAAAATTAATTTTTTTATTAACAAAAAGATTTTTTTCGAATTTTTTTATATTTTTCGCCCAAAGTAGAAAACATAAGCTTTAAGTGGGTATTTTTTTAATTTTTTTTGGTGCAGTAGTTAAAGAGATCGAGCCGCTCGACCAAAAAACACATTTTAGAAATAATATATTTAGATTATTTGAAACTAAAATAGAGACAATTATATTGCATTCAACAACATGCGGTACATCATGAAAACAAAAATGTGATGCAACAGCAATACAAAAACGCAATTCGCAATATTATATTTTGTCATGTTTTGAGAGCTCTTCCGATATTATTTATTAAAACTATCAAATTGGTTAAACCAGTTTAATTTAATAAAGTACTTTGATTAACATTACTCAATAGTTTAATTTAAATGTCAATTTTAACGATTTGCCATTTCATTTTCATGAAACGATGTTCTCTGTTTCTCTGTGCCAGTGTATCTGTGAAACAATATTCTGTGTTTTCTATTGGCCGGGTGCGAACCACAGAGTGGGGGTAACGAAATCGACTACAGCGCTCGCTGTAGCAGAAATGTAAATATCTAAAGGCGCCTGTTAAATATTGTCATAGATAATATAATTTACTTACGTATATTGACATGTTTACTTCTGGAATCAGTGCAGTTTAGCAAAAATGCCAATTTCACTGTTGTTTTGATTAGAGAATGTACATAAAAACGATGTATTTAAAAAAAAAGGTCTCGGTAGTTATTATTTTATTATTAAAAATTAACTAATACCTCCACTTCTTACATTACAAATTTTCTTTCACTATTTTCACTTTAAATTTTTAGTTAGATATTACAAATTTAACAAACATAAATATGAATGTTGATAATGAGAGAAAAAGTTAAATAAGAGATCAATAACAATTTAGAAAATTTTAAAAAGATTGCGCCTATCTAATTTAATATTAAAAAAAACTTTCAGTTCTACCAATTATAAAAATTCATCATTAAATCTTCAGTTTATGATTTTTTTTATTATAAAGTAATGATGGGGAACAAATGCATTTTAGCAACAATGAGAATTTCACTGTTTATCAGCCCAACAAAAAAGGAATTTAAAGTAAGCAAAGAGGATCCATGATATTCAAATTTAAAAATATAATAGTATATCGTAAACTAAATATTTAAAGGTCATAATTATCTTTTCAAAATTTCGTAAATTGACATTATTAACATTTCTGTTTAGATGTTTGTTGAATGTGTAGTATATAATTATAAATGTGAAGTGAAAATATTGAAAAACGAAATAGATATTTACTGTAAAAAAATTTTTCAAAATCAATTTTTGCAATAATGCGTCATAATTTTTAAATACGTCATTTTTATGTATGTCTTTTAACTTAAAAAATCATTAAAATTAGCCACTATTTTACTGTACTGAACTTATATCTAATATTTTATACAATAAAAGCAAATTTTCTAAACATGACACGATAGTTATTTTGTATTAAATTGTAAAAATACTTTAAAAAATAATAAATTCTAATTTTCCATATTTCCAATATTGAATTGGAAATTAAATACATTACATTAGAACATTATATCTGGCATAAAATGCATTCCATCTGACGTTGTGATAACCTTTCAAAGGTTTTGAAATGGGTAATACGTCTACCATTTTACTCATTTTGTTGAGCTTAAAACAAAAGGATATTTTATATTCTGAGTACGGATAGTTAAAATTGTATTATTATTCATTAATAAAAGCATTTATTTAAATATTTTCCGTTATTTTTATATTATTCACGTAAACATTTACCAGAACCGTTAATTTGAAGCGTCCTAATAAAATTGTAGCTCTATAAAATAGCTGACGCTAGGCGGCACTGATTTAATGCACCCAGTCAATATCTTTAAAAGTCTATTCAAATTTACCAACAAATATTAACGTAATATGAAAAACGTAAAATTTTAAATGTTCATTACCCTAAAATTTTAAGCTTAATTGCTGTGGTACATATTTGTTATGGCCATCTTTATTTTCTTTTGATTAATTAGTCTTGCTTCAGTAATTGATATTGATAAAAAATCACACAATTAAAGATAAATATATATATATATATATATATATATATATATATATATATATGTATATTTATATATATATATAAGATCCTTTTCTTATTTTTCGAAGAATAGGCAAAGAAGTAATAAATTCTATTTAAAATACGTCTTTACCACAATTTATATTACAAGCTGTCAAACCACAAAACATACTAGATAGGTGCCAGATACGAGAATAGTTATTGTCTCAAAATGTCGACAGTTAGAGCGAAATTAGGAAAACAGGAACTGGTAAATGATGAGATATAAAATAAATTTAAACTGATGGTCTGGTTGAAAACCCATACACAAAACTTGCATTAAAATCGAATTTTCCAAATCACGCATCGGGGGGGCCAAAGGGATACACGTTACAAAGTAAAAATTATAATGTTTAAAATAAAACAAAATTCGACAAATAGAAAATATAACAATTAAAGTATTTATTACGCACACAATTGATCACATAAATCTTGATGTTCTCATATTTTACGGAATTTGTTACAGTGTCAAGTTTTTAAAATTAAAACTAATTGATTGAGGTAATCAATACTGCGCAACTACCATATGCAGCGACCAATGCCTCACTAAAATAATTACATTACGCACACAATTGGTCACATAAATCTTGAGTTTCTCATATTTAACGGAATTTCTTACAGTGTCGAGTTTTTAAAATAAAAACTGTGCGTTTTAAAATTAAAACTAATTGATTGAAGTAATTAATACTGCGCAACTACCAAATGCAGCGACCAAAACCTCACTAAAATAATTATATAACGCACACAATTGGTCACAAATCTTGAGTTTCTCATATTTTACGAAATGTCTTACAGTGTCAAGTTTTTAAAATAAAAACTATGACTTTTAAAATTAAAACTGATTGAATAAGGTAAATAATATGAACAACTACCAAATGCAGCCAACAAAGCTTCACTAAAATAATTATACACCTAATTAAAATTAAACACAAAAATTTAAACTGTCAAACAATATAACCTTAGGAATAATTGCAATGCGGTAGCTATTTTTAATTTACGCCTATGGTTTCTATTTTTTGTTAGCCGCGAATCCGCCAGTAACATTTAAGTACAGACAAAATAATTCCATTTTTGATCAAGTTTTTGAAATTGCTTTTCCGATTCTAATCAAAAACAATAAGTACTATCTATGTACCAATTTTTTTTTGTTTCCAATCAAACAAAATTTTTTTGAATTTTTTATAAAATGTAACCGTACATTTTAAGGGCTTACGACTCTATAACCATTCTAAATTGTGTAAGTACATCTTTACATCCGAGAGCATCGATAAAAAATGTAATTACTTTCTTTTATCCTTCCATATCTTTAAGTTATAGTATTAGTGCACAATTACAATATAATTTTATTTTGTACGAAAAAGACTAAATAAATAATTTTTTTTAATTCAAAATTTTTATTATTTTATAAATTATCTGTTGGTAAAGACAATATATAATTTTTTTTTATTAATTTTGCCATGAATAAGTACTTTTCAAGATGTCAGCTTTTCAATTTTCAATTTTCGTACTAAAATAAACAAAAATCATTTAAAGGATAAATAATACTTCTACATAAAAACCACAATATATAATACATAAAAACCATAATATATAATGCATAAAACATAAAAACCCACGTAAAAAATAGTTTTCCAAATTTTCCATACTTGAAAATTATTTATTAGAGAACAAAAGTTCATAAACTTTTTAATTTTTCCTTTATTGCGTTGATATTTGTTGCCATAATTATTTTTACTCTCAAAACATCGTTTAATATACTAGTTGGCACGGTTGCTGTAAATCTCTCTGCAAAACTGTCCACTTAAATGACTCTCAATAAAATTCTAGTCAAAACTGAAAAAATGAAATTTTTGCATATTATATTTGCATAGTATGTTTGCATATATATATATATATATATATATATATATATATATATATATATATATATTTTATTTTTCAGAAAAGCGAATGTAATATTCATAATTATTTGAATATATTTGGCTTTAATTTTTAGAAATTCATTATTCACAATTAAATGAAATTACATGATGTAGCATTATTGCTTTCTACTTTCTTTAAGTTCTTTACTACGACCTAAGATTCCTTGAACATAAGGAAAATAGAAATAATACTACATCACGAGTTTCATTTAATTGTCATAATTATTTGTCATCTTTGTCCTACACACGCACATTGTTTAGCGCCGCTCGGAAGAATAACCCGCGAACAGCTGACAAGACATCGCCACTGGGGGTAAACACCGCACTCCGGGCAAGTACTGGATGTATTAAAAAGAGTTATGTGAAATATTTTTTTTGCACTCAATCAGAAAAAGGGTTCATTTTACGCTTTCCGACTCCATTTCTATTCCCGAACACCGTGTATATGTGTATATATATATATATATATATATATATATATATATATTCTAAATAATATATCTGAAAACTGTACACAAAAAAGTAATAGGAAATAAGAAAACAATTTAAAAAAGTTGTAAATTATCTGACTCCAAAAATTGCACTACTTTCAAACAACATTGTACATACATAATAAATATATTATCGTCATAAACATCCATCACGAATTCTTTTTAACCTCATTATCTAACAAAGACATACACTTTCAAACCAAGCTTCCATAAACCAACTCGAAACATCTAAAACAATTATCCACTTAACGATCTTCGACACGAACCGGCGAGCGAAATGACACGCGGCGCCCGTTGCCACAGCGAGCTGCCTAAGAAATTCCGCGCCTTACGTAACCACTTAGCGAGTTTGATTTTATAACCCGACTCGACGCTTCCGGTTATTTGAGCGCGTGCATTTTGAGGGCGGGAAAACAAGGCACAATTAAAAGTACTGTAAGGCATTACCATTCAAAGTGGCGTGATTATATAATGACTGTGCGAGTTATCAATTGTGGGCGCAGACGAAGGTTGAAATGCGATTATTGTTGTGACTTTGTTGTGGTTGATATTCATGTTTAAGGTAACTTGGTTTTTAACCATTTAATCTGAAAGATTTGCTCATCAATTATCGTTGATTGTATTTTGTTTCAACTTAAATGTTTTTAAGCGAAATTGGCATATAAAAAATATATTATATTATTTTCGATGTACCAATCGATTTAGAAAAACTCTGGAGATAAATATTTATCTTCTTTTTAGATTATAGTACTTGTTTATATTGATTCATGTTATCGTCTAATCAAAGTCAAAAATAAAATTTAAAAAAACAATGTAACTTATACTTTTAAAGGTAAAATTTCTTGATGAACTCGTAAAAGAAGCAAATATGTTGACTTAACAAAAATAAAGAAAGAAATTTTACTTTGCTATCCGATGATAGCAAAGTAAAATTTAGGAAACGTGTTTGCTAAGAAAGTGCATTTACAGCATCTAAATATCTCATCTCAAAACTAAAATAAGCATCGAACTATTTCATTGGCTCAAAACGATCATGCTATTAAATTGCTTATACGTTTTTCTATAATTCGTCGTTTTAAACCTGTGAAAGCTACATAAAAAAATACTTGTGAAGCATTTGTGTCAAAAATATATAAATAACATCTGCACATAAATAACATATCTTTACACTTGTGACGTCCTCTTTCAGACAATGTAAGTATTTTGATCTATTTTACATCAGAGACTTAAATAGCAATAATAATGTAATAAGAAACTATTTGATTGGTTAATACAACTGCAAAACTACACTATTTTTTTTTAAATAAGAACTAAACATAGATAAGTAATATAAAGCACTATTTTTACAACGATCCTGCAATTCAACAAACATAGACATGTTTATTATTGAATTCAACCAAGCAGACAAATTGCAAATGGTGATTCGAATGTCATGTTAATGAATACGTTCTGTAAACAACAGGTACTAATTAAAATGAATTTATTTTTTATCAACGGTTTCCAAATAAATCTATTTGTTTAGCTTACCTCTATTCAAAGCTGGGATAATTTTCAACAAAAATCCTCTACTAAAGTTAAAGTAACCTTTCAAAAAGATTCACCGACAGTCATAATTTCATTTGTTTTTCTTGAATGTCTTATTTTAGTTAAGGAAGTAAGTAGACATCACTGGAATTGGATCTGTAGAATAAAATACATATTAATACGTGGTTTGAAGACAGCTTAAAAATGATCCACCACCGAATGTTGATCACCGTAACCTTCGCTCTTATTAGTGGGCACATTGTCTTGATGGACAGGGAACTCCCGCTCACAGTTTTCCTGGCGTTTTTCTTGATCGTCTATTTATTAACTCCTAGGTATAATTATTTGATTTCTCCTAGTATAAAACATTACTCAGAAAATGAAGCTAATACTAATAGCTCAATTTTAAGAGTAATTTGCCAAGATCATTCTGATATTCACCTAGACGATCGCACTAACTTCTGCTTGTGACTTAGCATATTTCCAACATGGATTGCTGCTTTGTCTTGAAATAGAAGTAGTGAAGTTTTATCCTTAGTAATTAATTATGTTGTATCAGTTGAGTAAATTTTAGACAAGATGTTAATATATTGAGTCACCTTTTCTTGTGAATCTCCATGGCATTTTCGACTTCCGTTATGCCAAGGATTTTTTCATACAAATATACAGTTTCCCAGAAATGTACTTTAAATAGTACCATATGAGTATTTAAAGTACATTTCGCTCGAAATTTGTTTACACTTCCTTCAGATAGCCTTCTGACTAAATATATAATGGTGAACAGTTTGTTTGCCAACTACAGCTGTAAGAAAAATTCATCAATTTTATTTTTTTCCATATACTATAATTTTAATTTTAACAAAATATTAAAATAACAAACTTAAGTTCCTTCATCACTTAATTAGAATATGCATAACATTGTGAAAATAACAAAATTGCATGTACTATAGAATTGGTGAATCAATTGCAACGTTCCTAATTGGGTTCTATTAACAAATATGTATACAATCTTATATTAGTTTAAGAAACGTGATGTCATCTTCTCTTCTTCTTCTCTTTGTCACTTAACTTCTGTTCGCAACAAAGTTTGAATTGGTATTATCACCTTACTATTAATAACATTAATTTTATATTAATAGGATTTCATTATCCGGGGTGTTAAAAATAGAACAATGATATACAATCCCCTCCCTAGGTCTATTAATGGAAATTTTACGTGACATACGTTTTTATAGCTGGATACTATGTATTATAACCAACTTAGCAATTTTAGCTGTAACATATCGACTGAATAATTATGTAGGCATGATAACCATAATTAGAGTAGCGCCAGTCGTTTACGATACATCGTAATATTTCCTGCATGCACGTGGGCTTTACACAGATAATAATGTAATTATCGTAAATAAACTTATATTTATAAATATAAGGCTGCCAATTGACGTCACTACACTGAATATTTGTTCCATAAGTAATATACCGGAAAGTTTCTGATAGATTATGACATTTACATTATTTTTCCAGTTTCTTTGACACATTTAAGTGTTCTGATATTTCATATTAAAGTACCGTATCGAAATACAACTCTACTTCACAATTAAATGAAACTACGTGATGTAGTATTATTTCTACTTTCTTTAATTTCTTTACCACGACCTAGGTTAAGTTGTATTACAACATCTTCAGGTGGGATATTAGCAAAGATCTTCCAATCTTTTAAACTAATCTCTAAACTAATCTCTAAACTTTTAGTTTCATTTAATTGTTAATAATGAATTTCTACAAAATTAACGCCAAATATATTCAACAACTCTACTTATTTGTTGATACGGGAGCTGAAATATAGAAAATTATAATTTCCTTTAACTCTGAAGGGAATGTCTATATTTTTAAGTCGTAGTTTATTCATCTACCTAAAACGCACATCAACCTTATACACCATAATAATTGGACTAACGGTTTTTGGCGTATTTACATTGATTAGTAAAACATTTATAAAATTGTTTTCGTAGTTTCCTGTTGATAATTAATTAATGTGATTTTTAATTTAAATTGCAGTATTTTTTGCATTTCATTATTGTTTATTTATACCGTTTGTATTTTTTTGTATTTGCTCCTGTCCAAAATTATGGATAAATCTGTAAATTGGAAATGTTTTTATAAGAATAAATCTATAATGACCTGGAAAACGGAAAAAATTTTAAAATTTCTAATTTATCAAATTATTTTTATATTAAAAGGGTTGAGGAATATAGGTTTTGCATCGTCACGCTACGATTTATAGGAGTAGAGCAGTGTAAAAAATGGCAAGAATCAGGGTAACTGCATAAATAGTGCAAGATGGAGAAAGATAATTTACTTACTGACTGATCGTCATGGGTATTCTTGCAAAATATAGTCCCAAACCCGATGATGAACATCGCTTGGCGAACAGATCGGAGAGTTATTGAAACGCAGGCAGGGAGTAAGCAACATAATTTAAATAATTTTACGATGCTGAAACCAAAGGGCACAGCTGTAAACCAATGGACTGCCTTTAAAACGAAATATTTTTTTGATAACTGAACAAATGAAATTTGGCATTCTTAAATCTCTCAAGTTTCATACTAATATAATGGTTCATCATATTATGTGGGCCCTGCTTTATTGGAGCTTTTCCTGGTTAGCTTTTTTTACTTCTACAGGTAATGTAAAATAGAAATTATCTAGCGGTTGTTACACTTAAAATTCTAGTGATACATACATGCTTAAGGAAGAACATTTTAACTGTTTGTCCTATTACAGGAGAGTGTAAACAAATTTTGATATATCATATAGGGTTCACATTTCTATATATCTTTTGAAATAGTTAAAAGTGCTATGATGCGTAATGATTAGAGTCTTCGAAGTTGGTAATAAAAACTACTGTTGAATATATTTAGCGTTAATTTTGTAGAAATTCATTATTCACATTTAAATAAAACTACATGATATAGTATTATTTCTACTTTCTTTAAGTTCTTTACCCACGACCTAGGTTTCGTTGTATTACATCTTCAGGTGGGCTATTAGCAAAGATGAAGATATTGTAATACAACGAAACCTAAGTCGTGGTAAAAAACTTAAAGAAAGTAGAAATAATACTACATCACGTAGTTTCATTTAATTGTGAATAAAAACTACCTTAATACACAAATTAATTATCCTTTGACTAAGAGTGGACTAGAATGAAATGCTGAGGTGTAGTTACGTGTTGTACCACACTTTAATGTACTAATCTGGTCACAAATTTGACGTCTTTCTATAAATTAAAAACTAGAAAATAGCATTTCGTTCCATTTTAAGAAAATTTATTTAGAGCTTGTCGTTTTATTGTTAAAAATTTCAAGTTATATTTTTTACTATTTTATTTCCCACATTATAATATTAACAAAATAGCCCGCGATAAATGTAGTTTTGAAATTTTATTTTAATTTTTTTATTTGAAAATTTATATATTTAATGCAAAATGAATTTATTTTACATTAACTTGAGGTGGTAAAAGAAATAAACGGACATTATTTGTTAAAATCCTTTGCGAATTAAATATTATTAGGACATATTCCTCTCGATGTTTTCATCGGTAGAAGAGTGCAGTCTATTGCTACCACTGTACTTCTCATACCAGCTATTCTGTGAAATCCACTCATTAGTTCAACTTGTTAACCTGTTTTTGTGGCATTTTTATGCAATGAACAGCTTTTCACACCAGGGCAATACTATTTGTCGGCATACATTCGTGATCGATCGTTGGCTAAATTCATATAGGCCGTTTGAGTCATGTAAGATTAATAAATCTTGTTTTTATTACCTATAAGTCACTCGTTAGATAATTAATAAAAATTGTGTTTATTACCAATAACCCAAAATTAATACTTTTTTTTTAAATTACAATCTAAATATGATCCCTAAAGATGTTTTTGCATACAACATTGAGTAACCACGCTCTTAGACCATTTACACTTGAATTGCTGGGCTAATGTCGCCATTTTAAAGGTAATGATTATTCATGACATTCATGACAGAAACCATATTATAAATAGACTACGGAAATTTTTTGGAAAATTTACTACGTTTAAATTTACTTTGCGCGTCTTGCGTCATGTTTTATTTAACTAAATTTACGATGTATGTTATTTATGTCTTTTTGGGACGATATTTTGTTTTATGTATTTCTACCGATAATGTAATAAAGAGATTTTTACCGGTTTGTGACGTTATAGTAAAATTGTAATTTTTTTTCTCTTTTCTTATCTTTTTATTCATCTTTCTACGTATATCGCCCAAAAGCTAAAATATAAACACAATTGACTAAAGTAAACGTGTTACATGAAATGTAGATAACATTTCATGTAACACGTTCGACTAATATACATCAGCTGTTCGGCAGCCGCCATTTTTCCCCTGTTCCGTCCTTACTCTATGCTTAATGTTAGCACTTCGGTAGATTAGCGGCGAACTAACTTTCCTACGGCCGTTATACCGCAGTTTAAGCTATGCCGTGTTATTGCTAATGTTTCTAACTGTATTGTGTTTAACTGTGGACTAATTTTTAATCTTCTTTATTGCTAAGGCCTTTATTATAGATAAAAAATATGAATGACAAAAATATAGTTGTAACTCAATACAACTAATAAATAACTCACAGTATTCTTTCTGGTATGTTCCAATATTAATTTTCGTAACACTAATATAACTAAAATGTAAATGTTATATGTGATATATAATGACGAATAAAAGTAACAGGTGATGTATTGATCAAACAAACAAAAATAAAAAAATAATGAAAATTAATTAACTTACAAGAATGTCGCATGTACTAATGACATGTTTCAAACACTTTAAAAATAATTTATTAGAGTATCATGTTTGGAAATATACGTAGGGGTTTTTATTGTTTAATCTAATGAAAACCTTTCGAAAATATTGGGAAAACCCTTGAAGTAAGTATGAAGATTTTTAAAAATTAAATTACGTTATTTTATGTACTTGAAAATATAACCATACTAGCTTTAGCTTGTAGCTTTACTCGCCTAAGATTTTAAATCATAAACCATAGTGCCAAAATAGATTTGAACCGGACATTCAGTATAGCATTATCTATCGAAAAATATTTTATACTTATAAATAACTTTATTTATAAAAATAAGCTATTTATAGAAATAAAAGAATATAATCATTTTCAACCAACCATAACAACGGTTTGTTGGTCTAGGGGCATGATTTTCGCTTAAGGTGCGAGAGATCTCAGATTCAAATCCCGGACGAGCCCAACTATATTTATGTGGTGACACTTTTAATATATTGAGACAGTTTAATGCAATACACTGATATAAACCAGCTGACCGAAATAAGTCGAAAAGAGCCAACAAGACGCGAAGCCGGCCGAATTAAATAGAAAAGAACCGATAAAACACGAAGCTGGCCGAATGGACAGATGCGTCTTGCTATCAAAACATTTTAACTTCCATCTGAATATGCCATTAGATGATTGACATAAATGTTTAGTGAAAATAGTACACATCTTTGTAATCGAAAAAATTTAGAAAATATTTGGAAAATAAGAATTTTCAAATTGAAGGCTACGCTCACATAATGTATTTCATTTCAACGAGATGCTCATATATTGGTCTCTCCTTTACGTGACATTGGAAATAGAACAGATTCTGCTAAAGATGCAACCATGGAATCGAAATCGTAAATCGACTTATGTATTCAACCTCGAAATTGGACTTTTATTTTCTTTTTAGACGCAGCAACGCACGGCACCATTTCGATAAACGCACAGCGGCGCCCCATTTGCGTAAAAGCAAACAAAATTTAAACGCATTACTGTATCTTTTAAACGCAAAGCGACTCTTATCTTCGTCACGAGCCCATAACTACCGCCGCCTAACTAACCGCCGCTGACTTTGCCTGCAACAGTTTGTGCAAGTGAATTTGAAAGTAACCTACTAATGGCTGAGAATACGCGTGCGATTCAAATTTTTGAGATGAGTGAAACAATTCCCTCATTACATTATCCCCGCTTCAATTTCATAATTTGCTTTGTATAAAAGTGTAGCAGACTGAGGTTCATTATGCAGTCCTACACCGGTGGTCTTTCAAGAGAAATACACAGACGATCATGTTGGCTAAAGTACGTGGTATACAATTATTGTTACAGCAAAACTGGCGCAACCGCAGTTTCATTCGTAATGCTTTTGAGCCAGTTTCGTCGGAGATCATCAACTTCAAGGATTAAATTCATTTCAAACAAGAGTGATTTCTAATATATGTTTATATTTCACACAATAGTGAAGTATTAAAAACTTACTTTGTTAGTGCTAAAAAATTATTTTTCGTGACAGGTTGTGGTTCTCTGCGTGGTGCTGGTGGCAGCCAAGGCTGGATATTTGGGACATTCCTATGACTCTGGTGACTACGGACACGTTCAAGGAGATGGTGGACATGATGTGCACGTAGATGAATACGTAAGAATATTTCGAATTAAACGCTGAATATAGTTTATAATAAAAAATTCGGTTGAAATATTTCTTCAGAATTTACTTGCTGTCTTGTACAGGGGTAGATATCATTGAAGACTCAGTCTTTTTAATTTCACTGTAATTATTATTCATGTTATACTAAAATATTTGTTTTCTTTTTTTTTAAATTATGTGCTCATATAAAAGCATGTCTCTTGTGAGCAACCTTAAATAGCGGAAAGACAGATACATTCTACTTACCCTTATAGCACTATATAATTTTACTTGCGCCCTGCTTTTGTAGGTTTTCTAATAATAGTATAATCTTCTCCCTTTACGATATACTTTAAATTTTGCATATTTTTTTTAATTTTAAAAGGTAATAACTGTTTTGTGACAGTGTCAACTTTTCCATCATCAATTGATTTTAAAGTAGGTTAAGTATGTCATTGATCAGCAATTTTGTAAACCTTACCTAAAGTTCAGCTTCCTCAAATTAATAATTCATATTCATCGTTTATAAGTTATTCATAAAAAAATTATGAGTGATTAAAATTACTTATAAATTTTATTAGTACAATGTCGTCGCTGTCGTAACCGTATGTCTATAACTTTATATATTTAGAATTTACATAGTTTAAATAGATATAAACGAAAAACTGACAATTTACATAATTAGGATCGAATTAGATATTATTCTTTCGATGGTCTATTCATAGGCTCATCCCAAATACAACTACGAGTACTCAGTATCGGACCCACATACCGGAGACCACAAGAGCCAGCACGAAACTCGGGACGGAGACGTCGTTCACGGCGAATACTCTCTCCTGCAGCCTGATGGCTCCTTCAGGAAAGTCTCTTACACTGCCGATGACCACAATGGGTAAGATTAAACTTTTCGTTTATGTTGTAAGAAATAATTTAGTACGCATTGTGAATTCAGATTGGAATGTACTAAAATATTTCATTTTTAAAATAAAATTAAAATATTTCTTAATAATGGGAATTTATATCCTAATCTCTACGTCTATGTGAGTATATTTGATTTTTGTTAAAATTATATTCATTTATTTTATTATTGATAAACTACTCAGGGTTTCGCAACCATTTTGTTAACATTCTCAGATATTATTTATATATTAGAGATAAAATCTACTGGGTCGCATACAAAATATATAGTAACTTCCAAACTAAGTATTTTTCACCAGTTTAACTACTGAAAAATGATAAAACGTTATGCGCATTTCGTTGATTCTCAATATCTTATGGTTTTTTATTCTGTTTGTATGCGGAAAAGATTTACTGTTGACCTAATTTGTAATTTGAATATATATATATATATATATATATATATATATATATATATATATATATATATATATATATATATATATATATATATATATCATGTTATTTATTATTACCGTGTATACATATTATAAAAAAATTAAAGATTAACGCATGAACCATCTGATACTAGTATTAATTACAAAATTATATTTTTTCCTAACCTATGCCATGTTTAACCCTTTTTACAATACAAATTTAATAAAAGTTTAATAAAATAAAATAAAAATAGGGTTAGAAATAAATAAGTAAAAAAAATTATGGGAAAAGTGGATCTCTTAAGTTGCTAAACGCCTTATCCACCCGACATCACTTCCGAAACTTTATATACCATTAGCGCGTTTTTTCGCACTGTTTGTTCGCGTTGTTTCGCAATGGGTGCACAGGAATTAGCGATACTAAAGTTTGTATTAGAAATTCTATTCAGTTTAATTATCTTTTGCAAACTTGAGAAAAAATGCAAAAGTTATGACTTTTTTACATCTTGATTGTGCAATATTTATATTATACTTTTAAACGACCCAATTTGACGAGCCCTGGCACGCGATCAGAGGGTATATATCAAAACTTAAATAAATATTCTAAATATCATCCTTGTGTCATTTTCTTGGAGAAAATTGGCTAAAAATATTTATCAAGTACAACTGAACGAGGTCTATCAACCTTAACTATATAAGTCTTACAAAATTGTATACATATTAGACTACACAGTTGAGTAGATAATGACTACCCAATTGTATGTTACCGACCCGCTTCCGCTACGCACGCAGTATTTGTTACGCATGTCGAAATGTTTCGTCATTGCGTATGGAGGTATCTCAAAATAGACCATATTAACTTTCGAATATCTCCGACTTATATTTTACTTCCATGTTTGAATCGTATTGTGAAATATAATTAAAGAGTCACGTAAGTTAGTACCCCACATCGTTTTGCGATCGATTCGGAAAAATCTCGTCAAGATTTGTAATTTTTCCACTTAAACGACTTATATCCCATTTACATTTAGATTTGAAAACAGTATTCACTGTAAGAATTCCTTCTAAAATTTATTCAAATCGACTATTATAATAAATTATATTCCTTACAAAAATTAACAGGAATCATGTTGTATGCGATATATGTAAAGATCTACACATGCATTTATGCCCATACATATAGTTTAAAAAATTAAGCAGCTATAACTCAAACTATTCAGGGCACAGTTCATATTATGAAAACTCTCACTTTTTTCAAGCGCTGTAATGACTTTAATTAAAACTATTCATGGGAATTTACTCTATACAATGATTACGTAAACTTAGTATTTCTTTTGTGTCATTTGGAAAGTACTAATTTTTTTTTAAACCTTATACTTTTCCGGTACCGATATTCATTCTTTATTGTTAATTTTATCAACTGACAAGTTGGAGAATCGCATATATTTCCAAAACTTAAATTGTACACTATTTAAATTTTGAAATTCTCTCATATATCCACATTATATGTATAATTTCTTACGTATAGAGTTTTTACGAAAATGTATTTTCTATTACAGAACGTTAAACCGTGACAGAACGTTACACTAAGAGTACGATCTGGCTTTCAATTGTCTCATAAATGGCTTTTGAAAGAAGAATTTTAAAAGTAACTTAACATAGAAGTTTATAATCCCAATAATTAAAACATTACGATTTTAAAATTCAATTCGTTTTGAGGAGAATAGTTATTTATTTAAACTTATTTGAAAGTATTTTATTATTAAAATGCAATAGCAAAATCTGTCTAATTTTTATAACTTATTCAAAGAACATATTATAAATTGTGATTTAAATTGAAATACACATCAAAACCTTGTATTACGTATGACACGTCTCTGTGATATAATAATTTTTCTTGAATGAAAATTTGAGACTGTTCAAAGTCCTATCATATTCTAACAAGGCATATATATATATATATATATATATATATATATATATATATATATATATATATGTGTATATATATATATATATATATATATATATATATATTCAAAGTGCGTCATTTGATCCAAATGACATTTGAATAAATTACTCAGTTCTTACTTGTATTAATTCACAAACCTGATACCACTTCCGTTATCGATAGGTTCAATGCTGTGGTTCACAACTCGCCCCCGGCGCACCATGGAGGCTCAGGACATGAGCACTACTAGAAGCTGATTGATCTCAACCATTTAAAATGTCCTATCGTAGGATGTACTGAATATAATTTTGTGTTTTTATTTGTTATGTGTGTGTAAGATTGTACATAAATGAACTTGGTATTAAAATAAGTTTTTTTAAAATGATCCTATTTATTTTATTATATCACCTATATCTACTGGTTATTTTAACATTACAGCAAATATTGTAAGTTAAGCGTAAAGTTTTCAGGAGTAAAGTAAAACGATTTAGGTATATAATATTCATGTTCATTTACTTTTTGTAAATATCCTTCCTTTATTTCAAAGTGAATGTATTTTAACCCACTAAAGCAATAAACGAAATTTTTTGGGTAAACTCGTCAAAGGAAATTTTCAGTTGCGTAAAGGATTCGTCTTCTAATTAATACTGACATAATTATATGTGAATGTATACTTCATTATAAATTGTAAAATATATCGAAATAAAGTGCACAGTTAACTGAACAAATTTCTTTTAAACATGAGCTTCTAATAAGCTTCTAGGCAAGGCACAATGAAGTAATTATGGATATGTTAAGAAATAGAATATGTTTAATCATTTTCATCAAAAATAATTCTCTCAAGTTTTATTTTCTTGATGATTGTCTTCAAAAGAGCCCACGATAAAAAATTGTAATTTTTTAATAACATTACTTCCAGATTTGTTTTTTCTGTACCGCCAAACTTAAAGTGTTATATAAAGGATAGAAATAATCAATTCAGTTTTAAACATGAGTTATAAAAATGTTCTTTTTCGTCCACGGTTTATCAAAATAAGGTTTTACTTATTTTTCTACCGTCAGCCATCGTTTTATAAACATTTTTATGCGTATTTTCTTCCTGCAGGCTGTGCCTTAAAATATAATAATAATATACGGTTAAAGAAGTAAAGGTATAAACAAATTATAAAACAAATATTTCAAATGTAAAAGCTTTGAATGGATGGATGACGCGTGTTTTTTATTCTATAACCCCGTAATTTCTAAGGGGATTCACATACAATTTTCCATCCAAAATAAATTACAGCCTGGATTAATACATCGGCTACTTTTTTTTTATATTTTATTTTTAAAATATCATTTAAATCTGAAGTATTTCCTGAGGGAAAACATCCATTTTTATCGTGTTCATTAAGTTTCCAATGTAAAAGATAGAGAGGTATTGGGACAAATCTAGATAAATCATAAAAGCCACGGACTAAAGCTATTTATGTAATATATTAATAAGTATTGTACTTTTGTGAATGTTAAATTGCATTATTAAAATAACATTAATATATTATCACTAACTTATTATCATCATCATAATTGTTAGTTAACACAACCAATCCACAGAGTAATGAAATATCTCATTATTATTTCATACTTAATGTCTAATGAGAAACAATGGTTCATCAGATAACATTTAGTTTCTCATGGTATAATTTAGTCACACGAAACTTTGATAATTTTTCATTACTCAATGTCCCATTGCAACAGTATAATTATTTTCCTTTAACTCATCAGGAACTGTAATATCAAGGTTAAATTATGGTAAAAATCTTGCAATAACTACATTTAGTAAAAAAATAAAAGTCCATTTTTCTATCACAAATAACGTTTCCTTCTTTTTATTTAAATTAATTTCTTATATAACAAAAGATTCTGAAATTATTTTTTATTCGTTTTTTGTTTCCTCCCTAAAAAAGTACAGCTCAAATTCTTTAGCCCTATTTGAAAGCTGGAAGGTTTTGTTTTATCTTTTCCTTCGAGTATTTTTAGGGTAATTTATAAAAAACAGCGTGAAAAATGGGTAATTTATTTTTTTTTTCATTCCTCTGGACTATATTCCTCCGGAAGTATTAAATTCTTATGTAATAAAATTCATGTCTTATAAAGAGCCATAATTCAATAGAAATACTACTTAAACTATAAATTTGTGAATGCGGGTGGAGAATTTGAGCTCCAAATTTTTTCAAAAAACAGAAAATATATATTTCTTCTTTTCTTTTTTGCTCATTTCTTTGCAGGATCTGAATTAAGAGATTAAGGATGGTATAAAATAAGAAAGTTTTTCTTCTTGTCTTTTTTGCTCATTTCTATACAGGATCTAAATTAGGAGATTGAGGATGGTATAAAATAAGAAAGTTTTTCTTCCCGTCTTTTTTCCTCATTTCTTTACACGATCTAAATTAAGAGATTGAGGATGGTATAAAATAAGAAAGTTTTTCTTCTTGTCTTTTTTGCTCATTTCTTTACAGGATCTAAATTAAGAGATTAAGGATGATATAAAATAAGAAAGTTTTTCTTCTTGTCTTTTTTCCTCATTTCTTTACAGGATTTAAATTAAGAGATTAAGGATGGTATAAAATAAGAAAGTTTTGTATAAAGTAAGAAAGGCCAAATTTACAAGCCACTGAAATTTTGTAATTTATAAAAAAAAATTTCGTCAATTTTTCTCTTTCAATAATCTTTGCTTTTGTATTATGACATACTTCTTTCGTGTTGATTACTCATTTTTATAAATGGTCTTGTCTTCTTATGACTTTATAATAAAAAAATGTACTTGTACTTATGTATGCGCTTTAGAAATTATACTTCTTTGGCATAATATAATAATTTATTTTTTATTTTAGCACGCGAATAATTAATGGAAATAAAATAATAAAAGGATTGGAGAGTAATTATAGATACGGTTGTTAAAATCTAAATTTCATAATTAAATTCTTTTAATAACTAAAATCTAAATTTAATAATTAGTTGGTAATTAAATTTTAAAAAAATAAATATTCAATTTATTTTCTCATACAGAGTATTAAAAAAAATGTTCTTTTAACTAGAATTACAATCACTATCATTTAGTAAGTAAATAATAATAATAGTTACTATTATTATTATTATATAATTCTGGTTATTATTTATTTTTTTCATTATTTAAATTTTTTAAAGCAATTAAATTAAATTAAAATATTTTAAGAAGAAAAATTTAATTATTTCTAAAATTTGAATGTAATTTATTAATTTTGAGTATTCAATAAATAATAAAATAATAATTTATAATACAGATAAATACATATCGAAACTTAACCTGACGGGAAGAGGAAATACACAGGAAAATACAGGGAACCGAAATACACTTGGGGAAATACACTTAGGGAAATACTCCTTAGGGAAATACACTTATGATATATTTTAATAACTATCTTAAATATAGTATCAGTCACTACAGTCATGTAAATATATGTTTAGTGAGCAACGTCATCCTGCTGATTTTTGTTGCAGCGTGCGCGCGCATCGCGATCAACTTCATACTGCCCATATTTGTTGCATCGTGATCAACTTCATCCTGTCTATTTTTGTCGTATGGTGCGTGTGCATGCGCGTATATAAAATTTCACTCTTATCATTTTTTCACAACGCGCCTAAAGAATCATAACTTTTTAAAGTTTCCTTAATTTCACTTTTTCTCAGAATTCCTTTTTTTTTAATTACATTGATATTTCTCTCAATTTGTCGTTCAGAAATGGATTTTCGAAATCCCATGAAACCAAATATTTTTTTTGTTCCTTGTAGGCATTAATTATGTAAAATATATCTCGTGTAAAATACAATTCAAAAACTAGATATAAATAAATTTCTTACCTTCTACTAATGACTGTTTATAATATTTACCTTTATATTTGTTTCAATTCTAACTGATTATAAATAAGTCTTTACATGTTACTGAATTTATAAAATCATACTACGGACACTTTTTTGATTTTCAAAACTATATTACTTAATATAACATCAAATTCATTTTTATTCGTATACAGATTTCGTCAACTCAGAGTGATTATTATCAATCTTTTTCTTTCGATCAAAAACAAGATTTGTTATAGGTTTTATAACAGATACGCAGACCAATAAAATTATCCTACATATATTAACGATAAGTGAAAACGTAATTACAGTAAAACAGTAAATATTACCTTATAATTATTAAAACGTAAAAAGCTTTTGTTCATGAATAGTGTACAAAACAATTCCGATATTTTCCGAAAATTTTCCTTAAAATCTAGTTCAGAATAATTTAAATCTCAAGTCATCTTTTCCTTCCTACTTTTTTGTCCCCTGATGCCTTCCTTTAATAATTTTTGTCACTAGGTAGCTACATTCACCTTTTCATGCCACACCATACGATCTTGCCTTTTCAGGCTTCAAAAGAAGTTCTTAGAATCTTCCTCACTTGTCTTACCCAATTCCATTTCATAGTCATCAGTTGTCATCAAATTTACGGGTAATATTTCTCATGGACTGGACATAAGTAGCGAATAAAACCGATTTATCTAACGACAAAATTCGCATTGGTTACTGCAAACCTTTTCTTTATGTTATATACGTCCTTGTTATCTGGGCGATTTTATTTCATTTTTCAACTACTACATAAGTACCGACGGTATTTACCGACGGTAAGAACCTGTTTGACAAGGAAAATGCTTAAAGTTGCATTATGGGGTTTCCGCGCACGTTTTTAAACACGTTATAGACATTTAAAGATACGTAGTATTGTCATTAAACTACTGGCTTAGCCTGCGATTTCGCTCGCGAGTAATGAAAATAATTTTTTTTTGGTTTTTTTTCTCTCTTATATGTTACTCCTGGGTATATACTATTACCATACCAAATTTCATCCAAATCCGTCCAGTATATCTTGCGTGTTACCCGTACAAATTAACACACAGACAGGCAAAAATTGTAAAGGAAAGTTTTTCTGACTTCTTTTATTATTTTATACGCTAAATCAATCACTTTTTTTTAAATATCTTCAGCGTACAGAATTAACTTTGTTGCAATTTTATTATATTTTATTAAACTATTTGCAAAAATTAATTTTTTACATTAATTTTTTTTTTTAATTTTTTACATTATAATAATTTTTTACATCAAAATATTAATTTTTTACATTAATTTTTTTTATTGCCTATCAAATCCTTCGTAGGCCTAAAGTATGGTACATACTTAAAAAATTATAAGGTCCAGGATAATCATTATAATTTTCCTCTAATCTCCTAATCAAATTTTGAAATATCTTAAAATTTAAAATTTAATTATTTTTAAAATTTAAATGAAAACTCAGCATACAATTTAATATAAACATATGTATAAAATGAATTGTTAAATTTAGTAAAACAATCGAAATAAAGTTTTCTTCATGATTTTTGCCTAAATTGTTTCGAAAATGAGGTAGTAGGAGATGCTGTATTTTTCCATATTTTTTTAAATATTTTTTTAATCTGCAGTTTAATTGTGAAAAATTATTTTTGTACTTTTATAACATACCCTTTGATATAATATTCCATATGGTATTCATATAAAAAAAATTGTTTCAAGATTTTTATATACTCCCTCTTTAATTAAAATATGTATATTTTTTTAAAAGTTAGCTAGTTCAAATAATGTAGGTTAATAATATGTATCACTACGTCAAATTCCTAAATCGCACGGTTAAATATAAATACGGTTACGGTTAAGGAAAAATATAAATATATTACCAACTATATGCACCAATGTTTTTACGTCTACGAAAGATCGTAGGCTTATGAACATGTTGCACAATTTAAAAATTATGACATGTAGACTTGTTGCTACAAACCTTTGCCTGCGCTTCGAAAAATCCATTTTTTTAAACTTCCAATTTTTTGCTTAGTAATTTGAGAATTAAAGAAGGGGGAACATTTTTTATATTTTTCATTATATATCTGAAGACATATTGCCAAAAATTATATTCTGAAGATATACTACCAAAAATTATGGAAAAATATTTTTGTGACCCTTATAAATAATATCCCTTTGAAATAATATCCCTCATTAAATATAGAAATAAAAATATTCGTAAACTTAATATATTCATAAACTTAAAATCCTCAAGCAAATATTTTTGGGTTTTCTCTTGAGATATAAATAGGTAATTACATTTTATTACTATGCCAAATTACAAATTTCTACATCAAGCGGTTTCTGAGAAAAACAGCTGTGACCGACAGATGGACAGGTACGTGAGTATTTTTATAAAGGTGCCGCCGTTTTTCCTTTCAGGGTACAAAAACCTAAAAATAATGAAAAGAAACTGTCCGAAACTAAAGTATAGCGTGATCTTCTAGCAAAAACGAAATAAGGTTTAACGTATTTTTTATACGATGTTATCTATATAATATATATTATTAACTGATTTATATGTCCTTTCTAACTACGACACATGAGAAAAAATAAATAATAATTACTTAACGCAATTTTTGTTAATAAATGAACTAATATGTAAAATCAAATGTATTACTTCTGAAATAAATATTTATCAAAAAGAAATGGATTTTTGGGAAAATGCTATAAGTATAAAGAAGCGTTGGTTGGAGTACAGTTTAGGGTATTTTTATTTTTCAATGAGTGACAGATAACGTACCGATAAGTTAAACGATAAGTTTTAACAATTAATTATTTATTAATAAATTAACGATAAGTTTTAACAATTATTAAGGTAACAATAAGTTTTAACAATTTAATAATAATTTTTTGCCATGTGTACCTTTTGATTTTTTACATTTGTGTACTTTTGTGTTCAAAAAAGAATTTCTAGCTAATTTTTTTTAACCTTAGAATTGTCCTCATTTTCAAAATATTAAGCCAAATTTGTCCATCTACGAACTTAACTTAGATTTTCATCAACACTGTGTTGTATCATTTTCAACCTGATCCAATAAGAAATATTGTTTCCAGAGTATACATAATATTTATGAATGATCTATGAAGATATTATAAAATCACCTCAAAATTCAAATCTGGAACTCCCCAAAAGGTGTATTACTGCAAAGTACTGCAAAATACTAAACTACTGTATTACATGAAAACAAATAAAAAGTTACCGTAAACCTCGATCGACAAACAAATTACTGTTGCGATACAATTACGTATAGCGCATATCGCAATTAATGATCTATATACAAAATGGGCTGAAATTATAGCTACTCATAGCAGATAGTGTATAGTCGGTAAGGTAGTAAAACTTGATCTACATACAACGCTAATTACACGACCCGACTACACATCTTGCTTACATTGTACGCATGCGTAACTGCGAAGATTAAACGAACAAACGTAAGAAACGTAACATGGTTACAACGCCCGAGTGCTCTACGCAATTACGATAACGGCGTACAGTCTCTCGTAAAACGTATATGATATGAACAGTTTAATCAGCAGTAACTTGAATATCTCGATCCTTAATAACGTATATTAATTTATTTTGAGTGTAGCAATCGTAAAAAGTGTCGCTTGTATCAATTTTATTAAGTTATTAAAATGTTAATTTATTTTATGAATCTCATGATCCCGGTGTGATATTCCGGCATTGAAAGTAAAATTATTGAATAAAATTTAATAAAAAATGTTATTTTATTAATTAAACTGACTTTAATGGAATAAATCTTCCTAAAACATAGAAATATAAATATTTTTAAATGTTCTTCATCTGTTTATTGATTTTGGGAATATAACCAGTTTTACGTAAAATGAATATTGAAAGTTAGTTTTCTTGTATACCTTAACAGCGTAATGTTCTTTCAAACATATAAATATTTGTTTGTAATTGAGATTGGTCAGGACTATTTTAAAAAACGTCTTTTCCACTGATATGGTTTTTTTTTCTTTTCTACTTTTCTTTGTTAATTAGTTTTAGTTCAGTGGTTATGTTAGTTATAGTGACATAATACCAATAGAAGAACAAATGAAAATCCTCTACTTTTGCTTAAATTTCCCTTATTGTGGGAACTCTCTTAATTACACACATGTGTAACTGAATATTACCATTAGTAACTTTAATTCTTTTAATAAAATCACAACGTATTTACGTTATAAAAAAGAAGTTAACAATATGTCGGAAAACTATTTCAGCGTTACACGTCAAAAAAATATGAGATAAATACAACATTCGATTCGTTAATGCCAAATATGACATTCGACTATCAAAAATAATAACTTTAATCGAGGCACAATATTTTAAAATATATTATTTCAGCGCCAATATCATTTGCCGAAATATAACTTAAATATGATTATATTTATAAAAGTAAAAATATAAAGTAATTTTGATATTGCAAATGTAAATAAAGATAAGAAGTCGTAAAATTGTAAGAAAGCATAGTATATGTTTTGTATTTTAATGACATAATAAGTTTAAATTGTACCTCTGAGATCCTTGCTTAGGTAAAGGGTCAAACATATATTGGTTATCGACCACGATACGATACTTCAGAAGTAAAGAGTAACAATCTCGTTACTAAAGTAGAGATTCTTCCTATTTGCTACGAACGAGATTTCTATCAAAACTGTACCAATATTTACATCAAAATTCTTAGAGTAAATCATTGTTAGATGAGAACAACGATAAGTTCGGATACTTGAGTGAGGCTATATAATGATTTTTGATGAAGAGAAGGATTAAGTGACTGAACGATATAGATAAAGTGCAACGAAGTAGCTGATCATATTTCTTGATAACTACGCTGATAGACAGCTTCTTGATAGATAAATGATTATACTCCTTGACAGATATTCAGAGAGATGACTTTAAATGAAACTGACAATTTACACTTGCAGACACCGTTTATTTATTATAAATAATGTGCATTAAAGTTGATGTGAAACAAAATATGTTGGATTCGGGAGTCTTCTAGTGAGCAGGAGCAGGTGGGTAAACAAGTTTTGCGATTTGTTCCGAAGCTTCGCGAAAATTCTTGTTTTGAATATAGATAAATTGTGTCTCGACTATACGAAGTCTTGAATATTTTTTGTGTGTGAGTAATTGCTCGCCCGAGTAAACATATTTAATGATAATCAAAAAGATATTGATCAAGAAACGTAATGTTCCATCAATTAAACAAAAAAAAATATTGAAGCGAAAACTTCTTAACGGACGTTTGGGATGGGGAGCTAACTGAGAAAAAGTGAAACGTCACGAACGTGGCAATGAAACGCTCCTCGTTGGCTAGGCAGCCCATATTGTTACTCGTATTTGTGAGCGAGACGGAATAAAACAGGAAAAAATGCAACAGGCAGCCCGTAGCGCTGCCTCTCTCCCACTTTTTTCTCTTTATAAATATACGTGTGTGCGTGTGTATATGTGTGTGCGTGTATGTATGTATGTGTGTAGGTGTGTACGTGTGTAGGTGTGTATGTGTGTATAGTTATTCCAACAAGAGAATGTACGTGCTTTCCGCTTTTTGTACTACACGCATACACATGTAGTAGGAAAAGGAAATTATATTCTTACGTGGATAGTTATTTGGTGTACTAAACCTATTTATGTATTTTAATTTTTTGTTGGATGTTTTTATTGCGTGATGGGTAATTGGAAAAGTATTTGTAAAAATGTCTATTATTCATGTTTGTATCGATATTACATTATATGCGATGCATAATAAAGCATCGCTTCTTTTGGGTGTCTCGTGAAACCTCAATTTTAATCTTACATTATTATCGCATAAATCCTTGTCAAACTAATTGAGTTTGAAATGAAATTTTTAGATTCAATAATCAATTACCGATGTTGATCATTTTCAATTTGTACTACATTTATACTTCCACCATTTTTTCTGAAAGCTCTGTAGCAGGTTTGCTACTGATTTTATTTTTATTATGTCATCAATGCAAACAAGTAAATTCATAGTATAATAATTATTTTCTAGTTTTCAACTTTTAAATGTTTTTTTTTATTACATTTTCAATTAGTAATAGTAATCTAACGATAAAAAAGTTTGCCTATATATATATGTGTTCGAATGGATATAACTCTAATGGAAAACTGCAAAAATTATTTACATCAGTTTTAAAAAGATTTGAAAGCATAATTCTGGAAACAACTTAGTTTTTCTAAAGTTATAATGATTTTGAACCTGTAGTATGTACAAGTATAAATGACGTATATCTAATGCTACCAGTATTCCAATACAGTGGAATCCAGAAATTTTCTTTTATGGAACCATATAGTCATTTTACTCTTTGATCAGTACCTAATATATTTTAGACATTTTGATTCTATTTCATAGAGCGCCATCTATGGTACAGTAGCAGAACCTATGATTATTGAAAGCTCTTTCAATTTAATGTCAAAGGACGCACGCTATGGTGACTTTATCAAACCTTTGACTAATTATATATGTTCATACTTTATTTTATTTTTTTTTAAACGACCTATCCACATAAAACCTAAAATGAAATGAGATCGTGGACCCAGCTACTTTGAATTAAAATATACTCCTAAAATTTCGTTTTGTCATTCAAAACAAATATGATCGCATAAATCCTACCGGCTCACAGGTTATTAATGTCAGTAATTAAAAGTGAGAATAAAGTCATAAAAATTAACTACCCAAAAATCGTATGTTAATTTTCTCAATATTTAAAATTAGTATACGAGTAGGGATCGAAAAATTCGCAACCCCACACAGAAATAATTAAAATATTTAATTCGTTCTACCCTCGTTATATTCCCTAATTCTTTAGCTGTCACTATGCAAAGTTTCATTATTATATTTCTTTTGGCTTCGAGATTGTTGTACTTTTTTAAATGATCACATATGATAGATATCTAGAATATAGTTGGAATGAAACTAAAAAATCAAAACTGATTTACATTATATGTCAAACAGGGTGATGATAAGAAAAGGTTAACAATATGTCCACAAACTATAAAAAAAAACATGAGGCAAATATTTAAATATGCCATTTGATTTGTTACTTAATCGATAAAACGAAATATATTCGATACTCGTAATTCACAAAGAATACATTATTTCAGTACCAAACGGCATTTGACTAATTTTTTTTTATTACTAAAATAGTATAATTAATAACAGTAAAAACGGTTGAAATAAATATATCGTACCTAGGACTTCGCACGAAAACGCCCCGTTCAAAACACAACTGGATTATGACGTCACTGGCCCGTATTCAGCATTCATTATAAGGGAGTTTATTGAATATGTTTAGTATCTTGTTAAATATTACGTTTAAGTTATATATTGCATATTATAATTTTCACATTTTTTCGTCTGGAAACTAAATTCATAATACCTTTTTCTATTTAATGAAAAAAACTGACACTTTTTGCTATTTAGAAGTTTCGGTTAATTGTTTGTTATATGCATTATTTTTGCCTCCCAAGGTTTTTTAAATCTACTCTACAATTTTAAAACATTTTTACAAAAAAATATCGACATCAGTCAAACACCCTATTTCATCAATTGATTTAGTATTTAAATATAGTTACATTTGTATCAAGTAAAGATATAAATTGAATTTATTATTAAAAATGTGAACAAAAATATGTAGTCATAAAATTGTAAAAAGGTAGGTATTGACATTAAATTTAGAAATGAAATCTAAAATATTAAATTTAAAAAGGTTTATATTTAAAAAGGTTTATAAGCTTTATATTTTAATATGACGATAAGTTTCAAATTGATCCCCTGAGTCATTTACTATACTTCCAATTATTGTAAGCTTGTTGTGCTTTTTTAAAAGTCACATGTGATGAGTTTCTAGAAAATGGTTCGAATGGAACATCGCGCCGTTATTAAGTACCTTTTGATAAAAGGGTTAATATTAAAGGCGATCTGCGAAGATCGTGATACCAAAAGGATATTTTCGTTCTCATATGATTGTGAAAAATGGTCAGCTGAGTTTAAACATGCTCAGCAGAGAATTGATCCTCCATGAAGGATGCCCGTCCATTTCAACTACTGAATAAAACGTTCAAGAAATCTGCAAATAAATAATAAGAGGCACTGCATTGAAAAATAGAAAAATTTTACTACCGAATTTAAAACGTTATTCAAAATGAACTGGTATTTTAAGGTGACTTCAAGAAAGTTCCTTTCACTTTAGCTTTCATCAAAGGATGACAAAAAATAATTTTAACGTAGAATTATAAAATCTGTTCACAAATATAATTAAAGTATTATGAAAACATTATCTGTATTGTATGGTATCGTATGGACACATGTGTAGTTGCTTCATGATAAACGTTACTGTTTGAAATATGTACGACTAATGTAATATTATATATAATGTAATATATATATATATATATATATATATATATATATATACATATATATATATATATATATATATATATATATATAACATGATTAAAAATGTTTATACATCAAGTTTCCATAGTATTTTCATTTATATATCGTTTCATTTAAGTAAATATCAAAAAGTACCATTTAATTTTGACGTGTAATTATATTACACAGAAGCTACAGAAGGAAATTAATTTCAAAACTCAATAATGTTGCCAATGTTATTTTAAATCTTTCATAAAATTGATATCGAAAATTGACCTTTGCTAGATACCCAAATATAAGTACTGAAAATATCAAGATAATTCTGCAAATTTTTTTTAAATGTAAAGCTAACATCATAATCGAATTTATCCAATATGTTAAATCGAATCTGCATTATTATTTTTTTTTAATTAAAATATAAAACTTTATTAAAATATAGCACTTATTTTATATTCATATACTTCTATTAGTTGTACTGACAAAGTTAATATGTTTGGAAAAATATTGTCAGTCGAAATAAATTAAAAAATAATTTTGGTCTGGCGATAAAACTATATTTAATGAGTAAATTGTAATGAGGTAAATTGTTTTGAAATAAAAAATATTTAAACTAATTGATTAAACAATTTTATGCTGGAGAAGATCTGCAGTAATCATAATATAATAGGAAATTTTAAGAAAAATGTCTTAAAACTGGTAGTTGAAATATTTTTATTACAAAACATAAAATCACAAATCATTAAATATGTCTGAAAGTAAAATTTAAAATTTGGAGATCAGTATTTAACTTTCTTATACTTACAACTTATTATTTAACTTTCTTGTACAGTAAAATATCATGTTTATTAGTTGAAAAAAAATTGTATATAATTTTTAAAAAAGTTGTAATATTTTATTGACAAATATACCTTATGATTATATTTGTATAATCAAATCAATCTTATTAATCGTTCTAAAAAGTTCTATCGGACAGAAAACTGCATTCAAATATGAAAGTTATGCATTTGTTATACGAACAAAAAGGTGTATACGCATAAAAAAATGCTTCTGTTAATTTTGTTGAGTTTAGAAAACGGCTTATGAAACTTTTCGATAATGCAAAAAGTAGTAAATGTTATTAAATATACCCTCATCAATAAAAAGAGCATTAAAATGAATACTTTCTCTTATAACGAAAAATTACACAGAAAATAATTTTAATATTTACATTTTAATCGTAAAATGTCTATACAAAGAGCATGTGTAAACATTGTAATATTTAGGATGTAAAATTGTTTTCCTTTTTCATATAGACCCGTAAAGAAGTCAGAAAGACTCGGTATGAGCTGAAAAAATATGGTAACATTGGAACCAAAATATATGTTATGTCAAATATTTTATGCAAACTGCAGTATTAAATCTGTGCTCGCACTCACTGTACCGCAAATGAACTGTTTTTAATGAATTTTAGCGAAATACGTAATTTACGTCATCACCGACTCCCTCTCGCGTTCGCTTTCGCGAGCACTGTGTATTGTACTGAATTAATTAATTTCACAACTAAACAAGAAACTTTATAAGAAGCGGTACGCTTAACGAACAATATCAGTTAGTGCGTTACTGTGGATCCAAAATAAACAACAATGTTCAAACACGTACGTAAATATTCGTTTTAAAAAACTCTACCGTCAAATGTATTTTTAAACTAATCAATAGTATAAATCAATTCATTAACTTTATTATTATCTACAGATTCTTCAAAAAAATTACTTTCATATTAAAAACTTAAAGCCCTATCCAGCAGTAGGTTCTATATTAGCTCCGTGATCAGTTGATATTGGTAATAAAAACTTAAAACTGGAATTAAGAATCACGAGAAAGTAAAAATCAACCGCTTAAATCGTTAAAATAAACAATTTGTAATATCCAATACATTTCCATGCAAAAGCGAAATTTGTGAACAATATAATTGTTATTTCCAATTACTTTCTTACCATTCCCTTTAGTACATTCTTCTAATCTAATTATTTGTAAATCTTGTTTAACTTTAAACAATATATAAAGGCGTAAACAAAATTTAATTAATATCCTCGTAAGATTTTCAAATAATTTATCAGAACTTCTATGTAATAATGAAAAGATATAAAGTCAAGTTATATTTAATCATCCCTACGTGAGAAATTTTAAAATATTATAACTTTTTTAATTTCTACTGTAGGTGAACGTAATTGAGGCAAATACGCCAATTTTATAATTGTCATAGTCCTAAACTACAGTCTTAATTATTCACACATATTCCACTGTTTTTCTCCAAGAAAAAATCGAGTGTTCTTATAGAATCCGCTAAACAAACGCAAGAGTTTCAACCAAAGTGGTATACAAATATATCAAACATAATATGTGATTGTATCAATTTCTGGTAATTCCGTTAATTCATTGCGTGGTCAAATTTACACGTTTTACATTTCTAGATCTTCCAGTTTTTTTTCCTCTGTATGTGCTCAGATGAATGTATTACTGCAATTATAAATTTATTACTAAATTAAAATATTTATTAAAAATAAAATAAATACCGCCATCTTGTAAAGAATCACAAAACTACTTTTTAATGCACTTAGATCACAAATAGTTATTCATTATTGTATCTGAATGATAGTTACTTGTAAATGAAACAGATGTCGCTGTTTAGTAGTTAGCCGGTACTAAAACTAAATAATAATCTGAATGTCTTTGTATTTATAAATTAGTTCGTTTTGTTGTTCTTGAGAATTGAAATCAATGAAAGAACCAATGCTCTGGGATAAAAAAATTTACACTTAATTATTAAGGACAATTGCAGATCAATAAATACTATAGTAATTCTTTCTTTAATAGAGTAATTATTTCTTAACAAAAAATTTAAAAAAATACTTTTTTTAAATTTTGTTGTTATTTCACTTATATTTAATCCTTCAGCTATTGCCTCTTCTTCATTTCTTTAGTTTTGTAACGTAATCACTTCGTCGTCGCCGTGTGTGTGCGCTGCACCACGGGAACCGGGTTCAATTCCCGGCTGCTCATCGAGAAGGGCTGGTTTAGTGTTCTAGTTGACTGTGGGATATTGCTCTAAAAACAATAGTCCGCCATATGTATGAATTATATAAATCAAAGTACTTGAATAAGTAAATAAATATTCCCTGCAAACAGTCTAATTGTATTCGTTTAAATCTTATTAATAACATGTGGCGGAACAAAAAAGAAAATTAAAACAAATACAAAAAAACTTCTTTTTTCTATCAGAACATTAACAATAATATGCAAAAAATATGTACGTAAACACAAATACCCTCACCACATAAACAGCATAATATGCACATTACAAACAGGTTTTTCAGGTAAACATTCATATGCGCCTATTCCTTCCGATGCTGATATCTACTTCCTAGAATCTTGTCTATTTTATAATCCAGTTTTATTACTATTGTATCCAAGAGAAATGATGATACATTGCAAATAGACTTGTTAACATCAAACAAAACTAACTTGTGCAACGAATAATTTCAGATCGTTCTCGCAAGCGCACTGTTGGTCGCGGCGCAAGCCGGCTTCATATCAACTCACGACTCGGCCGATTACAATCTTCACGGCGGCGACGTCTCGGGACATTACGGCGGCGGACAGTCGGACGACGGGCACGACCACCACGTCGACGAATATGTGAGTTCCGCTGCCTCTTTATGTCTCATTCATCGTTTCATAAAAAGCAAATATAACGGCAAATGACGTTGCGTAAAACGAGTAGCGGTTCTTTGCGTAACTTTGGCGTTTTATTGCACTTGCACTGTTGAAAATGTATACAATGTCTTCTGGTTTGCTAAATTGATGCAATGTGTTTTTTGTTGTATGTTAGAGTTGAATTCGTACGTTGAATAGACCAGGTTTATAACCAAGTGCGTGGAGTCGTAAGAATGATCTTTAATATTGTATTTTATTTCAGACTTTTTATTATGAACCAAGTTGTTTCACCGTGTATTGAAAAAATACTATATTAAGTGAATAACCATAAACGAATCATATTCAAAGCATTTACTGAGTCACATCCATTGGGTAGGGAGCAATGAGCTGCTCCTCTCCTCCTCCCGATCACTTAACACTTCTGCGTCATTCGTGAAACAATATCAGTCATCGAAGGGTATGTCTGCAGGAATACTAGGCCTAATCAGTCAATAAATAAGCTGGTTTCTCCATACCTTACACCGTTTATGTAGTATTCCTCGTTTCTGTTAACTTTTATTGAATAGATTTTTCGTTATGGTAATGTGAACCCTTCCTGTATAGTCTATGGTAGACGTTATAGAAACCTCAATTCTGTCCTTGCACTTCCTTTTTTCTCCATTCATTAACATCGAGAGTTACGGTGGCTATTTGTCTGGATTCCTAATCTAAAAATATCTCAGCAGTCACCCACGTGGTTTCACCAGCGCAAGAATAATTCAACAGGTTATAGGCCTTAGTATCAAAATAGTGGGTTTTTATTGAATACAGTGAAACAATTACTTTCAATTAAACACAATTTAAAGGCGAAAATAAAAATTGTTTGCTGATTGACACATCGCTGTATGTTCATATTCAAGAGGTTCAGACTTTAAATAAAGTCTAGAATAATCTGGCATGCACTTTCGACTCTGGCATTATGCAGCGTGTTGAGTTGCTGAAAGATCTTTGCACAATAATTCTTGCAGCATTTCAAAAAGAAGTTTGCAGCAGTTTTTGAAACCAGACATACAGTGCCAAGAGATTAGCATAAACATAGAGTTTTTCCGGACTTTCCGAAAACTTTCCTGTTTACATATTTTTATATATATAGAATATATTACGCGACATTTATGTATTTTTTCCATATAAATTATATTAAAAATCTAATCAAAACTAAATTATCTGCTGTAGGATGCAAATTGTCAATTAAATTAATCATTTATCAGTTGTAGTTACGATTTCTGAACTATATTTAGAGTGAGGTCCTCGATAACATATCATTGTTTTTTTTAGCTCTAAATATTCCCTGTGTTACTTTAATACTGCTTTATTCTAAATATATATACACATTCACATAGATTTCTTTGATATTAAATAAGTGTTTATCTAACACCGAGACCTTATGCAACTAACTAACTAAAACAAATCCAACCTGACCTAAAAAGTATTACTACAGATTGTACATGATATTATTCGATAATAGAGAATGAAATAATATTTATACTAATTATTGGTACTTTACTTGAAAAAAATTTGTCTCTGTCTAACGTTAATTTATTATATATTTGTAGGAATTACTATCGAATTAATGTGGTTTATAACGATTCGCCGTGATAATCAAAGAGGAAGTAACCTGATATTATTTAACGTTGTATAGCAAGACTAAATAAAAATGACACTTACCGGCAACTTAAATATATGTTAATTGCCTGTGTGAGAACCTGTTTTCATAACCAGATTTGTTACGTTTTACTTCCTGGAGAATAAAAATGATGAGATATAACATATGGACAATTGACTTTAGATTTATTTTACGTTTAAAATAATTATTATAATTAAAGAATTAAAGCTCGTTGATACTCATCAAAATGAAAAAAATTGCAAACAAAATTAATGTAAATAATTGTTTATTTTAAAAACATTTATCGTCCGCCTTATCGAAAGATCGTTATAGTTCACTTACGTACGAGGACATTCTTTATATCTTCATTGTTTTTAAATCTATCAAGAATCTATCAAGAAATGTTAGATCTAAAATTTTATCATCTTCTACATTGGCAGAGTCATCCAAAATACAGCTACAATTACGCCGTATCAGACCCGCATACAGGAGACCAGAAAACCCATCACGAGTCTCGTGATGGTGACGTCGTACACGGAGAATATTCCCTGGTTGAAGCTGATGGATCTGTGAGGAAAGTGGAATACACAGCTGATGCTCATAATGGGTAAGATTAATTTTTGCGATAAATTTGATGATCAATAATGATAAAAGTGATGTAAAACTCTATGATTGAATATTTTCCATATCGTTAATCATTTTTCTCATTTGGGTTCCGTCGTTCTCATGATTTTTACGGTTTTTGAGTAATTTTAATACTAAGCTTGCAAATTATCTCAATTAATATGCAGCAAAATAAGTAAATGGAACTAGGTGACCTTTAAGAATTTAAATATAGTAAAAATATCACGTAGTTTCATTTACTTGTTAATAAAAATTATGGGATAATGAGTTTCTACAAACTTAACGCCACATATGCATCAAATATTGAACATAAAATTTAATATTTCAACCCATATACGTAAAATAGAGGATAATATCGTTTCGACTACCTAGTCGAATGGAATATAATTGGATAAGTTTTTCAAAATGAAATTAAGGTTTATTTGCAAATTTTCATCTTTAATCGATTTTCTCATCTTTTCTTTTAAAAATCCAAAAAATTACATTTATAGTAATTTGATTAGAATATTTAATTAAAATTATCATATTTCCGTTAAATTGGATCTACAATTTCAATATATAAACCAAAAACACAACCTTATTTTATATGTATAACCACACGTACCTTCCGCTTCATTTGTATTTTTTAAGACGTATATGAAGTTTTCAAAATATCTTTGTTTACCCCAAAAACAAATTTAAAAATGAGACAAAAAATTATTTAACTCAATGCTATACTACAATATATACAATTGCAAATTACTACATTGGGGTAAATATACAGTACCTTTATTTTCTTTTAAATATTGTAACTTACTTTTTATTTCATTTATTATTTCCTTTTGCTGCATAGTTTTTTATTTCATTAATATTTCGAAATTGTAGTGAACATGTTTGAATTTACATAAAAAAACTCGTACTTACAAAAATATTCACAGCACAGGGCAAATTCTACGTAAAATAATGATATTCGTTTTTATTATTGTATGTAAACTACGCTTGCATGATCTTAAAATTGAATATGACGTTTATTTTAGGAAAAGTGTTATTTTAGGAAAGTATTTGGTTAAGCAATGTTTTTCGATTATATTAATAATTAAAAGTGCCACCTACAACCTATAGCATTACAGAAATACTTAAATAAACCGACCTATAGATGGTGTTAGAATATTGTTACAAAACGGGGAAACACTATGGATGAACGGGGAAACGAGGGGATTTCGTTTATCCATTACACAAAAGAAGTTTTAGTTCAAAAATATTGTAGTGTAATGAATGATACTTCACAATTTGAATTATCTCTTATCAAAACATAATTTAATTTTTTTTTCACCAGTTTCAACGCAGTCGTCCACAACTCAGCCCCCACTCATCACGTTTCTTCGGGATACTCGCACGGTGATGGATACTGATATTGATATTGGACTTTATATTTCACCAGCTTAAGCTGTTTGTGGATAAGACCAGTATAATTGTGATTTTAGTAGTATAAGAATTTTAAAAAGAATGTCTTTCACTTAAGCGTTATAACTGTTATGTTACTTAGATTTAATAAACTTTTTGAAAAAAATATCAATAAATGATTTTTATTCATCTGAAAAGTCTTCGTAGCACTAATGAATCCTAAATAAGGTTAGGCTGGTCTCAGACTCCAATTAGGACCTTTCTTGAAAACTCTTTACGAATAAAAAACATGCCAATAATGGCACTTGATATACTTGAGATAAAACACTTCTAAAAATTGTCTCATGTATTGATACTCTTCAGAAAATTTAAAGAAAATCTAATAAGATGTATCAATTTCAATCTGAAATATAATAAGCTAATAAGCTGTATCAATAAGCTGTATCAATTTCAGAAAATCTAATAAGCTGTATCAATTTCAATCTGAATAAATTTAAATAAATCGATAGTCAAGCAGTTTATTTAAATGCTACATGACAGTAAAGTCAATCATTTACTATATATTCTTAATCATAGCTTGGTCCACATGTGGAGTTGATTTTTGTCAATAATTTTTACTATTTTCTTGCATGTTGATGCCTGATGTTCCATTTGCATCCATACCATTTTTCAATTACAAGCGTAGAGGTAAAAAATAAGTCAGAAGATATTAGCAGGCTGATTATTTTATACCCTAATATTAATTCAAAATTTTTGTCATACCAAATTTGTTATGATTGAAAATTAATGCAAATTGAGGAGGTAATATGTTTTTAAAGGTAATTTACATGTAAAGAAGGTAATGTTTTTCTAGAGGTAATTTACTAGTAAAGAAGGTAATGTTTTTCTAGAGGTAATTTACTAGTGAAGAAGGTAATGTTTTTCTAGAGGTAATTTAATAATGTGTTTTGAAAGATAGTTTTTGAGAAGGTAATTTTACTTATTGATTTATTTACTGAAATTTTAAGAAATAAATCTTAATTTTAAAATTGTGTGTATTTTTTTAATATATTTGCAATATTCGTTTTTGGTAAATTTAAGTACATCTCTGTACTTTTAATTCTATTTATTGATTTAGTTTAAAATATGGAAATTTAAAAGTTTAGAAAAATTTACAAAAGCTGCCAGAAAAAATATTTCAGTGATTTTATTACAATTTCCACGAACATAAAAGATGTGCAAAAATATTTCGAGAATTTTACTCCAGCTTTCAGAAATAAGAAATATTTTTGTGAAATTTACATGAAATAAATTGAAAGTTAGAACACGGAGATAGATAAATAAATATAAAGACATCGAATAATTTTGTAAGGTTTAATTTTTCAACTTTAAGGTTTGAAACCCTATAAATTAACGACAGAAAATTACATCCAAGCGATAGGGTAGTCAGAGCACTACGCGTACACAACATCGTTTCTTGCGAAATATCATGTGAATTAGCCAAACAATAATTTCTACTTCACGAATAATGACACGCATAACCCTGACTTGTAAATAGAATTGTTCTACGGACTTATTCATTGATGTTATCTTAATAATCTTAAGTAGCTCCATAGAGTACTCGGTGCGTCCTTCAATTGTTCTTTCAATATGTGATTTAGTAAGTTGTTTACGTGCTTTGAGATTTGTTAAATAATGAGCCTATTATAAATCAGTATATTTTTGGGAAATATCAATTTACCGATGGTCGAAATATGAAAATTCTACTAAAAAAATGAAAGTGAATTTATTTACACTGAACTATATTCTATGAAAAACACAACCTACAAAATGTTTAGTTTATGTCTTGAATCATTCAAAAAGAATTTTTGTGATAGACGAAGGAAAAAATAGTTTAAGAGGAGCTGTTTTATTTTTCATGGTTCAACTCCTCGAAAGAAAAAAATTAAACCCTTACATGATCACTCAAGTCCAACGGTTTGCGACCATTTTTCTCAAAAACTATTAGAATTAAGAATGTAAAATTTGGCATTGCAATCATACCTATCATGAGACCGCGTATTTAGCAATACTAAGAACTTCTAACACAATTGGTTGATTATTTTGGCCACGACACGTGTTTTATAAAAATTGTTGCTTTCAATCGTATAAGGAATCAAATACATTTTCTTTTCAGTATTTTATGTAAGATTATAGTAAAGACATTACTAGAAATTAATTTATGAAGAAATGAAATTGTTGAAAATTTATCTAAAGTTCACTGGGAAAACTATAGCGACTATTCTACTAGTAGTTCTAATAAATTATTTTGAAATTTAAGATAATTTTACGCATGTAAAATACATATCAGGCAATATATTGAACTTTGACTTCTGTCTAATATCTCTTAAGGGACAAATAAGATCCATGAACTTTCGCCTACAGACCCTGTTTTTGACTACTTTCTGATCAAATACCAGACCTGTTCACATATCAGATAGTTGACGTCCGCCACCCTGGCAACAAATTTTTCCAGGTTTCTCAGGATCTGCCATGATTCCGTCAAACCTAAGGGTTCCATTCCAGTGTACTCTTCTGAATAGCTCCATCCCCCTACTTTACAATGCTTGTCTCCTTCCACTTCTTTTGCCTGATCTTTTCACCGATCGAACGTTACTAAGTAAATAGGCTATAGCTCTTCGTTGGTGATTACCGCCGACCATCTGCCGTGTGTATAGTTGCAGATCTCATTTAATGGACTTCTGCAGTGTGTAGATAACTCTCTATAATTTAACAAGTCTAACATGCATACATCAGGATAGATTTTACATTGCCGCTGAAGATCCTGATCTTAGATTTCGTTACGGTCGCACTGCGTTTTTAGAGAGGAAAAATCCAAAAGAAGACGTTGTTTCTTTCTAAACGTAAACTTCACGTATTCTAAGACTACGTGAGATTCATGGACAATTTGATACTCTTTTCCATCTTAAATTGATTTCCCATTCAGTTAAAAATATTATTCGTTACATAAAAGGTGATCTCCCCGTTATTTCTGGAGTTTACCTTCGACCCTACTTTTTGTACAATAACCTGTAATCCACCAAGTTTCTCTTTTACTTGTTGGAAATATATAACTAAACATACAAATGTCATCAGCAAAGTAAAGGTCTTTATAAGTTTGAAGTTCCATTTTTTAATAATGCATAAAATATTTATAACTTCGACATAACTACGATGTTGTCAGATGCTCCAGTAGAAATCCGTTTCTGGTGGACCCCTTGATACAGATGAGAACAAACCCATTAAGCACATTGATTGAGAGCAGGATAATTCCCCTCCAATTGTTGAAATTATTTATATCTCTTTCTTTGACAACTTAACAGTAAGTCTCCGCTTCCATCCTGCTGGCATCTTTTCATCTCTCCATACATTTTGAAAAAAATAGATTAGATGTGAGTTAATAGGTCAATGTCAGTCATAAATAATGGATGGCATGTTGCCTAGCCCTTAGGAATTCCCACGTTTTGCTCGAGAGCCAAATTAACTTTAACGACAATCTTCTCTTCGGAACTAATCACTCTGAATCACTCTGATTCCACCTCTCTCCTCGCATCAACTTCACCTATCATACAATTTAAGTCCTCAGAGAAACACATTTCAAAGTGTTAGCGGTTAATTCTACTAAGATCTATTTTTGGCCTTTATTTTTACCGAACAACTCTGAATTCAATTCCTATTTGAGGAACTTTTCTTATTGTGTGCATTTTCTGATTTCGCGAATGTATCTTCATTAATTAAAACTTGAAAAAAGTAATTATTGTTACATTAAAATTTAGATAGATATGCATTTCAAAATAATTTTAAAAATTCTTTCAGTTTATTTTGAACTTCAACTACGAAATAAATAATCATCTTTCGATTGGTTCCTGCAATTAACAACTTTCTAACTTCTGGTTTATTTCGTTGTGATATCTGTTGAAACCCATGACCACATGTAAATATTATTTACCACTTATTCCTTAAAATAGCTATGATTTCTTAAATAAATCTTACCTTAGTTCATGTATTATGAACTTAACTTATCATGTATCTTAACTTAGTTCATGTATCAAGAACCTGAGAATATATATTATTTAAAAACTATTACATAAAAAGTACTTCTGATTTGATTTTTTAGTAACTCTAGAATAAACACATTTTTACACTTCAATAATATAAAAATGAACACAGATTTCAGCAATTAAAAACTTAACACTTCATCACTTGAAATTTACAACAATGTAATATCTGTCACTTATGCTCGATAAAATCTATAAATTAAGTGTACCACTAAAAGCTTTACATTTCAATTATCGTAATAAGTTGTTAAATAATATCAAATAACTGAATTCAATTATCGACCTAATATGGCGCAACTCTCAGAACGAGTTAATACTCAATAAATACCCCGAGGGAACCAAATCGAAATGCGTGTATATGAAATTTCGCAACGAATCGCGCACAATGTATACATTTAAAAACTAATTATTAAAATATGAGAATAAAATAATCGTCGGCTAAGATCGGTCGAGGTAAACAAAATGCAGTCAACAAAACAACAATGGGCCGTGCTATGGAGCTCCCCGCTTTGGTTTCGCAATTTGCTTCGTCTACTTTCATACTCGTATAAAAACAGTTGAAGAGGCGTTGTGGACATCAGTACAGACTAACTGTGTACAAGAAGAACAGATGAAAATGTCTTCCAAAGTGAGTTGAATTTTTTTACCCAAATTTAAATTTTTACATCAAAATATATGTTATCAAAATATATATATAATATTATAAAGTTTTTAAAAAAACCAATCAATTGAAGCAAAAAGAAATTATAACAATATTTAAAATTTAATGGCAGAATTTTAAATTATTTTATTTTTAGTCACATTAAAAGTCAAACATACTTGCATATGTTCGAAAAAGTTCAGCACTTAGTTTTTTCGTACAACATTTTTAGAGGCTTTATTGAATTTTCATAAGTAGTTTGGAATGACTAATTTTTTGCGCAACAATTATGTTTAAGATATTAGCATTTTCTATTTTCAACAAAAACTTCATGAAAATGTAACATAGGATACATTAATATTCCTTGAATATTAAAGTGAAATCAAAATGTTTTTTATCTAATTTTATATTTATTCGTAACACTGTTTTCATAAAAAATGTCTTCTCTTAAAAAATAATTACCCAGTACAAAGCATCTAATATAGAGATGTTTTAATTAAAAACATAAAGATCGATTTCCCAGTCACTCAGGGAACTCTTCTAAAATAACTTTTAGTGCTGTGTGTTTAATTTTTCGCCTCAATACTTAACTTAAAATATTTGTTACTAATTAATTCTATGTTTTCTATGTCCTTGGATCTAGGATATATTTTTTTGCCCACCCCGCGGATATGTAGTTTATTATTGAGTATTTTTTTATGATTGAGGTAATTATAACTCAGGTGCTTTTACAGGTATTCAACTTTTAAAAAAAGCTGCACTTTTTGAAACAAAGGATCTTAAAATTATACTATTTTTTAATTTTGCAAAACATTGTCTGCGATATAAATTTCCCTTTACATAATGACAGTACGGTATCCGTACATAAGCATATAAGAGTGAAGACAAGTTACAGTTCGAGATACTTTATGGATTTTGTGTATTCTTTTTTCCATCGATTATTTGTCTATTAAAATAGAATCCTATTGATTTTCATAATGGTTTTTCAACTAATTTAATTTTGATAACCAATTTTCCACAAAAATTCCCTTTTTTCGTGTTCGGCGACTGTTCTCAACCTCCATTTTGCGAAAATCTCCTTTTTTTTCGTGTGCTTTCTTGTGTTCTTTCTCGTGAATATTGTTTGTTTTCTTTCTTTCTCTCTTATCTGATACTGCTGTGTTTAACGTTTAAACTTTTTTCCAGTAATTGAATTTTTTATTTTCTACAAAAACAGTCTTTTTTCCGTGCTCGGCGACTATTTTCTTTCTCGTGCTCTCGACCTCTATTTTGTGAGGATATCTTTTTGTGAGGATATTTGAACTTTTTATATTAGGTATTAGATTAAAGATGCGATTGGTGACAATGTTGTTCTTTAATTTTTGTCTCATTACTTACTTTCATATAAAAAATATAAATATTTTTAATAAATATTTTGAATAAAAACGGGGTATGTGTATGTTTCATAAGTAGAATCCACTCCACTCATTCGTGCATTGGAATGCATGAATGAGTGGGGAATATTGGATTCTGCTTACGAAAAATACACATACCGCGTTTCTTATTCAAAAAAATTATTAACTAACTACAAATTTAGTCTAGTAAAATTTATTAACTGGCTACAAACTTAGTCTACATGGCTCTTATTAACTTTTGTGTTGTTTTTTTTGACGATTTGTAGTATCGAAAAGAGGTTTAAATGTTTTCACCATCTCCAAAATATACCTAATTAATGCAAAAATGTTAGTTTACAATTTAAAATTTTAAGTTTTTTTTAATGTAAAAATTCAGAATTTACACTAACATAGATTTTAATGTATTCAATAAAGTTATTATATTATAAATTATATATTATTAATTTCATAATTGTTATATGTGTATTTTATTAGATACAATATGGTTTTATGAACGTTTACTTGTAAACTCAAATTTTTGATATATTTAAATAATATTGCGGTTACGCATGATATTTTAAATAAAATAAAAAAGTCAAAATTTACAAATTTGTGACAGTGGATAAGAAAACGACTAAAGAATCCACCTCAAATTATGGTAATAAACCATACCCTAGGAAAATTTAGTAGAAGTTAATATCAATAGATATATGTAATTTTCTAGTTAAATATTGGAGATTTTAAATTATTCAAATCAATACACCGCCTTTCTCTGGGACAAGTTAGGCGACATTATTCATTAAAAGTACTTAATCCTAATATATCTCAATCGATACTTTAGTTGACAGAAAGAAATAAGAGAACTATTCCTTCAACAAAATCTTCGATAAAAATATTTTGAGAATTATATATAATACAAATTTTGGTTTCCCGAGAGAGGTATTATTATTATATTATTTCTTATAGCAATTATTCCGCTATATTTAAAATATTTCATTAAAGACGAAATAATTAAAAAAATGATGAACAGATAATAAATATAATTCGATTAAAAACTATTTTTTTTTCCATTATAGCTCGTGGTCTTTAGCGCCTGCCTACTAGTGGCAAAAGCTGGTTTTATTCCTGTCGCTCCAGTCCATCATGTCGCTACGGTCCAACACGGGTACGCCGCTCCCGTAGCTCACCATGTCGACTACCATGGACACGATGACGAATATGTACGTAAAAACGTCTTATTTTTATTTTCATCCATCAAATAAAAATAAATAATAAATAAATAACGTAACTTTCACTTTTGAATGAAAATATTAAATTTTTATCATTTTATGAATTTGGAGCTTCAAAATTATTATTCATACGCAGTACACATTCATTTCCGTATCCTTGGTTGAATAAGAATCTGGAATAAATATTAACCTATATAGAGTTTAGAATATTACTAGCATAAAACACTTTGAAAATATTAGAGAAATGTGTCAAGAAAATTTAAAGAAATGTGTCGAGTAATACACTTGATACATTTCTTTAATTTTTCTTTTTCAGAATATTCAAATCACCATCATCATATATATTAATACGCTAAGGTTTTAAGATGTTACACTCCCTTTTTAGAAAAAACCTCACAACTAATCCACATAAATTACATATCATTTTATAGATAATTGCTTGCTCTACCGGCATCCACAACTAAACAATTTATTATTGCTATTGTTTTTGCAAATTAATTAATTATTAAAATTATATACACAAAACAGCAATGCTGCCATCTAACGGCTCAACGTCAATATGATTGACGATCGGTAAAATTTTTGTTTAATTTCAAATCCACTCACGTATAAATAAAGTGGCGCTTTAGCTCAATGCTTTTGATACTTGCGCCTCTATATGTCAATTTTAGTAAAATATTTGTTTGATCTGTCATCTGAGCTTCATAATGGAATAAATAATAATGCGAAGACTTCGCACGGGTCACGCTAGTATATATTATTCTATAACTTACATCTACCTAGGGAGAAAAACAGTAATGGTGGGAGACTGTAACCTTCTTTTCCAATTTTTGCTTCACTTAATCATACACTTACTTTTCTATTTGAATTCCTTGTTATAGTATCATTACATAGACATTTCTCATGTACTCATACGTTGTGAATCATTTTCTTTTTCCGCTAAAATTTCCTCCTAGGTCTGTGTCAGTATTTCCCAATCCATACGTTCAATAATATCAAGCGATATCAACTGTTCTTTATTTTCACAAACTACGCTTTCTCTCTCATCGCTTAATTATATGAAATTATTTTTAAGGGAAATACTTTAAGTGTGGGACAGTTAGAGAATCATTTACTAAATCAAAAATATTCATTAGTGAAAATAAAAAAAAAATATACTTATGTGGGGGAAATATGCACTGCAGAAAAAATTATTTCTTTATGAACTTTTCCATAATTTTTATGCACATAATACGGTACTTGGCTCATTCTAAATTTTGATATTTTTCTTACAATATTGTGAAATATAAGTTAATTAAAAACCAATCTTGAATATAATTAAAAAAATGATTGAAAAATAAGCCAGTTGTAGCCTTCTAAATTTGCAGATACGGATAGAGTTGGGTCCCTGTCGCTTTCCCTCTCGTAGAATATAATGTGTAATATTAAAAATGACCTCACAACACAGTATTGCCGTTCTTCTCTAAAGGTTAAATTTAAACTTTTATAACTCCGTCAAATTCTAAGATTATTAGAAAAATTTTTGACTCTTCGTCAGCTTGTGCCTTGAAATTATGATTAATGAAATAAAAAAAAATTAGTCAAATACCCGATTGCCTCAATTTAATTTCGTTTTCTTACATAGATCCGTAACATCCATTTTTGCCCATGCTTTTATTAATATTTTTCCTTGAAGATCAGACATAAGCTGAGATCATTTAAATTGTTTGGCAAAATATCAATTCTCCGAATAATTTATTAAATTATTTTAGGCTCACCCCAAATACAACTATGCGTACTCGGTGGCCGACCCTCATACCGGAGACCACAAGAGCCAGCACGAATCTCGCGACGGTGACGTCGTTCACGGTGAATACTCTCTGGTGCAGCCTGATGGCTCCGTACGTAAGGTCGAGTACACAGCTGACGATCATAATGGGTAAGTAAATTCAGTGGTATTCAACGTTAATTCAGAGAAGTCAAGATCTAAAATTTTATAGCGCTTTATTAAAAAATAGTACATTTTTTTATTTTAAACATAAACTCTAAATCCAGATTAATTCCATAAAACCATTTTTTAAAAAGTTTAACTTTTGATCACGTAAAAGCTCTCTGTTTAGGTTTCAATAAAAGTCATCATAAATTTATTTAGGACAGATACAATAATAAAATCAGACTCATATTAAAAATATTCTTATGAATAGAAACCAATAAATCACAGTTCTAAACACACAATAAAATGATAGAACTTTGCAAAGATCTTTGATATATATATATATATATATATATATATATATATATATATATATATATATATATGTGTGTGTGTGTGTATATATATATATATATATATATATACATGAGTTATAATCAATGACTTATAATCGTAAAAACTTGGGAAATAAAATAAAAATATACTAATCATTACTCAAATAAATTAAACGTATCACCACTGAGTCTTTTATGAGTAAAATAAAATATATATTGCATATAAAAAGAAATCTTCTAAGGTTTTTAAGACCTTTTTTTCCTTTGAAGAAATCTTACAAGTTCTTATACTTAACTAGCTTAGTTAATACATAAGTATTCATTTATCCTATTCATTTTGAATCTAACCGTTCTTTGCGGTCAATTCACTAACTTTAATCTCTCTATTTTTCTTGACTACAATTTAAACGTTTTCCAAAATCATGTGAATTAAAAAATAAGACAAATCAAAACATGTTCTATACTTAATTTAAAAAAAAACTTACTTCATTGTAACTTCTTTGGTAAGCCTTTCTTTATCTTAGGATTTTTTTCGAATCACCTTCAGTAAAAATATATAACACGAAAAAACAAATTAAACAAAATTAATTCCTAAGACTGTTTATTATATATTAGAATGTATGTGTTATTAACGTCAACTCTTAAACAAATCATATAAACATAATAACTTTAACTAATTATATACAAACGTTTTGCTTTTTGCTACTTGCCATTGCAAACATACTAGTAAATAATTAACAATACCATATTTGATATGAATATGACAAGATAAATTATATCGTCTGTCCGTATTTAGAAGTACCATATTATTAACAGCAAGTACCCAGGTTTAGGTTCACGGAAAAATATCGATGCCTTTCAGTATCAAACACATTTTTTCGATACCGACACTTATATACTCGATGTCTTTTAATCGATACTTGTACTGATATGACTACTTTGAAATAGGTATCGTATCGAATCTCTCCCGTAACGTTGTCTTTAATACAACACTCTAAAACTCCTTTTGAATTGTAACTGAATAATCGCACTTCATACCATTTGTAATTTGAGAAACGATAGTTTTGGTTTCTTTCGTTCCAAGCATTACAACCAATTTATTATTAAATAACATTTAAGCGTCTAATCATAATCGACATGATGGGACTAATATTACTTTTAGCGATTACAAAGAAAAGGGTCGGAAGTTTAAAACTTTATTCTCGTTCACTTTCTTCGTTAAATGTTTCACTGGACTATGTTTTCGTTTTCTTTCTTCATAACTGAATTACAATAAAAACGTTGATCAATAAAATTTTTACACGATTTTTATTTAATGTCTAATTTACAGGAATATAATTTGTATTGCTCTGTTTATTTTCAATATTAAATTTTTCAAACATAAATTTAATAGAAGTAAAATAATTAATTGTGAAGTTTAAAAGCAATTGTAGTGTTTTTGTCTCCTTTCTGGATAATTCTTTCATTGTGGTTATTTTCCCATGTTATTTGATATGCTATAAGCTATTTTCCCATGTTATTTGATATGTTATTTGATATGCTATAAGCTATTTTCCCATGTTATATGATATGTTATTTGATATGCTATAAGCTATTTTCCCATGTTATTTGATATGTTATTTGATATGCTATAAGCTATTTTCCCATGTTATTTGATATGCTATAAGCTATTTTCCCATGTTATTTGATATGTTATTTGATATGCTATAAGCTATTTTCCCATGTTATTTGATATGTTATTTGATATGCTATAAGCTATTTTCCCATGTTATTTGATATGTTATTTGATATGCTATAAGCTATTTTCCCATGTTATTTGATATGCTATAAGCTATTTTACTTTACCTGTTAACTTTTCTGCTTGTCTTCTCAATCATCTACGTTACTCCGTTAATGGCATTTTAATTTTTCAGAGAAATGCGTAACGTAAATTTTCATTTCTTAGCTTTCGTTATGTTTAATTCAATAAATCTAGTCTTCTCTTTGGATAATTCTATCGAAACCTGTTTGTGAATTTTTGTAGGCGTTTAATTTTACTTTCTTTCATTTCCATATGATAGATTGTTAGGCATAAGGATATAAAATCATATTAGAAATATTTATATACTTAATAATTTTCTCCCTTTACTTATTTTACAGCAATTATAATTTTGTGTAAAAATGATAGGTAAACCTTTTCTTCCCATTAGTTCTCAATTCTTTAAATAAAGTAAAGTTGACTCCAATCAAAATCAATATCCCAAAAAAATTTTGGTAGTTAAAAAACACTCCACTTAATGTAGATAAATCTTTATTATGTTCTCTGTGAGCTTATCAAGAAAAATAAACTTACACAACAACAATAAAAACAATAACAACACAAAATAAACTTAAACAACTACATATGAATTAATTTATATGAAATTACATTCCAAATATACAAGCGATATCTTCATGTCGGATTTTTGCTTACTTATGGTCAATACATGAGCGTTGTTAAGAAATTACTATAGACCTTAGAATTATCGGAGCTCTGATATGAAAACCTTTATTTTGATCATCTTTAGTCGAGATTCATGGTAGTCATCATGACAAAATATATAAAATCTAAGGGACATAAGTGGAATATCGACATGCGTATATTAGTGTAACTTTTGATTGTAAACCTTTTTCTCTCTTCTTTTGCAATACGTATATGAGATATGCCAGAATTAAATATAGAATGGTGTCCACTAATTATTATATCTCTCTTCAATGGCTTGGCAGGAATGAGCTCCTGTCTTCCGCAGAAGCTACTCCCAAGCTCTCCTGTTCTTGGCCAAAGACATCCAGTCCAAAATTAAAATTTTCGTTATTGATAAAGTTTAATTTGGTTATTAAAATTAGTTTGTTCCAGATATTCCATGTCACATAAATGTATAGTTTCATTAGTGTTACACAATTCTATTATAAGTATTCGGTGAGCTTAAATTGTTATACTTAAATCCTATTAGAAGTTGGCAGTGGTTTTAAAGTTTATTTGTCTAGTGTTTACAGTGTAGTGTGGCTTAATCATTCTACGGAATCAAAAATATTAACAAAATGAAAAGGACAAACAGATAAGCCCCGCTCGCGCCACGCACACCAATCGCTCGCATGTCTGTCTAAATATTTTCCTGTTGTAATACTCGTAATAACATTTTGAAACATCCTAACCCATTGCATAACTGTAACACTTATGACAAGTCGCAGAGCGGTTAAACCTTATTTCTGTAACGATAATTCTATATCACCGATTAACCGGTAAAAAACTTCTGTAGACAGTGTGAGACATTTTCAATTACCTTTATGTCCGTGGACGAAACAAATTCTTGGTAAAAATTTTCTTTTAATATCCTTTTGAAGTCGTGTTAAGGATATCAGAAGCAATTTTTTTCGTAATATAACATATACTTAAACCAAATATTCAAGATTTTAATTCTAATTATTGTATAAAATTGTATTACATTGCACGAATTCTCTTCCAGATTCAATGCAGTGGTACATAACTCTGCGCCAGTCCATCACGCCGTTCCAGTACAAGCTGTCTATGCTCACCATCATTAATATGTCAATGAAACTTCCAATGATCTTGTGATATTATTTTAAGTACTACTCTATTTTCTACTTAAGAGACCTGAAAATGCATAATGGAAAAATATTGGTAAAAGCAAGCTTAATAAAGATATATGTCCTTTTTTATATAATGGTCTTTTCTCTCGTAGCCCGATGTGAAAGCAAAGAAGTGTATTATATTTACCAGTCTATGTAGTACGTATATATGTATTTATACATGAGCGTGACCGAAGGTTAGAGGTGGAACCGATAATCCATGCAACATAGCAGCTGAAAGTCGCCATTTTGTTCAATACGAAAAAAAAATTGAATTTTTAAGTACCTTCTCGTGAAACACGTCAAATGAAGTCTCTATCATAGATAATCTCGATGATGGAATAAGTCTCGATGATAGATTTAATAAAAAAAATTTAATAAATCGCCAACAACATAGCTTAGAACTTGGCTCTGACTTTTAAAAATATGGCTTTAAACCTTCAATTTTTGCTAGCATTACGTAATAATCTCGAGAAAATCAAGAAAAAATTATTTATTCCAGCAATGCTTTTATTCACATATGAAAGGTCTTTGTAACATCACTTCAAAACTATATCTATAATAAAAAAATTATCTAATAAGAGGAAAAGTATACAGTTTCAAAATATATACTCAAACTACCTTAATTAAAAACACAAAAGAATTATAGTATTATGAGAGGTAAACAAATTTGTTTTGAATTTTGTTTCTTAAACTTCTATATTATTGTAGTTGAGTTTTTCACTGTTTAAAGGGTTATACCCTGTAATATGTTATAAATCGTGTTGGACTTGTTTCATGTTGGAAAATCAACTAGAGTAGAAGTGGTGAACTGCAGCAATCGTCTTTGTTTTTACATCTTTAAAGTTCACTCTTTAATATATACTCTCTTTTCATATAGATATTTTCTACATGAATGTGAACTTACGAATAGATACATCTTAAACTCTAGAGTGCGCATGTTATTTGTGGATTGTTATGGGAACTAGTGCCACTAAAACGCAAATAACCAGATTAAAATGAGATAAAAATATAGACAATATCATATGAAAGGGAACGAAATAAATCGACTGGTATTAAGGTCGTCTGCAAATTAAAATAATTTTTGTTGCTATGATTTTTTGAAAACTGTGTTTGATTAAATTTTGGTTCACAATTTTTCTTATGATAAATGATTTTTGTTCCTAAACGTTTAATTGTTATACAATTTTTTTTCCTTTATATACTTTTGTTTCTTGCAAAAAGAGGGAAGCTTTGTTTTTATTATTTTCTATAGTAAAACTATATACATATGGCATAAGTGCTTCGACTATTTTGTAACTATATTTTTTATCTTCTGTCAAAAACCCATAACAATAAAATTAATACTTTTGGTGTTAATCACAATTTTATCGACATGATGCGAACACCGATGTTACGTAAAATTCACCTGCACGCTCGAGAGGTTAAAGGTATGTGGATTGGGTCTGTTTCAATCGATGACGATGGACGATGTTATCAAGAACTTTAATTTTATTTCTAACTTTTATTTTATGAAACTATTGTATTGTTAAATAGCATACTGAGAGATAATTTCGTAACGTTTCACCGACATATGTTGTTATCTTAACGCAGATGGCGATCGATCAATTCATATTACCGACAGCACTATATCATAGATATTCCTCACTATAGGCATTCCGTCGGTGATATTTATTTTAATTAATGTTCAAAATTTAAATTGCAAACCAGGGATGACTCTGTTAATTCGCTTGGAATAAAAAAAGGAAAAGCAGTGACGGACACCGTTGCAGTTATTTTCTCGAAAACATCATTCATGTATAGTCAATTGTTTTGAATCGTTTAATTCTTTTACAAGTTACGTTTTTTGAATACAGGATAGTGGCAGAAATAATATGACACATAGATGGTGTGTAAAATTATTTTGATACATCTTGCAATTGTCATATTATTCGGTCGAAATTCGTGTGTTTAATTTGCTCGTGTGCTATTTGTGAGGACCGGTCATCAAGAGAATTGGAGTGGTACTGGCAAAATCTATTGTCTTTAAAATGAGACAAAATACGATATGTCCATTTTTAACCGAGTTATAGAAATTCAAAATTATGTCAATAGTAACTGTTGCTCATTTGGGCGCGATTACTTCCCCACACCCAGCATCGATTTTAAATATAGTTTACGTAGAATATAAATAGATAATAAGATCCAATGCGTTGGGTTAGTTAAGGAGAAAAAAAATTAAATATTTTTACAGATCAGATGAATACACATAGACAATTATTTATAGACAATAAATATAAATATAAATTAAACATAATAACAAAAAAGTCGGTCTCTGAAGTCGCGAATTGAAAGGGATAAAACTGCGTTCAATACCGTGTCAAGCTAATTATGTCTGCGAACAATAGGAAATTGCAGAAAAGTATGCACGCAAAATAATAAGTAGAGTATGTCTTTCATAACAGTTCGGTATAAAAATTATATTAACCTTAATAATGATGGCTGTCAATGTAACCTGTTAAGATTTTAAATTATATGAGGGAAAGTTGCAATTCGCATCTCACTTTGAGAAAGCTATATCTAACTATGTTAGGTATAGCTTACTGAGGAAAAGTGAGGAAAATATGTGAGGATGGTAAGATATAAGTTGCCTTACATGAAAGTCAAATAAATTTAGTATACAAAGCCTTAACAATAGGCGTTATGTAGTTCCCGGACTTTCCATATGACACATCTGAGTACTTAAAATAAAGTTTTGTAAATATCAATAACCTGATCATGAAACGAAAGCTGATTAATCATAAATACAGCGAATTTCCAAATATTAGAAGTATCGGGAAACTTTAACATGAATACTTGACTAAGTACAAATATATTTTTAGCTTCCCCTAATATATCTTTTGGACATTGCCGCGAAGAGACGTTTCAAGAGCTTGGCCTATTTACTCCCCTGTTTACTCCTCCTTTTATTCTAACATACGAACTTGAGATCAGAGACGCGACAAAGACAATGTGCTAAGTATCTTATATGCATATATCTGAGATAAAGAAGATATTTTGATAATAATACGAGAAGATATTTTTTCAAAGTAATTATTTCAAAATTAAAAGTAGCAAATTATTTTGAAAATCTAGGAAATTGAAGTTGAAAGAAATATAAAAGAAAAGCAGGATAATTCAGTTAATTTCCCATTCATATTATGTTTAAGTATTTAGAGGTAATGTTAACAGAAATTTAGAGGTAATGTTATAATAAAGTCAAAAATGAATATAGCATAGAAATTCTGCAACGTCAGTGAAATAAATTAAATCAAATCGTACAATTGCATAATCTTATTGTACGAATAAACACTGTTCAAAAGAACAAAGCAGCGTATTAAAAGTAATACTTGTTCTTAGGTACTATACTGCTCAATATTCGTTGCTTCTTTTAGTCTCAGCGTACAGTGCATTGCCTAACTACTGACATCAAGGACGACATTAGAACTACTTGAATAAATAAAACTTTTCCCGTCATAAAGTAATGCATGTTGTGGTTGAAATAACATTTTAAGCATAACAAAATTCGTTAATATGAAATATATATAATCAAAATAAGTGGATAAATAGATTTGAAGAGCAAATTTGAAAAATCACAGAACTGTTATATTAGTCATATAGTCATCATGTTTGTAGGGAAATATCGAATTATAATTTGACATATCATTTTTGTTATTGCCACTATGTATCGTATGTACGTCACTAACTAATTACTATGATAGAAACTAATAAAAATAACACAAATTAGATGAAGAAACTAAATGAAATAACACAGTCCATATAAATATATGGCAATAAATTTTAATAAATTTAATATCAGTAAAATTGCACATAAATTTCTAACTTTTTATATATTCTAAAACACAATAATCTGCCATATATAATGCAGTAATTAAATCGTAACTAAGCTCGCTTCCATAACTCAAACAAAGCAGGTCCACGTAAAATATACTAAACGAAAAGCTTGGTTCCAAAATATGATTTACATTATTACATATCTAACATTGTTAATATATATAATATTTTGCATAATTATATTGTAATATTTATTACATTTTAATCAAGTATATGTATTTAGCATTTGCTATTGGAAAACCTATATTAAAACGGACTCGTGTTCTAGATTTATCAATACAAAATATATTCGTAATAACATATGTCGGTGAAATGTTACGGAATTACATCTTATTATTTTATTTAACAACACCAAAGTTTCATAAAGAGATATAAAATTAGAGTTCTTGAAAACATAATCCAATCAATTTTAGTTATAATAAAAATAGTAAAGACCAAAACGGACCCACTCCACACAGTTTTAACCCCTCGAGCGTGCAGGTGAATTTTACGTAACATCGACGTTCACGCTGTGTTGATAAAATAATGAGTGGCTCCAAAAGTGTTAATTTTATCGTTATGAATTTTTTGGCAGGAGAGAAAAAAATATAGTCACAAAATAGTTTGTGCCATATTTTTGTAGTTATACTACAGAAAATAATGAAAATAAGAAAAACAAAGCTTCCCTCTTTCTATAAGAAAAAAAAGTATATTAAGAAAAAAAAATGTATGATAAAGATTTAGGAAAAAAAATCATTTATCCTAAGAAAAACTTATCTTATTATAAAGTTTCAAACCAAAATTCAATCAAACACCATTTTCCAAAAATCATAGTATTAAAAATCTACAGACGACCTTAATAAGATTACAAAGACTTCTGCAAATGAACAATTAGAAAAAAGTTGAAAACTACGATACGTTATATGATCGAAATTATAATTTAATAAATACATTATAATTAAACAAGCGTGATCATAATATTGTAATTACAAATAAAGGTTCAATCGAAATCTATGCAGAAGATAAAAAAACAGAATTACGTCGGTTACAGAATTACTTACAAGAAGTGTATTTATTTATTTCCTTTTTTCTATTATTTGTGCTAATAATATGTGGTATATATAAATTAATAATTACAAGTTAATAATTGTGTACAGAAAGTAATTATAATTTGCAAAAAAACGTATTTATAATATTTATATTTTTACCTCTACCTTCATACTGACCTTCGTCTAGTAAATTGAATAATGATAAAATATAAGCTTCTATTATGGAATACTCCCTTAACTTCATATATTATCACACGTTTCCATATTTTAGACTCACTCGTTTACCCATCTCTGGATCGCGTACATTGTATTTTCCTACCTGTTTCTTCTACATGTAATTTTTCCATCAGAACCTTTTTTGATAACAATGATAGGATAACAGTGGGAAAAGGATTAAATTATAAATGATTATTTGCAAACAATGATAGGATAACAGTGGGAAAAGGATTAAATTACAAATTATTATTTGCAAATAATGATAGGATAACAGTGGTAAAAGGATTAAATTACAAATTATTATTTGCAAACAATGATAGGATAACAGTGGGAAAAAAATTAAATTACGACAAATATTTATATTTGTCTAAATACTCGTATAAATTAAATAAATGTTTATATTGTTCTTAAATTTTGATCAATGCTTATCAAGTTAGTTTTGAATATTCTTTTTATAACTCAATTTAAGAGAAACATAAAATTAGGTAAATTATTGAATTTTCCATCACAAAATTAATAAGTGCCAGTTAAATTTGATTCGCTGTTTCGATACTTTCGCACTAATTAAAAATAGTCATAAGGTCCTAAATTTTTGCGCATCCTTTTAATATCATGAAACTTTTATTGGGTCCTGATGTTCATTAACTACCTCGATAACAATCAATATCTCAACATATATTTCTCGTTTAAAATTGATTAGCCCTGAGAAAATTCTAAATAAATTTATAAAAAAGAAGACAATTGTAAAAAAAGCTGCGTGGCTTGTCTCTCGGAAGATAATATTGTAAAATATTTAAAAAGCTAAAAAATTCGCTAAAAACTATGTATTGACTTATTTGTAATAAAGTGTATTTGTAGATTTCATGGTCAGTTAATGGTTGAGAGATATTTGGCTTGTATGTATAATATATGTATGTGTGTGTGTGTGTGTATATATATATATATATATATATATATATATATATATATATATATATGTATATATATATATATATACATATATATATATATATATATATATATATATATATATATATATATATATATATATATATATAGTTTGCATATAGACATAACATGATCGGAAATCGAAGTGACAAATATTGGCTTTTCTAAATAGAATAATTGATTGACTCAAAATTCACCATATTATTGGAGATTCATAACAAAACAAGAAATCGTTAAAATTTCGTCATGTACGTCCGTCTGTCGATCTGCCTTTCTGTCACAATCTCAGTTTCTATAATGTTAGAATGTTAGATTTTTTTAAACATTTCAAATAAAATGTGTTAAGATCCTGAAAAATAAATTGCATACATTATTTTATTGATAAAATAAATTGCGTACATTGTCTAACTACTATTTCCACATTGTCTAACTACTTTTCCTATGTACATACTTTCCATATATGTAAAGATGCAACTATTGTTTTCTCGCTTCCCGTCGATAGGTCTTTAGATTAGTGTTTTAAAATGAAAGTCAGATTCCATTTGTTATTTAAAATTGTTAAACTCCGTTTCTGAAACATTAAGCTTAAAATTGACAAGTAATATTTACCTTTCTCCCTCTAATTTTTCAACAGTGGGTTTTAAAAGCTAAAAAATTCTAGATCTCACAATTCTAAAAGTTTTAAATAAAATTATTTCAGTTGACTGAACACCACTCAACTCGCATTGACAATTTCAAAACAACGAAACCCCATTTAGTACATTTCCCGACAAGTATTTACCCAATTTTTTGTAATAAAGTCATATAATTAATATCTTCTTATAAATACTACAGAATAACGATTAAGTATTGTTAAAATTAATTCGTAATTGCGTGGAGCAATTATACAAAACGGTGAAATCAGAGTAAATTCACAAATTAAAACGATGTGTAAAAATTTATGACTTTGTTTATTTGTTAAATTATGCAAAAATACCCAAACCACACGTAAAATTTTATTGACTCTTAATAATTTTACGAAAGAAAATGCAATAATTTACCTAATTTTAAGTAAGTGTTTCTTCTAAAATGAGTAATAAAAAATATTTCACACTAACTCAATTAAAATGAAACTACTTTGAGAAATCTTGAAACAGGATCTTGCTACCAATGCTGTTTAATGTTACTATTCAAAATTTAGCGCAAATTTACTAATTTTATGCGCCGTTAAATAAGTCATTAAGGCAAGCAATTAATACAATAAACTTTAATTCGCCTTGACTTTACTGTTTCAGTGGCGTTAAATATGAGTTAACTAAATTTTATTAGTTTATCACCATACGCTTAATAAAATTACTTGTATTCCCTATAGAAATATTTATTATTCATGGTAAATGAAGTATTAAACGAAAAGACTCTTCTTAGTAAGCTAGCGACAAAGTATTTTAGATTATTCCGACAACTTTTAAAAAACCTTGTAAAATTTTGGTGACAGGAAAAGTTGGAAAATAAAATTCTTTAAATGGTATGCCCTTACTGTGATAGAACTTTACTTAAGTAAGATTACAAAGACTTCTGCAACGAACGAAACCTCCATAATACTTTGGTTAAAATATCAGAACTTTTCGCTGTATTATAAGTGTCAAATTTAGTAATTAAAGAAGCTAAGCACTCTAATATTGTCAGGAGCTATAATTTAGTAAAGTGATTAATTTAGAGAAAGAAATTTATCTACGACACGACGACTATGATCTGCGGCACAGTACAGTATCAAACAATCATCATTGCATTATTTATTGACTGTATCTCTAAATCAATCTTTCTAACAAAGCCACTAAATTATGGCTCCAGGAGTAATGTTAAGACACACGTATCTATTAATTACCAAATTTGACACATATATTACAACAAAAACTTCAAACAGTTAACACTTGTAATTAAATCTTAACACGCTTCATATCATATCTATCAAAATCCTAACACTATCAATTAACTATTCAGCATAAAATTAATTGAACGGAACCGTTAATTAATTCTGATGAAGCAACACTTAATTATGAGCTGCGACGCAATACGTTACAGATAATCAATTCATTGTTAACGCAGGTATGTGCAATTAACTAGTCTCATTTTGCCGAAACCATTTGTGACCGCCTGCAGAACGGCGTCGAACGTTACCGATACGCAAACATTCCAGACCACGTATACTGTTGTTGAGATATATTTAAACAAATTTATCAAGGTAATCGTAATAACTACTTGGCATTGTAAATGTGAGGCAATTACGATATTTTTGCGCAACAATGGTATTGAGTGCCGATGCGACGTGTTTATTGATGTGTGAGGTAATACACATATAAGTATAGTTGATTGGTTATCGATACGAGATTAAAAGCAAAGTAAAAGCAACAAGCTTCGCGTATTTCTTAACAGGGCTAAGATATTAATTTAAAACTGAAAGTGTGAAATTTGACCAATATCGTCGACCCTTCTCTTCGAGGTTAGTCGACATTTCAAGAAACCGTACAATCATTGAATTATAGTATCTCTGTTTTTATTTACAAAATAGTTCATTACAAATTAGTTTAACCTTGCACATTGATATAACATAAGCATAAATTATCATTTAATGGATTTATTCAGCCGTTTTAAATGAATTTATTTGGTTTCATTATATTCTTCAACTCTTTCTTCTTGATTCCTTTTTTTATACCAGATTGATTTGAAGAATATTGAATTTCAAAAAGTTACTTTTTAAAAATCTGACTTTGTTTTCTTTTAAATTTTTTTTACAAAAAATAATCCCAGTGAACACATAAGTATGCATCCCACATTGATGATTTACTTTGTAAACTACGCTTTGATCTTTTATTAACATTATGATGAAAACGTTAAGAACTAAAGCTTTTTTCTAAACATTTTAAAATACTTACTTTTAAAATAAGTTACATATAGTCTTAATAATTTTCTTGTTACATAAATTAAACCTTCAGTTTTAAGCCGTGATGAGAAATTCAAATACTGATTACAATTATTATCATAGTTTATATTGAGAGTTGTAATTGATTTGTAACGAGGAAGAACGAAAAGATTTTACAAGTTAAAGTAGTAGAGGTTCCCTACTTCTAGTTTAGCGTGTTATTTCGCGCATACCTCGCAATCATCTCTGACCCCTCTTGAATGGTATTTGATTTGAATTGTTTTATCTCTTGTGTTAAAAATATGATTAGTTTTATCTGGATTGTGGCAATATTAATATTAGCTACTACTTTAAATAACTTTATAGATTTTCATGGAGTAGTTTTGATTTGTATTTAGTATCATCATTTCATCTGCGAATGCTAGGATTTAAATTATTTTGTTAAAGATCCACAGAAGTTACGAGTATGTTATGACTGATTGCCAATGTTATTTTGAGTGATTTCCAATGCTATAAGAGGTTGCTGTGGAGAGTAACTGATGTACTGGTCAATAATGGAATCGGAACATTTCTCTTTACAGTGAAGTATTTAGTTTTTAGTTAGTTTTAATTAGTTTCCCAATCATTGAACCAGTTACGGCTAGATTTCCAACATTTCCAACTGAATCGCGTTACTAATAAATCTTTATATTGTTCATTGCTTTAAAAAGATGGGTATTTTGTATGTTCGCTTTTAAAGTAAGATTTATATATAAGTGAAATAATATATGAAAAAGGTGTAGGATTTTCTGATACGTCACTTTGTAATACAAAAAAATTAATTATGTATATATACGGCGAACAGGAAATATGAGTATTTTTTATTAATTATTCTAAATATGAGGATTTTTATTCCGAAGAGCATTAGAACTTGTAGTCTAAGATGGGTATAAATTAAAGTGTGAAGCCCTTACTTGTGTAAAATACAAGTGTTCATACTACAAGCCTATAGCGGATACTGAAAGGTTCAAGAAATTGAGCAAAAATAATGGAGCAATCCTTAATGGAACAATTTGAAATAGGCGTTTAAAAAAATATTGAATATATAGAAATATAATAATTAAAATTTCTAATTATACTCTTCAGTAATTTGGCAAATCATTTAACCGACGAGAACTAACCAAAAATATTTTTAAATAATCAAATTATTTAATGGCATCAAGTAAGATTTTTTAAGGCTATAAACAACTAATATTTTAATTTAATATTTTTGCTATTTATCCATTATTAAAAATGTAGCCATGAGACACATAAATAATAGCTATTAACTATTGAAAATGCTGAGTAACAATTCACGTTTCAATTTTGTACATTTTTTTTTAATAAGAACTAAAGTTTGCAAATTATTAATTGTTTTATAAAATATGTTTTACACAGAAAATATAAAATTTCTTATGTTTTTTATTTATGATTTTTAAACCCCTACATTTTGAAAATTTTCAAATCCGCGCAGTAAATATATTTGTTTAAGCTTCACAACGATTAAATATTTTGTTTAAAAAGTATACATATAATCATCTAAGCAAACTGAAAAAATTATATTTGAATTAACTAACTTTAAAATAATTTTTTTGTAAATATAAAATAACAATTTGTTAATAGCACATGTAATATGAACTCTATTTCTCAAAAAGTACACATTCCTTTCATTTTGGAGTAAATTATTTTCCAGATTGAGAAAATTTTGAATAATATTTATATGAAACTAATTTTTACCTTATTTTTCCTTAATTTCTATTACTAAGTTTCATATTCATATGTACGTGCTACTGTCTATTTTGGGTATTTGATCAATCAAAGGCACAATTAAAAAGAATCCATTAAAAGTACAAATTAGTTATTTGTTCAATATTTTCCAAGCTACACAACAGTCAAAATTGTCGTGATACCATAAAGGTGGTCCCCTGTCAAACACCACGTTTACTGTTCATTTACACGAGGACCTACTTTAAGCCGGAACTGAGTGGTCACTTCAACACAGTCCCGGCGTGCACGAGTTTGTCTCAATGCGCCCACAACTTCCTTTCATATTGAAGTAAATACATTTTTAACATCCTGGTATGTATATATTAATTTCATTAAACGTACGTTGTCCATTAACTCTTAATATCGAATGGCTTTGTTAATATTTTCATCAATACTCACAAAATCATTCCGAACATTTGAAAAAAAAGTTTTAGGACGGACGGTGAAAATTTATTTGAATTATTAATTTTGGAAGAAAATACACAAAGTAAATTGAAATAAATAATTATAAGTAAGTGGAATAAGTAACGTTCAAAAGTAATAAACGCGACAATCATTTCCATTATGGTAAATTCTCACTTATTTTTTTGGAATGTCGTTTACAACATGAAAGTATTAAAATGCTTTTAAAATTATTCATAATACAATTGATATATTTGGCTATTGAAATATTTTTTTTAAATTCAGGATTTAACCTACTTCATTTTCTTCGCCATGCCTTCTTTTACCTTTTCAAGTAAACTAACGCGATCCAATCAAAAACAAATTATAATCTTATATAAATATCGATCATACTGTATCCCCATATAAATTTATCCATGGATAATTCGCCCATCAAGAACGTTAAAATTAAATAAAACCAGAAAGAAACAAAAAACAAAAATATTATTTCATAACTTTACTTGACTGATAAAACTAAAACATTTGGAGTTTTTTTCTCAAAATCTCAATTTCAAAAACTTAAATATACATAACGTTGCTATTTCCAATCTAGCAACTGCATGCTGACTCGTTTCAAATCTGACAGTGATTTATTAGGTTGGCTAACAAGTTTTTAGCCACAATTTCGGAACTTTTCTAGAAATATTCTCGAAACTTCTAGAAGGTTTTACTGTAGATTATAAATAGGCCAAAGTGCAGTCAGTTGACAACAGTCAGCACCGAAGCTTTAAGTGAATTACATAAAAATACGGATTCTATTATTTTACGAATTTCGTCTGGGTCATGTACTCGTAATATATGTCATGCGATGGGAGAGTCCACGGTGTATAATGCGATAGTAAAGATTTGGATCAGAAAGTTCAGGAATGAGGACTACGATCTTGAGAACGAACCCCGTACCGGACGTTCTGTTGAATTGGACGTTCATCGATTACGACGTCTAATTGAGGAAGATCCTCGACTGACGACTCGTCAATTGGCAGATGAGCTATATTGCAGTCATGGCACCATAGAAACACAATTGCACGAATTAGGAAAATTTCTAAATACGGTGTGTGGATATTCCACGAGTTGTCACCATAACACCTTCAGTGCAGAGTTGATACTTATTAACATTTATTGACATTGAAACGTAATTTCTACTGACTTTTCGTGAAAAAAAATTTAACGTTAAAGAAGATCTCCAAAATGACCTCGCACAGTTTTTTCCGTTGTCACTACCAACTAGATAGCGACAAGTAGTAAATGATAATGGTGCATACTTGAATTAAATTTAGTGTAATATATAAATATTTTACTAAAATTATTGACTGCAAATAAGGGTTTAAAACTTATTGGCCAACCCAATATTAAATCTAAGTTTAAAAATTTCCATGAATGAACCATATATTCCATAACCAGTTAAATACTGTACTATCCAGAAATAATAACAAGCTATTCATATATTAAATGACCTATTTTACAGGTATAGAAGTATATGTATATTTTACGTTTGTAAAATAACGGAAAACAAAAAACTAAGTAACTCTTCTAAATATTCAAAAACTTTCATATATTTCTATCACATGAATATTTACGATATTACAGAGCGCCACTACGACACGTAAATCCCCTAATTTAGTATATTATATTAGATTAGATAATTTCATTCAGAAATATATATTACTTTTCTTCATCCCCTTTTCGCGACTATCTAATATTAAACCAGCATTTTAGGGGCATTAATACTTTGACTTATGTTACGCTGAAAGAGCAATAGTTTTAATTCTTAGTATTATTTCCACTAAATGTTTAATTAACAAAACACACATTTATGCTATATAAATAATTAACCAAAGGGCAGCACACGTTCTCCCATCAATTGGCTGCCATGTTAAATGTGAATTTTATATATGTGTTGGCACAGTAAAAACGTGTTTTTCAATCAAAGTGTTTATATGATTGTATTCATTAATTACCTACATAGAAATACGATGTAACAATTTCACTGACAGGTTCCGATAAAGTGCAAATAAAAATCGGACTTCCCAAATGTCTATTCTTTATTATGAGCATCATTGGTGTTCTTGTAACAAAGAATGTTTGAGTTTTATATATGTGTTTGCACAGTAAAAACGTGTTCTTCAATTGAAGTGTTTATTTGAGTGTATTAATTAATTACCTACATAGAAATACGATATAACAATTTCACTGACAGGTTCCGATAAAGTGCAAATAAAAATCTGACTTTCCAAATGTCCATTCTTTATTGTGGGCATCATCAGTGTTCTTGTATCAAGAAATGGTTAATCGTTTTTTTAATATACTTACCATAATAAAAAGGTCAAGTGCCAGTCTGGCTCATGCATGGAGGGTTTCGGCGTCTCATTTGAAATGAACAATAACTTATTTTATTCATATCATAACCATTACAAATCTGCTAACCTGTCATTAGTCATCACTGAAATGACCTTCCTAGAACAATAAATACGTAATTTTATCTAATAAAAATAGGAAGGAGGGGAGCATATATAATCGTGAATTGATAAAAAATTATGACATCTAGTGTCATCATTATGGCTTTCCTACAATTTTCGGGTAGGCAGAAAACAATTAACAACAAAGCAGGTAGAAAACACCGTTTTTTTATTTTTGGTCTAGTAATTTCAGAAATAATGAAATTGGGGGGTGTTTATCAGTATGTCGCTTAAGCTGTGCTACCTAAAATTATGGAAAAATTGTTTTCAACCCATATAGCTAGCCTTTTCAAACGATATTCCACACTATATAAGGAATTTTAAAAAGTTGTGTCAAGTATTTTATTTCCCCAAATTTTATTAACATTTCATATAAAGATTTTTGAGTGTTAACTGTTGAGATATGTGCAGTTATTTTATTTTATTACTATGGAATAGTAATAAAATAAAATGAAATGGAATTAGAAATTTTACGTCAAGTAGTTTTTTGAGAAAACGATTGACAGAAGGACAGATATATGAATGATCTCATAAGAGTTCCGTTTTTCCTTACGGAGTACGAAACGGAGATTATATCTATTTGCAATAAACTAAGTTTTATTTTAACAATATTCAAAACTAAATTTTACGTTTTTGTTTATACTATATTAACGTCAGTTAATTTATTTATTTCTTTAATATTTTATAAACGCATTTGACCAATTTATCCCTTAATACGAAAATATTATTTATTAACAACGATTAAGACTAGGATTTATATTATAAATTTCAATCATATAATCACAATTATTGACTAAGCAGAAACTCAGCTGCAAACCTTTACTTAATTATTTAATTCTGTTTATTCCCACTGTGGTAAAAGATAGTGCTTCTTTTTCAAGCTACAACGACAACAAACGACAAAATATTTTAAGTTTCAAAATACTGTTCTTCTCATTTGTTATTTAATATCTGGTAATAAAAATAATTTAACAACTGTTACAATATCGGATCAAGATTGAGTATTACATCAAACCTATTACATGTTTTTATACCCGACAATGCTTCCATTATTCTTGGCAATCGGCCAAAAAATGAGCGAACAGACGCCGTATCGGCCGTTTCACTTACAGACAAAACAATTTAGTGAAAGTGACTTTAACCTTGCCCTTGTGCGGAACCATTATGGAAATCGATCCGCAACCGCCAGATGTGATTATTTTCTATGTAATATGTATTAGAGCACCGTGTCGAATTGCTTTATTTACGACTCGTAGTCACCGCGCCCGGTCGGAAGCGGCGACCTTGGATTGCTGCTGAGGAATGCTAGGTTACTCTGAGCTTCGACGTCCGACCACTGTCTTTGTTACTTTTTGTGACTGTTTTATTTTTATACTTTCTGCTTGATATTGGAACTGAATTTTGCGGTGTAGCTTACACGTTTAAAAGACAAAGAGGTTGGATTACTTTAAAGCGAGTCGCAAAATTGTTATACTAAATTTTAAATTTCTTAATACACGGTTCATTTTACGCGTTTTAGTATGAAATGTTTGATATTACTGGCTACCTAGTCGGAGTAGGTCGACGCCAGGGGCTTAGATCACAATTTTTTTTATGTAGCGCTTCATTATCAACTGATGAGTTAGTATCATTTCGATCCAACTTTAGTGGGAGACGGTACATAAAAAGTACGTACGGTGTATAGCAAAGCAGCTGGCTCTCTGCTAGATACATGTAATTTAGATCAGATGTACTTTTTGCGACTCTGACATAGTTTGGTAACTAGTAGATTCATTATCCCAAAAACCTATACCTATCGAGACACCTAATTATTTCTTTCTATTGCCGCTTTGACTCCTAGTCGCGTAGAGAAAATCTTTTAAATGCACTTCTAAAAAAAAAAAGAATTTTGTATTTTTTCCGTTTTCCGACCGTTGTATTTTTTCGAAATCTTGCTTCACTTTCACTTCCATAGTCTATAATAGGTCCGTAATCCTTAGTCATTATTACTTTTTGGTACATACTTATTTATTATTATTTTGGAACATACATTTTGCAATATGTAAAAGTATTTTGTATGGCAGTACATTTGATATTATTAATTCATGGCAATAACCAGTTTATCCATTTACTCTTGTTAATGTTATGAAACAACATATACATAAATATATATATATATATATATATATATATATATATATATATATTTATATATGCATGTATGTATTTAATAAATTTAGTAATTATTGTGTATAATTACCTAAATATTCATCTATGGAAATTACTTATTATTCTTAATCAGCCTTACCATTCATCGTAATTACTTTTCAATATTAATCAGTACATAGCTTCGAATTGATTTCCAGAATATCATCCTGTTACTTTACCATAGAATAGAAATTCATAATGAAATTTTCATTAACCATGTAATCTGGCTAAAATAAACTAAGTGTGTTAAGAAACTCTATACAATGATTTTATTTAAACTGTTTAAATAAAATCATTGTATTGAGTTGCTTAACACATTTAGTTAAGAAACTCAATTTAGGCCATTTAAATACGCATAATTTGGCATAACTTGAAAATCTATATTATATCTATTTGTGGTTTCTTTCTATTTATTATTGTATTGATATTTTTGGTAACTTGAATAAAAAATTATAAATTGTTGTTTTTTGTTGCAATTTCTCTGCCAGTAATATATTATAACACAATTTTTTTTTTACTTCTCACAATATGATTGACCGTAAAAGATTGTTTTAGTAGATAGCTCCATCATTTCTTTTTTATCTTAGTTTTCAATAAATTTTATTACAAATATTAATACACACGCTATTTAATTATATATACTTAAATTATATGAGTTCACCAAATTTATGACTATATAAATTTGAGCTATAGTACCTCAAATTTACATGGCCGTAAAAAATAAGATAAAAGAGTGAAGTAAAAATAGCCAGTATCAGAAAACAAATGGAACGTCTAAATTTCCTGAATATTATATCTATCACAACATTGAACTTGGCTACGCTAAATTTATCTTTATTGCTTTGCTATACAGGTGTACTGTAAGTCATGGACCAACCAAAAAAGGAAGAGGGACAAAATTTGACCTTAATAAAAATGTCTTAGTTTTCGAGGTTTAGGCACTTTTTTAAAATTTGTAAAAATGACTACTTTGTGTCGATCTTTTGGGTGTCACGGCTAAAAATTAAGTCTAATTATTAATTTGTAGTTACGTGTAGCTGAGTCAAAAGCCTTTTGAATAAATTGAAATATTTTACAACAACAAATACGGTTCTCTCAAGAAAAATCCAAATACGTACGTTTTACGATTTTGTAATTGTCATAACCCAATTTTGACTGTTTGTGGTGAAAAAATGATGTACTACGTAGAATTGGCAAATCATTTTAAAAATTGACGCGTATAATGTAAAAATTATAGTGATTAAAGCTCACCGCTTTTAACCATAAAAAAAGATATTCATGGTTAACTACATAAGGCACCCATTATGAATTGATTACCCTATGTTTTAATTTTCATATAAATGTATTTTTCTTCAATTTTTTTCATGGACACCGTTAAATACTTCTTAGAAATAATAAAATAAATTGAATGTTAAATCATTTTAAGAATTTCTTTAAAAAAATTAAGTTTTTATTTTTCGTTATAACAAATGTTCAAACTGCCTGCAATTTATTCTTAAGCAGGTGCACCATCAAAGCAATGGAAGAAATTTAAGATTAGAAACAATTTTAATTATGGTTGAACTATCCAAAGCAACTTAATTTTGAGGGCAGTAAATTAAAAACAGTTTCAGCCCTTTTCATCGTATTTTTTGAAATGTTGCCAGCAAATGTACGAATATTGGGAACGATACCTACGTGTAATTCGTTAATGTGTATTTTAAAAACATTTGGTTTTTTTTAAAAAAAGCTCATAAGATCATTTAACTTTTTTTAATTTATAATTTTAGTGATTACCTCATAATGAGTGCCTTTCGTCGATAAGTATGAATATCTTTTGTTATAGTTAAAAGTGATAAGATTTTATCATTTTAATTCTTGTATTACATGTGCCAATTTTTAAAATTGTTTGCCAATTCTACGTAATAGATTTTTTTACCATACTCGAAGTTGGATTATGAAAATTACAAAATCCTAAAACATACGTTTTTAAATTTTTTCTCGAGATAACCGTATTAATTGTCTCACTTGTTACTCAGAAAGCTTATTATTCAGCTATACCTAACTACAAAAAATTGACAAACATGTTTCAATTTACTCAGAAGGCTTATTATTCAGCTATACCTAACTACAAAAAAATTAACAATCAGACTTTATTTGTAGCTGTGGCAACCAAAAGATCGACACAGAATAGTGATTTTTACAAATTTTCAAAAAGTGTCTATACCTCGAAAACTAATGGGTTTTTATTAAGTTCTACTTTTGTCAATAACTGAGTCCTAGCTTGGCCTATCTTCCTTTTTCGGTTCGTCCATGACTAACGGGAGACCATGTATAATAATATCTACAAATCGTTATAATTTTCGCTTTGCATTACTATAGTTGTTAGACGATGCAATCTGAAAACTTGTGGTGATAGACAAAATATTCAATAAATGTAGATGCAAAACTCTAACACTTCTCTAGCAAAGGTCTAGAAAAACTTAGCTGCTTTTCTTTCAATACTTTTTATGACTAACTTTTTAAAGAGGAACTTAACCATTTTTGTAGTTATGGTTTTGATAAGATAACCATTACATTTAATACCTAAGTTCTAAAATAAGCTTGATACTCACCGTCATACAGAAATTTAAAAGATTATTGAGTCTTCTGTGATTATTATATATAATATTAGCCAAAGCTGTGTGTTATGACATATTCTAGGCTAAATATGTACAAACATATATCTTAATGAACATTGTTATATCTAGTAAATAAAAAAACAAAACTAATTTGATAATGAAATAATACAAAGAATATTTAAAAAAAAAAGTATTTGATGGATTGTACCATCTTCTTTTGCAAGTTAATAGTTCTCAATCGATGAAATCTAATGTTTTTAAAAATTCTTTCACATTACACACATCACGAGCAACAGAAATGTTTACTGTAGCGGCAAATAGATCTAGCCATTAATTTCTTGACTTTAGTATAAATTCAGTATATTTATCACTTTAATATTGACCATCTTCATTAGATGTCTCTCTATAAATAAAGTTAATACACAATGAAGCAATGTTTAATTTATTTTTGCAGAACAATTACTACAATTACTGATACTAACCATCATCTTCACTTGGATAACAAAACTTTCAAAAATATCTTTAATGTGCCCTAATAAATGAATTTCAGCCACAGCTATGAAGGTATGGACAAACAATTACAGGTAATGTGCAGCGAAGGGTAAATCCCCAATACCTTATGACATCATCACGAGAATGTCAAGATAAATTTTCCTCCTATTCTATTCATAAATTGCAACTCGTATTGAAGTAACAATTCGTAGTTTTAAAACCGTTCCTAGAAATGACCCCATTATTTTTTTTATTTTAGCATGATCATTTAAATGTAATCTAAGTAATAGGATTTAGAAGTGATTATTAAAATGGATGTAACGTAATGTACATGTAATATAATTTAATGAAAAAGTAACTATCCTGTAAACTACCTTTTATTTTTTTATGTTTCTCTTTGGTTTATGTGAACGTGAATGTTGAATATATTTGGCGTTAATTTTGTAGAAATTAATTATTCGCAAATATTACCTTTGTTAAGTGCTCACCTGAAGATGTTGTAATACAACGAAATTTAAGTCATGGTAAAGAACTTAAAGAAAGTAGAAATAATAGTACATCACGTAATTTCATTTAATGGTGAATGTAAATGCTTGTGTGATGCAGGTGAATTTACGGTATCTGGAAAAACAGTCGACGACTACGGCTACGGATCGACCGCTAGATGTGCGTAAACAGTGATATGATATGGATGCTAAATTGAATTTTCAAAATAAATTATTTTCGGTATTTTTATTTCATTAGATGTTTATTAATATTCTAAATATACTTAAACAGTGATATGACATGGATGCTAAATTGAATCTTCAAAATAAATTATTTTCGGTATTTTTATTTCATTAGATGTTTATTAATATTCTAAATATACTTAAACAGTGATATGATATGGATGCTAAATTGAATCTTCAAAATAAATTATTTTCGGTATTTTTATTTCATTAGATGTTTATTAATATTCTAAATATACTTAAACAGTGATATGACATGGATGCTAAATTGAATCTTCAAAATAAATTATTTTCGGTATTTTTATTTCATTAGATGTTTATTAATATTCTAAATATACTTTAACAGTGATATGAAATGGATGCTAAATTGAATCTTCAAAATAAATTATTTTCGGTATTTTTATTTCATTAGATGTTTATTAATATTCTAAATATACTTTTTATAATTTTAGTTCTCTATTCTTAAGTCTAGAATATGGAGAAAAAAACAAATGTGTCGTAATAGATTAAAACTATTTTTTTTAATCACAAAGGATAATTATGGAATCATCTCTATTGAATCTGACAGCCGTTTTTATGGTAATATTAAAAAAATTGAATTTTTAATAAATGTTTTTTTGCATCCTATAGATTGAGGTTACCATAGATAGGTATTTTAATATGAAATTGAGATTACATTTACCATATATTATTTTTAAGCCTTAATTGTGAAATATTAAACTTCAAAGTGACACGTTCTCCTCGTCATCTCTTTGAAAAATAAGAAAAACTTCTATACATTAGTATTAGATCAGTATTTTGAAATAAAATTATTGCGCTTAATATACTATAATAATTTCAGGGCTGCAAACAAAAATAAAACCATATTTTAAGCATTTTTCCACATGAATTTTACCAGTTTTATTTTTTACGGTTTTAGTTTATTTTTATTATATTTGCAATATGTTCTTAACTATTCGTGCCGTTCCTTTATCTGTAAATATTATTACATTAGAAAATTATTATTAACGTATAATAAAGAAGTAATAAAGTTATGAGTATTCATAATTAAGTTAATTTTTAAATTCAAGATACCCTAATACCCTTTGTTTTTCTTACACTTTTGACTACTTTTCTCAAGTATTTATACGAATCGACTATTCAAATATGGGTACTTTTTTAGTTAAATAAAAATCTAAAATTAGAAGGCTTTTAAACAAGTAAAATAAAAACAAAGGAGAAATTACCAAAGGAAAACGAAGAAAAAAGGAAATGATTTATATTGATATATATATAGTTTGATACGTAACTTTGACTTCATTGTAAAATTTTGTAATGGTACAAATAAAAGGATTTTCTTATAATTTCCCAATTCATTTTTTGTCGAACCAATTCAATTTTTATTTTTACCTAAACGTGAAATTCGTAAAAGGATCCCATTTTAATATATACCCTGTCAGTAGGAAATAATTTTTAAGTAGTCATCCCCGAAACTGTAACCGTTTTTACAGTTTTTACAAGTTAAAATTTGAACAGAAATTTTACGTGTTGCGGAAACCATAAACATTAGACACTTCAAAATTAACCATTGGATGGATTAGATGGACTTAATAAAACAAGCAAGTACTTGTTACTCCTTTTTTAGCTACAAACATCAACTAATTAAAGATTTTGTGAAAATTGTAAAAAATAACCCGAACCTTAACTTTTGATCAGACATTTTTTTTATTTTAAATGCCCTTATAAATTTCGTGAGGTAGTTATGAAAACATCTATGAAACTCCAAAAAGTGTATATTGCATTTTAGCATATTTTTCTCACTTTAAGTATCGAATGCCTACTTTTAAAACATTTTATCAAAAAGAAAATTCAATCACCATCATTTTCCATAAAACTAAGCATAAACAATCTATTCTTTAGTATTCCATAATTTTCTATAAAACTAAGCATAAACAATCTAGGCTTTACTTGAGATTACAAATGTGTTAAGACATTTATTGTTAAAATGTGTTATGACATTAATTGTCCTTGCACATATAACATAGCACATTTATGTATTTCACTACGCTCGATAAACATTTTTTTGGAATTAATTTTTTTCGTTTTACGCCATTTCTGTTGATGCTTTGTATAGGTATTTAATTATTGCTGCTTTTCAATTACAGTTAAAGTTAAGTTAGTCAACTGAAGTTGACCTAAAGGAATTATTTAATTGTAGTTATGAACCATACCTTGCAAATATATTCCATTTCACTAATAATTAAAATTACAGTTCTATTAACTTGTTTAAAAAAATCTTATTGTAAGTCAATGCGAAACACCGCTACCCTTTTTTTCAACAGGTGGTATTACCTATGTTTTAATTTACGGTCAAAATTTGTTCTTTTAAAAGCTATATAAAATTTGAATACATCACCACGCGTCATGCTGTGGATATATATATATATATATAAGTATATATATATATATATATATATATATATATATATATATATATTGGGTACATATATGACAAAAAATTTCAATGACTTTCGCCTTTAGTATATTGTATATCTAAGATTATTGATATTGTTCAACTTTTGGAATTTTTGAAGGGCTTTTGTGGCATATATATTTTATTCATATCTGTATACAATAGACAGACACAAAAATATAAAGCACGGTTATTTCACTTCTTTTATTTATTTATAATCCTCCAGAATCGTCTTTTCAGCATGTACTTAAATTATTTACTTCATATTTTAAGCTTATATTATGTGATTAGAATGTTAATTGCCTTCTTTACGAACATAACTATATGCTACAGGGCTTGGCTGCCTCGACAAGATGATTTCTCCAGTGTTCTCCATCCGGAAGTGCCTTTCTCCCTCCTTTAACACATGGTATAGTACTTTCGGGCTCTTAGAAAATTAGGGTTTTAACTGGGTAGTTTTCTGGGTTTCTCCATAGGCGGCCTAACCACATGGGTCAGTGCTGCCGATGAGTTGGGTGATTTGTAGAATTCTATATTATTTATAATGCTCTAAGTTGTATCTAGATCTCCGCTATCTGATATCCAGCACCGATCCAAAAATTGTTCTTAGCACTTTTCTTTCAAACTTGTCCAGTGAAAGTTGGGTATCTTTGTTAAAGATTCATAATTCACTGCTATGTAATAGAATTGGTTGAATAAGTGTTTTGTACATTCTGAATTTTGTTTTGTTTTGTAGAAAATTAGGATAACCATAATTTAAAAGGTTTTATTAATTTAAACATCGTTTCTGTATTTCTAACGTTTCTAATTTTATTTTTCCCTCACTATCCAACCTCGCCACGCGCGGCCCACATACACAACAGATACAACGAGAAAAAAATTGTAAACATTGCAAAATAACTTGACTTGAACTTGAAATTGATCTCAAGTCTACGGCGTAATGGACACGCGACACCTTCAATAGTTTTCATCGCCGCAACCTCTAAGCCGTTACAGTGCGCGGAGACAATGAACTACTTTTCTTGCGTTCGTATTATTGTTGCCGTACTTCTGACCGAGTGACCGTTTCGCAATAGACGCAGCGAACACGATCACTTATTCAGTTATGAAATTACCGCACTGACTGTGCGTACCGCTTACTTCGTTTCACGCATTTGTTTTGGTATCTTTTAAAGAGGTAAAAACGTGCGTTGAAGGTGACAATTGTCATTGCAGTCTAGTTTGGATAAAATAATGTGCATTTTAATTCCACACACACAATAAAATTTACTAATTTTTCTGATATATTTCCTGCCATAAATATTGAGAGAATAATGAATTTAAATGTGTCCATTACAGCACTAGAAATCAAGCTAGAGTATATAATCGATTCAAATTTTAAAACACGTTCACAGTTTTTATAAAATATTCCTTGCACCATTTCATTATTGTGAATATCATAACGTAAATACTTTTTAACTTATTTAATATTTTAAGGAAGTCTGCAGGTGAAATTGTTTTAAATTTAGATTTTCATCTTTCGTTCCTCAAGGTATTTGGCTATGTTTTAAAATGTCCTCGCTTTTCCTATTTTTCTATGATATAAATATTATTTCATTTTAAGCACTTTTTTCCTCCACACTTTTTTCCACCACATAAGAAAGGTACGTACATTAAAAAATAATATTAGTTAAATTTTCCTGCTTTAAATTAATTACCACTTATTACTTTTCTTTTACTATTGTATTTCGCTTTTCCAAAGGATATAACTTCTATGATTATTATTTTTTTTTTATTTTGGTCGTAGGCACATTCGATATTAATCATGTAGCTAATCAATAAATGTGATGAACATATCTTTGAATCATAAAGAGTTAAAATATAGAAATTAAATATAATATCGCCTGGAAATATATACGTATAGAATGATGTGTCATATTTGAATAAGAGTATGACCCTATTAATTTAAGAGTCCAAAACTTATTCCTTTAAGAGTTTATATATATATATATATATATATATATATATATATATATATTTATATATATATATATATATATATATATATATAAATATATATGTATATGTATGTTTACATATTATACTTCAATGTGCATTCTTCCTACCTTCGTGAATGTCGTATATTTGTCGCTGTTAAAGTTGAGTTTATTACTTTTCCAACACTATCTTTTCGGAGATTCATTTTTCCAACAATTGTTTTTGTTTTTTCTGCTTTTCTTACGTATTAAAGATACAATTAGAATACTTTATCAACCATATACTTCTTACGTCAGTATGTGCGTGTTTGTCTGTTTTTATACATATACATTACCTCAGGCTGTATAACGTGTCAATATTTTATCTTTTAAAAGTGACTAATTTCTTATAAATACTCCGTATTGTATAGAAATATTAAAGGTATTTTTGAATCACCTATGTTCTATACCTTAATTGGAAGAATTATTCTACGAAGATAAATGCTTTTTTATAAATTTATCGGTAAAATATTGGAAAATTGAATTTAATGTTAAGCCTTACGAACTTGTCAGTGAAACAACGGGTTACGGCTGTAAATAAGTTAACTTCTTGCATTGACCAGTCGCTCAAAATAGTTTTAGTTCCGCAACGAGATTTTGGTTAATGTTTCAGAAGAGTTTTAAAGTAGACTCAGTAATGAATACAATACTAACCTTTGTAATTTAGTATATTACTTTGTAATTTAGTATATTATATTCACAATTAAATGTAACTACGTGATGTAGTATTATTTCTACTTTCTTTAATTTCTTTACCACGACCTAGGTTTCGTTGTATTACATCTTCAGGTGGGATATTAGCAAAGATTCTTGCTATAATGAATTTCTACAAAATTGATAATGAATGAATAATGAATTTCTACAAAATTAACGCCAAATATATTCAATGTTATATTCAATTGGAATATAATATACTAAATTACAAAGTCATATGCTTTTATTCCATGCAAATAAATAACAATAACATGTGAACGAATGGCCAACAAAAGAACTTCTCATAACTTCGACTGCAGTCGCCAGATCAGAGATATTCCAAATGGCAGCACTCAAAGCAGACATTATACGCAACCTTAGTATCATTGTTTAGACAACCTTTTAAGATTTTGTACGTGATAAAGTGCTCCTACGACGTTAGGTCGAATGATTAAGATAATAATATTGCAAAACCGTTATCTGTAGAAGTCGTTCACGGGACTTGCGACAGTAATTTATTGATAATTACAACAGTAATTATTTGATAAGTATAATCTAAGGAATAAAATATTTCCAAAAATAATTACTAAATATGTTTGGTAATATTTTATAACGTGCATATTCGTTAGTAAATATAACTTTAATATATTTAATAAATGCATTACGTTCGTTTTTATTATGAATAAAATATTGCATCGGCACATGTTGCATATATTTGTTTTTATTTCTTATTTAATAATTAATTGAACAAGAGTCGCTTGAGTTCTTTATCATTTTGAAATCATTATAATTGCTATTCAGTAAAGTAGACGTGTTCTATAATATTGATAGAGCGTTTAATGATTGCATTATATGACGTTTCAAGCAATGTTGGACAAATACTGATCGGTTCTCAATTTCAGTCGTCAATATTTGTTTATCCCCAAGATTTATATACTAGGATTTTTTATCAATATATTAACTAAGTACAAGAGGATTGTTCCATAGTGAAGCCGTCATTCCTCTTTAAAATTAAAATAAGACGCGTCCTCTTTCTATAGTTAATTAAGCAAAAGACCGACGTTTAAAATAATTATAATTTAATTTCATAATTATATATATATATATATATATATATATATAATAATTTAATTTTATACAACAAGGAAAATAGCCAAATTCACCTCAGTCAAAGGCAATTATAATTTCTTTCCTTTAAACTATTGAATGAAATCTAATACAGCCTGCCAAATAAAAAACAAATTTTGTAATAAAAAAGATAATGAAAAATAATCTGTGATTTCGTATAAGCTTCGTAAACTAAAAGTCTTATAAGTAATAATTTTGAAAGGGTTTTGCAACTTGAATGCAATTTAGTAATCATGGTATTAAAATCTGATATAATATATTTCATAACCATATGTTACATAACTTTGGTGTTTTACCCTAAACTTGTTTGTCACTTTTTTCGTAATAACAGAGAACAATAACCATCTGACATACAATTTGACATACAATTGAGAACAATAACCATTTGAAATTTCCGACTTTAAAAATTTAGTAGGCCGGGTATCGTTTAAAAATCCCAAAGAACAATAAAATGACATACCTATGTGAATTATAATATATTCTTAACGTTCAGAAATAATTTTAATGTCATGGAAATAGTAAAAAAAATTTACAGTAAAGCCAAAATACTTTTCAAATTAAACTGTATTTCAACTAACATCTGCTTAAACATATCCTTGAGATACAACAATGGAAACTCAAAATAAAACAATCATCCTTAAACGACGAACTACGTTAGTCGATTCCAAAAAAAATCATGTCTCACACCTGTTAATTCAATTTAAATTAATTTATCAAACATGTCATTCATAAATCGACTTTGAATAGAACGATGACAAAAACCGTAACTAGTTTTTATGACTCGTAGACCAGACGCCAATGTGATTAGGTTATGTTTCTGTCTATAGTAAAATAGTTTAAATATAGTAAATGCAATGAACAAGTCATTAAATATTAATTAGACATTACACCAAATAAGCATACATGCTTCAAATTAGGAGTGGAAAATTCTCCAGTAAGTGAAAGATAAGCAACTGTAGAACCCAATTATATAAACATATATATATACAAATAGTATAGTAATATATATACAAATAGTAAATATTTACTATATTTCATGATATAGAACTAACTTCAGTTTAATACGCTAATGAAAATCTCACAAAACTTTCATTGACACAAAGGCCTTTTACTATCTACCATTACGAAATAAATGGTTATAGAAATAACCTGCTTGATTTAAACTGTATTTCTTTAAATTTTATTTTTTATGTCAATACTTCTTTCCAAACCAATTTAATAATCATCCAATACTCATCTGAAAAGTATCGTCTTTAGTTCATTATTAAAGCACGGTTAACAAAAGTAAAAGAGTCGGTATACATGAATCTCAACATTGAATCAAAATATACCCAAATATACTAGTATATTCTTTCAAATAGTACCACTGATATCTAAAAGTGATAGTGCATTAAGAATTGACAATTCGACTGTGTGATCTAGATTATATAAAAAAACAAACTTAGACATTAACATACATAACATACCATAAACTTATATGCAAAAAGCCGCCATCTGTGTGAGAATGAGATTCTTTATAATGAATCACGATATGACATATGTTTATTTACAACAGGACAATGACACATTGACCACAAACCGGTTTTAATTTTTCGAGGTGAACAAAACGTAACGCATTCGTTATACGATTATTATCTTTTACGATTGCAATATGCTAAGTCTGAATATTAATTAAATTTGTGCGCAAAGAAACACAAACGCAAAGAACTCAGCTGACGAAATGACCTCAAGCGGCGCAAAACCAGTAGTGTACCTACCCGATATGACGTAGTTGGAAAAGTGAACGAATTCTAATCGACTTTTTTGTGACAGTCAAATTAACAAATCTATTTTAAATAACATAAGCGATTGGAGCTGTTTAAACAAAGCGAAACCTAATGACAGATACAATCTCATAAAGTTCTGCCTGGATACAGCCTTGAAATGCCAATGATTTTAGACAAAATTTACATTCATCGCACTCACAGAACTCTCATTTCTAGTATAAAATCAGTGTTTTTGAAACAGATTGTATCAGTTCACAGCAACGCATTAAACTAACTGAAAATGTTCAGCAAAGTGAGTTTAATATACCTATTTGCATATTGTATTATCTATCTTTAACTTTACGCTATTTCGATACGTGAATTTAAGGTGCTATTTTGTAACTACTTGCCGATACAACGTTTCGTCTCCTCATATGTGCTCACTCTCATGAAACACAATATGAAGGATGGCTACTGTGCTTTATTCTTCACATCATTCTTCTCAATGTTGTGACTTCTACGGCTAACTTTCTCTTGGATTATATTCAACCAACTGACTCCTTCCTCAGCAATGTGGATAGCATCGGGATACTGCTCCCAAATATAGTACCATTATAGATCCCAAATATACTCCCAAATATAGATACTGCTCCCCAATATAGTGAAATTTGACCATCTTTCATAAACTTACCCACGGTACTACATTCTTTGTTTTCTATATTGCCATCGTGGAATAACAATAACCTAACTCAAGTAACTCGAAAAGTGGCAAATATATATTTTGCAATTATAAATCGATGTATAAACATTTTACGCGTCTGATTTCTTATATATGATATGTTAAAGTTTCATAGAAATTACAGAATAAAAATAAATAAATAACTTTATATTATACAGAATAAAGAGAACAATCCGTAAAAAAATTTAAAATTAAAGAAACCAGTAGAATTTAAAATTTACTAATTACTTATTATATAATATCAGTTGTGTGTGTATTTATTATCACTCATATATAATTATGACTCACTAATATCATTTGCGTGTGAATTTTATTAAAACTCGTACATGATTATATAATGTGTTACAAATAATTTCCTTTTGCTCTATAGATCTTAGCACTCACCGCCCTCGTGGCAGCTATCCACATTGGATACGGATACGGCCACGCCATCTCTACCCAGAGCTATGTCCTCCACAGCGGTCACGGCCACGGTGGCGATGGTGGTGGCTTTGGTGGAGGCGATGGGGGCTTTGGTGGAGGCGATGGCGGTTTTGGCGGAGCCGGCTTCGGTGGAGCCGGATTCGATGGGGCCGGATTCGGTGGAGCCGGCTTTGGTGGAGCAGGCTTTGGCGGAGGCGATTTCGGCGGTGATGGTCACGGCCATGGTCACGGCCACGGTCATGGCCACGAGGAGAAACACGAAGAGAAACATGTAAGTTAAATAATTTTAACTCAGATTTGTTTCCAATTACTGGGTACATTCAATTATATTTCACATGAAATGATATAACTTACTAATTTCCAACTATGCCGTTTTCCAAAATTATAACTTACTCTGATAAATAAAATAGATAATATAATTTAATTGTAAAGTAACCAACTTCATATTATAAAATGAAAAAGTTTTAGGAAATTTAATAACATTACAACGAACATTCGTAATTGTGAAGATGATGCCCTAAATAAATATCCATTTGATTTGACTCTTCGTCAGACCCATCCCAAATACCACTTTGAATACTCCGTGGAAGACCATCATACTGGAGACAAGAAAAGCCAGCACGAGGCCCGCGATGGAGATGTCGTCCATGGTTACTATTCCCTTGTACAACCTGATGGCTCCGTGCGCAAGGTTGACTACACTGCTGATAAACATCACGGGTACGTATGAAAAATGTTTCAAATAAGCATCTATAAAAAGTAAAAAAATCAGCTTGATTTAAACCAATTAGTTTTTTTTTGTTTTTTCGTTTGGCGTTAAGCAACTTGCGACCTTATTTAGAAATTTTTCTTAATATGTTCTCCTTTGCACAATGGATTTTCAATTCTCAATTTGAATTTGTAGCTTTACTCATAACTATTGAATAATGACTAAGGTAGTAAAATACCAACTCATGCTATGTTACATTTTCGAAATTCAAAATAAATAGATGGAATATAACAGAAATATATTGAAATATAACTCTTTTCTCCACAGTTTCAACGCAGTCGTGCATACGTCAGCTCCACTCCACCACATAATTCCCAAGCACCACGATCATCATTAAACACAAATAATTAACAGGAACAAAATGGTCATTATTATTTATTTTGTACTAAGAGCAATGTATATTTTTATGTGAATAAAATTTAGCTAAATATTGATACCGTAACATTTTTCTTTTTAATTTCATACTTCAAGTTTAGTGTTAATGTTGCTGTTTAAAACCTTTTTTTTCCTGAAGATAAATTAAATTAATTTATTTAAATATTAGATTATTAAATTAAAAGAGACAATTGGATATAATCTGCCATATGTTAATAGATCTTTCACGGGAATATTGTCTTACATCTTATACCAAATCCGATTTAAGATTTCTATAATCACTTTGATTACAATATATCTTCCGGGAATAATTGTTTATTATCTACACATTCTCACGAAACTTTCAAGAAGTATACCCAAAAGTATAACATCAACGCGAAATATTAAATTATTTCAATTCCAAACAAAAACAGGAATGTTTTTGAAGATAACGCTATGATAATTATATAACTTCAATTATATCTTCAGATGCCATTTTTATTTTTTTCTGTTAAAGAGGATAACTGACGCCTTTTTCAAACTTTTATCCTAAAATGTTGTTTCTTCATAAATTGAAACCCATTTGTCTTTATGATGACGGAATTAAAACGCTTGTATTCTATGATATGAAAAAATTGCATTCCAATAAGGGCAGATATTTTAAAGCATCCAGAAATGATTCATCCCTTAAGAAACGTGAATAAATGCATTTTCCCCTCTTTTAAAATTCTATAACAAAGCGATGAAATAAAACGTATATTTAAATTTGCTTAGAAATAATTCGAAATAACATTGATGCAAGCATTTATAATATGTTTAAAAAAATAATTTTTATTAAAGCGGTACGTACAAATGTATTATTTGTACTAGAAACATTTCCTCACCAAATAATGAATTTAAAGAAAAGGGAAAATGAAGTAGAGCTATGGCCGAACCGAGTCTTTATTTACGAAAAAAACACAGTTCAATTGGATGCTCACTTATCAATATTCATCCTGCCTAAATGACAAACAGATTATGCATCGACGAAAAAAATAACTGCAATATAAAAAATAATCAGACACGGATATTACAAACTTAACTAACACACATTTTGCATTTTCAACAACAACAAATTGTAAAAATATACAAATGTACGTCGATGTAAACATGCGGAAATTGCGAAATCAAATTTTAACACAAGGTTATCTATTCGGGAAGTGCACATGACTAATACAAGAGGTATATAGAACGAAATGAAAGAAAAATATGTTGGCGTCACATTAGAAAATACATTTGAACACATTAGAAAATACACCTGTAATTTTTAAGATTTACGTTATACGAAAATGCTACGTGCCTACGAAATTTTCTCTCATGGGTAAGAGTCGAAGTATATGTATAGATCAAGAAAAAAGAGATCAACTGGAAATAAAATGTTTTATTAATATAATTTTATTTTGAATTTTCGAGTATTATTTTGAACTTTCGAGTATCGCTACGAGTTGGAAAGTGTGGGCGTCCATGTCGTATGCATCTGTGAGTGTCGTGTGCGTGGGGGCGAACAAACGTACGTCATCATCCGCTACATTTTAATTTTAAGTTAATTAATGAACTAAATATTTAGTTAAGTGTTTTTTTTTTATTTCCAAATTTTTATTATTTATGTATCATTTACGTAATTAAAAAATCGCTCAATTACTAGGATTCCATAATCGTCACTGTATCTTGAATTTGTTAATGCAAATTAACATAAATCCTTTCAATTTAAAGTATTTATTTAATATTTTCCAAATTTTCAGATTCATGGTTGACATATTATTTTTATGATATTATTTAGCTTCGTTTTTAAGTTTTTCATTTTTCATAAGATGCTCAGAAATTGGAAATGGTAAATGGAACTTCACATAATTTTCACGTCATTTTCACGTCTTCAAAAATAAATTCACCACGCTGTTAAGTAGAGGAACGTACAGTTAATGTGTATCAAAATTATTTTCGATTTATGTTTTGGATTAACTGAAATTCCTATCTGAAGTATCTATCTGCAAAACTTACGTGCGTAGGTCTTGAACCGTAGAAATCGTGTGGCAGAAGAATGACCATGTTCAATGGTTCATTCTTTGACTATGAAACCTTAAAAACATTACTGAAAGACCAGAGTCCAATTTACAGTAATTACTAGATTATTTATTTATTATTCTAGTAAACTAATAATTTTATGAATTATCTTACTTGGCATTTAATATAATAACGGTCATTCGTCTGAATTTATTCACATTTTTAAAGTGAAACTCCATCATTCTATCACGTTAAAAATGTGTAACGCTTGAGAAAGCAAATGTCGAAAGTATTCGACCGATGGTATAACCAAATGAGCGTTAAGAATGTGGCGTTCGGGAATGTCAAAAAGTTAAAGTTAAATTTATCGAAACGCTACAAACATTGATTTCGTATAAGTTTTCGGCGCAAGCGTGAAATTTTGACCGATGTCGTCATGTTAACCATAGTAAATACTTTAAATCAAAAATTTCAGCTATGTATATGTGCGATATTAATATTTATTCAATAGATTTGAGTGAAAATATATTAAATAAATTATTCACAATTAAATAAAACTACGTGCTGTGGTATTATTTCTTTTCATTTTTCTTTACACTCTTTGCAAAGTTGTCGTGGTCATCACGTCGACATTATTGGCCTGTTTCACAATGCAACGCCACTCTTCACGAACTCTCGCTCTCATACACTCATGCAGTGGTTCGTTGAAGGTCTTTTTTATTTGATCTGTCCAACTCGTTGGTAATCCGCCGCGTGGTCTGATGCCTTCGACTTTGCCCTGCACTCTAGGGTCTCTATGGATTCGTATCCACGTCGCGTTATATGTCAAAATAAAGTGAGAATACGAGCTTGTACTGTGCTTGATAGTCTTTGCTTGATACCCAGCTCTCGAAGAATAGACTTTAAGAATTCTTCTCCAGCACCACATCTCAAGAGCATTGATCCGTCTTTTCTCACTTCCTCGTAGAGTCCATGTTTCAGCAGCATTGAGGAATATGAGAGCCTTAACAAGTCTGGTTTTTGTGACTTTGGTGATGTTTCGGTTCTTCCACATTTCCCTCAGTTTATCCATAGCTGACCTGGTTATCGCGATACGCCGTTTGATCCCGTCTATACAGCTACCGTTATTTAATATAAGCTCCGCCATGATTTCTATCTTATTTAAATTATTTACCATGATTTAGGTATTTCAACATCTTTAGGTGGACAATTAGCAAAGATACATTACGTACTTTCATTTAATCATGAATAATAAATTCTACAAAATTAACGCCAAATATATTCAATAAATACCTTATCGTAAATTAGTAAATGTACAGTTTTAATCAAAATAATAATAAAAAAGAACTTACTTTTAAATGACTAATGACTAATAAAAATAATTAATTATTAGTACATTTCATCCGCAAGCTATTTGGGTGAGGCTCACATGTTTTCCACTGCCTCATACTTTAGTATCAAAGACAATCTGTTCTAAAAGATTGCATCATTATTTTTTCTTTGTTGACTCAAATTATTTAGAGCGATGACGAAAAAGCCAACACCATTTTTCCACCAGGTGCATTGCAACTTAGAGTTGTTACATTAAATATAAAAATAATTGACAAAACGTGCATAATTAAAGTAAGCTGTTGTTGTTTATTATTTCATCACACAATACAAAGGGAACATGCTCCTCGGGTTTACGCGACAAAACAGCAATTTTATCTAATTATAACTCTTAAAAATAAGAAGGAAATGAAAAGGAAGTTATTAATTTTCTTTAAAAATGTAATACAATATATATTTGGATAAATATGATATTTTCTGTTTCTCTTCACTTCCGGGTGTTTTACGGGGGGTTTTCATAATTCTTTGAAAATAAAAGTTGAAAATTGTATGGGAATATCGAAATAATTAAAATAACAGCCATGAAAACTTTTATTTTCCATTCCATTTTTATTTAGATTATCAGACAGAAATAAGGAAAGACATATTTAAACATTTTTATCAAATCACTAACCCCAATCAATTTTTACATAAAAAAAACGAATAAACCAAAATGTACTGATAGTCGTTTTTTGCCCGGGCAAAGCGGGAATGGATAACTAGCTCTGAATTTACATTTATAAAAATATTCTAAGTTCTGACACGGTGTAAAATTGAAGGTCGCTATAATTAATTTTACAAGCGTACTACGTTTACTACGTGCCACAGATTACCGTCCGAGGCGTGTCCGTATCGGTCGTGTCGGACATAAAAGGTCGAAAAAAGCCTGTTCCTGCCCGAATACTGTCAGCAACTATTCATATTGAGACCTTAGGTTCTAACTGAAGTAAAATTTTGTATGTTTTGGTAATTTAGTATTATCTCTTATGGCTAATTATTCAAAAACCAATGTCATTTTTATTGCAATATTTGTAACTCACTCTTCATAGACGTTTATTTGGAAAATGGTGTAAAAATTGCAATAACGCACTCGTATCGTAAGTTTTTCAGTATTTTCTTATGATTTTAGTTTTTCTGCCTAGTTTGTATAAACAAAATTTAAAGAAAATACTGCTTGTTAATGAATATTTATCTGAGTTTCAGTTTTGTTAATATTATTACGAAGTGAAAATATGTGGACAATATTGACCAAATCAAAGAGCTCTCCTCTCGTATAACTGCAATTTTGTAAACAAAAGTTCATCTGTGTATTTTCCGTAACGTATACCAGTGCAGATATTTGCACCACCAATATATTGAAAACGGTAATGGATCATCCACGTTTAAGAGTTAGATTTAAGATTTGTGTACAATTGTCGGAGAAGCCATTTTTAGTTACATTTGCAACCTTGAATAAAAGTTTGTAATTCTATCATCGTAAAAATTGTTTTATGAACCTCTCGTATAACTGCAGGTTAAGAAAAAGCAGAACCAAAAAATATGAATGTAATTTTGAAACAGCATTTCTAATACTAAACATTGGACATGCGCCTGAATAAATATAACGTTTTTAGAACGATTACAGAAAACTACATTTATTTTAAATTCTAAAATATCCACGTCAAAAACTAGCAAATAATGGCAAATATCTAACTAATTCCAGTTAAAGGTGGATGCCATCCATTCAACTTTCGACAACCTTCGTGCTTTAAGATCTTGTATATTTAGTATATTCCATAAAACAGATATTCAAAATATTATATGGTATAATCGAAACGAAATCTAAACGTCATATCTATTACCAAAACTGAAAATTGGGTCTATATCACAAATACATGTGTCTGTATTTTCACACATACACACACACGTACATACACACACATGCATGTACGCCAACACGTATATACACATGCGTGGCTATAGACGCACGCGCTAGAAATAGGTGAATAGTTCAGATTAGTTTCAAATCAATATTTTGTAGATTCCTATAATAAATGCATTTTCTGCATTGCTGTCTTCACTCTTAAATTACTAGCACGTGTAGCCTTAAACTATTCAAGACTGAAGAAAATTTACGAAGATAGTAACAAAGATACGAAAAATAACTGCTGCCGGAAAAAATATTTTTTTTTATTTTACAGTAATTGGCGTTTCTCAATCAAGACAAGTTACCAAGCTACTGAGTTTTCTGCCAAGAAAGATCTAATTTTAAATTTAAATAGAATAAGTTGTGTATGAGATATTATTTGTTTTTTTTTTATTTGAAAAAGTATTGGATTACTTTATGTATGGAATATGATATCGGCCAAACGGCCGACACGGTTTCGCTGGGTGGCGCGTATCTGGGAGGTCCAATTCTCGATAACTCCGCCACAGAAATCGGCCTCGATACCACCGATTGCATTGATTATATTGACTTTTAAGACTTCAATTGTCTGCGGTCTATTCACATAGACCTGTGATTTAAGGTGGACCCACAAAAAAGTTTATTGGCTTCTCGATTTCGGTGGCCAGTTGACGTCACTGAAACGCGAGATAACCCTACCGTTGCTATGTGACTCGTGCGGTATATTGTTAGAATCATGTATCATTGAGATCCACATATTCCAATTTAATCCCCAAAAAGATCGTTATCATCGACCTGTACCTCTCGCCCATGATAGTTTTGGTAAACACAGCTTAATTTTGGAAGAAGTATGGGCTATTGAACCCGTCAGAGCAAAGTCCATATCAAACAGTGACTTTTACTGGATATCTTTGCAACTAATGGGTCTTATATGGATTGTTATCTCCCCAAAAGGAACAATTTTGGTCCAAAAAAATTTATTCAAAAATTGTCTTGTCCCTGAAGATGATTTTCCATTCAATATCAAGGTTCTCTTACAACTGTACCCGAGCCGAGTCAATAAATGCTTGATGCTGTCTATGGTCATTTCCTTTCATTTCCAGGATCAATCAAATTTTGTACTGGTACAAGCCCAAGTCCCGGTGCAAAATTCGCAAAGTCGAGGTCTGCGAAAGGCTAAATTAATGGGCGAGGCGAGGAATTGACTGCCTTGGGTTATCCAGCACACTCTCGTTCACTGCAGCAATGTTTCTGCAGACCTCACATTTCGACGTATGGATGTTTTTTTATTATTTATGAACTAGTTGATTTGATGTACTGAACTTGTTGATTCACCAAACGACGAATGGTCGACTCAACGAGGTTGTATTCACCGCAAAAATCACGTAGCCTACGAAACGTGGCTCGAACTTAGCAGTCGTTTCCATAGTAAAGTTTAATGATTTGTAGACATTCCTTAACGCTGTAACTTTCTTTAATAATTGTACAATATTAATTACTATAACTTCCAAATACGATAGCTGTAGCTTTGCCAAAATGGCTGCTACATACTGCCAAATTTCGAGCGCCCCTATAGGAAAACCATTCATGTTGCTACAGAATGATACTACTACATTTTCAAAACTAGTAAGAAAAACATTTCTATTACGGTTGTTAAAAAATTATAAAGCAATTAGTTGAAAAACAGGCTTAAATTATCCAAGTTTTTGGGAACAAAGAAATTCATTCTTAAAAAATGTCTGTACCTATATAGTAAATAATAGAATTACAGTCGCAAAACATGGAATTCTTCATTAATGCTTCCGACTTTCAAATTCTTATGTTTGGCCACATGGGTGATGGTATTTATCAACCAAATACTGTAACAGAAATTTTTTAATACATACCAATTCATAAATGTACTTTATAATGGAACTAAAAGAATACAGAGCCATTTTACTAATATTTTCTAATAAAATAATTGCCTATCGTCAAGAAATATTTCATTTAACAATTTTAAAAGAAAATTTGATCACATATTATAATCTTTATATCAATATTAAATATATCTAAAATGAACATAATATTATTAGGCGATGGATATTAACTATGCAATGAATGTATATCTATTTTCCTTTAGAACATGATGGAAATGGAAACTAGAATTCACGATTTTTCGAGATATTCACACGGAATGTTATAAATATGACAGAATTTATTTCTCAAACAACCACGCAGTTACATAAATAAGAAACTACGTCATGTATATTACTGGTAAGTAATGTTCAACTGTAATTGTTACGTGATTACTCATTAATTAAGCTCAATAAGCAAACAAATTAGTGAACTTAATCATTCATTTATTTAATTGAAAACTTAACATTTTGTAATTTTATTTTGTTCTCAAAAAAAAGATGGTAACGTAACCAAAATGTATTAATATATCACCAGATGCCGCTGATGGAACTTGGTCTTTAATTTTTAATTGGACTTAAAAAAATCTGTATGTTTCAAGAATTATGCACGAGAAATAAAATAACGTAGATATCCGTTTAGGATAATTCACGCGTCGCTTCTGTTAACTCGGTGCCAGGTGGTGTAGATGGCGCCTCAACTTTTAATGTTTAATTAAGTTTAGAATTTGATTCTATCGTTTAATATTTGATTGATTTAAGGAAAATTATTCTAATTTAAACATGTGTTCGTTGTTTTTTTTAAAATTACTTGACAATCTAGTTTTTTTATTTTGTTGCTACTCGTTTTATATTTATTTCGGTACCAAGGTATTAAATGGGCATGGAGTCTGTTTGGAAAATCAACATATATTAAAAGGCATTATTCAATAGTTAGTATATTTGATAAGAAAAAGTCATCAATTAATGCACAATATTATCAGAGACGACAAAACTTAATTATCTGCAATTTTATTTATCAAAATGCTTGATATACACTCAGTTATTAAGTTACCAAATCAGTTCAACCTGCTTTAAATCCCGTACACTTTATTTGCATTTATTTCATTAATATTTTTCTACAACAAAGAAAAAATAGATATTAGTAAATACCAATAGTTTTTCCTGATTATAAAAAAGAAAATTAATAAAACAAGGCCTTATGTGCAACTTAATCCATGTGTCAGCAGAAACAACTTTCTAAAAACATTATCAAATACATTCCACCATTCTGACAGCAGATTGGAAATAAATTACAACATACTAGGAAAAGTAGATCAGTATAGTAAATTTTTTACAACTCACGCAATACCATTTAAATTGCAAAATAAGTTTTTTGATGCAAAAGACACGTAGAAAGCTTCAATTATCCATACACGATTTTCATTGAAAAAGACCTAAGTTACGTTTCACATAAACGAGAACGCGAAAATAATTTGAACATTGCGATATACTGAGGTATATCGAATAAAAAATGCAATATCGCCGCCTGTTAACTATATTTATCCCATTTATAAGATCTATTTTGCTATTATTTATGAGATCTATTTCATTTATCAGTCACGAAAACGTTTTGTTCCGTTTACTTCTATTAGTGCAGGTGAAATTTTGTCAGTATGCACTTATTCGTCAATTCGTCATTCCATTCGTAACTTGACACAGAACTGTCACTCATATTTTAACAAATTTCAATGAATAAAATTATGCTGATGTTAGAGCCAACGTTTTCACTGGGACGATTATTAGCTAATTACTTTATAAGGACAAATTCGAGGCAGAATAACTAACCTCGCCAATCATCCTGACATGACACGACAAAAAACTAGCCTTATATAAATTATTTACCCACTTATATGACAAGATATTTATATCAATTTACAATGACGAATATACTAGAAAATAAGGTAACAAGTTTAATTCATGCAAAATGGGAATTTCACTACATTTTACCTAAAAAAATGACGTTTTAAAAAAGATAATGCTCAGTCATGTTTAACTATTATAGAAAATATTTAAAAAATTAACTCACTAGCTAAATATGTCAAAATCAACAAAAATACTCAATTCAATCAAGCTTAAACATTTATTTTCAAGTCTTTAGTTCATGATAATTGTTTTTATTTATACATTAATAATTGAGTATGAAAACACTTTAGCAGGAAAGAAAATGTTACTGTTTATTACTCCAAAAAACCTAAATTTTGAAATAAATAAAAAGGATTGTAAATACAGACAAGAATTCAAAAAATTTGTGTTTTCACAAACTTGAAAAATCTAAAAGTCGAAATAAATGAAAATTATTGTAATTACAAACACTAATTTATATTTAAAAAAAAGACCACCAAAAAAAACTATAAGTTGAAATAAGTAAAAAATATTATAAACACAAATACGAATTAATATTCAATTAAATATAGAATTAATATTTAATATATTTGGCGTTAATTTTGTAGAAATTCATTATTCACAATTAAATGAAACTACGTGATGTAGTATTATTTCTGCTATCTTTAATTTCTTTACCACGACCTAGGTTTCGTTGTATTACAGCATCTTCAGGTGGGATATTAGATTATCAATCTTTGCTAATATCCCACCTGAAGATGTTGTAATACAACGAATTCTAGGTCGTGGTAAAGAAATTAAAGATAGTAGAAATAATACTACATCACGTAGTTTCATTTAATTGTGATAGAATTAATATTCAATTTTGTAGTTTGTTAGACATGAGTATTTTTGTTGATATTACCTTTTTAATTATTTATCTTTTTATCATTTGTTAATTATTTTCGCTGGTCTAAATTTTGTTATTAACCTTTCTACTAATAGGTTTATTGAGTGTGTAGTATCTATTTATAAATGTAAAGTGTAAATAGTGAAAAGTACTTTAGCAATGAAAAATGGTGGGATTCGTTTAAATAATTTTTTTTCCTAAAAATTTATTATATATTTCTATAGTTCTTAATGACTACTATTTTTAGATATATTCTTTTATAAAAAAGAAAAAAAATAAATAAATTCGTATTTTTTCTAAACTGTACCCATACCACTCAAACTCATACTCATAGATTTCATTTAGTTGGATAATAATCAGTATTCTATAATAATATCAAAGTTGTTCTCTATATGTAGTAACGAAAGTTTAAGTATTATTATATATAGCTACGTGGATAGTAATAGAGGTAATACAAATAAAAGCACAAATATTTTATAAAAAAATAAACACACAAAAAAATTTCAAAATTAATAGAAAACTGTTTGAGGAATGAAACATTTAAACAAAACACGAAATGAATTTGAGTAAATATGAATTGAAAATGTATACGTTTTAAATCAGTTAAAACAAAGCATTGAATTCCACAAATAAGGAAACCAATAGATGTATTTTGTTTCCTGTTTATAATGTCTTATAATTCTCATAGCATACCAATAGGTTGCTGAATAAATGAAAAATAACAACTTCTTTTATTTAAAAAAAATATTAAAATATTCGTAAAATACCTTTAAAACCTGTGATGCACAAGTAAAACGAGAGATTCGTTATATTTTGAGCAGTTATAGGCATAATATTTTTATTAATCTGTTCACAAATATTACTTTTTCTTAACATAATTATATTGTCTGTCGTATCTTTCACAGGTGTAAAACATTAATAATATTTAAAAAAATATGACAGCTAGAATCATCGCTATAGTTAATGCCCTATGCGGGCTTTTGACGACCCATATTTTTCACAATTTTATGGTTGAGTTGTTTCGAAAATAAGGGGGAGCTAGATAATTTTTTTCGTATATATAATATTTATCAATATACATCTCAGTTTATATCTCAATACTTATCTGAGGATATAATACTTAAAATTATGATTGAGACCTTTATAATGCACGATGAACGACACACTGCACTTTGCCCCCCTCCCCCCTAAAATTTAAAAATCAATATTTTTGAGTTTTACCAATAGCTAAATGTACGGGGTAATATACTTTATTACGGTACTGCGATATATGTAGATTAAGTATTGCATAATTATGCTTGCATATATATGCAAGTTAGCATTTCTGTTTCAAATTTCTAGGTCAAACGGCTTCTGATAAAAATGGCTGTAACCGATATACGGACAGACATTTGAATGACCTTATAAGGGATCCATTTTTCCTTTGAAGCTACGTAAACCCTAAAAATGTTAAGAAGGAAGAAAGTTTATATACTATACTTAACATGTTGTTTCTGGAAATGTTGATATAATTTTCTGAAACATTTTAATTTTAGTGAGTAAGCGAAAATTAAATCTTTCTTGACCATTTTGAGATTTCCCAAAAACCATTCAAATAAAATAAGCTGTACTTTATACGAATGCATGATTATTGCAACTATTTTATATTACTTGTCAATTTTGGAGATATATAACTTTCATACTAAAGAACTGATCTGTTTATAAGCTTCAAAGTATTACCAATTAAGCAGGATATTCAAATTTTGAAATTATATAAAATTGAATACTATTGAAATCTCCAGCGTTAAATTCACATCCATAATCCTAGTTAGCACATGGAAACCCACGAAACGTTACAGAATACTTTGTAGCCATTGCAAAGTTTACATTAAATCATGTAATATGAAAAAGGTTAAGTAATGGAACGTAAAAAAGTGAATCAAAAAAGACACACAAATAAATTTCTAGTAAAAAAAGTTCTCAACAAAATCACTTCTTTCGGTCAAGTTTTTTACGCGTGAATTTAAAAGAAAGAAAATTAAGTTTATATATCATATTTTCAGGTATATGTTGAAACATATAACCAAACAAAAGAAACATATAACGAAATATATAACCAAAGGTAATATTACCCAACTATGTATAGGAAAAATAATACGAATTATGTCGCTAAAAAAATAAAAAATTCAGCCTGTCGGCTCTGACATGTTACTTGAGTATACTCCTTAAGTATGATTGTCTTGGAATGTATAAAATAGGTAACACTGTATATAAATATAAATAGTAATATTATTAAATGTAAATGGAAAATTCCGTAATAAAAAAATGCTGACAATATAATTATTTTCAAGTAAAATACAAATGAACAAGATCAAAATTATAGAACAGAATTAAAAACATTTTGTAACTTTAAAAGAGAATTTTTAATTTTGTAGGATGGAAAACACCAAATATTCACACATATTGAATGATTACATCTTGATATAAGCGAACGATAGTAAACTATGTGTATCACACTCCGTCATTCCGATTACGCCATAAGAAAATTTCAAATATACGTATCGATATCTCACTCTAAAGATGCGCAAAAATGTTGCGAGGAGAGGCCACCTAACGGTACACTTATTTTAACCCTCTGAACTTCGTACGCTTTGAACTTCTGATTTTACACCTCATAAAACTTCATACCGGGCACTATATATGAAAATTTATTCTTAAGGAGTAAACTTCAATAATATCAAACAATAAAAATAATATACCGTAATAAGAAAAAAAAATTAACAACCAATGATAATATAATCCACTTTGTTAACATCTACAGAAATAATACAAACTATTCAAAGTATTAACATAACGTGTAACAACTATATAATAAAAGAGAAAGAAATGCAGCGGTCGCAATTTTTTAGATTCGAACTAAAACCTACCAACTGAATATAACGCAATTAATTGTACGTGGACAAAGAATGCGAAACGGCACGCCGGACACGATCTCGCCGAGTCCGCCTGGAGCCGACCTTGCATCGCTGATGGTATTGACCAAAGCGGACATTCGCCGCCCCCCGGCGCCACTATTTCTTGTATAAAATGCGTGCGAGAAAAATAATTTGTATCAGTTGACGGCAACGCGTTAAACCAAACATAATGTTCAGCAAAGTGAGTTCAATTTTTACTTCCTCTATCAAAACAAGACTGACTCCAATTGACCAAAAGTTTCGTGAAATAATAAAATTTGCTATAAACCGAGTTTTAGAAAATAATAAAGTGATAAGAGAAATAACAGCAATATAATTCAAGATGCATATGAACTTGGTTTAATTTAAAAGGCTAATCACATATTTACATTAATCGCCGTGTTATTCTCGCCATGTATTTTAAAGTATTCTTTTTAAACATACAGATCTTAGCTCTCACCGCTTTGGTGGCTGCGGCTCATGCAGGTTACGGTCCCATCGCGGCCCATGCCGGATACGGACATGGACATGGTGCTGCCGTTTCCTCCCAGAGCATAGTTCGCCACGATGGTCATGGCTACGGTGGCTACGCTGGAGTTGGTCACGGCTACGCTGGACTCGGCCACGGCTACGCTGGTGTCGGTCACGACTACGCTGGAGTCGGTCACGGCTACGCTGGAGTCGGTCACGGCTACGCCGCTCCCATCGCCCATGCCTACGCCGCTCCCGTCGTTCACGCTGCTCCAGTTGCCTACGCTGCTCACGCTGATGAATACGTAAGTTTACACTATTGATAAAATATTAAATTGCATGAATTCTGTTCATGAATGAACATTTAAAATCAATGTAATGACAAAATATATTTATGAAATTAATTCACAGAGCTACCCCAAATACGACTTCGCATACTCCGTGTCGGACCCGCACACCGGCGATAGCAAGAGCCAGCACGAATCTCGTGACGGAGACGCTGTCCACGGCTCCTACTCTTTGGTGCAACCCGATGGCTCCGTGCGCAAGGTCGACTACTCTGCTGATGATCATAGCGGGTAAGATTATTAAATACAACCTTTAATTTTGAAATGAAAATTTATACGTAATATGTCTGTAGTTATACTTCATCAAGTAGTCATCACTTTCTATAATGAAAATTCGTGGAAATATAAATTGATTTGCCTCTTTTCCTTCCAGTTTCAACGCTGTCGTGCACACATCAGCTCCTCTTCATCATGTCGCCCCCGCCCACCACCATTACTGAAAAAAATAATAAAAAACCAAATCATAGATATTATTTATTTCGTAACCAGGAGCAATGTATGACTTTGTAAATAAAATATGATGAAATATTTTTAAAAAGCTTATTTTATTACTTTTTCAATTCCCTGTATTGACACGAGGAGTGAGGAGTTTATAAAAAAAATATTAACATACCTCCAGGTAATTAATCCCTCAATCGAGGACGGGACTTGAGAAAATTTAATACTATTTTACAAAAATTAGTATATATATAGTATATACTTATTATAAACAGCGTCTTTCATTATTTGTAATCTTTTAACATTATGCCCTAATGAGAATCTACTGAACGCAAATAATCTATTTTAACACATAAGACGATTACCACAAGATCACACTTTTACGCCGAGCAATATTATATATAACTTATATATATATATATATATATATATATATCTATATATATATATATATATATATATATATATATATATATATATATATATATATATATAAGTAGACATGTTGACACCTGCGAATAAAATTTATTTCTGTCAATTTACGACTTAATTCCGAACTTAACCTTAGTAGGAATTACATAACATATTTAAAAAAATAATCAAGTACGAAATTGATTTTTAAAGAATTTGTAATCATTTTTTGCTGAATAAAATTATATAGCCAGTAAGGGACTGCAAAAAATCAAATATGTTATAAAGTTTTTCAAAAAAAGAGTACTCTTGTATATGAATTGATTAAATTATTAATTGAGCTTGATTAAAAGAATTTACATATAATGCAAATTCTTAATAAATATTTTGGAAGGAGACGTCATACAGTCTGCAACATTTAGATAATTCTACGTAGGAAATATATACTTACATATACTTTTGCCATTAATTAAGATTTTAAAATATAAATAAATACTAGCGTGACCCGTGCGAAGTCTTCGCATTATTTATTCCATTATGAAGCTCAGATGACAGATCAAACAAATATTTTACTAAAATTGACATATAGAGGCGCAAGTATCAAAAGCATTGAGCTAAAGCGCCACTTTATTTATACGTGAGTGGATTTGAAATTAAACAAAAATTTTACCGACCGTCAATCATATTGACGTTGAGCCGTTAGATGGCAGCATTGCTGTTTTGTGTATATAATTTTAATAATTAATTAATTTGCAAAAACAATAGCAATAATAAATTTTTTAGTTGTGGATGCCGGTAGAGTAAGCAATTATCTATAAAATGATATATAATTTATGTGGATTAGTTGTGAGGTTTTTCTAAAAAGGGAGAGTAACATCTTAACCTTAGCGTATTAATATATATGATGATGATGATGATGATGATGATGTAGTAGAGTGTAGATGTAATAAAATATAATACATTCCTTTGGAAGGTTTGCTTATTCGAAATATTAAAATAAGACCTATTAAGTACGACTGTAGCTCACACTAAGTACATATAAACATGTAAATCATAGAATAATGAGTACTCGAGAAGGTGAGAATACGCTCGATAGTGTGTCCACAAAAACTAGGCATAAAATGCATAGTATCAACACGCAGCTGTCAGTGCAATCTAAGACACAGCATTGAACGGTCGTGTGGTTTGTATGTGACTAAATCACTTAAAATGCCGGCTTATGCTATTCTCACCTGTACCATTCAATAAAGAAGTGGATTATTATTAACAGAAGCGCCCCATTTTTGTTTGTGTTGTTACCTCTTAAAAATTGTTTTCCTAAATTGATTGTTTCCTAATTGTTTTCCTAATAAATGTCTTAATTAGTTGATACTGAAAATGTAAAATTTAATTTATTAAAAAATCGGAATTTGGGAGATATTGTTGGAGAGTTTTGTGTAATATTTGAAATTTCATTTATCATTTTCAATTTTAGAATATTTTACCTATGGCATATATAATCAATGTATGTAAGATTAAGGAGACGAGCGAAAGAAACAAATGTCACATTTGTTCATTTTCGCCTTGTTTAACATCCTGAACATGCGAATCGATATTGTTTAAAATAAGTAGAAATTTTATTACGACATTAAACGCCAATTTATATAAATATTTTTTGCTTCCCTTTTTGAATTGCTCTAGGACCGGTTTTAAAATTTTATAGCGGGCTTTTTAACCTCTGTTTTTACTTTAATACACTAAGCTTCTTGTTTTATTTTTGTATTAACAAAAAAAACCCAAAAAACTATTGGCAAAGTATCAAAATAATTTTGTAGGTTAATGTGTACACACACACTCGTACATACGCTCGCACATACACAGGCGCACGCGCACCCACATATTTAATGATAATATATTTTAATACTCATTGTAATTAATAAAACGGTGAAATGTGTAAATAAATGGTAACATTTAACCTAATATTCTTCGGCTATTGGTTATGGTCGGAATAAACATTTTAGAAATTTAACATGGCGGCCATAATAATACTTCATATAAGCCAAACAATGCACCGCATAAATCGATGCAAATGTGTATCGTACTACGGCAAGCAGATATATTCATATACGTCGATTTCCCATAGTGAGATAAAATTATTTGTACGTAAATACATATTTACGTACATAAAATTTTAATTTAGATTAGATTTGTTTAAATTAGATTCACATTATTACATAATTTCATTTTTTACTTATTTATGAAAAAAAAAATTGAATTCATGTATTACCTAGAAAAACAGAGCTTCAAAAAAGAAATTAAGAAATATCCATATAAAAAAGGCAAAAAAAATCATAGAAATATGACAGATGATAAAATGTTGTTTCGAATTTGGATTCTAGACTTCATCGTTAAGTAGTAGTAGTAATACATAACCTTTTTTAGTTTCTTTCACATTATTAGATAAGCTTTCCTTTTCTGTTCATTGGAAGGTAAATTTCCATAATTTCTTAACGAAAATAAATATTATTTCACTTTTCCGTGTATTTAAATTCCATCAACGTATTTCTTAAGAAATTGTTTAGCTACATAATTTGAACCATTATCTTTGTCTTCTTAAACATCATTTGTCCTTTAACAAATGTCCTCTTTTTAGGATTTAATACCTGAAAAAACGGAACTGTTATTAGACCACTCACTCGCCCATCTATGTGTCATAGCCGTTTTCCTCAAAGTCGTTCAACCTGGTTACTTGGAGTTCAGGGATAAATGAAAAAAAAGATCATATATTCATTATTAAGAAAATCTGTTTTAACTTTTATATACCCCTTTAGTATTATTTCACCCTGAAGCGAACACATGTATTCGCTTCTACTACCAAGCAAAAATTTTTTAAAAATCATAATTCTCTCATAATTGTCATTGCTACGTCAAATATTTCCACATAGTGCAATATTTCCACAAAGTCACGATATTCATATAATATCGTGACTATGTGAAAATATTGCATATAAATTTCAAAAATCTATGGTTTTTGTGAGATTTCTATTACGATATGACCATGAAGTGTAAGGTGATAAAAATACTTTCAAATCGTGGCAAATAGAAAATGTACATATATTGAATTCATTTGGTTTTCATGACAGTAATAATAAATAACAATCATTGTTGTTTATTAATTCGCTTTACGTTCAATCCATCTTACACGACCAGTAGAAAGAGACGTTGATATATGAGAAAATTACATAGACATAGTACTTAGTCTGTTATTCCCATTTTTTTCTTATAGTGACATCTCTCTCTCTGCTCGTCGTGCATTATGGATGGTGCTTAAAGTTAAAAGAATGCTCTTATTTTAGGAAAATACTGGGTCTACATCATAGATCAATGTTATATATCATGATTACAAACACTCAAATAGGTAACGTAATAAGAGAAAACTGAAGTGAACATTATATTTCAAATATAATGATGAAATTAAGTATTAAAATTAAGCAAGCTTTCTTATATTGATGAATTCCTGTGTTTATAATTAGTCAAAAAGAGCTCAGATCTCTATCGATTCAGATATAATTTAATTCTTATAAATATCTAAGGTCTTATAGAATTTGAAAACGAGAGAGCCCAGTCCGATAACACACAACAATTAAGTGGTTAATGTTTACCTAACTAACGAAATTAAATCTTGAACAAATTTTTTAATTTTTTTTTAGAGTAAAACTCGTTTGGCATATAACAAATATATTAAAATAAATACCCCAAAAATGCAGTCTGGAATTAGTTGGATAATTAAAAGAATCTTATTTAAAGCATGCATTCATAAAATAAAAACGCTACATACATTACTACATTCAAGGCATAAAATATACTACCAACATAATATAAAGACAATGCCTCTATATAGACGTTGGTTTGATTGATTATTTATTACATTATCAAGAGTAAAAAATAACTTAACAAGTTTGCAAAGTTTATATACGTCAGGAATAAATTCATATGCCACTATGCTTATTTCTCTGAAATTGTTATTTTTCGTTGATAGAAAAGATATCGTGTAAGGTAACTTCATTTCCTACGGATCATGACGAATATGTTCTATATATTTAAGTATTTTCTTTCACTTTGATTTAAATATCATTATGAATAGCTGCTTGTATGTTTGATCGAGTAATTTACTGACTTTTAATATTAATCTGTCCAATTAGTGAACTGAAGTGCATTTAGGATCAAAAGCGTCTCGTTCTAAGGAGCGCTGTTGCAGTAAACTCCCACAAAAAATATTTTAAAAATATGATCTATGAACCATTTATGTATTTACGTATGCTAGTAATTATTATTGTTACTTTTAAAAGGTAAGCGTAATTTTTTTAAAATTATTACCTCAGCTGCAAGTGAAACTTAAAATTCTCATTGAGTGGAGCCCACAGAAAGACGCTCCTATGGACAAAAGTTTAGTACAACGTTCGGTACTGAATTCAATGAGAGTGAAATGGAGTGTTCGGCGACTACCTGCCGCGTGAGACAAAAGATTTGTATGATATATTAGGCAAACTCGGAGCGGCGCTATTATGACTTGTGTCACACTGCGTATGTGCATAGATATTTCCAGACTGTGCGAAGATATTCCCGGTGTCATGCGAAAAAAAAAACATTTCTGCAAGTATATTGGTGTTAATAATTATTGCAATGTGAAATTATAATCTCAAATTAATCTTTCGTTGATTTTTTTGTGTTTTTAGCACTTTTGTATATTTAAAATGGAACAATATATTGTGAATTCTATAAAAAAGGTAAAAAGACTAGAAATAAAGTCAAAGAGGCCACGACGTTGTCAAATTGATTTATCTCAAAAACGTGGTTCTAAAACAAATACGTACAATTAATAAGTTTGTTTATTTTTGTGAAAAGTTCTAAAGTGAAGATGTCGATATATCAAGCGAGCATGTACAAGTTAATTTTATTTAATTGAAACCAAAACTTACCAAGTCATAGAGTATGTGTAACAGTAGTGTTGTTGAATAAAAAACGGTGGCAATAATTGGACATGTATTCATTAGCCACGGATTTGGATAAACTAATATAAAACATTAAATATCATGCTGAATTGTACGAAAGATAAAAGTACAGAAACATTTCATTGTTTTAATATGGGCATAAAGGTAATTAAGTTTGCACAAGTCAAAGAAAATTTTAATAAATATTTCGAGCCGAGAAGAAATAGATATCACACTCCAGGTTGAACCAAAATCAAATCATTATCTTCTACCAAGTTACTCATCGAGCCTACTAGTCAATCATCGACGTCAACTTTGACACGAACAAGGTCAACGACTATTAACAGGTTCCTGTGCAAAGTGTCGTTAGTCATCGAAACAACAGTCGTGAAATAAATATAAAGTAATTTACATAGTTATTTCGAAAAGTTTGCTTTCATTAATAATAATATGATAAATTTGAAATTTCAAGGCTTATTATGAAAACTATAAATGTTTTGAGAGATTAATATTTTGAGATATTTTGAGTAAAATGTTTGTAGAAATTCATAAGTCTATACAAAAGTAATAGGTATTTTTTCGCAACAGAACGATTATCGAATAGACTTTATTTACAAATAAATGGTATGCAAAATATCTTTTTTCGTTATTTTTCTCAATTAACTCCCAATAAGATTTTTCATGAGCCGCCTCTGTCTAGGATACGCCAGGAGATCAAGGAGGGTGTAATTTTACAGGTATCTTTTTGTAATATTCTACGATATCGTGGTATGTATTATTTTGCGATATTTTTAATCTTCGCCATGATTCGTGAGATGAGAATGACAGTCATATAGAAGAAATGTTCCGTTATTTGGACCACGTCGTCCATGTTAACATGTTATGCAAGAAAATTAAGAAAACCTTAGGGATAACCATCCCTATAATTGCCAATACTATTATCAGATACAGAAATTAATGTATATTCATAATGTTGAGTTAAAATGAGGCGATTTCTGTGAAGAAATTATGAAAAATGTTGTTTCAATGGACAAAAAAGTGAAAATTATCTAATAATATAAAAAAATTACATTATATAAATAAGTTATGACCTTTAAGAGAAAAAAAACCGATTACGAAAACAAAGAAATTTAAAAAGCAAAATTTGGAACAAAATTTGTCGTTCATCATAATTTTATAATTTTTTCTGCGTGTTTTACATAAGTATTTTTAAGATTATTTTATGAAATTATTTCTTTAACACTCTTCATGTATATATAAATATTTATATATATCATTTAGATACCTAAACGACAACAGACGACCAGACAACCTAAACGTTATATAAGATATTTTACCAAATTTAACAATGGTGAGTAATTTATAGTATATTATATATATATTTATATTATATATTAGTATTATTTTTTATTATTTGACGATATAGCCCAATTACAGTATTTCTTTTTTTTTCTTTGACAATATAGCCTAACGACATAAAACCTATCAGCCTTGGTCATCCAAATAAATGCGGTGCCGTCAGTATTATGACAGAAATTTTTTAGTTTGCATGGTCAGATCATCTCTAGTTCCTTAGACCAAAAATCTCGAAATTATTCTAAACATTGTCAGGTTACCTGATCGGCGTTTTCTTTTTATAGAGTATCTTGGCTTTCTAAAAATAGCCTTTTTTAGAAAGTAAAGCTCATCGAATGCCAAAGATATTTAAGATAGGAGGTCACGATGCTCTTAACAATGTTAGATCCAAACTTGTTACAAATTTTATGGTTGTAGCATAGACAGCTATAAAATTCGTAAATTACAGATGGCTCCAAAATTCTTTTAAGGATCTTTCTTTTAAATATTAATAATTTTTTATCAGTCTTGTTTAGAAACCACTTCTCACTGTCACACAAAACTATGAGTCGAATTGTTATTTTGTTTTTTTGCGGTTTAGATAATGTATAGAATATATCTTGTTCTGAGTTGGTTTTTATGTTCGTAGAGACAATGCTATTAATGTACGATTATTAATTTCAGTATTAAATTCATTATTATTTATTATTATCACATCATAGTATATGAAATGTGTAACCCTACCAAAAGTATAACCATTACCTCTAAATGCTTGGTACTGATATTTTAAACAAATAGGAAGCAAACATTAACTTAATACAAGAATATAAGCAATAGTAGCGACTGGCGCATAATGGTTTGATGTCAATCTGCGATTGTTAACTTCAGTATCAAATTCAATCTTATTTATTATTTTTATTCTTTGATACATGAAATGCTCTCCCCAAAGTATAACCATTACCTTTAGATGCTGGTTAATAATATTTTAAACAAACAGAAAGCAGATATCAACTTAATGCAAGAATATAATCAATAGTAGAGACTGGCGAATAATGGTTTGATGGTAATGAAGGATTCTTAATTTCATTATTAAATTCATTCTTATTTATTATTTTCATTGTGTGATATATGAAATGCTCTACCGAAAATATAATCATTACCTCTAGATGCTGGGTATTAATAATTTAAATAAATAGGAAACAAATAGTAACTTAATGCAATATAAAATCAATAATGGAGACTGGCAAATAAATCGATATCAGATTTAAAATTATCTAAGATTCAAGAATATATTTCTAGTTTCTTACGCAATAACCAAAGAATTTAAAATGATTGTACAATAATCCAACGTAAGAAATAAATTGAAAACGTAAATTAATTTACTATAGTATACAGGAAGAAATATATAGAAAGTGATGCGAAATAAAGTTAGCATAAATTTGTAAATATATTGTAAGTTATTTTCATTTGTTCAAAACTCTTAGATATAAATTTCGCCTTTACTTCTTCGTAAAGCTTATGTTTAAATTCAAAAAATTTGAATAAGCACCAAATCCAAGAAATAAACTGTAAAATATTAAATTTGCTTTAATATTCTGTGTAGAAATATGTTGAAAGCGATACAAAATAAATGATAGTAAATATGTTATAAGTTTTATCTATATCTGTATAAAAAATTTACTTACATTAAAAATAAGTTAATAATGGTCAATCCAAGTAATCCAAATAATAAAATTAAAAAATACGTTAATTTACTATAGTATATAGGAAGCAATAAAAAACAATTTTGCATAAAATATTTAAACATATTGCAAGTCATTTCCACTTATGCAAGAGACGTCCAGATTTAAAGTTCTTCTCAAATCCTGCATTAAGAATGTACTTAAATTTGAAATATTTGTACAATGCCCCAAGGAACAAAATATTCCGGAAGAAATATATTGTACGTAAAATACATTACATAAATACATTTTAAGTTAGTACCATCTACGTAAAAGACATCTAGATTTGATGTTCTCCTGTACCTCATCTTAAAGAATATACATAAATTAAAAATACTTGATCGATAACCAATCGAAATTATAAGCTAAAAAAATATGTTTACTTTACTAAAGTATATAGTATAAATATATTGAAAGTGAAACAAAATAATAACATATGTAAATATTTTGAAAGCAACTTCCATCTTTGCAAAAGACATATAGATTTAAAATTCTTCTCTACTTCTTTAAGGAATAGAATCAATTTGAAAAAATGATACACTTTAAAAAATTAAGTAAAAAAAATTATTTCATTTACTATAATGTTTACGACGAAATAAATTGAAAGAGACAGAAAGTAGCTTTGTGCAAAAATAGTTAAATCCATTATAAGTTATTTCCATTTATGCAAAATACATTTAGTTAATTAAATGAACACTTGACGCCCATTAAATGAACACTTGACGCCCATTAAATGAACACTTGACGCCCATAAAACGCATAGTAAAAGTAAAGGAATACGCGAATTTACATATAAATGGCGATAAACGCATGCGACATAAAAAATTAAATAACGGACACGACCAGATATACATACTCGTAGTTCCCTAGAAAACGACCTTGAGCAAGAGATACTTTTGACTAAGACGGACCTTCGTTCAGCGTCACCATTTCACGTATAAAACACGAACGGAACAAAGAAATTGTATCAGTTAACAACAACACGTTCAACTCTACGCAATGTTCACCAAAGTAAGTATTAAGGCATTACATAAATTATTATTGATTTGAAATTTAATAATTTATAGTAAGTAAAATTTATGTTACTATAAGGAAATTAAATATTTAAAAAATAAAAACTTTTTACTAAACAACATACATGTTTCGATTATCAAGAAAATTCAATTTTTAATTTACGTTATTAGTTTAGAAACTGAAAATCATTTCATGAAGTTATAACTTTCTCTTAAAACCATAGATTCTAACTCTCACGGCACTGGTGGCGGCTGCCCACGCGGGATACGTGCCGGTTGTGGCACATGGCGGATACGGACTCGGTCATGCCGTTTCGTCGCAGAGCATCGTCCGCCACGACGGCCACGGTTACGGGGCTCCCATTGCTCACGCCGGTATTGCTCATGGCCTCGCAGCTCCCTTCGCCCATGGCTACGCTGCTCCCGTAGCCCACGCATACGCCGCCCCTATCGCTCACGCCGCTTCCGTCATTCACGCTGCTCCCGTTGTCCACGCCGCTCCAGTAGCCCATGCTTACGCTGCTCCTGTAGCCGTTGCTGCCCATGCTGACACATACGTAAGTTAATAATTACTAATCATGAAATTCATCAGTTCGACGAAGTTGAAAATATTATTAAAATGTACATTATCCATCTATTCCTCTAAATATCTCTCCAGGCTCACCCCAAATACGACTATGCTTACTCCGTTGCTGACCCACACACCGGCGATAGCAAGAGCCAGCATGAGTCACGCGACGGAGATGTTGTCCACGGTTCCTACTCCCTGGTGCAGCCCGATGGTTCCGTACGTAAAGTCGACTACTCTGCCGATGACCACCATGGGTAAGTCCATCTGCGCAATAATGTCCACAAATCTAGTACCATATTGCTAATAGTTCATGTATTTGGCTAGGATGTCAATATTAGGTAAAAATATTAAATTTGAATTACTGATCGTTAACGCATGTGACCATTCATTTCAATTTTTATTCCTACTTTAACAGTTTCAACGCCGTTGTGCACACATCCGCTCCACTCCATCACGTCGCTCCTGCCCACCATCATTATTGAACATGAACAAAACGAAGGATTCAGCCATATTTAATATTTATTTAAAAAAGTACAAGGAATGCATCTGTAAATAAAATATAAATATATTACAAGTAATTACGACAAACGTCTTTAATTTTGAGGGTTCCGTCCTTTGAGAAGAAAAAGGAAACCCTTTTCCCTTATAACCCTTATATAAATCACTCAGTTTTCCTTCTATCCGTCAACCACAGTCATTTTTCTCAGACGCCGCATGACGGAGAAGCTTGATATTTGGCGTAATAAGAAAGTGTATTAATCCACTCATATCTCGGTAGCTAACATTCAAAAGTTTTATGTGGAAACTTTATGGAGAGAAGAGAACTTTAAAAATGTCATATGTAGAACGAAGTATCATTTGGAAGAGCTAGTTATAAGGGACTCAAAGATTTTTTTACCTGTTATACCATATCAGGATATCTTCAAAGATGCACTGAAAAATGTATAAAGATAAGTCCCTTTGATTTCTGAAACTTTTAAACACAAAATTATGAAATAAACACAGTTTTATATATCCATGGTTCTAGATACAATAGTTTTCGAGATGTTGCTGATATTATGTACCCTCATTACTTTACAATAATAATGAACATTTATTGAACTAGGCAGTCCATTATGGCCTACACTAAATAAGGCAATTTCACTTTAAACTTTGTATGGAAGTCTCAATGCGCGTGTCAGATGCGCATGTGGTCAGTTTTATTATTAGCTATGTGGTCGATGAGAAACTAAGTGTTATGGACAAAAATAGGTGAAAATTATTTAAATTTCGTATTTCAAAACATTCTTTTTCACTATTTAGATTTAATATTTTTAAGTACTTGGGCAGGAATTGCCTATGAATACTGATACATTTTGATTAACATTTAAAAAATTTATATGACTTTAACTATTGATAAAGTATACAGAGAATTAATAACTCAACTCTTTCCATTTAATTTCTTTAATTCTTTCGTTTTAATTTGTCATAAATCAAACTCGTTATTAGTGTAATGTCCAATCCGTTAAAAATTAAAACTACAATTAAAACGATTTTCTTTAAAAAAGACCATTTTAGAAAATGTTTTCTACGAAATATTTTCTTTCGCATATGTTACCACATCCAACCTAATTTTTTTAGAAAATGAACAGTAAAAAGTTTACTAGGTCATTAGTAGAGACAGGAAATATTCAAACTATTCTTTTAATGAATCTAAGGTCGCGGTAGTCTGCAAGTAAATTCTCGACCGCCTTGTAAGCACCGTGTTATATTTTGTGAAACATTTCGAACTACTTTTGACACGCCTTTAACCCAAGACCTGTTCGATGTACTAGGATATAACTACTCACGTACGTAAATTAGTTACGTACATAGGATACGACTAGTTACGTACGTGATTGGTAAATCACTGTCACTGTTTGTGAGACTCCCCAAATGCTGTTAATTCAGCCACCGAACGGCACACTCATCATCAAAATTGATTCAAACCTCTTTCAATTATCCTATGCTGACCTATATATAACTAAACAAAACTATTTTTAACCGATACGAATTATAAATGTCTGTTCTGGTCGCAATTAAAATTGTCGCCACCACCAAATTAGTCAATGACTAATTTAGTCAAGTCAGTTTAGAAAACAATTCAATCATCAATGTCAATACTTCAAGAGACAATGCTCTTCAGGAGATTTTTGTGAAAGCTGTGTTCTTTTTTAGAAAATTCCATAGTTAATTGATATTGATAATACAATCTCAGTAATGATCATATTATGTAATAAACATTACATGTGTTAGAATGAAAGACATAGCATTATTGCAAATGTGACTAAGTATTAGGTGTTTTAATCTTTTATTCCTTACATAGGTGGACAAAATGTAAAATAACAATTTTTAAATTTACTTTTTGACTATAAATTCTTCATGGAGTAACTTATTTTCCAAAACGATTGATTTATGGCATTAAAATACGAGTTTACTTAATATATTACTAAACTAACCAAATTAAATCTCTCACATATATTGTTATTCCTTTACAACCTGAAAATTTTTTATCAAATATAATATATATTATATGATAAACACTCTATAAAAACGGTCGGAAACTAGTTGAATAGTTATAAGTAACTGAGTTAAAGTGGCCAATCATAAATAACGCATGAAATAGACCTTGACATGATATGAATATAATATTGCTATGTAACACAGAGTGGTATAAATAACTATGAAGTAACTCCTTCAGTTGGCGATTTTTTATGTTATCAAGAATATGAATGGAGTATACCAAAAGCCGTCCATACGTATTTTATGCTATAATCCCCATACCCACGATAGGAATCTGTGGTAATCTTCTATCATACAATATTACTTCATTTTTTACAGACCATGATCAATATGTTCTAAGCATCCACTTTGATTTTAACGGCATTATAAATAGCTGCTAGCGTGTTTTGTCAGGTATTTTTAAGTTTACTCAATCCAGTTACTGAATTGTCCCAAAAGAATTTACGATCCAGACGCCAGACGTCAGGAGAACAATGTATTTTTGGACACGTTACGGACAATTTATAGAGGGGGAATTTTACAAGTCTCTCAAAAAATTTCTTAATCCTTTTCATGCTTCGTGAGATGCACTGTAAGTCATTTAAAAGTTCTCAGTCTTGTTCTGTCATTTGGGCTACGTCATTCATGTTAACACCTTATGTAGGAAAATTAAAAATACAAAAGGGAAGGAAATAGTTGTCCAATTATACTATCAGACACAGAATTCATATTCATAACGTTAAGTCCAGGAAGACATAGATAATATTTCCAAATGTGTGGCAAATATAAATTAACCAATTGTTACAAAAAATATTTTGCGGTAAAATGGGACGATATTTATTTCCATAAAGAAAGTAACAAACTTTTTTGAAAACAAAAAAAAATGAACTCATATTATCTAAATAAGTTATGATCTTTAACGGTAAAACAAACAGATTGCGATGATGTAGAAATTCAAAAAGCAAAATTCGAAACAAAATTTTGTAATTTTTTGCTGCGTGTGTTATTTAAGCATTTCTGAACTTATTTTTGAAAACGTTTCTTTAATGACCTTCCAGATCGCCTAATATAAATAATTCATTTCAAATTTCGCAACATTTTCAATATTTTTACACAAAACATACATTTCTTTGACGCAGTATTTAAACCCAATTTTTTATTAGGACATTGGTGGTATAAATAATTTTTTCCCGACTTTCTTGGGGTTTATTACAGAATATTACCTAAAAATTTAAGGCTGAAAACCAGATTTTAATTCTAGCATTACCGAACATACAGAGCCAAGTTCTAAGCAATATTGCTTGATGAGCTTTTATTCGATACTGTTTTGATAGCCTTTTCAAATTTTTGTTTCATCACGTTAGACAAAATAGCGCCTTTAAGCCATCATAGTGCAAAGATCACTTACATAAAGATACCCAAAAAGTTAAAACGATTCTAAGAATACCTTATTTATTTAAAGCGAATTAGCGAATAAAATAGAGAAAAAATATCTAGACACACCGACATACACACCTATATAAAGAGAAAAACACGATTCCCTCCCCCCACTCCCGCCTGGGCGTACCACTATCGAGTACAAAATTATCAGTGGACGAAAAAATAAATGTCAGAACACTTCACTACGCACGAAATTGCGAATATTGTAAAATATAATGGATGTCCTCTAAGCAAATAGTAAAAAATTAGCAATAATCTAAATTTGCTATAGTTTAGAGTTCTCTGTTGTATAACCACTAAAATGAGACAATAAACTTATATTTTTCGTTGCGAATATGCGGATATGTGGCTATTCTACCAAATATATATCCATTACAGTTCTGGGTGGACGGAACGAAGGTCCTTAATTCTTTTGAAAGATAGTGATAAAAGTATCGAAATGCAGGAACCTTGAAAATAACACTTTTAATGTACTGAATCAAAATGTTTGCACAAGTTTTATGCAAACATAAGCAAAGCACTCATTCATATAAAACTTGCAATTTATAATATCTGAATGATATAATACTTAAAAATATTATTGGATGTTATTTCTTAAGGTCTACAACAATATTCAAAATACCAACTGCATAGATTGTTTTTTATATAACAATTTTAAACCATATCAAATATCATCAATTTAAGTATAATGTATGATTTCATGAATTAAGTATTTCATTTTCTTTTTTCTTTAGCGCTATGGTCGAAAGTGGCATAAAACCTATCAGTCTTAATGAATCCGGTGCCGTCAGTACCTTATCTCAAATAACAATTTTGAAGTCATTCTTTCCATGGTCAGATCGTCTCTAGTTTCTTATATCAAAACTCAGATCATTATTGACGTTACCAAGTCACATGGTCGGAGTTCTCCTTTTCTAGTGAATCCCGGCTTTCTAAAAATACACTTTCTTACAGAGTAAAGCTAATCAAATGCCAAAGTTATTTATAGCCATGTTGCTCTAAAAAATATTGTTATATATTTTATGGTCGTAGCCATAAATTGATAAAATATAAATTGTAGACAATTCCAAAAATTCTTCTCAGAATTTTAATGTTAACTTTAATTTTATAAGCCTCGTTTACAAATGACTTCTCATTCGCCACACGAAACTGAGTCAAATCGGTGTTTTGTTTATCGGTTTCGATAAAAAATGGAACATGTCTTGCTCTAAGTTGGATTTTAAGTTCGTAGCAATAATGGTTTGCTATCAATTTACGATTGTTAATTTCAGTATTAAATTCATTCATATTTATTATTATCCCCTCGTAATATATGAAATGTGTAACCCATAACGAAAGCATAACCATTACCTCTAAATACTGGGTATTAATATTTTAAACAAACAGGAAGCAAATATAAACTCAATGCAAGTATATAATCAATAGTAGAGACTAGCGAGTAAATCGATTGCAAATTTAGTTTTCTTCTATATTTATTTCAAGAATATATTTTGAGTTCTTGCCTAATAACCATAGAATTTAAAATCTTGTAAAATGATCCAAAACAACAAATAAATTAAAAAAGTGAATTTAATTTACGTAAATTAAAAATAAGACTAATCCAAGTAATCCAAGTGAAAAACTAAAAAAATACATTTAATTTACTATAGCACATAGGAAGCAATAAAAACAATGTTAACATAAAATATTTAAACACATGGTACGTGATTTTCATTTACGCAAAAGACATCTAGATTTAAATATATCTTCTACCTCTATATAAAAAATTGATTTAAATTAAAAATATGTGAAAAATAACAATTTAAGTAACGAACTGAAAAAAAAATTAATTTTGTAAAGTTTATAGGAAGATATATATTAAAAGTGATTCAAAATAACAGTAACCTAAAATACGTAAGTATTTTATAAATTATTTGAGCTATGCAAAAGACATGTTGATTTAAAGTTCTCCTGTACATCAACTTAAAGGACAGATTTTAAACTCAAAATACTTAAGCAATGACCAATCCAAGTAAAAAGCCGCAAAAAATTAATTTATTTACTATGGTATATAAGAAGAAACACAAAATAACATTAACTTAAAGTATGTAAATATTTTTGAGTTATGTCCATCTATGTAAAATATTTCCAGATTTAAAATGAAAAATAAAATATACTTAAATTCAATGTACTGACACAATGATCAAATTAAAAGACCGAACTTAAAAAATCGAAAGCGACAGAAAGTAACATTGACGCAAAATATGTAAAAACTTCCATTAACATATTATTTCCCTCTATGCAAAAGACATTTAATTTACATTAAATCAACACTTCACACCAATAGTATGTAAAATACAAGCAAATGAATATTAAATAACCGATAGACACATAGAGATACATAGAGTTCCCCAGCAAACGACCTTGAGCAAGCAATACTTTTAGCCAAGACGGACATTCGTTGCCCCTCGGCGTCACCATTTCACGTATAAAACGCGTATGGAACGAAGAAATTGTACCAGTTAACGACAACTCGTTCAACTAAACACAATGTTCACCAAAGTAAGTACAAGGCATTGCATTAATCATAATTATCAATAAGTAAAAATATATATTTGTGAAACGAAATAAAATACTTTAAAAAATAAATCCTTTTAATTAAACAACATATTTATATGTCATATGTCAGTATGAAGTTAAAATTATCATTTAAAATTACAGATCCTGACTCTCACCGCACTGGTAGCGGCTGCCCACGCCGGATACGTACCAGTTGTAGCACATGGCGGATACGAGCACGGTCATGCCGTCTCTTCACAGAGCATCGTCCGCCATGACGGTCACGGCTACGGGGCTCCCGTCGCTCACGCCAGTATTGCTCATGGCCTCGCAGCTCCCCTCGCCCATGGTTACGCTGCTCCCGTAGCCCATGCATACGCCGCCCCTATCGCTCACGCTGCTTCCGTCATCCACGCTGCTCCAGTTGTTCACGCTGCTCCAGTTGCCCATGCTTACGCTGCTCCTGTAGCCATTGCTGTCCATGCTGACACATACGTAAGTTAATAATTACTAATCACGAAATTCACAAGTTCGACGAAGTTGAAAACGTTGTCAGAATGTATGCACATTATCTATTCCTCTAAATATATCATTAGGCTCACCCCAAATACGACTACGCTTACTCCGTGACTGACCCACACACCGGCGACAGCAAGAGCCAGCACGAGTCACGCGATGGGGATGTTGTCCACGGTTCCTACTCCCTGGTGCAACCCGATGGTTCCGTACGTAAAGTCGACTACTCTGCCGATGACCACCATGGGTAAGTCCATCTGCACAATAATCTTCACAAATTTAAAACCATATTGTTAACGTTTCATGTATTAACCTATAATGTCAATATTGAACAAAATATGCAATTTAATTACTGACCGTTAACGCATGTGTTTTAATTTTTATTCCTACTTTAACAGTTTCAACGCCGTTGTGCACACATCCGCTCCACTCCATCACGTCGCTCCTGCCCACCATCATTATTGAACATGAACAAAACGAAGGATCCAGCCATATTTATTATTTATTTAAAAAAGTACAAGGAATGCGTCTGTAAATAAAATATTAATATATCATAAATAAATACAATAAACGTCTTTAATTTTGAGGGTTCCGTTCTTTGAGAGGAAAGAGGGAACTCTTAAAAATCACTCACGTTTCCATCTATCCGTCTACCACAGTCACTTTTCTCAGAAAACGATTGACGAAGAAGCTTGAAATTTGCCGTAGTAAAGAAGTATATTAATACTCTCATATCTCGATCGCTAACACCCAAAAATATTTATTTCGAAACTTTATGGAAAGAAAGGAACGTTAAAAATTCCATGTACAGAGCGAAGTATCGTTTGGAAGGGCTAGTTAAAAGGGTCTCATAGATTTTTTTCCTGTTAAATCATATCAAGATATTTCAAAATATACTGAAAAATGTGTCAAGATAAGTCCCTTTTTATTTCTGAACCTTCTAAACTCAAAATTATGAAATAAACACAATTTTTAGAATTCTATGATGAAAACTATAACCATGGTTCTGAATATAATAGTTTTCAAGATATAGAGGATATTATGTCCCCTCATTAATTTACATTAATTATGATTATATTGCGAGCCTAAGTTCATATTGGAGCCTAAGTCCATGTGGACTACCTAAGTCCATTATGGCCTATAATAAATAACACAATTTGACTTTAAACTAGGTACGGAATCCTCAATGCTCGTGTCAGATGCGATTGTGTTCGGTTTTATTGTTAGCTATGGTCGATGAAAAACTAAATATTATGGACAAAAATCGGTGAAAATTATTTTAATTTCATATTTCGAAACACTATTTTTCACTATTTTGATTTAATATTTTTAAGTAGGAATTGGGCAGGAATTGCCTTTAAATACTGGTACATTTCGATTAACATTTGAAAAATGTATATGATTTTAAATATTAATAATGTGTACAGAGAATTAATAACTCTACTCTTTATATAAATGTTATAATTTGTCATAAATCAAGTTCGTTATTAGTCTAATGTCCAAGCCGTTAAAATTAAAACTACAATTAAAATGATATTGTTTAAAACCCTATCCAATCTAATTTTCTTAGAAAATAAACAGTACAAAGTTTACTAGGTTGCTTTGAATTGAAATGTTTATAAAATTTGCTATGAAACTATTAGTAGAGGCAGGAAAACTTCCAGCTATTCTTTTAATGAATCTAAGGTCGCGGTAGCCTGCAAATAAATTCTTGATCGCCATATACAAACCCAAGACCTGTTTGATGTACTAGGATACAACTACTTACGTATGTAAATTAGTTACGTACATGGAATACGACTAGTTATGTAAGTGATTCGTAAATACCACACTGCTTTTGAATGTCATAAAGAGTTTTTGGTATTTCTGAGATTTCCCAAACTGTTAATTCTGCCATCAAACGGCACACTCATCATCAAAATTTACTCAAAGCTCTTTCGAATATCCTATACAGACTTATATATATATAACTAAACCAGCCAATTTTAAACCGCTACGAATTATAAATGGCTGTTCTTGTCGCAATTAAAATTGTTGCCGCCACCAAATTATTCAATGACTAATATGGTCAAGTCAGTTAGGACAACAATTCAATCATCAATGTCAATACTTCAAGAGACAATGCTCTTTAGGAGATTTCTGTGAAAGTCCTGGTCAAATTCATCAATTCAAGTGTCTTGTAAAAGACATCGACTATAGGTTATGTAATTTAGGCAGATATTTTGTAAAACTTTGTCTCATAAATACAAAATATCAGAGGTTCAAAGAAGTCAAAATCGAAAGTTAAAAATCTGATTGGAATTAAAAATTATGATTATAATAATCGTCCGAACTTCACGGTATTTAAATGTAAAAGTCAATAACCAAGACATTAAGCGCTTATTTGATAATAAGTCTGCAATATTTATATATTTTAATAAAATTAAATTTATCACGATGCTAAGTAAACGCAGTGTCTGAGTATCTTGATTTGGAGGTACCTATAATTGATCAGTTTAAACTATTGTCATGTATTGTAACAATTTTCAATTGTCTCTCACATTCAAAAATCAAATTGATGAAATTTATATTTATTTGTTTAACAACGAAAATGATTATAATGTAATTATTACAAAATATAAAAATTTAACCAGGTCTGGGATACCATCCTCCTTTTTTTTTATCTCAAGTTGAAGCTTGACGCATCTCTATGTTTAGATCTTCCGATGCTTATTAAAGATATTTGTGACGAATTAGGTCTCTTGAAAGAACTGAAGACCATCGAAAAATTACTGAATCTGCATCTTAATTTAATGCTATAATTTTGATTCGGTAAATACAAATACGGAGAACATATAGAAGGGAATATTATCTGTACTAAAATATTGATTTATTAAGCTAAAGTGTGTGGATCCTCCGATAAATGGCCTCCACTTGTAATCGTTAAACACCTTTATGACGAACAAGTCTCTTGAAAGAAATTATTGAATTAATTACTAAGTCAACGTTATGAGTTAATGTTATAGTCTCGATTCGAGAAATATAAATATTACCGTAGAAAAGATGGAAGAGAATAGAATCGATAAAATTGGATATACCGCGCCTCTAGGTCCAGCATATTTGTCATTTTTAGACAATTTGGAATTGTATTTACAATGAGATAAAAAGAGCTTACGTTTCTATATTTTCATACGATGTCTACAATTAGATCGATATAAATATTTAGGGTCATCTAGAACTTAAAGAGGAGGTATTCAGGAATATGAAAACCTCAGTATGGTGACAAACAATAGTCCAGTTGTTAATCATTCTACCTTTATGATTTATATTTACTTTTTCAGAAAAATCCATAGTCAATTGATATTGATAATATAATCTCAGTAATGAACATATTATATAACATATTACATAATACACGTGTTAGAATAAAGACATAGCATCTAAATTATTGGAAATATGAATAAGTAATAAATGTTAATAAAGGTAGTCGAAATGGAAAACAACAATTTTTAAATTTACTTTTTGGCTACAATCTCTTCATGGGGCGTCTTTTTTCCAAAACAATCTAAACATGAGTTCACTTAATAGATTACCACACTAACCAAATTAAACCTCTCACACATATAAAACATATCATATGATAAACACTCTTTGGCCAATCATAAATAAAGCGTGAAATAGACCTCGCCATGATATGAAGATAATATTGCTATGCGGTATAAGTAACCATTAATGTGTTGGATGCGTTGGCCATTTTTTACGTTATCAAGAATAAGAGTAGAATACATCAAAAGCCATCCATATCCCAGTACCTGTATTTTGTCCTAAAATTTATCCACATGTTTTTGATAGCAATCTGTGGTAATCTTCCACCATACAATATTACTTCATTTTTTACAGACCATGATAAATATGTCCTAAGCATCCACTTTGATTTTAACGGCATTATAAATAGCTGCTAGCATGCTTAGTCAAGTATTTTTCTTGTTTTGAATTTACTCTATCCAGTTACTGAATTGTCCCACGAAAATTTTTTTTTTGTTCCAAATATCAGACGTCAGGTGAACAAGGTATGTGTGGACACGTTACAGACAATTTATAGAGGGGAAATTTCACAAGTCTCTCAAAAAATGTCTTAATCCTCGTCAGGATTCGTAAGATGCACCGAAAGTCATTTAAAAGTTCTCAATCGTGTTCTGCTATTTGAGCTACGTCATCCATGCACGAAAATTAAGCATACCAAAGAAATCGAAATAGTTGTCCAATAATACTATTATACACAGAATTAAATTCATATCCATAACGTTAAGTCCAGGGAGACATAGATAATATTTCTAAATGTGTGGCAAATATAAATTAACCAATTTTTAAAAAATACATCACGGTAAAATGGAGCGATATTTATTTATATGAAGAAATTACGGAAAACTGATTTCAATGCGCAGAAAAATAAAATTTATTGCTAAAAAAACCTAAACTTACTGCGCAGAAAAATAAAACTTAAGGCGTGCTACTGTCGAATACAAAATTACATTTCTGTAACTACCAGTGGACGAAAAAACAAACGTCAGAACACTTCACGCGCGAAATTAATAATAAAATCATAATGAAATGCATACGTAAAAATTGTGCGAATATTGTAAAATAGAATAGATGTCCTCCAAGCAGCTAGTAAAAAATTAACATTAATCCGAATTTGCTATAGGTTAAAGTTCTCTGCTGTATAACCACCAAAGTGAGCCAATAAAGTTATACGTTTCGTTGTGAATATACGGATATGTGGCTATTGTACCAAATATGGTATATCTTATTTTATTACAGTTTTGGGTGGACGGAACGAAGCTCCTTAATTCTTTTGAAAGATAGTGATAAAAGTGTCGGACTACAGTAACCATGGAAATAACATTTCAATGTACTTAATGAAAATGTTGCATAAATTTTCAACTCTATTTTAATATAGATAGTAATACAGACAGTTATAAATTGATATAATATAAATTGTAGACAGCTCCAAAAATTCTTCTCAGGATCTTTCTTATAATGATTAAAAATAGATTTTTGTCAGCCTTGTTTGGAAACGACTTCTCACTGCTACGCAAAAATGTGAGTCAAATCTGTGTTTGGTTTATTGGTTTATGGAACATGTCTTGTTCTGAGTTGGTTTTTAAGTTCGTAGCAACATTAGATTGCTATCAATTTACGATTGTCAATTTCAGTATTAAATTCATTCTTATTTATTATTATCACCTCATAGTATGAAATGTGTAGCCCTCCCGAAAGTATAACCATTACCTCCAAATGCTGGGTATTATAATTTGAAGCAAATATTAACTTAACGCAAGAATATAATCGATAGTGGCGACTGGCGAATAAATCCATTGCAAATTTAAAGTTTTCTTCCGTGTCTATTTCAAGAATATATTTCGGGTTTCTTGTGCAACAACCATAGAATTTAAAAATCTTGTAAAATAATCCAACACAACAAACAAATTAAGAAGGTAAATTTAATTTACATAATTTACGTAAATTAAAAATAAGTTGACAATACCTAATAAAAGTAACCTAAGTGAAAAACTAAAAAAAAATACATTTCATTTACTACAGCCCATAGAAAGTAATGAAAACAATGTCAACATAACATATTTAAACATATTGTAAATAATTTTCATTTATGAAAAAGACATCTAGTTTTAAATATATCTTCTATCTCTATACAAAAAATTGATTTAAATTAAATATTAGTGAAAAATAACCAATTCAAGTAATAAACGAAAAAAAATACATTCATCTAATATAGTTTATAGGAAAAAATATATTGAAAGTGATTCAAAATAAAAGTAACCTAAAATACGTAAGTATTTTGTAAATTATTTAAGCTATGCAAAAGACATATAGATTTAAAGTTCTCCTGTACATCAACTCAAAGGATAGATTATAAATTCAAAATAATTAAGCAATGACCAATCCAAGTAACAAACCGAAAAAAATAAATTTATTTTACTATGGTATATAAGAAGAAACGCAAAAGAACATTAACATACTTTAGTATGTAAATATTTTTGAGTTATATCCATTTGTGTAGAATATTTCCAGATTTAAAATTCTTCTCTATATATTTAAAGAATGTACTTAAATTCAATACAAAATTTTATTTCATTTGTTTTAATAAAGAAACAAATTGAAAGCGACAGAAAGTAACATTGAGAAAATATATGTAAAAACTTCCATTAACATATCATTTTCATCTATGCAAAAGACATTTAATTAACATTAAATCAACACTTCACACCAATAGTATGTAAAATAAAAGCGAAAGAATACGCGAATTTACATATAAACGTATACGACATATATACCCGATACGGCCACATAAAGTTCCCCAGAAAATGACCTTGAGCAAGTAATACATTTAACCAAGACAGACATTCGTTGCCCCTCGGCGTCACCATTTCACGTATAAAACGCGTATGGAACGAAGAAATTGTATCAGTTAACGACAACTCGTTCAACTAAACACAATGTTCACCAAAGTAAGTACAAGGCATTGTATTAATTATAAATATCTCATTAACAAGTACATATAATATATATTTGTAAAAATATAAATTTGAGAAACGAAATAAAATAGTTTAAAAAATAAAGTCTTTTAATTAAACTACATATTTATATGTCTGGATTACCTAGAAAACACTATTCTTCATTTGTATCACCAGGGCGTAAAATCAAAATCATTTTATAAACACAATTAAATGAAACTACGTGATTTAGTATTATTTCTACTTTCTTTAATTTCTTTACCACGACCTAGGTTTCGTTGTATTACAACATCTTCAGGTGGGATATTAGCAAAGATAAATTTGTAAATTAGCAAAATATCACAGGATATTAGCAAGGATATCTAAAATATAAAAGGATAAAAAATAAAAGGATATTAGCAAAGATATCTTTGCTAATATCCCACCTGAAGATGTTGTAATACAACGAAACCTAGGTCGTGGTGAAGAAATTAAAGAAAGTAGAAATAATACTACATCACGTAGTTTCATTTAGTTGTGAATAATGAATTTCTATAAAATTAACGCCAAATACATTCAATTATTTTATGAAGTTAAAATTATCATTTAAAATTACAGATCCTGACTCTCACCGCACTGGTGGCAGCTGCCCATGCCGGATACGTGCCGGTTGTAGCACATGGTGGATACGAACACGGTCATACCGTCTCTTCACAGAGCATCGTCCACCACGACGGTCACGGCTACGGGGCTCCCGTCGCTCACGCCGGTATTGCTCATGGCTTCGCTGCTCCACTCGCCCATGGCTACGCTGCTCCCGTAGCCCACGCATACGCCGCCCCTATCACTCACGCCGCTTCCGTCATTCACGATGCTCCCGTTGTCCATGCCGCTCCAGTAGCCCATGCTTACGCTGCTCCTGTAGCCATTGCTGCCCATGCTGACACATACGTAAGTTAATAATTACTAATCACGAAATTCACAAATTCGACGAAGTTGAAAATATTATTAGAATGTATGCACATTATCTATTCTTCTAAATATATCATCAGGCTCACCCTAAATACGACTACGCTTACTCCGTGACTGACCCACACACCGGCGACAGCAAGAGCCAGCACGAGTCACGCGACGGAGATGTTGTCCACGGTTCCTACTCCCTGGTGCAGCCCGACGGTTCCGTACGCAAAGTCGACTACTCTGCCGACGACCACCATGGGTAAGTCTATCTGCACAATAATCTTCACAAATTTAGTACCATATTATTAACGGTTCATGTATTAAGTTGTAATGTCAATATTGAACAAAAATATTAAATTTTAATTTCTGATCTTTAACAGATGTGACCATTCATTTCAATTTGTATTCCTACTTTAACAGTTTCAACGCCGTTGTGCATACATCCGCTCCACTCCATCACGTCGCTCCTGCCCACCATCATTATTGAACATGAACAAAACGAAGGATCCAGCCATATTTAATATTTATTTAAAAAAATACAATGAATTTGTCTGTAAATAAAATATAAATAAATTATAAGTAAACACGACAATGGTCTTTAATTTTGAAGGTTCCATTCTTTGATCGGAAAAACGAAACCCTTTTAAATCACTCACGTTTCCTTCATCCGTTCACCACAGTAATTTTTCTCAGACGCCACATGGCAAAGAAGCATGAAATTTGGAGTAGAAAAGTATGTTAATTCTCTGTCTTCTCGGTAGCTATAATTTAAAAACATTTAAAGAAAAGTTTTATGGGAGAAGAGAACTTTGAAAATTTGGGATACAGTTCAAAGCTTCGTTTGAAAGGGCTATTTACAAAGGTAACAAATTTTTTCTCTAATTTATTTACAAATTTACAAATTTTTTTTTTCAAAGATATTCTGAATAATGTGCAAAGAAAAGTTTCCTTTTATTTCTGAAACTACTGAACACAAAATTATGAAAAAAAATTAGTTTTTAAAATCCCATCATGAAAGCTATATCCATTTTGAGCTATATTTGACACGCCTCGAACGCGATGTACCTTTGATGTACTAGGCTACAACTAGTTACGTACATAAATTAGTTACGTACGTAGGATACAACGAATTACGTACGTAGTTGATGAAAACTACGCTATGAATACGTTTTTGACATTAACCGAGTGATTCATCATCAAAATCGATTAAAACCTCTTTCAAATATTTTATATATAACTCAAAAATCTATATATAATTAATCAAACTTATGTATAACGGAAACAAATTATAAATCGCAGTCCTGGTAGAAATAAAATTCATTAACGCCCACCAAATTAGACAGTGAATCAGACAGTAATCATTGATATTGGTACTTCAAGAGCTAATAACTCTTATCAGATTTCTGTGAAAGATGTAGACATATTCATCAGTTTAGAGGCTAAGTAATAAAAGTTGAATCTAGGTCATATAATTGAGATACCTCATTTTGCGAATTTTTGTTTCAGAAATAAAAATATCTGAAGTTTAAGATCGTTAAGTCTGTGTGAAAACTTTGAGTACAATTAGGGATTATTTATATGCGGTGCTACAACATATGGTCATCATAATAATACTTTATAATTTTTTAAATGCAAAAGTCAATAGGCAAGATTTTAAGTGCCTATTAGGTAACATTAATATGTCTTGCACTATTTTCAAAAAAATAAATTTATCAGATATGTTATATAAACCTAATAACAGGGTATTTAGATTTCAAGGTAAAGGCATAACTAAAATCGACCAGACTAAATTATTTAATTTTTGTGACGAGTTTCAACTATCCAATAATTTTAGGTTCACCCAGATTAAAAAAATTAAAGAAATAAAATATGTGTTTACACAACAATGAGCCTGATATAAAATAATTATTAAAGAACATACGAATGTTTTTCCAGATCTGGGATGACTTTCTTCCGCTTTTTTTATCTTATGCTAAATCATTAAAGATCTTTATGATGAACTAGGTCTCTTGAAAGAACTAAAGGTTATTAAAAAAATACCAAGTCTGCATCACTTAATCTCCGGTTTTATTTATTCATATATTTACTCATTTATATATATATATATATATATATATATATATATATATATATATTTATTATTTATTTATTTATTTCCTTCAATTTTTTTTATATACTTATATTTATATGTATATTTGGGCTGAAACAATTTGGGATAAAAAAAACCGGAGATATGTTGAATTAGTGGTATAACCTTGTTCTAACTTTCAGATACCCTTGCTTTTGTATAAATATATTACAGAGAATAACTTCCATTTAATTTTATTACATGCACCACATTTGCATTGTGCAACCTCATATAATAACATCAATTGAATTTATTACCCTCACTAAAATACTGGTATATCGTATAACTCTCGGAAATATAATAAAACCTACACCGCTCCCCTACAATAAACTCACTAACATAAGCAGTAGTAAAATCCACACAAACCAGGCTTTCGCTATTGTACTTGAAACATATAAATGCTATTGGATGTTCCTAAGAGTTAATCTTTGCTAATAAGGCTAATAGGTCGTGGTAAAGAACTTAAAGAAAGTAGAAATAACACTACATCACGTAGTTTCATTTAATTGTGAATAATGAATTTCTACAAAATTAACGCCAAATATATTCAATAAGAGTCAAGTTGTTAATAATTTTATGTTTATAAGTTTTATTTAATTTTTCAGAAAATCCATGATCAATTGATATTCATAATACAATCTAAATAATGCTTCAATTGTTATATAATATATATATATATATATATATATATATATATATATATATATATAATAGATAGTTAAAATGAAAAATAACAGTTTTTAAATTTACTTTTATTCCACGAATTCTCCACGAAGCGACTTATTTTCCAGAAGAAAATCAACGACGTTAAAGGATGAGTTTACTTCACGGACCACTATATTAACTAAGTTAATTCGCCCGCATATATTGTTTGCCTTTTATAGAATAAAAATGTTTGGTAAGTATAACATATATCTTATGATAAATACTCATATCCGTTTATTTATACGTTGTTATATGTGAGTTTATTATATATGATCGTGTTTATTTATACAACATGTTACATATTTCTGAAAGCTCCTCATGAAATCCTTTATTTGTATATACATTTTGACAACCTTTTCAAATTTTCATTCTTCATGTCAGACAAAATTGCGTCTCTACACCGCCATATTGCAAAGATTATGATGTTACCTAACTAGGATACATTCAAGGTTAAAACGATTTTAACAATATCTTACTTATCAAAATTGGCTTACGTGTTCCGGTTCTAAAGAACAATATACATACATACACCAACTATTCCGGCTCTAGAGGACAATAGACCAACATAAGTACATACATATGTACATAAACTGAGAAACTCAATACCCTCCTTGTCGTGCTACTGTTGAGTAAAAATTATATATCTGAAGCTGTCAATGGACGACAAAAAATACGTCAGAATAAAGCGCCACTCTTAACATTATCATATTGAAGTGAAAGACTAGAAATGTGAGTATCATAGAATATAATGGGCGTTATAAAATATAATAATGTCGTAAAATATAATTGCTAAGTAGATAATAAAATGTTAAAAACACTCTAAATTCAATAGTCAGATCCTATCCAGTTTCTTGCATTAAAAACATTTATGCATGAAACTGGATAGGATGATTCCACACATAGACTGATCCCCTCTAGTTTCATATATCAAAATCTTTACGCCGTTCTATATATGGTCAGATCGTCTCCAGTATCTTGGAACAAACATTTTTAGAACATTCTATATATGATTAGATCCCTATATTTTCTTGTATGAACAATGTTTAGGTCCTTCTGTAAATGGTCAGATCCTCTCTAGTCTCTTGTATCAAAAATCTTTAGGTAATTCTGTACATGGCTAGCTATAGTTTCTTGTATCAAAAATCTTTGGGTCATTCTACACACGGTCAAATTTTCTCCAGTTTCTTGTATTAAAAATCTTTAAGACATTCTATACACGGTCAGAACCTCTTTAGTTTCTTATATCAATAATCCTTAGGTCATTCTATACATGAATAACTCCTATTTATTTTCTTGTATCAAAAATCTGCAGGTCATTCTATACATGTTCAGATCCTCTCCATTTGTTTTGTATCAAAAATATGTAAGTCCTGTATACATTATCGAATCCTACTTAGTTTCTTGTATCAAAAATGGTTAGATTATTTTTTTTTGTTTACAAAATTTTCAATTCACCTGGGGAATTACTCTTTATCCATTGCATCCTAGCTTGCTAAAAGTTAACTTCATTAAAGAGTAAAGCTTCTTCACTGTAAACAAATGTCTGAGTCATCTTATACACAAGGTTATGATGTCTTAAATTATAACAGGTTCAAATTATTCATATATTAATCAAATTATTGAATTATTTTCATAATTGTAGTGAAAATAGCTATAAACTTTGTACATTTTAACCAACTCCATAAATTTTTCTTAAGTTCCTATTTTGAAGATCATTAATTCATTTTTATCAGACATATTTAGTGACCAACTTTGGCTGCTATGCAAAACTATTGATCGATTTTCAGTTTTATATGTCTATTAGATGATATTGAGAAAATGTTTTGTTTTGAGATGATTTTTAAATTTGTGCCAACATTGGTTTGCTGTCAATAAACGACTAACAATTTCAGCATTAAATTCATTCTTATTTATTATTTTCGTCCCGACGTATATGAACTATGTCACCCTCCAAAGCCATAACCATTGACTCTAAAGACTGGGTATCAATATTTTAAACAACTAGAAAGTAAATATTATAACGACAAGTTAAAACTATATAATTAGTAAAAGGAACCGCCAAAAGAATCAACGTTAGATTTAAAGTTCTCCTCTGAATTTGTTTAGCCAATATACTTTCATTAAAAATATTTATACAATGTCCAAATCCTAGAAATAAACTGAAAAAATGGTAAATTACGAATACGGTTCACTCATTGATCCATATGGATTTATATCGACATGGACTAATATCTCAAAAAATAGAATACTTATGTCTCAAAAACTAAAATATATCTGAGACAATTATTACAGTTTTCCTACAAACCTTCAAGGCTTCTTATAAAGCTTCTTTTTCCAATGTTTTTCATTGTGCTTTTTTAAAATACACTACCTAAAATGATGAAAAAAATATTTTAGAACCTTATAAAGGGTTAGTCCCTTTAAAGCGATACCCCCGACAAATATATGAAATTAAATTTTTTCATAGTAACTTATTGCCCCAATAAAACGGCCATGTAAATATTGTTAATTGATAGCTATTAAGATATATACAGGTAAATTTGCTTTATTATAAGACCAAATGTCAAATTTCTACGTCAAGCTGTTTTTAAGAAAAAGGGCTTAATTCATGGACAGACAGGCACGTGAGTAATCGTATAAGCGTTACCTTATTATGAAGTAAAGATCCGTAAAAACTATATTTAATTCAAAAAAAATGTAGCGGATATGACCACACATACATTTCCCCAGAAAACGACCTTGGGAAATGATAGGTACTTTTGACTAAGACGGTCATTCGTTCTGCCTCGGCGTCACCATTTCACGTATAAAACCCGAACGCAACAAAGAAATTGTATCAGTTAAGGACAACACGTCCAACTAAACACAATGTTTACCACGGTAAGTTTGCGACGTTGCATTAATTATTTTTGACTTAAAATTGAATAAACTTCTGATAACTGAAAATTTGTATACATGAAAAGAAACAAATTATTTGAAAAATAAAACCCTTTAATTAAACAGCATGTACGCACTTTTTCATTATCTAGAAACTCACCTACCCACCATAATTATTGAACATGAACAAATATGCCTTGTTTAATTCACATTATCAATACAGAAAGTGGAAATGTTTTATAAAGTTATAAGTTTTTTTTTAATTACAGGTCCTAACTCTCACCGCACTGGTGGCGACTGCCCACGCCGGATACGTGCCTGTTGTAGCACATGGCGGATACGGACACGGTCATGCCGTCTCTTCGCAGAGCGTCGTCCACCACGACGGTCACGGATACGGGGCTCCCTTTGCTCACGCCGGTGTTGCTCATGGTCTCATCGCTCCCCTCGCCCATGGCTATGCTGCTCCCGTAGCTCACGCATACGCCGCCCCTATTGCTCACGCTGCTTCCGTTATCCACGCTGCTCCAGTTGTTCACGCTGCTCCAGTTGCCCATGCTTACGCTGCCCCTGTGGCTATCGCTGCCCACGCTGACACATATGTAAGTTAATAATATTCACTCAATTCATAAGTTCGACGAATTAGAAAATATTACTAAAATATATATTATCTATTCCTTTAAATATCTTTACAGGCTCACCCGAAATACGACTATGCTTACTCCGTGGCTGACCCACACACAGGTGACAGCAAGAGCCAGCACGAGTCTCGCGACGGAGATGTTGTCCATGGCTCCTACTCCCTGGTACAGCCTGATGGCTCCGTGCGCAAAGTCGACTACTCTGCCGATGACCACCATGGGTAAGTCAATCTGCACAGTAATATTCATAAATCTACTATATTATTAATGGTTCATATATAAAACTTTTGTTCAATTAGAATGTAAAAACTGAGGAAGAATATAAAACTTTTGATCGTTGACAAACCTAAATTTTTATTTATACTTTAACAGCTTCAACGCCGTTGTGCACACATCCGCTCCACTCCATCACGTCGCTCCTGCCCACCATCATTATTGAACATGAATAAAAAGGTATAATCCAGCCATATTTAATATTTATTTAAAAAAGTGCAATAATTTTCTCTGTAAATAAAATATAAATAAATCATAAATAAATATGACAAACCTTTTTTATTTTTTGCCAGATACCTTCAATCAAATGCAAAACTACTGTGTAAAATAATTTCGAACAAAGAAGTCAGTTAGTACTTCGTATTTAATAATTTTTTTTTAAAATATCTTACATTCCTATTCCAAAATATACGAAAATAAATTTTCATTATGAAACATTAATATTTCATATTCTGAAACAAATTTTTCGTAGAGAAGTTAATTATGAAAAGTATTGACGATGAATATATTGAATGAACCTTCTCGTCTTATAAATTACAGTAAATTAATAAAAACCACATCCACTTTTCTTTGTTAGAATAGTATATGGTATAAGATGTGTCATCTCTAAGAATCTTTTAAAGTATAAATTGAAAATTCCGAAATCTGACAACAACATTTCTAAATCTAACATCAAATTTCTGTCGATCGAGTACATCCAAGCTATTTTCATTAATCCTTTCCAAAATGTTCATGTTTTAATATATCTGCAACAATAATACTCTCGAATTTAAAAGGTGGTGGCTACAACTAGTTACGTGCTTATTAGTCAAAGATTGGGATAAAAAATATTACTAAATAATCACCATGCTGAAGTTTGTGCGAGAAAATAGTATAGAAATAGTTAATTCTTTTAATACGAGTATAGATGTATTTACATTTGTACGAGTCAAATACTCAAGATTAAGAATTTAGATAAATATCTCGAAACCGATATGAAATATAAGTGACGTTCCGGGTCGTAACCGAAGTCAATGTCGTTAACGCCTGTCAAGTCAACCATCGAGCCAACAACTCAACCATCAACGTCAATATATCAAAAGTCAATGACCGTCATCAGGTTCCTGAGCAAGGTGTCGTCTAATTCGATACATGTATATGGAAATAAAGGTCAAATACAAGAGCAGCTATTCAAGAGCAGCTATTTTCTTGCGACATTTTCATAAAGTTTAATTGGCAATGCCGTTAGTTGAGTGGAGCACAGCAAGCGTCTTACAGCTTAACGCAAACAAATGGTCAATAGTGAGTTACATACACCCTCCTATTATATACGAATATATGGTTAGCGGGATCCCACACTATTGTCTGAATGAGGTTGTTAATTTCGAAAATTTTGAGTCGTGTTGCAGAATTCAGAGGATTTTCAGTCTATGTCATCAATTCGTTTGTTGTACACTTCATTAGTGCAAAACCGATAAGAACCCTGCTCCATTATTTGGAGCCCACTCGAAGCCAAGTATAACTTGACAATTGAACGTTTCGTACTCCTTAAAGACCTTTATGAGAAACTATCAGAGATAGTACGCGACTGCTTGACAGAGATGAAGGTTATTTTAATAAATATTTAGTCAATATCATGGATTAATATTGCGATAGAGTATGATATTCGACCGATGCGATTTGAATAAGACAAGCCTAGAGAGTGCATTGTGCACATAAAAATATTAATGAAATTAGGTATAAAGATACAGCTTATTCACATTTGTATGAATTTCTGGACTATGGTGTATAAAATTAGATGAAAATAGCTCGGATCTCCATAGACACCAATTTTGCCAATATAAACTCATCTTGAAGAACTTTTTATACATAAAATTACGTCGAAATTGTACTCAGATGATCTTAATGACCAACCCAATGTTAACATTGAAGATTCCTTTCGCTAAATTAAGGGTCGTGACATAACATTGGCCTATTCGAATATTTTTAGCTATTTTGGGATTATGCAGTCTTATTGAAATTCTTGGGTATTGCAGTCCAAACTAGTACTTTATAGATTACATGAAGCGTCCATAAGCTGATCCCTTTGATATTATACCTTTAAGTACCCTTAAATTCCAAATGTTTAAGAACTATTTCATTATACTTGTATATGAATTGTAATGAAATAGTACTTTGGTTACAATAATAGGATTGCTGGATAAACTCTTAACGCTTACTGTTAATAAAAATGTCCTAACGACATTTATTACGAGCATTGAAAGATAAACATATCGAAATTTTCCAATTTTTGAAGCATTAAGGCATCGATGGATGCTGTATCTACTTATTTTCTCTCTGTGTAAGTTCGACTAGAGTAAAAAATGGTCATAAATGTGTAGCTGATCTTATATGCTATTATTATTGGACAATTTGTCTTAATCTTAACAGGTAAAAAACTGTTGTTTGGCTTAATAATTTTAGAATTTAACAAGATAGCTAAAATTTTACATTATATTCTCCAGATTTCAATTTTTCCCAGTTTTTAGTATTAATCCATGATTCTGTATATTTTACTGGCAATCTGCTATAGGTGCTTACTTTTCATTATGGTGTAATTTCACAGCATAAGTATAGTCCAAACGTTAATACAAAGCTGGGGCATTTTTATATGAATTAAAAAATAAAATTATTTAATCTAATCCTTTGTTACTATCTCATATTTATATTAATCCCATTTTAAAATATATGTAAAATAAATTATTGTTTATAAAGTAACTCACGGTTAGTAGGAGCAATGACCGTGAATTACATCAGTGAAAAGGTCACAAGAAACATAATCAGATATAGTAATATAGAAAGGTGAAAACGTTTCCGACCGACAGGCCAGCATTGGAAATATCAAAGTTAATAGACAAATGAGTACACGACAATCAGTAGTCAAAGCACATAAAGGTAGGTACTTTCCGTACCTTAAAAAGAAAAAGACAAAACCGTTATAAGACCATTCACATGTCCATTCGTCCATCACATAATTTTTTTGTTATAATCTTTTTTTCTTTTAAATTTAATATTAGGCATAGTAACGGAGTTTATTAACCCGTATATTTCAATATTAAACACTCAAAAATATTTATAAGAAAATATCGGAAGAAATAAATTAAGTTTTTTTTTTAATTTCATTTATTGTGTCGGATATCGATTGAGCGAACGAGTTATTGGAATTCTAATATTGTAATTTGAAAATTCTATGGAAAACAGCTCTCGAATTATTGCTAGAAATATAAGCATGATCCAAAAGAAATACGTTTCCTACCGAAAAAATAAACTAAATTTTATGCTTTTTTGAGAAATTCGTAATATTTTTACGTCTATGAAAAATATACTAGACCACACATTTACATGGTAAACAGTTTAAGAGAAATATGTTTAAATACAGAAATAAGTATAGTGTATGGTTTGAACATTTTATATGTTGATTTTTGATTATTATTAACTTGTTAATTATAAAGTTATTCGGATGTTTGACATTACCTTCAAAGTTTAATAAATTAAAATTTATTTTCTATCACTTTTATTACGGAAAAAACAAACAAGAAAAAACTGTAATTAGAAGAAAAATTCAACAATGATTTTATTATAACCTAATAATTTATTACACCCAATATTTACACATTACAATTTCAATTAAGTTGGATTGAATTAATTATTTTTAATTGTCACTCAAAATTACATTTAACGGATGACAAAAGTTTAAATACAGTAATAAGTATGGTGTATGGTTTGAACAGTTCATATATTGATTTTTGATTATTATTAACTTGTCAAAAATAAAGTTATTCGGAAGTTTAACATTACCTTCAAAGTTTAATAAATTTAAATTTTTCACTTTTATTACGGAAAAAACAAACAAGAAAAAACTGTAATTAGAAGAAAAATTTAACAATGATTTTATCACAACCCAATAATTTATTACACCCAATATTTATACATTACAATTTCAATTAAGTTGGATTGAACTAATTATTCGTAATTGTCACTCAAAATTACATTTAAGGGATAACAAACGTTAAAATACAGTAATAAATATAGTGTATGGTTTGAACAGTTCATAAGTTGATTTGTGATTATTAACTTGTTTAAATAAAGTTATTCGGATGTTTTATATTACCTTCAAAGTTTAATCAATTTTCATTTTTTTTCTCACTTTTATTAAAAAAAAACAAACAAGCAAAAACTGTAATTATAAGAAAAATTTAACAATGATTTTATTATAACCTATTACTTTATTGCACCCAATATTTATATATTATAATTTCAATTAATATGTTTTGAACGAATCATTCTAAATTATCACTCGAAATTACATTTAATAAACAATAAAGTTCAACGTAATTGATAATTTTGATCCAACTTAATTTTTACGTTTTCATAATTTTTTATATTATCCTCCGAATAAATTTAATGTAGTTACAACTTATAAAGCGACTTGCCAGTCATCGTTACGTCAATAGAGACCGATATTAATTTTAAAGACTAAGTAGTAGACTAAGTACTAGTAAATTTAGTTAAAATTATCAAAATATAGGGATCAAACATATTGTATTTTTATATTACAAATATTGCAGATTGTTTTTATTTTCTTATTGTATATATTTACCATCTATTATATGTTGTTATGATATAAATACCAGAGAACATCTTGTTGTAATCTCAAGGCGTACTCTACTTGAAACACTTGAAGACCCACATAAAAATAAACAAATTCATATATATTAAACAAAAAAGCTTTTTGCTGAAGGTTTTCTGTAATTTTTTAATGATAATACGCTGATGAACTTACAATCAAAAACTCTTATTAAGTACATGGGATACTAGAATTAATAGACAATAGTAATTACGAAGTGCAGAGCTTGCAAAAGCAAAATTAAATAAATTCCTTATACATATATATGTATGTATATATATATATATATATATATATATATATATATATATATATATATATATATATATTAGCGTACACCTATATAGACCAAGCGATTTTAGTGGACCATGATTGCATATAATTTTTATAATCTCCCTAGCAGATGACCTTGCGCCACAGATAAATTTTATCAAAGCGGACTTTCGTCGCCTCTCAACGAAATATCTCTCGTAAAAACGCTTACAGAACAAAAAGATCATGTTAACACTCAACAAAACACAATGTTCTGCAAAGTGAGTGTCGAATATTTATGTTAAATATTTATATGCTACCTTATGCTAGAGAACAAATAATAGAATAATAATAAACATTCAATAAGTTGCTTTCAAAATTTCGCAATGTTTTTTAATTCAATTATTAATTTGGTAATATCAAGTAGAGAAAATTTCAATTATTTTTTTTCTTTTAAAATTACAGTTTCTAGATGTAACTGCCCTGATATCTGAAACTAAAGCAGGCAACTTGTTCTTAAACGGTAAACACGGTAAACACGGACACGACGATGCTGTCTCATTACAGAGCATCGTTCGCTATGGTGGTTACGGCCATGAAGCTCTCGTTGCTTACACCTATGCTTCTACTGTAGACCAAGCCTACGCCGTCCCTATCGCTCATTTCGCTTCCAATAGGGAAGTGGAATGAGGGATAAGGGAACACGCAGAAAGCGAAATACAGTATAGCTGCTCCGTCCGTCCACGCGGCTCCAATTGCCTATGCTTACACTGCCCCTGTAGCCATTGTTGCTCATTCTGATATATATGTAAGTTTGTTATTAATTGGAATGAATATCATAAATTTAAATGTAATTGGAGTTAATTGTTAACATACATTTTACGTGATCGCCAGACTCATCCCAAATGTGTCTATGGGTACTCCGTGGCTGATCCACACACCAGTGACAGCAAGAGCCAGCATGAGTCCCGCGATGGTGATCACGTCCACGGCTCCTACTTCCTGGTGCAGCCTGATGGCTCCGTGCTCAAAGTCGATATTCAGCTGATGCCCACAGCGAGTAAATGCGTGGAAAGCGAAATACAGTATAGCTCGTAAAATATACTTCCTCGTTGAACATGTTGTTATTCAAAACATAATTTTTAATTTAATATTTTTATTTTAATAGTCTCAAGGTCATCGTGTCGCAATTGCCCACCATCATTACTGAACATAAAAGAACATTTAAGAAGAAACAATGCTGTGAGTAAAGCACAAATGAAGCATAATTAAACAACAAACAGTCCTTGTTCTACACGGAACCTAACATAATATAGTCAATATAACGAAATACATGCATACTATTTTCAGGTATTGGAAAATTTTGTTATGACCTAGTTACCTACAAAATGAAAACATCTAGAATTCTTATACTCAAAACAAACGTAAACCTATCTATGTTATGTAGTTTGCTTGTGTAAAACTATTACTTGTAACTTTATTTTGCTTCAATCTTTCAATTGCTCAATTAAATTTTAAAGCAAGTTCAAATTAGTCTCCATAAATTTAAATTTCCTCATGCATGTCATTACATCACTTTAATTATCCTACTTCCCACGTGATAAATCACAAATATTAGCAAAAACTAAAAATGTTTTAGTTGATCTTCTTCATGATCTAAAACTATTTTAGTGTATGAACTAATGATTTATCAATGATTTGAAATTTTTTTTAAAACTGAGTCGCGTATATGCCAAATTTTGGTACACACGATTAAATCATTTTGCAGTTATGCCGTCCATATAATTACAGCAAGTAAACATCATTGCTTTATTAGTGGAATTGTATAAATATATTTAAAGAACCAGATAAATACAGACATGTCAATAAAGAATATTTAAATGTTAGCATTCATTTTAGCAATTTAGTTAGTAACGAAAAGTTTGGGTCAAAATTAAGGAATTTTAAAACAAACGAATTGCCATCGAAAATAGGTGAAGTGCCAGATATCTTATAGTTTATTCTAGATGTTTTATAAATATGATTTATTCGGATATTTAAAGTTTATCTTATTCTGTGTAATTTGATATTCATATTTTCTGGAAATACCAACTGATAAATAAAACTGTAGTTATTATTATTAGAACTCAATAACGGGCGGGTGTGGAGAAGAGAACCTCTGCCTACTACTTTACAACGTACTTAAAATATGAAAAAATCAGCGTAACGGTATATAGTTCGCCAATGAAAAATGATTTCGGTCAACTTGCATTCATAATTGTGTTTAAATGTTAAACAATACTCGTGCAATCAAGTTCCACTTGCGCTGAATATATTTTTAATGCATTAATATTGTAAAATAAATTGGTAGTTAAAATATATGAAAGCAATTTTGGCGAAGTTAATAATAATTTTCAATACAAGTTTTTTCTCTTGATTTTGATCAATTATTTACATAAGTTAACAAAAGATGTTTTAGAACTTTTTTTAAACTGTTTTAGTTGATCTTCTTCATAATTAATGATCTTCAAACTTTGTAAACTGCTGTATTTTTGGTCGCAGTTAAAAATTATATCCAATTAAAGTGGCGGAGTTTCAAGGCTGGTGCCATTTTCATATACTTTCACTTTTATTTAATATGTTAAATAATTTCAGCATTTTAATACATCTTAAGTGTGAATTTCTTGCCTTAACCGCTAAAAACTTTGGATTAATTAAGTTCTGCAAGTCTGCTTAATCCCTTCATGCCCATCCATCATCTTATCTGGGATCAGTAACTTAAAGGAAAACGGAACCCTTGTAAAGTCTGAAGTATTTTTCAAAAACCGCTTGAAGCAAAAAGTATGATCATTGGAAAAATAAAAGAGCATTATAACCCGCATGTGTATTAATGGATGTATATATATATATATATATATATATATATATATATATATATATATATACATATCAAATATCGAACAATATTAATTGTCAGTTTTAATAAATCTTTTTTTTTTATATTTTTACGCTTCATTAATTTTTTATCTTTTAACATTCTTTTTCTTCATTTTAACTTTCGCAATTTCTTTCACATGACATTTTTATCAAAAATTTTTTTCAACTTTATCACATACACCTTCATCATTATCAGTACATACAAAAATATACATTTTTTTTCAAAAAATGTTCCACTATGGTACTTGGAATTTGACAACTTTAAAGACTGTTTTATTTCCAGAATTCCACGCAAAATAGTTCTGGAATTATTGCTAAAAATGTCCACAATTAATATGTTTCCCACCAAAATACTATAGACAAGATAATCAATTTGATAGTTTTCCAGAAATTTGCGATATTTTCATGTTTGTAAATAATATACTATATGATACATTTACTAGCTAAGAATTAAATAGAAATACCTTTAAATATTTGTATGTACATAAGTGTTTACCTTTGTATACAAACCGCCTCGTATAAACAGTCAATCCACATTTTGATAGTGGTTTATTATGGATTTATTACAATTTTTAAGAAAAAATAATCTTATTTGGAAATAGAACCAAGAAACTAACGCTTGAATTAATTTTTCGATATGGCTAATATTTCGATTTACGTTTTTAATAAACTTTAATTAAATTGTATCTGAAACAATTGTTAAAAAATTTCACTAAAAATTCCAAATTAACGAAATAAGAAAAATTAGTACGCTACCAAGCATTTTAATCAAAAATTAATATTTTACGTTGTTTTGATAATTTTTGTATAATCTTCATAACGAGTTTAATATCATATAATAATATAAACTTAATCATCAATGCATCAGAATAAATAATTTGTAGTTTTTGAGTAACCTGAAATAATTAGTTACAATATTATTTTAAATGCACTTAAGAAAAATGATTATAAATCTTGCCTAATTTTTTTACGGTATAACAAATTCATTTATTTATTTATCATCTATGGTGAAAAAACAGATACAAGTCATAGTGGTTTAAAAAGCGAGTTTTTCAAGTATTAGGTTAACTTGTATCCTAACATTCCCACATCAAAATAATATTCTACGTACATATATCCTAAGTCTTGTACAAATATTAGTACAATACATTAAATATTCAGAAATTTTAAAATACATTAAATTAAAATATAAAACATTTAATATTGGTAAACAAACAATAAATATTGAAATTATTTAAATCAGTCTTTCATTCAAAATTCTGTATAATAGTTATCGGAAATAGTAATAATCAGCTTATTTATAATAATATGGATTTGAAAAAACTAGGAAAATGCTTTCAATGGACTAATGGTTGTATAGTATCCGTTTAATTGATTGCTTGTATTGTTATATTTTGTTATGATTTATAATATACAGTAAATATTTTGAAGTAAACCCACATTGGGTTATTCTACATCTACTTAAATGTGAAACACTTGAATACTTACACGAAAATAAAGAAATTCGCAATACATATTAAACAAAAAATTTAGGTTTTCCTGGATGGATTTGGATGAGAAATTTAAAAAACCATATAATACTAAATGAACATTAAATCGAAAGTTCTCGTTAAATACACGAGGTATTATAATTGATAGAACGATATTATTGCGTTATCTGTGCGAGATACGGCATGTAACAAAGAACGTAACAATTATTCTTACAAGAAGTTTTGTGCTTCATGCTGAGTATATTTTCATGCGTTTCAGTAAAATTGTACATTTTTTTTGTTAGAATCACAATTTTAATTGCAATTTTTTTCATAGGAGTTTGAGAATTCTCATGTAGATAAAATTGTATAGTATGTTTGACGTACGAATTGAATAATAGATACGTTCTATATCGTACTTGTATATATAAATTAACGTACACCTCTATAAACCATTCGATTTTAACGAGTGTAATTGCAAATTATTGTAATCTCCTTAGCAGATAACCTTGTCTACAGGTAAATTTGACCAAAGCGGACTTTCGTCGAATCTCAGTGCAATATTTGTCGTTTAAAACGTTTGAAGGACAAAAAACTGTATCAGTTAACGATATCACACTCAACAAAGCACAATGCTCTTCAAAGTGAGTATTGAATATTTATATCTATAAGCTACATAATATCAATAGAACAAAAAAATACTTCATTATGTTAGTCTAAAAATTTTAATATATTTCTTTCTTAATTCAGTTCAAGGATATTAAATAAACTGACTAAATAATTAAAGTTTTTATTAATATGTATTCTTCTAAACTTTCAGTTTCTAACTCTAACCACCCTGGTGACTGCACGGTGGACACGGCCATGCCGTCTCCTCACAGAGCATCGTCCGCCATGATGGTTATGGCTACGGAGCTCCCATTGCTTATGCCGGTATCGCCCACAGCCTCGCCGCCCCCGTTGCTCACGCCTACGCTGCTCCCATCGCTCACGCTTATGCCGCCCCTATTGCCCACGCTGCTTCCATTGTCCACGCTGCTCCGGTAGTCCACGCCGCTCCAATTTCCCATGCTTACGCTGCTCCTGTAGCCATTGCTGCCCATGCTGATACATACGTAAGTTTATTATTGCTTAATATGAATATTACATATGTTAAAATATTTGAAGTTAATTGTTAACATATATTTTATGTAATCTCTAGGCTCATCCTAAATACGACTACGCCTACTCTGTGGCCGACCCGCACACCGGTGACAGCAAGAGCCAGCACGAGTCCCGTGATGGTGATCACGTCTACGGCTCCTACTCGCTAGTTCAACCTGATGGTTCTGTTTGCAAAGTCGATTATTCAGCTGATGCCCATAACGGGTAAGAACATGAAAAACTAGGAAACATAATTCCTAGTTGAATATTACTCTTTAATAGATTATTTTGAATTTAATTTTAAAACTTTTATGTTGGCAGTTTCAACGCTGTAGTGCACACATCTGCTCCTCTTCATCACGTCGCTCCTGCCTACCATCATTATTGAATACAGACCCCAAAAAAACCTAATCGTAGTTAAGATTTATTTAAGAAAAAGCAACATTGTAAATAAAGCGCAAATAAAACATTAATAAATACCAAAAAATTTTTGATGCTTACAAAAAACTAATGACACGTAGAAAATATTGCTAGTGAATATTTAAAATAATTCTAACTTTTCCTTTAAAGGCCTTTAATGACAATTGTCAAATGTTTTTAATTTACTGTGTTTTTGCACCCAGCCGATCATAATTGAGGGACTCATGAAATTATTTTTTTTAGAAATCTCCTTGAAATCTTTAGTTGCAGTTCATAAAAATATTTTTAGATTCTGACGGTCGGAATTTTATAAAGTCAGTATAAATAATTATATCTATATCCCAGATTGAAGTCATTTACGATTTACATTGCTTAATACTAAAAAAAAGGAAACTAGTCATAGTAAAGCAGAATGATTCACTAAAAAATCACGAATATTGCCATTGATAACCACCATGGAGGCGATCAGTCCACTTATAAACTCAGAATCTTACTCAGAGTAAAGTTTAAATAGAATTTGAATTTAGTACATTGGTAACACTTTATCCTTTATTAGTTATATAAAAAACAGTTGTGTCCCGCTGTTACAGGAGCACCGAGAAATCTTAATTATATTCATCCTATACCCAAACGCCGTCGATCTATTCGCTACACTACATCGGTCCACACACTTTAATAAATAAACCAGTACCTCTCTACTGCACTATCTAAGTAAGGTTCTACGACTTCAATTACTTCTGTTATCATTGTCCTTCCCTCTTAGGAATCGTAGCGTGTTAATATTTGCATGATGTCTATAATCTTCCTTCAAGTGCCGTCTTTCCAACATAAAAAGGTTTTTTAAATCGGATGTGTGATTCTAGCGATTAGCGCAAGCAAACAAATAAACAAAATTTTGTTCTTTATGTATCAATATAGATTACAAAGAAAATGTTTCTTCCTACCTACGATATTAAAAGTGTTTTTAGTATACTTTGATCACTTTTGAATCCTCAATTTTATAGTGAGTTTACAGATGTAATGTTATAAAGGATCTGAATAAAAGGCATTTTTCTATTTAATCTTATCACGTGCACTTTTCTCAGGTATTCTTTAAAACGATAATGTGAACGAGAAAGGTAGAATCTTGATCAGTATAAAACTGCAAGGTATTGTACAGTTTTGTAATGATTAAAGTGCTTACATTCTTACTTTAAAGAATTATTTATACTAAATACCTGGGATAATAAAAAACTCATTTAGGTCATGTCATTTACTTGTTGAAAGTTGTAATTGTACGAAGAAAAAATGTTGTTCATAAAATATGTTATTTTCATGAAATATTAAAACTTTTACTGCAATCGTTCTATATGCCAATTAAATTTAAAAGTAAATACAAATTGTTTTAAGTATCCTGCCTCTCGTATGATAAGTGGCGAATATAAGCAAAAACTAAATGCTTCACTACCCCAAAAAAAATTTATGTAACATTTGATCGTATTCAGACTTTGTTTGTCGCTCTATTTCCGGTTACATAGAAGATTATGTATCACATTTGGCATACATCTTGACTTAAATAGGCCGAAATTCGACACCCATGCAATTCTTCCATTCTCTCACTTCAATTTAATGTACTCATAATTCCAGCTGTTCAATATATTTCAAACTCAAATTTACTATCCTAACTGCTCATAGTCTTGAATTGCTTATGTTCTGAAAGACGACTTGCTATTTTCATTCCCAAGTATATATTGGGCAAATATAGGACCCTCACTGAGATATAGAATCCTCAATAATTAAAAAACTATTGTTCAGTATCAACGTCCCCAACAATATGGACCATTCAGATACATGAAATGCGAAGAAGTTTATTACTCCTCAGATTGCAGAAAAAAGACAGAAATACTACAGTTAAATGTAATTTATTCAATTTTGATCCACCAGCCAGCTAAAAAGCTTACCAAATGTATAAATAAATTTAGACTTATAGGAAAAAACTCCACATCAAAACGAAGATGCTCTCAAGGGAAATCCAACTTATTGTAACACCGACTGTTCTGAATAACCTTTTTATTCCACACTCTTTCATCTTGAGAGATGGTTTTTGACATTATATTTACGTGGTGAAATTGTAAATACTTTTATAGACATGTTACATATCTTTAGATACTTAAATATGCTTAAGTGTGACCTTTGTTGGAATAGTGACCTTTGTTGGAATTTTCCGCCTGTAGTCATGTTCAAGAACCAAGAAATCTTCATATCGCTTTGACAACTCTCGTTATATTTAGTTTTGCTGTCATATTTTCTTTTCCTCTCCCACCATATATCAGTCCGCCTCAGTATTTTTATTGTCCGATGAGTATTTTAATTTAGGAGCAGTTGTGTGGAATTGATTCTAAAGTATTAAATTTTCATACTATTTAGTTTGTTTTTATCTTTATTATGATCAACTACATATTAATTTTTACCAATCGTTTGTAAACTGAATTCTTTCATTTTATAAACGATTGAATTCTTTCTAAAATTATCATACATTTTTCAAAGTTCTTAGTTTATTTTTTAGTTATATTTCTCAGAATACCGCCTTTCATGCGGTAGTCATATCATATACATTGCACATACGTGTGTAGATGCACTTGATTTTTGTCGATATTTCTTTTATTTTAAAACTGCTGCGGGACCCTTGTAATTTTGACTTTCCCAATGTTGATCAATCCTCTGTGACAGTTACACAATTTCTACAATACATAACCCATTGTTCGGTAGATAGTATCATGTTGAAATTTTACGATTAAATCAGTAAAATTTTCCTGGAATGGAATGTTGTTGGATAATGATTTCAACTTTATATTCGACAGATTTTTGTCTTGTCCCAATCACCTATTGCGCTGTAACATTCGATGTTATTATTAAAGTAAGAAGTAATTTAAAAAAAAATCAATGCTTGGAAGTGAAATTATTGTCGTTGCTATGTTGTTTTTTGGAGGAAACTTCCTAATTACTTAATTTTCTATGAGGTATGTTGTATATTTTTAAAAATATGTAATACTCCAAATAAACGAAATATTAATAAAAGTAGAAAAAAAAAATTCACAGGAAATAAATATTTCGCAAGTTTTCATTGATAATGACACATGTTTACTTGATAGGGTAAAAAAAATATTCGATAAGAATAAGTTAAAGAAATTTTCATTCTAAAGTTGTGGGAAAGGAATGCATAAAAGTAAAAAATTAACGAGTCAGTAATGGAAAATGGGATAAAAACAATACTATTAATATTGAAGTGTACGGGAAAAATATAGTATAGCGGGGAAATGTGCAAAAAAAAAGGATTAAGGTGGAGTATTAATCTTGAAGGTTGTTTTCATGGATCGTTATGTAGTCAGTTAGTCACGGAAACAAAAAAGCGTGTTTCAGTCCTAGTTGGAAATTTGTGTAGTGAAAGGAACTGGAGTTACAATATAGATATTTATATACCGAAGTAGTCAAACGAAGAAAGTTGATTATTAGAAGTAGCAAAATACTTATTTCTACTTACGCTTTGTTTATTTATTTACACTTTTATCATAATAAAGATAAAAACAAACTAAATAGTATGAAAATTTAATACTTTAGAATCAATTCGAAATTAATTAACTTGATAAAAGCAAAAATAATAACATGCAGATAGTAAAAACTAATAAAAAAACATTTAAAACATAAGTAGCTAACCAAATGCGGAGAATAAAGAAAAACGATTGGATGTGTTGTAAATCAGAGGAAATACGAGCATGTTATATGGTAATAGCCATCTTTCAAGAAATACACAGAGTTCACTCAACATAAGAACAGAGTTCACTCAACATAAATTATTTAAACATAACGGGATGTAAAGTGTACCCAACATTAAAACAATGCTCAAGAGAGCAATTTATGCATTCTTTTATTTATGAAACTTAACACAATTTTTTACAGCCAACACAATGAATCAAGGGAGCAAATAAGTATAAGGGGAGAGCGCAAATTATTGGTTAACGTTAATTAATGGTTAATGTAAAACAAAATAAGAATATTTATATGGACATAAAAACACAGAGGGTAGAGAAGGGATTTCGATCTGCAGATTGTGATTGTTAACATAACTTTAGGTGAATTTTCAATATAGGTAATGTGAGTACGTCCTGCAATTTGTAAATTTGTGTTCAATTGATTGGTGAAGGATTCTCTATAAAAAGCACTTTTATGTGGAGGGATTAAGAGGGTCTGATTATCCTTAGGAAGTAATTCAAATCGTGGGCTAATGGGTATTAGAATCTGGACAGAAAATACAAAGGTTTAACGATATTATGTTAAAAAACGTAGTATGTAACAATTCCATTACAATTCGTTTGAGTAGGTCTCTAACTACTTGAGTAGTGACCGATGATCCGATATATGTTTATATTTTTAAGACCAAAAATATATTGAATTCGTAAATTTGGAAGTCATTCCAATTTATTGAGTAATTTTCCTTTTAGATCAGAATAACATACATCTTTATGATGATGGAATTAGTAGAGTTTGACGAATATTTACTTCTTAAATTAAAAAACTTCTTAAAGTACTGTGTCTTAAATTAAAAACTCTGTTGTTTAGTTTTCATACACTAAAAAGTACCTAAGGAAATTTTATAATGAAAACTTAAGAGCTTTAGTTTCAAATAATTTAAGAATGTTTCTTGAATACAAATACAGGTATATAAATGTTGAAGAAATAAAAACGTTCGAGGACATTAGTTTTGAAATTTCATAATCGTACGCATTTGGTAAATCAATTTAATATTAATTATGTAATTTAGCCTCATTTGTTCAAAATTATACCTCCTTATATTTTACAACTTTTTTAAATCTACTTAAGTTTTATGATTTACTAGCTACTAAAAATAAATAGTTAATTTCAATATCTACTCGAAATTTGTAAATTATTCACTTGTTTTTTTAATTATTATTTTAATATGGAAAAAAACTGATATGAACTAAGAGAGAAATACATAACAAGCGACGAATTAATCAAACTCAATAAAGGCCTTGTGGCCGATTTAAATTGGAGTAAACAAACTGCCGTGAAATTGAATAAATTTGCAATTAATATATAAAACACGTACAAATTCATATAATTGTTCCTACATTTTTTATGCTATCGTAATATGATCGTTTTTTTCTTTGTACAAGAACACTTCGGAAATTGTGAAGCCTGCTCCACGTGAGTTGAAATATTTATGAATGGATCCGAATTTGCATAGCGATAATGAGTAGTATAATATTTGAGGTACAGATGCTCATAATTAAAAACACTTATATCTTTTGAATTAATTATTCAAATGACGTATAATTAAAATATTATTTAGTTTATTTTGATAAAGATAAATTTTGAAATGATGAAATGGAGCCGCTAATATCTAAATTAATTTTAACATGATTTTTAATCGTAAATGCAAATATTATTGACTTTGCATAATTAACAGTACTTTTTTATAAATTTCAAAAGCCAAGAAAACCGTCAATTTGGTGATTTTTTATATTTTTGAAACCCTAAACTTTAGAGAATGAAATATAGCTTATAGACAATTTAGCTTTCCAGCAATGAAAATATTTATGAAATTGGTCTACTAATTTTCTGGTGTACTTTTTATCATTTCACAGGTCGCACTCCGTAATGGTGTCGGCACACAGCACGTGGATAAGGTGACCGGAGTGAACGTGCTCGGTGCGCTGTCAAGAGCCCGTTGTATGTGAAATCGCCGTCGCCACCTTTTCTACCCGCTGTGTGCCGATATCATTACTCGGTATGACCCGTAGTTTCACGAGCTGTACCGTGTAATAGTATCAGCACACAGCAGATATCTAAGGAAGCGGGGGAAATACGGGCGCGTTGTCATGAATGCGTTGTGTACGAAATCTCTATCGCCGGCTGCCTGCTGTGTGGTGATACGCGGCGCATTACGCGGCGTGGCCTGTGAAATCATGGTCCGTAGGAATCCACCATAACAAGTTGACCCGAAAACTACTATATAGATTTGAAAAACCCTTTTATGTTTTATATCTATACGTATGTTTCATTCTATAAAGTTTAGAGCTTCGAAAAGAAGAAAGGCGACCTAATGGGCGGTTTTATCCCAATCTAATCTACCTTTGAAATCAATAATTGTTTGAAATCAAAATAGTGTAAAAACCTTAACTCATAACGGAGACGAGACCATACTTGATGTCAATTGAAAAGTTATTTTCTTTGATGTAAAGCACTTGACTAAAAAACTTGAAGCTAGTCAATCTTTAACCGAGTCCACTTTGGCTTATATAAATCTTAGAATAAACCGTTCTGCAACTTTCAACATACTTTTTATAAAAGTCTTAAATTCATATCTAAAACTTTATCATTCAACTCAATAAATTCATAAATTACTTTAGACTTGCATTTTATGTAAGAAAAGCTATATTTTATTAAGTTCATCTGCTGTTTTCTTCTTATTAAACTGTTTTTCTTTTACATTTACATTACAAAATAATATTTATTACATTTAGTACAGAAGCATAACTAACGTTAATTTTTTCCATGGTTTATAAGGAAGGAAATAAGAAACTTATGCATACTACGTAAAAAAAAGAAATTTAATCCTAACAGTCCATTATTCACAATTAAATGAAACTACGTTATGCAGTATTATTTCTAGTTTCTTTAAATTCTTTACCACGACCTATGTTTCGCTGTTTTACAACATCTTTCGGTGGACTATTAGCAAAGATTAACTCTTAGAAAAAACCAACGGCATTTATACATTACACAAGTTTAATAATTAATGATTTATTCAAGACAATTAATAATTTAGTCAGTCACTTTTTGAATAGAAAAATAGAGAATAGTTTCAAGGTAATATCACACAACATAGCGACTAATAACAATTTACTAACTAAACGCCCATCACCGTAAAATTATTTTGATTATTTTAAAATCTTATAATAAATGCTTTCCGCTGCAAGAAATAATTAATCGCAACATCTTTGTACATTGAAAGATTATTATACTACGTTTCTAGAAAAAAAGAGCAAAATATACCTGGTAATGTGATAACTATGTTAAGTCTCCTTGCGTATGGCCAATAAAAAGCAGATTCCCTTCGTTTACATTGTAATATGTGCGGACATTCTACCTGTTTATATCAAACTACTTGTATTTTAGACAGGTTCTTAGTTAGATTAGTTAATATACACCTTCACATTTTGTTCGTCAGGTTCACACCTTATTATTTAACACATACCATTCTCCAGGTCACCTTTCACTTTATAGTGCTATAAATATGCAGCTTATATTTTTCGAAATAAATCAGACCGCAAGGTCTGTAGGTATATTATGGACAACATACAGATAACGTTACCTATGGCTCTACCACAGGTATACCACATTTTTACAAGAACTTTATTTTCTTACATATTTCGTATTTCATTTGTATTTATAATAATTAACACTCTCAAACACAATTTGAATTTCAAACAGAGGAGTAATTTCGCTACACCTTTAATTTAATTAATCTGATCTTAACACGAAATCTAAGGTCAACTTAAAAAATTGTCAACAATATATGAATTTATAAATTGTTTCGTATTATATTATTATAAAGTATTGTTTTCCAGTATACAATATGCATCAGGCTGCGCAAAAAATATTAAGTAATTGTATGAATATCTTCAACCGTTACTGAGCTGAGAAAAAAAATTACAATTTTTATAGAAACATGCTTCAAACACACTCAGTTTTATGCCCAGGATCACCTGTATGAATAATATACACTTTCTTCGTTATGCCTGCATACGAAATTTGCAGAACTTCTCGAAGATTTTATAATCGATTAGAGTGGAAATTGGCACAAAAACTGCAGAGATGTAAGTTTACTTTGTGAACAAAACTGGCCAAAGAATTTCAATATAGCGGCAGTTGAAAAGGTAAACAAAATTGCTAGAAATTCATCTTACAACTAAGATATGTGCTCCAAACCACACGTTAATAAAACTAAAATTTAAAATACAGTAACTTTCGTAGAAATTTTTTTTTATCACGTATTGGAAATAACTATATTCAAACCTATTTGACCATGAAAGTTACTGCATCTCCAGATAGAGTATTTTTATTTTGATAAATATCTGTTTGAAAAATGGTATTTATGATTTTATATTTTAGTACATTCATGTGACTAAAATGAATAGTTCATTTTAGTGAAATCCTTTGGGCCGTTTAAACGTTAAAGAAAAACAAAGAAATGAACGAACAACGTTTCACCTTTGTTATGTTAATAGGGATCTGATCATGTAACATTTCTACCAAAAAAAAAAAAATATATTTATGTATATTAGTAAGTTATCAAGTTACTATAAAGGCGTGTTGCATGATTTGCCTCCAAACATGTCGAAATTATCCAAAACAGGAAATGAACTTTCCTACCTACAAACAACTCTGAGAAGGTCAATACTATCTTTGTTAGATTACATTAATAATCCACATCGTAATGTACGAGTATTTTGATAACATTGTCTTAGTAATTTTTTTTCTCAATTTACGCCTGTCAAATTTTACTAGCACGTATTTGAGTGAATGATGAGTGAATATTATTATACGTGAAAATAATATCCTATCTAAACAAATAACGTTACAGGCGAAATGCAAAGTCATATTATGCATAAGAATGTTCAATTGAAAACAACCTTGCATTATTGTGAACGAAACTTTGTTGGAATAAATTTGAATATTTGTGCCAATATTCCAGAAAGATTTTTCTGTTTGAAATAAATTTTCCATTTTCAGATTTTCCAACGGGTATTAACTAGACTTCATCTAAATACGATATAATCCGAGATAATATAAAAGATACTGTAAATTTTAAAGGTAATCTAGAAATTACTTTTAACTACAGATAAGAATGAAATAAAGTTCATAAATTATAATTCTAAGAGCCACCTTCAATGGCACCTTCCACTTTGAATAAACTAATAAACTAAATAATATAAAAATCAACGTCCTGTAAAGTATTTTTTTTACATTACAAACATATTGCCTAGTAGTTATATTATATGCTCTGTGGTCTAGTGTATATTTCGCAAGGGTAAAAACATGGTACATATTTTAAAAATTATGGTTTTTATATAATTTTAAGTTTCATAATTTCTTAAACACACCCTTATTTACGAAACTATTAAATCTAAATGGGCGGCTTTTGTGTTTGTTTTCCAGTATACGTCTAAAGAATTATTACCATACTATATGTACACGAAATACAAAAAAAATCGGATATTTAATTTGTCCCGCTAAACATGATATATTTCAAGATAATATAAGATACCTTGTTACTTTAATAGTAAAACTAGAGAAAACGATGAAAATTCAAAATTTAATCCGTGTTTACACCCATAAGTTGTTTGAAATTTTCCATTATATTTCTAAAGTCCACCTTTAATGGCTCTTTCCACTTTGAATAAACTAATACGTTAAATGAACTTTTAATGAACGTCCTGTAAAGTTTGCTGAACGTTAAACCCACTCAATCATGTTAATTATATTAATCTGATCAATTAACATTTTCTTGAACTATTACCACTGACTATACTCTAAAATATAATTTAGCCGCTGCAGTTAATTATTGCAATTTAATTAATAAATGTACTTTTTCAATGGCCAAAATCGCCTTATTTAAATATACGAATGACATTCTAAGGTTTGCACTATACTTGGATATTATTTTTTATCGTCTGCAGTACATACTTGTAATAGCATTACCGAAGTACAGGAATTAGATTACTACTACGACTTAACGTTTTACAGGGAAGAATATAGAGGTAAAATCAGCTTCATGAAAATTATAGTTTTAATTTACTCGTTTACCGTATACCTGTATAAAATTTTGCATGTCCCAATAGTTTTCAGTTTTCTTACATGAACATTTTAATCCGACTCAAACTTGTTTCGGTTATTTGTATGCAGAATCAAGTTACTCTTTCAGGCTTAACTCGATAAAATCTTAAATGTTATGTGGCGTATAAAACCGCATTCATAACTATAGATTGCTCTGTTTTAAGCTAATTTGCTGACATAAATATGTTAATTTAATCTCTTTAAATGTAACCACTTTTCATTGTTTTGTCATCAAAAATTTTAGGTCTTTTAATAGCCAATGATTGAGAGTTTTAGGAACTTTTTTTAGTGAGAAATTTTTATTACAATAGAGTGTCGATAGTTTTATTAATAAATATACCGGTATTTTAATACGATATAAATGCATTAGAAATAAATAAGGAAACGTTTTGCAAAAATTGCATAATCCCTCAATTGTGAATGCATACAATATATATATATATATATATATATATATATATATATATATTAAATTTAGAGATACCGACACGAACATTGATTAAAACACTGCTATTTTTCGTAAACAACACGTGTGTGTCAAATGCAATATATTATTTAACAAAAATATTCTCAATCAAGAAAACTTTATAATAAAGAAATATTTACGAAAGCGTTATTACCAATTGGCAATAAATTGACAAATAATACCATATTTACCGAGTTACGATACGTTTTAATACTTGTTGCAGTTAAACATTACCATTGACATCCAAACAAAAATCTCAACTCTCATGAACAACTGCAACCCACCCAGATTTGATGACCCAGAGTAGTCCATAGTAAAAATATGCACTGCATGTCCCCTCTTAGGATATTTACCACAGTATAACATTTGTTGTAATTGCTATTATTCCCTACAACAAGTCATATGCCGTTAAGTATCCGCATACTGACGACAACAAGGATAACCTGAGTCTCTCAAAAGCCTCACGTTCGTTGGTAGTCAACATTCTCTATTCGCATACTCTGATATAGCTTAACAACTTCGTGTCCAAAATCAATTATTAAGCAGTTGATCACACACATATACATTTGATAGCAATAACAATGTTCTTTCGAATTAGACTTAAAATTAATCTGCGCCAATTATCTTGCAGTTTGTTATTTAAAATAAAATAACAGTTAAATATAATTTTTAGATATCTTTGTAATTTTATTGGTAGTTCCCAATGACTCATTGAGTAATTATCGCTAAAACTAACTTCAAAAATGACCATTACAGTTGAAAAGTAGAAATAAAAAACATTGTGTTTTGTTAATAACATGAAGAATTGTGTTATTAATATAATGCAATATTTTTTATTTGTTTTTTCTTTCACAATTCACATGTAATTTTATTCAGCAATAATACGGTTGAACATGGAGGACACTAAATATTTTCTACTTTTATAATTATTATTTCCAAATGCATCATAACACGAAAACCCAAAAGTGATTTTTACTTTATTTAGGAAAAAAACAATTAATATTTTTCGAAATCGTATTTAACAAAACTGCATAAATGTGTTTACACGAGTTTTGCTCTATAGTTAATTGTTCTATAGTCGTGATTATTTTGTCACATCATTGTAAGAAATTACTAATGATTCAAAATTCATCTTCCTACTTTTGCCCTTAATAAGTATTATCTTATTTTCAAACTTATGTTTGTAAAAAATATAATAGTTTTTAAGGTGGTTAACTGCTCCAGAATTTGACTAAAATATCATGAAAACTTAGTTCATTTAGAAACTGCTAGTGAATAATTATAAAAATTAATTTTAGAAAAAAGCTATTCATTAGTATCAAAATTTAATGACAGGGATTGAGTGGAAGCAATGGACATTACAATCCAGTTGTGCATTTCTTTTTGCACCAGTCTTATTAAATAAAAATGTATCTTGCTAACATTATATGCAACAATTGCAAGCAACGTATCAGGATTCAGAAAGTATCGCTTCAATTTAAAAATATCATGTATCGGAAAGCTTACTTATATTAATAAGAATTACTACACCAACAAAATAGTTACATTCTTTACTAGTATACTGGAACTGTTGCTACATGTGCTACAAACTCACGTTGCAAGATAAACAGTAAATTACAAAGAGTGTTCTACTTTAAAAACAGACTCGATATTTCAACCTTATACATGTATCGATATTGGAGTCAAAACTGAAATATAATACGCAGCTTTATTCTGCGGTTAGCAAATACTTTATAAGATCATGTGTTAGTCACGCTGTACAATTCACTACTTCGCAATGAACGAAAATGTTGTAATCGTATTTGGAATTCAATTCTCCTCGTACTCCAATCGTGAGGACAAAATTTAAGCTCTATGTAATACTTTAGTGACTGATCGAATTATAAAAAAACCGACTTTTCCCGAGATAAATTTAAGTAGTAGTAATTGCATATACTTGTCTTACAGAGACTATCTTGATTTTATTGACAGGTCGAGACGGGCTGGTACCGAATCTTTTGTAACCCTTTAGATTGAAGCTTAAAAAGTGAAAAGGAAACAAAATTTATGATTGTGACAAGTCAAGGGACTGATAACAAACCACTGGTGATGAATGGCAACACTTTTGAAAAAGTTACAGAATTCAAACATCATGGAACAACAGTTACCAACAGAAATGAAATTAATGCTGAAATTGACTACCGCCTAAGAGTGGTAAATATATGCTACTTTGGCTTAAGAAACCAAGTGAGATCTTGATTCGTTAGCAATAAAACCAAAATTAATATGTATAAAATAGTAATTCAACCAGTATGTTGAATTACTCTATGGCAGCGAAAACTAGATATTGAGCAAACATATTCATAACCGACTTCTAATTTTTGAAAAAAATTCTACGCAAAATCTTTGATGCTGTTCAATAAAATAAGATTAGGCGAATTCTTTACAATTATGAAATTTATAATCTATATAAAAAATCAGATATTGTCACAGTCATCAAATCCAATCGAATATTGGACATTTATTTAGAACAGAGGACAAAAAGACTAAGACTAAGCCACTAACTTTCAACTAGCAGGGAGTACCAAGTTATGGGAAAGACCTACACTCAGATGGTTTGATGATGTAGAGAATGGCTCAAGAATATTAAAAGTTAACCAACTAGAAACACAAAACCTCTGATAGACTCCGATGGAAAAAACTCATTGGGACAGCCTAGGCCGACTCTGGACTGTAGTTTCAAGAAGACGAGTAATTACAAACGCTAAGAATAAATTCTTTAAAGAAAAACTATGTAATTAATCTAAGTTTTTGCATGCGAGAAAATCTGTATCTTTTTCTTCAGGCAACATGAAGTAATCAACCGTCAAGTAGCTACTTTTAACGTCATGATTGCAAACCTTATTCGCACCTAGTATAAGTAGTAATAATTTATCTATTTAAATATTACACTGGCTCACTTTTATTACTTTGGATTTTTAATTAATTTCCCGGTTTCTAAAAAAATATTAATTCCTCATGTACAGTGCATCCTAAAATTACTTAATTCTATAGAAGCATATCTGCCACAACAATTTCACAGATTATAATTTTATTAATATCCTATTCAGATTTTCCTCCGATAAAGATGTATCCCCCAAAAATCTACGTACATCTGACAAGAATAATTTTCTGTAACGAAAATTTTATTGCCATCCATTAATTTTCGTAAAATTGGCGACATTATAAAATATGCCCATTTAAATTACATGTCACATCAAATTATAATAACACTCATAATATTTCACTTAAAAAAGTGTAATCTTGCGTTTTTTTATCCATTTTGAAATAATTTCCACACGTCGCCGATGTCAAATACTGTTGTCATAAACGTGAATCCGAAATGACATCATTCCGACTGGATGGTAATTGAACTGGTTTAGATACATAAATTGCAAAACTGTGCGGTTAATTTAGTGCACGATTTTATATTTTGCCTAGTAAAGATTTTATATTGTGTGTAGATGAGAAGCTCCTTATCCTTTTGTACCTAATATCGCGTAGTCATAATTTATTTCCAACATCAATATCTAGAACCAAATTACATCGAAATTTTCTTCTTCCTCAAAATCTTCAACTACCTGAATGAGACGTCACTTGACTGTTTTTCGAAGGGAAATAAATTTCTAGAAGCCTGTTAATGAATAATACGAGTATAGTACTGTATATTCTATAAATGCTATCCCTATCATATGATGAGTACCATTAAAGTTATTAAAATTCATACATACCTACGAGTATGTAAATAAACAGGTTTTCAAAACTACGCAAATAAAACATAAAAAGCAACGAAATGTTACTGAAATGTCACCTAGTAATTAGGATAAAACCTTAACAAACTTTACTATTTTTAGTATTTTTCCATCCAAATAGTCATTGAAGAGACAAACCAGAGAAGATTTATTCATTTTTTTCCCCACAAATATTTTTTTTCAATTCATAATACTAATTAAATTAAATATTGCTTCTAATTTTGATTATAACACTTATGATTACAACATTCCAAATTACGTATGTTTATTATATTTATGATTTTTTTTTAAATTTTATAGTGTTTCAAGTAGTATACGCATGAATATCATATTCATTCGATCAAAGCCAAAATTCATGTTTTTTTGCACCATAAATATATTTTCTGTTCCATCTAATAACTAATTTAAATGCTAGATTAAAATTATCGTTTTTTTACGATTGCAGTTCCCCTACAGTTGGTAAAACTAAACTCTCAAACTGAAATAGGAGACTATTCCCATTCCCACTAATGTCCATAATAACTCTATCAGTGATATAATTTTATTCATGGTGACACTAAAGTTTTTCCGCTTTTCTAACAAAGACAGAAGTAAAAGACAGGACATAAGGTAAATTTTCTCTTACTCACATCTTTATCAATCAACCAAGATGGAAATTTAATACCAGAGAATTACGATAAATTTCTTGTTTTATCATTTTCCACTCACCATCGAAGTCGATGGAGAGAGGGAAACGTAAGGTAGTATATGTAGAAAAAATGGTCTTTTCACCGCGCATTAGTTACGAAACTTTATTAATATTAAATACTAATTTTGATCCAACAAAAACGGTATTTTTTCTGAATCGTACTTTATCTGTTTATCTTAAAATAACTTGAACAGAACAAAAAAAATATGGGATTTCTTGTAATTTCGAATAACTTTCTTAAATAATAAAAAATAAAATATATGTAAAATATTTTAAGACAGTATAGATAAATATTAATAAACAGAGTGCGACTTATTTTATCAAAATTACTTGCAGACCTGGAAAAAAATGCGAAAGAATTTCGACCGAAAATCTTCCATAGCACTATACGTATGTAGAATAAATAACTAGAACAGGAAACGAACGCACAGTGTTATACCGCACAAACTGACCTTGCGTCCCCGAAATATTCATCAAGGTGGACATTCGTCGCCCTGCGGCGATATTGTTTCTCATATAAAATACGCACCAGTCAACTAAATTGTATTAGTTAACGACAAAACGTTCAATCAACAAGATGATTAGCAAAGTGAGTTTAAACTAAAAGTTATTAAATGTGATTTATATTAAATGAAAGTTTGATTCAAGTTTTAATTTTTTAGTGTCGGTGTTGGGAATAATTTAAAAAATTATGTCGAAAATAAAAATATGAAACTAAATTGTCTTCTGCTCATAAAATCTTTATTCAGCCTACTCAATTAAAAAAAAATAAATTTCATTCTGCAACAGATAACAGTCCGAACGTAAATGTGCTATATACAAATTTTGTGAACAAACACAAATTTATGTGCATAAAAAATTATTTCCTAAATATCAATAACAACATATAATAATAGGTTCAATAAATTAAATATGTAAATTTTTTCCAAAAATAAACCTCCTTTTAAACTACTTTACAGATCCTAACTCTTACTGCCTTGGTGGCTGCAGCCCACGCAGGCTACGCTCCTATCGTAGCACACGCTGGATACGGGCACGGTTACGGCCAGGCTGTTTCCTCTCACAGCGTCGTCCACCATGGTGGTCTCGGCTATGCTGGCATCGGTCACGGCTATGCCGCTCCTCTCGCCCACGGTTATGCCGCTCCCCTTGCCCACGCCTACGCAGCTCCTATCGCTCACGCTGCTTCCATTGTCCACGCTGCCCCTCTTGTACATGCCGGTCCAGTAGCCCACGCTTATGCTGCTCCAGTAGCTGTCGCTGCTCACGCTGACGCACACGTAAGTACATTATTATTTACCGTGAAGTTTACAAATTGAGAAAAACAGTGAGTTCATTCCTTACATATATCTCGTGTAATCACCAGGCCTACCCCAAATACGACTACGCCTACTCCGTGGCTGACCCGCACACCGGTGATCACAAGAGCCAACACGAGTCCCGTGATGGCGACCACGTTCAGGGCTCCTACTCCCTGTTGCAGCCCGATGGCGCTGTGCGTCAAGTCGACTACGCCGCTGATGACCACCATGGGTACGCATGTTATATTTTGAGAAATAAACACGTTTTGCATAAAATTTTTAAAAATATATAATATTTATTAACTTCGCATCTAAAATTAGATATTCTTCAACTACGAGATTATATTACTAAAAGATCTGATTAAATTCTCTTTCCTCCAGTTTCAACGCCGTAGTTCACACATCTGCACCCCTGCACCACGCTGCCCCTGTCCACCACCATTACTGAACATGAAATGAACAATGCAAATCCAACCATAGTTATTATTTATTTTGTAAAAATTCAGCACATTTTTCTAAATAAAATAGAATGACATGTCATAATCAATTTTTCTTTCATATATACGGAATCGTATTTATTACTATGTTGAAGACAAAGAAACTGAAAAGTTCTCTAATAAATTATGAAAATAGTACTACAACAAAAAGAAAAAAATTGTGTATTTGTTTGTCTATATATAGACAGTAATTTTGCAAACTATGGGATTGATTTTGATAAAACTTCTACTGACTTGCATCTTAGTACTTCATTATTATTATAAGATATTTTATAGCAATACATTTAAAAGAAACTCGCTTAGAAAAATTGGTAAATGAAAGAAAAGTTGAAAAAAGTAACGCCTTTTCCCGCTTTAGCTATTTCAGTCATGAAAGACGAAACAAAATAATGCGTATTTTATTTTACTTATGGTTTATAAAAAAACACCGGAACAGTAGTCTATAGAAATTCACTGATCGAGAAGCTAGTTATTATAGCTTCTTGAAAAGTAACGATTGGATATTAGACCCTAATAATTGAAAACAAACTGAGATTGTTTTCAATTATTAGTCTTTATTTTCTTCGAGGAATATCTTTACCAACTATTTTATATTTTCACCGGTTATTTTATTTATTGCTTACTAAATACTTTAAACTATTACTAACCTGAAGTGGACCTGGCCTATGCCAGGTACGAGCCAGTAGTAGCTGTTTGTGTCTCTTATAATTATTGACGTATATTAACCTAAATCCAATCAGTGTCTGGGATTTCTCAAAAATTGTTCTACTTAATATAAAAAACTTAACATGACATTTCTTAGACTGGGTTTAAAAATTAAAAATTAATTTCTTTATAAAGCCTGTCCAACGGAACCCAACTTGATGAGGTGTATTTTTTAATTTTCTTTTCAACATTTTTCTATAAATTAATTGCAATCTCCATATGAAGCCTCTTTTTCAATTGTATGTATATGAGTCTAATACTATAGAAGGTTTGAGGCTGTGGCGGACTATATATCGCGAGCGGACTATATATATATATATATATATATATATATATATATATATATATATGTATATATTCAGTTGTTGTTTATGGACATTTAAGTCTTTCTAATGTTTGCTAATATCCCACCTGAAGATGTTGTAATACAACAAAACCTAGGTCGTGGTAAAGAAAGTAGAAATAATACTACATCACGTAGTTTCATTTAATTGTGAATAATGAATTTCTACAAAATTAACGCCAAGTATATCCCATATTTCGACATTTAAGTGTTTTAGCATCATATTAGCCCCATAACCAGCCTTGAAATATTTAGTTAAACCTCATATGATAATTATATAAATAGACACAAATGTGGAAGCCGTTGGGCTTGTTAAGAAATTTTCCATTCATACCATTAGCTTTTTTATATAAGTAGTAATTACATACCTATTTCATAACTGCGACGGTTACCAGCCTGTTCAAACATTTAAATTCTACACATAACCAAGCAAAACTTTACAATTAAATGAGACTACGTGACGAGTGTTATTTCTACTTTCTTTATGTTCTTTACCACAACCTAGGTTTCGTTGTCGTACAACATCTTCAGGTGGGTTATTAGCAAAGGTTGAACTTAAAGAAAGTAGAAATAATACTACGTTACGTAGTTTCATTTAATTGTGAATAATGAATTTCTACAAACTTAACGCCAAATGTATTCAATACAAGAAAAACTCAATTATTAAACTTATTCAACAAGCTTCTCTCTTAATTCAACTCATAAGTGATAATGGTGCGGCCTGTCCCATCATTTTCCCCCATATACATTTTATGTATAACCAAATAAAATTGACCAGAAGTTTCAATACAATTTTTACTTTCTCTTCGTCAGACTAAAGGAGTATACCCACCAATTTCTAAACTGTACATTCATCAAACAAATGTAAAAAATTAAGTTTTAATTTGTTATAACTGACCCTTAATTATGTAAATGAAACTTCCTGTGACGATTTGATAATAAAGTACAAAATATCACATTTATTTTGTCTTTCAGAAACCCATTTTATGACAATTACGTCGAGGGATCTTGATTTGCTCGAGTGTTATTATTAGTTATGTGTAACTTACAGTTATTTGTAATTTACTTATATTTGCTCGAGTGTTATTATTAGTTATTTGTAATTAACAATAGCCTCCAAAAGTTAGTTGAAATTATGTATTTCAGTATTCTGTCTTATAACCATCGGATTAAAGAAAAAAGTCAGTGCTTTCAAATATTCATCTTAATTAAACTTTAATGACTAACATTTTTATAAACAAATTGATAGTCTTATATAGCACACACTGTATATTATATAATAATTAGTTTTATATGTGATAAAAGCAAACTTGTCCACCATTATTCTTTAATGGAATTGAGGTCTGATGACATGGATGGTCAATCTAATAAGTCGATACTATTATTTTTGAAAAATTCTTTTGTTATTTTAGCTGTGTGCTTGGGGTCGTTTTCCCGTTGAAAAGAAAACCCGATCTAGTCCCACCATATCAGCAGATTGCAGTAAATTGTTACGTAAAATATCACAGTATACTTATGCTGTCATCCTGTCCTCAATTACAGTCAGTCGTCCAGCACCAGACCAAGAAACACCCCAGTTTTTTTTGTCTTCGCCGATTTCCAAATATTTCAAATTTACTTTCGTCGCTGAATATATATATATATATATATATATATATATATATATATATACATAATTCTTACCCACACAAGTAATTCAACATAGATACAATAATATATATATATATATATATATATATATACATATATATATATATATATATATATATATATATATAATAGATACAATATAATTTTGTAATTTTGGTTCATAACGTTTTAGCGCTAAAGTCGTATTGTATTACGTGCGTATAGAGATGCTGAAAAAATATCAATTCATTTCAATATAGAGTACGTTTTTCTCGATACCGATTCTTTTCTATTCGGTACCTCTAAATTTACAGTTTATACATTATTCTAGGTATTGAAAAGAATCTAACGAAATTCTACCCTTAATATAATACTGCAATAACTCCTTGGCAATTGCAATGTTGGCAATTTAGCACTATCATATTGTCATATTGGCAGACATTGTCAATTAGACATAGTCAGAATAATCAAATTAAACCGAATAAGGTATATTGGACACTTATTCAGAACAGAAGACAACAAGCCGACTAAGCTTCTGACTCTCCACTAACAGGAGTTACCAAGAAATGGTGAAGACATGCACTAACATGGTTTGATGGTGTCGAAAATGACTTAAAAATGTGTAAGGTTAACAGACTGGAAACATAAAGCTTCTGATAGAAAATGAAAAACGCTCGTAGGGACGGCCCTGGCTTGCTCTATGCTGTAGTTGCATGGATAAAGATATGTAAATTCTTTAAAAACAAACGAAGTAACTAATGTATTTTGTTTGTTTTCTTCCTGCAACATAATGTAACCAACCGTCAAGTAGCTAGTTACGACTTCATAATAGTGCCTAGAGTAAGTAGTGATGATTCACGTATTTAAATAATAATTTCTCATTTATAGTGCATCCCTAAATCGCTCAATTCTACAGAGGCATATCTGCCGCTTTTCTCCTATAGTGATATATGCTCCAAAAATCTACATACTTCTGACAAGAATAATTTTCTGTAATGCGACATTTTATTGCGATCCGTTAATTTTAGTAAAATTGGCGACTTTATAAAATATGGCTATTTAGGTTACTTGTCAAATCAAAACATAATAATATTCATAGTATAATATTTCGCTTAAAAAAAGCGTAATCTTGTGTTATTTAATCCATTTTTAATTTCCACACGTCGCCGATGTTAAAAACTGTTGTCATAAACGTGAATTCAAAATAACACCACTCTGACTGGATGGTGATTGTATGGAACTGGTTTAGATATATAAATTGCAAAACAGTGCGGTTACATTAGTGCACGATTTTATGTTTTGCCTAGTGTAGATTTTATATTTTGTATTGATGAGAAACCCCTTATTCTTTGTACCCAATAGCTTCTGACGATTGCGTAGTCATAACTTTCTCCAACACGAATTTTCTTCTTTCTCACGGCTACTTGAATGAAACGGAACGTGATCCTTTTTCTTATAAAGGGAAATAATTTTCTTGAAGCCTGTTGGTAATATTTAATATAGTGTTGTATAATCTGTAAATGTCGTGTTTATCATATGATAAGTATTATTATAATTATTGAAATTCATACATACCCACGAGTACGTAAATAAATGGGTTTTCAAAACCACGCAAATAAAACATAAAATAAACAATGAAATATTACTGAAATGAGATCTGAAAATCCCGTTATTAGGAGAAAACCATAATAAACGTTATTATTTTTAGTATATTTCCATCCAAATAGGGAAAGAACCAGAGAAGATAACCGGATAAGATTTATTAATTTTTTCTCCACAAATATTTTTTTCAATTCATGATACTAATTAAATGAAATATTGCTTCTAATTTTGACATAAAGAGTAAACACTGGTGATTACAATATTCGGAATTATATATGTTTAAAATATATATGTTTAAAATATATATGTTTAAAATATATATATGTTTAAGATTAATTTTTTGCTACACTGTGCAATCTAATAACTAATTTAAATGCCAGATTAAAATTACCGGTTTTTTTTACAATTACAGTCTCCCTACAGTTGGTAAAACTAAACTCTCAAACTAAAATAGGAGACAATGTGAAAGACTACGCACACTTTCACTGATGTCCATAATAACACTATCATTGATATAATTTTACCCATTGTAACCTTAAATCTTTTAGGGTAAGTTTTCTCATTCTCACATTTTTATTATTCAAACAAGATGGAAAATTAATACTCGAGAATTACGATAAATTTCTTGTTTTACCCTTTTCCACTCACCATCAAAGCCGATGGAGAGTGGTAAATGTTAGGTAATACGTGTAGAAAAAAATTCTCTTTTCCCCGTGTATTAATTACGAAACTTAAACTAATGTTAAATATTACTTTTGGTCCAACAAAAACGGTATTTTTTTCTGAATCGATCTACATTTTTTTTCTTTTCAAATAAATTGAACAGTACAAAAAAAATATAGAGTTTCTTGTAATTTTCAATAACTTTTCTAAATAATAAAGAATAAATTTTATGTAAAATGTTTCAAAACAGTATAAATAAAGATTAATGAACAGAGTGGGACATATTTCATCAAAACTACTTGCAAACCCGGAAAGAAAAGCGAAAGAATTTCGATAGAAAATCTCCAATAACATTATACGTATGTAACAGGAAACGAATGCACAGTGTTATACCGCACAAACTGACCTTGCGTCCCCGAAATATTCATCAAGGTGGACATTCGTCGCCCTGCGGCGATATTACTTCTAATATAAAATACGCACCAGTCAACTAAATTGTATTAGTTAACGACAAAACGTTCAATTAACAAGATGTTTAGCAAAGTGAGTTTACACTAAAAGTTATTAAATGTGATTTATTTAATTTAAAATAGTTTTCCCAATATGTATTTAATAAAAGTTTGATTCAAGTTTTCATTTGTTAGTATCGGTATTAGGAATAATCCAATATGTCGAAAATTTACATAATTCCTGTGTTAAATAAAAATATGAAACTAAATTGTTTTGTGCTCATAAAATCTGTATTCAGCCTACTCAAATAAATAAAAATAAATTTCATTCTGCAAGAGATAACAGTCCGAACATAAATGTGCTATATACAAATTTTGGGAACAAACATAAACTTATGTGCATAAATTTTTTTCCAAAAATAAACCTCCTTTTAAACTACTTTACAGATCCTAACTCTTACTGCCTTGGTGGCTGCTGCCAACGCAGGCTACGCTCCTATCGTGGCACACGCTGGATACGGGCACGGTTACGGCCAGGCTGTTTCCTCTCACAGCGTCGTCCACCATGGTGGTCTCGGCTATGCTGGCATCGGTCACGGCTATGCCGCTCCTCTCGCCCACGGTTATGCCGCTCCCCTTGCCCATGCCTACGCAGCTCCTATCGCTCACGCTGCTTCCGTTGTCCATGCTGCCCCTCTTGTGCATGCCGCTCCAGTAGCCCACGCTTATGCTGCTCCAGTAGCTGTCGCTGCTCACGCTGACGCACACGTAAGTACATTATTATTTACCGTGAAGTTTATAAATTGAGAAAAACAGTAAGTTCATTCCTTACATATGTCTCATGTAATCACCAGGCCTACCCCAAATACGACTACGCCTACTCCGTGGCTGACCCGCACACCGGTGATCACAAGAGCCAACACGAGTCCCGTGATGGCGACCACGTTCAGGGCTCCTACTCCCTGGTGCAGCCCGATGGCTCTGTGCGTCAAGTCGACTACGCCGCTGATGACCACCATGGGTATGCATGTTATATTTTGAGAAATAAATACGTTTTGCATACAATTTTCAAAAAATTGTAATATTTTTTAACTTTGCGTATAAAATTAGATATAATTCAACTACGAGATTATATTACTAATAGATCTGATTAAATTCTCCTTCTTCCAGTTTCAACGCCGTAGTTCACACATCTGCACCTCTGCACCACGCTGCCCCTGTCCACCATCATTACTGAACATGAAATGAACAATGCACATCCAACCATAGTTATTATTTATTTTGTAAAATTTCAATACATTTTTCTAAATAAAATAGAATGACATGTCATAATCTGGTTTTCATTTTTTCATATTTACCTAAACGTATTTATTACTATGTTGATGGCAAAGAAACTAAAAAGTTCTCTAATAAATGATGAAAGTGATATTACAAGAAAAAGAAAAAAAATTGTGTATTTCTTTGTCCATATATAGACAGTAATATTGCAAACTATCGGATGCTGACATGCATCTGAGTACTTCAGTATTTTTATAAAATATTTTATAGCAATATAATTAAAAGGAACTCGCTTAGCAAAACTGGTAAATGAAAGAAAAATTTTAAAAATTAAGGCCTTTTGCCCACTTTGGCTATTCAGTCATGAAAACTTATAGAAAATCACTGTAACAGTAATCTATAGAAATTTAATAGTCGAGTAGCTGAAATTTACTAGTCAAGATTATAGCTTCTTGAGAAAAGTAAGTAAAAATAAACACAGATTGTTTTCAATTATCAGAGTATTTATTCTCTTCGAGGAATATCTTTACCGTCTATTTTATTTATTGCTTTCTAATTACTTTGAACTAACACTGACCTGAACTGGACCTGCCACATGCCAGGTACCATCCAGCTAATATCTATTTGTATCTCTTATAATTGTTGTAGTAGGTTAACCTAAACCCAATCAGTGTCCAGAATTTCTGCAAAATTATCCTACTCAATGTTGAAAACTTAACATGACATTTCTTATACTGGGTTTAAAAATTTAAAAAAATTATATATATATCTATATATATATATATATATATATATATATATATATATATAGATATATATATTTATATATATTCAGTTGTTCTTATTGGACATTTACGTGTTTTAACATCATGTTAGCCCTGTAAAACTATTTTTAAATCACGTTATAAGTTAACTAGCCTTGCAATATTTAGTTAAACCTCATATGATAATTGTATAAATTTATACAAAAGTGGAAGCCGTTGAACTTGTTAAGAAATTTTCCATGCATACCATCAGCTTTTTATATAAGTAGTAATTACATACCTATTTCATAACTACGTCGTGTACCAGCTTGTTCAAACATTTAGATTCTACTTATATATTTCTACATATCTCTTAATTCAAATCATAAGTGCTAATGTTGTGGCCTGTCCCATCATTATCCCGCATATGGATTTTATGTATAACGAAGTAAAGCTTGACCAGAAGCTTCAATATAATTTTTACTTTCTCCTCGTCAGACTAAAGGAGTATATCCACCAGTTGTGTCAATCATTAAAACTGTACATTCAAATAAGTGTAAAAAATTAAGTTTTAATTTGTTAAAATTTACCCCTAATTATGTGTATGAAACTTCCTGTGAAGAATTGGTAATAAAGTACAAAATATCACCTTTATACTCTTTTTTAGAAAATTCTATTTTATGCCAATTACGTCGAGGGATCTTGAAATTATATTTGCTCGAAGAAACTTCCAGTAGCCTCCAAAAGTTAATTGAAATTGTCTACTACAGTATTTTATCTTAAATCCATCAGGTGAAATAAAAAGTCAGTACTTTCAAATATTGTTTCTTAATTAAACTTTAATGACTAAAGTTTTTATAAGCAAATTGATAGTTTGATAACACACACTATAAATTACATAATAATTTGTTTTATATCTGGTTTCAAAAGTTAGTTGATAACACAATAAAATAATAAAAGCAAAATTGTCCCCATTGCAATTGTGCAAAACAAAATGATAAAGCAAAATTTTTCTACTGCACAGCCTTGATTCTTCTAAGCACTAATTTCAGACGTTTTTGTAAAACATTGAGTGGTAAATTAGACCAGATTTTAAAGACCTAAACACAACGATGTAGTGTCGCATGGTTATGGGAATCTTACAGTCCAATTTGTTCTATAAATATTTGATGAAATTGAGGTCTGGTGACATGGACGTCCAATCTAATAAATATATACTATTATTTTTTAAAAATCCCTTTGTTATTTTAGCTGTATGCTTGGGGTCGTAGTCCCGTTGAAAAGCGAAAGCCCGACCTAGTCCCACCATATCAGCAAATTGCTGCAAATTGTTACGTAAAATATTACGATACACTTATGCTGTCATCCTGTTTTCGATTACAGGCAGTTATTCAACACCAGACCAAGAAAAACACCATTCTACCGTCATCATGATTCACGGTAGATTGCAGCTATTTGTCATCATAAGGGTTCTCGGTTTTAGAATTCCAAATTTTTTGTCTTCACAATTTCCAAAGATTTCAAATTTACTTTCGTTACTGAATATTGCACGTTTCCAAAAATCTAATGCTTTTTTCTCATATTTTTTAGGAAAATCTACTCGCTTTTTTATGACCCGCAGTTAATATTTGTTCCTTTTTGCTACACAACTTTTTAATTTAGCGCTAAGGAGACGTCTTCTTATAGTAGTTTGAGATACTGATGTTCCCGCTTCCGTGAGCTGTTCCTGGATTTCTCTTGCTATTATTCTCGGATTCTGTCTGCAAAGGAAGAATCTTAAGAATTATACACTTGGGACGCCCTGAACAATGTTTATCCACAAGAGTCCATGCATTTCTGATTTTCAAAACTATTTTTTTAACTCTTTCAGCACTAATTTGAAATAATTTTGCAATAGCATTATAGTTTTTAAGTTTTCCATATTCACGAACAACTTTCGTTTTTTCTTCAAAAGAAAATTTTCACCTTGATGCCATAATGATCTAAAAAGTTAACAAATATTCTATACCTGTATCGATATAATTTAAAGAAAATAAAAATAATTTAATAATACGTAATTATTTTTATGAGCTCATAAACATTCGTGCAATCAGTTCAAACGTTAAATTTAAACTAACTTATGACGCTCAATTAACCAGTAAGCTTTGATTATTTGTTCTTTAGTGAAGCGAGCAACACATATTTTGGGATTTCCTCCATTATATACAACTGAACATTGTAACCGGAAACCATTGATAAGTTTACCGGCATTGAAAGAACGTTTTATTATGAACAGTGGTATTCCTAAAAATTTAAGAGTATATTTCAACTGACTTTTGGAGACTACTGTAATGTATATATTACAATTTACGCTCACATTAAGTAAATTCAATTCCATAGGTGAAGTAAATAACAGAAAAGATTCACGCTAAACTCCAAGGTTTACATTAGAAATGTTTTACTTATTTTAATTTATTGATTGAATATAACAAAATAAAATAAGTTTCTTTGAGGTACGATTGCGTGTGACTACTTTAGCTGAATTTATTAGAAAATTTATTAAAAAAAGATTTACTTACGTGAAATTATGCAATTATATATATATATATATATAAATATTTAATTCTTACCCACACAAGATTGGTGATTCAACATAGATACATTATTCTTTTAATTTTGTTTCATAACGTTTTAGCGCTAAAGTTTGTAGATGAACGTATTGAATTACGTGTGTGTGAGATGCGGAAAGAGTATCGATTCATTTCAATATCGAGTATATTTTTCTCGATACCGATGCCTCTAAATCGACAGTTTGCACATTATTCTAGGTATCGAAAAGACTCTAACGAAATTCTACCCTTAATATAATACTGCGATACCTCCTTTGCAATTGCAATGTTGGCAATATAGCACTATCATATTGTCACATTGGCGGACATTGTCAATTAGACATTGTCAGAACAATCAGATCAAATCGAATAAGGTATATTGGACACTTATTCAGAAAAGAAGACAACAAGCCGACTAAGCTACTAACTCTCCACTAACAGGGGGTACCAAGAAATGGGGAAGACCTGCACTCACGTTGTTTGATGGTGTCGAAAATGACTTAAAAATAATAAAGGTCAACAGACTGGAAACATAAGGCGTCAGATAGACTCCGATGAAAAAAGCTCGTGCGGACGGCCCTGGCTTGCTCTATGCTGTAGGGTCAACAAGAGTAATTGCATGGATAAAGACATGTAAATTCTTTAAAAACAAACCATGTAACCAATGTAAGTTTTACACTTGCTAGAAAATCTGCATCCTTTTCTTCCTACAACAGAATGTAATCAACCGTCATGTAGCTACTTATGACTTCATGATAATGCCTAGTGTAAGTAGTGATGATTCATGTATTTAAATAATACACTCGGTTACCTTTATTTTTCGAAGTTTTATTTAATTTCTGTGTCGTTCGAAAATTATTTATTCCTCATTTATAGTGCATCCCTAAATGGCTCAATTCTATAGAGGCATATCTGCCGCAACAATCTCATAGATTATAATTTAATTAACGTTCTGTTCACGATCAACTGTTAATTAAGATTTTCCTCCTATAGTGATATATGCTCCAAAAATATACATACTTCCGACAAGAATAATTTTCTGTAATGCAACATTTTATTGCGGTCCGTTAATTTTAGTAAAATTGGCGACTTTATAAAATATGGCTATTTAGGTTACTTGTCAAATCAAAACATAATAATATTCATAGTATAATATTTCGCTTAAAAAAGGCGTAATCTTGTGTTATTTAATCCATTTTTAATTTCCACACGTCGCCGATGTTAAAAACTGTTGTCATAAACGTGAATTCGAAATAACACCACCTGACTGGATGGTGATTGTATGGAACTGGTTTAGATATATAAATTGCAAAACAGTGCGGTTACATTAGTGCACGATTTTATGTTTTGCCTAGTGTAGATTTTATATTTTGTATTGATGAGAAACCCCTTATTCTTTGTACCCAATAGCTTCTGACCTCTGCGTAGTCATAACTTTCTCCAACACGAATTTTCTTCTTTCTCACGACTACCTGAATGAAACGGAACGTGATCCTTTTTCTTATAAAGGGAAATAATTTTCTTGAAGCCTGTTGGTAATATTTAATATAGTGTTGTATAATCTGTAAATGTTGTGTTTATCATATGATAAGTACTATTATAATTATTGAAATACATACATACCCACGAGTACGTAAATAAATGGGTTTTCAAAACCACGCAAATAAAACGTAAAATAAACAATGAAATATTACTGAAATGTTACCCCGTTATTAGGAGGAAACCATAACAAACTTTATTATTTTTAATATTTTTCCATCCAAATAGACAAAGGACCAGTGAAGATAACCGGATAAGATTTATTATTTTTTCTCCACAAATATTTTTTTTCAGTTCATGATACTAATTAAATGAAATAGTGCTTCTAATTTCGACGTAAAGAGTAAGCATTCGTGATTACAATATTCGGAATTACGTGTTTATTATATATATGATTTTTTTAATTTAAGATTCATTTTTTGCTATACTGTGCAATCTAATAACTAGTTTAAATGCCAGATTAAAATTACCTGTTTTTTTTACAATTACAGTCTCCCTACAGTTGGTAAAACTAAACTCTCAAACTAAAATAGGAGACAATGTGAAAGACTACGCACACTTTCACTGATCTCCATAATAACACTATCATTGATATAATTTTATCTAATGAAACATTAAAGTTTGTTCGCTTTTCTAACAAAAACAGAAGTAAAAGACAAGACTTAAGGTAAGTTTTCTCTTACTCACATCTTTTTTAATCAAACAAGATGGAAAATCAATACCCGAAAATTACGATAAATTTCTTGTTTTACCCTTTTCCACTCACCATCAAAGCAGTTGGAGAGTAGGAAACGTCAGGTAATACGCGTAGAGAACTGCTCTTTTCAGCATATTTAATAACGAAAATTAAAGTAATATTAAATATTACTTTTGGTCCAACAAAAACGGTATTTTTTTCTGAATCGTGCTATATTTGTTTCTTTTGAAATAACTTGAAGAGAACAAAAAAAATATGGAGTTTCTTGTAATTTTCAATAACTTTCCTAAATAGTACAGAATAAATTTTATGTAAAATGTTTCAAAACAGTATAAATAAAGATTAATGAACAAAGTGGGACATATTTTATCAAAACTACTTGCAAACCCGGAAAGAAAAGCGAAAGAATTTCGATCGAAAATCTCCAATAATATTATACGTACGTAACAGGAAACGAACGCACAGTGTTATACCGCACAAACTGACCTTGCGTCCCCGAAATATTCATCAAGTGGACATTCGTCGCCCTGCGGCAATATTACTTCTAATATAAAATACGCACCAGTCAACTAAATTGTATTAGTTAACGACAAAACGTTCAATTAACAAGATGTTTAGCAAAGTGAGTTTACACTAAAAGTTATTAAATGTGATTTATTTAATTTAAAATAGTTGACCCAATATGTATTTAATAAAAGTTTGATTCAAGTTTTCATTTCTTAGTATCGGTGTTAGGAATAATCCAATATGTCGAAAATTTACATAATTCCTGTGTTAAATAAAAATATGAAACTAAATTGTTTTGTGCTCATAAAATCTTTATTCAGGCTACTCAAGTAAATAAAAATAAATTTCATTCTGCAAGAGATAACAGTCCGAACATAAATGTGCTATATACAAATTTTGGGAACAAACATAAACTTATGTGCATAAAAAATTATTTGAAGATTATCAATAACACCATGTTATAATAGGTTCAATAAATTAAATATGTAAACTTTTTTCCAAAAATAAACCTCCTTTTGAACTACTTTACAGATCCTAACTCTTACTGCCTTGGTGGCTGCAGCCCACGCAGGCTACGCTCCTATCGTGGCACACGCTGGATACGGGCACGGTTACGGCCAGGCTGTTTCCTCTCACAGCGTCGTCCACCATGGTGGTCTCGGCTATGCTGGCATCGGTCACGGCTATGCCGCTCCTCTCGCCCACGGTTATGCCGCTCCCCTTGCCCATGCCTACGCAGCTCCTATCGCTCACGCTGCTTCCGTTGTCCATGCTGCCCCTCTTGTTCATGCCGCTCCAGTAGCCCACGCTTATGCTGCTCCAGTAGCTGTCGCTGCTCACGCTGACGCACACGTAAGTACATTATTATTTACCGTGAAGTTTACAAATTGAGAAAAACATTCATTCAAAAAGTTCATTCCTTACATATGTCTCATGTAAACACCAGGCCTACCCCAAATACGACTACGCCTACTCCGTGGCTGACCCGCACACCGGTGATCACAAGAGCCAACACGAGTCCCGTGATGGCGACCACGTTCAGGGCTCCTACTCCCTGGTGCAGCCCGATGGCTCTGTACGTCAAGTCGACTACGCCGCTGATGACCACCATGGGTATGCATGTTATATTTTGAGAAATAAATATGTTTTGCATACAATTTTCAAAACATTTTGATATTTTTTAAATTTGCGTATAAAATTAGATATAATTCAACTACGAGATTATATTACTAATAGATCTGATAAATCCTCCATCTTCCAGTTTCAACGCCGTAGTTCACACATCTGCACCTCTGCACCACGCTGCCCCTATCCACCATCATTACTGAACATGAAATGAACAATGCAAATCCAACCACAGTTATTATTTATTTTGTAAAATTTCAATATATTTTTCTAAATAAAATAGAATGACATGTCATAATCTGGTTTTCATTTTTTCATATCTACCTAAACGTATTTATTACTATGTTGATGGCAAAGAAACTAAAAAGTTCTCTAATAAATGATGAAAATGGTATTACAAGAAAAAGAAATAAAATTGTGTATTTCTTTGTCCATATATAGACAGTAATATTGCAAACTATCGGATGCTGACATGCATGTGAGTACTTCAGTATTTTTATTAGATATTTTATAGCAATATAATTAAAAGGAACTCGCTTAGCAAAACTGGTAAATGAAAGAAAAATTAAAAAAATTAACGCCTTTTGCCCACTTTGGCTATTCAGTCATGAAAACTTATAGAAAATCACTGTAACAGTAATCTATAGAAATTTACTAGTCGAGTAGCTGAAATTTACTAGTCAAGATTATAGCTTCTTGAGAAAAGTAAGTAAAAATAAACACAGATTGTTTTCAATTATCAGAGTATTTATTTTTTTCGAGGAATATCTTTACCGTCTATTTTATTTATTGCTTTCTAAGTACTTTGAACTAACACTGACCTGAACTGAACCTGCCACATGCCAGGTACCATCCAGCTAATATCTGTTTGTATCTCTTATAATTGTTGACGTATGTTAACCTAAATCCGATCAGTGTCCAGAATTTCTTCAAAATTAACCTACTCAATGTTGAAAACTTAACATGACATTTCTTAGACTGGGTTTAAAAATAAAAAAATGTAAATAAAACTTTAAATTCTTCATAAAGCCTATCCAGAGGAACCCAGCTCGATGAGGTTGATTTCTTAATTTTCTTTTCAACATTTTTCTATATATTAATTGCAATCTCCATATGAAGCGTCTACTTTCAAAATTTTCTGTATATGAGTCTAAAACTATGGAAGGTTTGAGGCTTTGACGGATTATATATATGTATATATATATGTATATATATATATATATATATATATATATATATATAAATATATATATATATATATATATATATATATATATATATATATATATATATATATATATATATATTCACTTGTTCTTAGTAGACATTTAAATGTTTTAACATCATATTAGCCTTGTAAAACTATTTTTAAATCACATTACAAGTTAACTAGCCTTGCAATATTTAGTTAAACCTCATATGATAATTGTATAAATGTATAGAAAAGTGGAAGCCGTAGAACTTGTTAAAAAATTTTCCATGCATACTATCAGCTTTTTTATATAAGTAATAATGACATACCTATTTCATAACTACGACGTGTACCAGCCTGTTTAAACATTTAGAATCTACTTATATATTTCTACATATCTCTTAATTCAAGTCATAAGTGCTAATGTTGTGGCCTGTCCCATCATTATCCCACATATGAATTTTATGTATAACGAAGTAAAGCTTGACCAGAAGTTTCAATATAATTTTTACTTTCTCCTCGTCAGACTAAAAGAGTATATCCACCAGTTATATCAATCATTTCTAAACTGTACTTTCAAATAAATGTAAAAAATTAAGTTTTAATTTATTAAAACTTACCCCTAATTATGTATATGAAACTTCCTGTGAAGAATTGGTAATCAAAATACCACCTTTATTGTCTTTTTTAGAAAATTCTATTTTATGCCAATTACGTCGAGGGATCTTGAAATTATATTTGCTCGAAGTTACTACCAGTTATTTAAAACTTCCAGTAGCCTCCAAAAGTTAATTGAAATTGTCTACTACAGTATTTTATCTTAAATCCATCAGGTGAAATAAAAAGTCAGTACTTTCAAATATTGTTTCTTAATTAAACTTTAATGACTAAAGTTTTTATAAGCAAATTGATAGTTTGATATCACACACTATATGGTTATGGGAATCATACAGTCCAATTTCTCCTATAAATATTCGATGGAATTGAGGTCTGGTGACATGGACGTCCAATCTAATAAATATATACTATTATTTTTGAAAAATCCCTTTGTTATTTTAGCTGTGTGCTTGGGGTCGTAGTCCCGTTGAAAAGCGAAAGCCCGACCTAGTCCCACCATATCAGCAAATTGCTGCAAATTGTTACGTAAAATATTACGATACACTTATGCTGTCATCATGTTTTCGATTACAGGCAGTTATTCAACACCAGACCAAGAAAAACACCATTCTACCGTCATCATGATTCACGGTAGATTGCAGCTATTTGTCATCATAAGGGTTCTCGGTTTTAGAATTCCAAATTTTTTGTCTTCACAATTTCCAAAGATTTCAAATTTACTTTCGTACTGAATATTGCACGTTTCCAAAAATCTAAAGCTTTTTTCTCATATTTTTTAGGAAAATCTACTCGCTTTTTTATGACCCGCAGTTAATAATGGTTTCTTTTTGGCTACACAACTCTTTAATTTAGCGCTATGGAGACGTCTTCTTATAGTAGTTTGAGATACTGGTGTTCCTGCTTCCGTGAGCTGTTCCTGGATTTCTCTTACTATTATTCTCGGATTCTGTCTGCACAGTCGTACTATAAAGGAATAATCTTAAGAGTTAGTGCACTTGGGAAGCCCTGAAAAATGTTTATCCGCAAGAGTCGAGGCTTTTCTGATTTTCAAAACTATTTTTTTAACTCTTTCAGCACTAATTTGAAATAATTTTGCAATAGCATTATAGTTTTTAAGTTTTCCATATTCACGAACAACTTTCGGTTTTTCTTCAAAAGAAAATTTTCACCTTGATGCCATAATGATCTAAAAAGTTAACAAATATTCTATACCTGTATCGATATAATTTAAAGAAAATAAAAATAATTGAATAATACGTAATTATTTTTATGAGCTCATAAACATTCGTGCAATCAGTTCAAACGTTAAATTTAAACTAATTAATGACGCTCAATTTACCAGTAAGCTTTGATTATTTATTCTTTAGTGAAGCGTGCAACACATATTTCAGGATTTCCTCCATTACATACAACTGAACATTGTAACTGGAAACCATTGATAAGTTTACTGGCATTGAAAGAACGTTTTATTATGAACAGTGGTATTCCTAAAAATTTAAGAGTGTATTTCAACTGACTTTTGGAGGCTACTGTAATGTATATATTACAATTTACGCTCAGATTAAGTAAATTCAATTCCATAGGTGAAGTAAATAATAGAAAAGTTTCACACTAAACTCCAAGGTTTACATTAGAAATGTTTTACTTATTTTAATTTGTTGATGGAATATAATAAAATAAAATAAGTTTCATTGAGGTACGATTGCGTGTGACTACTTTAGCTGAATTTATTAGAAAATTTATTAAAAGAAGATTTACATACGTTAAATTATATATATACTAATATATATATATAAATATTTAATTCTTACCCACATAAGATTGGTAATTAAAGATAACTACATTATTTTTAAATTTTGTTTCATAACGTTTTAGCGCTAAAGTTTGTAGATGAACGTGTTGTATTACATACGTATAGAGATGCAGAAAGAGTACCGATTAATTTCAACATCGTGGATATTTTTCTCGATACCGATTATTTTCTACTCGGTACCTCTAAATCGATAGTTTACACATTATTCTAGGTATCGAAAAGACTCTAACGAAATTCTACCCTTAATATAAAACTCTGATACCTCCTTTGCAATTGCAATGTTGGCAATTTAGCACTATCATATTGTCACATTGGTAGACATTGTCAATTAGACATTGTCAGAACAATCAAATTAAACCGAATAAGGTATATTGGACACTTATTCAGAACAGAAGACAACAAGTCGACTAAGCTACTGACTCTCCACTAACAGGGGGTACCAAGAAATGGGGAAGACCTGCACTCACGTTGTTTGACGGGGTCGAAAATGACTTAAAAATAATAAAGGTTAACAGACTGGAAACATAAAGTGTCTGATAGACTGCGATGAAAAAAGCTCGTTGGGACGGCCCTGGCTTGCTCTATGCTGTAGTTGCATGGATAAAGATATGTAAATTCTTTAAAAACAAACCATGTAACCAATGTAAGTTTTTCACATGCGAGAAAATCTGCATCCTTTTCTTCCTGCAACAGAATGTAATCAACCGTCAAGTAGCTACTTACGACTTCATGATAGTGCCTAGTGTAAGTTGTGATGATGCATGTATTTAAATATTACCTTTATTTTTCGGAGTTTTATTTCATTTCTATGTCTTTCGAAAATGATTTATTCCTCATTTATAGTGAATCCCTAAATCGCTTAATTCTATAGAGGCATATCTGCCGCAACAATCTCTATTTATAATTTAATTAACGTTCTGTTCACCATCAACTATTAATCAATATTTTCCTCTTTTAGTGATATATACTTCAAAAATCTACATACATCTGACAAGAATAATTTTCTGTAACGCAACATTTTATTGCGGTCCGTTAATTTTAGTAAAATTGGCGACTTTATAAAATATAGTTATTTAAGTAACTTGTCAAATCAAAGATAATGACTTCCATAGTATAATATTTCGCTTAAAAAAAGCATAATTTTCTGTTTTTTATCCATTTTTAAATAATTTTCACACCTCGCCGATGTTAAAAATTGTTGCCATAAACGTGAATTCGAAATGACACCACTCTGTTTGGATGGTGATTGGATGGAACTGGTTTAGATACATAAATTGCAAAACTGTGCACGATTTTATGTTTTGCCTAGTGTAGATGTTATATTATGTGTAGATGAGAAGCCTCTTATTATTTGTATCCAATAGCTTCTGACGATTGCGTAGTCATATCTTTTTAAAACACGATTTTTTTCCTTTCTCACAACGACCTGAATAAAACGAAACGTGATTCTTTTTCTTCTAAAGGTAAATACATTTCTTGAAGCCTAAAAAAGAAGAATAAATAATATAGTGTTATATATCCTCTAAATGTTGTATCGGTTATATGATAAGTACTATTATAGTTATTGAAATTCATACATACCTACGAGTACGTAAATAAATGGATTTTCAAAACCACGCAAATAAAACATAAAATAAACAATGAAATATTACTGAAATTTTACCCCGTTATTAGGAGGAAACCATAACAAACGTTATCATTTTTAGTATATTTCCATCCAAATAGACAAAGAACCAGAGAAGATTTATTAATTGTTTCTCCACAAATATTTTTTTTTCGATTCATGATACTAATTAAATGAAATATTGCTTCTAATTTCGATATAAAGAGTATGCACTCGAGATTACAATATTCCAACTTACGTACGTTTATTATATCTATGATTTTTTTTTAATTTTGTGGTATTTCAAGTAGTATACGCATGAATAACATACTCATTCGAGCAAAGTCAAGATTCACGTTTTGCTACACCCTATATTTTCTGTGCAATCTAATAACTGATTTAAATGCTAGATTAAAATTACCGGTTTTTTTTTACAATTACAGTTTCCCTACAGTTGGTAAAACTAAACTCTCACACTAAAATAGGAGACTATGTGAAAGACTACGGCACACTTTCACTGATGTCCGTAATAACACTATCATTGATATAATTTTATCCATTGTAACATTAAAGTTTGTTCGCTTTTCTAACAAAAACAGAAGTAAAAGACAAGACTTAAGGTAAGTTTTCTCTTACTCACATCTTTATTAATCAACCAATATGGAAAATTAATATCCGAGAAATACGATAAATTTCTTGTTTTACCCTTTTCCACTCACCATTTGTATTAATAACGAAACTTAAACTAGAAATAAATATCGTTGTTAACAATATTTACAGGGCTTAAGGTAAGTTTTCTCATACTCACTTTTCCACTCACCATCAAAGCCGATAGAGAATGGGAAATGTTAGGTAATACGTGAAGAAAAAAATGCTCTTTTCGCTGTGTATTAATTATGAAACTTAAACTAGAATTAAAAATTATTGTTAACAATATTTACAGGAATTGAATATTGAATATATTTGGCGTTTATTTTGTAGAAATTCATTATTTACAATTAAATGAAACTACGTGATGTAAGATATTGTAATACAACGAAATCTAGGTCGTGGTAAAGAACTTAAAGAAAGTAGAAATAATACTATATCACACAGTGTCATTTAATTGTGAATATTTACAGGACTTAAGGTACGTTTTCTTTTACTCACATCTTTATTAATCAACCAAGATGGCAAATTACTACCCAAGAATTACGATAAATATCTTGTTTTACACTTTTCCACTCACCATCAAAGCAGATGAAGAGTGGGAAACGTTAGGTAATACGTGTAGAAAAAAATGATCTTTTCACCGTGAATTAATTACGAAACTTAAACTAATATTAAATATTGTTGTTAACAACATTTACAGGACTTAAGGTATGTTTTCTCTTACATCTTTATTAATCAACCAAGATGGGAAATTACTACGAAAGAATTACGATAAACTCCTTGTTTTACCCTTTTCCACTCACCATCAAAGCAGTTGGAGAGTAGGAAACCTCAGGTAATACGTATAGAGAACTGCTCTTTTCACTGTGTATTAATTACGAAACGTAAACTAATATTAATAGTAATATTAAAGTTTCTTTTAAAATAACTTGAAAAGAACAAAAAAAATGAAATTTCTTGTAATTTTCAATAAATTTCTTAATAATAAATTTTAAGTAAAATATTTCAAAAGAGTATACATAGAGATTAATAAACGGAGTGCGACTTATTTTATCAAAACTACTTGTAGACCCGGAAAGAAAATCGAAAGAATTTCGATCGAAAATCTCCAATAACATACGTATGTATAATAAATAACTAGAACAGGAAACAATCGCACAGTGTTACACCGCACAAACTATCCTTGCGTCCCCGAAATATTCATCAAGGTGGACATTCGTCGCCCTGCGGCGATATTACTTCTGATATAAAATACGCACCAGTCAACTAAATTGTATTAGTTAACGACAAAACGTTCAATCAGCAAGATGTTTAGCAAAGTGGGTTTACACTAAAAGTTATTAAATGTGATTTATTTAATTTAAATTATTTTTCCCAATATATATTTAATAAAAGTTTGATTCAAGTTTTCATTTCTTAGTGTCGGTGTTAGGAATAATTCAATATGACGAAAATTTATACAACCCCTGTGTTTAAATAAAAATATGAAAGTAAATTGTCTTGTGGTCATAAAATTTTTATTCAGCCTACTCAAGTAAATAAAAATAAATTTTATTCTACAAAAGATAACAGTCCAAACATAAATAAACAAATTTTGTGAACAAACATAAATTTATGTGCATAAAAATTATTTCCTAATTATCAATAACAACATGTAATAATAGGTTCAATCAATTAAATATGTAAACTTTTTTCTAAAAATAAACCTCCTTTTAAACTACTTTACAGATCCTAACTCTTACTGCCTTGGTGGCTGCAGCCCACGCAGGCTACGCTCCTATCGTGGCACACGCTGGATACGGGCACGGTTACGGCCAGGCTGTTTCCTCTCACAGCGTCGTCCACCATGGTCTCGGCTATGCTGGCATCGGTCACGGCTATGCCGCTCCTCTCGCCCATGGTTATGCCGCTCCCCTTGCCCACGCCTACGCAGCTCCTATCGCTCACGCTGCTTCCGTTGTCCATGCTGCCCCTCTTGTTCACGCCGCTCCAGTAGCCCACGCTTATGCTGCTCCAGTAGCTGTCGCTGCTCACGCTGATGCACACGTAAGCTAATTATTATTTACCGTGAAGTTTACAAATTGAGAAAAACAGTGAGTTCATTCCTGACATATATCTCATGTAAACACCAGGCCTACCCCAAATATGACTACGCCTACTCCGTGGCTGACCCGCACACCGGTGATCACAAGAGCCAACACGAGTCCCGTGATGGCGACTACGTTCAGGGCTCTTACTCCCTGGTGCAGCCCGATGGCTCTGTGCGTCAAGTCGACTACGCCGCTGATGACCACCATGGGTATGCATGTTAAATTTTGAGAAATAAATACGTTTTGCATACAATTTTCAAAAATGTATAATATTTGTTAACTTCAGACATGAAATTAGATATAGTTCAACTAGTAGATTATATTACTAATAGATCTGATTAAATTTTCTTTCCCCCAGTTTCAACGCCGTAGTTCACACATCTGCACCCCTGCATCACGCTGCCCCAATCCACCATCACTACTGAACATGAACTGCACAATGCACATCCAACCATAGTTATTATTTATTTTGTAAAAATTCAATACATTTTTCTAAATAAAATAGAATGACAAATCATAATCTGGTTTTCTATTTTTTTATTTTACCGAAACCTATTTATTACCATGTTGTGGCAAAGAAACTACAAAGTTATCTAATAAATTGTGAAAATGGTACCAAAATAATGGCAACAAAAAGAAAGAAATTGTGTGTTTGTTTGTCCATATATAGACAGTAATTTTGCAAATTATCAGATTGATTTTGATAAAACTTCTGCTGACATGGATCTTAATACTTCATTATTATTATGAGATATTTTTGCAGCAATATATTTAAGAGAAATTCGCTAAGCAAAACTGGTAAATGAAAGAAAAGTTTCAGTCATGAAAGAGAAAAAAACTTACGGTAAATCACTGGAAGTAGGAAGTAGTCTATAGAAATTCACTAGTCGAAGAGCTGGTTATAATAGCTTCTTAAGAAAAGTAATTGAAAACAAACTGAGATTGTTTTCCATTATTTGAACCTTTATTTTCTTGGAGGAATATCTTTACCGACGATTTTATATTTTCAGCGACCATTTTATTTATTGCTTACTAATACTTTGAACTAACACTGACCTAAACTGGTCCTGGCTTATGCCAGGTACCATCCACGTTTCCGTAACTGGAAACCATTGATAAGTTAATCGGCATTGAAAGAACGTGTTATTATGAACAGTGATATTTGTAAAAATTTAAGAGTGTATTTCAACTGACTTTTGGAGGCCACTGTATGTCCCATCTAATTAGTGCCAAAGTTTGTATTATTATATATTATATTTTACCGCCACATTATGTAAATTAGACTCCATAAATGAAGTAAATAACAGAAAAGATTCACACTAAACTCCAAGGTTTACTCTAGAAATGTTTTGCTTATTTTAATTTATTAATTAAATATAACAAAATAAAGTAAGTTTCGTTGAGGTACAACAATGTGCGACTACTTTAGCTAAGATACTGTATTCAATAACAGTGTAAAAATTGTTTCATCTTTTCACTCCTTTTAATTAGAAAAATTATTAAAAAAAGGATTACATACATATGTATATATATATATATACACACACACATATATATATATATATATATATATATATATATGTATATATATATATATATATATATATATATGTATATATATATATATATATATATGTATATATATATATATAATTGCACGTATGCCTACTTATTGTAAGCTTTGTTCATAAGTATGCACTTAGCTTGTTCTATGGAATAAAGTATTGATAAAAATGAAGTTAAAATGAAAAATACAAATTCGCTAGATATTTCAATAAATTTATATATTTATTATTAATAATTATTTGATTATAAACATATCTATATTTCATTATATTCCAAAAGAAAATGTTTTTAAACAAAACAAAATTAAAGTTCAGGTATTGTGAAACTTTTTCTTGCATTCACGATAGTAATACAATATGGATTTATTTTGATGTTACACTACATAAACAATGTTTAATATATTTTATTGTAAATGATTGATATATACTTTTACGTTGTGTAATATAACATCAAAATTAATATAAATAATGCCCAACATTGACATAACAGTTTTTTATATAGTTATTTTTTGAAAATAAATATATCTGACATTAAAAATAGTCATCGAAAATATGCAGTCAAATAAGAGCAACGACTATTGAAAGAAGCCGTGTAATGTGTAAAAAGTGTGTATTCTACTTTGCGAAATAATAGTAATACTTGTTTGAAAATAACACGTTACAAATTCTTTTTTTTTTTTATTACACCAAACATCCTAAATACATATAAGTATACTTGTTATATGGTATAAATATTTTGTCACATTTTCTTCTTCTGCCTCACTTACAAACAAAACTATGTAGATTGATAATTAAATACAGATACAATATTTTGTGATTTTGTTTTATAATATTTTAGCACTAAATTTTCTCTATGAACGTATTTAAATTGTGTTGTGTATGTGTGCGAATATGTATGTATAATTGTCTTGTGTATACAATATGAAAAAAATATCGATTCCTTTCATTGGAAATTTTAAGTGCAAATTGTAATAATCTAATTAAATGAAACTATGTGATGTAGTATTATTTCTACTTTCTTTAATTCTTTAGGTTTAGTTGTATTATAACATCTTCACCTGAAGATGTTTTAATTCAACGAAATCTAGGTCATGGTAAAGAACTTAAAGAAAGTAGAAATAATACTACATCACCTAGTGTCATTTAATTATATATAATTAAGCAAAGTTAACATTTATTAATTTACTCTAACATTCAAAGTTTGAAGTTTCAAAGTGTAAATAAAGTAAACAAATTTCTATTTATTTTGTTTACTTGAATTTATCCGGCAACAACATGCATCATACTTTTGAGATATGTAAAAAGAAAAATGAACCGTACTTGTTACCTCATACGTTTCAAATTCTAAATGCTCGAACCTACTCGCTCATTCTTAGTCCTCTGTCTCTTTCGCGTAATGCACACGATAGGCTGATTCGACCGCATCGCATGACATCACAAGTCGCGCATCACCTCATTACAATTAATGTTTACGAACAAAAACGACACTGACCGAAATTTGCCGAATCTAAGTGATACGTGATGCGGTGGTGGTTAGAAGTCTCGCGTAATACGTAATGTTGCACCACCGCTCCGCGTGATGTTACCTTTGTAATATTGCATGCATTACCTACCCTTGTTTATTGTTCTCATATTTTACAATTAAAAACTTTTACACGATTCGTTCAGTCTATATAGTCGATAATACTATATAGCATTATTGAGCATTTCATGTGATACGTCAATAAATTTTGATGGATAGTTTAGTCAAATGAATGATTAAAGGATCTATATCAACATTTTCATACTGACTTTTATTTGTGGTAGGAACTGTAGTTAAGAAGTTGTTTGTTATTTGTTGTTGTTTTTCTGATTTCTATAATGCTAAGTATTTTATTTGTTAGTAGTTTATGATGCCAATTCACAGAAATAATACTAGTCATATGGATCTCTGTACTATGAATGCAATTGATCATCGATTAGGTGATAAACTAATTCAACTTTGGGATGGTATTTAGTCAAGTTTGATTATGACTGGCTGGGCTAGCCTGGTACATAAAAAAGTCTAAGTAATAGTAAAAATTTGCTTTATACTCGGCATATTAGTGCAATCATCTACGGTATATATTATATATATATATATATATATATATATATATATATATATATATATATTCCCGTAATAGTAGATACTATTTTCCATTGCATACATATATGTGTATACAATGGAAAATAGCATCTAATATTAGCTTTAATTTTTATATGGAAATGATTCCTTGTAGTCGTGTAATTCCTGGCATAATGTTGTTTGCTTATACAGATATCCCACAAAAATCGATTCTAAAAAAAATTTAACCGATCTGATTGGCTCTCACCAACATTATGGGTTAAAAGTCACCAACGAAGAAAAAACATAGCACATACGCATTAAAGGAGACGGCAAATATTTAGCCGCGCGGCGCGCGTCTCTTTACTTATGCAGTAAGTCGGTGGAAAGTCGGCCACTAACCTTGTATCAAAAAAGTCGGCAGTTATCGGCCATCGCTATCACAAAAGTCATCAGTTATTGGCCAAATCACCACCTATAAAAAAATCGGTCATCCGCATTGCGTGTAATACTGTTCCAGGCTTACTCTACCTTATAGCTATAACTACTCACGCTGGCACTTCGTAAGTTTATTAATCATAATAAGGCACGTATTATTCTACAAATCTAATATGGTAATCCATCATTGACGTTTATTCCAGATTTGGTAGAAGGTACCATAAAGTTGCAATATATGTTATAGAAAAGTTCTTACACGTAGTAAACTTTCGTCACATATCTGTCCATATGTCGAAGTTTAATATTTTTCGCCAAACAATTAACAAAACCTAGAAAGTAAAACAAAGTCGTTTTCCACTATATATCAAATTATCATCATAAACCTACGCATACTATCTAAAATGCATAACGTATAAAGGAAATAAACACATGCTATACCGTGAATGCAAAAGCTGACCTTGCGTCGCCAAAATATTCATTTATCAAAGGAAATATTTATCGCCTTGCGGCGATATTAAGTCTAGTATAAAACATGCACCGGTCATTGAAATCATATCAGTCAAAAGCAAAGCACAAGATGTTCAGTAAAGTAAGTTCAAACCTTTACATATTGTATTTAGTACAATGTTTAATTATATATAATAAACGAATGAAAACGGGAGTAATTAATAAAAAGTAATACTATAAATTATTCCTAAGAAGCAAATTTTTCGAAATTTTAAAAATGGATAATCTTCCGATGTTTAAACCATCTACACTTTTAACAAAATATAAGCTCAATAAAAACAAGCACCCCTTAAAAGTTTGTATTAAACATTTTCCCAAGTCGCGGCCCTAATTCTGGACTTGCATGTGAAAGCCTGTTCCAAAAGTCAACCTATTTATCCCTTTCGTGTTTCTGATATGTCTGTTGAATTATTTTGTATTGTTTTATAAAGCTGTGTATCATTACCAAAAACATATATTGGTATTTTATAATCATATGTTTAGTATTCAAAATAACTTGCAATTTAGCATGATGATAAGTTTTCCATAACTCCTTACATTTATTACATCATTACTGAATGCAAGAAATTATTTTTTAATATACATGTATATTTAGATAAGAATAGAAATAATTACTCAAGTTTCCGAATTTGAAAATGACTTCAAAAATAAATAAAAAAATTAAAAATAATTTTTTTAAAACTAACTAAAAAATTAAATGAGTTTTTGGCGACGGTTTTGCAGGTGCTAACCATTATTGCCCTGGTGGCTGCCGCCCACGCAAGTTATGCTCCTATCGTAGCGCACGCTGGATACGGACATGGATACGACCATGCCGTTTCTTCCCAGAGCGTCGTTCATCACGGTGGCTTTGGCTACGCAGGCGTCGCTCATGGATACGGCGCTCCTTTGGCCCATGGTTATGCCGCTCCCCTCGCTCATGCTTACGCGGCTCCCGTTGCTCATGCCGCTTCCGTCGTCCACGCCGCTCCAGTAGCTCATGCTTACGCTGCTCCGTTGGCCATTGCTGCTCACGCTGACACATATGTAAGTTCATTAATAAATAAAGTTAATTTTAAAAATTCGTGTATAGGTAACTCTTAAAATATATTCTCTGTCTTCTCCAGGCTCACCCTAAATACGACTACGCTTACTCTGTGGCTGACCCACACTCCGGTGATAGCAAGAGTCAACACGAATCGCGTGACGGTGATCACGTTCACGGCTCCTACTCCCTGGTGCAGCCCGACGGCTCTGTTCGTCAGGTCGACTACTCCGCCGATGCCCACAATGGGTACGTAAATTGGTAGTAATATATTTTTTTGAATATGTGTTATCGCTACTGAAAATAAGTTTAAATAAGAAAAAATATTTTTAATATCTTAAAATACTAATTAAGATAATTAAATTATTATTCAAAATTTTATAAGACATTGTGTTAGTTCCGGAAAAATCTACATGTAATGTTTTATAAAGATTTTTCGAATAGTAACAAACAAATTCGAAAAAATATATATTAACTCTTTCACAATTATTTATTTCAAAGTTTTGCCATAATTGAAGAACAAGTGGCAATACAAAAATTCTCTCATTCTTGAGAAATCGTGTTTATAAAATTTTATACAAAACTTGCGTATAAAGTTTCATACAAAATCATTTTCGAGCGAGAAACACAAATATAATTTGTTATAAACAATATAGTTATTATTTAATTACTATATTGTTGTAACAAATATATTTATTTATTTAATTCCTAGTAACGTGTACAATCTAATTAATTGATAAACTTTATTCTAATATATTTTTCTAATATTTTATTAATTATGTAAAATATTTTAATGAGGTGAATTTTGCAACTGACACATGCTTATATAAAAAACGTTTTAACAAACTTCTAACATATTAGTTAAGATCTGAATGATAAATCGAATTTAATACCAATTTATTATTAAACTACTAATAGATGTAATTATTTCTTTCTCTTTTGCAACAGCTTCAACGCCGTGGTGCACACGTCCGCACCCCTCCATCACGCCGCTCCGATCCACCATCATCACTACTGAACGCGAATTTTAAAAACAGAAACAACTTCAGAGTCATAATTTGTTTAAAAAAATATTATATATTTTTAATAAAATATAATGATACATTATTAATATTTTTTTAATATATTTCCATTCACCATTTTCTTTTGTCATATTTGTTACTTTTCCAAAAATTATCAAATTCAGTGGAATATATATATATATATATATATATATATATATATATATATATATATATATATATAAATATATATTGCAAAGCAGCAAGTTAATATAAGAGTGGAAAATGAGATCATAAATTACACGTTAATTTAAGTATTTCATTTTTACACCTTTACGTACAACAGACCAAATTTAAAAAAAATACACTTTTTAATAGCTTGATAGAAAATTTGCAAATTTCGGACAACAAAAAATCATATAGGCTATTTTATGTATAGTCCAACCGGCTACGAAACGTTTACGAGTATGAATTAGAAGTGCGTTCTATGTCCGTTACAATCAGTTGTTTCCTGTTCCGTCCCAGCGACATTCGCGCAAAATGAATTTGGTATTTTTATTTCTTTCAAGAGTTCCCGCCATAATTTGCATTGATGCTCTCCTAAATGATAACTGGAATCACTCTGAATCCATAAACAACCATGTCCTTGCACTAAATATATTTTTCAACATCTATGGTAACTCGTTTGTACGAAAACGCAAAATATTCCCAATAAAATGGGATCCGTGTCAGACATCGCCACTATATGTGCGTATACGCACGACTAATTCGTACCCAGTCTGCGAACTCCTATAATATATCTACGTTTGGGAAGTTTTGTGCGTAATCGTACGTATTCGTACTACTCGATTTCGTACGAAAATGTATCCGAAGTGCGCTCGGCGTTATGCCGTATAAGCCACATTGATAGTCGAATTTATAAAGTAATTTCATTATTTCTTTTTTTCTTCTGTAATAAGTCTTATAGAATTTACATCTAACCTATAAAGCGTATTACATGAAATAACACGGTTATTAAAAACCGTGTTTATATATTTTAATATATTTGAATCAGACATTTCCAAACTTACAAAACAATCCCAATTCCTGTTATGTATTGATGTAAAAATTGTGCTCAAATTATTCTAAATCTCGTCCATGACTTGATTTTCCAATTTTCTAGTACAAAAGCAGTGCTGGGTTTATTCCAAATATATTTTATTACAAAGGTATAATGATAACGATTACTAGAACTTTATTCCCTATAAAAAGCGAAGAATATAGTCACCAAATAAACAGAGAGATAAGTAACCCAAGTACATATAAATATAAGAGAATCTGAATGCAGGAAATTTTTTCACATATTCTACAAACCTATATAAGTACATAGCGCACTAAATATTGAAAATAAAGATTAAGTTCATACGCCACATTCTTGAAACAAATTTAAGCTAATTAATGCGACTAAATTACCTTAACTAGCATCAATGTTAATTGGAAAAATATTTTACAAATATATGTATATACTTGGTATATATATTTATATATATATATATATCTAATCACGTAAATACACGAGTATTGTTATATATTTGAAGTTGTTATTGTACTTTTATATTAATATTTGCTTATAAATAGTATTTAATAAGATATACAGCCACTTCAATTTTATTAGCCTAGAGTATCATTCTTTGCTGATATGACTAAAATTTATCTACCTGAAGAATAAGCTAAAAATTTAAGTTATATAAATATACAATATTATATTCACATACAGAAATAACTACTTTATTTCTACAGTTACTCCCTATCAAGTAAAAAATAGATCGCATACCTTTTCCCCAATGTCTTAATTTTGAAGATACTGATGAACAATTAATGCATATATAAAATAGTAAGCATCAAAGTAGTCACAATAGTATGACAAGTTCCTTGCAATATTCAGTACTTTTACTTAAAACACTTTTTTATATGTGAATTTAAATACTCCAATGCCATGCAAAAGTTTCTAGCATCAAGGAAAGGGTAGAAGCGCTCAAAAAGCGCTAAAAAGCCTGTCAAAGAAAACGTAACTTGATGACCTAATACATCATCTATAAACAAATTTTTTTAATATAGAAAATATGAATGTACATAGAAAACAGCTTAAAATACACACAAAAAAGTTCCATTGCCTATGTATTTATTTCTAAAAGTTTAATATTTTTCATCTAACTGTTTGTAGATCCGGAAAGCAAAGGAAAGCGTTTCACGCCACAAATTAAATTACTACCATGAAACTACACAAAATACGCAGAATTCAAAACACATAAAGGAAATAAACACATACTGTACCGTGAATGCAAGATCTGACCTTGCGTCGTCAAAATATTTATCTATAAAAGAGAGTTACGTCATCTCGCAGCTATATTATTTCTAGTATAAAACATTCACCGGGAAACGAAATCATAACAACCAAGAACAAAACTCTTAGACAACAAAATGTTAGCAAACTGAGTTTTAACTACTACGTTACACATTAAACACTACTTATAAATATTTATTAGATAATAAAGAGTGTACAAACAATTTCAAATATATAATGAAAGAAACAAATACATGAATAATTAAAAAGTACTTCTCAATAACTAGTTCTAAGAATTAAATAAACTTGTCAAGAAAATAGCTGGTCAAGTACGAGTAGAACCCGCTCTATGAGAATATTCATACACATTTAAATACTTAGAAACATTTATGAGTACGCAGTATTTCTATTGAACTATTTACTAATATTAATTTTACATAACGGAAATAGTTATCTATTATATCTTCTACAGGCGTAAAAACGTGATGTAAATTTAAAAAAAATTGAGTGCGTGCAACTCTGTACACGTGACAGAAGTGAAACTTCTTTGGCGATCTAAACGTCGATTTGTGACTAAATACTAAGGGGTTACGGCAGAGAGAGAGAAAGAGAATATGCCAAATGTTATTCAATAGATTGTATTAAATTCATATAAGAAAATTTTAATATTTTACATTCAAAAAAATTAATAAAATTTAGTTACAAATCGACGTAAACATCTAATAAAACCTTCGTTTATATTTTCATATAGAAATGGCAAAATTAGCCGCGATGTCATATACGATGCTGTATACGATATACGGCCATACTATATATACGAGTCCATTACGGATTTATAAATAAATTAAGTACGCATGTCATTAGTCTTTTAATGGATGAAGTACACGTAAAATTAGTAATAAATAAAATATAAAGAGATTAATAACTCGATAAAATTTTGACTGTTTACTATTGACACACATGAAGTATAAAACAGCTGATAGCGGTGTCAGCGCCATTTTTGTTTATTTTCGAACATGCGTACACTTTTTGTATCATTCTATCGAATTCATCTATCGCTCGCGGTTGTTAGTTAAGTACATATTTTTTGTACTTCTTACGATAGATTTTTTACATTCGACCTTGACATTTTACTCTCAACGCGCCCAAAGAACTTTCACTTTAAAATTGTAAGATTTAGGATAATTGCTATAGGTTTCCGGTAATGTTGGAGTCAGATTTTATCAATCCAGTTTTTTTCATGATTTTTGGACCAGTGATTTCGAAAATGAGGGAAAGAATGAGTAGAGTATCATATCATATATATATATTTTTAGAGTATTCATATCATATATATTTTTAGAGTATCCCTTAAAATATGCATTTTCAAATTTTTAAAAAAAATATGTTTATATTTACCAAAACAAGCCTTTTCAAGTAATACTCCACACGATATATAAAATATAAAAAAAATCTAACACTTTATTTACGAGGGGATAGTTGATTCGAATCTTGCATAAATATTTTTAAAAACTTAGAAAATGTAATTTTTTTATATTTTAATTTTTTATATTTTTTATAATTTTTTAAATTTTATATTTTTTTAGAAATTAGTTAAAATATGTGACTTAATAAGATCTATCACTGTGTCAAATTTCAAGTTTCAAGTTACATAGTTTATGGGAATTTTCCCATTTAAACAGACGGACAGATAGACACAAGAGTGATCTTATAAGAGTTTCCTGTTTCTCTTTAAGACACAGAATCCTAAAATACTTTCTCAATAAAATTTTTTTCAACCGTCCTGATCCTTATTGGCTTAGTCACTGCAGCCCACATAGGCTCCTATCATAGCGCACATATATATTTAAGTTAGCATTAGGATTTTAGAAAATATTTAATGTTCACATTTAACGCCGTAACGTTCAAAATAAATTGAACAATAAAATAATTTATATTTTAAGATACCAAGTAAAGTCATTGATATAGAACGAGTGTTTTTTTTTAATTTTCTTTGAGAAAATATTCGATTTACTTAAGTACGTGTATAAAATTTGATAAATATCAGTAAAGTTATTAGTTTATTATGTGATAAACATATCAGCGTTTGCCATTATAACTTTCTTCTTTTTACGTAGATTAATTTTGTTATCAAACTTTGATATCAGAAAAATTATCATGTTCACTTTTTTTGGTGAATGTTTTAAATGCCTATTACGTTAAAATTAAAGTGAGTGACCATGAGATTACTGCCTTAAAATTTTCTTTGAAAGTATAATGTATTCTGCTAAAAGACACTTTTATATTAAAATACACCTGAGATAAATTACCAAAAACTTATGGTTAGTCGTAGCTTTAACGGAAATGGTGGTTACTCTCAATCCATATTGCAAAATAAAAGAGTTTAATGAGCTAATAAACACATTATAAAAAAGTGATATGGTAATTCATTGCTTGTCCAGTGTCGGACAGGTACTTATTCCACATTAGTGGGAAATAACATAAGGGTCGATATGTAATATATTATGGAAAAGTCATAGCCATAGTAGAGTATCGATACCAGCCTGTCCATCTACCGAAGTTTAATATTTTTCGCCACACTATCAAGAAAAGTTGAAAATTAAACAAAGGCCTTTTCCACTATGTGTATATAATATATATATATATATATATATATATATATATATATATATATATATATGTGTGTATATATATATGTATATGTATGTATATATATATATATATATATATATATATATATATATATTATTGTGAACTATGATGACCTGATGCATGGAGAAAATAAAACATGATGTACTATGAATGCATAAGATGGCCTCGCGTCGACAAAAAAATGTTATTTATCATAAGAAAGATTTATCGCCTTGCGGCTATATTAGGTTTTTGAAACCATATCACTCAAAAACAAAGCGGTCGATTGACAACATGTTTGCCAAAGTGAGTTTAAACCATTGTCTATTGTATTTAGTCAAACTTTTAAGAAGAAAATAATAAACGAATGAAAACAAAAGCGATTACCAAAAAAAATTTAAGAATTTATTCGTTACTCTACCAAATATGACTTAAAAAAACAAATACAAAAATTAATTTCTTGATAATTACTTATAAAAATGGAATAAATTTATTCAAAAAACAAAAGTCTTACTTGTTTCAAAAACGGTTTTGCAGTTGCAAACCATTATTGCCTTGGTGGCTGCCGCCCACGCAAGTTATGCTCCAATGGTAACGTATGCTGGATACGGACATGGATACGGCCATGCCGTTTCTTCCCAGAGCGTCATCCACCACGGTGGCTTGGCGTCGCTCACGGATACGGCGTTCCTCTGGCCCATGGCTATGCCGCTTCTCTCTCCCACGCTTACGCGGCTCCCATCGCCCATGCCGCTTCCGTCGTCCACGCCGCTCCAGTAGGCCATGCCTACGTTAGCCGTTGCTGCTCACACTAACACATACGTAAGTTCATTTTTGAATCATGTAAAGTTCACAAATTCTTATATATATGTATATATATATATATATATATATATATATATATATATATATATATATATATATATATATATATATATATATATATATATATATATAACTTTTAAAATTTATTCTGTCTCTTCTCCAGGCTCACCCCAAATACGACTACGCTTACTCTGTGGCCGATCCACACTCCGGTGATAGCAAGAGTCAGCACGAATCGCGTGACGGTGATCACGTTCACGGCTCCTATTCCCTGGTGCAGCCCAATGGCTCTGTTCGTCGTGTTGACTACTCCGCCGATGCCCACAATGAGTACGAACATTGATAATAAAATAATTTTAAAAAAAGGGTTACCTCTTACTTGTATGTTCGCTAGCATGGAATCTGATAATTTACCTAAACAAGAAGAAATATTTTAAAAATGTTAAAATAGTATTAATCAAAATTGTGTAAGGAGTAGGTCCGTATTAATGGAAAAAAATCTATATTTAATATTTCACACAGATTCGTTGAATATGTGACATGCAAAAATAGACATAAATTCTTTCGAAAATAACGTAACGGATTGGTATAAAAACATATTAGGTATCACTTAATTATATGCAAATACAAGAATAATTTCCCAAGTATTCATTGCATAGTAGTGTAAGTGAGGAACAAATGTCCGCATAAACTTATCTCATTCTTGATAAATTAAGTGCCTAGATCTGACCTGAGATATCAATATCGCAGGACATCTAAAGATATGGTCCGGGTTGAGGGAGACGTCACAGTTGTTACAGGGGCAATAGATTCTAGTACCACCACGATAAATTTTCAGTTCTAAGTCTTGTGATGGTCTTGGTGAGCACACAATTTGCGTTAATTTCGCATATTTGATAGTCTTTTTTATGGTATTTTCTCGTAAACGGTACCTTGCATAAGCATTTACATCGTCAAGTGTAGTTCCTGTATTATTAAGTTGGACACAAATAATGAATGGAATTTAAAATCAATTTGTTCGTCAATTATTAAATTACTTACAAATGTATTTAAGTATTTTTTTCTCTTTTTACCGCAGTTTCAACGCCGTTGTTCACACGTCCGCACCCCTCCACCATGCCGTTCCAATTCACCATCATCACTATTGAATGTGAATTTTGAAAACACGAAAACCTCCAGAGTTATTATCTATTGAAAAAGAACAATGTCTTTTTCCTAAATAAAAAATAATATATTTTAAAAATATTTATTAAATATTTTTAGATATATTTATTAGTTTGCCGAAAATTACCAAATTCTACATCATATTTCAAATACAGTGTGTTAAATATAATGGAGTTGAGATCATAATTAATACATAAATTTGTACATTACCATTTTATGCTTTTATGCGAAAAACCAATCTGTAAAATAATACTGGAATAAAATTTGCAAAATCATTATAGGCCATATAGTGTATAATTCAACCAGTTACGAAATGGCAAGGGATTGAACCGTGAAGTCTGCAAGCATCTGCGGATGCGTATTAAAAAACAAGAAGACAATACGCCCGAAACTCAGTTTAAAAACATACATAACTGGAAAATGCATAGAATTTGTTTCACAGCACCTCTTAGGAAAATGAAACAAATAATTATTAAAGAGCATAACACTAAACACAAAAAGGCCGTTGCAAGAATCTAATATTACACATGGCTTCATCTTTCCTGGGGCACGATTTCTAAAGTACGAGTTCACTAAATTGTAGCTCGTGAGCCACTTATACTCAATGAAATTTATGAAATAATTTCATTATATTTTTTCTTATATTACTTACGTCTTTTAGAATTTCCATGCAAAAAAATTTAAATTTGTCGATACCCGTAAAACTGTGTAATTTGTAAGCTATTAATACACCGTAGCCTATCACACGTATTACACGAGCTATTCATATTAAGTGAAATTTATGAAACAATTTCATTATATTTTGTTTGTTACGTCTTTTAGAATTTTACGTCTTTTCGAATATTCATCTAAACAAAATTAAAATTTGGCGATACCCGTAAAGCTGTGTAGTTTCGGAGCTATTAATACACCGTAGCCTATAACACGTATTACACGAGCTATTCATATTCAGTGAAATTTATGAAACAATTTCATTATATTTTGTCCGTTACGTCTTTTAGAATTTCCATGCAAAAAAATTGTAATTTGACGATACCCGTAAAACTGTGTATTTTGCAAGCTATTAATACACCGTAGCCTATCACACGTATTACACGAGCTATTCATATTCAGTGAAATTTATGAAACAATTTCATTATATTTTGTCTGTTAAGTCTTTTAGAATTTTCATCTAAACAAAATTAAAATTTGGCGATACCCGTAAAGCTGTGTAGTTTGGGAGCTATTAATACACCGTAGCCTATCACGCGTATTACATAAAAGAACTAGGTTAATATATACGATTTTCATATATTTTAAGACTTTTAGACAATGTACTATAGCTTGTCAAACAATATCACTTCCTGTCATGTGCTAATGTAAAAAATTACACTGAAATTATTCTAAACCTCTTCAATTAGCTTATTTTCCAATTCACAAAAAAATGCGAATTCTGAGTTTAATCTAATAATATATTATTTCAAAATTATATCCGTTGTAAATAATAATGATTACTAAAACTTTATGTCATCTGAAAACCAAGAATATATCCGTCAAGTAAGTAGAGAGGTACCTAACCCAAGTACATATTGGTATACAAGAACCTGAATGCAAAACATTTTATGTACATATTTTATAAACATATATATGTACATAACGCACTAAAGGTTTGAACTATACACCATGCTTATATACACATATTTAACATTGCTGAAACCACTTTAAATTAGTTAATTTCCCTAATTACCTTAACTAGTCTCAATCTTGGTTGGAAAAAGATTTTACAGATATTTGTATGTACTTGGTATATTAACGTGTAAATATGCTTGGTGTATATATAATGAAATTTAATTAAATGTCTCGTTTAAACACACGAGTGTTTTTATATATTTGAAGCTTTTTGTGTGCTCTTTTATTAATATCTACGAGTATTTATAAATAATGTTTAATATAATATCTAGTAGCTTAAATTCAATATGCTGAATATTTTGTTAGCACATGGTTTCATTATGATTAAAGTTTATTGTTCCGTAGAACAAATGTACAATATTATATTCACATATATAAAGAAATTCCTTGGTTCTACAGTTCCTCCCCATCAAGTTTATAGTAAATCGCATACTTTTTTTGAAATGTCTTAAATTTAGAGATGCCAATGAACAGTAAATAAATATCAAAATAATATGTATGAAATAACTATTACGAGAAGTTCATTGTACTATGTAGGGTTTTTACTTGAAATGGTTTTAGTTTTTTTTTAATAAGGAGGTCGATTTACAGCGATTCAAACAAAATTTTAGGTAGAGAATCACAATTTATTTAAAAAACATTAGTTTTGCGAAAATCAAAAAGTGAGTACTAATTTTTTTTGTACTTTTGACGTAAGCTCACTAACAACGAATGCCCCATACGTCCTAAATTAATAGATACAAACAGAATTTTTCTAACTTTAAGATAATTTTGCGAAACAAAGAAATCCACAAATAATTATATTATTAATTTCTAAAAAACTAGTTATAAAAATTTACTTTATAACATTGAGAAACAAAAATACTTACTTTCTTAATAAGAATATTTTTTCAACTGTTTTACACGTCCTAAACCTCTGTTGGCTTAAACCTTTATAACTGTACACCATGCAGGTTCCTATTATCATATATCCATATATAACCCTCATCCCAGAACGTTTCCATCATGATGGTATTGCCTAGCCACATGATTATGCCCATTATTACCCTCACACACGCCTATTCATTTTGTCAGTCGTTCACGTTGCATTCCTCGTTCACACCACTCCTGTAGCTCACGCCAACGCTAATCTTGTAGTATTTGCTGCTTCCTCAATAAATACCATTAAGGAAACACTATTATTTTAATAAGTAACCACTAATGTACGATAAAGAGAAAAAGCATAAATTCAATTTCCTCAAATGTTCTCATCAAAGACTTTAGTGTCTTTGCATCACATTATACATTACCTAGAACTATAAGGTATAATTTATACCATTGTAGACGTCGTGTTATAATGGCATAAACAAACATTTAAAATGTTGATCTTCTTAAGAAAATTTTCATGTAGCCATACACGTATCTCATATATACGATAAATATCAACCTGTTCCAATAAAAAAATTCTGCATATCGTCAAATAAAATATAATTATTCAACATCCGATCCAGCGAGATGTTTGTTTGATTTATTTCACTTCCTCCTAGCCAGATTAAATTTCAGCCCTTTGTAATTAAAAAAAAATATATTAAAAGCGATACATGCATGAAAGGCAATTTGGCTGGTGTCCTCGCGCTGGTATGATATGTTTAATATACTTCAAAAGTGCAATAGGTATGTCCCATCATTTTCCCATCATCGAATTCAACATGTGCCCAAATAAAACTTGATGATTAAACCTATTTAACAGCAGTTCCAATAAGATGTTTATTTCTTTGTTGTTAGAATATAGGAGAATACCCACCAGTTATATCGTTACTTCTATAAATTGTACATTCATTAAATTAATGTCAAAAATTAAATATTTATTTTTTATAAATTATTCCAAATTATATAGATGAAACTTTTTGTGAAAATGTAATAATATAAAATCGTTACACTGCCCCTCAACCTTTGTACTAGAAATGTTCCTTTTTTATGTAAATTTATTACATTAATTTAAAAAATGTATTTAATACAAAAAAATTATAGTAAATTTCACTAAAACATAACTACTTTCGATATAATACTGCGTGTGTGCCTTTTACTCTACATAATCACAACGAAAATATTGAAACAAATGATTCCGTATTTCACTACTTGCAACCTGCATTTTCACCAGTAACAAACCAAATTTATAGAGGTCCACTGAGTACCTCAAGAAAAAAATTTACTTTGGTTCATATATTTCTCATTTCAATAAAAACAATTATAATTCTTATACCAATACGAAAAATGTATATAAAGATGTATTCAACTTTGACACCATGTACTTACTCTACTCATCAAACTGTGTAAAAACTGTTTCTTGAGTTTTACAATTTTTAACAAGAGACAAGAGTACATACCTACTCAAGATACAATAGACACCTGGTCTGTAGTATCTTGAATAGATATGTACTTAATTTGTATATCAAGATTTTATGGTCACTGAATGTAAACTGTAGCCTTTGCCACTAATGGACATTTAAAATAAATTGTACAAAGCAATAATTAAATATTTGCGGATACCTACAAATTCCAATCATTTAATGTATTTTTTATTATTCTTTGAGAAATTATCCAACTTTGTACAAAGTTTAATAACTATTGATTATGTGGTTAGTTTATTAGGTAACAAAGGAGCCAACCTTTGGGTTTATATTAAAAGTGACGAAAAATATAATAAATATATGATTGATAAGACTCGCTTTATTTATAACCGATAAATTTATTATAAACAGTTACAAACGTTTTAAAAAATAAGGTTGGTAAATTGATTTTTTGTTTTTAATTATAACGTATCACTATTAATAATACTTTACCTCAAATATTATATATTTATTCAAAATCAGATGTTACTCATATATATATATATATATATATTGATGTAATATAATAAACTCAAATTATTTAAAGTGATCCGGTTAAATAGATGTAAATAAACTTGCGTTTAGAATGCATAAGACATAGAGGAAGTAATCACATGCTGTACCGTTAATGCAAGAGCTGACCTTGCGTCGCCAAAATATTTATTTGTCAAAGGAAATATTTGTCGCCTATTACGTCTCGTGTAAGACATGCACCGTTTATTGAAAACATACCAACCAAAAGCGAAGTAGTCGGTTGACAAGATGTTTGGCAAAGTGCGTTCAAACCATTATATTGTTTTGAAATGTTTAAATGTATATTAATAAACGAATGAAAACGGGAATAACTAATGAAAAATAACTCTAGTGTTTATTCAAAGTTTTGAAAGAAAATTCAGGACAATTTTGGAAATTTAACAAACTTCTCACAATATACATTTATCAATAATATACATTTAACTAGACTTTGGCTTAAAAAATGTAAGTGTTCGCTAAGTATAAGTGTTAAAAAAATTCCCAAGCCACAACCCTAATTCTTAATTTTCATACCAGAGTTTCATACACAAATCAGACTTTTGTTTACTTATAAACTTCTTACTTCTTTTATGCCTGTTGAATTACTTTATGTTGTATAAAACTATATTTAAATGTATATTCTAACTAAAAACTTGTGTAGGAATTTTATTATCATAAATCGATTAAAAATCATATGTAATTCAAAATAACGATACCTTTTCCTTAACGATTTTTCGAAGCTTTATGTTCATTGCGTAAGCATTGAAAGCAAGAAATTGCTTGGAACATGTATGTATATTTTGATGAAAACAAAAGTAATAGTTGAAGTTTCCTAAACGAAAAATGGTTTAACTAAAAAAAATGGTTTAACTAAGTTTAACCCAAAAATAACAAAAAATATACTACTTCATAATTAGTCATGACAATTAAATTAATACATTCAAGAAAAAAATATCCCTTCCTTAGAAACCCGTTTTACAGTTCCTAACCATTATTGCCTATGCAAGTCGTGCTCCTATCATAGCGCAAGCTGGATATGGACATGCGACAGCCATGCCGTTTCGTTTCAGAGTGTCGTCCACTAGGGTGGCTTTGGCTGTGCAGATGTCGCTCACGGCTATGTTGCTCCTCTGGCCCATGATTTTGTCGCTCCCCTCAACCACACCTCCCCTGCAACGTTTGTGTCTCGCCGTTCTTGTAGCCCACGCTTTCACTGCTTCATTTGCCGTTGCTGCTCATACTGACACATACATAAGTTCATTTTTAAATAATATAAAATTCTCCAACTCTTAAATAGTTGATTCTTAAAATATATTCTCTGTCTTCTCCAGGCTCACCCAAAATACAACTACGCTTACTCTGTGGCTGATCCGCACTCCGGTGATAGCAAAAGCCAGCAAGAGTCTTGTAACGATGATCATGTTCAGGGCTCCTACTCCTTGGGGCAGCCAGATGGCTCCGTTCGCCAGGTTGACCACTCAGCCGATGCCCACAATGGGTACATAAATTAATAATAGAATAATATTTGGTATTAAATATTTGCCTCACCTTTGCTCGTATAAATTTGGAAAATTGACTTAAGCAAACTCTTAAGACCATTTTTACTCAAAACTATGTCGGAGAGTATATTAGTATTTGTCGCAGAAAGGCAATACCTAAAATTTCGTACAGGTTCATTGATTAGTACCTAATAAACATGAGAAAATATTACCAATAGGCATAACAATAAATTAGGTATTACTGCTAATCACATAAGATTAAATGAACATTGTCGTGAAAAAGCATAGAATAGTTGTACTCTTATTATAAATGAGGAAGGTGCTCTTACTGCTCATGTTATAGAGAATCGTCAAGAAAAAATATAAATACACTTGCAGTTAATCTCTAATTTACATTTTTATTGTCTTTGGGTATTGAATATTCTTCAACTTTACTGCATCAACAATTTATTTATATAGTACACGCAACTGAAGTATGATTGCGTATAAACGAACTTTTTTGTTCACAATATTAGTCTGAAATAAAGTAATTTGTTAATACTAATAGACGAATTGAATTCTTCCTATTTTCTTTTGTAACATCTTCAACGTCGCGGTGCATCCACACCATCACGCCACTCCGATCCATCATCAAGTAGCATTTAGTTTTTATTATCGAAACCTTGAGTGCATCAGAAAATATGCGAATATAATCTTTTCAAAAATTAATTTACACCGCGTTAATACAGTATATTTATATCTGGCTGCTCGACATGTAGTAATTATATTAATGTATAGTGTTTCACTTAGAAAAACATTGGTTAAATGAGTGATGCTAGAGATGAAGTATGGAATAGTGTGAAACAGGATAAGTGTTTAAATAAGCAATCTGTTTGCGGACAGACGCATGAACGCAGACTTTGTTGTTGGTCTAACTTTTTTCGATGATATATGTATTCAACATAAATTTATTTTTAATATAAGAATCTATTTTAAATGAGAGTAATTACATTTTTTAGACGGTTTAGAATTAAGCTGTACAAATTTATCCATTGAATAATTTCATCAGCTGTATAAACTTGGTTGTTTTTACATTTGACAAAACAATGGAATTAGCTAGTCTGACATTAAAGACATTTAAAATAATTTAGGGGAATGTAAAGAAATTAATAGAGCACAGAAATATTATTGTGAAATTTTTGTTTGTTTGTTGTTTTGTTGAAATGTTTGTACACGCGTCACATAAAACTACGAAACCAAATTGGATAGTATTTCTTGAAGAATATAGGAGTCGACTAGAACAACATTTAATTTTTATTTCATCGTAGTTAGTTCACTCCACCAGAAAATATGCAAATTTACTATTTTCAAAAATATATTTACGTTGTATTAGTACAACAATAACAAAGAAATGTTTAGCTATACTAGTCGTGGAAATTACAGAAATGTACAGTGTTCGTGTGTGCACCAATAGATGGCACTAGGTGTATTTTAAATCACGCAATGAATTTATCCATACAGACGTACATTGATGAAATAAGCGTAGCCCAAGGTGAAATGCGTAGTGATGCGAAAGGGTAATTGCTTGAGCAAGCAAGTCGACTGCGAGCAAACATGAAACAGACGAACAGATGAGCAGTGCGGGCAAACACATGTTATTATCTAATCATCTTCCATACATACAATTTAGGTGAAAGTAACGAAACCAATATAACACAAAAATATTGTTTTTAAATATTTGTCCGTTGGTCTGTGAACCTATTTAGTTGTTTGGACATCACGCAAGAATAGCTAAAAGGATTTCACTGAAGTTAGTCTAAGTTAAATAATAAGAGTTTTACTTAAAATTATATTTTTTCATTTATTATAATAATGTTCCAAGTATTAATCTTGCCATTTACTTAATAATATTTTCTATATCTTCACATGTAAACAAAGTCGTGGATACAGCTAGTTATAAATAATCACCAGTAAGTTATTTCGCCTAATAAAGTAAATATACACCTTCCAAATAAGGGTATGGGAACTAAAACCATCAATTATATATAAAGGTTTATGAGAACCTAGATACAGAGTACAGGGCATGTTTATTTTATACACATATGTGCACTAGCACAAAGTATGAAGGTAGAGAATGCAAGAGCTTAAAACTGAAAAATCTCAGGTTGGTTAGAGTGACTATATAACTTAAAGAAATCACAAGTTATTTTTACGTAAATAAATTAATTCTTCGTGTTTAAAGTATTTACTTTCAATAAAGTTTCTATGTCCGCTCCATTGTCCGCATAACTTTCGCTGCAAAATCTATAATAAAGAGATATCAGTGATTAATAAATGAAGGTGTAGGTGTGCAACCACAAAATAGTTGTAGTCTTTAAGATTTGGTTTATGAAAGTGTAGGTGTAGGTGTGCAACCACAAAATAGTTGTAGTCTTTAAGATTTGGTTTATGAAGGTGTAGGTGTAGGTGTGCAACCACAAAATAGTTGTAGTCTTTAAGATTTGGTTTATGAAGGTGTAGGTGTGCAACCACAAAATAGTTGTAGTCTTTAAGATTTGGTTTATAAAGGTGTAGGTGTAGGTGTGCAACCACAAAATAGTTGTAGCCTTTAAGATTTTGTTTATGAAGGTGTAGGTGTAGGTGTGCAACCACAAAATAGTTGTAGTCTTTAAGATTTGGTTTATGAAGGTGTAGGTGTAGGTGTGCAACCACATAATAAATGAAGGTGTAGGTGTGCAACCACAAAATAGTTGTAGTCTTTAAGATTTGGTTTATGAAGGTGTAAGTGTAGGTGTGCAACCACAAAATAGTTGTAGTCTTTAAGATTTGGTTTATGAAGGTGTAGGTGTAGGTGTGCAACCACAAAATAGTTGTAGTCTTTAAGATTTGGTTTATGAAGGTGTAGGTGTAGGTGTGCAACCACAAAATAGTTGTAGTCTTTAAGATTTGGTTTATGAAGGTGTAGGTGTAGGTGTACAACCACATAATAAATGAAGGTGTAGGTGTGCAACCACAAAATAGTTGTAGTCTTTAAGATTTGGTTTATGAACCTATTTTGTTAAGCTTTAAAATAGTCTTTCTCAGCAAGATAAACCTATATGAGGTATACCTGTATGAGACCTATATATGACTACTAGCCACGATGCCTCCGTCTACGTTCTTTTGTAGACCAAGCCACTTAGGTAAGAAGCCCACGAAGTTTCCCATGACCATGGGAGCAGCATAACGGCTATGGAGAATAGCCGTTCGGAGCAGGAAATATTGTGGAACAATAAACATAGATATAGTTAAACTATATCCCCCAAGAACTACAAAATTATTTAAAATGGTAAACTATATTTAAATATTTCTTCCCAGTAATTTGCTAAACGCTTGAAAAGTTTTATGGGGATTACTTTTGCATCGCCATCATTAAAAAACCAAAATGTAAAAAACTTTTACATTTACAATATTAGTAGGGACATAAATAACAAATACAATTTAAAATTAATTTATTTCTGAACAAGAAAGATAAATTTATTGACATTTCGAGTGATTTTTCATTTTCAACATTATTGTTCATTCTTAATATATGTATATATATATATATATATATATATGTATTATTATTAATATATACCTTCACAATAAATCTACGATATGATACACCGCGTATTATTTTCTAAAACCTTCAAAGTTATCAGATACATATAATAAATAAACGGTAAAATAAGCAAAATTGTAGTCTTCAGTTTCTTTACAACTGCAGTTTTTTCTATTGTAAAACCGTTTTTGGATGCAAAAGTTAACATACACAAACGTTACACAAAACGTTCTTAGCGCTAACGAAAATACCGGTCAATGACGTATCTCACGAAAACGAACATCCACGAAATAACAAGGTACATATCACCCTAAAAAGGTAACATGATAATTGATCATTGACGCTTATCCCAGATCAGTATAAGATAACACAAAGGTGCTATATTTGTTACGGAAAAAGTCCACCGATCTTCAATATTTTTCGCGAAACTATTTTTAAGCCCGAAAGTAAAACAAAGGTGTTTTTCTTCTTCTTCTTAGATCTTACACCAGTATATAATGAAGTTTCGTTACCCTCCGTCCACATAATGAATTCCCGCTAAACATTTAAACTCCTGAAGGAAAACTAGGGCGTTCTCTGCTATTTATTAAATTACTCTTGTAAAACTATACACAACATGTAGAATGCATAATGCATAGAGGAAGTAAATACCTGCTGCACCGTGAATGCAAAAACTGACCTTGCGTCGCCAAAATATTTATCTATCATAGGAAACATTTGTCGCCTTGCGGCGATATTACGTTTGGTATAAAACGTGCACCGGTCATTGAAAAAAATATCAATTAAAATCAAAACATTTGGCTAACAACATGTTCAGCAAAGTGAGTTCAAACGATTATCCATTATACATATTTAGTGTAATATTTACGTAGATATTATTAAAGAATTTAAATAGGCGTTATTTATAAAAATATAATCTTTTCATTTGTTTTGGAAGAAGAATAAATTCATATAAATTTAAAAATTTATTAAGCCTGTCTTGTTTAAATAGTGATATACATTTAACCAGATATTAGCTCAACAAAAAATAAGTATATCATAAATATTTGTGTTAAAATTATTCCCAAGTCACAGCCCTAATTCTTGACTTGCATACCAGAGTCTCATACACAATTCAGTCTTTTGTTTACTTATAAATTTCTTACTTCTGGTATGGTTCTGAATTACTTCGTGTTGTTTTATGGAACTAAATATAAATGTATGTTCTAGATAAAAACATTGGATTTATATTGGAATTTTATTACCATAAATTTACTATTCGTAATTTAGAATAACGACACTATTTCGTAACGCTTTACCTTCATTGCATGATAATGCAATGAATGCAAGAATTTTTTTATGACGTGTATATATATATATATATATATATATATATATATATATATATATATATAAATTATAAATTGATAAAAATATATTTCTTAATAACTTGTTCATAGAATTGAAATAATGTATTAAAGAAACAAAATAATCTTATTTTCTTGAAAAACCGTTTTGCAGGCCCTAACCATTATTACCTTGGTGGCTGCCGCCCACGCAAGTTATGCTCCTATCGTAGCGCATGCTGGATATGGACATGGACACGGCCATGCCGTTTCTTCCCAAAGCATTGTCCACCACGGTGGTATTGGCTACGCAGGCGTCGCTCATGGATACGGCGCACCTCTGGTCCATGGTTACGCCGCTCCCCTCGCTCACGCCTACGCGGCTCCCATTGCCCATGCCGCTTCCGTCCTCCACGCCGCTCCAGTAGCTCATGCTTACGCTGCTCCATTAGCTGTTGCTGCTCACGCTGACACATATGTAAATTTCCTTATTAAATAATATAAATTCACAAATTCGTAACTAGATAGTTCTTAAAATACATTCTCCCTCTTCTGTAGGCACACCCCAAATACGACTACGCTTATTCTGTAGCTGACCCGTATTCCGGTGACAACAAGAGCCAGCACGAGTCTCGCGATGGTGATCATGTTCACGGCTCCTACTCCCTGGTGCAGCCCGACGGCTCCGTGCGACAGGTTGACTACTCCGCCGATGCCCATAATGGGTACGTAAATTGATAATAGAATATTGTTTTTTATAAAATTTGGTTTTTGCCTAGCATGTAGTTCGAAAACTGGTTTAAGATAAAAAAAGTTAAATCTGAAAATAATTATTAAAACAATTTTTACTCAAAACTGTGTCAGAGAGTATGTTAATATTAGTCGCATAATAAGTTACACAAAAATCTGATTCTGTTCTTTTAATTTTAAACAATGTAGCGATTATGAAAACTTCAGGTTTAATTAGTAATAACCATGTTAAATAAAGTAGAAATAGTACTACGTCACATAGTTTTATTTAATTGTGAATATTTTTCAATATAACCCCGTCAAAAGTATTTATTAGAGTTTGTTACGCAATTGAGGTATAATTCAATATATAGAAACATTTTCGTTTACAATATTAGTTAAGATATAAATAATAAATTAAATTTAAAATCAATTTATTACTAACCATTAAAATACTAGTAAATGCAACTGAATAATTTCTGTCCTTCTTATACGACAGTTTCAACGCCGTGGTGCATACATCCGCAGCCCTTCATCACGCCGCTCCGATCCACCATCATCATTATTGAACCTGACCCATGAAAATATAAACGATATAGTTGACTATATAAAAAATTAAACATTGTGTTCTTTATGTAAATAAAGTGATACAAAAAAGATACTTATTTCTTATTTGTCTATTCCAATTTATTATTAGTACTTTGAAAATTACGCAAAATTGTTAAGACAAATATATTTTGAAAAGAGGATGTGAAATACAATGGAAATGAGATGGTAAAGGAAAATGTCTTAAAGTTTGAAAAAATTTAGACAACATTTAAATAAGTAAATAATAATATGACAATAATTGACGACAAGGATATATAACTTGAAATGGAAAAAATGGTACTTAAGATCTTTGGAAAAAAATTGCAAATGGCATATTTCAAGTAAATAAAATCACGTGTGTATTCTACTTAATACATATTTTAACAGGACATGAATTATTACAGTTGTGTATGTAAAGTCTATAGACTGCACAAGAAGTATAAATACCACAAAACGATTTAGAAAACCATAAAACGATTTATCTAAAAACATGATATGGATAAGTAGGTATACAGTTGGAATTTGTATTTTATTAATTTTACAATACTACTGGGGATTAAACAGCGGGTAAATAGCATTACACTGAACATAAATATTATCCTCAACATCACGCATGGCCCCATTTCAGTCTATTGGTTATAGTTTTTAATTTCTATCCCCTGTTTATTATATGAATAGGCTTTTTATTAAGTTATTACTGAGTTTAATTTAATTGATAGTTGATATAATTTTATTGTTAAAATATTTGTTTAACCATAAAATTATCATTTAACAATAATTTTATGTTTAGAAAAAATCTGACATTGCTAAAGCGATGAGTCTCGCGATCTATTTATATACCAAACTCGTATCATCACGTCGTATATAACATTACTCAATAAAGGACGATCATTTCTAAATATTCTAACACACTTCATCTTTTTCTTTTAACTTGCTTCTAATTTTTATTATATACTGATGTTAATTATTTAACTGAGATTATCGTATCGAGATTTTTCTGATTTTCTTCGTTGAGTCTCTCTTCATTTTTCTTTTACAATAATTTGAGAAGTATAAATGTTTGCTTAGCTCACTCCAACCACACATTGTTCCAAAAATATTTTCATTTCAAATCATTGCCGACATATTATCCTGTTTAATAAAATAAGTATGCACTTTCCAAAGAAGAAGGTAGACTCAACCCACTAATTACATGTAGATCTGTTCATGAAAATGAAGCTCTCTTCGGAGACGAAAGAACATATATTAGAAAAAAGAGAAAATACCAAGTTTAAAAGGACACAAAGTACAAAGTTGTAACAATATTACATCTAGAATAGAAATGATGAGTGTATGCATCGACCTGAAAATCAGAAATTTAAAAAAATTCATCAAAAGGTAGACCTGAATCGACATAATTAGGAATACAATATACTTTTTTTCATTTCTCCAAATCTCTTTACAGTTTGTTTCCATCCTTTTTTTAGCATCTTAAGAGAACTAAATATTTACTGAATCCAATGTAATCACGTATTATGCAAAATATGTGTCCATTATACATTATTAATACTTTATTACGTCTATTAAGGTAAATAAGTACATACCAAGTAAGAATAGAGATGTCCAAAACCCTAATTACATATAAGTAAACAAACATACGTATATAAGAAATTAAATTCAAGGCAACATCAGAATATGAATATTTACTATATGCATATAAGTATATTTATATGTAAATCCGTACAGTAATACTGGCACCCTTAAGTACAATTTTGGATAATATTTACAAGCTAAATTATACAGATTCTTCGCATATTTAGTACAGATTTTAAAAAAGGCAAAAATTAGCATGAATTCTTTCAGAAATTACGCAACAGATTGATAGAAAAATAGATTAGGTGTCACTTCTGTTTACAAAATTTGGATACAAATACATAAAAAATATCACAATAATCCGTTTCATACTTGTAGCGTAACTAAAGGACTCACAAAGAAGAAGAGAATCATGTTATCTATTAAAACCATAAACTTTATTTTAATATGTTTTTCCAAATAATTGATTTTGGTATTGACTTTTAATAACAAATATAATTATTTCCCACAGCTACTAGCGTGAAATAAAAAAAAATATTTAAGCAAAAAAAACGCTTATGGGACTTAACATCATTTATCAGGGCCATTTTTTATTCAGTCATCATACCCCTGTCGTCATATATTATGTATCTGCCTTTTCAATTCAAGACTTGAATTGAAAAGGCTGGGGTATCAATACTAATGATGACTTCGACTCGCGCTTCTGAAAAACATGTCGCAGGGGTTGGCGGAAATGTTGACTAGCTTAGACATTTTTCCACACCAGTAAGCCTCAGTATAAACTTGAACAAGCCTAAAATCTTGTTCAACTCCCTGATCATACCAAGGCTGGTGAATGTCTGTAATATTAATATCAAAATTGTTCAAAGTTTGAATTGTTTGCTATCTAGGACCGTTGATTCAGTTACGTAGAAACAAATTCGATGAGGAAACTGATAGAAGTATTCGACTGTACTGGACAGCGATTGAGATATTGCTTCAGAACTTCACGTCGCACAGTTGCTAAAGACGATGGTCTATAATCAATACGTTTTGTCGGTAATTACCTACGGCACTCAAACGTAGATAGAGTATCTACGCTTAAGTGCCGTAAGTCTGTTTTATAAAGTTGCTCAAAAAGCAATGAAAACCATTATGCTCAGAATGTCTCTGAAGTATAACTTCCAACATAGGAAAATCCGACGGAGAAGCAAAGTAATCAACAACGCTTAGAACTAAAGTAGTAAAATTGACGTTGCACAATATTAACAAATTGAAGTTGTTGTTAGTTTATCTAGTTGGTTGTTTATCTATCTAAACCTACTGGTGTAAATAATTGTATGAATATTTTCCTAAATCTCTTCGATGAATTTATAAATAATTTTTTAAATAATTTGAAAAACGTAATGTTTATAGAGTTCTAACCATGTGTTAATGATAAAATTGAGAGAGTTTTACAGAGTTATAACCATGTGTTAATGATACTTTAATTATAATACTTGCATGTATTTCCGATATAAAAATTGAGAGAGTTTTACAGAGTTATAACCATGTGTTAATGATACGTTAATTATAATACTTGCATGTATTTCCTATATAAAAATTGAGAGAGTTTTACAGAGTTATAACCATGTGTTAATGATACTTTAATTATAATACTTGCATGTATTTCCGATATAAAAATTGAGAGAGTTTTACAGAGTTATAACCATGTGTTAATGATACTTTAATTATAATACTTGCATGTATTTCCGATATAAAAATTGAGAGAGTTTTACAGAGTTATAACCATGTGTTAATGATACGTTAATTATAATACTTGCATGTATTTCCTATATAAAAATTGAGAGAGTTTTACAGAGTTATAACCATGTGTTAATGATACTTTAATTATAATACTTGCATGTATTTCCGATATAAAAATTGAGAGAGTTTTACAGCGTTATAACCATGTGTTAATGATACTTTAATTATAACACTTGCAAGTATTTCCGATATAAATTATTATCGTTATCATTATTACACTTTATTCTCTACAACAAGGTAAATACATTCCTGAGAAATAAGTAGAAAAGTAGTTAACCTACCAAATACTTAACTGTACAAGAACCTGAATGCAGGATATGTTATGCACATTTACTATATTCTGATATTAATATACGTAACTTACGCATAAATTCAAAATACGTAGTTTAGACAAAAGGCTGTTAGCTTTCAAAACCTTGTCGCATAAAAACAGGTTTTCATGACCTAACACAATACATTATATATTAGTTGAAATTCCTGATACTGTGATTCGATTTGTGATTATATGTATATATATATATATATATATATATATATATATATATGTGTGTGCGTGTGTGTGTGTGTGTGTGCGTGTGTATGTGTGTGTGTGTGAAATATTTTAAAAGAGGTATAGAGCTATTTTGTTGCCCACCAATCCATTTGTTGAAGTTTAATACATTATCAAGTACGGTATTAAAATGAAACGATTAATATCACAAGCCGAATTATCACTATAAAGTTGTGCATAGTATACAGAATGCAATGCATAACGCGTAGAGGAAATAATCACATGCTGTACTGTGAATGCATAAGCTGACCTTGCGTCGCCAAAATATTTGTCTACCAAGGGGGATATGTTTCGCCCTGAGGTTATTTTATATCTCGTATAAAACGTGCACTGATCAACTAATTTATATTATTCAAAAACAAAACGTTCAGTTAACAAGATGTTTAGCAAAGTGAGTTCAAATCACATTCTATATATTTATCGTAATATAAAGAAATAATATTTATAAGTGAATTAATTAATAAAAATGCAACGCAAACATTTATTTATTAATTTTACGATAAAGAGAATTTCAAACAATTTTATTTTTAAGTTAAAAAAAATTGTGTGTTTAAATTAGGCTATGGAATTAACTAAATCGCAATTATATTTCGTGAACCACATGTACATAAATAGTTATAATGCGTCATATAGAGATCTCTTTTACGTGTTATAATTATTCATGTTCTCATCCGTTCCATGCCTTTAACCTTCTTCTTGTTTCCTTTTCTTCTATACATACCTATTTCATACTCTTTGCAAATTATACTATTAGATACTTATTGCTAATATTTTGCACCCTATATGTCTTCAGTTACAGACGCAAGAAATAGCAGAAATGAACAGTCTTTCTAGATATTAAAAATTACATTTTTTCATACAAAATATTTGACAATTAAATGAAACTACGTGATGTAGCATTATTTCTACTTTCTTTAAGCTCTTTACCACGACATAGGTTTCGTTGTATTTCAATATCTTCAGGTGGGCTATTAGCAAAGATCTTTGTCAATAGCCCACCTGAAGATGTTGTAATACAACGAAACCTAGGTCGTGGTAAAGAACTTAAAGAAAGTAGAAATAATGCTACATCATGTAGTTTCATTTAATTGTCAGTAATGTATTTCTACAAAATTAACGGCAAATATATTCAATAACCATAATATTTGCTTAAAAGAAAAATGTTTACTTTTTGAGCAACAATCGGACATTCGAATGCTTTACAGGTCTTAACCATTATTGCCTTGGTGGCTGCTGCCCACGCAAGCTATGCCCCTATTGTAGCACATGCTGGATATGGACATGGATACGGTCACGCTGTATCCTCCCAGAGCATCATCCACCACGGAGGCATTGGCTATGGCGGTATCACTCACGGCTACGCCGCTCCTCTCGCTCATAGTTATACCGCTCCTCTCGCCCACGCCTACGCGGCTCCTATTGCCCACGCTGCTTCCGTTGTCCATGCTGCTCCTGTCGTCCACGCTGCTCCTGTAGCCCACGCATACGCTGCTCCTGCAGTCGTTGCTTCTCACGCTGATACATATGTAAGTTGAGATTTAAATAATAAAGTTCATATTAAGCAATGTAAATTTTATATGTTTCCTAAAATTTGTTTTGTGCATTCTCCAGGCTCACCCTAAATACGACTACGCGTACTCTGTGGCTGACCCTCATTCCGGTGATAGCAAGAGCCAACACGAATCTCGTGACGGTGATCATGTTCACGGCTCATACTCCCTGGTACAGCCCGACGGCTCTGTTCGCCAAGTCGACTACTCCGCTGATGCCCACAATGGGTATGTAAATTATTAATAGATTAATATTTTTTTACAAAATATTTGCTTGTGGTTTACAGGTTTGCCACTTTAAATTTAAACTTCGTAGAGATTTATTTTATAACTGCAAAGTAAAATATTATATTTTCTTTCTGATCATATACGATTACGTGAAAAATTTCACAAATATCCGTTACGTAGTTCTGGCATAACAGAGAAATAACTGCCAATATAACGTTATTTCACCCTTGAGAAATAGTACCCTATTTGCTTATAGAATTGTATGTAGTCGTTGTCGAGCTAAAAAATACGAATAAAGTTACATCCCATCAATCTAAAATATATATTTCCTAATAATTGACTAATTGGATGAAACATTTTGTGGAAAACTGTCATATAATTGAGACTTAATACATTTACGATATCATCTATGACATAAATATAAATTAATTTTAAAAACAATTGATACCTAAATCATATGATACGTTACTAATATATGTAATTAAATAAATTATTTCTTTTTTCCACAGATTCAACGCTGTAGTGCATACGTCTGCTCCCCTCCATCACGCCGCTCCAGTCCATCATCATCATTATTAAACGTGAACTACGAACAGATGAGCTCAGCTCAACCATAGACGTTATTAATAATAAAAATAATGATAATTATTTAAATAAAGCATAATAATAAATTGGCAACAGTCTTTTTTCCTATTATTCAAGGTGTAAACATAACGGTGTTAAAAATTATGAACGTTCAAAATATATAAATTTCAAAAACAGTGTAAAAAGTATCTAATAAAAACAAGCTCCCTTTAGAACATACATGCTATTGTTTTAAGGCAAAATGAGAGAATACTTGTAAAAATATATGGATGAGTACATCTTTTGCGTAAAGAAAAATTATATATTTTTAATCTTTTGAAAAATTTAAATATCCAAGAAGTTCCATATGAAAGTAATTAGCTTCTATGAAGTCCAGAAGGGTACAAAATATGGAAGGGTGATAAAAATAATCCTATAATAGAATAAAGAGTTCGTTGACATGGAAACATGGAAATCATTAAACGAACAAAGTAATATAAATAATGTAAACTAACACTACATAAATTTTAAAAGTCAATTTAGCTCAGTTAGAACACGTAATTTCAATCATAGTAAAAACTGGTTTTTGTTTTATTATGGGATCTTGGGAGTGTCTTTTGGAAAATTATATTAAGATACCTTCAGTAGTTTTAGCATGGCAAGCATGTAAAGAGACAAATACAGAACAAAAAATATTTTTGGTTTCGATTTGATAAGAAACCCTGGCCCTCCCCTATATACATCACTTTTCTAACTGTGTTAAATAAAAGAATAACCCAATTTTATCGCATGTAAGATTTTAATTTAATGTGTACCAGTTAACCATACACGAATGTAGCAACATACTAGTCATAGCAATTAAAAAAACATATTTTGTAGTTTTTATTTGAGTTTACCATAATTATGAAAGCGGTCTCAACATTTTTACTGGCAATACCATGGCACTAAAACGGTTATGAAACATGTGCTCTACCGAAATGCGTAGCGCTGCGGCGCTTTTGCGCCGAATTCTAGCTGACATATGACCTCATTCTGTTCATTTTTTCTCAGTATTTCTTTTTTTTATATAATTTTTATATACTTAACAAACTATATTTGTTTGGTGCGTTTTCAATTTATGTACTTCATGGAAGACTTTAGAATATCTGCTCACATATATGCGTTTAACGACGAAATAATAAATATCACAAGTTGATAAGCTTATGCAAAGACTTACGAAAAACAATTTTAACGATATATAAATGTGTAACGAGTTATTTAAATGTTTTTATTTTTTGTGGCGGTCAATAGAATATTCATAACCGTTTTAGTGCCATGGTTTCTACGGAATCGCGGGTCCATAGCGAATTTATATTTTCGCTACGCCGTTGGTAAAGAAGGTGCACCGATTGCGAAACAATAGGCACAAACGGTGTGTAACGATGCGGAAACCATGCCCATTGGTAGGAACGGTGCACCTTTTTTTGAGCCGATTTCTCAAAAACCATTGGTTGTTGTAAGCTGGGATTAATAGCAATAAATTTTGCACTTGGAATGTAATCAAGTTTTACTAGTATTTTGCAAATTAATGTTTTGAAAGGAAATTCGCTAATTACAATTTTGTAGAATATGTAAAAAATAAGTAATATGTAATCCTTGAATGAATAATAGATAAAATCTAAGTTGCTACATTCAGAGTTTAATTTTTAAATATTTGTTAACAAAATTTACTTTATAAATATAATTACATAAACAACTAAAAAGATGTAAATAACTCTCCCAAAGCAATAAGTAGTAAAATTTCACGCAACATGTAGCAAATTTCAAGTTTCTCCACGACGTAAGTATGCAAGTGTATCATGCTCAGCTATTTCCACAACTTGGTCGTGACATTCCTTTGGCGTTGATTCACCATTTTATATGTAACTGAACCTTGTAAACTTTCTAAATAGACAAAAATTATTCATCAGTTTCACAATGTTGTCTCTTGCTTCCACATAAAGCAAAAAAGTAACACAAAGCAGAAAAAGTAACAAAATACTAATCGATGTTTAATAAAACTAGTCAGAATATCGAAGCATTCGACACCAAACTGTACGAAGAGAAAAAGTTTTTTTTAAATTTTCTTTTTGTTTTCTATGACACTTTGATAACTTATTTCATTTTTGAAAAGCATATGTTATTCCAAGTAAAGTACGCTTTTATTTTTGAATGCAGTTTATTTTTAATATTTATTGTTAACTATGAAAAATCTGAATGAAAATTAACAAAAATATGTCCATCAATGCGTTGAACATAAACACCACCACTTTCTCTTACATTAAATTCTATTAGCATTATTCTGAATAAAAAAAAATTCTTAAAATACTCTTTTATCATGTCTGACTATAGTACTATGATAGGATATTAGACAATACTCGGTGACTAAATTTCTTTCACCATTTTGCATCTACACAAAACAAATTTCAACGAGTAAAATGTCGAGTAATATAAATTTCGTTTTTATGCAAATAGACACATAATTACCATATATGACTGTCCATCGTAAACATAATGAATTATAATGGGCTGATATTATTACTCATCAAGTTTGTATTAAATTGTAATTTAACTGCAAGTTTAAAACTTTTCCAAGTCATGTATTTCTAGAATGCTACATTTTTTCTGTTATAAAAACTGCTTATAGGAAATGTTACCTCACTACAATCACAAGTGTTACAATGTTAAAAACCATAATTACAATAGCCTTTGATATAGTATGACATATCCCAACGTTAAGCAAGGAATTATTCATGTTTGTCGCAAGAAAGCAGAGTTTTCGCGAAATAATAAATTTCGTATAAGCCCGAATGAGCAATGTAACGGTACAAGACTGCTAGTCATTCAACTTGATGGAAAATGGGAATAGATAAATATGCTTGTAATCTCCGACCATATTCTTAGCAAACCCGGAAAGGAAAAGCGAAAGCATTTCATGCTATAAGTTAAAATAAAGCTATTTATAAGTATAATACATAGTTCATCTAGGAAACAAACACATGTTATATCGCAAAATTTGACCTTGCCGTTCCGAATTATTCAAAAGTCGCCCTGCGGCATATTAATTTTCGTATAAAACGTGCACCGATCGACGAAGCTGTATCAGTTAACGACGAAACGTTCAGTTAACAAGATGTTCAGCAAAGTGAGTTCATATTTTTATTAATATTAATTAAATCAATATATTTTGAATATAATTAAATTATTTATTATAGATTTTTTGGCACCATTGTATATTTGGAAAAAAATTAAATGAGGATTTTTATCAAATGTATGACAATGTTTGAATTTATTTTTTAAAAAGGTTTTTCTGAATATTACAAAGTTCTTAACAACACTTTTTTCAGTTGCTCGATTAGTTTGAAAAAATGGATATATTACATTAATTGCAGAATATCTCATTAACATGTTGACTTCAATAATCTTTAAACCCAAAAAGAAAAGGATTTGTAAATATTTGTCAGTTGGCTTATTGCCAGATGAAAATGAATGAAGTAACCTTTTTAAAACACGAAAAATGATATCCAATTTTGCGTGACTAAACTATCTTTAAACCGTTCTACAGATTCTAACCCTTACTGTCTTGGTGGCCGCGGCCCACGCAAGCTACGCTCCAGTGGTAGCACACGCCGGATATGGACACGGATACGGCCACGCTGTCTCCTCCCAGAGTGTCGTCCATCACGGTGGAATCGGTTACGCTGGTCTCGGTCACGGTTACGCAGCTCCTCTCGCCCATGGCTACGCCGCTCCTCTTGCTCATGGTTATGCCGCTCCTCTCGCTCATGGCTATGCCGCTCCTCTCGCTCACGCTTACGCCGCTCCTATCGCCCACGCCGCATCAGTCGTCCACGCCGCTCCCGCGGCTCACGCTTACGCAGCTCCAGTAGCTCTTGCTGCTCATGCTGATTCATACGTAAGTTCACTAATAATTAATGTTACATAAAATTGACAAATACAAAATAAATTTTATTTTAAATTAAAATATTTCCTACCTAATCTGAAGGCCCACCCCAAATACGACTTCGCTTACTCTGTGGCTGACCCGCACTCCGGTGACAGCAAGAGCCAGCACGAATCTCGTGACGGTGATAACGTTCACGGATCTTACTCCCTGGTGCAGCCAGATGGCTCTGTTCGCAAGGTCGACTACTCTGCCGATGCTCACAATGGGTAAATAGATTGATAGTCACAAAATTAAAATACCATGATTGTATTCAAACCTATTTTAATTTTTTCACGTATTAAATAATTAATTATTTTTCCTACAGTTTCAACGCCGTAGTTCACACATCCGCACCCCTCCATCACGCCGCTCCAATCCACCATCATCATTATTGAACGTAAACTACAGATATAAACCCTACCCTAGTTATTTATTTTGTAAAACAGAGCAATGTATTTTACTAAATAAAACATAGTGACATGTCATAAGTTGGTTTCTTTCATATCTATCATTTATATATGCTACTCGTATTGAAAATTAATGTAATGTTCGGATTAACTATTCTGAAAATGATATATGATGGAAACAATATTATTGGTGAATATAATAAGTATCCGAATTAAACTGAGGCTATTAACGCATTTAGTGGGAAGGGCGCATTTCATAGAATTCAGAGGTAGGAACTTTAAAAAATTAATAATAAGGGCTCCATGAAAAAAAAGGTACAAATAAAACATCCCGGAAATAAATTTTTTTTCCTATTTTACTTCATTGAATGTAATTAAAAATATTAGACAAATAAAACGGCAACAGTTACGTTTTTCGTACAAATTGTAACATGTTTACGAGAGCCGTATCGTCAAATTTTTTAAATTAAATAATTATACTGTAAATACGCAATAATATTACTGTAAATACGCAATAATTATACTGTAAATACGCAATAATATTACTGTAAATACGCAATAATTATACTGTAAATACGCAATAATTTTATTGATTGCCGGTAATTATTAATTATTGCTATTTATTAATTGCATATATTTTATTTCTTCTTGATATCTCAAAAAATACACTAAATCTGTGATATTAGGTTTTACATACGAAACGAAGACGTCGATATTTTGTTATGGACGATATTACTTTTTTAAACGCATTATTGTATACTTTCTTACTTTTTTATATGTTTTACTTTTTTAAACGCATTATTGTATACTTTCTTACTTTTTTATATGTTTTACTTTTTTAAACGCATTATTGTGTACTTTCTTACTTTTTTGTATGTCTTACTTTTTTAAACGTGTTATTCTATACTTTCTTACTTTTTTATATATTTCACTTTTTTAAACGTATTATTGTATACTTTCTTACTTTTTTATATATTTTACTTTTTTAAACGCATTATTGTGTACTTTCTTACTTTTTTATATGTTTTACTTTTTTAAACGTATTATTGTATACTATTATAAGTTGGCTGATAGAAAACGTCAGGGTAGCGTTAAATATTACTGAAACCATTGGAAACATCTTTCAGAGCTCTATTTATTAATATGCAGAAAATTACACTTTTAAAAAAGAACCATTGGCTATTTATGATTTAAATGAAATTCGCTGCATGTTTTTTTTGTTACAAGTGTAACATTTCCTTCAAATAAATTGCTACACGTACTTCTTAACCTACGAGAAAAATTTTATTTTATAGTTCAACTCACCATAACAGCATAGTAATTTTATTGCGTACATTTGCCAGGAGAACATCACTTTTGTATAAAATTAACACAAAATATAGACAAACTGACATGGAATACATGTTGTTTTATTACGTATTCACCGTGGGTAGCACATTTAATTTTATGGATAAAATATATCAAATAAATAAACAGCCTCGTTACAATTTATTTAACACTCGCCATTACCCCGCGGATTAGCTTGCGTTTTTTTAACTGAAACTTTTTTAGAATCATTGTGATTTGAAACTCGATGAAACGAAAATGTGTCACGACAAAGAAACAAGTGGAACTTCTTTAGAATTGCTGTGATTTGAAACTTTGTGAAACAAAAATGCGTCACGGTAAAGAAACAAGTAAAGCTTCTTTAGAATCATTGTGATTTGAATTTTAGGTCTCCTCTTTGTGCCATGCTTCGTAGTATTTCCCTCTTGTCTACTAAGCATTGTATGTATGCACCTGTATATTGTCGAGTTAAAGCGAGAGAGCAAGCGTCATTGTGTATCTATATTGAACACTGTATAATACTTGCTCTGGTCCGAGCGTTCTACGTGTGTATGTTAGAATGTGTGTTAATACGTGTGTATGCGCTTACGTATTACAAAGCTTTAGTAAAACGCCCGCGCGGTATATTATTTATGTGTATTTTTATTTGTGTGAGTAAGTAAGTACTTGAATACTGAAGTTTCACTTCTACTGTGTGTGAATTGTACACACACACACACGATTTAATTTTTGTTTTTCTGATACTTAGAAACGGGAATCAATGGTTAAAACTAAGTCAATATTTTGATATTTTATGTAGTCTAATTTTCTAACGTTAGGTATATTAACAGAATAATTAAGTATTTTTTTCAAGACTCTGAATAATGTAACGATAAAAAGATTATTTGTTTGGTAGTCTTTATGCGGTATTGATAAAAAGAAACATAAAAATATGTATAAATTTTTTCGACCTTACGAAGTAAGGTGAAAAAAATGTGCATACTTCGTTTTACGTATAGACCCGTAAACTGTATAATACTGAGAATTTTATCATAATCCATTTAATAATCTTTTCGTGATGACAAAAACATATATTCGAACAGGCAAACGAAGGTTCACAATTTTTTCCTAATGTTTTCCTTATTTATACGCCTTATACGTTCACGGTATCGAATCAAAAAAATCGATACTGTACTCATTAAGTAGTATCGTAAAGAAAAGTATCGTACAAATAAAAGTATGGATACGCCAAGGTATGTGTACTCCTCAATGTTATATTATTCATATTTTATGCAATTTTTCATATTTCAAAATTGTAATTTTTTCATATACGGAAACGGTATTGAATCAAAAGTATCAGTGCAGCACTCATAATAATATGGTAAAAAGTATCATACAAAAAAAGAAGCGATATGCCAAGGTCTCGATATAATCCTGAATATTATATTGTTTTTTTTATAATTTTCTTTTTATGTTTCGAATTCATACATATTTGTTACATAAATTTGAAATGTGCAGAGTAAATTGTAAAAATATACATATAATGTCTTTCAATTTATTAAATAACAAATTATATCCGTATAAATAAAAAAAATTAATAAAATAATGTATAAACCATTACCTGTAAAAGAATAATACAAAAATAAAATTAATCAACGATTTTGTATAAATGAAGATAAAAACCAATGTAAGAAAAATAAAACACAACAAAGATCAGGGAAACGTTTATAGAGGAGACTTAACGAGAGTAAGTTTCTAAACTTCCCATCTGCGCGATTACCAAAAATTATATTTTGTCTAATCGTTTCGCCCCAAGTTAGGCACTGAAACGTATTTTAGCAATAAGTTGGTCGTCTTGCTTCAAATATAATATACGACCAGTGACTCTCTCAAATTACTAACGGAATGTAGTGTCACCAATATGACAATATTTTTAGTATCATATTGCCAACGTGCACTTTGCAATTGTAAAAATAAATTTTTAAAGTATCGACTTAAGGATAGAATTTCAAGAGAGTATCGAGTGTCAAGTACCAGGTATCGAGTGCTAAAATGTCGATATAGAAAAATAGATACTGAAAGGCAGCGACACTTTTCCATAGCTATTTGTGCACATATGTAATATGCATTACGTTAAATAATTCATAATATAACATTCGACGTGCTAAAAATAATAATCGGTAAATTACATTACCGCAGAATAATCGTTTCTTGATTGCAAAATTAGGAAATTTCTTGAGAGTTTGGAAAATCAATATTATTTGGGATCATATCATTTAAATTATCTTATCTTATTTTGGTCATTTTCGTATCTATTTAGTGCAGCCTGTCTTTGTTTTTCAAATATGAAAACCAGAAAAAAGAAGAGTGAATTTTTCTGTATAATTTTTTCTGTTTTATTTTATTTTATTATTTTTTATGGTTCTGTAACTCAAAATAATAAAAAAAACGAAACACGTCTGTCACAGCCGTTTTGCTCAGAAACGATTTAATATAAAAAATTGAAATTTGGCATCACAATAAAGCAAAATTAACCGCACATATCCCAATGGCTAATAACAAAAATAATTACACTAATAGTTCATTTGCGATTGGAAGGGAAATAATACTCGAAAATTGTCTGAATAATGTGATATCGTTTGGAAAGGCTAAGTATTAGGGTATTAAAAGTATTTATTTAATAATTTTAAGTAGAATCTGGTTACATTCTGAAACCTACTCAAAAATATGTCATCATCCCTCCTTATATACATATATATAAATATAATTTACTTAAATAAAATGTTTATAGCACTATAAAATCTATATTAGCGATTATTTATGATAATTAAACTAAAACTTCATTTCGAAACGAGGTACGGAACACACACAAATATTTTTTAAACCTTAATTACAAACTTTTTTATTCTGGTTACATACTAAGTGCCGGATCGTTTATTATATACATTTGAGCCTTTATTTATACATTTATTGAAAAAGTATTACAGGAAAAAATAATGGCTTTTAACAATAATATTTTATGTAAATACCGACATCACATTTCAACAAAATTTTATTATATTTCTTATCATTAATATCACTGTAATTAAGTGATCGAATATTGTGTCGATGATGATGAGTGATCGATTATTAAGTCCAAGAGTGAATTCCAATATTATTTATATCTAGAATAAATGTATTATAGGTCCTTAATAACAAAAATAATTCAAATATCTAAATGAAAGTATTCAACGAAAAATTAAAGTATTCAACACGGTCCGTAAAACCTTTTCTTTTATTAATCAGAAATACACAACACGGGAATAAACTTTATATTCACGATAAATTAATTAATTTCAACGAATAAAATTTAATGCATCCAAGAGGAATATGCATACTGAATAATTAATAACTAATGGTCAAATGCAAGTGAAATCTGCACAGCATTTTTTTTAGCTTTTTAAATTTTTTTTAACATTTCTTTCAAAAAAATATCAACAGTTTCTTTCAACGTTAATTATATTTGAAAGTATGCAAACGATACACATTTTTTCTTTATTTTTTCGTTGTCAAGTAACTAATCAATACATTGGTTAGTTGCATGAATAAATCCATCAACTTCTTCGAGCGAAATTGTATTTTGTAAGTTTAGAAACAATGACCTTTCTGTACGGTATTTATACAGGTGTAATAAAAATATCTATTATTTGTATCAGTGATTCTGAGTATGTAATGAAAAAGTATCTATTATTTATACAAGTGAAAAAGTTAAGAAACTTTACAAAAATTCTCAACCGCTCCTCAATAATTGTTCAAATAGCAATTTCAATGAAAGAAACACTAACATTTTTTAAAGAAATACGCTTTAAACATATAATTTAATGCACAAATCACTCATATGAATGATACATACGTTCTTTGTTGCACCTTTATAACGCTATTTCCTTATCGTAAAATACTGGTTCCTTTAACCGACTGCGAAATAAGGGCTACATAAAAATACTAATATGAGTCAAGTTCAGTTCATATAGATTGTAGATTTAAGCTAAAAGTGTTTCCTTTGTAATTTATTATCATTAGGTTGGTCAACTAATACTAATTTCCATCTGTAGCTGCATACGTATTAAGTGAATAGCGACATTGCTAAATGACTAAGTATGTCCGTATCCTTACAATCAGCTAAGTAAAAGGCATTATATGCACATAAGGTACAATACCTAATATTACGCGCATATAGAACATAATGAAAGTGCGAGATATTATTTCGCTAAGGTCATCGATTACTTTAGATCAATTGCTGGAAATTTAATAATCTATAATTTGTATTTTATATTCTGTAACAATATTCCATAAATACAAACGCATATATCTGGCAGAATATGCATTAAAGGTAATACCTGTAAAATATTTTAAAAAGTGTAATTGATTTAGGGTAAAAAAATATAATAGAAGCCAAGGATTCTATTTTTAGAATTGTGTTATGTCTGTCTGTATGTTAATTTGTTCGTCAATCACGCGATATCTACTGAACTGATTTTAATGGAATTTGGTATGGTAATAATAATAACTTTTCTTATTCTGAATGTCATGCGAACAAAATCGTATGCACAGTTAGTAATTATATAACATTGTATTACATTTGACAACGCAAAGATTCAATAAATTAATTTTAAATTTAACAAATCAATGAAAGTTTAGATAAATGACCTCGGAATCATGTTTTGCTTCCAAATAGTCGTTATTTTTTAATATCTACTTACAATTAAATGAAACTACATGATGTATTATTTCAACTTTATTTAATTTCTTTACCACGACTTAGGTTTCGTTGTATTACAATATATTTAGGTGGGCTCTTAGGAAAGATATATTGCTCTTGGGTATAAACTATTACCATATCAAATTGTATCAATGTCCGTCCATTAGATTTTGCGTAATTAACGAAAAAATTAAAATATAAAAATTCTAAAAACGGTATTTCTAGCTTTTATTATCATTCTTTACGCTAAATCAATCACCCTTTTTAAATATTTTCCTTGCAAGGAATTCACTTTGTTACAATTTCATATATATATATATATATATATATATAGGTATATACATATATATATATATATATATATATATAAATATATATATTTATTCTCTATCCACACTTCAAAACAAGTTCGTTTATATAATTATACAAATAAATAAATGGCATTGATTAAAAATGATTACGTACAAATGTTTACCCCTTCACATTTGTTCAAATTATTATAGATCTATCGAATACAGAGCAATTTTCTATGATACAACCAAAAAATTAAGTTCAAAATAATGTGTAATAGATCACCCGTAAAATAGCAATTTTCAAACCAGAAAAAAATGTAAAAAAGTTAAAAGGGCAATAAGTTAAAAAAAACACAAATACACACACATATATGTATAAACAGATAAGTTATATATATATATATATATATATATATGTATATATATATATATATATATATATATATATATATATATATAATGAGAAAATTGTTTACACAATTTTCAAGAACACATTCACTTTCATTTCATTTTTGAAACGTTTTCCATATTTAGCTCTCAAAACTTCTAAAATATAATAAAAAATTTAAATTTTCCGTAATTATTAATTACATAAAATAAAACTTTCATTACTTTAGTTATTGAAAGTTTATTTTTATGTAATTATGGCCTAAGATTACAAAGTTACAACCAATACAAACTATTCGAATTTTATTTCTAGCGTTGATATATTAAAATACAATATTAAAACTTCCATAATTTTCTTTATTTAAAGAAATATTAAAATTTTAAATTTAAATAACATATCAAGGCTTTAATTAAATACACAAAACACAGACAAAAGAAATTAGGTATTGTTCCTCGGTGGGAGAATTTCCAAGTACCTACGTACCTTAAAGATAGTCACCGAATGTTGTTACACCCAACGATTTTACGAGTTCTCATATGGACGAGATTTTAATAAATATTATTAAAATATGAAATTCATATTAACAATTTACATAAATGGACAAATGCCATAAAAACAATAAGCTCGTACACAAATTTATAATCAACTATAAGCAAAATCAAATTGATAAAATTAATAATAGTTAACCCAATGACAAGAATGAAATAATTTAATCATTAAACTGACAGTCAGTCGAAATCACGCGTGAATGTAAGAAATGATGTAGGAAATAATATAGTATAGGAAGCCGACCTTGCGCCTTTGTATCGACAAGCACAATCATTGCCCTCTGGCGTCACCACATCTGGTATATAACGCGTGCCGGTCAAAATAATTGTATCAGTTAACGCCGACTAGTTAAACTAAGTACAATGTTCAGCAAAGTGAGTTAAATTTCTTATATTAAATATTAGTTAAAAAAAGTTAATAAAAAATAAAATAACGCACAATTCTGTGTTAAACAAAATTTAAACGCGTAACATTTTTATTATAACGTGCTAAATAAAAATATTAATCAAAATAAGACTGTAATAACCGTTTCCTTTTAATAATGGCCTTCCAGATCCTAGCTATCGCTGCCCTGGCGGCTGCAGCCCACGCAGGTTACGCACCCATCGTAGCGCATGCCGGATACGGACACGGACACGGCGCTGCCGTCTCATCGCAGAGTGTTGTGCACCACGGTGGCTATGGTGGCATCGCTCACGGACTCGCTGCTCCCCTCGCCCATGGCTACGCCGCTGCTCCCCTCGCCCACGGCTACGCCGCCGCTCCCCTCGCTCACGCTTACGCCGCTCCCATCGCACACGCCGCTTCCGTGGTTCATGCCGCTCCAATTGCCCACGCCTACGCCGCTCCCGTCGTGCACGCCGCCCCAGCAGTCCACGCCTATGCTGCCCCAGTAGCCGTCGATACTTATGTAAGTCAATAATATTTAATAACAATTGACTTGTAATTCCGATTATCGATTAATGCATAAAATAAAATGAAATTATGTCATTTAATCACCAGGCTCACCCCAAATACGACTATGCCTACTCCGTGGCTGACCCACATACCGGTGACAGCAAGAGCCAGCACGAATCCCGCGATGGAGATGTCGTCCACGGCTCCTACTCCCTGGTGCAGCCCGATGGCTCCGTTCGCAAGGTCGACTACTCCGCCGATGACCACAGCGGGTATGTAGACAAAGCAACTTTCCTTATAAATAAAACTTCCCCTAAAACGCATTACCGACAACTCCCTGCTAACAAAGTGGACATTTTAAATCTATGATGTATTATATTATAATAAGTTCATTATAGTACAGGTATAATACATTATAATACATACATTATAATACAAGTATAATAACCTTTATTTAATTCATTTTTTTTTGTCTACAGATTCAACGCCGTAGTGCACACATCCGCCCCCCTCCATCACGTCGCTCCCGCCCACCACCATTACTAAATATCAATAATAAGGAAAAAACCAGCCTTAGTTTGTATTTATAGTATGAAAAGGATAAATATGTGTGTATGTAAATAAAATATAATGCAATATTAGTTACTTCTTGTTTCTATCTTCCCCGAAACTATATCTTTTTCGTAATAACCTTCCAGATCAATTCATGCGAAAATATAAATCATAATTTAGAAATAATGTATTTTACTCGCGCATAAACAACGGAAGCAATATTTGTTTATATTTATTTTATTTATCAATTCAATAAAAAAATATTACAATTAAATGAAACTACGTGATGTAGTATTATTTCTGCTTTCTTTAATGTCTTTACCACGACCTAGGTTTCGTTGTATTACAACATCTTCAGGTGGGATATTAGCAAAGATTGAAATATAGAATCTTTGCTAATATCCCACCATATGAAGATGTTGTAATACAATGAAACCTAGGTCGTGGTAAAGAAATTAAAGAAAGTAGAAATAATAGTACATCACGTAGTTTCATTTAATTGTGAATAATTAATTTCTACAAAATTAACGCCAAATATATTCAATATTAAAAAATATATTACTTTGAAAGTGACAATTACACTGGATTACCGAATATAAAAATCATCTTTAATATGATTTTACTAATAAAATATGGGTATAATTTAGAAAAAAAAATTGGAATTCATACCGCAAAATATTATTTTAAGAACACCTTGGTTACTTTAAAGAAATATCTCATACAAAACGTAATATATAAAAATAGGAAACATTCATTTAAGAATGAAATAACGTTGTATGTACCCAAATTAGATCGCTATATGATTTTTTTTCCATTTAAACATTAATGTTTTTAAGTTTGATACAATTTTAAATTTTCCATATAAAATTATAGCCCCAACTAAATTAAGGTCACATTTAGTGAAATTAGACGAAAAAACTTTTCTTTCGATTAATCTCACGTAAGATACAGAGATCTAAAACAAATAATGGTAAATAAATCATGCAATAAATGTTTCCCCTTTTCATTATTACCGTATATATATATATATATATATATATATATATATATATATATATATATATATATATATATATATATATATATATATATATATATATATATATATATATATATATATATATATATATATATATATATATATATATATATATATATATATATATATATATATATATATTTAATATGTGTTAAACGCAAGTTTCGTACATGTGGGATTCATTTTCTATTCATTATATTTAAAATGTGCTCCCAAAAACATTCCTCTTGACGTTATTTACTCTATAATGTAAGTTTCTAAGTTTCATAAAAAATGCAATTTAAAACAATTAATAATAACAATGAATATAACTGTGGTAGGTTTTTTGTTCTAAACAAGTTTACAGATATTCAAACAAACATGCGATCCCCCATACTCATAGTCGCTATCACAGGTCTTGCCTAATTTCGTTCACATCAATACCCAACGTATTCATTTACGATAAACTAATATTTTCTAACTGTTTTCGAGTTCTAAAATCCTCATTTTATTTCAATTTTACCAGTATTGAAACGCATAAAAACAGCTAATGCAGTATCTAATGCTAGATAATTATGTAGCAAAGCACTATCTTCAAGAATTTTTAATTCGTTAATAATATAGATTTTAAAATTAACACCAAAATCGAAAGGCGTGAAGGAAATGACTATAATCCGATTTACAAAAGAGTAATGAACCTGTGTGGTATTCGATACAAGCAAGCTTGTGTGATGTATTAAATATCAGTATACCCGGATGGTATGATATGTCCCCCAACCGCATTGAGTACCCGATTTAGGTATCTGTATCAAGTATCTATATACGTTCATATTTGACATTGATACCTTAATGGGATACCCAATGCTACTTGAGGTCGTTTATATCATGGTATTTTAATGACTAAAATATAAGTAAAAGAATAACATGTAAATTTTTTATTTAAATATGAATATGTCGCCAAATTTATTTTTTATTTAATATTGCTATAAAAAACTAAACAAATTTGTAAGTACAAATACTACCGATGTTAATCTCTATTGGTAATAAAATTGTTTTAAACTAAAAGTATGACATGACGTTTTTCAATGAAAAATTTATTTTACGAAAATTTCGATCAGTAAATATAAGCAATCCGAACAGTAAATATAAATAAGCAAGATGAGTAATGAAGGAGTCGCCACCTTGTAAAAGTTTTAAAATCAAACTTAAAAAATATACATCTTTTAAAATCAATTAAATATTTAAATACTTTATTGATGATAATTTCCTTGAAGGAGTTTTGGTAAATATATATGATGTATCTGTTCAACACCTTTTAAAAAACAAAGTCTATATTGTTGATATTCAAGTATGATTATGAGCTGAATTAAATAATGAATTTAGTAATGATTTTCTCTCGTTTAATTTTTAGCAGTTGCAGAACTTTCCAATAATGTTATGTTTCAAGTAAGTTGAGATATATATAAATAAAAGATTTCAAAAACTTAGAAATATACATTAAACAAAAATTCGAAGATATAACCTGCTCTTAATACGTACCTAAAAGGATATCTATTTATATTAAATAAAGCCTATATTTCTCAAGAATCAAATAGGTAACAAAAATTTTCACGCACACAAATAAATAAAATTTTCCTCTCTTCAATATTAATTTATATATTTTTTTACTAAATATCTATCAAATGTAGGTTTAGTAAATCTAGTACTTCATTTTTCCGTTGCCATATAATTAAAATAACACTCGACATTTTTTTTTAAATAATATGGATTTCTAAGCTTCGTGATAAAAACGCTTTTGGAAACAGAAGGTTATAATATTATCCCAAATTATTTATTGCAAAGATCAAACATCGCAAAACGAACACACGAACTTGCATATTCAAACATGCATTCAGTCCTACATATGCATGCTCCTTAACGTAGGTCTTGCCTAATTCAAACTACCAAAATAGAAATTAATTTAAACACAAAAACTTCATCAACTACACAAGCAGATATTTCGATCGCTTCATAAGTACAAGCAAAGAAACATTTACATTGTCCAATGTTGCAATCAAAAACGGAGTCGATACTTATTCATGAAACAAAACTTATGGACTGACCTTTATTCGATTTTAACCTGACAACAAAGATAAAAAGGAAAGTGAAAGAAATTCAAGTGACGGATTAAATATATTCAAACAAAGCCACACAATAGATGCAAGTGGACACGATCTCGCCGAGTCCGCCTGGAGCCGACCTTGCATCGCCGATGGTATTGACCAAGGCGGACATTCGCCGCCCCCCAGCGAACCATTTCTAGTATAAAACGAGTGCTGGTCGAAGAAATTGTATCAGTTGACTACAACGCTTTAAACCAAACAATATGTTTAGCAAAGTGAGTCCAGTATGTTATAATTCATATTTATTCTAAACTAAATTAATACTTTAAATAATATTTTTGTCATTTTAACATTACGTCGACTGATAAAATGGGTGAATAAAATATAAGCGAATTAACAATTATGAGAAATGTCTTATAAGTGAACGTTTTTCTCCATAATTTTTGACATAAGTTTGATAGCTACAATTTACTGAATGTGTATTGACAATTTCAGATCTTAACTATCACCGCATTAGTGGCTGCGGCCCAAGCAGGTTATGCACCTATCGTAGCCCATGCAGGATACGGACACGGACATGGTGCCGCCGTCTCTTCCCAAAGTATCGTCCGTCATGATGGTCATGGCTATGCTGCACCCCTCGCTCACGGCTATGCCGCTCCCATCGCCCACGCATATGCTGCCCCCGTTGTCCATGCTGCCCCCTTTGTCCACGCCGCTCCAGTAGCCCATGCTATTGCCGCTCCAGTTGTACATGCTATTGCTGCTCCAGTGGCCCATGTTGAGGAATACGTAAGTCTCATCTTTTATGTAAAATAAATCAATTTTCAACTAAAATAAAACTCGACATTATACTAACGAATCTTACTAAATATCCAGAGCTACCCTAAATACGACTTCGCTTACTCTGTGGCTGACCCGCATACTGGTGACAGCAAGAGCCAGCACGAATCCCGTGACGGAGATGCCGTCCATGGCTCCTATTCCCTTGTCCAGCCTGATGGTTCCGTACGCAAAGTTGATTACTCAGCCGATGACCATAGCGGGTATGTGAAAACCATAATTGTTTAAGACAATACTCAAATTTCTTTTGAATACTCGTGCTTTAATAATTAAATGACATACGTACATACATATATTAACAGTAAGTGGATTTATGAATTTTTTACTCTTTTCAAACAGTTTCAATGCTGTGGTGCACACATCCGCCCCTCTTCACCACGTCGCTCCTGCCCATCACCATTACTGAAGATGAATTAGAATGAATAAGCCAGCCATAGTTATTAATTTATTATGTACAAATATTATTACGCAAATATGTGATTAAAACACAGCATGAAAATTGAAATGTTATTTTTATTTCCTTTGTACAACCATTAAGATAATAATCAAATAATTAATTATTAAGTTCAGCTTGGTTTACTGGAGTTTAATTTTACTTCTGGCGTATAGGTAATTTAATAAAATTTTTAATTATACGCATTAGAATTCCAAATTCTTTTTATAAATGAAATAAGTAATCACACAATAATAATATTATATTGTTATTGTGAGAATATACCGATTTAAATGGTACCTTATTTATTAAATTAAATGAACGGGATGGGGAAATCAATTAAGCCGTTTGGTTGTTATAAGAAAATGGAAAACATAATTACACATATATACCCTAAACACATAACCCTCCTTTTGGCGCAGTTGTGTAATTGAAAAGAATACTAAATTCAATTTTTTGAACCATCAGGATACAATGCAAAATTATAGCAGTTTTAAATTGATCTTTGCAAAGATGTAAGCCTCAAAGAGTGTAATCTCGATGAAAATTACTGTAGTGTAGGAAGGAGACTGTATATACATCCAGCCAGATAGCACTCATTTATTCGCCGACAAAATCGAGATTAAATAATCACACATCACAACCCATTGATTTTCTGCCAGTTTATACTTACAATCGAACCTGTTTGAATCATATATTTTTTTCCTTGCATATACCTCTACCGAGTAATAATAGAATTAGGTGATCTCGCTGCATTCTTCCATCATGTTTAGTAAAACATCGTGCGTGGTTGCAAATAGACTGACGTTTATTTTGCAACTTCACAAGTTGGCTCATAGTTTCTAGTAGATGGCGCTTGCCATTTGTATTTTGATACATTAACACATCTTCAAAATAAACACAAGCATACAATTGTCACAAAGACATTTAACAAATTAATACACGTTGACTATATTTGTATTCCCTAACTCATTTAAATATTTCAAATTTTTACATGGACTCAATCATTTAGTCAAAATATCTGCATGTATAATTGCTATATCGATATCCATAGATATTCAATTTCTATTAAAACTTGATTTACAGCTAACCTGACAATTATATTTAATATCAATGCACTTACTGTTTTTAATGAAATAAACAATTTTTACCTAGTTTCTAAAGACTTTCGTTATCATAATAACATAATACAGGAGAAAATTGTTTAACATTTTAATTCACAAAAAATATTTTGTTAAATAACTTTATAGCTTCTTTACCAGCCTAACATATAGCTATGTATTCAGCTTCAATACTTGATAAGGCAATAGTTTACTGCCTTTTACATTAATGTATTACTATAACCTCCTAGCATTTTAAAGATATATCCGAGATAATCAAAATTATCTTTTAAATATTTCAAAAGGATTTGTACGCTAATGTAAAACACCAGATTGCATCACAACACTAGTAATTTCATTAAAACCAAATTATTTTCCATTATCAGAACTTATAACTTTGATACCGACATTCATCTATTTCACAACCGTCAACTTAAACTCTTCAAAATGTGTATATATTTCACTTTAATTTTTTTCGTCTACAAAAAGCAAGAAGTATCTGGATAGTTCGGAAGACTACACTTTCGTTAGGCCGCAAACATTTGCATGCATTCCCTAGAACTATCACTATCACTTCTATTTCTGCTGTACGGAAAGCGTATTCTTGTATGTTTACATTCGCAGCACACTTCATAGTTGAATTTACTGGAATCACAATCTTTGCACAAAATACCTTCTACACCAACATATTTCATTACATTTAAATTTCTACTGTTTACATGGCCTAGCCGTCTGTGTCATACCATAGCGGAAGTCGTTCTTGCTGAAGCTGTTGACATATATACTGACTTTATATTTAATCCGTATACTCCGTTCATCAACTTGGCTATGCCAATTAATTTATTCTGTTAATTTCTATAATAAAATTTGTCTAATAAAAATCTTCCTGCAAATTAACTTTGTTACCATTTTCTATTAGCTAACAACCAGGAAACAAGTTTTGTAATTAGGTTAGAAATGTACAAAATATTTTTAACAGTAATATCATATTCCGAATCATTCACAACCGTAATAATCTGGATATCGGATAACGTTAATTTTGTAACTTACACAAGTTAGTTGCCAGTAGTTGGTGCTACTGTAATGAAACAAATATTAACAATATAACAATACAATGAGTTACAATTTCCAGTCTTATGAGAACCAATGTGAGTATTAAATTGACGTTCAGGCTCTTCTGAAACGAAATCATTAGATTTGCGATCAGAAAAACCTGAACAATTAATAAACCTACATGTTAGTCGACATAAGCCTACTTTTTGAGGAAAACGTAAAAAAAATTTATGTTGTTTATGTTAATATTGTTCAACAAGTATACGATGCAATTAAGAGTTTGGAACTGATATAATCCCATTAAAAAGTTATCCAAATAATACTGGAAGAAACTTCTTAATAAGGAAAATTTGCAGTGATGACTTAATGTCTAAGGGTAGTTACATATTTTTGGATCGTTGATTTATTACGCCTCTCATGTCTCTGAGTGGCATTTAAAATAACTAGTTGATACTGGGGTACGCCATTGAAATTATGCAATAAATACTACACCATTAGCCTGATATGTGCTTTTACACACATTATTGTCCGAACTTGAAATAAGTACCGTTTTAAATGTAATAAAACACTAAATTTTAGTTAATTGCATTGTAGACTCAATAAGGAAGTGATATCTCAAGTAATGCAATACCTTTAGATAAATTAGTTACGGTTATCCTCACTTGACCATTTCATTCCACGAAACGCCATTTTTTGCCTCGATATAGTTCCACCAATCTCAAATGATATACCAATCGGAGATTTACCTCAGTAGTTTATTATACACTAAAAAACAATAGATTCTACTTTCGAGCGTTACAAAATAATTCCTATTTATATTTCCTACCTGCTAAATGACATTTATATAAAATGTCCGAAACAAAAACAAAAAATGCTGAAAATTAGCAACCGTTCTAAAACGGTCAATCTATTTCCATAATCACATGCGTACTTTATAGATTACTAGATTCAATCAAACTCCTCGGACATGTCGATCGCTATGACCTAGTTTTTCCTTGTTTCCATTGCCTTCTCTCTCAACTATGGATCGACTCAGAAGCTGATTATTACCACCACTATATTACAGAGTCGATGATACCATTCACCACCTTTTGCATTAGAATTAATTGAAGTTAATCTTTCGTTAAATTTGTGCAAAGTAAAACATTCTTAAATTATTTGGGTCGCTTTAAATTTAATTAAATCTCTCCCATAAGAGTGTCTCTATAGTGACTGTGAATTGAAGTGCTAGAATCGTTGAAGTTGAAATCTGCAGCTTAGATAAAAATATCTATTATACATTTGCATTGAATCTATGCACATTTACAACAATAATTGCACATGATACCTTTTTGAGCTTGTGAAGCCGATAGTTCACCAGCATCATTCTGCAAAGCAGTTATGTTCCTTATTTCTATTATCCTCCATGTGCTAAACCTAGGCACACTAAGTAATTATACTTAGTGTGTGTCGGCACACGCGTAAAATCAATATTTTTTTTAGATCTAAAAATACTAAGTCTAATTTAAACAACACTGTAGATATATTATTTTAAGAGTATTTTAAATACTCCTAAAAAGATATCTACAGAAACGTAAATGTAAAATTAAAGGTATCGAGTAGTTTTTTTATGTTTATACTGTTACTACTGTCGAATTAGCGAGAAAAGGGGTACAGGAGGGGTATTGTTTGACGCGTAACAATTGCAGATTGGTCGGTAGTAGAGCTGAGTCGAAAAACGATTAACAGTTAACGCTCAACGTTAAAGTGCGTCAACGATCAACGCTGTTGACGAAAAAATGTGCTAACAGTTGATCAACATTTGCTGTTAATAAACGATCGAAGTCGATATTTGTTTATATTAACGCACTATTTCATTAGCGCGTTGACGTTGATCAACGTTAAGTGCTAATTGCTAACTGCTTAATATTGACAGTCGTCAATTGGATATATCGAATCAACGGTTTATGGATTACCAGGCTAGCGGCCAGTTTTCCGCCGGCGGTTATTGCATAACGAAGGTTTAAAGATTTGTCCGATAGTTTATTAACTTCCAAGTTTTCCATATAATTTTTAAAATTAATAAAAAATTAATTATGTCCAACCTTTTAATACAAATATTTTTTATTTTATTCTAGTTATTTTTTATAAATTTAAATACGAGACTTTTCATATCAAATCACATTTTTAAATTTTTAGAGTTAGAGTTAGAAAGACACTAACATTTAGTGTTAATAATCAACATTAATTTACTGGATATTTTTTTGTGTTTGTATGTGTCTGGGTCAAGAAACTTTGTAAATTTATTCAAAATATCTGAATAAATTTACAAAGTTTCTTGACAACAAAGTTGTAAATGATCGTAGGAGTTATTTTACGTCAGATAACGAAATTTTTTGGAGAAATAATGGATATATAATATTAGTTTTCAAGGCAATAAATTTACTAATTATTCTTATGTTACAATAATGTGAAGTTCTAAACATTATGTTTACAATACACAACTAATTTTGCTTAAAACATTTTAATTTTATTTATAAGATATTTAATAAGAGAATTTGATTTATAGGAGAAACATTTAAAATGAATCGAACGAGTTCAGTACAATCCACACAGCGTTGTTTTCTATATTTATTATTTACGTATTGAATGACTCAAGCTTCATACAATTATCAGTTTTAATTTATTGTGTTAATATAAACATTTGAGGGATGCTGAAGTCCATATAGAAATTTGTACACAAAGCGCCGTTGCATTAACTGTGAATATTAACAGTTTTGGTCAACAGTTACTTGTCGTCAACGTTAACAGGTGTTAACGTTTATCATATTTAGCGTAAACGCCCTCCTCTAGTCAGTAGCCATGAGTGATTAAATAGGAGCCCACCGTGCGTTTGCAATCGAGCTACACTTTTTTCGCTCGTACTTCGCAATATGAAGATTGACTTGCTGAAGTGTGTTGAAAGAAGTGTATGTCATTTTGGGGTACATCATTTTAAAAAAATGAAATCGGCATATCCCTGCTGTAATTTAAAAATATAACAAATGTAAAAAACTGTTTTTTTTTCTTTAAACATAAATTTAAATATGAAAAATTCTTGCTGGACATCCTTTATCTGCCCGTTAACGTATTTATAAGTCTGTCAGAAATAATAAATCTAATTGACAAATGATTCACGAGATTAAATCATTTCACTCTCCTGTCCCAAAGACCTGGTAGTCTATGTCAAGATTATGGACCCACTGACATGGTATTCAGATCTTATAAAATTAGATTTACAGGCACTGACAGTTAACTTTACCAAATCTCTCTAACCTGTTTCTTGACCAAAATAAGTCCAATTCCTTTTAAGCAGTCGATGTAACTTGATGTACACAAGTTATATAAAATACATCAACGGTCGTTATTAGTGTAAACTAATAACGTTTCCCATTAATAAACATTTTCCATCAATTCCACTCGTAAAGTAGATTTCAGATAAAAAGAAACCTAGGATGTTATTATTCCATAATAAACATCATCATTTAAAACTGCCCCTAATTAGAAAAATATCATACTTTCAATTATACGAACGAGATATAAATTTATATGTGTGATAAAATTGTAAAAATTGGTATAAAAAATGTTAGTGACAAAATAATAAACTAAGAGTCATAATATAATACAAGAAACAGTCATTGGCGCTTAACTTTAACCGTAAGTACTTCGAAGTCGTTAAATGTAACAAACAAGTTTGATACTCACTTTTGTAATAATTTAATTATTGAGGTTTGTATACAATGTACCCACGATGCAAATTAAAATACCTTTTAAGTTACCGCATTCATATTGCATCATTGCATTGGAAATGTAATACAATTGTCGATTTGCCGAAATAGGCGAAAACAAGAAACAACCTCATAAAAAAATGTTTTATAAATGACATTTTCAATTATCGTAAACTGATTAATCCATCTTATAAAATAATGATAATTAATTTTATATATAAACAAATATGGTTATACATGCAACCACTGAAGTATGTTGCAAGCACTTAAGTCCTTTTTATTTAAATATTATGAAAATAAGCTATAAAATTACGAGATGTGTGTTTACGACTTCGATTCTGATTAAAATAAAAAATTTAAGTTAAGGCTAACTTGAAACAAAAAACTATTTTGTTTCTTCCGATGGTTACGTAAACATTAACAAAAGTAATTAAAAAAAGCAGATAAGCTATTTTAATCTTATAAATCCCAATGAATTAAATATTATACGGAATACAAATAATTATACATCTTGAAATGAAATTGACTCTATCGTTTTGTACGATAAAACAGAGGAAAATTTATGACCATAAATAAATTACTTATTTATCAGTCAAAGCCATGAATTTGATGAAATTTTTTTCAGCGAATATCATACGGTACTACTTTCAACAGACGTAGATATATTAAATGAATCAAAGCAATTAAAAAAAGTAACAAAATAAAATTTTAAAAATGTACCATCTCCTCTCCAATGAAGGCTCTTGAAACTGTATATAATTTATGGCAATTAAGGTTATGATATACTCATCGTTGAAGTGTAATAAAATAAAAACTTGTAACGCATTGATTTGGTTATAATCTTATTTTCATGAAAAACAAACCGTAATCTATAATTCTTTAAATTATTTAATCAACAACAATTGTCAAATTTAATTAATTCAGCTAAATTTAAAATCATTACAACTAGACTTTATTCGTTGTTAAATTTATTAATAAATTTAACAGTGCTTACGTTTTTATAATATATGCAGTTTGAAAAAATAACACGAGAATTAATTAAGAAATATAATTCTTTATTTATTCAAGTACAAATACTATTAACATGAAGTGACAGTTCATAACTGACGTTTAGTCATGCATATAAGCGGGCGGAAAGAAGTCGTTTCGATAGATCAAGTAAATTATTTAATGCACTCGTTATGACAATCTACTTAAATATGTTTTAAAACTTTGTGCACGCTCATGTGTATACTTGCCACAGAGTCTTTATACGTTAAATGGTAAGAATGACTTACTTATCTCATATTTCAACCGGTTGTTACAAAATGTGTTAATAATTTTGTGCATGTTGCATTTCTATAAAAATATAATATATAATAAGAACGGTTTGTTTGTTGTTTATAAACCAAACGATAATAAATCAAATGTTACCTCCGAAAGTTATAGAAGATTATATTTTATATTTCGATTGAATTAGTTACTTCAGGGTATATCACTTTTATAAAAGAAAACAGCTTAATCGAATTAAACAATAACTTAAAAAAGGTAAAAAAATCTTCAACCCAAAAAAAAGTAGATAATTCAATAAAAACTACTCGAGTTTTGAAGGTATTTCTAAAATGAAGAGGAACTTTTAGAACACTTAGTCCGGAAGCGTAAGTCAGTTTGATTATTTTATTTTCTGCTCAACAAACAAAAAAAAACCGCCAATACCAAGCTGGCTCACGCAGCGAGTGCTTCTTACCTTGTTTGAAGTGAAATAACTTTATTCGTATTTTTAGCGCGATAAAAATTACATAATAGTTAATTTTATTTCTTAACATAGTAGGATATATATATATATATATATATATATATATATATATATATATATATATATATATATATATATATATATACATATGTACGTACATACACACACACACACACACACACACACACATATATATATATATATATATATATATGTATCTATTGTGAACATCCCAAAAACTATAACATCTTGAAACATAGTTATAATTCTCCTTCAACTTCTACGTAGGCAGGTTTAGTGGTTTCAGAAATAAAAAATGATTAAATATTTTTTGCGTATTTTTCATTATAACTCTGAAGACATACTACCCTAATTTATATCTACACTTCTCAAATGATACCTCACAGAACACGTGGAATTTAAATTTTTTTTTTAATAATTAATTTGCCCCCATAAAATTCTTATATAAATATGTTTCAATGTTATTTTTTACCATAAGCTAACACAGCAAAATGTCTTGGATTGCCAAGCTTCGATGGAAAAAACATATTTTAAAAAAACGTTATGAACTCAACGTCAAGCTCACAAAAAGTATTGGTTGCTTGGACGTAACTCTGAGCTATCAACATAGAATAAGCTTATATTATATTACTGACAATGCCCGTGACTTCGTTCGCGTGGAATTCGGAGTAAGAAAAGTTATTAAGAATTGTTTGTGACTTTTTTTCTCTCAGAACTCGGTGAGCGTAAAGTTTACTAAATAATATTATAATAGATTGGGTTGGCAGCCAAATCGGTTTCGCCGGTTCTGATATCAGCATGCATAACTAACCTAAACTAAATATTAACGTAACTTATTTATTTGTGAACCAATCCAATTGACATTAAGCTAAAATATTAGCTCAAGTTAATCCAAATACATCACAGAAAACAGCATCCAAATCAGTTCAGACGGTGCTGAGATTAGCGTGCAACATAAAGGTGCACAGGCAAGCCGACAAACATACATATGGGCAAAACTTCTAAAATCAGTTATTTTATGCTTAGTAGCGTATTTTTAGTAGGTAGTACTTAGTTTTACTTAAATATATTCCTTGTATAGACTCAATAAACAAGCTCTACGTCCAGTTTTGAATTATGGAATACAGCTATGTGGCTGCGTCAGTAAATCTAATATCCAAGATATACAAATATTTCGAAACAAAATGCTTATATATGTTGTTAACACGCCTTGGTACATTCGTATCTGTAAATTCCATCGTGATCTTGAGATTGCAATGGTACAGGATAATATAAGTAGATTTGGTAGTTCTCACCAAAAGGAACTTTAATATCACATAAATTTTTAAAAATAATGTTGCCATGTCTAGTAAAAAGTCAATGTGAAAAACACGTACGCACAAGCACGCACGTACACGCATGCACGCACACGCACATGCGCATATTACACACACACATACACCTATATGTGTGTGTATTTGTTTGTATTCTGGATCAGTAAATAATAGTTTTATATATATATATATATATATATATATAGATGTATATATACATATACATACATATATATATATATATATATATATATATATATATATATATACTAGCGTGACCCGTGCGAAGTCTTCGCATTATTTATTCCATTATGAAGCTCAGATGACAGATCAAACAAATATTTTACTAAAATTGACATATAGAGGCGCAAGTATCAAAAGCATTGAGCTAAAGCGCCACTTTATTTATACGTGAGTGGATTTGAAATTAAACAAAAATTTAACCGACCGTCAATCATATTGACGTTGAGCCTTTAGATGGCAGCATTTCTGTTTTGTGTATATAATTTTAATAATTAATTAATTTGCAAAAACAATAGCAATAATAAATTTTTTAGTTGTGGATGCCGGTAGAGCAAGCAATTATCTATAAAATGATATATAATTTATGTGGATTATTTGTGAGGTTTTTTCTAAAAAGGTAGTGTAACATCTTAACCTTAGCGTATTAATATATATGATGATGATGATATATATATATATATATATATATATATATATATATATATATGTATGTGTATATTAAAATTAGACTTCAATAAATTCGAAATAATTGCGTATATTAAATATAAATATATTATAATATATAAATATATATAAATGTAAATATGAAATATATTATAATAGCCAATAACAACAATTTGTGACTTATGTGATTTAAACGAAGGTGTCTTTGACGAAATCGGAGTCTATTTACGCTTTTCTTTTTAATTAACATAAAATGCTTGTGCTGCTCTGCTTTATCGAAATTATTATTTTATTAATATATTATTGGACTAACACACCCTCATCTTTATAATACTCTTACCCCCTAAATTTTACAATATTTTATTGAACGCCATACGACATAATTTTTAATCAATGCTAATCTAAATTTTTACTTAATATTTTTCTTTAATTCCATATTTCAAGAATATGAAAAAGAAGAGAAAAAACAAATGGATACTGGCGACAAACATATTAAAAATTGAATTAGTTTCTTAGTCACTGGTGTGCAGCAAAATTCCTAGAAAGCGTCCTTAAACTAAAAGAAATATTTTGTGTTTAAATTAAACTGCCACTGGATGTCTTTAACTGATTGACTGATTTCGAGCCCCCAAAAGAAAATGAATTTGTTCGCTTCACCCTTTTAAATTACTTAAAAATAACAATACCCGGTGAACAAAAAACTCCAGTGCGAAGTTTCTATACATAAACTAAATAAATCAAGAGTAAACAATTTTAAAAATCCGTTTCATTATGAAAATTCTTATAGTTTATCTATGTCAAATAACTTTTTTCTTATATTTTGTCTTGCACAACGCCTACTTTTTACTAAAAGAAATGTGTTTTTCTTACAATTCTTTTTCATCCAAACATACTTTTTATCTTATTTATACAAACATGTGGAAAGGAATGCAAAACAACGTAACGCACACGATCTACGATATCACGTAGTCCCACCGGACCGACCTTGCTCCGCCGAAGGTATTGACCAAGGCGGACATTCGTCGCTCCCCGGCGCCACTATTTCTGTTATAAAACGCGCACCGGTCGAAGAAATTGTATCAGTTGACAACAGCACGTTCTGCTAAATACAATGTTCAGCAAAGTGAGTACATACTTGTTATCATTTTAAACAATAAATGAAGTCGGAATATAATTAATTATAATAATATCTCCTTAAATAGGGATATTTAAAAAATTAAAATAAATAATGGTAAATTTCCTTTTTGTAACCAAGTCCAGTAATTATTCTAATTTTTAATGTATTTAAAAATTAGAATAATACGAATTTTTTCAGATTATTTTTTAAACCGATAACACGTTCAACTAAACACAATGTTCAGCAAAGTGAGTTCATACTTGTTATAATCCTAAATAATAAATTAAATCGAAACATAGATTAAAGTAATTAATTGTAATATTTATTCGTAAGCTTTATTGTTTAATTGTATTATTTATTAGTAATTTTTACGCTTATTTATTTCTATTGCTCAAAGTATGGACCTCACTTTAAACCATGGAAATAAATGAGCGTAAAAATGGTCCTTTTTTGAACAATTCAAAATACGTGCTACTTCAATTCCGAAATGCAATTTTATCCGAATTTCTACTTTATTCTCTATTTTTAACAATATAAACAAAAAAAAATAAACTTTCAGATTCTAACCCTGACTGCCTTTGTGGCTGCGGCCAACGCTGGCTACGTGCCCGTAGTAGCTCACGGCGGATACGGACATGGACATGCCGTATCATCTCAGAGCATCGTCCGACATGACGGCCATGGCTATGGCGCTCCCTACGGCGGTGTAGCGCACGGCTACGCCGCCCCTCTAGCCCATGCATACGCTGCTCCCGTTGTCCACGCCTACGCCGCTCCCGTCGTGCATGCTGCTCCAGTAGTCCACGCAGCTCCATTAGTTCACGCAGAGGAATACGTAAGTTCTTATAATTGTATTAAAATTAAATATCACAATGTTTAAAAAAATTACGAATATGAATTTATGATTAATTTCTATCTTTTTTACCATATAGAGCTACCCTAAATACGACTTTGCGTATTCTGTCTCTGACCCTCATACCGGTGACAGCAAGAGCCAACACGAATCCCGTGATGGAGATGTTGTCCATGGCTCTTACTCCCTCGTGCAGCCTGATGGATCCGTACGCAAGGTAGACTATGCAGCTGATGATCACAGCGGGTAAGTTTGAATAATATGATTTCTATATCTCTCATAAAAAAGTAACGATTGAAAGCAGAGGAGTTTATTAATGAACTAAATATTTAATTTTGTATTTGAATTTTTTTCCACAGTTTCAACGCGGTCGTACACACGTCAGCACCCCTCCACCACGTCGCTCCCGCCCACCATCATTACTGAACATTAGCAATAAGGAAAACTTAATTTTATAAATTATTGACTATATATGTACAAAGATTATATGCAAATGACTAAATAAAATGTAGTTACAAGTTCAATAACATCTTTCATTCTTTCTCTCCTAATTTCGTTAATTTCAACCGTATAGTATATCATTATTTATTTTTATATAACTTTAGCTAAAGGCTTTACAAAAATTGTGATCATCCAATAAAATAAATAAAATTTTCGGCTGATTCCTATATTTTGATACAAGAAATAAAATGAAGTAAGCCTTTGCTTGTACTAGAGCTTAAATTGTTTAGGCTTAAAAGTGGATCCTTTCCCAAAAAAAAATTGGTGGTCAATAATTTTCTAAAAAAATCAAAACTTTATTTGTCGGATCTTTCTTGTTCGTACATGTCAAATCAAAATCTGCATTCAAATTTCATACGAAGATATAAACAAAGTCACCATATTGTTTTCTTTTTGATGATAATTACAAATTTTAACTTTTTAAAAATAGTTATAACATGTACAAACTATTCATCCTATTCAAATACGCATGATTTGAATGAAATAAGGCAATAGCAGTTATTTTAAATAAAATTCAGACACTAAGTTGTTTTGGCAAACTTAATTTAGCATTAATTTTTATTGAAACCTTATGATAGTGTAAAAGTTGTTCAACGCATAATAATGGTTGCAATTTGTTAAGATTCGAGTTCGACTCGATTGAAATCCAATTACTTGATATTCATATTCGATTGGATCAGCACTCAATTCATTGATGTTTTGAATTTGACTCCATTGGGAATCAGTTCGTTGATACTTGATAACGACTCCACTGGGCTTCCGTAGGGAATATGCACGTAATTTTAATTTGGTTCATATATTTTTTTCAATTAATTATCAATCGTAAATTATATCTTAACAAATGTTTTCTTAATTAGTTATTTTTAATTGCATAAATTAATAAAAAAAAGTGCAAATTATGCGAGGAGAATTCAAATTACCGAAGCGCAACACTTCTGGTTACATCGAAACATGTCTCATGTCAAAACAACTTCTTGTGATATTTCTTGTGTTTGATGAAGAAAAATAATTTACATGTCTAGTGCATTTTTAACATCCCAGTGATATTGAATATATTTGGCGTTAATTTTGTAGAAATTCATTATTCACAATTAAATGAAACTACATGATGTAGTATTATTTCTACTTTCTTTAATTTCTTTACCACGACCTAGGTTTCGTTGTATTAAAACATCTTCAGGTGGAATATTAGCAAAGATTCACCTGAAGTACGATTTGTAATCTTAAATTATGCACACTTTTTAAACATAAATACACTCATAAGTAGAGAACAATAAATGTAACCTATATTTTTAAAACATAACTGATATTGTCTATATTTTATTAATTTATTTGTAATGTCATTTACGTTCAGTCAGGTTTATTAGGTTTCAGTCAAATTACTTTTTGTGTACTTTAGCAATGTTATGTATTTTTATCTTAACCAAAAAATAAAAAACGAAAGTCATATTAAATATTTGGAAACTAGTTTATGTACACAATTGTGTACTGCTTGTGTGATTAAAATTCAATAAAAAATTCACATATGATTAACTGAATTCATACTAGCTATCCAATTAAAACACACTTACATTAATGCGACATATACAAAATGCAAACAACTTGTTGGAGGTTTTTAATCTCTTCTCATAACGTTGCACCATTGTTTTAGTATTTTTGCATCGCTCGGGACAAGAACAAAATATTTTATCAGTCGCACTTTTAGTAGTATTTTTGCATCTAAGCACAAGATAATACTTATAAACTGGCTTTCGAGCTTCTTCTATGGATTACTTTACCCGTCCTAGAGTAGGAATTCTGTGGTGGGTTCTCGTCAACCGAAATATTGAAAAATAACAAAATTTCCCGTTAAAAATATCGACAATAATTTTCTAAAAAATCTAAAGATTCATTTTCGGGATTTTTCTATCATCCATACCTATATTTGATAGATTCATAAAAATCTATCATGCATGAGTAGAGATCGCACTACCGGAGTTGCATATATGTTTAGACGTTTATAAATATTTCATGGTAAATAATATTTATATTAAACTATTTAGAAAATTTAACATTTTTATTATGTTAATTTATTAATAAATATGTATGTATATATATATATATATATATATATATATATATATATATATATATACATATATATATATATATATATCAAAGACGCATATTTCAAAAAAATATCTCATCATTGACTTTTGGATTTTTCCCTTTATAGAAGTAAAGGGAAAAATCCAAATCTATAACACTTCCCATCATGCCGACATTCAAGATTATAACATAGATCCATCGGAAGCAACCATCAAGCACATCATGTATAGGTTTTCAAGACGGTAAACCTAACAAAAAAGTACGCTTGAAAGTACCATATATTTTTGTTGCGTGAACTAAAACATTTTTTTCAGCAATATAAGTTTATAAGCCTCAGTACATGACATTAATTTCAACTTGATAGTTTAAGATATTTCTAAGAAAAAGAACAGTGACAAACAGACGACAGACAGACTTACAATAAACCTTCTTCCGTTTTTTTCATTTTCAGGCCCTAAAAATATAAAATCGACAACATTCTTTCATTTTTATAAGCAGATATGAAAATTACCGCCATGATATTTGCTTTTTAAAGACTAGCGGTAACTTGCGCTCGCCGAAGTTAGGTATTTTTACATAGCACACGAGTTTCCGGTCGCTATACATATACATCACTAGTACACGCTCACTAGTACAGTGGTCAACTCGCACGGAATATGTGGACACGTAATAGACGAAAAGTATATTTCTTCTCACTTTATTTTTACAAAGGCTGCTGAATTTGACAACACCTTAAACTGATAAAGTGTAGAGCGGGTGATACTGGGCACTTACAATATGGATCAATTTCGATAGGGGAAAGTGGTGTTGAAATTAAAGCTTTGTTCTTGATGATCGAGTTTAGCCATGGCTGGGACTGCTACTGTTTACCACCAATCACAAAATAGAATGTCTAGCACTCAATAGCGGTATTGCACCTCCTGCAATAAATCGAAGATGGCGGCACTGTACTTTTCGTAATACATTGTCGCTATGTCTGTTTTCGATTACCTTTAGATATCTAAATCCGAAGTTCTCAATATTTTTCAGATCCATGATAGCGGCATATCTCTGTTGAAATAATTCCTCATTCTATTCGATTTCGATTAACTTTAGGATACTGAATTCGAATTTCACAATGTTTTCGAAATCCAAGATGACGGCATCTGTGCCTTTCCTGATAAGTCGTCACTTTATTCAATTTTGATTAGAATTCTGAATTCGACTTTCGCAATATATTTCAAATTCATAATGGCGATAAAAAAATTAAATTAAGATGGAGGGAATAACAAATCTTATCTCTCATTATAAATGGTTATTGTGTTCGCTTTGAACTAATTTTAGGGTACTGAAGTCGAATTTTATAATGTTTGTGAGGTTCAACGTCGCGACGTTTATCTGCAACAAACCGCCACTATTTTTCGACAAATATTAGAGTACTCACAACCTTTTCAAGATTCAAATTGGCCGTGTCTATATCCATTTCAAATAAATTTCTGAATTCGAATTGCACAATGTTTTTAAGATTCAAGATTATGGCATTTATTTCTCTATAATTGAAATATTTTAAAAAATTTAGACTAAAAACTTTACCTTACACATTTTTGTAATGAAATCTTTTTTTTTGTTAAATGCTCTGTTACTCGTATTAGCATCCGACTGTCCGAAATGTATCTAACGTTTTTGTTACACAGGGTACTACCCGTCTTTCAAATATGGTTAATTTATTTTAAAAAAGATATGTCATAATCTTTCATCGTAAAAATATAGCGAATATCGAATTATGTTGCGACAAGTAAATAGATACAAATATATATATATATATATATTATATATATATATATATATATATATATATATATATATATATATATAAATATGGACTCATAAATAATGTAATGAAAATCAGTTTATTCTTACCTATGCTTCGAAACTAGTGTCACCAATGCTATAAAAATAATACTATTGATTGGGAAACTGTTGCTATACCTAGGGCTGAAATTCGACACGAGCTTCATGCGCCCTATATACCATGTGAAAACGCCATGACTTTGTAAGAGGCAATTTGTGAGAAGATGCCAGGCTCCATCACGAATTTTCTGAATATAAAGCAGGATGTGGTCTTTAATAGTAAAATCATTTAATAAAGACCTGAAAATTAGGTCTTTAACAGATAGTTTTTACGAGACTACGTAATTCGTTGTTGGAAAGAATTTGGTTTCTGTGGTCGAGAAGCTCGTGTTGATCGTGGCCGCAGTCTTTCAAGAAATACGTCATGATCCGACTACTAGTTAAAGATGTACTAGTAGTCCAAGAATAATTATTTGTGCTAACGATATATACTCATACCATTACAACAGGGTGTGTCGCTCTTTTTCTGATAGGTATATAACATAAAAACGCTCTAGAAATGGAATAATTTTACCTGAACGCAGTTTGTGAACATTAAGGCTAATAAACATTTATTTGCAAATAGTTTAAATAAATCTGAGTTGGATTAATGCTTTTAAAAAACACACACATGCTAAAATTGCGATTATAGCAGAAATTACTCATTTAATAACTTAGTGATATTATATTAATTTCTGAAGATCTTGCAATACGATTACATCACTACGATTTTTTATCTAGATTATTACCATATCCTAAGGTACTTTTTAAAATCATAAGAAAATCTCTAGTTATACATATTTTACTGCAGGGATTTTTGAAATAAAACAAGATATATATATATATATATATATATATATATATATATATATATATATATATATTATATACACATATATACTTCAATTTATTTCCATTTTATTCTCTTTATTTAAAGTTTAATGCTAATAATGATTTTGTTTGAAAGAATGTACTAACGAGATGTTTCCATATAAATATGGTAATGATCTGAAGTGATTCAAAAATGAACAATGGAACTCCTTAACAGATGGTAGTAAATCAACTGCAATTCAAGTTATTTGCTACTGGTAAACAAAATAACTTCACTATCGACCAAGTCAGAGAGATTGAGTTCTGAAAATTAACAAAGTAACTTCTTAACGGATGGTAGTAAATCAACGGTGATTTATGATATTTACTACCGGCATACCGGCATACTTTCCAATATAACTACACCATCGACCAAGGCAGAGTTTGATGATTAGTTTTGGAGATGAACAATGGAACTCCTTCACGGATGGTAAATAAATTGTGATTCAAAATATTTGCTACTGATAGTTGTCACTGCAAAATAACTTTACCATCGACCAGGCCAGGTTCTGATTATGAGTTTTGGATACAAACAATGAAACTCCCTAGTAGATCAGCTGTGAATCAAAATATTTGTTACTGGTAGTTGTTATTTTACAAAATAACTTCACTCTCAACCAGGTCAGGGTCCGATGATGAGTTTTGAAGATGAACAATATAACTTCTTAATGGATACTATTAAATAAAACGTGATTCACGATATTTGATACTGGTCGTTGTTACTTTACAAAACAAGTTCACCATCGACCAGGTTAGATCCCACGATGAATTTTGAGATAAACAATGGAACTCCTTAACGAATCGTAGTAAATCAACCATGATTCAAGACATTTGCTACTAGTTGTTGTTACTTTGCAAAATAATTTCACCATCGGCTAGGATGGCTCTAATGACAAGTTCTAGAGATAACAATGAAATTCCTTAATGGATAGTAGTAAATCCGCCCTGATTCAAAATATATACAACTAATAATTGTTAATTTTCAAAATAGCTGCACCATTGACCAGATCAGAATCTAATGATAAGTTTTAGAGATGAACAATGTAACTCCTTCATGAACAATCGTAAATCAAACGTGATTCAAATATTGGCTGCTGGTAGTAGTTACTTTGCAAAATAACTACACCATTGACCAAGTCAGTATCTGATGATGAATTTTAGAGATGAACAATGTAACTTCTTAACGAATGACAGTAAATCAGGCGTGATTAAAAATATTTCATGATTAAAAATATTTGATAGTTTTTAATTTCCAAAATAGCTACACCATCAACCAAGTCAGAGTCTGAGTGATGATGAACAATGTAACTTTTTAACGATTGATAGAAAATCGAATGTGATTCAAGATATTTGTTACTAGCAGTTGCTTCTTTGCAAAATGACTACACCGTCAGGGTCTGATGAGAGTTCTGGAGACGAACAATGTAACCACTTGCTAAAATTGCAATTATAGCAGAAATTATACACTTAATGACTTAGTGATATTATATTAATTTCGGATAATAGTAACACACTTTCTAAAAATGCGATTATAGCAGAAATTATTCATTTAATGACTTAGTGATATTATATTAATTTCGGATAATAGTAACACACTTTCTAAAAATGCGATTATAGCAGAAATTATTCATTTAATGACTTAGTGATATTATATTAATTTCGGATAATAGTAACACACTTTCTAAAAATGCGATTATAGCAGAAATTATTCATTTAATGACTTAGTGATATTAAGTTAATTACGGATGATAGTAAATCGACCGTGATACAAGTTATTTGCTACTGATAGTTATTTCAAAAAATTTAAAAAAATTTCAGAGTTTATGTTTCTCATTTTAGTTATCATAAACATATAGTTTCACATATAAATTATGATAATAATTAAAGTAGTATTTTTATTATGCTTGATGTAAATACGACTTTGTATTAATCTTCCATTGAAAATAAAAAATATTGAATAATGAAGAAAAGGTGAATATATTCAAAATAAAGTTTTTTCTCCTTTAAATTATTACGAAGATGTTCTATTTTTTAATTACTAGACAAAAACGTTCGAAACTATCGAACCTCGAAAATAAAATTATTTTTTTCCTTTCACTCCTTTTTATTGTATTAAAATACTACTTACATAGTGAGAAACCTACTATTTGAAGTTTTTACGTTAAAAACATGAGACAAGTAATGAAACAATTTATAAAGTTGTCAATATTATGTTAATGATGGCAATTTCATAAATGTGCTTCCATTTTAAGCTTCTCTTAGTATATCTGTGTCAAACCACTTGAACCTAAACCAGTCATAAAATAATATTTCTGGAATATCATTTTTTTAGTTTCATCTTTCTAGGCTTTATTAATATTAATTTTTTGATTGACATGACGCTTTACTTTTGTATAAATAATTGCCTTTCTGTTCTCATCATTTTTATTGTGTCTTACTTTTTGTTTTATTATAGAAACATCTAGAAAGAAATTCAAAACAACGTAACGTACACGGTCTACGCTATCACGTAGTCCCGCTAAACCGACCTTGCTCCGCTGATGGTATTGACCAAGGCGGACATTCGTCGACCCCCGGCGCCACTATGTATAAAACGCGCTCTGATCGAAGAAATTTTATCAGTTAACCACAACACGTTCAACTAAACACAATGTTCAGCAAAGTGAGTTCATACTTGTTATAATCTTAAATAATAAATTAAATCGAAACTTAGATTAAATTAATTAATTGCAATATTTATTAGTAATTTTTACGCTTATTTATTTCTATTGCTCAAAGTATGGACCCCACTTTAAACAATAGAAATAAATGATCGTAAAAACGGTCCTTTTTTGAACAATTCAAAAGACGTGCTACTTCAATTCCGAAATGCAATTTTATCCGAATTTCTATTTTATTCCCTATTTTTAACAATATAAACAAAAAAATTAAACTTTCAGATTCTAACCCTGAGTGCCCTTGTGGCTGCGGCCAACGCTGGCTACGTGCCCGTAGTAGCTCATGGCGGATACGGACATGGACATGCCGTATCATCTCAGAGCATCGTCCGACATGACGGCCATGGCTATGGCGCTCCCTACGGAGGTGTAGCCCACGGCTACGCCGCCCCTCTAGCTCATGCCTACGCTGCTCCTGTCGTCCATGCCTACGCCGCTCCCGTCGTTCATGCTGCTCCAGTAGTCCACGCAGCTCCATTAGTCCACGCTGAAGAATACGTTAGTTCATCTAATTGTAATAAATTTAAATATCACAATGTTTAAAAAAATACGAATATGAATTATTATTAATTTCTAAATTTTTAACCATATAGAGCTACCCTAAATACGACTTTGCGTATTCTGTCTCTGACCCGCATACCGGTGACAGCAAGAGCCAACACGAATCCCGTGATGGAGATGCTGTCCATGGATCTTACTCCCTCGTTCAACCTGACGGTTCCGTACGCAAGGTGGACTATGCAGCTGATGATCACAGCGGGTATGTTTGAATAATATGATTTTATTTCTCTCATAAAAACAGTCACGTTTCAAAGCAGAGAAGTTTATAAATGAACTACATAATTAATTTCGTATTTGAAAATTTTTCCACAGTTTCAACGCGGTCGTACACACGTCAGCACCCCTCCATCATGTCGCTCCCGCCTACCACCATTACTGAACATTAGCAATAAACCTTAAATTTATAAATTATTGAATATATGTACAAAGATTAAATGCAAATGACTAAATAAAATGTAGTTACAAGTTTAATAACATCTTTCATTTTATCGCTTTACAAAAATTGCAATCATTCAATAAAATAAATAAAATTTTCAGCCGATACTTTAACACATGAAATAAAGTGAAATACATCTTTGCTAGTATGTTAGATGGGTTCTTTTCCAAAAAAAAATCGACAGTCAACAATTTTCTAGAAAAGTGAAAACTTTATTTTCCAGACCTTTTTTCATCCATATCTAAAACTATCAAATAGAAAATTTCATTTAAATTTCATACGAAGATATGAATAATGTCACCATATTGTTTTCTTTTTGATGATAGTTACAAATTTTAACATTTCAATAATAGTTATAACGTATAGAAATTATTCATCTCATTCAAACAGGCATGACTTAAGTGATATAAGGCAATGGAAGTTATTTTCTAAATAAAATCAAACATTAAATTGTTTTGCCAACTTAATTTAGCACTGATTTTTATTGAAACCTGTAGTTGTTCAACGCATTATAATGATTACAACCGTACATATGGTTCAGATATCGTTTAAATACAAATAAGTATAGATTCAATTTGTTAATGTGCAAGTTCGACTCGATTGAAATTCAATTCATTGATATTCAAATTCGACTGGATCAGGACTCATATCGTTTTCGAGTGTGACTCGATTGGGAATCAATTCGTTGATACTTGATATCGACTCGATATCAAGTGTCAACGAATTGATATAAAAGGAAATATGTACATAATTTTAATTGGTTGACATATTTTTCCTATTATTTATGAACCATAAATTATATCTAAACCATTGTTTTCTTAATGAATTATTTTTAATTGCATAAATTAAAAAAAAAAGTGCAAATTATGCAAGAGGAATTCAAATTATCCAATCGCAACACTTTTGGTTAAATCTAAATGCGACATCAAAATCTATGTCAATAGCCTCGTATTGAAGAAACTTTTTGTAGTGTTTCTTGTGTTTGATAAGGAAAAATAATTCATACATCCAGTGAATTTTTAACATTCCATTGGTATTTAAAATCGTCTAGAATGGTAACTGAAAGTGGATTGTGAAGATAGACTCAAATAATATGCCGAGAATAGATGCATTCATGATCACACCTTATTTTTCTTCAAATACAGATTTTACTATACGATAATACGTAATTATTTTAATATACGATTTGCAATCTTAGGTTATATACATTTTTTATACATAAATACGCTCATAATTATAGAACAATATTTGTATAATATTTTAAAAACATGATGCCATACTGTCAATATTTTATTAATTTATATTTAATGTCATTTAAGTTCAGTCAGTTTATTAGGTTCAAGTAAAGTCACTTTTTGTGTACTTTAGTATTGTTAAGTAGTTTTATCTTAACCAAAAAAACACAAAACGAAAGCTGTATTGAACATTTGTAAACTAGTTTATGTTCACAGTTATCTACTGCTTGTGTGATTAATATTCACTACAAAATTCACAAAGGATTAACTGAATTAATACTAGCCATCCAACTACATTAAAGTGATATTTTAAAAAATGCAAACAACTTCTTGGAGGTACTTCATCTCTTTTCATAGCCATGCAACATTGTTTTAGTATTTTTGCATCGCTTGGAACAAGAACAAAATATTTTATCAGTTGCACTTTTGATAGTATTTTTACATCTAAGGACAATACAATAGATATAAATTAGCTTTCAAGCTTCTTCTATTATTTAAATGACTATTATGCTGAAAATATGTTTAAAGTATGTAAGAATACCTACAGTAATCAAACACTGGGCATAGATTGTGACGTCATCTAAGACACGCGAAAATGGCGGCGTTAAAACATTTTAACATTATTGACAAGTTTAATATTTTTTTAAATTTAATTGAATTATTTGAAACAGTCATTTAGTCATTTAACTTTTAGTCGAGGTGTATCTGTTATGGAGACAGTTAACATCTATTTGTACGAGTCACATAATAAAAAAATTTGCTTAGATAATTTTTGTAAACAGCGATTATAAGTGTAACAGTATATATATATATATATATATATATATATATATATATATATATACACTGTTACACTTATAATCGCTGTTTATATACCATAGACCATAGATGCCATAGACGGCTCGTAAATTCCAATTTTTAATTTTTGTTTAAATCCTGGAAAAGATTATTAATTTCAGAAAATAACAAAGATATAAATGTTCTATTTTTTTTAATTTTCTAATATTTATAGTTAAAACGGAACAGGAAATAAACACTTTCACGTTTTTTATTGTCAATAAATGTATGAGTTGTATTTTATTAAATGAAATCATAATTTATGTATTTAAATTAATTAAGTAAAATAAATAGAAAATGTATATTTTATGTTTCATCAAGTTATGGAAATTTTATGCAATCAGATTTCATAGACAACATCTAAAAATAAAACTTTTATTATAATTAAATAATTAATATTTTAATTTTCAGTTATTAACTGACATGAAATGTTCACTTTATACGCTTATTTTTTACAATTCAAAAGCTTGTTTCATATAGGGAGATAAATACACATAGACATAAAACAGAGTGAAACTCCCTTAGCGATATTCGGGTGAGAAAAGAGTCAACAAAACTGCTATGTTAAAATAGTGTAACACACGAGTTTTGTATGCGTAATTATTTGTATGCGTATTATCACTGACGTCGTATCAAATAAGGAACGCACGCACCCATGCACTCACACACATGCATGTACGCACGTGCGCACACAAATACATATTATATATATATGTATATGTATATATATATATATATATAAATTGTTATATATATATATAAATATATATATATATATATATATATATATATATATATATATATATATATATATACATATATATGTATATTTAATAGTAAAAATGTAATCTAATTATCGATAAATTAAACGTTGTGAAAATTAAATGATTCATTGCTTTTTTTCCTTCTTTACGTATTCCTAAAAATAGTATTTTTCTTAGTAATTATAGCCTTTTTGTGGCAAAATTGTCCAACGGGATGAATTTGAGGGAAAAACGCTTAAGAATTGCTGTTCCCATAAGAAAGGTTTTTCACGGTTTAGAGAATAACTTGTGTCCTTATTTTTTCTTTTCTTAATTATTTTTTCTAATCAAAAAATATCAATAAAAATCATAAAATTGAGATTCTCACTTATGTCACCAATTTTGCTGGATGTTAATAATTGTTTAAACATTAGATGCACCAATATCGTATTATTATGTATTGAACATAATTCACCAGTTAGCATAGTTACTTTTACATAATACTTTTGTGATTTTTAAAAATGTCGTTGTGAAGTTTTGAGACTTTTACCATAAAGATTTTTCATCACTCAAAATAATATTTTTACATAGTGAAGTTGAAAAATTTGCACTTTCCTTTTTTGTGCTTTCAATTCATATTATTTTTATATCTCGTGTATAATGCTATAAATATTGTCATATTTCTCTGAACACATTAGAAAGATATAGATGTCAAATTACACATCAAGCTTGTAGTGGTGCGGGAGAGACAGGTGCTTGAGTAAACAATTCGAATGCGAGCCGACGCACGAGTGCAGATATCATTGCCAGTCGCCTTCCACACACGACATTTTTCGATATTGTGTGTATTCATTATCAATTTAGTTCTAATGGAAGGTTTAGTCTAAGACTTTATTATGATTTTTTTTATATTTGTATTTTTTATGTTTTGGTGGAGAAGGGCCATTGATAATAGGGTATTTGACCGATGTCGATTTTTTTTTGTGAAAATGTTTTAAAATTATATAATAGGTTTAAAAAACCTTGTGATGAAAAAATTATGCATATAATAAAAATTAATCGGACCTTCGAAATAGGAAAGTGTCAATATTTTTGTTCATAATGTTGTAATAGTTAACAAGATACTAAAAATATTTAATGTACTGCCTTATAACGAATACTAAATCACTGGCCAGTGACATCATAAGGCAGTTGTATGTTGTATGGGGCGTTTTCGGGCGAAACGTAGTTCGTCAGTTTTTAAGTCGTTTTAACTTTGTAATGAAAAGTTTTAGGTACGATATTCTTTTTTTAAACGTTTTTAATGTCATTTCATATTCTATTCTAGTAATAAAGAATGTAGTCAAATACCCTTATTACATCTATTTTAGTTTAACTTATGTATCTAACTACGAATAATGATAATATTTAAAAATAATTACCTTGAATTCGTATTTAAAATATAAATATATAATTAGAACTTTGTCTTAATAAAATTATTGCCTGGTTCGAGGCTTGAATTTTTTCGTTCCGAAATTAAGTTTAAAGGGTTTAATGATATAGTTTCTGTTGAGTTATATTCTAATAATAAATTTCATGATATAAGTAATGTGAAGTACAATATATTGTGTATACGTATGTTCTATAATGATATTCATGGAATAAATGGCTTACTATTATTATATTATTATTATGTGCTCATTATGAGCTTACTTTGTTTCTTTAATCTGTTTAAGACTCGAATCTATTGTTAATATTGATAATTTAATTACTCCGGTAGGTTTAGTATTGGGCTATATAAATTTTACTGTTACGTTCTTTATTATTTATATAAACGACACACTTTTATGTATCTTCACTTTGAAGATAAATGTTTAAGGGAACACATCAAAAGTAAGGGAACACAAAAATATAGTTTTCCGAATATTTGCTCGTTTATGAATTAAACTTCTTATTTGTTCACGTCTCACGTAAGAACAGATAAAAGTAATAGATTTTATTAAACTTTTACTGAAGGATTTTATTAACAGATGGCAACAGTAAGATATCGCATGTTAATATCACTGACTTAATAATACTTTTACTGAAGGATTTTATTAACAGATGGCAACAGTAAGATTTCGCATGTTAATATCACTGACTTAATAATATTTTCTATGGGTTCACATACCAACAAGTTATAGACACAGATGGCATACCAATAAACCTTGTGGACATGTTAGTAAATAATAAACGAATTTCTGTCGAAAGGTGTTAAGTCACTTTCAGATAATAATCTACACAACTCCAAATGGAATGTTGTTTAACGTCAATCCAATTATAATGAACAGCATATTAAGTTTTGTCGATTGATGGTTATCATGAAAATAAGTCTAGTTAATACAAAATTTAAAAAACCAGTTAAGGATCATTTCATTTCAGACGTCGATAATTTCGAGATTGTTGCCCCTTGTAATAATATTAAATGGTTGTTAACTATATTTGAAGTAAGAAAAAAAATTTTTTAAGTGACTTAAACTGAGGTATTCTGTGTTACGGGTTGTGATCTGGTTTACGGTTATTCTTTCAATCAGTGCAATGCAGTACGAACGCTAAATTTATTACAAAATGTTATGAACATCGTTATTTTGGAGAATCAACATACCCTTATTTTTAGGGTTCTATATCTATGAAGGAGAAAAGACAAGCTTTATAAGATTGTTCATGTGTCCGTCTGCCCGTGCCTTAGAGCCCATTTCTCAGAAACCGCCGCCTGTTGGGCTAAGTGTTACAATAATAAAAATAGTACTGTACATAGAGAAAATGAAACAAAATAAGCTCCTTAACATTTTTATCAAAATCGTTAATCCGACAAAAGAGGGATCTTGTATATTTTTATGAAAAGTTAGATTGTTTTTCATAATAAATAAATTATAAATGTAATTTCTACGGTATTCTTTGAACTAGCGAGATAAAACAAAGTGCAGATTGTGTCTCTTATATCCTCCATCCACAAATGTACCATATTAATCCACGATGTTCACAGACACGACAAGGTCGTCGAAAAAAGTTACGTAAACCTCGACAAGAGGGAAAAAGCCATTCATTTTGACAACAATGGAACCATCACCAATGTTTGTTAACAATTTATTTTCAATTATTAGGCAATGGCTACATATTAAAGAAAGCAAGATATATTTCTTATTTTTTGTAATCCTTTCTAAAAAGTTATATATAACATTATTAGATATAATAACGCATTTATACAGATAACTTTTTTGTTTCGTATTATGGTTATAAATTTTAATTCCATTTTTTCTTCTTTCCTGATTATCAATTATTGCCTTGTTTGTTTTTTATATTCTAAAAAATAACAGTTTTTTTAAAAATTGTATTTTATCTCTGTAAGATCTGGGCCGATTTTTGCCGGTCTCCTTTGGAAAGATAAAAAACATATTGACTCCCATGTCACTATGCTAATATTCACTCATATTTTCCGAAAATATTTACATGGAAATTTTAAGAGATAGGCGGCAAATTAAGTATTCGAAAAAGTAGGACTATGTTATGTGTGAGGGACTCAAAAATATACTTTTATTTGCATTTTACTTCCCCTAACTTCTAAAACTATTGAACTTAAATTTTGAGGAAAACAACACTTGTTTATGTTTAGAAGCTTAGACTTATTAATGACGTCGTTTCCCCAATATTTCAGATGTCAAGCTATACGATTTAAGCGTTTGATTTATAATGTTGATGTAATTATAATATTATAAGTGATTATTTAACATTTATTAGTTAAGACTCCAATTCAGCATGGCAAATGTACCTAAATAATTGAAATATGATAATAAAAAAGGTAAAATAAATGAATAATACCATTGGCGCTCATCGTAGCCGAATGATTTTTGTAGGTATAGAGATTACTGGCCGACTTTCCACGGACTTATTATGCAAGTCAAGACGCGCGCACCGACTTAAATATCTGCCGCCTTCGTCAAAACATGTTCAGTCATATGTTCTATCCTTTTGTCCATTAGCGCGTTTTAATCCGTGACGGATCGGCGAAAGTCGTATCAGTTCTTTTTGTAGGAGCAATTTTTGGAGCATATTAAACTATTGAATATCATATACTCAATTTTCTCCGATTATTGTCTGAACGATTATTGTGATGTCACCAGCGTTGCGCGTGAATATAATATATAAAAATCCAGTTGGAACTGTGCGCCACTGACGTGCAAAATAATCACATTAAAACTATCCCAAACTTAAAGAAACTTTCTTATTTAAACTTAATAAAAAACTATTCCGTAGGTGAACAACTTTTTATAATTGTTCAGGCAAACAATTCAGTCCCCCAATATATTGAAGTTTCTGTATTTAAAGTCCATAATATGGAGGTATATATTTTATAAATCTTTTTCATTAGGAAAATTCTACCACTTTATCTGCGTCAAACGACCTGTTTATTATATTCGGTAAAATTTGTTTTCTAGTTTCAGTTGCAGTAAACTTTATGAAAAATATTTAACTGTCTTACACAACGCCTAATTTTGAAATATATCATTGGCTTTTTTCTCCAACACTTTTTTTCGTGCCTTACTTTCTAACTTATTTGTATAATCAAGTGGAAAGGAATGCAAAACAACGTAACGCACACTATCTACGATATCATATAGTCCTCGCTAACCGACCTTGCTCCGCTGATGTTATTGACCAAGCTGAACATACGTTGCTCTCCGGCGCCGCCATATTATCTATAAAACGCGCTGTATCCAAATAAACTGTATCAGTTGACTACAGCTCGTTCAGCTTAACACAATGTTCAGCAAAGTGAGTTCATACTTGTTATCATATGAAATAATATATCAAAAGAAAATTTAAATTAAATTAACAAATTGTAATATATTATAATTAACTACATGAATTTAAATTTCGATTTTATTTATTATTTCAAATGATTACCTTTTTATCAACTAGTTAAACAACGTTTCATGTTACTTCGATTTTTAAATGCAATTATATTCTTACAATATTTGTTTTGCATATAAACATATACTAAAATTAAAGAACGGAACGATTAACCATATAATTTGCAGGCCCTAATCCTAACTGCCCTTGTGGCTGTGACCAACGCTGGTTACGTTCCTGTGGTTGCGCACGGCGGTTACGGATACGGCCATGCCGTTTCATCTCAGAGCATCGTCCGACATGATGGCTACGGCTATAGCGCTCCATATGCCGGTATCGCCCACGGCTACGCTGCCCCTCTAGCCCACGCCTACGGTGCCCCTCTAGCCCACGCCTACGCTGCTCCCGTCGTCCATGCCTATTCCGCTCCCATCGTGCATGCTGCTGCAGGAGTTCACGCTGAGGAATATGTAAGTTATCTTTATTTGCATGAAATTAAATGTAACACTGTTTAAAAAGTAAGCCACAGACCTTAATTTATTTCTAACTTTTATCTATTTGACTATATAGAGCTACCCTAAATACGACTTTGCGTACTCTGTCTCTGACCCGCACACCGGTGACAACAAGAGCCAACATGAATCCCGTGACGGAGATGTTGTCCACGGCTCCTACTCTCTGGTGCAGCCTGATGGTTCCGTACGCAAAGTAGACTATGCGGCCGATGATCACAGCGGGTATGTTTACATAATATGATTTTTCTTTATGTTGTCTAAAATAGTCATATTTTAGAACAGAGGACCCTATTAATGAACTAAATAATTAATTGCATAATTGCACGTTTTTTCCACAGTTTCAACGCGATCGTACACACATCAGCTCCCCTCCACCACGTCGCTCCCGCCCACCACCATTACTGAACATTAGTAATAAGGAAAACTTAATTTTATAAATTATTGACTGTATATGTACAAAGAATACATGATAATGGCTAAATAAAATATAGTTACAAGTTCAATAATATTTCTTTTATTCTTTCCATCCTAAATTCGTTAATTTCTACCGGGTGCTACGCGGAAGAAGTTATTATTATCTATTTTTATATAACTTTAGCTATACATATTAAAAAAATTATAATCTTTAACTATTTGAAATCAAATTTTCGGCAAAGTTAAGTATATTACCATATGAAACAAAATGAAGTTTGCCTTTACCTGTCCTAGGGTTGAAATTATTTGGTGGTTCTTTTTCAAACGAAATAACGGAAAATAACAATTTCCTGTTAAAAATATCGACAATAATTTTCTAAAATATCTAACGATTCATTTTCCGGATTTTTCTTATTTATCCATATAAAAAATCTATTAAGCATGAGTAGAGATCGCACTAAAAGAGTACATGTTTAGGCATTTATAAATATTTTATGGTAAATAATATTTATATTTAACTATTTACAAAATTTAAAATTTTTAGAATTTAAATTTATTGCCTAATATATATTTCAAAAAAATATCTCATCATTGAATTTTGGATTTTTCCCTTTACTTCTACTATAAGACTTCCCATCACGCCGACATTCAAAATTATATCATGGATCCATAGGTTTTGATGACGGTATAAGTAACAAAAAAGTAAGCTTGAAAGTATCATATCTTTTTGTTGCGTAGTTTCAGCCGTTTCTGAGAAAAAGGACCGTGACAAATAGACGGACCGACCGACGGACAATAAACCTATAAGGGTTGTTTTTTTTCATTTTCAGGAACATAGTCCTAAAAATATCGAATAGATAATTTTATTTAATTTGAACCGATATGAAAATTATCGCCATATTTGCTTTTTAAAAACGAACGGTAACTTGCGCTCGCCGAAGTTAGGTATTTTTACATAGCATACGAGTTTCCGGTCGCTATACATATACATGCTCACTAGTACAGTGGTCAACTGGCGCAGAATAATAGACGAAAAGTATATTTCTTCTCACTTTATTTTTTCAAAAGCTGCTGAATTTCACAACACCTTATAAAGTGTAGAGCGCGTCATACTGGGCACTTCTAACATGCATCAATTTCGACAGGGAAAAGTGGTGTCGATATTAAAGCTTTTTTCTTTATGATCGGGTTTAGCCATGGCCGGAATTGCTACTGTTTACCACCGATCGCAAAATAGAGTGTCTATCACTCAATAACGGCATTGCACCTCCCGCAATAAATCGAAGATGACGGCATTGTACCTCTAGCAATAAATTGTCGCTATGTTCGTTTTCGATTACCTTTAGATGTCTAAATTTGAAGTCCTAATATTTTTGAGATCCATGATGGCAGCATATATCTGTTGAAATAAATCTTCATTCTATTTGATTTCGATTAACTTTAGGATACCGAATTCGAATTTCACAATGTTTTCGAAATTCAAGATAGCGGCATCTGTGTCTTTCCTAATAAGTCGTCACTTCATTCAATTTTGATTAGAGTGCTGAATTCGATTTTCGCAATATATTTGAAATCCAGAATGGCGATGAAAAAATAAAATTAAGATGGAGAGAATAAAAAAATCTGATTTCTCGCAATGAATCGTTGTTGTTTTCATTTTGAACTAATTTGATTGTACTGAACCCGAATTTTATAATCTTTCAAATATGGTAAATTTATTTTAAGAAAGATATGTCATAGTCTTTCATGGCAAAAATATAGCGAATATCGAATTAAGTATTATTTTGCGATAAGTAAATACATAAAAAAAATTGGCATGTGTATATATATATATATATATATTTACATATATATATATATATATATATATATATATATATATATATATATATATATATATATCACTATTGATTGGGAAACTGCGTTGCTATAGTTAGGGACCCTGACTTTCGACATGGGCTTCATGCGCCCTATATACCATGTGAAAACGCCATGATGCATTATTTTTATGACGTTATAAGAGGCATTTTGTGAGAAGCTGCCAGGCTCAATCACGAATTTGCTGAAAATCAAGCAATATCTGGTCTTTAATAGAAAAATCATATAATAAAGACCTGAAGATTAGATATTTAATACATAGTTTTTTTACGAGACTACGTAATTCGTTGTTGGAAAGAATTTGGTGTCTGTGATCGAGAAGCTCGTATTGATCGTGGTCGCAGTCTTACAAGAAATACGTCATGATCCGACCACTAGTCAAAGATGCTCTGGTATTCCAAGAATAATTATTTGTGCTAACAATATATACTCATACTATTACAACATGGTGTGTTGCTCTCTTTCTGATAGGTATATAACATTCAAACTCTAGAAATAGAGTAATTTTACCTGAACGCAGTTTGTGTACATTAAGGCTAATAAACATTTATTTGCGAATGGTTTAAATAAATCTGAGTTTTATTAATTTCTGGAGATCTTGCAATACTCACATCATTACGATTTTTTATCTAGACTATTACCATATTCTAAGGTACTTAAGCAAATCTCTAGTTATACATATTTTACTGCAGGGATTTTTGAAATACAACTTCTTTAGGCGGGATTTGAGACTAACTCAGATTTTTTTTTGGACGGAAGTAACATTTAGTAAAGTTTATAGTGTGCTTACGCAATTTCGGAAATATATATGTTATATACACATATATACTTCAATTTGTTTCTATTCTATTCTCTTTATGTAAAGTTAAATACTAATAATTATTTTGTTTGAAAGAATGTACTAGCGAGATGTTTCCATATAAAAATGGTGATGATCTGAAGTGATCCAAAAATGAACAATGGAACTCCTTAACAGATGGTAGTAAATCAACCGTAATTCAAATTATTTGCTACTGGTAAACAAAATATCTTCATTATCGACCAAGTCAGGGTGAGTGACTTCAGAAGATTAACAACGTAACTCCTTAACAGATGGTAGTAAATAAACGGTGATTCATGATATTTACTACCGGCAGTTATTACTTTCCAATATATCTACACCATCGACCAAGCCAGAGTTTGATGATGAGTTTTGGAGATGAACAATGGAACTCCTTAACGGATGGTAAATAAATTGTGATTCAAAATATTTGCTACTGATAGTTGTCACTTTGCAAAATAACTTTACTGATTCTGACAGGGTCTGATTATGAGTTTTGGATAAAAACAATGGAACTCCTTAACGGATCTTAGTAGGTCAGCTGTGATTCAAAATATTTGTTACTGGTAGTTGTTACTTTACAAAATAACTTCACCCTCAACCAGGTCAGGGTGCGATGATGAGTTTTGAAGATGAACAATGTAACTTCTTAATGGATACTAGTATCCATTAAGAAGTTACATAAATCGTGATTCACGATACTGGATACTGGTCGTTGTTACTTTACAAAATAAGTACACCGTCGACCAGGTTAGGATACCACGATGAATTTTGGAGATAAACAATGGAACTCCTTAGCGAATCGTAGTAAATCAGCCATGATTCAAGACATTTGGTACTAGTTGTTTTTACTTTGCAAAATAATTTTACCATGGATTGGATGGGTCTAATGACGAGTTCTAGACGTGAACAATGAAATTCCTTAACGGATGGTAGTAAATCCGACCTGATTCAAAATATTTTCAACTAATAGTTGTTAATTTTCAAAATAGCTGCACCATTGGCGAGATCAAAATCTAATGATGAGTTCTATAGATGAACAATGTAATTCCTTCATGAACAATCGTGAATCAACCGTGATTCAAATATTGGCCGCTGGTAGTAGTTACTTTGCAAAATAACTACACCATTGACCAGATCAGTATCTGATGAGTTTTGGAGATGAGCAATGTAACTTCTTAACGAATGACAGAAAACAGTCTATCTATGTCAAACCATTTAAACCTAAATCTGTCACAAAACAACATTTCGTAAACATAGTTTTTTAGTTTCATCTTTCTAAGCCTTATAAATATTAATTCTTTGGGTTACATGACGTTTTATTTTCAAATAAACAATTGCCTTTCTGTTCTCATAATTTTTTATCGTATCTTACTTTTTGTCCTATTTATACAAACATCTAGAAAGAAATTCAAAACAACGTAACGTACACAGTCTACGCTATCACGTAGTCCCGCCAAACCGACCTTGCTCCGCTGATGGTATTGCCAAAGGCGGACATTCGTCGACCCCCGGCGCCACTATGTATAAAACGCGCTCTGGACGAAGAAATTTTATCAGTTAACCACAACACGTTCAACTAAACACAATGTTCAGCAAAGTGAGTTCATACTTGTCATAATCTTAAATAATAAATTATATCGAAACTTATATTAAAGTAATTAATTGTAATATTTATTCGCAAGCATTAAATGTTTAATTGTAATATTTATTAGTAATTTTTACGCTTATTTATTTCTAATGCTTAAAGTATGGACCCCGCTTTAAACCATGGAAATACATGAGCGTAAAAATGGTCCTTTTTTGAACAATTCAAAATACGTACTACTTCAATTCTGAAATGCAATTTTATCAGAATTTCTATTTTATTCTCTATTTTTAACAATATAAACAAAAAAATTAAACTTTCAGATTCTAACCCTGACTGCCCTTGTGGCTGCAGCCAACGCTGGCTACGTGCCCGTAGTAGCTCACGGCGGATACGGACATGGACATGCCGTATCATCTCAGAGCATCGTCCGACATGACGGCCATGGCTATGGCGCTCCCTACGGAGGTGTAGCCCACGGCTACGCCGCCCCTCTAGCTCATGCCTACGCTGCTCCCGTCGTCCATGCCTACGCCGCTCCCGTCGTTCATGCTGCTCCAATAGTCCACGCAGCTCCAATAGTCCACGCTGAGGAATACGTTAGTTCATCTAATTTTATTAAATTTAAATATCACAATGTTTAGAAAATACGAATATGAATTATTATTAATTTTTATCTTTTTAACCATATAGAGCTACCCTAAATACGACTTTGCGTATTCTGTCTCTGACCCGCATACCGGTGACAGCAAGAGCCAACACGAATCCCGTGATGGAGATGTCGTCCATGGCTCTTACTCCCTCGTTCAGCCTGACGGTTCCGTACGCAAGGTAGACTACGCAGCTGATGATCACAGCGGGTATGTTTGAATAATATGATTTTTATTTCTCTCATAAAAGCAGTCACGTTTCAAAGCAGAGGAGTTTACAAATGAAATAAATAATTAATTTCATATTTGAATTTTTTCCACAGTTTCAACGCGGTCGTACACACATCAGCCCCACTACACCACGTCGCTCCCGCCCACCACCATTACTGAACATTAGCAATAAGGAAAACTTAATTTTATAAGTTATTGACTAATATATGTACAAAGATTAAATGCAAATGAATTAATAAAATGTAGTTACAAGTTCAATAACATCTTTCATTCTTTCTCTCCTAATTTCAGCCGTGTAGTATATCATTATTTATTTTTATATAACTTTAGCTAAACGCTTTACAAAAATTGCTATCGTTCAATAAAATAAATAAAATTTTCGGCCGATTCCTATACTTTAACACATAAAATAAAGTGAAATACGTCTTTGCTTGTACTAGGACTTAAATATTAAGTGGATTTTTTCCAAAAAAAATCGGCAGTCAATAATTTTTTTCATGCGTATATAAAACTTTGAAATCGAAAATTTCGTTCAAATTTCATACGAAGATATGAATAAAGTCACCATATTGTTTTCTTTTTGATGATAGTTACAAATTTTAACATTTCAATAATAGTTATAACATATAGAAATTATTCATACCGTTCAAATATGCATGATTTGAATGAAATAAGGCAATAACAGTTATTTTCTAAAAAAAATCAAACATTAAATTGTTTTGGCAAGCTTAATTTAGCACGGATCTTTATTGAAACCGTATGATAGTGCAAAAGTTGTTCAACGCATTATAATGATTACAACCGTACGTGTGGTTCAGATATCGTTTAAATACAAATAAGTACAGATTCAATTTGTTGATATTCAAGTTCGACTCGATTGAAATTTAATTCATTGATATTCAAATTCGACTGCATCAGGACTCAACTCGTTTCGAGTGTGACTCGATTGGGAATCAATTCGTTGATACTTGATATCGACTCGATAGGGCTTCAATAGGAAATATGTACATAATTTTAATTGGTTCAAATATTTTTCCTATTATTTATGAACCATAAATTATATCTAAACTATTTTTTTCTTAATGAATTATTTTTTAAATACATAAATTATTAAAAAAAATTGTAAATTATGCGAGAGGAATTCAAATTATACAATCGCAACGATTTTGGTTAACTCGAAATGCGACATCAGAATCTATGTCAACAGGCTCGCATTAAAGAAACTTTTTGTAGTGTTTGATAAGAAAAAATAATTTATATATCTAGTGCATTTTTAAAGTGCATTCATGATGACATCTTATTTTTCTTCAAATCTAAAATACACTCATAAGTAGAGAACATAACTGATACTGTCTATGTTTTATTAATTTATATGTAATGTCATTTACTTTCAGTCAGGTTTATTAGGTTTCAGTCAAATTACTTTTTGTGTACTTTAGCAATGTTACGTAGTTTTATCTTAACCAAAAACACAAAGAACGAAAGTCGTATTAAATATCTGTAAACTAGTTTATGTACATAATTATGTACTGCTTGTGTGATTAATATTCAATGCAAATTCGCATGTGATTAATTGAATTCATACTAGCTATCCGACGAAAACACACTTACATTAATGGGACAAATACAAAAATACAAACAACTTGTTGGAGGTATTTAATATCTTCTCATAACTTTGCACAGTTGTTTAAGTATTTATGTATCGCTCGGGACATGAACAAAATACTTTATCAGTTGCACTTTTGGTAGTATTTTTGCGTTTAAGCATAAGATAATACTTATCTTTTAAGATTAATTAAACGACTATTATGCTGAAGATATGTTTAAAGTATGTAAGACTACGTACAGTAATCAAACGCTGGGCATAGGTCGTGACGTCGTCCAAGACACGCAAACATGGCGGCGTTAAAACAGTTTAAATTTATTGATAGTTTTAAATTTATTTTTTTAATTTAATTTAATAATTTCCAGAATTAATATTTTTATCTATTCTATAATGATGTAAAAAATGAATTAAAATATAAAAATTACAAGCAAACGAATAGCTTACGAAATTGAAACGAAGATGGAAAACAAACCTTATGAATTCGAATCTGTTGGGATTTAATTTATAGTTATTTCGAGTCTGACTTAATTATTTAAATTTAGTTTTCTCTTATATAGACAGATCATCCTTTACTAATAGAAGCAGGAGTTGTATTTGTGTGAGTCACATAATAAAAAAATTTGCTTAGATAATTTTTGTAAACACCAATTATAAGTGAAATAATATAAATATATATTCATAGGTGGCTCGTAAATTAAATTTTTAATTTTCTTTAAATCCTGGAAAATATATTAATTTCAGTAAAATATATTAATTTCAGTAACAAAAATACAAAGATTTAATTTTTTTAAATTTTCTAATCATTATAGTTAAAAGGGAATAGGAAATAAATATTTTTGCGTTTTTTATTGCCAATAAATGCATCAGTTGTATTTTATTAAATGAAATCATAATTTACGTATTTAAATTCATTAAGTAAAATAAATAGAGAATGTATATTTTGATGTTTCTTCAAGATATAGAAATTTTATGGGATCCCGAAAACAATACCTAAAAAGTACAGGTTTTTCTAATTAATACTTTAATTTTCAGTTATTAATTGATATGAGATGTTCACTTTATGTGCTTATTTTTACAATTCAATTGCCTGTTCCATATAGTGCGATAAATACACATAGATGTAAAATAGAATGAAACTCCCTTAACAATATTCGAGTAAGAAAAGAGTCGACAAAACTGCCATGTTAAAATAGTGTAACACAAGGTTTTTGTATGAGTAATGCTTTCACCGACGTCGCAACATATAAGGGACGCAGGCACCCATGAACAAACACACACACGCACACACACACGCACGCACGCATTATATGTGTAGGTGTGTGTGTGTATGTGTATGTATATTCTTCTGCGAGCTTATATGGTTAAGACATCTTTTTTATGACCTAGGAACCAAGAGTTAAAGTAAAAACTTTATCTAGTTGTCGATAAATGAAACTTTGTGAGAATTAATTGATTCTTTGTTTTTTTTTCATTCTTTATGCCTTCATAAAAATGGTATGTATCTTTATTTGGCTGAATTTTCTTTCGGAATTCGACAGTAATTATAGCCTTTTTCAGTGTTCCGTGGCAAAATTGTCCAATGGGATGAATTTGTTGAGACAATTTTCGGGAAAAATGCTTAAAAATTGCTATTCCCACAAAAAAAGTTTTTCACTATTTGGGGAATAACTTGTGTCCTTACACATTTTCCAAAATTTTTAAATTGGCTCAATTGAAACCCTCCCCATTTAACTCCAGGCATATGCGATGTGATACAGCATCGGTGCCGTCGGGGGCGGGTAGCGCGACAGACGAGCGTTTTTAATGTGGGTATTCATTATCAATTTACTCTAATGGAAAGTTTTGGCTAAGACTCCCATAGCGATCACCCATACCGGACGCTGTTTTGTTATGATTTTTTAATTGTGTTTTTTTTTGTTTGGTAGAGAGGGGCCATTGTTAATAGGTTTTTGTATAAATGTTTCAAAACTATATAATAGGTTTAAAAAACCTTGTGATGAAAAAAATAATGTATGTAATAAAAATTAATCGGAACTTCTAAATACGAAAGTATCAATTTTTTTGTTCTCTACATTGAAAAAGTTATGCCGAATTTATTTTCCACACAAAAAATTATAAAATTATAATATTTAATATATAACTTAAACGTAATAGTTAACAAGTTCATGAACTGCCTTATAATGAGTACTAAATAACTGGCCAGTGACGTCATAAGCCAGTTGTATTTTGTAGGGGCGTTTTCGCGCGAATCGTAGTTCGTCAGTTTTTAAGTCATTATAACTTTGTAATGGAAAGTTTTAGGTACGATATATTTATTTTAAACGTTTTTAATGTCAATACATATTCTGTTCTAATAATAAAGAATGTAGTCAAATACCCTATTCCATCTAATTTAATTTAAATTTAACTTATGTATCTAACTACGAATAATGATAATATTTAGAAATAATTACCTTGAATTCATTTTAAAAATATTAACACATAATTAGAACTTTGTCTTAATATAATTATTGCCTGGATTGAGGCTTGAATTTTTTTCGTTTCTAAGTTATGTTTAAAGGGTTTAATGATATATAGTTTGTGTTGAGTTATATTCTAATAATAAATTTAATGATATAAGTAACGTGAAGTACAATATATTGTGTATACATATGTTCTAAAATGGTATTCATGGAATAAATGGCTTACTATCATTATATTATTATTATGTGTTCATTATGAGCTTACTTTGTTTCTTTAATTTGTTTAAGACTCGAATCTGTTATTAATATTGATAATTTAATTACTCTGGTAAGTTTAGTATTGGGCTATACAAATTTGACTGTTACGTTCTTTATTATCTATATAAACAACAAACTTTTATGTGTCTTCACATTGAAGATAAATGTTTATGGGAACACCTAAAAAGTCACGAAACACAAAAACATAGTTTTTGGAACATTTGTTCGTTTATCAATGAAACTTTTTATTTGTTCACGTCTCACGTAAGAACAAATAAAAGTAATAGCTTTTATTAAATGTTTACTGAAGGATTTTATTAACAGATGGCAACAGTAAGATTTCGCATTTTAATCTTACTATTAACTTAATAATATTTTCTATAGGTTCACATACGAACAAGTTACAGACACAGATGGCATACCAATAAACCTTGTGGACATCTTAATAAATAATAAACGAATTTTGGTCGAAAGGTGTTAAGTCACTTTCAGATAAATATCTACACAAATCCAAACGGAATGGTGTTTAACGTCAATCAAATTATAATGAACAGCATATTAAATTTTGTCGATTGATTTATCATAGAAATTTTTTTTTAATTTAAGGTTATCATAAAAATAAATTTAGTTGATAAAAAAACCAGTTAAGTATCATTTCATTTCAGACATCGATAATTTCGAAATTGTTGCCTCTTGTAATAATATTAAATGGTTATTAACTATATTTGAAGTAAGAAAAAAAATTTGCGATTTAAGTGACTTAAACTGAGGTATTCTTTGAAGAAGTGTGATCTGGTTTACGGTTATTCTTTCAATCAGTGCAAAGCAGTACGAACGCTAAATTTATTACAAAACATTTTGAACATTGTTATTTTGGAGAATCAACATACCCTCATTTTTAGGGTTCTGTATCTATAAAGATAAAAGAGAAGCTTTATAAAATTGCTTTTTAAAAATGTGTCCGTCTGTCCGTGTCTTAGAGCTGATTTCTCAGAAACCGCCGCCTGTTGGGCTTAAGTGTTACAAGAATAAAAATGTTACTGTTATATAGAGATAATGAAAAAAATAAGGTCCTTAAAATTTGTATCATCTCGTCAATCCGACAAAAGAGAAATCTTGTATTTTAATGGAAAGTTAGATTGTTTTTCATAATAGATTGTAAATGTAATTTCTACGGAATTCTTTGAACTAGCGAGATAAAACAAAGTGCAGATTGTGTCTCGTTGTATCCTCCATTCACAGATGTACCATATTAATCCATGATGCTCGCAGACAAGACAGGATCGTCGAAAAAAGTCACGTAAACCTCGAGAAGAGTGAAAAAACCATTCATTTTGACAATAATGGAACCATCACCAATGTTTGTTAATAATTTATTTTTAATTAATTTAGGCAATGGCTACTCATAAAAGAAAGCAAGAGGCTTTTCTTATTTTTTGTAATCCTCTCTAAAAGGTATATATAATACAATTATATATAATAAAGTATGCACATTTATGCTGATAGCTTTTTTGTTTCGTATTATGGTTACAAATTTTAATTCAATTTTTCCTATTTCCTGATGATCAATTACTACATTGTCTGTTTCTTATATTCTAAAAAATACCGGTTTTTTTAAAAATTATATTTTATCTCTGTAAGATCTGTGCCCATTTTTTTCGGTTTCCTTTGGCAAGATAAAAAACCTTAACTCCCATGTCACTATGTTAATATTCATTCATATTTTCCGAAAATATTTACATGGAAATTTTAAGAGATAGGCGTAAAATTAGGTATTCGAAAAAGTAGGACTGTATTATAATTGTGAGGGTCTCAAAAATATACTTTTATTTCCATTTTACTCCCCCTTACTTCCAAAACTATTGAACTTAAATTTTGAGGAAAACAGGGTTTTTAGATGCTCAGAAAAAAGAAGTAGAAAAACTATAACAAAGAGTCTAGATATAACATTTATTGTGATATTCATGATAATTTACATGTCTCCCCACCCTTACTTAAATATATAAGGTATTATATTCATTGCTCTAAGAAGCCATCATTAACCTGTGAAAAATAAAATAGTTTTACTTGAAACCAGGTGCGGAACCCGCGATGCGCGAGCTAGAGTCCCACTTAGCCGGTTTTTATGATATTGTTATTAATGACATCATTACCCCAATATTTAAGACGTACTATTTAAATGTTTGATTTATAATTTTGACGTAATTATAGTATTTTAAGTTATTATTTAACATTTATTAGTTAAGACTCCAATTCAGGATGCCAAATATACTAAAATAATTGAAATAGGATAATAAAAAAGGGGAAACAATCTCATCCTAGACGAATGACTTTTGCAGGTATAGAGACGGTAGGTAATAACTGCGCCCTTTTGGGAGAAGATTAGTGGCCGACTTTCCCCCGAATTATTATGCAAGCCAAGACGCGCGCACCGACTTAAATACGAGTATCTGCCGTCTAGGTCAAAACATGTTCAGTCATATGTTCTATCCTTTTCTCCATTAATTAATAACGGATCGACGAAAGTCAGCGAAAGTCGCATACATTTTTTTTGTAGGAGCAATTTTTGTCGCTTATACATAATACGGAGACAACAAAACCTTTTTCATTAGGGAAGTTGTATCACTTTATCTGCATCACACCACCTGTTTATTACATTCGGTAAAATTCTTTTTCTAGTTTCAGTTGCAAGAAACTTTATAAAAAATATTTAACTGGCTTACACAATGCCTAATTTTTAAATATACCATTGGCTTTTTTCTATAACACTTTTTTTCATGCCTTACTTTCTATCTTATTTGTATAACCAAGTGGAAAGGAATGCAAAACAACGTGACGCACACTATCTACGATATCATATAGTCCTCGCTAACCGACCTTGCTCCGCTGATGTTATTGACCAAGCTGGACATACGTTGCTCTCCGGCGCCGCCATATTATCTATAAAACGCGCTGTATCCAAATAAACTGTATCAGTTGACTACAGCTCGTTCAGCTTAACACAATGTTCAGCAAAGTGAGTTCATACTTGTTATCATATGAAATAATATATCAAAAGAAAATTTAAATTAAATTCACGTAACAAATTGTAATATATTACAATTAACTACATGAATTAAAATTTCGATTTCATTTATTATTTCAAATGATTACCTTTTTATCAACTAATTAAGCAACGTTTCGTGTTACTTCGATTTTGAAATGCAATTATATTCTTACAATATTTGTTTTGCATATAAACATATACTAAAATTAAAGAACGGAACGATTAACCATATAATTTGCAGGCCCTAATCCTAATTGCCCTTGTGGCTGTGACCAACGCTGGTTACGTTCCTGTGGTTGCGCACGGCGGTTACGGATACGGCCATGCCGTTTCATCCCAGAGCATCGTCCGACATGATGGCCACGGGTATGGCGCTCCATACGCCGGTATCGCCCACGGCTACGCTGCCCCTCTAGCCCACGCCTACGCCGCTCCCGTCGTCCATGCCTACGCCGCTCCCATCGTGCATGCTGCTGTAGGAGTCCACGCTGAAGAATATGTAAGTTCTCTTCATTTGCATAAAATTATATGTAACACTGTTTAAAAAAATAAACCACAGACCTAAATTTATTTCTGACTTTTATCTTTTTAACCATATAGAGCTACCCTAAATATGACTTTGCGTACTCTGTCTCTGACCCGCACACCGGTGACAGCAAGAACCAACATGAATCCCGTGATGGAGATGTTGTCCACGGCTCCTACTCTTTGGTGCAGCCTGATGGTTCCGTACGCAAAGTAGACTATGCAGCCGATGATCACAGCGGGTATGTTTGAATAATATAATGTTTCTTTATATTATCAAAAATAGTCATATTTCAGAACAGAGGACTCTATCAATGAACTAAACAATTAATTGCATATTTGCACGTTTTTTCCACAGTTTCAACGCGGTCGTACACACATCAGCTCCCCTCCACCACGTCGCTCCCGTCCACCACCATTACTGAACATTAGCAATAAGGAAAACTTAATTTTATAAATTATTGACTATATATGTACAAAGAATACATGATGGCTAAATAAAATATAGTTACAAGTTCAATAATATTTCTTTTATTCTTTCCATCCTAATTTCGTTAATTTCTTCCACATGCTACGCAGTAAAGGTTATTATCTATTTTTATAAATCTTGAGCTACACACATTAAAAGAATTATAGTCTTTCAACTAGTTGAAATCAAATTTTAGACCAATTTAAGTATTTTACCACATGAAATAAAATCAAGTTTGTCTTTACCTATCCTGGAGTTGAAACCTTCCTTTGTCCTTTTCAATCGAAATATTGGAAAGTGACAAATTCTTGCTAAAAATATCGACAATAATTTTTTAAAAAATCTAAAAATTCATTGTCCGAATTTTTCTTATTCATCCATATAAAAAGTCTATCAAGCATGAGTACAGTTCGCACTACGAGAGTTCCGTACATGTTTGAGCATTTATAAATATTTTACTGTAAATAATATTTCTATTAATCTATTTACAAAGTTTTTAATTTTTAGAATGGAAATATATTGCCTAATATCTATTTTAAAGACGTATATTTCAAAAAAAATCTCATCATTGACTTTTGGATTTCACACAATCACATTTCACACACAATCACACATTCAAGATTATAATATAGGTCCATTGAAATAACCCTATAGGTTTTGATGACAGTATAAGTATCGCTATAAAAAGTACGCTTGAAAGTATCATATCTTTTTGTTGCTTGAACTAAAACATTTTTTCAGCAATATGAGACTATACACCTCAGTATATGACATTATTTTCAACTTGATAGTTTCAGTCGTTTCTAAGAAAAAGGACGGTGACAAACAGACGACAGATGGACAGACAATAGACCTATAAGGGTTCTGGTTTTTTCATTTTCAGGAACAAAGTCCTTAAAATATCAAATCGATAACTTTGTGTAATTTTTTTAAACAGATTAGAAAATTATCGCCATATTTGCTTGTTAAAGACGAGTAGTAATTTGCGCTGGCCGAAGTTAGGTATTTTTACATAACATACGATTTCGATCGCTATACATGTACATGCTCACTAGAACAGTGGTCAAATCACACGGAATATGTAAACATGTAATAGACGAAAAGTATATTTCATCTCACTTTATTTTTACAAAGGCTGCTGAATTTAACAATACCTCAAATTGATAAAGTGTAGGGCGCGTGATACTGGGCACTTACAATATGGATCAATTTCGATAGAGGAAAGTGGTGTTGAAATGTAAGCTTTCTTTTTTGATCATCGGGGTACGGCGAAAATCAATAGTTTAGAAGATATTATTTATTTTGTCCTTTTTTTGAAAATCTTTACTCCCCTCACATAAATTACTTTCGAAAACTATTTCAATAAAGCACATGAAGTTTTATATGGAAGTAGAGTAGTCAGGTAGCATACATGCTATTAGCGATTTTATTTACATTTATAATATTAAGTATATTAAATATAATTATTTTTTTGTATATTCTGAGCTTCTGCTATTGTTTGAAATTTTATGTACGATACATCTCGGTTTGTATGATATATCTCTGTTTTCAAAAGAAAAAACGTGCATTTAAATAAAATCAGTGTAGTAAAATCCGTACATCTATAGACTTGTTTATTACCAAGTTCACGCAAAGTTCAGAAAAACTAAATGTGCTTATTTTAACAAATCATTACTTCAATTCATATTTATCTAAATTATTTGAAAATCAATGTTTATTAGCCTTAACATAAGCAAAATGTGTTCAGGTGAAATTACTGCCAGATAAAGAGCTTTTATGTTATGCACGTATCAGACAGAAAGCGACACGCTCTGTTAATATTATTTATATCACGTTTGACTAGTTGCCGTTCGACAGTAATTTGAACCAACAATAACGGCAATCGGTAGTTATAGTATCTTTGGCGCATGCGCTTACTACATCTGTTCTACTCTTTAGTTTTCCTCAACTAATACTCTTTAGATTTCCTAATAATTTTGACTTCTTTGTGAAAGTATCATTGCTCACCTGACTACTCGGCTTGTAACTTGGACTTTTTAGTGTGCTTATTGCTTGGGAAACCGTTTGCCGTGCCTATGGTTGAAAATCGATATGGGCTTCGCGCGCCCCATGCGAAAACGCCATAATGCATTATTTTTAGAACGTTGTAAGATACATTTTCCGATGCTGTAGGCTCTATTACGAATTTGCTGAAAACCAGGGAGGGTCAGCAAATAGATGCTTTTGATTGTCTTTAGTAAATTTTTTTACGAGACTATGTAATTCGTTGTTGGAAAGTGTTTGCTTTCCGTGATCCAGAAGCTAGACGAGTTAACCGTGGCAGCAGTCTTACAAGAAATACGTCGTGATCCGACCACTAGTCAAAGACGCACTGGCATTCCAAGAATAATTATTTGTGCTAACTATCTACAACCATACCATTACAATAGTGTGGATTGCTCTCTTTATGATAGATATAAAACATAAAAGCGCTCTATATAACAGAGTGATTTTACCTGAACACAGTTTATGTATATTAAGGCTAATAAACATTTATTTGCGAATAATTTAGATAAATCTGAGTTGGATTAATTCTTTTTTAAAAGAAACACACTTAAATTTTTTGCTAAAATTGCGATTATATCAGAAATTATACATTTAATGACTTAGTGATATTATATTAATTTCTGAAGATCTCGCAAAAGTTACATTACTACAATTTTTTTATCTAGACTATTACGATATCCTAAGGTAGTTTTTAAGATTATAAACAAATCTCTAGTTGTTCAGATTTTACTACAGTGATTTTTGAAATAAAACTTCTTTAGGAGGGATTTGAGACTAACTCAGAAATGTTTTCGGACGGACGTGACGTACAGTAAAATTTATCGTTTGCTTACGCAATTTCCAGTATTTGAAGGCATCCACTTACTACAGAATTTCGGGAGTATATATGTTATATACACATATATACTTGAATTCATTCATTTCAATTCTATTCTATGTATACAGTGGACCTCTTTAACAGATGGTAGTAAATAAACCGTAATTCACTTTATTTACTACTGGTAGTTATTACTTCACAAAATAACTTCACCATCGACCAAATCAGGGAGATTGAGTTCTGAATATTAACAATGTAACGCATAAAGGATGGTAGTAAATCAATGGTGATTCAAAACATTTGCTACGAGCAGTTATTACTTTCTAATATAACTACACCATGGACCAAGCCAGAGTCTGATGATGAGTTTTGGGGAAGAACAATAGAACTCCTTAACGGATGGTAGTAAATCAACTGTGGTTCGAAATATTTGCTATTGATAGTTGCCACTTTGCAAAATAATTTTACCATCCACGAGGCCAGGGTCAAATGATGTGTTTTGAAGATGAACAATGTAACCTATTAATGAAAGTCAGTAAATCTGCTGAGATTAAAAATATTAGTTTTTAATTTCCAAAATAGCTACACCATCAACCAAGTCATAGTCTGAGTGATGGTGAACAATTTAACTTCTTAACGATTGTTAAAAAATCGGACATGATTCAAGATACTTGTTACTAGTAGTTGCTTCTTTGCAAAATACACCATCAGGGTCTGATGAGAATTCTGGAGATGAACAATGTAAGTCCTTACGGATGATAGGAAATCAACCGTGATTCAAGGTATTTGCTACTGATAGTTATTTCAAGAAATCTAGCAAATTTCCAGAGTTTATGTTTCTCATTTTAGTTATCATAAACCTCTAGTTTTATATATAAATTATGATAATAATCAAAGTAATCTTTTCGTGATGCTCGATGTAAATACGACTTTGTAACCCATTGAAAATAATAAATATTGAAAATATGAAAAAAAGGTGAATATATTGAAAATATAATTTTTTCTCATTTAAATTATTACGAAGATGTTCTATTTTCTTAATAGACTAGGCAAAAATGTTTATTAGCTAAAATTAATCTTACCTAGTGGGAAACCTAGTATTTGAAGTTTTTACACTAACAAGTAATGAAACAAGTTTATAAAATTGTCAATATTATGTTAATGATGTCAATTTTATAAATGTGCTTCATTTTTAAGTTTCTCTGGGTATTTCTGTGCCAAACCACTTGAACCTAAACCTGTCATAAAATAACATTTCGTTAATACCGTTTTTTTAGTTTCATCTTTCTAAGCTTTATTAATATTAATTTTTTGATTGACATAACTCTTTACTTATGTAATCCACGCAGTAGTTTATTTTGTAGTAGTAGTTTACTTTTGTAAGCCACGCAGTAGTTTATTTTGTAGTAGTAGTTCACTTTTGTAAGCCACGCAGTGGTTTATTTTGTAGTAGTAGTTTACTTTTGTAATCCACGCAGTAGTTTATTTTGTAGTAGTAGTTTACTTTTGTAATCCACGCAGTAGTTTATTTTGTAGTAGTAGTTTACTTTTGTAAGCCACGCAGTAGTTTATTTTGTAGTAATAGTTTACTTTTGTAAGCCACGCAGTAGTTTATTTTGTAGTAATAGTTTACTTTTGTAAGCCACGCAGCTCCATTAGTTCATACTGAGGAAAAAGTTAGTTCATCTAACTTTATTACACTTAAATATCACAATGTTTAAACAAAATACGAAAATGAATTTAATATTAATTTCTATCTTTTTTACCATATAGAGCTACCCTAAATACGACTTTGCGTATTCTGTCTCTGACCCTCATAGCGGTGACAGCAAGAGCCAACACGAATCCCGTGATAGAGATGTTGTTCATGGCTCTTACTCCCTCGTTCAGCCTGACGGTTCCGTACGCAAGGTGGACTATGGAGCTGATGATCACAGCAGGTATGTTTGAATAATATGATTTTATTTCTCTCATAAAAACAGTCACGTTTCAAGGCAGAGGAGTTTATAAATGAACTACATAATTAATTTCGTATTTGAAATTTTTTCCACAGTTTCAACGCGGTCGTACACACCTCAGCACCCCTCCATCATGTCGCTCCCGCCCACCACCATTACTGAACATTAGCAATAAGGAAAACTTAATTTTATAAGTTATTGACTATATATGTACAAAGATTATATGCAAATGACTAAATAAAATGTAGTTACAAGTTCAATAACATCTTTTATTCTTTCTCTCCTAATTTCGCTAGTTAGCCGTGTCAACTGTGAGTCAACCGTGTAGTATATTATTATTTACTTTTATATAACTTTACAAAAAAAAAGTCACCATACTGTTTTCTTTTTGATGATAGTTACAAATTTTGACTTTTTAATAATAGTTATAACATATAGAAATTATTTATCCCATTCAAACAGGCATGATTTAAGGAAAATAAGGCAATGAAAGTTATTTTCTAAAAAAAATCAAACATTAAATTGTTTTGGTAAGCTTAATTTAGCACTGATTTTTATTGAAACCGTATGATGGGGTAAAAGTTGTTCAACGAATAATAATGATTACAACCGTACGTGTGGTTCAGATATCGTTTAAATACAAATAAGTACAGATTCAATTTGTTGATATTCAAGTTCGACTCGATTGAAATTCAATTCATTGATATTCAAATTCGACTGCTTCACGACTCAACTCGTTTTCGAGTGTGACTCGATTGGGAATCAATTTGTTGATACTTGATGTCGATTCGATAGGGCTTCAATAGGAAATATGTATATAATTTTAATTGGTTCAAATATTTTTTCCTATTATTTATGAACCATAAATTATATCTAAATCATTGTTTTCTTAATCAATTATTTTTAATTGATTCGAAATGCGACATCAGACCCTATGTCAACAGGCTCGTATCAAAAAAACTTTTTGTAGCATTTCTTGTGTTTGATAAGGAAAAATAATTTACATATCTAGTGAATTTTTAACATCCCAGTGATATTTAAAGTCGTCTAGAATGGTAACTGAAAGTGGATTGTGAAGGCACAGTGGCAGGTCAAATAACTTGCCAATAATATGCTGCTATGCATTTATGATGACATCTTATTTTTCTTCAAATACAGATTTTACATCCGCTGAGGTCAAAGGAGTGAAAGCTGCAAAGTAATTATTTTAATATATGATTTGTAATCATTGGTTATGTACACTTTTTATACATAGATACTATAACTAGTTTATGTACACAGTTATCTACTGCTTGTGTGATTAATATTCAATACAAAATCATATATGATTAACTGAATTCATACTAGCTCTTCAAATAAAACACACTTACATTAAAGTGATATTTACAAAAATGTAAACAACTTGAGTTTGAATTAATTATTCAAATTTAATTTTTATTTTAAAAGTTATTTCAAATTTAACTTTCAGTCGAGATGTATCTGTTATGGAGACAGTTATCATTTGCTTAGATAATTTTTGTAAACAGCATTATAAGTGAAACAGTGTAAATATATATCCATGGACGGCTCGTAAATTCCAATTTTTAATTTTTGTTTAAATCCTGGAAAAGATTATTAATTTCAGAAAACACCAAAGATAAACATGTTCAATTTTTTTAATTTTCTAATCTTTATAGTTAAAACGGAACAGGAAATAAACACTTTCACTTTTTTATTGCCAATAATTGTATCAGTTGTATTTTATTAAATGAAATCATAATTTATGTATTTAAATTCATTAAGTAAAATAAATAGAAAATGTATATTTTGATGTTTCTTCAAGATATAGAAATTTTATGGAATAGACAATATCTAAAAAGTAAAGTTTTTTCTAATTAATATTTTAATTTTCAGTTATTAACTGACAAGAAGTGTTTACTTTATATACTCATTTTTTACAATTCAAAAGTCTGTTTCATATAGGGAGATAAATATACATAGACATAGAGTGAAATTCCCTTAGTGATTTCCGAGTGAGAAAAGAGTCAACAAAACTGCTGTGCTAAAAGAGTGTAACACACGAGTTTTGTAAGTGTAGTTATTTCACCGACATCGTATCAAATAAGGAACGCACGCACCCACGCACGCACACTCACACACACACACACGCACGCGCGCACACAAAGACACATTATATATATATATATATATATATATATATATATATATATATATATATATATATATATATATATATACATATAATTGAATAATTAAAGAATTCAATTTTTTCTGCGAGCTTGTATGATTAAGACTCCCACCTTTTTTCTAATCTAAAAACCAAAAGTTTAAGTTAATATGTTACCTAGTTATCGATTAATGAAACTTTATGAAAATTAAAGGAACCTTGTTTTTTTTCTTCTTTTGCATTTCTAAAAATAGTATGTTTCTTTACTTGGCTAAATTTTTCTTAGCAATGCGACAATTTTGCCATGGAACACTGGAAAATGCTATAATTACAGCCTTTTCCAGTGTTCCATGGCAAAATTGTCCAAAAAAAACAAGTTCAGTATCACTTCATTTCAGACGTCGATAATTTCGAAATTTGTGCTTGTTGTAATAATATTAAATGGTTGTTAAATATTTTAGCAGCAAAGCAAAAAAAATGCGATATAAGTGGCTTAAACTGAAGTATTCTTTAAAGAAGTGTGATCTGGTGTACGCTTATTATTTTAATCAATGCAAAGCAGTACGAACGCTAAATCTATTACAAAATGTTATGAATATCGTTATTTTAGAGAATCAACATACCCTCATTTTTAGTGTATTGTATATTAAGGAAAAACGGAAGCTTTGTAAGATTGTATATCTGTCCGTCTGTTCGTGTCTTAAACCTTATTTCTCAGAAACCGCCTAACGTAAAAACTAGAAAGGAGACCGGCAAAAGTCCATATAGTGTTGGGCCCAGGTGTTAGGTGCCCAGACCACTTTTATATATAAAAATGAAAAAAAATCGTTTTGTCAAAATCAGACGAAAGAGAAATCTTGTATTTTTTTATGAAAAGTTAGATAGTTTTTCAGAATAGAATGTAAATGTAATTTCTACGGAATTCTTTGAACTAGCAACAAAGTGCAGATTATGTCTAGTTATATCCTCCATCCACTGATGTGCCATATTATTCCGTTATGATCACAGGCACGACAGGGTCGTCGAAAAAAGTCACGTAAACCTCAATAATTGGGAAAAAGCCATTCATTTTGTCAATAATAGTACCTTTGTCTATGTTTGTTAACAATTTATTTTTAATTAATTTAATAAGGCAATGGCTACACGATGAAGAAAGCAAGAGGCATTGATTATTTTTTGTAATCCTTGCTAAAAAGTTATTATGTGTTCTGTTCAATAATTTTTTGTTATTTTTATTCCAATTAGTAATTCTTTTTATTTTAAAAATATAACATATGCGCATTTATGCAGATAGCTTTTTTGTTTCGAATTACGGTTACAAATTTTAATTAAATTTTTTCCTCTTTTCTGATTATCAATTACTGAATTGTTTGTTTTTTTATATTCTGAATAATACCAGTTTTTTTTTAAATTATATCTTATCTCTGTAACGCGTGGGCCCATTTTTGCCGGTCTCCTTTGGAAATTTAAAAAAGTTAACTCTCATGCCAATATACTAATAGCTATTCATATTTACCGAAAATTCCAAAACTATTGAACTTAAGTTATGAGGAAAACAGTGATTTTAGAAGCTTAAACAAAGGTAGTAGAAAAACTATAACAATGAGTCTAGATATAACATTTCTTGAGATATTCATTATAATTTACATATCCCCTCATCCGTACTTAAATATATAAGGTATTATATTCATTGCACTAAGAAGCCAACATTAGTAATGACCTGTGAGAAATACAATAGTTTTACTTAATGACTAGGTACCGAACCCGCTATACGCAAGCCAGTCACAGTTAACCTGTTTTTATGAAACTCTTATTAATGATACCATTACCTCTATATTTAAGATATCAAGCCATACGATTTTAGCTTCTGATTTATAATGTTGACGTAATTATAATATTATGTTATTATTTAACACTTATTAGTTAAGACTTTAATTCAGGATAGCAATGTACCAAAATAATTGAAATAGGATAATAAAAAAGACGAAACAAATGAATACTGACATTAACGCTCATCGTAGACGAATGACTTTTATAGGTATATAAACTGCAAACTTTTGGGAGAAAATTAGTGGCCGACTTTCCACCGACTTATTGTACAAGCCAAGACGCGCGCATCGACTTAAATATCTACCGTCTACGTCCAAAAGTGTACAAATGTTCTATCCTTTTCTCCATTAGCGCGTTTTAATTCGTGACGGATCGGCGAAAGTCAGCCAAAGTCGCACCAATTTGTTTGTAGGAGCAATTTTTTGGCATGTTAAACTATTGAATGCCATATGCTCTATTTTCTCCGATTATGGTCAGAACGATTACTGTTAGTAACCTGCGTTACGCGTGAATATATTAAAAATTTAATTACAATAGCACGCCATTGACGTGCAAAACGATCGCATGAAAACTATCCCAAACTGAAAGAAACTTTGTTATTTAAACTTGATAAAAAACTATTCCGTAGGTGAACTATTTTTTTATAATTGATCAGGCAAAGATTTCAATCCTCAAAAAATTAATTTATTCCTTTCCCTACTTTATTTTATACAAAAATAATACTACGAAACCCTTTAAAAATCCACTGGAACCCACCTTATTTGCGTCAAACCACCTATTTATTACATTCGATAAAATTCTTTTTCTAGTTTAAATTGGAATAAACTTCATGAAAAATATTTAACTGTCTTACACAACGCCTAACTTTTACAGGTGGCTTTTTTCTCCAATACTTTTTTTCAATGCTTACTTTCTATCTTATTTGAATATCCAAGTGGAAAGGAATGCAAAACAACGTAACGCACACTATCTACGATAACATATAGTTCCCGCTAACCGACCTTGCTCCGCTGATGTTATTGACCAAGGTGGACACACATTTCTCCCCAGCACCGCCATTTCATATATAAACCGCGCTATAATCAAACAAACTGTATCAGTTGACAACAGCTCGTTCAGCTAAACACAATGTTCAGCAAAGTGAGTTCATACTTGTTACCATATGAAATAATATATCAAAAGAAAATTTAAATTAAATTCACGTAACAAATTGTAATATTGTCTCGTAAATATATTACAATTAACTACATAAATTTAAATTTCGAATTTATTTATTATTTCAAGTTATTACCTTTTTATCAACTAGTTAAACAACGTTTCGTGTTACTTCGATTTTGAAATGCAATTATATTCTTACAATATTTTTCTTACATATATGTACTAAAATTAAAGAACGGAACGATTAACCATATAATTTTCAGGCCCTAATCCTAACTGTCCTTGTGGCTGTGACCAACGCTGGTTACGTTCCTGTGGTTGCGCACGGTGGTTACGGATACGGCCATGCCGTTTCATCCCAGAGCATCGTCCGACATGATGGCCACGGCTATGGTGCTCCATACGCCGGTATCGCCCACGGCTACGCTGCCCCTCTAGCCCACGCCTACGCTGCCCCTCTAGCCCACGCCTACGCTGCCCCCGTCGTCCATGCCTATGCCGCTCCCATCGTGCATGCTGCTGCAGGAGTCCACGCTGAGGAATATGTAAGTTCCCTTCATTTGCATAAAATTATATGTAAGACTGTTTAAAAAAATAAGCCACAGACCTCAATTTATTTCTGACTTTTATCTTTTTAACCATATAGAGCTACCCTAAATATGACTTTGCCTACTCTGTCTCTGACCCGCACACCGGCGACAGCAAGAACCAACATGAATCCCGTGATGGAGATGTTGTCCACGGCTCCTACTCTTTGGTGCAGCCTGATGGTTCCGTACGCAAAGTAGACTATGCGGCCGATGATCACAGCGGGTATGTTTGAATAATATAATTTTTCTTTATGCTATCAAAAATAGTCATATTTCAGAAGAGAGGACTCTGTCAATGAACTAATTAATTAATTGCTTATTTGCACGTTTTTTCCACAGTTTCAACGCGGTCGTACACACATCAGCTCCACTCCACCACGTCGCTCCCGTCCACCACCATTACTGAACATTAGCAATAAGGACAACTTAATTTTATAAATTATTGACTATATATGTACAAAGAATACATGATAATGGCTAAATAAAATATAGTTACAAGTTCAATAATATTTCTTTTATTCTTTCCATCCTAATTTCGTTAATTTCTTCCACATGCTACGCGTTAAAGGTTATTATCTATTTTTATAAATCTTGAGCTACACACATTAAAAGAATTATAGTCTTTCAACTAGTTGAAATCAAATTTTAGACCAATTTAAGTATTTTGCCACATGAAATAAAATCAAGTTTGCCATTACCTATCCTGGAGTAGAAACCTTCCTTTGTCCTTTTCAATCGAAATATTGGAAAGTGACAAATTCTTGCTAAAAATATCGACAATAATTTTTATTCATCCATATAAAAGTCTATCAAGCATGAGTTCATACAGTTCGCACTACGAGAATTCTGTACATGTTTGAGCATTTATAAATATTTTACTGTAAATAATATTTCTATTAATCTATTTACAAAGTTTTTAATTTTTAGAATGGAAATATATTGCCTAATATCTATTTTGAAGACGTATATTTCAAAAAAATATCTCATCATTGACTTTTGGATTTCACACAATCACATTTCACACACAATCACACATTCAAGATTATAATATAGGTCCATTGAAATAACCCAATAGGTTTTGATGACAGTATTATCATATCTTTTCATTGCGTGAACTGAAACATTTTTTCAGCAATATGAGACTATACACCTCAGTATATGACATTATTTTCAACTTGATAGTTTCAGTCATTTCTAAGAAAAAGAACGACGACAAACAGACGACAGATGGACGGACAATAGACCTATAAGGGTTCTGTTTTTTTCATTTTCAGAAACAAAGTCTTTAAAATATCAAATCGATAAATTTGTGTAATTATTATAAACACATTAGAAAATTATCGCCATATTTGCTTTTTAAAGACGAGTAGTAATTTGCCCTCGCCGAAGTTAGGTATTTTTATATAACATACGATTTCGATCGCTATACATGTACATGCTCACTAGAACACTCAACTCACGCGGAATATGTAAATACGTAATAGACAAAAAGTATATTTCTTCTCACTTTATTTTTACAAAGGCTGCTGAATTTAATAACACCTTAAATTGATAAAGTGTAGGGCGCGTGATACTGGTCACTTACAATATGGATCAATTTCGATAGAGGAAAGTGGTGTTGAAATGTAAGCTTTCTTTTTTGATCATCGGGGTACGGCGAAAATCAATAGTTTAGAAGATATTATTTATTTTGTCCTTTTTTTGAAAATCTTTACTCCCCTCACATAAATTACTTTCGAAAATTATTTCAATAAAGCACATGAAGTGTTATATGGAAGTAGAGTAGTCAGGTAGCATACATGCTATTAGCGATTTTATTTACATTTATAATATTATGTATATTAAATATAATTATTATTTTGTATATTCTGAGCTTCTGCTAATGTTTGAAACTTTATGTACGATACATCTCGGTTTGTATGATACATCTCAGTTTTCAAAAGAAAAAACGTGCATTTAAATAAAATCAGTGTAGTAAAATCCGTACATCTATAGACTTGTTTATTACCTTAAAAACTATATTATATATCGTGACAGTCTAAAGAAAAAACTATTGCCACATCTTCAGAAATTAACATCATATCACTATGTCACTGAATGTGAAATTTCTGCTATAATCGCAAGTTCAGAAAACAAATTTTTTACAAATTATTACTTCAATTCATATTTATCTAAATTATTTGAAAATCAATGTTTATTAGCTTTAACATAAGCAAAATGTGTTCAGGTGAAATTACTGCCAGATAAAGAGCTTTTATGTTATGCACGTATCAGACAGAAAGCGACACGCTCTGTTATTATTATTTAGAACACGTTTGACTAGTTGCCGTTCGACAGTAATTTGAACCAACAATAACGGCAATCGATAGTTATAGTATCTTTGGTGCATGCGCTTACTACATCTGTTCTACTCTTTAGTTTTCCCCAACTAATACTCTTTAGTTTTCCTAATAATTTTGGCTTCTTTGTGGAATTATCATTGGGAAACCGTTTGCCCTGCCTATGGTTGAAATCGATATGGGCTTCGCGCGCCCCATGCGAAAACGCCATAATGCATTATTTTTAGAACGTTGTAAGATACATTTTCCGATGCTGTAGGCTCTATTACGAATTTGCTGAAAACCAGGGAGGGTCAGCAAATAGATGCTTTTGATTGTCTTTAGTAAATTTTTTTTACGAGACTACATAATTCGTTGTTGGAAAGTGTTTGCTTTCTGTGATCCAGAAGCTAGACGAGTTAACCGTGGCCGCAGTCTTACAAGAAATACGTCGTGATCCGACTACAAGTCAAAGACGCACTGGTATTCCAAGAATAATTATTTGTGCTAACTATCTACACCCACACCAATACAATAGTGTGGATTGCTCTCTTTATGATAGATATAAAACAAAAAAGCGCTCTATCTAACAGAGTGATTTTACCTGAACACAGTTTATGTATATTAAGGCTAATAAACATTTATTTGCGAATAATTTAGATAAATCTGAGTTGGATTAATTCTTTTTAAAAAGAAACACACTTAAATTTTTTGCTAAAATTGCGATTATATCAGAAATTATACATTTAATGACTTAGTGATATTATATTAATTTCTGAAGATCCCGCAAAAGTTACATCACTACAATTTTTTTATCTAGACTATTACGCTATCCTAAGGTAGTTTTTAATATTATAAACAAATCTCTAGTTGTCCAGATTTTACTACAGTGATTTTTGAAATAAAACTTCTTTAGGAGGGATTTGAGACTAACTCAGAAATGTTTTCGGACGGACGTGACGTATAGTAAAGTTTATCGTTTGCTTACGCAATTTCCAGTATTTGAAGGCATCCACTAACTACAGAATTTCGGGAGTATATGTGTTATATACACATATATACTTGAATTTAATTCATTCTATGTATACAATGGACCTCTTTAACAGATGGTAGTAAATAAACCGTAATTCAATTTATTTACTACTGGTAGTTATTACTTCACAAAATAACTTCACCATCGACCAAATCAAGGAGATTGAGTTCTGAATATTGACAATGTAACGCATAACGGATGGTAGTAAATCAATGGTGATTCGAAACATTTTCTACGGGCAGTTATTACTTTGTAATATAACTACACCATGGACCAAGCCAGAGTCTGATGATGAGTTTTGGGGAAGAACAATAGAACTCCTTAACGAATCAACTGTGATTCGAAATATTTGCTATTGATAGTTGTCACTTTGCAAAATAACTTTACCATCCACCAGGCCAGTGTTTGTGTTTTGAAGATGAACAATGTGACTTATTAATGAAAGTCAGTAAATCTGCTGTGATTAAAAATTCTTGGTGCTGATAGTTTTTAATTTCCAAAATAGCTACACCATCAACCAAGTCATAGTCTGAGTGATGATGAACAATTTAACTTCTTAACGATTGTTAGAAAATCGAACGTGATTCAATATACTTGTTACTAGTAGTTGCTTCTTTGCAAAATACACCGTCAGGGTCTGATGAGAATTCTGGAGATGAACAATGTAAGTCCTTACGGATGATAGTAAATCAACCGTGATTCAAGGTATTTGCTATTGATATTTATTTCAAGAAATTTAGCAAATTTCCAGAGTATATGTTTCTCATTTTAGTTATCATAAACCTCTAGTTTTATATATAAATTATGATAATAATCAAAGTAATCTTTTCGTGATGCTCGACGTAAATACAACTTTGTCATCCATTGAAAATAATAAATATTTAAAATATGAAAAAAGATGAATATATTGAAAATATAGTTTTTTCTCATTTAAATGATTACGAAGATGTTCTATTTTTCTAATAGACTAGGCAAAAATGTTTATTGGCTAAAATTAATCTTACCTAGTGGGAAACCTAGTATTTGAAGTTTCTATACTAACAAGTAATGAAACAAGTTTATAAAATTGTCAATATTATGTTAATGATGGCAATTTTATAAATGTGCTTCATTTTTAAGTTTATCTGTATCAAACCACATGAACCTAAACCTGCCATAAAATAACATTTCGTTAATATCGTTTTTTTAGTGTCATCTTTCTAAGCTTTATTAATATTAATTTTTTGATTGACATAACTCTTTACTTTTGTAATCAACGCAGTAGTTTATTTTGTAGTAGTAGTTTACTTTTGTAAGCCACGCAGTAGTTTATTTTGTAGTAGTAGTTTACTTTTGTAATCCACGCAGTAGTTTATTTTGTAGTAGTAGTTTACTTTTGTAATCCACGCAGTAGTTTATTTTGTAGTAGTAGTTTACTTTTGTAAGCCACGCAGTAGTTTATTTTGTAGTAGTAGTTTACTTTTGTAAGCCACGCAGTAGTTTATTTTGTAGTAGTAGTTTACTCTTGTAAGCCACGCTGCTCCATTAGTTCATACTGAGGAATACGTTAGTTCATCTAACTTTATTACACTTAAATATCACAACGTTTAAACAAAATACGAAAATGAATTTAATATTAATTCCTATCTTTTTTACCATATAGAGCTACCCTAATTACGACTTTGCGTATTCTGTCTGACCCTCATACCAGTGACAGCAAGAGCCAACATGAATCCCGTGATGGAGATGTTGTCCATGGCTCTTACTCTCTCGTTCAGCCTGACGGTTCCGTACGCAAGGTGGACTATAGAGCTGATGATCACAGCGGGTATGTTTGAATAATATGATTTTATTTCTCTCATAAAAACAGTCACATTTCAAGGCAGAGGAAATACATAATTAATTCCGTATTTGAAATTTTTTCCACAGTTTCAACGCGGTCGTACACACCTCAGCACCCTTCCACCATGTCGCTCCCGCCCACCACCATTACTGAACATTAGCGATAAGGAAAACTTAATTTTATAAGTTATTGACTAATATATGTACAAATATTAAATACAAATGACTAAATAAAATGTAGTTACAAGTTCAATAACATCTTTCATTCTTTCTCTCCTAGTTTCAACCGTATAGTATATCATTATTTACTTTTATATAACTTTAGCTAAACACTATACAAAAATTGCAATCATTCAATAAAATAAATAAAATTTTCGGCGGATTCCTATATTTTGACACATGAAATAAAGTGAAATACGCCTTTGCTTGTACTAGGGCTTAAATGTTATGTGGATTTTTTTCAAGAAAAAAGTCACCATATTGTTTTCTTTTTGATGGTAGTTACAAATTTTAACTTTTTAATAATAGTTATAACATATAGAAATTATTCATCCCATTCAAACAGGCATGATTTAAGGAAAATAAGGCAATGAAAGTTATTTTCTAAAAAAAATCAAACATTAAATTGTTTTGGCAAGCTTAGTTTAGCACTGATTTTTATTGAAACCGTATGATAGGGTAAAAGTTGTTCAACGTTCAACGAATAATGATTACTACCGTACGTGTGGTTCAGATATCGTTTAAATACAAATAAGTACAGATTCAATTCATTGATATTCAAATTCGACTGCATCAGGACTCAACTCGTTTTCAAGTGTGGCTCGATTGGGAATCAATTTGTTGATACTTGATGTCAATAGGAAATATGTACATAATTTTAATCGGTTCAAATATTTTTTCCTGTTATTTATGAACCATAAATTATATCTAAACCATTGTTTTCTTAATGAATTATGTTTAATTGCATAAATTAATGAATAAAAAGTGAAAATTATGCAAAAGGAATTCGAATTATCCAATCGCAACACTTTTGGTTAAATCGAAATGCGACATCAGACCCTGTGTCAACAGGCTCGTATCAAAAAAACTTTTTGTAGCATTTCTTGTGTTTGATAAGGAAAAATAATTTACATATCTAGTGAATTTTTAATATCCCAGTGATATTTAAAGTCCTCTAGAATGGTAACTGAAAGTGGATTGTGAAGGCACAGTGGCAGGTCAAATAACTTGCCAATAATATGCTGCTATGCATTTATGATGACATCTTATTTTTCTTCAAATACAGATTTTACATCCGCTGAGGTCAAAGGAGTGAAAGCTGCAAAGTAATTATTTTAATATATGATTTGTAATCATTGGTTATGTACACTTTTTATACATAGATACTATATCTAGTTTATGTATATAGTTATCTACTGCTTGTGTGATTAATATTCAATACAAAATTATATATGATTAACTGAATTCATACTAGCTATCCAAATAAAACACACTTACATTAAAGTGATATTTACAAAAATGTAAACAACTTGCGTTTGAATTAATTATTCAAATTTAATTTTTATTTTAAAAGTCGAGATGTATCTGTTATGGAGACAGTTGTCAGCTATTTGTGCGAGTCACATAATAATAATATTTGCTTAGATAATTTTTGTAAACAGCATTATAAGTGAAACAGTGTAAATGTATATCCATAGACGGCTCGTAAATTCCAATTTTTAATTTTTGTTTAAATCCTGGAAAATATTATTAATTTCAGAAAATAACAAAGATAAAAATGTTCAATTTTTTTAATTTTCTAATCTTTATAGTTAAAACGGAACAGGAAATAAACACTTTCACTTTTTATTGCCAATAAATGTATGAGTTGTATTTTATTAAACGAAATCATAATTTATGTATTTAAATTAATTAAGTAAAATAAATAGAAAATGTATATTCTGATGTTTCTTCAAGATATAGAAATTTTATGGAATCAGATTTCATAGACAATATCTAAAAAGTAAAGTTTTTTCTAATTAACATTTTAATTTTCAGTTATTAACTGACATGAAGTGTTCACTTTATATACTTATTTTTTACAATTCAAAAGCCTGTTTCATCTAGGGAGATAAATACACATAGACATAAAATAGAGTGAAACTCCCTTAGTGATTTCCGAGTGAGAAAAGAGTCAACAAAACTGCTGTGCTAAAATAATGTAACACACGAGTTTTGTAAGTGTAGTTATTTCACCGACATCGTATCAAATAAGGAACGCACGCACCCACGCACGCACACTCACACACACACGCACGCGCGCACACAAACACACATTATATATATATATATATATATATATTTATAATTTAATAATTAAAGAATTCAATTTTTTCTGCGAGCTTACACCTTAACACTAAGACTCACACCTTTTTTCTAATCTAAAAACCAAAAGTTTAAGTTAATATGTTACCTAGTTATCGATTAATGAAACTTTATGAAAATTAAAGGGATCTTGTTTTTTTTTTCTTCTTTTGCATTTCTAAAAATAGTATGTTTCTTTACTTGGCTAAATTTTTCTTAGCAATGCGACAATTTTGCCATGGAACACTGGAAAAGGTTATAATTACAGCCTTTTCCAGTGTTCCATGGCAAAATTGTCCAAAAAAAACCAGTTCAGTATCACTTCATTTCAGACCTCGATAATTTCGAAATTTTTACTTGTAATAATATTAAATGGTTGTTAAATATTTTAGCAGCAAAGCAAAAAAAATGCGATTTAAGTGACTTAAACTGAAGTATTCTTTAAAGAAGTGTCATCTGATTTACGCTTATTATTTTAATGAATTCAAAGCAATACGAACGCTAAATTTATTACAAAATGTCATGAATATCGTTATTTTAAAGAATCAACATACCCTCATTTTTAGTGTTTTGTATCCATTAAGAAAAACGGAAGCTTTGTAAGATTGCACATCTGTCCGTCTGTTCGTGTCTTAAATCTTATTTCTCAGAAACCGCCTAACGTAAAAACTTGAAAGAAGACCGGCAAAAGTCCATATAGTGTTGGGCCCAGGTGTTACAAGAATAAAAATGGCACTTTTATATATAAAAATGAAAAAAATCGTTTTGTCAAAATCAGACGAAAGAGACATCTTGTATTTTTTTATGAAAGTTAGATAGTTTTTCAGAATAGAATGTAAATGTAATTTCTACGGAATTCTTTGAACTAGCAAGATAAAACAAAGTGCAGATTATGTCTAGTTATATCCTCCATCCACTGATGTGCCATATTATTCCGTTATGATCACAGGCACGACAGGATCGTCGAAAAAAGTCACATAAACCTCAATAATTGGGAAAAAGTCGTTCATTTTGTCAACAATAGAACCTTTGTCTGTGTTTGTTAACGATTTATTTTTAATTAATTTAATAAGGCAATGGCTACACGATGAAGAAAGCAAGAGGCATTGATTATTTTTTGTAATCCTTTCTAAAAAGTTATTATGTGTTCTGTTCAATTATTTTTTGTTATTTTTATTCCAATTAGTAATTCTTTATATTTTAAAAATATAACATATGCGCATTTATGCAGATAGCTTTTTTGTTTCGAATTACGGTTACAAATTTTAATTAAATTTTTTCCTCTTTCCTGATTATCAATTACTGAATTGTTTGTTTTTTTATATTCTGAATAATACCAGTTTTTTTTTAAATTATATCTTATCTCTGTAACGTGTGGGCCCATTTTTGCCGGTCTCCTTTGGAAATTTAAAAAAGTTAACTCTCATGCCAATATACTAATAGCTATTCATATTTACCAAAAATTCCAAAACTATTGAACTTAAGTTATAAGGAAAACAGTGATTTTAGAAGCTTAAACAAAGGTAGTAGAAAAACTATAACAATGAGTCTAGATATAACATTTCTTGAGATATTCATTATAATTTACATATCCCCTCATCCGTACTTAAATATATAAGGTATTATATTCATTGCACTAAGAAGCCAACATTAGTAATGACCTGTGAGAAATACAATAGTTTTACTTAATGACTAGGTACCGAACCCGCTATACGCAAGCCAGTCACAGTTAACCTGTTTTTATGAAACTCTTATTAATGATATCATTACCCCTATATTTAAGATGTCAAGCCATACGATTTTAGCTTCTGATTTATAATGTTGACGTAATTATAATATTATGTTATTATTTAACACTTATTAGTTAAGACTTTAATTCAGGATAGCAATGTACCAAAATAATTGAAATAGAATAATAAAAAAGACGAAACAAATGAATACTAACATTAACGCTCATCGTAGACGAATGACTTTTATAGGCATATAGACGGCGGTCAATAACTGCGACCTTTTGGGAGAAAATTAGTGGCCGACTTTCCACCGACGTATTGTACAAGCCAAGACGCGCGCATCGACTTAAATATCTACCGTCTACGTCCAAAAGTGTACAAATGTTCTATCCTTTTCTCCATTAGCGCGTTTTAATTCGTGACGGATCGGCGAAAGTCAGTCAAAGTCGCATCAATTTGTTTGTAGGAGCAATTTTTTGGCATGTTAAACTATTGAATGCCATATGCTCTATTTTCTCCGATTATGGTCAGAACGATTACTGTTAGTAACCTGCGTTGCGCGTGAATATATTAAAAATTTAATTACAATAGCACGCCATTGACGTGCAAAACGATCGCATGAAAACTATCCCAAACTGAAAGAAACTTTGTTATTTAAACTTAATAAAAAACTATTCCGTAGGTGAACTATTTTTTTATAATTGATCAGGCAAAGATTTCAATCCCCAAAAAAATTAATTTATTCCTTTCCGTGCTTTATTTTACATAAAAATAATGCTACGAAACCCTTTAAAAATCCACTGAAACCCACCTTATTTGCGTCAAACCACCTATTTATTACATTCGATAAAATTATTTTTCTAGTTTAAATTGGAATAAACTTCATGAAAAATATTTAACTGTCTTACACAACGCCTAACTTTTACATTTACAGGTGGCTTTTTTCTCCAATACTTTTTTTCAATGCTTTCTTTCTATCTTATTTGAATATCCAAGTGGAAAGGAATGCAAAACGACGTAACGCACACTATCTACGATAACATATAGTTCCCGCTAACCGACCTTGCTCCGCTGATGTTATTGACCAAGGTGGACACACATTTCTCCCCAGCACCGCCATTTCATATATAAACCGCGCTATAATCAAACAAACTGTATCAGTTGACAACAGCTCGTTCAGCTAAACACAATGTTCAGCAAAGTGAGTTCATACTTGTTATCATATGAAATAATATATCAAAATAAAATTTAAATTAAATTCACGTAACAAATTGTAATATTGTCTCGTAAATATATTACAATTAACTACATAAATTTAAATTTCGAATTTATTTATTATTTCAAGTTATTACCTTTTTATCAACTAGTTAAACAACGTTTCGTGTTACTTCGATTTTGAAATGCAATTATATTCTCACAATATTTTTCTTACATATATGTACTAAAATTAAAGAACGGAACGATTGACCATATAATTTTCAGGCCCTAATCCTAACTGCCCTTGTGGCTGTGACCAACGCTGGTTACGTTCCTGTGATTGCGCACGGTGGTTACGGATACGGCCATGCCGTTTCATCCCAGAGCATCGTCCGACATGATGGCCACGGCTATGGTGCTCCATACGCCGGTATCGCCCACGGCTACGCTGCCCCTCTAGCCCACGCCTACGCTGCCCCTCTAGCCCACGCCTACGCTGCCCCCGTCGTCCATGCCTACGCCGCTCCCATCGTGCATGCTGCTGCAGGAGTCCACGCTGAGGAATATGTAAGTTCCCTTCATTTGCATAAAATTATATGTAACACTGTTTAAAAAAATAAGCCACAGACCTCAATTTATTTCTGACTTTTATCTTTTTAACCATATAGAGCTACCCTAAATATGACTTTGCCTACTCTGTCTCTGACCCGCACACCGGCGACAGCAAGAACCAACATGAATCCCGTGATGGAGATGTTGTCCACGGCTCCTACTCTTTAGTGCAGCCTGATGGTTCCGTACGCAAAGTAGACTATGCGGCCGATGATCACAGCGGGTATGTTTGAATAATATAATTTTTCTTTATATTATCAAAAATAGTCATATTTCAGAAGAGAGGACTCTATCAATGAACTAATTAATTAATTGCTTATTTGCACGTTTTTTCCACAGTTTCAACGCGGTCGTACACACATCAGCTCCCCTCCACCACGTCGCTCCCGTCCACCACCATTACTGAACATTAGCAATAAGGAAAACTTAATTTTATAAATTATTGACTGTATATGTACAAAGAATACATGATAATGGCTAAATAAAATATAGTTACAAGTTCAATAATATTTCTTTTATTCTTTCCATGCTAATTTCGTTAATTTCTTCCACATGCTACGCGGTAAAGGTTATTATCTATTTTTATAAATCTTGAGCTACACACATTAAAAGAATTATAATCTTTCAACTAGTTGAAATCAAATTTTAGACCAATTTAAGTATTTTACCACATGAAATAAAATCAAGTTTGCCATTACCCATCCTAGAGTTGAAACCTTCCTTTGTCCTTTTCAACCGAAATATTGGAAAGTAAAAAATTCTTGCTAAAAATATCGACAATATTTTTTAAAAAATCTAAAAATTCATTTTCCGAGTTTTTCTTATTCATCCATATAAAAAGTCTATCAAGCATGAGTACAGTTCGCACTACGAGAGTTCCGTACATGTTTGAGCATTTATAAATATTTTACTGTAAATAATATTTCTATTAATCTATTTACAAAGTTTTTAATTTTTAGAATGGAAATATATTGCCTAATATCTATTTTAAAGACGTATATTTCAAAAAAATATCTCATCATTGACTTTTGGATTTCACACATTCAAGATTATAACAAAGGTCCATTGAAAGAACCCTATAGGTTTTGATGAGAGATAAGTATCAAAAAAGTACGCTTGAAAGTATCATATCTTTTTGTTGCGTGAACTGAAACATTTTTTCAGCAATATGAGACTATACACCTCAGTATATGACATTATTTTCAACTTGATAGTTTCAGTCGTTTCTAAGAAAAAGGACGGCGACAAACAGACGACAGATGGACGGACAATAGACCTATAAGGGTTCTGTTTTTTTCATTTTCAGAAACAAAGTCTTTAAAATATCAAATCGATAAATTTGTGTAATTATTATAAACACATTAGAAAATTATCGCCATATTTGCTTTTTAAAGACGAGTAGTAATTTGCCATCGCCGAAGTTAGGTATTTTTACATAACATACAATTTCGATCGCTATACATGTACATGCTCACTAGAACACTCAACTCACGCGGAATATGTAAATACGTAATAGACAAAAAGTATATTTCTTCTCACTTTATTTTTACAAAGGCTGCTGAATTTAATAACACCTTAAATTGATAAAGTGTAGGGCGCGTGATACTGGTCACTTACAATATGGATCAATTTCGATAGAGGAAAGTGGTGTTGAAATGTAAGCTTTCTTTTTTGATCATCGGGGTACGGCGAAAATCAATAGTTTAGAAGATATTATTTATTTTGTCCTTTTTTTGAAAATCTTTACTCCCCTCACATAAATTACTTTCGAAAATTATTTCAATAAAGCACATGAAGTGTTATATGGAAGTAGAGTAGTCAGGTAGCATACATGCTATTAGCGATTTTATTTACATTTATAATATTATGTATATTAAATATAATTATTATTTTGTATATTCTGAGCTTCTGCTATTGTTTGAAACTTTATGTACGATACATCTCGGTTTGCATTATACATCTCGGTTTTCAAAAGAAAAAACGTGCATTTAAATAAAATCAGTGTAGTAAAATCTGTACAACTATAGACTTGTTTATTACCTTAAAAACTATATTATATATCGTGACAGTCTAGAGAAAAAATCATAATAATGTAACTATTGCCACATCTTCAGAAATTAACATCATATCACTGTCACTGAATGTGAAATTTCTACCATAATCGCAAGTTTAGCAAAACTAAATGTACTTATTTTAAAAAATTATTACTTTAATTCATATTTACCTAAATTATTTGCAAATCAATGTTTATTAGCCTTAACATAATCAAAATGTGTTCAGGTAAAATGATTGCTAGATAGGTGGATTTTATGTTGTGAACGTATCAGACAGAAAGTGACACACTCTGTTAATATTATTGAGATCACGTTTGACTAGTTGCCGTTTGACAGTAATTTGAACAAAGACGGCAATCGGTAGTTATAGTTTCTTTGTCGCATGCACTTACTACGTCTTTTCAAGAGTATTAGTTTTCCTAACGATTTTGGGTTGTTTATGGACTTATCATTGCTCGCCTGACGATTCGGCTTTCCATACAAATGGCTGAAAATCGATGTGGGCTTCATGCACCCTATACAGCATTTGAAGACCCCATGATGCATTATTTTTATAACGTTGTAAGGGACATTGTGCGAGAAGCTACCAGGCTCCCTCACGAATTTGCTGAAAATTAGCAAATAGATGTTTTGATTGTCTTTAGTAAATGGTTTTTTACGAGACTACATAATATGTTGTTGGAAAGTGTTTGGTTTCCGTGGTCGAGAAGCTAGACGAGTTGACTACACTAGTCAAAGGCGCACTGGTATTCCAAGAATAATTCTTTGTGTCAACAATTTATACTTATACCATTAGAAAAGGGTGTGTCGCTCTCTTTATGATAGGTATAGAACATAAAAGCACTCTATCTAATAGAGTAATTTCACCTGAACACAGTTTGTGTACATTAAGGCTAATGATCATTTATTTGCGAATAGTTTAAATAAATCTGAGTTGGATAAATGCTTTAAAAAAACACACTTGTTAAAATTGCGATTAGAGCAGAAATTTTTTTAACAATGGAACGCATTAATCGATTGTAGTAAATCAAAATACAAGCTATTTGCTACTGGTAATTATTACCTTACAAAATATCATCACCATCGACGAAGTCGGGGACAGTGTGTTCTGAAGATTAACAATGTAACTGATAACAGATGGTAGTAAATCAATGGTGATTCAAGATATTTGCTACGGGCAGTTATTACTTTCCAACATAACTACACCATGGGCCATGTCAGAGTCTGAAGATGAGTTTTGGGTATGAACAATGAACTCCTTTACGTATGATAGTCAATTAACTGTGATTCAAGGTATTTGCTACTGATACTTGTCACTTTGTAAAATAACTTTCTGATGATGAGTTTTGAATACAAACAATGGATCTCCTTAACGGATCTTAGTAAGTTAGCTATGCTTCAAAATATTTGCACTGGTAGTTGTTACTTTGCAAAATTACTTCACCATCAACCAGGTCAAATTATGAATTTTGGAGGTGAACAATGTAACTTCTTAACGGTTACTAGTAGTTCAATGGTGATTCACGATATTTGCTACTGGTAGTTGTTACTTTGCAAAATAACTTCACCATCGACCAGGTTAGGATTCGATAGTGAGTTTTGGAGATAAGCAATGGAACACCTTAACGTATCGTAGTAAATCAATTGTGATCGAAAACACTTGCTACTGTGTTAATTTCATAATGTGAATTTACAAAATAGCTGCAACATTGACCAGAATCTAATAATGAGTTCTGGGTATGAACAATGTAACCCCTTAATAGGTAATCATTAATAAACCGTGATTTAAGATATTGGCTACTGGTAGTTGTTACTTTGCAAAATAACGACACCATCGACTAGATAAACATCGAATGATGAGTTTTGGAGATGAACAATGTAACTTCTTAACGAATGACAATAAACCAACCGTGATTAAAAATATTTGATTCTGATAGTTTTTTATTTCCAAAATAGGTACACCATAACCAGGTCAGAGTCTGAGTGATGATAAACATTGTAACTTCTTAAGGGGCGGATTTCGCAAATTGGCGAAAATGGGTGTTTGGTTTCACAAAATACTCAATAACTACCAAAGTTAGACATTATATTAAAATATCAGGGCATAGAGTGGCTGTACGATATTTTTTCTAAATTATGTTCCAAACTTTGAAAAAAAAATCTCAAAATGACCTCTTTTACCAAAAAGGCTCTCCGCTGTTTCGCATATTAGAACAAAATTGTAAAGATATATCGATTTTTATTTCACTGTGTCTATTCTAAATTAATGTGGCTACATTCTTGTACATGGATTTGACTATGACATAAATATGAAGCTTTTGGTATTAGGTCAAAGTTGCCGAATTTTTACGGCATTCCGCGCGCGAATGTTCCATACTAGCTTCTATGAAAATAAAAACGATTACTATTTCCGGCGATTGCGCATATTTTGAATTCAGTACCGTTTGCGCTTGCAAACAGTGAGGACGTGAGATCCGGTCGCTCTTCATCAGCTTGTGCCATAGATGTATAACGCGTACACGACTTGTACACAGTGTAAGTTTTATGTTGTATGTTACAATAAAATGCAAATTACGCATAACTTATTGTAACATAATATTCCTATGATACATTTGAAATGCATAATATTTTGTAAATAAGAGGATAAATTTGTTGTTATTTTGTATATTTTTAGATAATAATGGGAAAACGTAATATTTCTAACAGACGATCGGTATTGGGTGCAAAAATTGAAAAAAAAAATCACGTGTCCGAAAGGGAAGAAATTTGATAGTAGGCGTAATATAGAATTATTAAATGTACTCGTATTTTAGAAGTATTAAATAGATATTTTGCTTTTACTGAGTATTACAGATTACTCAGTATTTATATTACGGAGATACATTTTATAATTTCATTGTATATGTAAAAATGTATATTTTTTTTAAATATTAAACGTTTAAATTTTTTAGATCCATCTGTAAGTGCAATATTGTATTTTCTTGAAAATTTTAATGATTCTCTTTTAGTATTTCATCAAAATTTTAAAAACACGCTTATATTTATTATTAACAAATTACTTGTTACTCTGTGTTCGCCTATCTGTATTTTACAGCTATTTATCGTGAGAACGGTGATTTGGAAAGCTGACATAAAATTTGACATGGTTATACCTTATAGTAGACGCAGATATAAAATATAAAAACTACAATTCGGGTTGATTTGTAGAGTGAGGGGGCAAATGAAGGTTCAAAAATTGTTTTTATCGTGCTCATTATGCAGGATATAAAATGAAAGTCGGTAAAATAGGAGTTCAAAAATATTAATATTTTTGATGAGGTTCAAATATATTAATACTTTTTTAAAAGAAAATTTTTTTTTTAAAAGTCGGACATTATTATCCCAGCACTAGAAAATTATTCTAATTACCTCTAATTTTGCAATTCTTTATTAGTAGTTTGTTATTATTGACATTGAGATGCAAATACGTGTGATGCAATTTTACTTTATCATTAAAAGAAAATAATTGTTGCAGGAACCACGCTATAGATAAAATTCAAAACAATTTTGCAGGAGGTAATATTGAAAGAGAAAGATATGTACTAGGGCAGAAAATGTACGCCTGATATAATACTTCCTAGTGAACTTAAAATGTTTGCGTGTTACATTTCACCCCTAATATAATTAAGCCTATTAAATTCATATGATAGTTCCAGGTCTAGTCAGCGCATAGCGAATTCAATGATAATCTTGTGTATTCATTTCCAAATATATATATATATATATATATATATATATATATATATATATATGTGTGTGTGTGTGTGTGTGTGTGCGTGCGTACGTGTGCTGTTTCCGGGTTTGATATATTGGCCGTAATTCTGACTGTAAAATGTCTATTGTAATTCGATATCGCTGAAATTCGTAACATCTAAAGCCACCTAATTTAAAAATTGTTAATTGAGCTATTGATTGCACACCTAGAGTTTATGTGGTATGTAATTATAAAATATTATAGATTTTTCACTTTATATTGGTTAAAATTAAAAAATTACTGAAATAATCTTTTAATAAATGATTACATATTAAGACGCTTGTTATCCGACTGGTTCACGGAACATCGTAATGGAGACATTATATAGGCTTTTTCATTTTTAATAATTTTTAGAGATTTTATTTTTTTTCTTATTTACAAACAAATTTTTAAGTTTTCTTTCATACTCAGTCTTATTATTTTAACATTACTTCGTATTGTATGACATTAATTTATATTAGATGTCCCTTAAACTTCGTTTGCGTGTAATTAGGATTTTTTTTCTTTTATATGTTGCTCATGGGTATATAATATTAGCACAAAAATATTAGCTAAAAAAGTTTTTCTGGCTTCTGTTATCATTCTATACGCTAAATTAATCACTCCTTTAAAATTCGCTCAGTTATAATTTTATTACTTGTATCAATAACTTTTATGCTGCTATATGTTTACAATATACAGCAGGAATCCATCAAAAAGTACACGAAAAAATTGTTCAATTATAGTTTTTCATGTTTAATGCCTAAATATTATTATTTGCAAAGAAGAAAAGAATTTTAAATTTTTTTTATTATAATTTGCACAAAATTTTTTTAGGGATTTTATTTTTGTCTTAGTCTATGCTTGCCATACTAATTTACAAAAAGATTATACATAAAAAATAGTTACACAAAACATGTGCAACATATTTTAATTTTGGAATTGCCCAAATTTAGTCAAAAACCAACCTAAACTATATCCAAGGTTAAATCGTATTTCGTATAAAGAGATTTACAAAGATATTATAACAGAGAAATCATGCTCGGATTTACTTTAATAATTAGTCTTGAAAGCGTCTTAATCGATCCCATTGTGCCGAGCGTGTTCGTGTAACACATACTACTAAGAGTCACACAGCACCGCCGGGGCCGGCGCGCGTACGTGTGTATTAGTGGAAAACGAAATATTTCATCCCATACATCCGACCCTTAACGATTGGCATCAAATCGACCATGATTCAAGGTACATGCTACTGATAGTTATTTATGAGAAATTTAGCAAATTTTCACAGTTTATATTTCTCATTTTAGTTATCATAAACCTCTAGTTTCATATACAAATTATGATAATAATTAAAGTAATATATTTGTGATATCCATGTAAATACGACTTTGTATTAATCTCCGTAAATTATATTATCAACAAATACTACAAAATATTAACCTGACATATTTATTTTAAGTTTAATCTCTTTAGTAATTCATTCATTTCAGTCGTTGATAATTCCCAAATTTATTATTTAACAATAAATAATAATATTCCTTAAATTCAATTATTTCTGTCGTTGATAATTCCGAAATGTATTATTTAACAATAAATAATAATATTCCTTAAATATATCAACATGATACATTAACAATTCCAAAAGCAAATCAAAATGAATTCATTTCAGTCGTTGATAATTCCGAAATTTATTACTTAACTATAAAAATAATATTTCTAAAATGTTTTAACAGCCAGGAAAATACGTATGCGGTTCTGAAAACTTAAACTGAGATATTTTTTTAAAGAAATTTAATCTGATTAACGTGGGTTATTTTAATCAACAAATAATCTCTAATACTATATTTATTCTCAATATTTGACTACATTTATTAAAAATTTTAGTCCATCGGCACACTCTTATTTTTAGGGTTCCGTGCCTAAAACGGGAAAACTATATCTACATGAGACCACTCACTTGTCTGTCACAGATGTTTTCTCAGAAACCGTTTGACCTAGAAGCATGAAATTTGGCATGATAATAAAACATATTAATACGTCCCATGTCATTAAATCTATTTCTGACACTTAAAAATATTTATTTGGACATTTTGAGGGGGAGAAGCTACTTCGTACGGAGGGACTTATTATAAAAGTCTCAGAAATATTTCATTCATAATTTTATGTATATATCTTCATAGATATACTAAAAAATATGCAAAAATAATATATATTTCCTCCCTCTCGTTGCCAAAATAATTTAACCTAAAATGATATTCACGATAATTCATTCGTTCCCTCTGTTTATATATCTAAAGCATTATTAAATATTTATTGCATTATGAAACCCATCTCAATACTGATTTATGGTAAATAAAATAATTTCATTTCAAATGAGGTACGAAACATCGATGCGTGAGCCAGACTCATACTTAGTCGATTGATACACTTATTGAATGCCATAGGACTTAAGCGTTTAATTTATAGTCAATGTTGGCATAATTATAATATTATAAGTTATTGAATATATTTAGCGTTAATTTTGTAGAAAATCATTATTCACAATTAAATAAAACTACGTGGTGTAGTATTATTTCTACTTGGTGGTAAAGAACTTAAAGAAAGTAGAAATAATACTACATCATATAATTCATATATTATTAAGTTAATACTCTAACAGCATGGCAAATCATTGAAATAACTGAGACGAGACAATAAAAGAAAAAAGAAACGAATGAATATTGATATTAAAAAGCAGCGCAGATGAACGACTCTCGTATGTAGCGAGTTTGCGGCCGACGAATTCCGATTTTTGAGGGACAAGGTCGGTGACCGATTTGTTACCGATTTACCGCGCAATTTAAGACACGCGTACCGCTGAGTTAGATATCTGCCATCTCAGTCAGAACATGCTCAGTCGTATGTTCTATCCTTTTCTCCGTAAGCGCGTTTTAACTTATTACCGATTGGTGAGAGTCGCTCAACATTTTTTGTAAAACCAGCGTGTGTGGGACGCACACGTTTAAGAATTAATTAGCATGTGCTCCATTTTCTGTGATTATTATCAGTCGTCTGAGTGCGCATATAATTTTGAAATATAATTAGGTTTTTCTATTTAAATTATTACGCAGGTATTCTATTTTTTAACTGACTACGCATTAATAGTTTCGAACCTCCAAAATAAAATTAATTTTTTTCTTTCGCCCCTTTTTGTTACTCAAAATTAATCTTACCTAGTGGGAAACCTAGTATTTCAAGTTTTTACGCTAAAGTACATGAAACAAATAATGAAACAAATTTATAAAATTGTCATTGTTATGATAATGATAACAATTTTATAAATGTGCTTCATTTTTATTTTTCCTTCAGTCTATCTATGTCAAACTATTTAAACCTAAACCTGTCATAAAATAACATTTCGGAAACATAATTTTTTAGTTTCATTTTCTAAGCCTTATAAATATTAATTCTTTGGGTTACATGACGTTTTACTTTCAAATAAACAATTGCCTTTCTGTTCTCATAATTTTTTATCGTGTCTTACTTTTTGTCTTATTTATACAAACATCTAGAAAGAAATTCAAAGCAACGTACACGATCTACGATATCACGTAGTTCCACCAAATCGACCTTGCTCCGTTGATGGTATTGACCAAGGCGGACATTCGTCGACCCCAGGCGCCACTATGTATAAAACACGGTCTCGTCGAAGAAATTTTATCAGTTAACCACTGCACGTTCAACTAAACACAATGATCAGCAAAGTGAGTTCATATTTGTTATAATCTTAAATAATAAATTAACCCGATACTTAAATTAAATTAAAGTAATTAACTGTAATATTTATTCGTAAGCAGAGTCCATTCTTAAAACAATTTAATTAAATAAGCGTAAAAATCGCCCTTTTGTGAGCAATTTAAAAGACATGTTACTTCAATTATGAAATAAAATTTCATCAGAATGTTTATTTTATTCTTTATTTTTAACAATATAAACTAAAGAAAATTATACTTTCAGATTCTAACCCTGACCGCCCTTGTGGCTGCGGCCAACGCTGGTTACGTACCCGTAGCGGCTTACGGTGGATACGGACACGGCCATGCCGTATCGTCCCAGAGCATCGTCCGACATGATGGCCATGGCTATGGCGCTCCCTACGGTGATGTAGCCCACGGCTACGCCGCCCCTCTAGCCCATGCCTACGCTGCTCCCGTCGTCCATGCCTACGCCGCTCCCGTCGTGCATGCTGCTCCCGTTGTCCACGCAGCTCCATTAGTTCACGCTGAGGAATACGTTAGTTCTTCTTATTTTATTAAAACTAAATGTCACAATATTTAAAAAATAAAAAAACGAATGTGAATTTATTCTTAATTTCTATCTTTTTTACGATATAGAGCTACCCTAAATACGACTTTGCGTACTCTGTCTCTGACCCGCACACCGGTGACAGCAAGAGCCAACACGAATCCCGTGATGGAGATGTTGTCCATGGCTCTTACTCCCTCGTTCAGCCTGATGGTTCCGTTCGCAAGGTAGACTACGCAGCTGACGACCACAGCGGGTATGTTTCAATAATATGATATTTATTTCTCTAATAAAAATTGCCATGTTTCCAGAAGAAGGCTTTAACAATGAAATCAATAATTAATTCCGTATTGGAAATTTTTTTCACAGTTTCAACGCGGTCGTACACACGTCAGCACCACTCCACCATGTCGCTCCTGCCCATCACCATTACTGAACTTTAACAATAAGTAAAAAATAATTTTATAAGTTATTGACTATTTTTGTACAAAGAATAAAGAAAATACATAAATAAAATATTGCTATAAATTTAATTATGCTTTTTGTTATTCTTAACACCGTTAACTTCAACACTGCACTATTTTCTTATATACTTTTTTTAACTTATCCACCTACATTAAAAAGAAAAACATATTGCAATCATTTAACAATTCTATGTCCAATATTTGACCGATTTCAATATTTTACCACAAGAAATAGTATATTTTTAAATTTTTTTGCGCCTTTCATTGCGATAGAATTTATGTTACAGTATCGATCTTTTTCAACCCAAGCACTAGGAAATAAAAATTTCGACAACGAATCGTTTTTAAAAAAAGTTTGAACATTTATTTTTCGGAAACTTAAAGAGTCTATTTTTCTTGTTTATACATATCAAATAATTGTAAACCGATATATTTATATATAGTTTTCATTATGACAAATTTCGAAAAATATTTCTGTTATTGCTCTAAAAATTATAGTAAAATTAGATTGAAATTATATATATATATATATATATATATACATATATATATAAATATATATATATATATATATATATATATATATATATATATGTATATATATATGTATATATATATATATATATATACAAATATTACTTATCTAAACCGAATAGTTCTAATTTAAATGAAATAAAACCATAAAAATATTTTTGGAAACCATTCTCAACTTAAACTAAACTCAAGCCATCACTATCTTCTAACTTTAAATTGTTTGAGCACACCAAATTTAATGTTGCTCTTTTATTGAATCTTTATACTGAAGTAGTTGTTCAAAACAGTAAAAGATTTAGTAGACAATTTATTTACCTTGTGAAAAATTAAAGTTTGTAAATAATTTAATAAAAATATTTCTTATCCTTAAATATTTTAAGTACCTTAATGTAAACGGAATCTCGCAGTGCGAGTTCTACTCGTACTTGACAGCTTTTTTTCTATAATACCACCAATTTTTAGGTCAGAAGAATACGTTAAAACAGCTGGACAGATTTATAGAAAATTATCAAATATCGAATTTCAGCCCACACGTATCTATCTATTTTTTAATTTCATGTTTTTATACTATATTAATTCAATACACTAGATTTTCAGACAATTATAATATTTTCTTCATTTGTGACGTCGTTTAAAAGTGAATTGGAAAATAAAATTGTTCTCTGCGTAATTATTACTTGTTGCATAAAATATATATTACGAACAGAACGTTAAAGATTTGATTCCTTTATATTCGAATTCAGCGCGATTGTTTTGGTAAATATTACAATTATCAATATAAGTGAAAAAGTGTAAAATAAATATCTATAGATGACACATAAATTCCAATACTTTAATTTTTGTTAAAAACTAACGAGTGCCATTACTTCCAAGAAATTAATAAAAATATGCGTATTTATTTCAATGTTTACAATGGTTTTTGTTAAAGATGAAATAAGAAAATAAACCATTTTACGTTTTTCTATTTCCAATAAATAAATAGGAATTTTTTAATAACAGCTTAATCTATTATATTCAAATGGCTTATATTGTTGCCGTCCATTTTATATCTAAAGTCATCTACTTTTTATGGAATCTGATTACTTCATGTTAAACTAAATAATTAAGATTAAATTATTATTTACATTTTATGTAATTAATTCATGCAACATATTCACTTTACGTGCTTATATTTTCACATTTATTAAGTCCATTTCATATGGGAAGATAAATATATGTAGACACTATTGATCACTTGAATATTTCTTTGATTTTTTTAGAAAACGAAAAATTAAAGAAAAATCTTATGTATTTATTGTTACTCGAAACTTTTTTAAGATAAAAGAGTTTACTTTGATTTTCATTTATTGCATATATTTGGCGTTAATTTTGTAGAAATTCATTATTCACAATTAAATGAAACTACGTGATGTAGTATTATTTTTACTTTATTTCAATTTTTTAACACGACCTAGGTTTTGTTGTATTACAACAGCGTCAGGTGGTATAAATCAAATGAAGATAGATATATATAAATCTTTGCTTATTACCTGGCAAATAAATTAAATAAAGTAAAAATAATACTACATTACGTAGTTTCATTTATTTATTTCCATTGTTATTTGAATTTATAAAAATAGTAGATGTCTTTACTTGGCGAAAATTTTCCTTAACAATACCACAGATATAATTGTCTGTTTTGGAATAAAAAAAAAATTAAAACTTTAAGGTAATATTTTATAACATCCATTATTGTTCTATTTTTTGTTGACTATTTTTTAGTGTTTATAAATTGTTTTAACATCAGAACGAATGCTGAATCATAATGTTTAATGGTAAATATAACAATCTTTTGAGCGTATGGGAAGTATTTTGTGTTTTGTAAAAGTCTTTGTAAAATAGTAAAAAAATTAATACATTTTCATCGTGCATTGTACCATTTCTGTAAACTAAAATTGTAAAACTTGTAGCTTTCTCACTTAAAGCATTTAAAACATTATATATATATATATATATATATATATATATATTTATGCATGTCATTATAAATATGACAAGATTTCTTGGATCACAATAAAGGGATTTAGGCCTCACCGTACACATCAAGTGTGAAGCGCGCGTAACATTTGGGTTTACAGCAGTCATATTATATTAACATAAAAAATAGTTGCCATTGAAAAAATATACGATATTTTTTTTTTTTATTTTTAAAATACGTAGAATTTATATTGACTACCGTTCTTTTGCTATCGTAATCAAAATTTTGATCTATCTAATTAAATAATTTGCAACTAATATATAAGAGTGTCTTTCGATTTTGATCTCATGGTAAATTATAAACATTTTTAATATTTACCATTATTACTCTGAGTATTAAGGTAGCTAAACAAACAATTATACGACATTTTTTTAATTTTTGCTAGACGGTTATTTTAGTTTTTACATTTTTCATATATATATAGAATGTCGGTTACATGTAATTTTTCTCGAAAATATAAGACAAAAATAGTCTATATAATAATCTTTCGTTGCATGACAACATCTTCGGGTGAACCATTTGTAAAGATTTTCTTTGTGTTCAGATGAATCTTTACAAATCACCCACCTGAAGATGTTGTCATACAATGAAACCTAGGTCGTGATAAAGAATTTAAATAAAGTAGAAATAAAACTACATCACGTAGTTTCATTTAGTTGCGAAAAATAAATTAAAATGAATTTCAACAATATTGGATAGAAGAAGAAATAACAAGATTGAGAAGAAAGTGATTATTCGCTCTATAGAAGATATCAAAGAATGGAATATGGCGATGTGTCCAGTGTTCATAATAGTTTTGCACTTCTCATACCACGTTTATACAGATGGTGTTACAATTACCGGTTATCAGCGTACGGTATTTAACAACCAATAATACTTCAAAAATCATCACGACATGAGATACCAGTGATAGATAAATATTAGAAGGAAATGAAGATTTAAACTAGATTCCACTAATGAGATTATCATTATGATAGAAAGGTAACTTTGAAAAGTTATGTAGAAAACAGACTGAAGAATTTCGTGTGTGGATATGCTATTGGCATCATAAAATAGTCCAAATTCATCTTAAGCAGACGAGATCACAGAATCGTCAAGAGTGAGGCAGTAGTGAAAGAATACTTCGATACTTATTTGAACTTGACTTCAAGAACTTGTTAATATTCATTTGGATAAAAGCAAAAAAAAAGAATTACACAGAAAAAATACAATGAAATAAAAAGGAAACAAATTTTCAAGTGAAACCAAAGATTTTATTCAACACGTAGAAGCATGACTTCAGCAGCCCGATAATATTATATACGTATGCACACAAAATGTCACGAAGTAAATATGACAGGTTATAACTAAATGTAACCAATTAATAAACTAATTAAAATCACCATAATTTATTTATTTAGTATTTGTTTATGTATTAGTCTTCAACGTCACATTGTTGACATATCGCGAGAGTAATCTCTTCTATTTATTTATCAACTTTTTTGCATAATACATATGGCGGACTTATTGCTACATGATCAATACCTTCCAGTCAACCATCACAATTGATTTTCAAAAAATTAAAAATTATTTATAGTACATTATACAAAAAAATAAAAAAATATGAACTATTGACATGATTTGGGATAGAAAAGACAGGAAAGGATAAGGGATCAAAGGGAAATGTTTGAGGAATGTCTTTTTAAATCGATATTTAAAAATATTTGGGGACGTGATTTACCTGGTGTCAGGATCCAGGTGATTCCAAAATTTTGCTGCTTAGACGGTGAAGGATTTTTCGTAAGGAGCAGAGGTGTGTTTAGGAATAAGTAGGGTGAGCAAACAAATTTGTAAATTTGCTAGTTAGATAATTTGGACTCTGAGGATGTTTTTATATATTGATAAGAAGTTTAAGTAAAGTTGGCTTCTTCAATCATTTGAGAAGTGACCTGTATTCAGAAATATGATCATATTTTCCGAAGATGTACCGGACGCATAAATTTTGAAGACGTTCACACTTGTACAAATATATTTGTTCATTAAGATCAATATAACACACATCTCCATAATCAATTAGTGGTAATAGGAGTCTTCTAGCTAACCACAATCAAGGAATATAATTAATCAGTGTTGACTGTGAAAATTCTATTATTATAATTTTAAAAAAGGAAAAATATATGAACAGCTAGAGAAAAACAGGATGAGGCTTGAAAAGAAATCAACACATGCAAAATAGGACGGGATAAATAAAGACAAAAATAATTTTTTCAGACAATTTTGAAAGCACATATGCATGGTATATTTCTGATATAAGCAATTAACTCCTTAACTTAAGTAGAGTAAACACTAAAGGAATTACCATAAAAGAATTAACAATAAGAAGCACGCGCAAATTTTTAGAACGTAATTTTATGCCATGAGCAAATAATTTCGTGAATGTGCCACCTAGGTAAGAAGACGAAAGAAGGAGGTGTGTAGTATTTTATAATATTATACAGTCTTGAAAGAATACGAAAATTGGGCCGGTCACGAATTACCATCCACTTGCGCCGAGTTCTAAACTCGGAAATGAGATCTTGTTTTTTAGACCAAATACGTAATGGACACACACATTTTGAAGTTTTTCTACTTTGTTATATAATTGGTTAATGAGATATGGGTAGTGAAAAAGAACAACAGTCAAGTAAAGTTATTATAAACATTTTTTATGATATGATTTTATATTCGAAGAGAATGAACCTTTGGAGACGTTTTAAAGAGTGGTTCTTACCGAAGAATCGACCACTGGTATCATTTAATTGGGATAAAAACTAAGTTTTTGATTGATAAAGCCTAGGCCCTTTGGAATATTAAAAAATGTTATTAAAGAACTGGGTAACGAAAGATGTTGTGTTAATTTTAGTAATATGTCTCTTACTATCGATAATAATGGCTTGAGACATAAAATATCAATCTTTTGAGCCTATGGCCTGATCAGTTTGAGATTAATTGCAGCATGAATATAATTCAAATCTGTATACGTGCAAATTCACAGATCATCTACGTATAAGTGACTTCCCGATTCCCAAGTTTCAGAAATTGAAAATTGATGATTACTGATCACTGAAGGGACCCTATAGTTCAGAATCAAAAACTTTGCAGCTTGGTTTGGGCCATCAAACTCTAGAATTTTGCCAAATTTCAAATATTTTTTTTTCAAATTGATTCAGCTTTTACGATGCTATGATAAGCTATCGGAGGGACAGCCCGAAATGAGCCGTAACTTTAGAAATCATAAATAAAGCTATGGAAGGAGACAGAAGATGAGATCATAAAATGAAACAATAATAATATTTCGTTTTTACTTTTTATATAAAAAAAGCTGATTTGGGCTTTATTCTAACAAAAACACAAATAATGGGTAATTGTAATAATCATGAACTAAATATACTCCCTATTTCATATAATAGTTTGTTTTGTTGAAATCTCACTACATTTTTTCCTGGACGAACACTACTTTCTATCAATAAAATACATATTTGTATTGCATATAGATTCATGATTAGTTATTGAGTTTTTTTTTTAATTTTCATTTATTTATCTGGATATCCTGAAAATAAAAATAAATTTGGTATTTTAGCAGAAATTGTTTTGCCTGCAAAATACAAAAGTTTTTACTGTTACTTATCGTTAAGTTTTTATTAATCTTGACATATTGAACTTTATAAATACGTAAATAAAAATAAATAAACAAAATCGAAATAATGTGCCATGTTTAAGGCGACCGTTATTTTTATTTGTCACAGGTGACTAGCCAGCAGTTTGTTAACTACCTTTGTACACATTTAAATTTTAATTCACAACTATTAAGAAAAATATACTAGCATTAATATAATTTAAAATGTATTCAAATTTTCTGATAATGACAATAGGGCTATACATTTTTTTGACTTATTATGTGTATACAAGTGTACATGCATGCAGTCTGTGTCCATATCTGCGTGTCTGTGCCTTTTTGACGGCAATTGTCTCTGCTTGAACTATTCCGTTTATACAGATACAACTGATTGTGGAATGTAAAGTCTATGGCCCATTATATCACGGTCAATGATTATGGGCTGACTTTTTTAATTTGTCGACTTTCTAAACCTTATAAAGATATATCATTTGATTTTACTTTAATAACTACGACAAAGAAAGCTACAATTAAATTTGCTTACTAATTTTAAAGTTATGTGAATATAAATATAACATACTGAAACACATACGAAAAGATAAAAACTTCAAAAACTCTTAATATATCTTTTCACATTCTTCTGCCAATTATAGGAAATGTCAAAATACAATTTCAATCAAAATGTGGTTATTCGATTTGCTTGAAACATGGTTAAACCGTACATGAAACGTCGATTTGCTTGAAACATGGTTATACCGTAAATATACAAGCGGAAAGTCCAAAATTCTAACAACCACAGTTATCTGCTTTATAACGTTTTTACGGCCCTTGATTTCTTTTTTTTTAAGTTTAACTCAGTCTTTTTTGCCTTCCATTTTATTACAAATATTTATCACATATAATTTAAAAAATACGATGCTAAAAAAGTTTGTTTATTTGTAAATTATTTCATAGAATTCACTTAATTTTTATTTACGACGAAATAAAACTACGTGATGGAATATTATTTTTACTTTATTTAAAATCTTAACCACGACCTAGGCTTCATTGTATGACATCTTCAGGTGGGCAGTTTGTAAAGATTAACACTTAAAAACTTCCAACAGCATTTAAATATTATACAAAACAATAGCTGAAGTGGAGTTTGCGCAGGTTTTCCCACTATTTACGTTAGGGAGTTTATGGTAGGAGAGCGGTGTAATTTTTATTATATTTTCAAACGTTATACAATGTACAAGTATCTTAATGAGGGTAATCAAATAAATTACTTGTACATTGTTTAATTTATATATACATATATGTATATATATATATATATATATATATATATATATATATATATATATATATATATATATATATATAGTTGTGCTCTCTGCTTCATCCGCGTAAAATCATACTTATACTGCACTCCGACCACGAGGTCACTGACCGAGCGTCATCCGCGTAGAACCTCCGCTCCATTCGTCTAACAACATATGAAGTATATGGTGAAAAATTCCGGACAACTGGTCAATAAATAACCCGGTCTCTCTTTACCTTGAACCATTTAAGCATTGTGCCTCAACATCGATAACATTTTTTCTACTGTTATAAATTTTAGCTATTCTATATAACATATGATCTTCGAAACGTGAGCTTCTTAACACAAAATAAATTTTCAAAATTAAATATATTATTCCGAAGATTGGCACGAAGAAACCAACAAAGCAAATGACAAAAGTTTTAAATTTTTTCATCACTGATAATTCAGCTAATGATTTGTAGCAAGGTGATATGTAGCTATAAACTTTCTTGAAGTATGGTCTTTAAAAAATGTGTAGTCAGATGTTTGATTCTATAGATTAGTATAAACAAACAAATAAACAAGCAGACTTATCAGTTTGTATATTAGTATATTTTTCGCTATAAGTCAATCATATCTACGCAAGTTTTAATGATAAAACATTTAACGTCAATCCAATTATCATGACAATAGATCCGTTTGATGGTTATCTCGGAAATAAATCAAATCAGTACAATCAAACGTTACGATTGAAATATTTCAAACTACTTTCAATGTCACGTTGTAAATAATTCAATTCACCGCCGCGCCTACGTTACAAGTACAACACGTTAACGTAATTCTTCTATCTTGCATAGTTAAAGTAATATGCTCTGTGATTCAAAGACTTTAATATAATTTCTTCATTCAAATGAGTTTCAGAAACTTTGTTAAACCTTCGTTTCTTGTTTCAGGAAAACATATACTTCAGTACATCATTGAAAATATAAAAAGTAAGCCATTCATTATTTTTTCCTCAATTTTGAAAAACAATATCGCACAATAGCCAGTGCGACAGCATCAGAAATGCTAAAACCTATTTTTTTTACAGGAGAAGCAATTAAAAATTCCGAACTTTGCACAAGTAGGACACTATGGATTTATAATTTGATGATTTAACAATCATTGACGGAGAACAGAGGAAATATATTTCGTGCTGCAAGGGAACGTGTTGCAGAGGCCAATTATGCATGTTTTGTGACATAAACCCGATCTTTTTATGTTTTTATGTAAACAAATTTATTACACCGGATGTGCGACATTTTCGAGAAAATTGAATTAACACAATGTTCCCTATGTGTACTTTTTCAGTTTAGTATTTCAATTTCGGTAACATGTACTCAAATACGAGATCAAACATATTTTTATGACCACGAAGAAAGTTCAAATACTTGCCAAAGGGCAGTTATAAAAATGAAATCTAATATTTTAACCAATTACAACATAAACGTATTTATAGAATACATAAACTTATATTATAATGGTGTCAATTACAAAGAAATTTCAAGTTCTAACCACATCAACGCCAATATTTTCTGAATAGGTGGTTTCTGCTTTAAAAGAAAACATGTATTTGGAGACCCAGACATTTATAATGAAAGTTTTCTAATCATAATACACTACTATAGATACCATAAAGTACTACTGATAAATATATAATAATTTCATAAAACGTATTGCTAAAACACTTTATTTTTCTGATAAAATAAAAATGAGAAGTAAAAGATTACGTTAAGTACTGTACACCGAAAACTAAAATAACGATTTCGATTTAAAAAAAATCGATTGAAAAAATTCGTCAACCAAGTCATTTTTTTCAGTAAGAATTTTCATCTCCATATAAATATAAATGCATCAATTCAGTTAATTATTCGTCTTTATGTCCTAACCTTTAGTAAGTAAACTAGTAGGATTTATGACTGTAGTCATAGTTATTTTAATTCGATCTAGGATTATGTTTAATTAGGTCTTAGATTATGTTTACTTTACATTTACAACTATTAGTGATTCCTATAAACAAATAATATATATTTCCGAAGATGTAAGTTAAGGATTTACGGATATACAAAATTTGTAACAATTAATAAATCTGACATGTCAGACTGTACAGAATATCGTAAAATACAAATCAATCTTAAAAAGTAACAAGATTTAAAAGTTCTTAAAATTATATAAATATTACGACCAATCTTACTAATTGAATAATAACTTATCATTACTTATCTCAATTTCATTTATAAAAAGGAACGCAGCCAATATGGCATACATACGTATTCTACGATATCATATAGTCCAGCCGAGCCGACCTTGCTCCGCTGATGGTATCGACCAAGGCGGACATTCTTCGCCCCCCGGCGCCACTATTTCTTGTATAAAACGCGTTCCAATCAAAGAAACTTTATCAGTCAACGACAATACGTTCAACTACATACAATGTTCAGCAAAGTTAGTTCTAATTAAAAATATACATCTTAACATTTTTATTTACTTGTCATATACTTTATTACTAAATAAACTGATACTCTCATGTACAATATTAAAAGTTTGTCAAAATAATAAATATAAATTATTCATTTTTAATAAATATCGTTACTTTAATCTAAGTCAATATACCTGAAAAAAAATCAAATAAAATTGACTATAAACTAATATGTTCATATATTTTAGATCGTAACCCTCACTGCTCTGGTGGCAGCGGCTAACGCTGGCTATGTACCCGTAGTAGCACATGGTGGGTACGGACACGGCCACGCTGTCTCTTCCCAGAGTATCGTTCGCCACGATGCTCACGGCTACGGGGCTCCCTACGCCGGTGTTGCGCATGGTTACGCCGCTCCACTCGCCCACGCCTACGCTGCTCCTGTTGTCCACGCCTACGCCGCCCCTATCGTTCACGCCGCTCCAGTAGTACACGCTGCCCCAGTAGTACACGCTGAGGAATACGTAAGTTCTTTTGTTTATTTACGATGAACTAATTAAATTTTCTCTTCATATTAAAGAATTAAAATATGGAATAAACCGATTGCTAACATCTAATACTATGCTTATATAGAGCTACCCCAAATACGACTTTGCATACTCGGTTTCTGACCCCCACACCGGCGACAGTAAAAGCCAGCATGAGTCTCGTGATGGTGATCACGTCCATGGCTCCTACTCTCTGGTGCAACCTGATGGCTCTGTGCGCAAAGTGGACTATTCTGCCGATGATCACAGCGGGTACGTTTCAATCAATCAACCAACGGTCTAGACAATTTATATAAAGAAATTCCATATATAATTTGTTTTACAATTACATTATTACAAATATGAAAATAGCCTTTATACTTAAATGGGATTCGATGAATTACCAAACCATTAATTGCAGACCAGTAAATTTATTGTGAACATTTTCAACAGATTCAACGCTGTCGTGCACACATCTGCTCCACTCCATCACGTCGCTCCTGCCCACCATCATTACTGAACCTAAATATGAAGAATTATCGGAGTCATAATTATTATTTATTTTATACAAATAATTAACGCAAATATATATAATAAAGGATAAAATAAACTTTAAACACGTATTATTATTCAAATATTTGGTTTTTGTCACTTTACTTTCCTCGATTGGTGTAACGCTAAATTATTTAATGCGCCTATACTCTTATTATGGTAAAATTACAAATCTTCTATGATAATTTAGCAATGGATCATAATTTATATTTTCCATATTATTAAATTCCATAAACACTTAAGAAAGAGAACGGTAAAGAGAATGGGAAAAATGGGAAAGAGAATGGGTACGAATAAAGTTAGCAAATAGGGTGCATTATGGTGTGTCGACTTGACGGACGTACAACTTAAATCGATAATTTTGGTCAATGTATCGCCTGTGTTATCTATATTAAAACTCAAAATCCTCATTCCTCAAAAAACTCAAAATCGATGCCATGCTCTGCTAGTTCATAAACGACTAGCAGAGCATGGCAGTGACATCTATAATCATTCATTTTATCTTCACGAAATAAAACGTACTCAAAAATTTAGCTCTACCTTTGGCCATGTCTTTCACCAATAAAACAAGTTATAATTAAATTTAAAACTAAAAACAGTAAAGGAAAGAGTTTTTTACGCATCATTTCATTAACTCGGCATAATCATATAGAAAATTAATACAGTAATAATGAGTAAAGGCAATATTCATCAGGTTCTTGGTATAATTTGGAAAATTAAATAATAATAAACATGGAAAAGAAACTTTTTCCCTTAAAATCAAGGCAACTTACAGCCTACAAAAATGTAAGAAAAATTGCTTTGTCATCCCTATATTTGAAGAAACTTGAAAAATTACATTTTTAAATACAATAATATATTTTTACAATAATTAATTTTATAATTACAAATTAAATACACTTATCTTACATCATAACTAATCAAACTCACCATGCTTTTGTTCACGATATCAAAAAAGTATTCCAAAGAGAACTGGCCCCATTTTTATAATAAATTTTATATTCTCTCTACGAATTAGGATTTGCAATTAAAAAGGAAAGCTTTCTCAAAGAACTCCAGTCACTATGAATTTCTGAAATATTCAACACCTCGTCAAAAAAACAATCGAAATTTAAAATATTCAGGACCTTTATGACCCAACCTTTATGACACAGAGATAAAGGAAAACGAAACTGTACATTATTTGGTTCTATAATTATTTTTAAGCAGCCTATGATACAAAATTTAGATATGCAATTCTTTCATTTTTATCAGACCATTTTTATTTTTAAAAAATTTTAATTTTAAATTATAAATACATAAGCAGTGGAAGGGAATATGCAGAGAACCATCGTGAATTATTGCAATTGTAATGGCTTTAAAAAAAAATACGTTAATATATAAAATAATTTTCAGTATTCAATTACTATGATCTATGAGATATTGGTAACCTATTTCCAATGATTACATCGGATAATTATAACGAAGCCAGTCAACTGGCATTAGAATAAATTTCGTCAAGAATATGCCCTTCACTAATATTTTTTTAACAACTTAATTTTAATTTTTGTTATTTCTTTAATAACTAATTTTTTAATACAAATTTTATTAATAAAATAAATCCATACAATCTTTAATAATATTGAATTCATCATATTGATCATAATTTAAGACTTCAATATTATGAATATGATCAAGGCAATTGAATTATTTCCTAATAATGAATATGTGACGAAATACACACATATATTTTCACGTACTAAATAGCAACATAATTTTTTTTAATCTAAATCTAAGGATGTGAATAAGATGAAATTAATTATTCTATAAGCAACAATGATCCATAAATATGTCATTAACCATTGCTTAAACTAAGAAATTCGGAACCATTCCTGCTCTAAGTGAGATTGGAGATACTTCTTTCATAACCCGCGTTTTTCTTTTTGAATATTATCCACCAAATCAGATTTTCCACATCATTCATTAAAATATTGTTTCTCATTGACAAAAAATTGAGAAAACATATTAAAAAAGGAAACTCTCCAACACAAGTAGAACTCGAAGTGTTTCGTACAAGTATAGGCACTTATAAATATTTAAGGGAATATATAATTTCTTTTAAATTATTTACAAATATTTTCACAAGTTAAATAACATGGTGCATATTTTAGAACTAATAATATCTAAGTTAAACGCTACAGCTTTCATGCAAACTTTGCGCAAGCTTTTAAAAAGCTTAATTTTTCCTAATTTTTGGCTAAGTAGTTTCGAAAGTAATCGGGGTTAATATAGGTTTTTGCATATTTTTCGAAATATATCTAAAGATATACTAACTAAAATTATGAAAAAATATTTTTGGAGTCCTTCTTGTTAATTCTTTCAAACGATAAGCCACTTTAACACAGATTTTAAAAAAATCGAATACCAAAGTAACCTCCTAAAATTTTCATGTAAATATTTTTGAGAATTAGAAACTAATTATGTACATCGTTCAAGTTGATTTATGCAATGAAAAACGTCCCTAATTTCCAAAAATTCAAAATTATATTTTTCTCATCTGTGACAGGGTAAAGTGCGTCTACAGAATCGAAAAATTAAACAATAACAAATCGTTCTACAAAAAGTTTGTCTGTACCAAATAATTTGTAACAATAAAATGCAAGAACTGCATTTAATGTCGTAATTATGTTACGGTAATAAATAAATTACTTAAAAAATTGCATCAAAATATTCCCGGTCAAACTAGTGTCATACATCAATGCATGTCAGTTGCAACAAATTAGTGCAAGATGTAATAAACTCAATGCATATAACATTTCAACTGCAACTAAATTGCATTACAGTTATGTTCTTACAATATATGAATAAAACTAAAAAAAGAACCAGGCCGGTTAGTCAATGTCTGTAACATATAGAGTATTTCTGCAGGATTTGATATATGTTCGTAGTACTTAGAGCATACATTATGTCAGTTTGTTGAGAAGAACGTGTAAAGACGAGTTTAAATCGAGCTTAATATACTGCTATTAATGAGAAAACTTAAAACTAGAAATCTAATATTCTGCAACAGAAAATAAATAAAACAAATATTGAACTGATTAATAACAGAATACTACTCGTGTCGTTTTGAAAGTAAAAGTAAATAATACAATGCTTTGTCATGAAAACGTAAAATGTAAATATAGTTTGTCACTTAATAAGATTGGAAACGTTTTTGATTGTTTTTAAAGTTTCAGGATTTATGTTTTTGAAGTTTCAGCATTTATGACAAATATGTAAGACTCATAAATATTAAGATTTTTTGACTAAGCAAAAGTCATATAAACAATTAATCAGGTATTCAAGATAAATACTCGAACGACCATTCTCTGTATATCATTAATTCGCTTACGAGTACAAAATAAGTATTATATTGTCAATATTGGCCAGTGTGTGACTAGAATTCCCTGATAAGAAAAAAAACCTTACCTATAAGAACACTCACATGTTATTTCGTCTATCCGTCGGTCACAGCCGTTTTTCTAAGACACCATTCTTTTTAATTTGGCATAGTGAAAGCATAATAACCGGCACATATTTCAATATTTAATTCTTGTTACTCAAAATTGTTCTATAAAAATATTATAGAGGCCAAATTAAGATTTAAAAAATTAATTTATCGATTAAAAATCATGTGGGGCACGAACGAGTTAAAAGGATGCCATAATATTATTTTTTTCCAAAATTGGTACATAAAATAGTTTTAGAGATATTTATAAATAAATCAGAAAAAACGCATCTGAGACATATATTCAGCCTCCGAATCTACGTATAGTCGAAGTTCAAATTAGGAAGTAATACAGTATTACCAGAGATTTATCTAAAATTTACCGGAACACACTACGTAGAGTTAAATGTTTACAAAAGTTTATACGGAACCATCGTAGTACGTCTTCCATGCGTACCATATTATTAGTAATTTGCATAAACATTATTGGAAGATTACAAAAATTGGATTTCGTAACTGTTAAGTAAAGTATAAAAATTACAAGACGAGACAATGAAGTCAAAATAACAACAAGAACAAATTAACAATTGATAATAATGATTGCGTTGAGTCGATTTGAACACATAAATAGCTTGAAATTATTAAAAATTATATAAAAATACATAATCATGATCCAATCACAGTTGAGATCTTACATTTACAATAAATTATAAGAAATAAGTGAGGATATAATAAAAGATGTATAAAGGCCTACAAGTTAGTAAAGAAAATAGGTAATACGTTGTATAATTAAAAATTAGTAATACGTTGTATAATTAAAAATAAGTAATACGTTGTATAATTTTGTGAAGAAGTGCACATTTTTGTTTACCTACGCTTTCTAATAAGAAATAGTGTCACAACATTGATGACAGTTTTTAATACACGTAATACTGACTACATAACTTTGTATTTTATACTTATTTAATTGTGTCAGAATATGTTTTAATAGAATATCAACAAAAACTTATGTAGTCAGACTGACTACATAACTTTTTGCTGATATTCTATTAAAACATATTCCGGCACAACTAAAAAAGTAAAAAATACCAAAATCTAATGAAAACCGAGAGAAAGTAATAAATGGTTACCTTAATGAATGCACTATCAAATTTAAAATCAAAAAGATGTAGATATAAAAATAATGATATTAGCTGTGTAGACGCAGACAAATTACATTTTTCATCCATAAAAAAATGGAAAATTTTGTTTCCTTTAACTTTGATGATATCCATTACGTCTGGATGGAAAATAAAACAAGTATATTTAGTTTCGATTTCGAAGCTTTTATTCCTTATTTTAACGTACTTTTAATTTTATATGATACAGAAAAATAAAAAAAGAAATATTTTTCTCGTGCCTTTTTATTGTAACTTATTTTAATTTCATTTTTATTCGCAACTACGTGAAACTACGTGATGTAGTATTATTTCTACTTTATTTAAATTCTTTACTACTACTTAAATTTCGTTGTATGACAATATCTTCAGTTGGGCAATTTGTAAATTGTAATGAATTTCTACAAAATTAACGCCAAATAAATTCAATGGTAACTTATTATTTCTATTTTATATTTCAATGGCTGTGTCATAGTTTATTTGAAGTATAGTGCAGTTCTAAACAAACCGGCTTAAAAGATATTAAATCATTGCAAACCAACTGAAATCAATATAACAAAAAGCTCTTAAATACTTTATTAAATATAACTGAAATATTCGATTTTACGCTCCATCTGTTTTTTTATTATTTAGCTTTGCTTACTTTTTTCAACGTTTTTAATTCAATGCGAATACGGATTTTATGCACCATCTTTTTCTATTCACATCTCTTTACTAGGTTTTCAAGTTACTAACGTTATGAGTATTTACAATTTCAATTCATCGTTCACAATTTCATTCAACTCGAATTTTATACTCCATCTCTTTCTTTTCATAATTCTTTACTTACATTTCTTACGACCATGAGTATATACAATTTTGAATTTATATTGGACTCCAATTAGCTAGTAATGATTACAATAAACTTGGTATATTTTGTTCAAATTACTAGCAAAATCGAATAAATAATCGGGATTACCGGCAAAAATAAAATTTGGAATTACTATAACATAAAAAAAATTAACAAACGATTAGAATAACAGATGAAACAAAAAATTAAATAGAAATCATATAAGATAAAGTATAATACACGTAAGTTAGGAAAAAAATAACTAAATTAGTAGTATAAATTAATGAATATTTCCAGTTTAATAAACTTGATTACAAAACGATTATTAAACTCATGTGGAAAAATGAAATTTCAAATTCGGCATAGTAAAAGAACGTTATCCCTCACATTGCTGAATGCTTAACCGTAACTCATTTATATAACTCATAAATATTTAATTATAATATTAAGGCGAAGGGTGGGGGGGGGAGCAAAATCAATTGTTGGATAATAAGTATCTTTTCATATTCACAAATGTGCTGAAAATTTTTGGAAAAAATACAGCGTATCTCTTCCTCGACTATAAAAATATTGAACCTACAATTATGAAAAAATGGGTTTTAATAAGCCTACGCAAGGCTTGCAGAAAAACTACGATTCTAAATTTCACAGTTTTGAACATATTCACATTTATATAATTTGTCCACCTATTTAATAATATTAGGTATTATTAAATATTTATTAAACTAGGATGTCCACATTAGTGATGAGTCATGATAATTTCACTACAAACCGTTCGATGCACGATGCGGACTCGAACTTGGGCGGTGTTTAAACTTTGATTTAAAATATCTACCCAAAAGTCAGTTTGCACTGCAAAAATCCATCGCCATCTTGAATAAATTGCCAAATCGAGAAATAAAATCTGCATTTTACAGTGGATGTCGGCGCATGTTGGCATTCCGGAAATGAGGTAGCTGCTAAGCTTGCAAAAGGAGCTCGTGATCTTAGTGATTTTGATAATACTAGATCTGTCCTTGGCGATGCAATGGCTTATGCAAGGAATACGGACAATTTACGAGAAAATGCCATCAAAAAAGACTAACCGATATGTGAAATTAACGCGAATCGTGTGCTCACCAAAACCATCACAAGACTTAGACCTGGGCACTTTCAAGGCATGAAATGATACTAAATCTATTGTTGCTATAACAACTGTGTTGTCCTCCTCAGCCCGGGCCATATCTTCAGATGTCCTGCGATTTTGAGATCTCTGTTTGATCTAGGAGTGTTTCCATTCAGCGGACAGTTCTACTCTGAAAATATCATCAATATCGCCAAATGTGTCATTTCCGCGCATGTAGATTTGTAGGCGCTTTCTCGTCTCATATGAACATGACCAACCAACCAAATATCTACCCAAAATAAATTTATATATTAACGAAATTTATATCGCACTACATAGGAAATTAGAATAAAAAAAAGTTAATTTTAACTGCGGTTTGCAAAGTTGTTTACTTCCAAATATATAATATAAGCACTTATAAAATCACCGTTATCTTTTTTTCATTATTTTCTTAACACTTGACATATATATTAGAAATTCCATCAGAGATTTTTAAAGTTTATGTAACATTAAAAATATCCTCTAACAACGAATTGCAAAAGAGTTCAAAAACATAACATGCACAATCTACGACATCGTATGCACATTATCACAGAACCGATCTTGCACCGCTGATAGTATTGACCAAGGTGGACGTTTGTCGCCCCCAGGATGTCACCGTTTTATGTATAAAATGCGCATAGGTTGAAGAAATTATATCAGTTAACAACAACGCGTTCAGCTGAGTACAATGTTCAGCAAAGTAAAGGAAACTACAATCAAACATTATTTGTAATGGCAATCTTTTTTTTTATTTATGTAATTTTAATTTGACTCGACATAGCTTGATTACGTAAAAATCGAAACAGATAAAAAAATTAGCGACGAACACTGTCGAAATCGAAATAATTTTCATATTTCACGTAAACCTTAGAATATCAAAATGTTTCATTATTTGGTATTTTAGATCTTAGCTCTTACCGCACTGGTGGCCACAGCTCACGCAGGGTACGTACCCGTAGTAGTGCATCGTTGTGATAAAGTATTGTCCGTCACGATGGTCACGGCTATGGCTCACGCTATTATTGTTCACGATCTCGTCGTATCCACTCTTATACCGCCCCTGTCGTTCACGCTGCCCCGTAGCCCACGTTGAGGGAAATTTTACTTAAAATATAAAAAATTACGTCTAAAGAGTTAAGAAATATAGTTAAGAAATAAGAGTTAAGAATGATATGATCTGATTCCTAAGATAATTAATTATGACCATTTAGAGGTACCCGAAATATGACTTCGCTTATTCCGTATATGACCCGTATATCGGCGATAGCAAAAGTTAGTACAGTTCTTGTCACGGAGACGCTGTGCACAGCTCCTACTCCCTGGTGCAGCCTGTTGGCTCTGTACGCAAAGTCGACTATTCACCCAACGATCATAATGGGTAAATTTACATAACGTATACACTTCTTTGCAAATATTTCATAAAACAAAGATTTAAAGCAAATACGTAAATAAAATATTCAGAAAATTTTATTTACTTTTCCGGCTATCGCATCACTAATAATGAAAAAACTGGCTATCGCATCAGTAATAATGAATCTTTAACTTGGTTTTAAATTGTTTTCAACAGTTTCAACGCCGTCGCATCTCTTCGCTCCTTTACCTTGTCGCTCTTGCCCACCATCACTACGAAACATACACATTTAAGTACCAAAGAAAATCAAGAAATGTTTATTGTCTATTCCATACCAAGAATTCATGCAAATACGTAAATAAAATATTCAGAAAATTTGATTTATTTTTCAATAACATTGATACCTCATAAACCCACACTTTATATGTATTTTCTGCATTTCTGCATACCATTGAATGATTTCCGTACAATTAAAATTATCATAAAAGTATTAACTATATAGTTGAATTGAAATAAAGAAAAAAACATTAAAATAAAAAATATGAGTAACAAATAGGAATTAGTATCCGGATGTATTACGTACTACATTCTGCAAATTAATTTCTGAAAATTCTACAAATACATTCTGTTCACTAAAAATATTACTTATAACTATATAACATTCTTATCTAACCATAAGACAGATAAATGCTTATTATTTCAATTTAACATCAGTGCGTACCACCTTATTCATATAAAAATGCAATCGCCTTTAATAATATTTCAATCTTATTTCTTCTACAATTGGCTTTCATTTTGGCCTCTGCTATTTCTCTATATTGATAAGTGAAAAATTAACAGCTTAAAAGAAAGAATCAATCTATTTGTAATAATTAGTATTAATTTAGTTCAACAATTATCATGTTATTTATGTGAATTATTTATTTTAATGTAGATATAACAACATTCATAATGTAGAATTAATGTTATAGGAAGTGTACCTCTCAATCAACTATAGTGAAATAAAATGTAACAATTTTTTAATAGGTTTAACAGACATTTTCCCGACATTTCAGCTTTCTATTAGTGATATAGAAAACATATAATTAATTTCATGTAGCTTTTGGTGTGTTAAAGTATTGTATCGCACTTCTCTGTACTGCGTCGTGGATATCTAGCATCGTAGACATTAGAAACAATTAAACTAGGAAGGAAAAGAATTCCACTGGCAAATTTATAAATTTTAGAGTTATTGGTCAATGAAATACTAATAGCATATGGAAACACTATATCCTTACTAACTATGTAAGTGGTAATTTAAGCGTTGATTTAAAACATTTTATTAAATTATAGCCAACAAAAAGAATACTTCATACTGTTATTTCCTGTTTTTGTAATATAATTCAATTAAATCTGTCTATAAATCTTGAAATCATAGATCACAGATATCATAGAGTCCATTTAGATTCTTGAGAAAATCAAATAAAGACAAGAACATATAATATAGATTGTGCTTACGCATTTTCATGCATTTTAGTCGTAATTTATTCTCAAAAATATGCTCGTATGTTTATTTCGAATATACAGATTTTGGAGTCTTTTTAATTAGTCGAAAGTAGATCTGCAGTCCAAACAGATGGAAACAATGAGTTTTGATTTGAACTAGGAAAACTTTTCAAATTTCTTTATAAAGTGACGTCTTGAAAAAAATTCACAGCTAACGTCTTTCACGAGTACTTGGAAAACTAAACGGAATTACTCGGTCGTTAATAATTAATGGCAATAACTCGGCCGTATATATTTTTACGAGAAGTTAACCTTAAAATCATTTTATAAGCTATATGTAATTTTCATTCGTCATCATTTATAAAAAAACATAAAGAGTGGAGCAATGAATAAGGGAATGTAATTAATTTATACCTTTTTTATTTTCCATTTGTTGATAATGCAGAATTAGTGCATTTATAATTTCGATCTAATCATATCGGATCACTAAGTGGCATATACTTAAGAGGCTGCAACTACGACGCTGCTACAACGCTGCTACAACGCTGCAAAAATATAGTCATCGATAAGTTCAAATTCGAGTTCAACTTATAGTTCGGTACGGTTCTAGTAATAGTAAACTCTATAATTAGTAAATTAATTAATAAAGAAATTCAACGACGAAGTCTTACAACGACGAACAGTATTCATTAGTAATAATCGATGCTGCGAGCTCCTCCTGATAATACAGTCAACATTGACGTAGATCTGCTAAACGTCGAATCCTCTAATCCAGCAACAGTCAAGTGTAATGCTCTTAATATTATAATTTACATGCGTGTATATATATATATATATATATATATATATATATATATATATATATATATATATATAGATATTCATATATCCATACGTATATACACTACATAAAAAGTGCAAGATAAAGAGAAATCGGTTTGTTCAATACCCGATCACCCCGTCCATTCCCGTCGATATAGTCCGACTCCGACGACCAATATCGTTTAGCAAATCGATGAGAGGCATTTAGTTGAGTAAAGCCGCATACAGCTAGAACTACATACATTTTAATTGCAAAACTTTTACATAATGGATAAACTTAAATTGAATAAACTTGTACAATTAAAATTAACCTAGCAACAAATGTTCAAAATCAAATCAGGTTACTTATTTACACATTATTTACTACTCGTTTCGCCTATTAGTAGAGTTCACTATTAAACCAGTTGATATAAAAAAAGTTTGGAAAAATGCACAGAACAATCGTATACATTTTTTTCCAAACCCCTTCGTTGAAGCCGACAACAAAAAGTTAAACATACCGATGTAAAAATGCGAGCAAATAGATTGTTAAATCCTTTTTTTTGACACAAGGTTGCCGATTCAGGAAATGTATCCGTTGATTCATTACTTTAGACGTAAATAAGTATCCTGCATAAAAATTCACTGTAAATTTAATATGAACGTAATAAACACTGTCAAACTGTTGGCAGTTACAAATATAGATATGTCTCAATTATTCATTGACATTTCGTGTCGAAATTAATTGATCTAGATCTCGGCACCCCACTGTGACGTGACAGGAATCTAATAAGCTCGAGAGAATACTTAAATGTTATGTATTTCGAGTTAGTGAAAATGTGGCCACGTTTTAAGCTACCTACATTCAATATACCTTAGTACGCCACCGAGTTTAATTGATACTTTGTTTTTTATAGTGAAATATATCCATTAATTATAAGTTACGTAGATAACTTTTAATATGTAAACATAAATCTTTAACCAAAATTTAAATATGGAAACTTTTCAAATGAACCTTCTGTAGCCAAATGAGAAACTCTTGCAGTTTCGCTATGTTCATCTGTCTGTCTGTATATCACAGCTGTTTTATTGGCAGACTATTAGTGTTATAAAGTTAAAATTTACAAAGAAATTATGTACGATTCGTTCTCTACTTTCAAAATGGAGGTGTAAACCTTTCAGAAACATTGGGTGTATATCATGAGTACTTTTCCGATATAGGGCCTACGAAATATAAAGCTTTAAAATAGAAATGTTTGTTTAGAGTTACGAGTACTCAAATCCTACCAACTAAAGGTTTAATTTTGAATATTTGAAAAATATTCGCAATAATAGTATTTATAACGAAATTAAAAGGAAAATGATCACAGCTAAGTATGCTCTACTAGTTTACCAGTAATATTCGACCAATTTATGATATGTAGTTGGGTCTTTAAAAATTTCATAGGAATTCCATACAACTTACGAGAACTTAGTGAATAACTTTGGATTATAAATGCTTATTTATTATACCTGTAGAAGATATACTAGAAAATATATTTATATATTTCCATGGTGAGAAGTAACGTTAATGTTTATAAATAGTTTAATAAAAATAATATGTACACTTAAATATTTAAACACGTCAAATGTGTACGGAACTCTCACAATGCGAATTACACTCGTACTTAACAAGTTTTTATTTTAAATACAACACATTTATTTTAGTCATTGCTATCATTATTACGTCGTTTGTAATTTTTATTTAAATAATTAAATAGTTTGTAATACACTAGCATTTGCTCGCAGCTCTGATCATGTGAAAATCGTAATGTTAAACTTTAGTGATAGAATACTACCCTACCACCGCACCTAGGGGTATCGCTGTCTTCGCCACTCATAGCAATTCCTGTTTTCCCCCAATATAGGACACATCTCATCAACACCTACCCTAGGATTTTATACAAAAAAATTAGAATAAACTTACGGATATCGCATCAAAATATACTAGTTCGAGTGGATAATTCGAACTCAAGTTGATAGAGGACAGGCAGAAAGATTTTACATTATATATATATATATATATATATATATATACATACTCTTTTGCAAACAACGGGCACTTATAGGAATAAACCATATCAGAGTTATTTTATTATTACTCGGTACATTTTATATGGCGATATGATGAGAATATTGTTATTTATTATTGAGATATCGTTTTTACCTACTTCAGTCATTAAAAATGCGAATAAATAAAAAAAACAATGTAAAGTGCACAGACGAGCGTTTACATACTGGTACATTAAAAATGGCTAAAGTTTATTTTTGAATATTTTTTATTAATCTAACATAAAATTTGGTGGTGGCTAGTCTGGTAATGGCCTCCTCTAGCTAAAATCAATGGGCTTAATCTGCTAGGCATACTTTCGACAACGTTTTTTATAATTTCCTGAGGAACACGTTCCCATTCAGCGGCGATCACATGTTTAAGGGCCTGAATGTTTTCTGGAGCTGGTTTTACGGCTCTGGCGCATCGTTTGAGATTATCCCATATGTGTTCTATCGGATTGAGGTTGGGACTTCTAGCTGGCCAATCTAACCGACGAATTTCGGCCTCCTGCATATACGCATCAACGTCTCTAGAGCGGTGGGCGCGAGCGTTGTCGTCCATAAAAATGGACTCGCCTCCAACTGCTGCTAATGCGGGTTGGGCATGAGGAATAAGAACCTCTATTATGTACCTTTGCGAATTAAGTGTGCCATTTTCAATAAAAACTAACTCGGTGCGGTCATCTGAGTTAACACTAGCCCAAAACATTACGGAGCCTCCCCCGTAAAGGGTGATTTCCTCAAAGCACACTGCTGCGAAGCGTTCTCCGGGTCTTCGTAAGACTCGCCGACGTCGATCCTCACCACTAATAGATATACAAGCTTCATCGGAGAATAAAACACTATTCCAATCGTGTTGAGTTCATGACGAAAAATGTTGAGCGAATCTCAATCTGGCAACTCGATGCTTACAGAGCAATGCAGGGCCCCCAGATGGACGATAGCTACGTATATTGACGGCCTGAAGTCTCCTTCTAACTCCATAGGCTTACTCGTGTACCGCTGACGTCCTCGAGGTTCTGTTTGAGATCCACGTACGTAACTTGACGATTTCGTAGCGCTTGACTGACTATGAAGCGGTCGTCCCGTGGCTCAGTCATCGTCTCCGTAGTCACCGTTTTCTTCCAGAACCGGGCCTTTTACTGACGGAGCCCGTTTCTTAATATCGTTGCCAGGTCTTTTGGATGGTGGAACGGCTCACATTATACTGCTGAGATACATAACATTGGTTACAGCCTTCTTCAAGCAGCGCAATAATTTTACTAGCTCTTATCGTTTTTTCAACCGTACTGAGAACAGCAAACAGAAGTAAACTAATGCAGCAAACAGCAGAAATTGAATTAAAATATATTTGTTAAAATAAAAAACGTAACAAATGAAAAAAAGAACTTAATAAGAGTTGGATTTAATTTACCGCCAAAAAATACGTTTTTCTCAGTGAAAGAGAATTTTCATTCAAAAAGGATAAATTTCAAATTTAGAACGTACGTTTTTATGTGCCAGAATACACTATACCTGTCAGTAACAATTACAATTAATACAACCACTTAATAAATAATATTTTGTTAATAATATAACAAAATCAAAACCGCCCGTTTTTTTATGCAAGATAGTGTATGTGTATATATATATATATATATATATATATATATATATATATTTGTATGTATATATATATATATATATACATATATATGTATGTATATATATATATATATATATATATATATATATATATTTAATACCGAGGTTAAACCAATTTGCACTTATAAGTTTTCCAGATATTTCATCTTAATAATAAATCACCACATGAAATTCACTTGAAGTTTCTTTTTTAAACTTTGGCAAAAATATTTATTTTGGTTGTTTTTTTCTTTTTAGCGTAATTTTAAACCAAAACAGAACAGTAATGGAATAACTTCGGCCATTTTTCATTCGAAATTTAGCACAGACTCTGATCGACACTTAAACATTTATATAAAACAAACGTGTTATATAAAAATTCAATTTTGATTTTGGAAGTTAATTTCAGTGGTAAATTAGGAAATAGAAAAAATATCTCGCAAGGTTATCGAGTTATAACAACTTATTGAAGCACGAATTCGGCGGTATACTATTTTTTACTGAAAAACTCATTACAAATATACCTCTCAAAAAAATTTTTAAAAAATAATAACCCTAGAATTACATACAAATAGAACCAACATTATCAGAATTGTAAAATTTTAGCGCGACTACACTTTTTTATTTCCTTTTAACTGCTTAACTATTGATTTCAGAGAAAAAGTTTTTAAAAAAAAATATTTTCCAGAATATAAAGGTTTTTTTTTAATTTTTAACTCGGCACATTCGAGATGGCCTTCATACAACTCCGGACGTACCCGATGTAATGCGGCATTTATGCAGTAGGTGATGGGTAGTACGGCAGATGGGCGCATTTTAAGCACATACTCGGGGCCGGATTGCATTAATATTAATATTTGAATGAGAGTCTACGGAACACTAATTGTATAAGTACAGCTTACACACGCCTATGTGCACTGGATTTTTTTTCATCCCTCAGTTATATATAGTTAGAGTGCCACTTTTTGAGTGCAAATGATTTTTCTTTCATAATCCCATTATTTCATTATACAGCGGTTCACAGAAGGTACGTACCAAATGGTTCCAATAGTCTCTAAGTAAAATGGCTATGACACAGTAAAATGGCTATGAGAACGGACAGACAGACATACAGAAGGACAGGATGAAATGATAACGATTCCGTTTTGGCCATCTAGGCACGGAACCCTAAAAATGATGATATACTCGTTCACTGTTCATTTATTAACAAAATACCGAAATAGGAATTCTTCTATACTATATAATTCTAACTCATTTTCTGCTATCATTTCTATCACTACTTCTAAAACTCTCAAAATAATCGACTTCAAATTTAAAAAAATATTTGCAATTCATTATCACAAAATCACCAATAAAATATTTCACTTTTTCCTTCTTTTTATTAATCAGATTAATTAGCTGTATCACCCCTGCAAAAGTAAGTGTTAAGGAATAATAACTTTCATGTCAAAGCTAAAAATATTACAAACTGACAAACACAACGAAAGGTCCGAAATTATAAAGCCTACAAGCTTGAAATGTCTCTAATGGTTTCTAAATCAATCTATCTCTCAGATGGAAATGAAAAAAAAAATATTTCGGTATTTTACAAAAACGATGAAAAAGCTAAGCCTGATCCTCTTTGCCCGTACAAATCCGGACGGCCAGCTAGTTTAAAATAAATAAAATATTATTCTTTTTCAGAAATTATGTATGAAAAGAATATAATTACTTTCTGGGTCTACGCATGTGGTTGTGGCATTAGACTTATATTGCTACAAGTGCTCATGATAATAGCATTAGACCTATGTCGATTTGACTGCATATGATAATAAATACAAAAGTATCAGCTCTTCAAAAATCCAAATCTGATAGGAAATAGTTATTTATCTGCAAAAAAAATCAACGTGACTTCCTAGTACTGGCATCAATACGGTCATAAAAATTATTGCACCGAAAAATTCGCAACGAAATACGATATGACACCTCGTTGACCTTGCGAGACGTTATACGTAAAGATAAAAATAAATCATTTGACGCTATTGTATATAACATATTCTTTTTGCTTTTGCATAGAACATTTTATTGGAAAAACACAAGTTTGAGATCATAGAATTTAAAGTGAATATACCGAACGGTATCAATGTAATTCTAAATTAACATGGCGATTCTAATAATCATTAAGATTGTGCTCGTAAAATGGTAATTAAAAGAAAATCGGTAACTAAACAATCTAATAAAAAACAATCTTTTGTATGTGGAAAATGTTATTATTATTTTATAACATATATATTGGATTTCATTCCAATGAAAGTTTTATTTAAATAAATAAATTAAGATATTGATGAAGGAGATATCAATAAATGACATATTAATAGCCTGTAGCTTCTATAAGTGGGGCTTCACATAAACATATTAAAATAATCAGCAGCAGTACTCAGCCTAAAGAAGTTTCACTTCCAACGTGTGGGCACGTAGCAATAGCATACAATCTTGCAATCTTGCGTTTCTTAAGGGAAGATGGTCCGTCACGCTGGAGTAAAAAGAGCCATGTGACCCCAACTTTATTCCCCTATTAACGCGATCCTTTCACCATCTATTAGTTTGGTTAACAAATAACTTACACATTCTAAAGATATTACACTTCCAACGTGCAAATACATAGTACTACCACATATCATTTGAATTATTATTTTTTAAAATTCCATTCGTAAGCTTTTATGATTAGTCTATCGATCACTGATCAGTTAGTAAATTGGCCGATCACGAAAAAATCAAAGACGATTTATGTGCTCAAATATATTTCACGATTTATTTGATAAGAATAATTAATCAAAAATTGATCACTTTCTTTATTACAAACTTTCGTCCACTGTATAAATAAAACTAGAATTTCTTCTTTTTCTGTTAACATATTATATATTTCGTTACTACTTAATAACAGATTATTGTCATTATTTTTACTCAAAATGGGTACAGAAAAAATATCCATCCAGGCAACGCCGAGTCACACATCTATTAATTAATAAACCAAAATACTTAAACGCAAAGTTTCTTAGTCAATTGAATATATATTGTAAATATGTCTTCGACGTTTATTGCGTTTTGTTTAATATATATAAACTATTTATGGAGATTAAAAATACCTAGGCATAACCTATATTTTATCAAATAATAGCCATCATGCACCAACGTCAAAATATGTCTAATATTTCTCGTTTTAATGTTTTAGGCACTCATTGACGCATACAATAAAGATAGTCTACTCCAAAGGCTTACGTAAATATTTACGTACTAAAACAATTATAATTTGAGGATTTTGTCGTTTAAATTATCGAAAGGATTCGGATGATAAAAAGATCGAGATAATTTTTTATTTTACAATTAAAATATTATGCTTTATATTCCTTATCTAAAACAAATATTATTGTAAGGTTGTAATACATTTAATTATACAATGTTGAATGATAGCGAAATTCCTTCATAAAATTTTTTTACACAGGATTTGTCGAAATTTTGAAAAAAGGCCTATTCTAAACTTAAAAATTTATAATCTAAACCATGCTGGGAATGGTTGGAACATTTTGTATACAATTCCACACAATTTTAATAAAAAATACGTGATTTACATTGAAAGTAATTTAATATATCTATGTCCATTAGTTTTTATTGCTCCCATAAAAAACAATATATATTAAAACAGTACTACTTTACATTTAAAGTTATCTAAAAATCTAGAAGGCTATAAAAATGTTAAAAGAAAACATTTTACATTGCAAAGTTAAATTAATGAAATCGGTTCAAAGAATTTCACTCGCGTTTGCTCATTTCCAAGAGGTTAAAGTATCAAACATATACGTGTGTATTCAATTGATAAACTTTTCTTTTCTAAAGTGAGTAAAAAAATTAATAACGTGTGATACTCCTGTGATTTTCTCTCTCAATATGTTTCTCCGAAACAGGCACGTAACTGTAAAAGCGATACACTTTTTATACTATTTTGATTACTTCATCAGGAATATTTCTGATAAAATAACATGAAGACGAGGTATATAACTTCAAAATTCGCTACTACAGTTAGCTGTATCCATATTAGGTATGTGGAAAACCATTTAAACCCTTCCCTTATTAAAATTAGTTTTACTTATCTCCTGCAACGAAGCTATATTCCATATCCAATATTTAATTATGAACTAAATAAAATGTCAATCATTAAAAGCGTAATAATAAACTTAAAAGTACAAAGTAGTAGTCCGTCTATCCGTTTGTCGCAGACATTTTTCTCAGAAACTGCTTCACACAGAAACTTCTAATCTGGAATTCTAATAAAGAATATTAAAAGCGTAATGTCCTCATACGTACATATAAGGACATGTTACAGAACATGAATTACAACCTGTGACATATCCTTATACGTACATAGGGTACATACGTAGACAACGGACCAAGATGCATGTTATTTTTCAAAGGCAAATTTAGACTATAATAAATATTTAATAAAATTATTTCATTTTTAGAGGAAGATCCTCTTTTTAAAAAGCTATATTTGATATTGATTAAAATGTAAAATTACCCGAGTTCTAATTACTTCTGTTGTCAAAACCGAGGCTGATGCGTTAGTCCATAATAAAAAACCTCAAGATGACCAATACTTGTGAATTTGTTTTAATCGATAGTTATTTATGATATAATTGATACACAGAAGCATTACATTTGGTGAAATATAAACAAAGCATTTAAACAGATCATCTTCCTAAAAACCTATATTAAAAATTGATTAACTTGTATAATTACCCGAGTTATAATTACTTATATTATCAGAACCGGCTGATGTGCTAGTCCATAATAAAACTCACCAGCAAGATGACCAATACTCATGAATTGGAGCTTATAATCAACAGTTATTTACGATATAATTGATACACAGAAGCAATTTCATTACATTTGCTGAAATATAAACAAAGCATTTAAACATAATTTCTTTACACAATAAACAATAAGTTGCCACGCGTTTGTAGTTACCAGTGAGCTAAAAATAATATAAGCATATCTACGAAATAGTTACTCTAAACCAAATTCGCATTTTGCTGAATCATGTAGGCGCACAGTGATAGTACCTATGTATCGAAATTCTCTAATAGGAACTCGACCTTGATACGCCAATGATATTGACCAAAGCGGACATTCGTCGCCCCACTAACATTGAGTTTCTTGTATAAAACGCATGCGGTTCGACACAAGTCCGTCAGTTGTCTGTCACGCGTGAAACAAAACAAAAATGTTCTCCAAAGTAAGTACAGATTTAATATTATTTGCAAACGTAAAATTTGGCGTAACCGCACAAAATTGTAGTAATCGGTATAAAATATACGTAAATGTATTCCAAAATATTTTGATAAAAAATACGTTGCAAAAAAATTACAAAAAGATAATGAAAATTAAATGAACTATGATCTTTCAAAGCTATGAAAATCTCTTCATGAACTATAAAATTTTTAAATTTTAACCGGTTTTTAAATTTAACCTGCGCTTTTGCTTTAAAATATTATCATCTCCAGCGACAAATATTTTACGGATAACTAATTTTCTTCTTAACCATTCGTACAGCGAGACAATATTTCTTTGAGTTGTAGATTAAATTTAAAGCATCTCATTTATTTCCTTACTCAAAAAAATGTTAGTCTAATTCAACCACAAAATCTAGTCCGTTTTCTAGCTCTCGTTTAAATTATTGTTAAGTGACTTCACGATCGGAATTCGTGAATTTTGCACTTCGAGAAACTACTTTTTAAATATTTTTTAATTATTCTCTTCCCATCTCTTATCATAATGCGATCGTAAGTTAATTAGCCAACAACTATATTAACACATTTATAAATCACAAATAGTTGTCCGTTGCAATCATAATGACGTATAAAAGTAATCATGATGAATAAAAGTTAAAATATTTAAATGAAGATTATTACATCCGGCTAAATATCATGAATAGTTATTACATCTACAAAAAATTAAATGTTAAACTGTCGGCAATTTACAGATTCTAATGCTTACCGCCATCATGGCTGGCGTACAGGCTGGCTACTACGCCGTAGCACCTGTAGCATTAGGATATGATCATGGCCACGGTCACGGTCATGCCGTTTCTTCCCAAAGTGTCGTCCACCACGACGGACATGGCTACGGCGCTCCCTACGGCGGTGAGGCCCACGGCTACGCCGCCCCTCTCGCCCACGGCTACGCCGCCCCTCTCGCCCACGCTTACGCCGCTCCCGTCGCCCATGCGTATGTCGCTCCAGTCGTCCACGCCGCTCCCGTCGCCTATGCTGCCCCAGTAGCTTATGCTGGCCACGCTGAAGAACATGTAAGTCCATAAGTTTAATAAAAATATAAATTTAAGTATTTACCAATCGCTTCCATGTAAATTTTGAAATTATTTCTTTATATATTTAGAGTTACCCCAAATATGACTTCGCGTATTCCGTGTCGGACCCCCATACCGGAGACCACAAGAGCCAACACGAGTCCCGCGATGGAGATGCCGTCCACGGCTCCTATTCCTTAGTGCAGCCCGATGGCTCCGTGCGCAAGGTCGACTACGCCGCTGATGATCATAGCGGGTAAGAGGATAGAATATTTATGATCTTTCGATACATTATTATTACCCTTTATATCAAAACCATCAACAATCAGTTTTTCAATGATATTTCCATCGACATCTTTTAAGTAAAACTAGAATTTGATTAAAATTCCTTACATACAATTATGTATTTTTTTTGTTTATAACAGTTTCAACGCGGTCGTGCACACATCAGCACCTCTTCATCACGATGTCCCCGTCCATCACGCTGCGCCTGCCCATCATTATTGAACGTAAATAAGAAATACATATATACCGATGTTATTTATTTTGTACTGAAAAAAGAAATATATTTTTTCATGAGAATGAACGGACAATAAGAAAATTTTTTATTTCGAATGAAAAATATGTACTTTGTCAATGGTTAAACAATAAGATCTACGTAGATAAAAATTTCTAGTAATTGTTAATTATTGAAGTATTGTGTTATGGGGCTTAAAAGTCTTAAATTGGAACATAGAAGCAGATCTCTTTTACCAAAATATTATACAAAATACAATTTTATATCAATTAAAAAATTATAAATAACAAAAAAAAATATCACAGAGAATAAAATAGAACTAGACAAGCATTGTGAATAGTTTGTTATAAATTCATTTAAGTCCTCGGCCACGTTTACAATTTCCTATACATACCTCAAATTTTATAGGAATTTTACAGAAAAATGAAATTATGTAGAAGCTTCGAGGTATAAGGTTAAACTTAAATTAAACCATATCGGTTACAAGGTTAAATTAAACCATATCGATTTTAGATAAATTTATAACAACCCATTGATAATAAATATAATTTTAAATGTAATAAAATTTAATAAAGGCAAGTATGTTTTCTATGCATACTAAATAAACAAAAAGTTAAAACAAATAATTACTTACTAAAACTAATATAATAATCTCCATAAACTGAATTCCTTAAACTATATAATCAAAATGTTTCTTCCAACCTCAAGTCAACATTTTCCTTTAGGTCTCCTTGACTTGAAAAGAAAAAGAAACCCTTATAAGATCATTCACATATTCATCTGTCATAGCTATTTTCCTCAAAAACCGCTCGATATTTACTTTAAATTCATCATAGTAATAAAGCATTTGAACTAAGACTGTGGCATCGAGATGTTATGCATCTAGTCTTCGAGATATTCACATAACGATATTATATATATATATATATATATATATATATATATATATATATTTACATAATCTTAATTGTGCGCGTAGGAAACCCTTGTAAAGGTTGTTGCGACACCTAAGGGACATATGCTTAACGTGATGTATAAAGGAATATTTTACACGCTATGCTTGTCTACCCTAAAATACACCCTTGCCGAACCGGGACAGGTCATAAACTGATTAATGTGATTCATACTGAAGTTTGGAGTTGCAATTCAAAAATTTGTAATCAACAGCCGGAAAATTCATTCTTCTTAGAAAACTGGAAATCTATTTATTTACTTAGTGGTAAAAGTAACATTCAAAATATTACAAATCACCACTTTAGAGCCACATAGATCAACATCTGTTGCACATTAATATGTTATCCGAAACCGCCTTTTAATCTGCTAATTATTAAATTTTTGAAATGTTTGTGGAAAACTGTCAAATAATTTGAAATAGCTTTTTGGGATAAAATGAAACTAATAATAAAAACTATCATTTTTTCATAAAAAACATGATAAATAAAGATATTTAAAAAAAATCGTAGTCTGTGTCGTACTCTATATTCAACTCTAAACACTTTCGCGACAAGAACTTGATAAAAGCACGCACTCGGTACAAAGTAGATACGTAAACAAACATGAAATTATCATTAAATGAAAATATTATATATTTCAAGAAGTTAAAAAACAAAACCAGCTAATGTAATAAACGTACGTAAACCTAAAGTGGGAAACAGTAATTTAATGTTTTTTCTACAAAAATCTCTTTCTTATTTTAAAGGTAAATAATTAAAATAATAATTATTTAACTAAATTATAAATTTTAAACTCACAATCTAAAACGAAACCTTAGTCAATACATATCGTGGAAATCACTCGCTCAGCGTGATAATTTTAATTTATATTATATAAAATTTGAATTTATACAAAATTGTATTTAGTGTTATATTTTTGCAAAAGAGATCTGCTTTTATGTTTCAATTTACGACTTTTAAACCCCATAAAACAATACTGTTTGTCTGCCGATAATAAATCATTTTATCATTTAATTCATTTATCAACAATGAACGAAAGCTTTTAAGCACGCTTTGTGCGAATGTCGATACGTTGTCAACATAAGGGGTATCCTCGTAAATGATGTTGATACGTTGTCAACATAAGGGAGTCTACTCTGTAACTTATGTCGAAACGTTATCAACATAAGAAGTCTACTCTATAACTGATGTCAACACGTTGCCAACATAAGAAGTCTATTCTTAAACTGATCTCGACACGTTGTTTAAATAAGGAATCTAGTCTGTCACGGATGTCAATATTTTATCGACATAAGGAATCTGTTCTATATGACCGATATCGGCCCATTGTCGACATAAAGTATCTGATCAGTGTGTCTGTTGTGTACGCGTTGTCAACATAAGGAATCTACTCTCTGCGATTGATATTAACACAGCGAATCTACTCCTTGGAACTGGTGTCACCACGTCGTCACACATATTTTAAACTTGTGTAAATAATCCATAATTATGTTTCATGTAATGTTTAAAAAAAATTTTTAAATCTAATAAAAATGGTAACATCAGTGGTCTTCTATGTGAGTTTTCTTATCACCATTACCTTATTTTGAAAAGTCCCCGGTACCCCCATGGAGGCATTCAGTTCAGATTAACCTCTTGTTTTGTTTACAATTAAATTTTTACTAGTGTTTAGTTTTTATAACGTAAATAAGGGTTTAATGTTTACAAAATGTCACTCTCAACAATATTTCAGTGCAATATTTTAGAATTTGTATTGATAGAGTTACTTTATACAACTTATGTCGACACATTGTCAACATCCGATTTTCTCAGTTAAACCACATTACAATAAATAAAAAATAAAAAATAGTTGTAAACAAAGCAAATGAAAGCAGTTGGTGAAAAAAATCAGCCATTTTTAAGGTTTATTTATATTACTTTCGACATGTAGTAGAACATCCATAATCATTTACGACGTTGAATATATTAAACAAATTCTAAGTAAATATTCTTACTTTATAATTGCAGGGAACTCACAAATATTTTTTGTTATCGATATTATCGTCTTGAAACATTACATTTTTGTATACGGTTTCTAACGTAAATAAAAAAATTATTATACGGAATATATTTAGTGTCGCTAAAAATATACACAGCACCATGTCGCACATATCAAAGTCAGTATTTTTTATTTCTGCAAAATCGATAGAATTATAACAGTCGGCTTCCGTCCAATAAATAATGACAAGATATGGAAAATACGTCTGAAAAGGGGCAGTAACTATCTAGAGCGGACAATATTATTTTAGTTCTGAAATAAAGATGAAAAGTAATCGGTCAAGTCAAGTAATAGGTCAACGATACAAAGTTGTCGGTACACAATAAAGAACTGTAATTATTACGTAATTACACATAACATTAACAAAATAAGCAAAGGGACAAGTTAGTAAAGAAATGAATTATTTCTTGTTTTCTTCTACTCAGTAGAAAAAAAATTTGAACTTTATTTTGTATAACAACAAAGATAATAGCGTAACCAAAAGTTAATTAATTTTTCACCAGATGGCGCAAATAACACCTTGCATGGTTCTTATAAGCAAAGATACAATTATAAGGGTTATCGTTGTTTTAGTATTCATAAAAATAAATATTTTGCACGCATGGCTTAAAATGAGCCTTTTGTCCAAATTAAAACAACACAATGTTATCCACATCATACATGAAGCATTTATCAAAATATTTTAATATGTTTATTACATCACTTAAAACTGTATTGCCCTAAAAAACTTGTGAAGGTAACTGAAACGTTATTAAGTATGTAAACTTATAGCGTCCGGTTATATTTCGAACTGAACAACCATTCGCGGCCTCTTTGTGTCGATATATCTCTATGCGTCAGCGAGCACACAAAAAGCCTGTAATGATGATGTATACACATATATTAGCAACTTATATCCATAACTTAAACAGAATAAATATGATTATCAAAGTGGGTGAATTATAATTGTAATAAATGATTTCTGCTGGCTTTGAAATATCGGTACAGCGAATAGTACTAAAAAGTACGATCGCATCATAAATATTTTTAGACCAATTATGAACTTACAATTTGTAATTTATTTTTCACATTTTTCAAAATATAGCAAACTTCTGAAACACCCTGAAAAATAATTAGGATTTGAACTCTACCATTCTCTGAGATCTACCACATAAAATATGAAACTGGTGCATGTCTCAATGCTTTGCATAAAATATTTCAATAAACGGTTAACACCCAAGTTGCTGTTGAAGACATAATCATTACCAATATATTAATAGTTGATAATTGGTATGCAATACTATTAATTACAGCATTTGAATGGCGGATGAAGCAAATTCAATTCTATATAGTTCAAATTAATATTTACCAGAAAATGTTAATACATAAAACTATCATACCTGAATATGTACCATATTTACATAACTATCATATCCTGATATAGGACCAAAACTACACTCACCTCTTCTTTTCCCGGAGCATCTTTCACGACCACAATCATATTCATACCTATCCTCATAGTCACGGCTCTTCCAGTATTGTGTATCACGGTTAGCTCAATGTTACTTCTTACAAGCGTTGTCACACCATTCTATTCACACTTGCCTAATTGTCACCAGTCGCTCATTATGCTCTGCATCATTTGAAAATTTATTTTTGATTAGGTTAATAGTTTAAATGTATTATTTTTATTTTAATAATTATATTTCCTATTGTAAAAACTGTTTATATAGGAAACATTTTCTCAAAAATTACTACGTAACCGACTTGCACGGAGACCGGTGCGACGACATCAAAAGCCATTATGAGACCCATATAGGCGATCACATTTACGACTCTTATTCTCTGCTAACTTGGTAACTCCAGCTTGATAACTCTCCTGCAGCTTGATAACTCCGTGTGCAAGATCAACGAGGTACTTGCACACGGACCTAATTATTATTTTATTTGTGGAGTATTAAAAAAACTATTGTGGACTATGTGAAGCACTGTATTAATTATTTCCATTCCTTGAATTATTTATCGTTTATCAAGAAATTTGTCACCAAAACGTGACTAATATAAAATAGGACTATTCAGATTAAAATTTTTCATTGATAACTTTTAACCGTTGAAATTAACAATAAATTTAATTTTGTTAACAATTCAGTCACTGCTTCTTAAAGTATTTAGTTCTGACCATAGCATATTTAGCATTATAAGATATTGAACGTTCTCCGCATTAATATCGACAAACTCTTCTTTGCACCAGCACTTTGCTGCTGGTGAAGAATTTGTCAAAATGTTTGAAATCCCTTTTACAACTACTCTCTATGCATGAACTTCAAACAATACCTTACTAGTAATTTTCAGGATTATTAAATAATTAATAATTGAACTATTTGCATACTACGATGTTTCCTACCAAATTTTTTATTAATATCGATTGCAATAATAATTTCCTAAGACATTTAAATAAAACACAAAAAAAAATTTTCCAACTGATCAAAATAAACCAAAAAATCTTAGGTTTCGCTTACTCAAGTAGAAAAAAGTACGAACTGGACTACACTACCCACTGGGTGGATGACGTCAAAAAGTGATCGTATAAATTTCGAGATGGAAAGAGCGTAGTCCATTTTCCTTATATCACAAATTAAAACCTACGTAAGTATCGTTACTACGCCAGTTATTACTGGATTTTCCACAACACGTAAAATTTTTTTTGGAGTACTACTTATTATTATTGACAAACACTATGGCATGCTCATTATTACATTAATTTGTTATCTTTCGTTTTGATTCAGTATATCATAGAATGCCCCTATGATTAAATTGTAATTTCTTCTTTGTTTTTCCAAATTAATTTTAATTTATGAATTAATATAATAAAAAATACAAGCTTTTAATTGATGGAATAATATAATTATAAATACTTCGACTTTGCGTTATCCTGTTTTCGTGGGGTCACTATTTAACCCTAGGAATTTGGCCGAGTGCTAATTTTCATACAAAGCAAAACTTACTTCGCAAAGCACGAAGGAAACCAGAACTTTTTGTAGTAGGTTTCTTATAACATCTGGTATTCTTATAATGATAATAACTGGGACCAATGGCTTAGTATACTTTCCGAAGCATGGAGGATCTCATTAGAAGATTATTAAGATATATGTTTTATCGTCACCTATCCAATCATCGATTGGTGCGTGTGGTGCTCAACCTCAGTCGAGTTTAATTAAAGAGTGCGTTTCGACTATGAGTCTCTATTTATGAGCATAATTGAAAAAAAAACAATGTATGAAAACCATAACGTCAAGAGTGATTGAAAATGAAGTATACGAAAATATTCGAAGTGGATTGATATAAGTGATTGATTGCATGAAACTTCCGACTTTAATTAATTTAAAAATACTCCGATCAAAACCCAAACTCGCTATTATCGAAAACTTTTACTGCCCTTTTTTTATGAAATTATGTACAATGTTAACTTCACTTAATATCGATTACATAAATTATAACATCTTTAAAATTTACGTGTCCTCCGTATATTTGAAATTACGATCATGTTTCTATTTTTAGATTTTTTTTCAAATATGTGAATTAATGATAATTAATAACATTTATGTATTAAGAGTACTCTCTTCTATATATTAATTAAACCCTACAGACTATTTTGTCTTAATTCTAGATTCAAATACTTAGGTTCTCGTGCAATCATTAAGATTTAATTACCTTCACATGTTCGTTATTCTTAAAAGTAGTAAGTACTGCCTTCTATTATTATTCCTTCACTATATATGCTGTCAAGTTCAGAGGAAAACGTAATTTTAATATGTGAAACATGTGAAAAGGAAGTTTTTCCCAGAATTTAATATTGTAAATAAAAAACTAAGAGCTACTAAAGACTGAAAGTAATTTATGAACGCTAATTAAAGATATTTACCAAATAAAGTAATAATAATAAATTTACAATGTATAAATATAAAATATTCATAATCAATATAAAATTAAGTAAAACATAATCAAAACGATACGTCAAGGGCAGCGATGAGATAATGGATTCGCTTATCGAGGGAATTTCACTCTGCCGATTTAATAAATACATAATGTAATTTCAGACGACTTTGTTAAGCAATCTTCGTATAATGCAGTTCAGTATTTAATTATTAAGAGAGTAAAATTGTTTTTAAAATGTAATTTAAGTTTATAGGGTGGCAAATATGGGAATATAAATTAGAAGGTGTAACATGACTATTGAGAAGATGGAGGTTGCGTTGGTCACGATTTTTTTATCAATTAAGGCGTGATCCAAATTTATATATATAATCAAATTGTTAAAAAAAAAAGGCCAAAAATTTATCGAATACATGTATTAATTTATTGTATTCATAATAATGTTCATTTAGATTAGAATAACATACGATACCATAATCAATAATAGTCAGAAGTAGAATTTAATAAAGGTTTACTTTAGTTTGGAACAGAAGAAAAATTTTGTAAACATTTGAGAGGGTGTATTTTGAAGAAAGTCTTAAAATTAACGTTATTTAATTGAGGGTGCCGTGTGAGATATTGGTCAATTATTAGTCATGATCTTTTATAGTTGAAGTAAAAGAAATAACACAGCCGTTAATGAACAGTTATGATAAATCAACTATACATACCTTAACAAAAATTTCTGACTCCTAATAATGATAGCATGGAATTTAATGGGTTAATAAAAGACTCTGTTCACTACCCCACCAACTGGCCAAATAACAATTCTATATTCAATGTTAACAATGCCGGGAGAAATTTCATCGACATCTAAATTAGAAGTCTACAATAAATAATATAATTGTTATTTACAATATTTTTTACATCGTATCATTTTAATTAAATTTAACTGCTTCATAAAAACACCAGTATTCAAAAGGTCTTATAGAATTAAACGAATCAAGAAGAGTTTATATTTTTACATAGTTATTATGAAATATAAGAGTGTGGATTTATAAAAATTAAATGCTTTGAAAATTTTAAAATATTAATTTATTAATCGACTTGAGAAAAGGAGCAGGTTCTCAATTCAACCCTACTTTTTTTGGGAGTGATGTGACTCATGTCTCCAGCATTTATCAATAAATTTAGATGATTCCCTTTTAATGTAGAAGGGTACACTCCTGGTATGGTTCCATGTAATTTTGGTTAGAATGGAGCTAGTAAAAATGAAGATACACCATAAAATTCCTCAATATTGAACAGCACAGGTGCCGTGATCAGTTTTGGATAATGTAAGTCTAATGATAATCTGATAAGAAACGTACCAAGAATGTAACAAAGTAAATAAATAGTTTAATATTATGCGAGTACAAAGCAATAAAGAAAGTTTAAACGGTTTTATTCTACTTAACCGATTCTCATGAAATTTCGTACAAATATTCAATCCCAATAAAAAAACACTTTTAATTCATAAATCCTAATACTGCAGGTCTTCTGAATCTCAAGATAAGAGTTTGTCATTTAACTCCGGGTTCCAACCCCTTAGTCTTTATACTGACCAAATACTGACTTTTTAACCGTGGGACTTAAGTATCTGTTTTTAAATTAGCATTGTGTATCTAAATCGGAACCTCTGCCATTAACTTAAATTCTAAAGGAAATCAGTGGAAATTCTTTTTGCCCCCTCTTAAATTTCCACGAGAGTATTCTTAAGTGTTAACTATTAAGATATATGCAGGTCACTATAGTTTATCGCTGTGACAGATTTAAATTTTCCACTGTAAATCTTATAAGGGTTCTACCCTTACCTTTTGAGGTACGGTACCTTAAAATTAAATTTTCTAGTACAAATTCCTCAGTCTTTACGCTTTGGTGGTATTACCTCTTTTAACCTTAAGATCTGCTATTTTTAAATTATAATAGTGGATTTCAAGCAGATACTCTGCCACTGAACTCCTAATTTTAACTGAAACTTAAGGGTCTGCTGTTTTTAAATTAGTATTATGGGTCTTAAGTAGAAACTCTGCCATCAAACTGATTCCAACTCCTCAGGGCGTAAGTGTACTCCCTGCTTAAATTGTGAGACTTGAGAATCCGGTGTTTTGAGATCCTTTTATATGAGTATTGTGGGTTTCAAACAGAAATTATGTCAATGAACTCCAAATTCAATTTCTTAGCCTGTTGTTGTAGCATTACGACCTTTTTTGTGTATGTTAACTCAAACCTAACCAGTTCTCTTTATATATTTTAAAATCCCCTTCAATTCTTTTTATATTTTAATATCCCCAATATAGTATCATAAAGAATGCGAACTATTTCCACTTAACCGATTACCGAATACTGCTAGACTTTCCAAAAATCTCTAGCAGTACCAGCATTTTGCAAATTAATTTATGTTCGGAAGCGATATTGCATTTTGACTTTCTAGTGCGCTTCTTGTTCGGTGATTATTTCAGTGGTTATTTCGTTCATTTTCTTCTAAAAAAGCTTTGTTTTTAACATTTGTATACGTAAAATTATTCACATACTAGTTATCCAAAATAAGATAGAAAATTATTAAAATTTTCATAATTTTATTATTTTATTTTTTATAAAAAATACACAAAACTGATATCAAATTGTTATTAAAATGAGTATTCTCGATTTTCTAAATTATCATTATTCCAATAAATTGTTAGCCAGCTAAAATACGTACCTTTGATTGAGGAAAGCAAAAAATAGTTTCCAATCAACGTTTCTATAATTTAAACCTTATAATATAAAAAATGTCGAACAATTATTTGAAACGTAGATAAATTACTGAACACTCTTGTGACCTTACTAAAACAATAATCCTTGACCAAATCAACCATCCGCACACGCACGTATAAAAGCGCGTGTGGTGATGATATGTAATATCAGTTGCCATTAAAACATTAAAGAAGCAACCATGTTAACTAAAGTAAGTAAACACAAATTAATTTGGATTTATTTTTTTTTGGTGTATTTTACTTAGGCATAATGTTGGTTTTCCGCTTAATCAGATTTTTAAATAGATCAAAAAATAAAGTAACTGCGCATGTAGGAACAATGCAACATACTAGCAGTATTATCTGATAAAAAATTAATAACATTTTGGTTAAGCTACTGTTATTTCTTTGTATGAAATGCTCACATAGTACATATTAAAAACAATCAAAGTTATTTAAAATGCTTCAAAATGTGACATACATTACGCATAAAAATATTTCAGTAATTCTTAAAAAAAATAGACTATTTAATTTGTTGACAAATATTGCATATATTTGGCGTTAATTTTGTAGAAATTCATTATTCACAATTAAATGAAACTACGTGATGTAGTATTATTTATACTTTCTTTAAGTTCTTTACAAATAGCTCATCTGAAAATGTTCTAATACAACGAAACCTAGGTCGTGGTCGTCGAAACCTAGGTCACGTAGTTTCATTTAATTGTGGACTATTTCGTTTTTTAAAAATCATGTCCCATATTAATTCGTAACAACCTCTACATTTAATAACCTTTACTATTTTTAACTTTACGATGTCCATTATCAGTAATAACTTTCTTTCGGTATTTTATGTCAATAAGGCTTTATTATTGACATTATCTACTATGGCTAGAAACTTTAATTTCCATTTAAAATTTATATTTTGTTATATTAATATTATGGTTGACCTAACGCAGTTCCACTAATGCTATTTTCCATCTAAACTATTCTCCATATCTTGAGAAAAAATTCTACACTGATATTGATAAACATGTAACCAAAAATTCCTATTTCGCAATGTGAATAATTTTATGCGTCTTTTATGTGTATTGTATAGTGGTATATCTATGAATATTTTGAATACGCCTAGAAATTGTCCGATTATTGGTTACATCATAATTATAATATTAGTGAATTAGGAATTTATCTGAATGTAAGGTAATGCTGAGATCAAAAAACTGCACTAGGACACTTCCTCTTTACTTGTAACACTCCATGGCTATTTAGGCAACACTGTTACGACTATCATCATTCATTCTGTTTTAAAAGTTAAAGGTGTCACATTTTCCACATTTTCCAAGCCAGGTGTCCCAAGTTTCCATTTAGATTTTATTATAAAAATATATTTATGGTAATACGTATATTATTTAATTCATATTGAATATCTAACCGCAAAAGCTGTTAAGAGATTTAAAATATTTAAAATGTCTTAAGCATGTAAAAGCTGCATTAAAATAATTCCAACACGCTAATAAATTATACTTCCTTAGCAAAATTTTCTGAAAATAGCTACATCCATTTTTATCTTACCACCTTTTACAGCTAATACTTTAAAGAAGAACTTGCATTCTTTTTACATCGATCTTTTATATAGGTACAAAAATTATTTCAATACAATTCAATTCTCGAAATAAACCATAATTAGGAAGGCAAATTTTACTGGAAATTTACACACATTTTAAAAGTGCCGTTACGTATTTAAATCTATTATTTATGAAACTAAAATGTATTTATTTTGTTTGCAGATTATAGCACTTATCACGTTATTAGCTGCTGTCCAAGCAAGCTACTTCCCAGCATACGGTCACGGTTACGGCCATGGTCACGCCGTCTCCTCCCAGAGCGTTGTTCACCACGGTGGCCACGGTTACGCTGCTCCTTACGCCCTCGGCTTTGGACGCGGTTATTCCGACTATACTCACGGATACCCCGGCGTTTCCTCTTACGGATACAACCATTTCACTCCACTAGCCAACGCCTATTCTGGTTCAGGTGCTCATTACGCCCCAGCTCACTATGATCACCACGTAAGTTTTATGACTATATTTTTGAGAATATTTGTAAACAAAATCCTTTGTTTCTAACACGCTTTTCATAGTAACAAATTTGACAAATCTATTTTCACCCATTTGTAATCGTATCGATTTGAAACTTTACAAACTCAAACTATTCTGATAACATTAATATCACCAAGCTGATATGATAATGAAAGAGGGAGATGATCGTAGAAACGTCTTAATAGCTAAAAGTGAACTCTTCGAGTTTGGGCTCGCTTGACTTGTCTCAAAGAGTTCTTTGCTCACATATTGTAACCAGAAAGATGTAATGATAGATGAGAGAGGTGGTTACAGGAACATCTCAATGGCTATAAGTAAATCCATTGAGTTTGGGCTCGTTTAGCTTGTCTCAATAAGCTTTTTGGTTACGTATTGTAATCAGGAAGATCTTATGATGGGAAACAAAGGTGGTTCTTAGTATTGGAACTTCTCAAAGATTAATAGTAACCTCGTCGAATTTAGTTTTGTTAACTATGTATTTTACTCATTATTATAAAATATCTATGTACTAAATACAATTTCAAACAAACAGAGTTATCCCAAATACGACTACGCATACTCCGTGTCTGACCCTCACACCGGCGACAACAAGAGCCAGCACGAGTCTCGGGATGGTGACCGCGTTCACGGCTCCTACTCCCTGGTGCAGCCTGATGGTTCCGTTCGTAAGGTCGACTACTCTGCTGATGACCACAGCGGGTAACTAAAAATTAATTAAACCATATAGTGACGTACTTGTATCACCAATAGTTTGCAAGATAATTTAATTATATTATAATAATACAATAATAATAATAATATGTTATAAATGCATCTATTCGAAGACGATAATGTTAATACATGAATGGATTTTTAACAGATTCAACGCGGTCGTGCACACATCCGCTCCACTCCACCATGGATACCACCATTAATGAAATCAAGAACTCAAATTTAAACCCATTAATCAAACTACTGACATACTTTATAATGCTAACAATGAATTTTTAAATAAAGTGATATGAAAATAATCTCAAACCGTCATTCACAGTATTTCATTCACCTAATAAAATTTCACCGCTTTTCATATCATCCGACCCAGAAATGACGTAAGGTCTCAAAAAATACACATTTTAACTGAAAAAAAATCCCAAAATCTTACGTACAATGAGTTCTATACTATTATAATAAATATATCTTTCTGAAGAAGCAAATATATAAGAACTCTTGCACAAGAGTTGGCCATAACCTGATCTTAAACAGATTTTTATTGGGTCACCCTGTTTGCCCATGCAACTGTACACTGTGGAAAATATGTAGTAAACAAAAAGACATTCAACTTTTATCTTTCGAGAACTAGTCTTATTGTACTAAAATTTTTTCAAGTTTTCTTTCAAATATTTCCGATTTCTTGATTGGCTCATACGTCACATCGTAAATGGTATTCTATCAATTAATCTTAAATAACTAAAGAATTAAAATAAATTAGTTAAAGAACATGAAGAGTGCGAATAGATAGTGTTGTAAGTTATGGCAGCGAAAGATTAAAACTAGATTACTTGAGCAAAACCCCCATTGTAACTATGATACGAAGCCATTTCTAAAAAATAATTATAAAAAATACTGGAAATACCAAACTATATCACATAATGGATGAATTCTTGATTAAAATATATCATGAACCTGCATATCGTTCCTAATAAATTAACAAAATATCAAGATTTGCTGTGAAAAAAAACTAAAACAAAATATATTTTTAAAATGATGGCTTAAAATCAAATACAGTAGTAATAAAATCTCAAGGACTACTTTCCGATATAAAATATTTTGATGATCACTAGTTGACTCCGCTACGTTCGCAAAACGACATCGGGATCAGGGGTATATTGGCGGGTTTACTTGAGATGATCAGTTAATTAATGAGCAGATTGAATTAATGACCTGAAACTATTTAAGCAGTATTCTAGGACTTTTGACACATTTTTACCACTGTATTACTCTTGTGAATAGTACATGGTAGTCTATAATTTTCCTCAAAGTATTAAATAGTAGTAGTAGAATAATAAGAACAAATAATAACATGTTTGTACAAACTTTTAAATTTATATATTAGTACAAATTAATCACCCACATTAATTTGACAATATATATATATATATATATATATATATATACATTGTATATGACTACTCGACATTATACTTTTACTATTTCAAATTAAATATTGATATTAAAGCACAAGTTCGGAGGATATGAAGAACAGTTTCTTTTTTCATACATCACATCCAACAAAATATATTCAGAACGATTACAATTTCGAATTTAGTTAAATACACGATTCGATATTCACGTTAATAGCTTTGTACACAGATTTCTAATACGTTCATGCAGAGTTATGTTAAACTATTATGAACCTTATACATATAAATGAAATATAACAATGAATACTCCATTTAACCATCTAACTGAAAAAATAAATGTTCTATATTCTCAAAATAGTCTTACAACATTTAAAGATACCACAATCCTTAAATAATAAGAAAAAAACCGGTAAAATGTCTTAATAAACTAAAAATATGTCCAAATGGATGTTCGAAAGTAAATAAAATACTTTATATATAAATCACTTCATAAATGACAAATAAACAAATAGACCCAAAACATAAAAAAAACCATGGAAGGTATAACTAATTTGTAAGTCAAATATTTTCAATTGATTATTCGGTTCGTATTCTACTGAAAACCGTAGAACAAATAGACCCAAAACATAAAAAAACCATGGAAGGGATAACTAATACTGAAAACCGAAGAAAAATCAAAAGGGTGAGTGTGTCTCCGCGTAGATCATGGTAATTTTAGGCATTTGAATTGGTACTTTCCTAGAATATTTTCCTAAATTATTTTAACATATGGCTTAAAAGGTCTCCATCAAATTTTTTTTGACACACTTTTAACTCCTGAACGGCCAACTATCAACAAATTTTGACGACGAGGTAAATACTTTTAATATAAACGACTTAAACTTTTTTAACTAACAAAGATATAGGATAATTATAACATTGAAATAAAAAAATGCAATAATACTACAAATTTTTTTAAATAGCTTATTGGCTTGGCACAATTACAAAATTAATATCTTTTAATCATATTTTTTTTTTAGGACTAGCCTACAATACAGACAGATTTAATACATACAGATTTTTTTTAATTTTTGAAATTATTATCTGACACTAAAAAAACAATTTATTACAGTTATAATACATTATTAGTAGAAATACGAATTATTTTTAACATAATTCTAAGGCATTTTTTAAGATACAAACATTTTAATGTACTTTTGATACAGGTATTTTCAACTTAAAAAACATAAGATTTATACCCATAATTAAATATATTACTTGCCTTATTTATACTATTTTATACTACACACATTACTTTAAATTATTATTCGGCATATTTCTACTAATTAAGGAAGTTTCATCAATAAACGTAGTGATATAATTTGTGTCGTACAATGTGGACGACTGGTGTACTGGACACTAAATATTTCATTAATATCAGTCGTGCGATAAATATTATATAAAGGCGATAAAAAAATAAATAAATAATGAAAAATTGAAAGCTTCAGTATAATAAGCATACATAATGAAAAACAACGGAATTTAAGGAATTAATGATATAGAAAAAAAAATAGGGAATATGAGGAAAGCCACAAAAATCCTAGTACATAATAAATTAACAATTACGATTTTAATTTATTCCAAGAAACTGTAATGAACCCTTGAACCAAAAATAGTAATATAAAAAAATACTGCGTGATTTCTACTCACAAGGTTGTGATTTAATTCACGACTAATAAAAATACTTTAATATACATTAACTATATATAATCAACTCACTACGTGTGAAGGCGTAGGCGGAACCATGCGTAGCCTCACGACGAAGTGATGTACTTGAGCTACATTAGTAAACCGTTCAAGCGGGCAATTCTACTGTATCGTATTGATATAATATACATATATTGTTCAAAATATTGTGTATAGTTAATTTAATGATTACATAAAAACAATTTGTCTTAAATATTATTGATGCATATGTAATGCTACGTGGCGATAAATATACTGGCGCAGACGCAATCATACGTAGTCTATGCACGGTTCCGCCTACGCCTCGTATGTAATGATTCGATAGTTCTTGTATATGCATATTAAAGTTTTTTTTAAAACTTTATGTTAAAGTGTTAATAGCCCCGAATTAAATCACAACCTTGTGAACAATAACTACGTATTAATTTTTTATATTATTCTCAGAGTATTATTGTTTTTTTTCTTCAAAGTTGATTTTAATAAAATATTATCTTTTGCCCGCAGTTTCGCAGCGTGGTATTTAAGCAGATACACTCCCCTCTCTCTTCACTTTATACACATACGCAAACACTTCATCCACCAGAATTTCCTCCCTGTCGACATATGTAGGTAAAGTACACTCAAGGATAAATAAATATCTTTAAAACGATTAAACTATGAATAAAAAATATATAGTTTCAAAGGATTTTTTGTAGTTTAACGTATTTACTTAACCAATAATGACATTTGTTTACATAAGGAACCATAAGATTTCACAACAAATATCCAATAATTTAATAATCAGCAACGGTACTTTTATTTATCATTAAAGCGCTTGTTATGTATTACCTACTTACGAGTATATAATACGGTAGAAAATCATAGCAAATTTTCCTACCTTTTCTACTTCAGCGCATTAATTTTTCCTTGCGCGAATATGATTTTTTTAGGAATACATTTTCCCTGTTTTGTTTCAGTAAATATTATCGTAATTATTGTACTTTCTAAAAACGTGAATGAAAAGCAAACAAATAAACATACAACGATTCACTTACATTACAATAGTAAGGACTAATTCGTACCTTCATTAGGTTTAAAAGTTTGGTTGTTTGAATCCCTTCAGATAATTTATTACATGTTTTCAATTTTTTTTATATATATATTTTTGTATCTTTTTTTATATTTTTTTATATATATTATTACATTTTTTTATATAGAATTACAAAATATATTATATTTTGTAATTTTGCATGGGATTCACATATTATTTTCACCGCCATTGTTGCATGGCCGATATTTACGAAGTATTTTCGTCCAGCAGATTATTCATCAAAATTTTTTGAGACAAATGGTATCAAATGGTTAGTATTTATATTGATTGGTACGATGATTAGTATAAATATGACAAAAAGTACCAAAAACTTACGTAAATAATATAAAATAATGTAAGAAGTGTATTTTCTTATGCACGCAAACATTATGCGCATGAATCTTACATTAGGTTTGTAAAATACTTCGACACGCATCGTGATGAAAAAAATATACGAAAATAAACTGGCGAGAACAACACGACCGAGTGTCCCTATCTACAGTCGATCGGATGTGTTTCTTGTTATTTTTGCATTCTCGACCAGTCCTAACACTACGTAAATATATATAACTCATGCGGATTGATCATTTTAATTTTTAGTTTTTTTTTGCATTATTATTTCATAATTGGATGTTTTTATTGCATTTCTCATGATTTTTAATTTATTTTCTTGTATTGTCATGCCTATTTAAAAAAATACATTAATTTTGTACAACGCGCAATGGCTCGACCTCTAAAGCACACTTTCAGTTCCGTCGTAACACACAAACCTCTTTTTACATGTTTCAAAAATACATCTTTCAAATATTTTTAAAAATTTTATATTTCATAAAATATCTAAAAATTGTAAAAAATTATGTTGCGGGTGCACTATGCATTAAAAACAAATTACAAATAACATTTTCTTTCTTTTAAATCTCAAGCACCAATTATAAAAATTATAAAAAAATATGTGTTATAACATGAACCTAAAGATTCTAAAAAATTAATTTCGAAATTATACCATGCTGAAATTAGAGTATAAAAATAAAATAATACTCTAATTAAAGAATAATTAGATTATTATTATTTTTGTTTCTATGCTAAAATTACCTTGTATTTTTTAATTCAATAATATATGTGATTTGATAAAATGTGTAACATACATTAATTTTTATATAATTAGTTTATTCAGTAAAAATAAATTATTTTTAAAAATTATGTTATGTTATGTTCAACCACACGATAAAGTATTTCGGGCTAATATTCTAAGAGAATTACCATTATGTTAGTATCGAATTCTAAAAATCACTGATCCATGCGGGAAAACACTTGCTTTTTTATCCATTGATGTATACACAGGTACTTTTTTAATATTGAATTCTTCTCAAAAAAAATTCATAAAAAATTCAATTTGTTACAATAATTTTAAAAATATCACAATTAAATTTAAGCCGCCTCTTTAACAATGAAAAGACAATTTGTTTCAAATTTGGACTTATTCATTAGAAACAAGTTATTTAGTTTGCATGAATGATGTGTACATCGTTCATGCATTTTACTACATCAATATTTATAACCATGGAAGGAGTACGTCATATCTCACGTCCATTTCCTAATTTTTTTTAAAATCTCCCATTAAAGTCAAAATAACAAACTGGAGATACTAACTGGAGAGATATATCAATTGTGAAATTCAATTGTGAATTCAATTGTGAAAATGGAGAGTCAATTGTGAAATTTAGACCACATGAATATAACAACAAACATAATGTTTTTCCGTAATGTTATCTTTAGATTTGTTTAAAGATCAGAGACAAATTTATTTAAATCCCTATTATAAAATAAAGTCGAGTAATTTTGAATCATATGTTACATTTAAAAGCAACGAGTTTAAAAGAAACAATAATACACAAAACATATATAATATTTATAAGAAAACACTAAAAGCCATATATACTTACAGTACTGCCAAGCAAGCGATGTCCATCAGTATAAAAAAAAATTTGATGATAAAAATTTAGTAACCGTTTCTTCTAATCGTTCCACTAAATTATGTCATCCGTGAACCGCTGAGACCTCTTAACATTTTTGTGCAAAAACGTTTTAATTAAATAAAAATGATACAGTTTTTTTCTTTATCCCGAAAATTTAATTGTGTGAGGACACGAGGTCTTACTTTTTCACGGCCATGTAACATCGATTACAATTGTAGTTAATAAAATGGAAATAAAAATTACAAACATATTGGTCTTTAAATCCCGTTCCAATTTTATAATATTTGTTAATCCTCCGTACGAGATTTAATGCATTATCAAAAACTATCATATTAAAATGATCAACTCACACGAGCGTTTCAAACAAAACATTTTAACTTAATAATTTGGGCATTCTGATCAGTCTTCACTTGATAATAAAAGTATTATCAGAAAATAGATGTAAGCACATTTTCGATACCCATTCGATCTAGGTAAGAACTGTATCTTTGATGCATCCGTCTATAAAAAGCTCATTGATAGATGATTTTCAATCAATGATTCAATTTCTTTTTTTCACTTTGATCATTTAATATCAATCAACTCTAAACCACAATTTATAAATATTCAGGGCCGATTCGAACTACAAGCGGACCAGTCATAATACATTACATATTTTAAATACGTTTTTTACTGATATACAATCACCTACTCTTCAATTTCTTTTAAGAATACGGTATCTTATTTAAATTAATAAATTATGTAAATGGAGTAATAAGTAGGTTTAAACTAAAAAGGATACCAATCAAAATGATGAAAGTAAACCAGTAGCGTCCAACGGAGGAAGTCACATTAGAACCAGCCTGTATAAGCATTCAAAGGCTTAAAAAATGTAAAAAGGCCTCTAATTGACTACAATTTGTTTTTGATAGTATTCAATGAAGCAAATAAAACCATAAGTTTCCGAACTCAGAAATAAATTTTTCCCGTGACTTATACCATCTGAAAATTTAAACAAAAACAAGAGAAAAACGAATTGTGTTGGAACCAGATAAATTGTAGGTTATTTGTATTTGTCCATAGATGGTACCTTTTATTTTGATTATAATAGCAAAGATATTTTCACGGGTAAATGCAAAATAGTGAATTTGAGCGTGTTAATTATTGCTGAATGACAAAAACTGTTCAGATTAGTTCAGCGGTTGTCAAAGAAAAATAATCCCCTTTATCAAAGATCGATTTACTTTAAATTTTGCCGAAAGTTCTCTATGCCTTTATTCCAGACCGCTCATTTAGTGTGCACACTTAATCGATTTTGTTTAAGTCTCATCTGTAACCAAGGTTTCAACATCTGACATGATGTTGAATATATTTGGCGTTAATTTGTAGAAATTCATTATTCACAATTAAATGAAACTACGTGATGTAGTATTATTTCTACTTTCTTTAATTTCTCTACCACTACCTAGGTTTAGTTGTATTACATCTTCAGGTAGGATATTAGCAAAGATCAATCTTTGCTAACAGCCCACCTGAAGATGTTGTAATACAACGAAACCTAGGTCGTGGTAAAGAACTTAAAGAAAGTGGAAATAATACCATATCATGTAGTTTCATTTAATTATAAATAATGAATTTCTACAAAATTAACGCCAAATATATTCAATAACCCAATACAATATGAATATTATTTCATATTACATCGATTAACATTATTTTAACAATTCTTCAGTCTACAGAAAGACAAAAAGTGTTCTTTCCTTCATGGAAATTCAGTCGTATTATAATTCTAATCTCTCAACTTACTGAAATTATATGAAAATTATATGCATTTCATTTTATTTTTAAGGTCTTGAGCTTAAAACTAAACTTTTTATTAAATATATAGAATGAAATCTATCAAATGATGTTTTGGTGTGAGATGAACAAAGAAATGTGGAGAAAATAGATATTCAAAGAGTCTCATCAGGTTGTGCAACTCATGAATCTCTCAGATACATAACAATAACTGCCCGCCCCGGGCTTTACTCGGACAAGAATGGGCTATGGCTGCATATATGCATGCATATATATATATATATATATATATATATATATATATATATATATATATATATATATATATATATATATATGTATATATGTATATATGTATATACAAACGTAAACGCATTTAATTAATTAAAAAATATAATTGGAAAATACAGTCTAAAAATTTTTGAGGGGTCATTTTACAAATTAAACAAATAGTATCCGGTCATATTGCGACTTTGCAATGAAAGTAAGCCTTCACCAAATCAACCATCCGCGTCTTTAACGACCAGTGCGTGTATAAAAATGCGTGTTGTGAATACATGTAATATCAGTCAAAATTTACACGTTTAACGAAACAAATATGTTTAGCAAAGTGAGAAAAGCTAATTATTTTAATTTGTTTATAAATATTTTCCATTATTCAACTTTTCATTAATATTATGAAAGCAAGCGAAATAACAGTGTTAAATCTTCGTACTTTTTTGATTTAGTTTGAAAACAATAATCTTGTCTAACTTTTCATAAATAGAAAATACTTTTCAAAATCACTACAAATTAGTATCAGTTGCAATTAATAATTAACGCGAAGTTTACCGTAAAGTTGTAATGCATGATTTCATTGCAGTATTTTAACTACAAAACATAAACATACATTATTTTCAGGTCATTGTGCTCATTGCCTTAGTGGCTGCCGCCCACGCTAGTTATTTCCCCTCATACGGTCACAACTATGGGCACGGTCACGGATTTTCATCTCAGAGCATTGTCCGCCACGATGGTCATGGCTACGCCTCTCCTTACGCGCATGGCTACTCCGGTTTCGGTCACGGCTACTCAGGCGTTGCTTCTTATGGACACGGCCATGTTTCTCCACTAGTCCACGCCTATTCTTCTCCAGTTGCCCATTACGCTCCAGCCCATGTTGAGCATTACGTAAGTAAAATAGAGACATAAACTGAAGTAGAAAATTTCATGACAAAAAAAGGCATTTATTAATTAATAATTTCATTCGCCAGAGTCATCCCAAGTACGACTACTCATACTCCGTGTCGGATCCGCATACCGGTGACCACAAGAACCAGCACGAATCCCGCGACGGTGACCACGTCCACGGCTCCTACTCCTTGGTGCAGCCCGATGGCTCCGTGCGCAAGGTCGACTACTCAGCTAATGATCACAGCGGGTATGTTTTAAAATTATATACATTTTTTATTTTGTTACAAAATAAGAGAAATTTACATCTGAAAAAAAATACATGCTCATTTGTCAAAATGGACATTTTGTCAAACTAATAATATATCGCACTATTTCTCGACAGGTTCAACGCGGTTGTGCACACATATCCTCCTCCTCACCACCATACTTATCACGCCCACCATCACTAAAAATGCACATTTTGTCAAACTAATAATATATCGCATATTTAAAATATCGCATATCTACACCCACCATCACTAAAAATGCACATTTTGTCAAACTAATAATATATCGCATTATTTCTCAACAGATTCAACGCGGTTGTGCACACATCTGGTCCTCTCCACCATACTTATCAGACTCACCATCACTACTGATCTCAACGAAATGCAAATAAACACACTCTTATTTATTTTATACTAATGGCTATGGAAAAATGAATAAAGCAATTTGAAAAGTAACACGAATCGTTTTCATTTAAGTTTCAAATTTTAAAAAATAGCCTAGTGCGCGTCTACAAGTAGCTCGCGCTTTGATGGTTTCGTACCTCGTTTGAAGTAAAACTACTTTATTTAACATAATTCAACACTAATGTAGACTTCAAGAAATATGGAAAAACACCTAATATAATTCAGTGAGGAAGGCATGTATATTATGGTGAATATCTCATAAACATCTAGAATAATCGCTATAATTTTCTTACATCCTTTGCGTAGAATTTCCAAAGACAATGTTTTTCATAATTGTAGGTTCAGCAGTTTCCGAATTAAGTGTGAGAGAAACATATTTTTCAGTTGTTTCTAAATATATATTACCTAAGTTAATGAAACACTAAATAGCACCGTTTTAACAAAAATCCTCCCTAAAATTTCCACATAAATATCTTTAAGTATTAACTATGAGCAGATATGTGTAGGTTTATGTGCTATACCACTGTACTGGATTTTAAGTTTCTGCGTCGAAAGGTTTCTGAACAAAGCGGCTGTGGCAGACGGACAAACCGCTGCTTGAAAGATCCTTCGGGCATACTTTTTATTTCGACGTACACAACCCTATTTCTATAATTTTGTACAGTACCATCGTACACTTTAGCAATATTGGGAAAAACACTTAACATAAAAGCTTTCTCTATTGCTAAATATTCATCTCGAACGATCAAGAATTATGTAATTACACATTTTCAAGCCATTATAAATATTGAAAAAAAAATTTTTAAATAAAATAATACAAAATGACTGTACCATTATTTTGATGTCCTTTTTCATGTTAAAGTTAATTCTTATCGTAACATGAGTATCGCTGAGGAAAACATACCAGTTTACAACCTTAACACTTATCAAGAACAAGTGATACCTTCTATTTAAAAAAATGGAGGATGCATATGACACACAGTCAGTCTGTTGATTTCTTTAATCTCAAAATTGTATGTACACCAGTTTTTAATAAGTCCTATTTAAAAAAATTCTATTTAATTATCTTAGCGAATATGATTTAAAAAAGGAGATTAATTGAGGAGGAGCTTTTAAAATTTCGTGTGACTAATTTTCAATGTATATTTTGTTATTGAAAAATATTGTGTCTTGCACCTTAATAACAAAATTATTTTATAATACTCAATTGGTATAACCAAAGACACCATCCGATGTCGTTGTTAGGATCAACCGATAATCGACCATCAAATTCAACAACGTCGTCCGAGATAGTTCGGATACGTATGCTGCCTAAACCTGTTCAGACTTCCTTACCATAGTTTTCGGAGAACTCTACCGGATAAGTAGAAAGCATAGAGAAGTACACCAAAGGAAACGTCGTTCAAACAAATCAAGGTACTCATAAGGAACCAACGATTTCATTTACGTAAGACAAAATTTGCGACTACTAGAAGAAATAAATAGAAGTCGCAGAAAGAGCTCATGAACTGCTGGAACGTATAACTGGTTTAGAGGTGACTTTCAACAGGAACCCAACTAAGGAACATTTATTCATTGATTTAAATAAACTGAAAAGTAAAGGCTAGACTTAAGAAAATCGATATTTTTTTTTCTTATTTACAAATATTAGGAAAACCTCCATCGTAATGTTAAATGCAGGACTAATAGGCGATTATGACCAACAGGCGAGTAATTAATAGTCAATGATACTCAAATAACATAATCGTAATGTCACAGCCTAGTGGTACATTTTAAGAAACGACGATTGCATTTTTCTATCCCTTAGTAAATAGTATCTATTTTGAATCAAAATTTTCTTTGTTCTTTGTCAGTCTACGTCAATGAACTTGATTGCACCGGATGGTAAGTGTTATAACTCATGAATCAAGTGTTCCAACTCAATGTAATAATGACAAACCGATATGTAATTTATTTTGTATGGACTAGCATATAAACAATAAAAAAATATTAATTATTCATATATTTTAGTCGTTTAATATTAAAAACGAAGCTCTTGCTACATTAGAAGTATAATACGGACGAATTAAAGTTCAGAGGAATAAATAAAAAGGTAATCATTCGATTCATATTTCCATCTCGTTGAACCGTAATGCAACATTTCTTAAATATCAAATTCCCGGCTGAAGCTATAGTAAAACAATGGAAATGGAACGCTTTAGCGTATTAAATGTTAATTATAAAGTCAAAATAAATAAATATGCCTTAGCTGCTTTTAAAAGACTACCTGCAAATTAAATAGATACAGCTATACTTAAACTGATATTAATTTCTTGAAATTAAAAATTAAAGAAAGTAGAAATAATACTACATCACGTAGTTTCATTTAATTGTGATATTAATTTATTTAGCAATAACAACTTACATAGAACCATCGATATCTGTTACTGTTAGAAAAAATATTCTCCAGTTCAACTCTTTCATTAGTTTCTTTGATTCATTCCATATATTAAATAGATTGCAATCAAATCAATAAGTCATGCCGAACTTTATTAAAAGTAAACTTACTATGCTTTATTAAAACTTAATCAGATAGAACCAGGGGGCTTCGATTAAAGCAAGTACAAAATTTCGCGAAAAATCAGTATTACAATTTTAATGTTTTGTAGAGATTTTCTTTTATAATTCAATACATACCTTTAAAAACCTTAATGGAATATTCTTTTGGAAAATAAATGTTGATCACGCACAGTGCCTGTATACAAACAACCTTGATGACGAATTCGCTTAACAGTTCTTTTTATTTAATTTCTTCTTCAATTAAAATTTATTTTAAATTTATGTTATAACTTTTGTACTATGTCAAGTTTGAAGTAATTTGTAGAAATCGAACAAATTTGCCATAATATGAAGTAATTTACAAAGTATCTGCTTACAATTATACAGACAATTTAAAAATTATTCTGCGCTATAGTCTGCAGCAGGCTTGGACCTTCTTATTAAACCTATTCAATTCGGTCAGAAATCTGATCAAACAAAGGTTTGATCAGATTTCTTCATCGATTAACTCTTTTGGTTTGAGATCTTTTTCAACACTATCCTTATGTAAGGTTTCCTTCACTTTCTAATTCTTCCAATCTTATAAAATGTAACTTTCTTCGTAGGGTCGATGTCATTGCTCCTGAAAACGTGCAATAAGTACCTGATACGATAAGATTTAATTATATCAGCTATATCTGGTCATTTAAATTGACTAATAATTTCATGAATGTAATTTAATTCTCAAGTATAATTTTGTTTTTTCTTTGAAATTTTTTCTAAGAACTTTTCATTCTACAAATCGAAGATTGCTTTACCAATTTTTGTGAGTTTTCGAAATGCATTACTACACATAAAACATAATTCTTACTAGAATTGTATAGTAGGGTTATGCAATATAACAATTACCAAATGCTATTATAAAATTAATTCCTTTCCATAGACATTTTGACGAAATTCATAATTCAAATATAATAAATACCACTCGAAGTATTTGCAATAAATGCTAAAATATTTAAACAAAATCGAAAGCTTGTTGTTTAAAATAAGGCCAATAAACATAATTTTGAAGCACCATTAAGCAAGTAAATTAATAGTTTCCGTCTATGTTACCGCCTTGAAATGAAAAAATGCCTTGACTAAATCAGCCATCCGCAACCCCGATACGAAAAATACGTATAAAAGTGCGTGTGTTGGCGATATGAACTATCAGTCAACACTCACGTGTCAATTATAACAAACATGTTTAAAAAAGTGAGTTAATGCTAAATATTAATTAGTTCCTTAAATTATTTTCTATCATTAAAACAATTACGAGGTTTTAGCCATTTATCAACAAGAAGTACGAATACTTTTTAAATAAAGAAGTAACACAGTTTTTCTATAAAATTATAATATACCCAATTCTATTCGCATAGGGTTAAAGAAACTTTTACGAAAATTATATTAAAATGTATACTTAAATAATTTAAAATATTCCTCAAAATGGTTCAAATGAAATGCGTTTCATAACTTTCTCGATCGTTCGATAGAATTTAAAAAAATTGTATTTCTAGGTCAGTGATAATCACTTATAATCTGAATTACATTAATCTATTGTCTGTTATTTCATAGATCAAAGCCGATAAGAAAGATTACAAAAAAGATTAATGTCTTCCATAAATTATTATCGTAAAATGTCAAACACAATTTTGCAAATATATGACAAAAATAAGAGTCATTTAAAAAATTATAAATTCGTGGTAAATTTCAGGTTCTGGCGCTTGTTGTCTTTGTGGCTGTAACGCAAGCCAGCTACATTCCCTTGCACGGTTACGGCCACGGTTACGGTCACGGTCATGCCACCTCTTCTCAGAGCATCATTCGCCACGATGGCCACGGCTACGGCGCCCCCTACGCGCACGGTTACTCCGGTTTTGGTCACGGTTATTCCAGCATCGGTCATGGTTACTCCGGCATTGCTTCTTACGGGCACGGCCATATTACTCCTTTAGTTCATTCGGCTCCAGTTGCTCATTATGCTCCAGCCCATGTTGAACAGAATGTAAGTATTATTTTAATTTATATGTAGATTTAATTAAAAGATTAGATGTTTCATTTCTATTTTAAAAAATAGACATTTACATAAATTTTTCAATTCTGCAGAGTTATCCCAAATACGACTTCGCATACTCCGTGTCGGATCCGCACACCGGTGACCACAAGAACCAGCACGAATCTCGTGACGGTGACCGCGTCCACGGTTCCTACTCCCTGGTGCAGCCCGATGGCTCCGTACGCAAGGTCGACTACTCAGCTAATGCTCATACCGGGTATGTTTTATTTACGTTTTATTGCCTTTATTATGTTTTCTTCAAGTTGTGTTTCTGTATATTTCAGGCACTGACATGTTTATATTATTACCCGTCTAATTTTTCTGTAGTTTTCAAGTATTAATTATCCACTTCCAACAAGAAAATTACTCCTCCATTGATATTTTCAACTTAATAAATAATTTTTCCACAGATTTAATGCAGTCGTACACACCTCTGCCCCGCTCCACCACGACGCACACACCCACCATCATTATTGATCTCGAAACCGCTAACACAATTATACTCACTATTTATTTTACAATGATTATAATGCAAAATTAAATAAAGCAATATGAAAATAAACATAAATACTTTATCATTCTACTTTTTAAATAAAATACATAAAAGGCACAAATTTTGCAAACATTTCAAAACCTTCAATATATTATAATATATTGGATATATTAGTATATTATAATATATTAAAACATTACCAATGAAATGGACTGCACACCTAATTCAAATAGATGTAAAAAGAAATACCAAAAAAATATTTCCCGGTGCCCGGACTTGCTTCAATTCTAGAGACAGAAACAAACTTAAGTGTACGGACTACCTTTGAAAGGATTTACATAGTCTTGAAGAAAAACCGGAAGACCACAACAAAGAACAAGACACTTTTGGAGAAGCCCGTTTGGGAAGACTAAAGCACATCCCGTCCGCCGTGCCATTGTAGAAGAAAATAGAGAAGTATCAATTAGGAATCCCCCATAATAATTACAACAAAGTAAAAAAACCGCTTGTAAAAATTCATTCTACTTAAAATAATGTTAACATAATTTTCTTTATAAGCTTATCTCATCTAAATTTTCTCAGCGTATAGAAATATAATACTAACAAGAACTTATAGTGATTCTGGATTACTTATATTTAAACGAGGTATACAAACGACGAAATATTAAAAACCAACATTTGTCCTACACTGATAACGATAGTCCGTTCATAAGCTGATCACAGCGAGTGTACACAAGTTATATGTGGACGAAATCATAAACTACACCGATTTATTTTAATTATTTTGACAATGATTTGTTTTTACGACAAAAATTATATTCAAATCAATTTTTGGGAATTAGAGTAAATATCACTATTAACCTAACATTTTGTTCAAATAAATTTTCTAGCATTATACCTATTCAAATATGTTATATAACATTTTAATAAATTTTTAAAATGTTTTTGTATATTCCAATAATAATTCTGTAATAGAAATTCCACATTATTTTTCTTGCGTTATTGCAACGATGTAATATGATGAAGTCAAATAATGACAAAAAGTACCAATAAGTCGTCTTTGGTCAAATACATTACGACATAAAATTGAAATGTTTGAGAAACGCCGTATAAGGAGCTTAGCTTACTTATTATTTATATTTAATACCCAATTTAACTTTGATATTCAAACTGTCATATTTCATAAGCTCTTGATAAATTCAATTGAAACTGTTGTTTCTATACTTATAAGATTAGAATCTTGCTGAAATTCACCACACTGCAACTAGTATTGTTGAATGTAATTTTATAGAACTGGTTTTCCTGTATAATAATCAAAAATAAATGCCAATATATGACAAATTCACATTAATATTTCAGGTTAACTTTAATATAGATAATATAAAAATATGGATGTTTTTATTACCAGAAATTAATTATAAAAACAAACTTAAAAAAATTTAATTTAATTATTTATAAAGCTAAAAAATTGTTTTGCTAAATGCAAAGTACTCAAATTTTTTTCGGTTAAAATGAGCGGAATGAAATAAACAGAATTTCTTCAAATTTCTTAAGAACATGCTTATAAATTCTATCAGTTCGTCCATTCTGTTGAGTTTCCATCAGAAAAGTATAAGCTTTTTTTAACGACAAACGTTGGAAAATATTAATGAAATTGTCGAAATCAGAAATACTACTAATAGTATTTAAAAATAATTAACATGCGTGTCTTTGTATATTTACTAACGATTTTATTCATTACAAAATTGGAAAAACAGAAAAATATTTTTTCATGTTAAAAAACAACCACTTCATTTAAACAATTTAATAGAACTCTTTAGTGTTCAATAGCTAGCTTTTTTTTTTGTTTCGCCATATTTCTGCAAATTTACTTTCAATCATTATAAAAAAAATTATATTAGTTTGAACATGATCAAAGGAATACCATGAGAAACTGGAAGGAGAAACTGGACAAAAAGTTAATCTTTCCTTTAGTGCAGTAGGCTAACGGGCACGAACTTCATTCTAGTTTACACAATAGTCATAGTCATGGTCGTAGTTTTATACTATATTGGTACATAAAGCACACTCAGTTACGTCATAATAAATCCAAAAACATATTCAAAGGCAAAAAAAATAATAAAAACTATCATATATAATTAATTACATAACCAACATCAGAAAGTCAGGAATAAGCCAGATGAATTTAAACATAAATTAACGAAATAAAAAATATTATCGCAAAATAAAATTATCATGTAGGGTATCCACAAAATGTGTCGTGAAATGTAAATTACATTGCCAGTCAAACAGACTAAATATTGGTAATAATAATAAAAAGTATGTTTTAAATATTAAATATCAACGAATAATAGTATATTATTACAATATAAGAATAATACAATAGTAATATTGATGATAATAGAATTAATAATAATGATAATTGTAAAATATTTATTTATTAGCTAATGCTTAGTTCACTGTATAATAAGCTTTATCTCTAAACATGTTCTTCACTCTGCACTGGTAATGAATGCTTCCAAATAATTTATTTAAAAAATTGGCACTGGTGCATATAAAACTTCCACAAGTATTTTTATAAATTTGTTAGTTTAGTCTGTCAGAATATGATACATTATGATTAATGTACAGTTACAGTACAGTTTTATTGACATGGTAAATAAAGTTATGTCTAGTCGTCACTATTTGCTCTAATTTTTGGCTTAAGAGCTCGAAAATAAATTTCGAGACATGTTTGGCGCGCAACAAATAAAAATTAAACCCGTAATTAGGCAACTTTCTACCAAGCACGTAGATACAGAACTGCATCATTAATATATTACAATTATTTTTAAAGTTTAAAATATTTTGTTAGAAATAAGTAATTTTTTTCTTTCAATTTTCAGCGGATTCAGTAGCCTTGTTTTTTCTACCAATGCCGTTTCTCTCCCACTCTCAAATTTGCCCTTCAGGGTATTTATTTCAAATTGTTGGTATGTACAGCATTCTTCAAAATTCTTCATGTAATTTCCTGTTATTTTTTTTTCCAAAAAATAGAATTTGACTATTTTTCGTTTTTGTTTGACCTTTGAGCGACGTTATTTCTTAAGTTAATGTGTTATTTTCAAACATTCTCTTCGGCCAATTTTTATCTATATATTGTTACCACATCATCATAATACTCGTATAATTTATTATCGTCAATGTCACATAATACTATGATTATATAACTATTATTCATGTTATAATTTGTCCTAAAATTTGCTCGCGTGTTGGACATTTTAGAAATAAAATAATAATAATGTATAATATAAAAACTAAAAAGCAAAGAAAATAAAGAAAATTCTCTCTAGAAATGTCACAGCAGATTTTAAACTGCTCCTTTTTTCCTTAGTATACAATAGCCAATAAACGATGTTTGAATTATGTTGGTTCCAATATCAGTAAATACAATATAAATTATATATATATATATATATATATATATACATATATATATATATATATATATTTATATATTTATATATATATATATATATATATATACATATTTCTTAACTTATATCAAACTTTTAACCAATTCATTCATTCAAATTTTACATATAATTAAAAAAAAAATCTACTTAGCAATGATTCCAGGCTTCTATCTCCCTCCAACTGATGTCAGACGATATGTTTATTCCTGTCATTCTCGGCTTAAATATGAAATTTTAAACGTTTTTGCTATCGTGGAACACTGTTGGGAATTAAAATTGATTTATCTTTCACTTGTTATTAATATTTTGCAAAAATATGTTTCTAATACCATTTTAATACTAATAAACACGCATGCACGCACGACTTTGTCGATTATTATACTATTTTTTATATTTAAGAATAATATTGAAAAGGACGATATACTAGCAACGCTATCACAGCTACAAATGACTATGAATGACGGCATATTTGGGGCGTAGAATTTTTTTTTCAAATATTTGGAAAAACATTTGTTAGGCGTAAAGTTTCTTTTGAATAGCTATTCTGATATACATTTATAAATAACAATTTTTTTCTAAAAGGAAACTAAAATGAACATGATTCAAAATGAGCAGATAAGAAAATACATGGAATTACGAAAAAGAGCAGGATAAAAAAAATAAAAATATGTCTTAATGCAGTTCGGGTCTTGGTAGAATGAAATAAATATAGTTGATATATGTCAGACGTTTGAAAACGCATAGAATACCGGTAAAGTGAGTTAAAATAGTTGTTTATAAGGACTATGTATATATATATATATATATATATATATATATATATATATATATGTATATGTATATGTATATATGTACATAGTAATGTGGTCAGATTGCTGCACAGAATCAGTATGAATTACAAACTCGTTCTTTGTTACACAGATACGTTTTTTTTAAATATAACCACCAAAAACTCCAGTGTTGTTTCATATCATTTTCTATCATCGTTTAACACAAGAACGCAAATTCATTAATATAATTAATTAAAATTATGTAAAACCACTTTAAACTATTTGAAGTGTAAAATGTTATATTGTAATAAAAAGCCCATAAACATAATTGTGAAATACCAATAAATAAGTAAACTAATAGCTTCCACTTGCAACATTACAATGAAAATAAACCTTGTACAATTCAGCCGTCCGGATGCCCTGAGTGCGTATAAAAACACGTGTGCCGGTAAAGCGTAATATCAGTCAACATTCAGTCGTTTCATATAACAAATATGTTTAGCAAAGTAAGTAAACTTAAATTAGTTTACTTTGTTCAACTTAAAACGTATAGGAAACTTCATAGTTTTCAAGTGCAATTATAAACCTTTTAAAATTTCTCTTTTTTTAATTTATACAAGAAGCGAATATTGAACAAGATAGAATACAGTAATTTAAAATATTTGGTATTGATTTTAACATTCGTAAACTAAAGTTAGACCCTCACAACCTAAATAGTGACTTAAATGAAAAAGTAGTAAAATTTATTGTTCCGTCGTTCGCCGAGTTTAAAAATGGCTAATATCTAGTGTATATACGTTGTCAAAAACTTGTGTCACCTATCACCAATATTGAAATAAGGGAAACTTTTTTATACCTCATTGAACACGAATTCCAAGCATAAACTTATAATAAGCAATAGAAAATGATTGCATTTTCTAACTAAAAAAGACCAAATACTACATAAGTTTAAAAATATAAGAAAAATAATTATATTTAATTATTTTCAGACATTAACGCTCGTCGCTATAGTGGCTACTGCCCAGGCAAGCTACATCCCCGCTTATGGCCACAATTACGGACACGGTCATGCCGTTTCCTCCCAGAGCGTCATACGGCACGATGGCCACGGTTACGGTTCTCCTTACGCCAACGGCTACGGTGGCTTTGGCCACGGTTACTCTAGCGTAGCTCATGGCTTCTCTGGAAGTGGTTCTTACGGACACGGCCATGTCACTCCGCTAGTCCACGCCTATTCTGCTCCTGTTGCTCATTACGCCCCAGCCCACGTTGATCATCACGTAAGTTATATGTATTAGATTATGATTTTATCGATGGTGATGCTGATAATACTATATTTCATAATTATTTTTTAATTTCTTTTATATAAATACTTGATTTTATAACAACTTTTTAATTTTGTTTTATAATATATTTACTATATAATAATATAATGAAATTTGACTTATCTAGAGCTATCCCAAATACGACTTCGCATACTCCGTGTCGGACCCGCACACCGGCGACCACAAAAACCAGCACGAGTCACGTGATGGTGACCGCGTTCATGGATCCTACTCCCTGGTGCAACCTGATGGTTCTGTACGCAAGGTTGACTATGCAGCTGATGCTCACAGCGGGTATGTTTTGGTTATACTCTTCAACTGATGTGCCGTAACCTATGTTTCAGTAAAATCATATTTTTTTTAATTTTTAAAGTTCCATACCCCAAAAAGGAAAAACGAAACCCTTATGGGATCACTCACGTGTTCGTCTGTCAATACCTTTTTTTCTTGAAAACTTCATATAAATGAGGAATTTATATATTGATTTGTATATAGTAATAAAATATATTAACCTGCACAACATCAATAGATAACACGCAAAAAAAAATTATATGAAAATTTTAGGGGTGACAAATTAGAGACTCGAAAAAATTTCATATATAAGAAATTGAGAAACTTTGGGGCGGGGTATTCGTTTGAAATGGCCATATATAAAGGTTTCAAAGATATTTTCTTCATAATTTTAAATAGTAATCAAAGATTTAAAATCATAATACCGTTGTTGGATAAACTGGGCTTTACAAGTCTAGACAAAGTTTCTTCGAAAATTATAGCAATAATTCCAGATGTCATAATCTTCAACCATCTCGATTTAATTATGTTGGATGTTATTAAAAATTTATTAAGCTAGGAAGTCCATGTTAGTGGTGTCTTATGATAATTTCCCTTAAAACTAAATACAGAATCCTCGATGCACAGGCCAGGATCGCGCCTGAGCAGTTTTTAAATATTCACGTAATCACATATTCACATTTTTTTCCACAGATTCAACGCAGTGGTGCACACATCTTCTCCACTTCACCACGTCTCACACGCCCACCATCACTACTGATCTCAACTCGAATACATGAATCATACTCGTTATTTATTTTACAATGAACATAAAGGCAAAATGAATAAAGCAATTTTAAAATGAACTGATATTTGTTTAATTCCAAACAATATTTTACACAATTGTTTATACTCCATTTGAAAAATATTTTGATAATATGTATCTAAGTGTATCCAGCTTGGAAAATAACTTGTTATAAAAGAAAGGAAAACATCAGAAAGTTGCAACTGTATTAACAGTTAAAGTTTATTTTGAATTCAATTTAGCGAAATTTAAATTTGGCATATTGTTTAAACCCTCTACACAATTTAAGTATTACGTCCATCGACCATTATGTACAGTATTGGAATATGGCTCATGTATTTTGCTGGCCAAATCTACAAAATACTTTATGAATTTTTCAGACTTTGAAATATTATTTAATCAGCAATACATGCAATTTTTTAGTCTATTTGACCAATATTCTTAACACTGTTCTTTTTTTTAATTCTTTACAATATTTTATGCTACCTTTTGGTCACTGCTTTGCCCACGCGTTATTAGACACATTTAAAAATATTTTATTGTCAAAGAAATAAGTATAGATTTAGACAGATTAGGGCCAGTTATGTATTTGCAAGACAAGTATTATTTTTAATATAATTTGCTAGACCGAGTTTTTACACTTGGCGTGGTGAACAAAGAAAGAGAAGTAAACAAATAAGCAAACAACGTTTCATTTTTTGGAACGAAGTTCTTTTTTGCACTTCACATACTTGGCGAATGAGAGCTAGCGCAAAAAAGTGCAATATTTTGAATGACTGAAAATTGTAAAATTTCGACTGACACTTTTGCAACAGTATAAGCGTTTGCGTGTTTGTAAACATTTGTCAATATATAAGTATATTACTATAGTATAGACGTGCAGCGTGTGCTGTGTCGTTTAAGCGTGTGTGTTGGGCAATTAGTATGGGCCATAATACTCATAGCCTTTCTTTACCATTGTAAAACTCATGTTATTGTCACAAATAAAGAATGAATTGTGATACAGTAGCAGTTGAGAAATTTTAATCCCAAACATATGCGCCCTACTTTAGTTATTGCAAGCAAATCATTAAGATTGAATATACTGATTAAGTTTATAATTAGTTTCTATTTTTATAGTTTATAACTTTTAAAAAAATCTTATTAATTACAATTTTATTACCTTTCCTTCATTTATTTCTTTTAATTTTTCATTTAATTACTCTCAAACCTAGTTAACTTAGTTCATTATGCCTATTATTTAATACATAATATATAGCGAATGGAACCGGGTGACTTCTTGTTCTTTTTATTACATTATACAGAATATATAGCCTAACTTTTAAATTGGAATGTTTGTTATCTATATCTAAAATTTGATTGAAATCGTTTGGGACATTTAAGCTTGAAAGAAACACAAAGCAACAAATAAACTGACAAAATTTTGCTTTTATTATGGATTATTTTACCATTTTTTCTATTATACAAAGGAAACGACACCGGAAAGGTTTGACACTTTTTATAGTTTTTCAACGCTGAAATGTTGAGAGCGATCTAAAATGTTGAATAAGAGAAACACATATAAATCTTGAATATATTTGGCGTTAATTTTGTAGAAATTCATTATTCACACTTAAATGAAACTACGTGATGTAGTATTATTTCTACATTCTTTAATTTCTTTACCACGACCTAGGTCTTTCTAATATCCCACCTGAAGATGTTGTAATACAACGAAACCTAGGTTGTGGTAAAGAAATTAAAGAAAGTAGAAATAATACTACATCACGTAGTTTCATTTAAGTGTGACATATAAATCTATCAAAATAATGAAAGGCTTTATAAAGAATGGAATTTTTTTTTAATATCAAGAAACAATTTTCTAAAAATAAGATAAGTGTTATACCCACGCTACTATTTCGTCTTACAAAACACCAGCCAGTATGTGTTTTTAAAGTCACATAATTTTTTTATGTTTATGATCATAATTTTTATTTTTGGGTTTATAAAACAATAATCATTGCAGCGTTGCTAACCCGGCACAAAATATTTATTAGATAAAAATTTCCTTAATCAGATATTTTCTCAGGTAGACTAATTGCAACATATATTTAGTTGAAATGTATGTGAAAAATTGGAAAAACAAGTTTGGCTAACTTATTTTTGTACATAAAGTACGCTAAAATTTAAGAAAAAAATGGAAAAGTGGTATTAATAAAAAATTACCAGACTTCAAATTTCACCCATTGATATTAAAAATAAACAAATAAACCATTTAGACCCGACGGAATAATTCTTGTCATATCACATTTCGTATATATACATCAAATATTACATAACATCAAATATTAATTTGTGTTCGTTACGTTTTATATCAAAAAATTTTCAGCCGCAAACCTAGCTATTAATTAGTCCAGCGGTCACGGAAATTTTATTGTATTTTATTCTTTGACTAAAATGTAATTTATTTTTTTATGTATCTATCTTTTGTATGTATTTTATTTTTTGACAAATTTGGTTGTTTAGTGGTACATGTTCTCATTTGTTTTCAATTGTTTATAAAGTGAAAGAAAGATATTTTGGTTTATGTTCTCATATATTTTCAATTGTTTATCGCTCTCAACCTAACAATATATGTCTAGTGAGTAAAATATAATTTAGTGAAAACAAATTTAAATAAAATAAAATACAAGAACTGTATAATTAAAATCAATATTGATTAAATAAAATTGTGCAATCAGTACAATATTAAAGAATGTGAACACAGAATAAATATGAACTTTGAACAATAATTTTGAAGTTCTTTAATTTCAAAAAATTAAGGAACTTCAAATTATGGTTGATAGTTGGATTGGATTTGCTTTGGGTGGGGATGGATTTTTTTGCGTTAGGTTAGGTTTGATTTGGATTTAATTATATCAGGCTGAGTTTGCTTTGGTTCGGGTTCGATTTGCTTTGAGTTTAGGTAATTAGTTATTACCTTATATGCGTTTAAAAAAAAAAAGGAGAAACCAATAAAAATTACGAAAATTATATTTTCGTGTACTGTTACTTTTATTACATCTCACTTAATCACTTTTCCGCAAATAATTTAGATGTAAATATATATATATATATATATATATATATATATATATATATATATATACTCATTCTACAGTTCTTTTATATGTCCACATATATTGTAACTGACTTTGATTTTGACACTGCAATTTTCGGTAACGTGCTTAGTCTTTGTTTTTTAAAACCTTTATCGTAGCATTTAGCCCACGATTTAAACTACATAATTATATAAAAACATTGCACATATCACTTATACTCTTCGAGAAACCGCCAATAATAGACAAAATAATTTTTGTAACGCAAACTTTTTGAACATGCTAGGCTAACCTAAGTGCGACGTTGCCACATCAAAAAAAACCTAAACTGGTTCCAAATGAAAAATCTCTATCATAGAACTCTGTAAAAAAATTCATTAACCGCTGGACTACATGAGATAAATAAGCAGCTCGCGCTCGGATGGACGCGGCTCGTGTTATGATGGAGAAGTTCGAACTTCTTTTGAATGTTTTCTTTTATTTTGGACTGGACTCGTTTACTAATAAAATAAAAGTGTAGAACATATGACTAACAGAGACAGCAGATATTTAGTCGGTGGCACGTCTTGACTTCTTGCGGTAAATTGGTCGAAAGTCGGCAGTTGTCGGCCAACGCCTCACCTCCCACGAAAGTCGCTAACAAAAGTCTGGGTGCGCGTTAATCATATATCCTAATTATTTCTATAGCATTCAGTTGCAGTGGTGGAGCTATAACTTTTGATCGTTGTTTTACTATAACTTTTCCATTCTCTGATTTATATTTGGATACTTGATGATATGACATGTTACATAACAATACATATGATAACATATATGTAATACAATATTATGATAACACATAAGTTGTTGTTGTGTCATGTATATGGGTCCATGCTAAATATTTCCAAGTCCTGATGACAAGATTTGTAAGTTTCGAGGCTTGATGGGAGTGGAATATTTCATCCGGTGGTGAACCAAGGGAGGTAATAATAACTTGGCAATTAAAGAGATGATCCGACGTTAGTTGAGTTTAGGGACGACTCCTGCAGGTAGGATAGGATCTTGAGCTATTCTTTGAGGATATTTTCATGCCTTTAAAATATCATGTACGGAATCTTGCTATTGCAGACTAGGGATTTCTTGGGCAGTCAAGATCTGGGATTATTACCTTACCGAACGGCTGGTTAAAGATTTTACGCTTGGCAACAGCATTTTGCATCTGCAGAAGTGATTGTGGATGTTGATCCAGCTCTCTAGCTTTCTTAGCAAGAACATCTGCGCTCTCATTCGTTTCGATGCCCACATGAGGTGGAATCCACTGGAATATACAAGGTTTATTTATTAAGTTTGTCTCGCCGTTGCCTATGGCTTTGACTGTTAATATTAAGTCGAAGAAAGTGTCTAGCTCTTTTCTCAAGTCGTTGGATTGTTGTGAGACGTAGAAAGTGTAGGCTTCTTTAATTGCGATTAGCTAGCTTTAAGCATTTTAGCTAGTGGAAATGTTGAGTTTGACATTGTTGCCGCTATAAACTATGCAATTGATGGACTGTGCAATATATAAGCTGGAAGAGTTATTTCGGAAAATGCAGTGAGCTTGGTGAATTTTTGTGGATTAGATTTTTGTAGACTTTATAAACGATATGTCTTTTGTATACAAAATTGAGAAAAACAAACTTAAAAATTACACTATCGAAAGCTTTCAAGCAAGATATATATTTGGTATTTAATTTATAATTTAAATAAAATTCGACATGAGATATGTTATAAATAAAAATATTTACCATTTTTTTTAAATATTTAATAATCGTTTTATGTATTTTATTAAATTTAATATACTCAAACTTAGCATATGAAACAAAATCTTTATTTCACGTGATATTAAATTACATATTATTAAATCAATTTTGAACTTTGTAAACGATAAAAAGAACACATATATAAATTTGAGAGAACTTAAAGGTGACATAATGGAAAATTTTTAACAGGGTATATATCTGGTATTTGTCTTTATAATAATCAAAAGAGTAGTTAATAGAGCAGTAAGTTAATTTATAATTAAAATAAAATTCGGCATGAGATATTCTGAAAATAAAAGTATTTACCATTTTTAAATAAAATATATTTCTCAAATACTTTATAATCGTTTTATGTATTTTATTAAGTTCAATATATTCAGACAAACTTAACATAAGAAATAAATTTTATATTTCACGTGATATTAAATCACCGATCTATATTAACTACAGCTAAACAAGCAAGAACTAAGAGAAAAACGTAGATTCACATATAATAAATACTTCCAGGTAAAGTTTATGTACGTAGTATATATCAATTACATCGTTTCCACTAAGAATGTAATCATATGCTATTTTCATTTCGATTTAAATAATTTACTGTACATACATACATACATAAGACTATCTCATTCTAAATAAAACTTTAACGGGCACTTTAATGACAGCGGAAAATGTACATGTAACATTTAAAATTTTTCAGTCAGAATTTAAAATTATTATTTTGAAAAATAAACACATTCAATAATAAACAGAAAAATAAATAAAACAATGACCCACAAAATAAACAGTACGTATTCTATATTCATTACATCGTTTCCACTTAGAATATGATTGTATATTATTTCCATTTTAATTGAAATAATTGAAATAATTTATTATATATATATATATATATACATAAGACTATCTCATTCTAAATAAAACATAAACAGGAATCTTAATGAAAGGAGTAAATCTACTTGTAATATTCAAAATTTCTCAGCCACAATTTTAAATTACCGTTTTGAAAAATAAATAAACACAATTCATTAATAAACAAAAATTAATTAAAACAATGACCCACAAAATGAACATTTTGAAACAACTGAAATAATAACATCCAATAACGTTGCGACCTTGAAATGTAAAAGAGCCTTGACCAAGTCGACCAGTCGCAGCCCCGATTCCGTACAAACGTTCACGTATAAAAACACAAATGGTGATGTCTGTGTTATCAGTTGATGACAGCACAGCAACTATGATCGGCAAAGTGAGTACATTCAATTTTAATTTGATTAATTAATATCACTTTCTTTCAAAAACCACTGAAAGCTTTCATATCTAATGACAGTCTACTCTTCCACAAATATAGTCTGCAATTTCCTTCCCTTCCCTGTGATAATAATGAAAACACCAAAAACAGATAAAATTTATTTGAAATAAACTATATATACAAAATTATTTTCAGACACTTGTACTTATCTGCCTAGTAGCTACAGTTCAAGCAAGCTACGTCCCGATATACGGGCACAGCCACGGTCATGGTCACGCTGTTTCTTCTCAAACCGTCATACGTCACGACGATCATGGCTACGCCGCCCCCTATGGCCACAGTTACTTAGGACTTGGCCACGGATATTCCGGATATGGCAACGGATACTCTGGATTTGGCCACGGCTACTCCGGCATTGCTTCTTATGGACACGGCCATGTTACCCCAACAGTCCACACCTATTCTACTCCAGTTTCTCATTATGCTCCAGCTCATGTTGAACAATACGTAAGTTTTTTATAAGTTGATAGCTGGAAACGTTGATAAAATTAAATGTTATGTGTTATTGTAAAACAGGCATTTGACATTACTTCAAAATCTACAGAGTTATCCCAAATACGACTACGCCTACTCAGTATCAGATCCTCACACTGGCGATCACAAAAACCAGCACGAATCCCGTGACGGCGACAACGTCCACGGCTCCTACTCTCTGGTGCAGCCCGACGGTTCGGTTCGCAAGGTCGACTATTCAGCTGATGCCCACAATGGGTACGTTCTTATTATATTTCCGTCATTTCTTATGGTCACTTACTATCTATAAAAATAATATATTTTTCATATCCATATTTGAAGAATCTGAAGGTAATTTATCTAAGTCTTTTTGGATATTATATTAAGGTTGGGCATGGGGCATACTACTGATAACATCATTAACAGTTATTAATAAAACATTAAAAGATACTTCTACTTAATTACATAATCAAAAATCCACATAACAAGTGTATATCACCGTATCGTTCAACAGATTCAACGCGGTCGTACACACATCTGCTCCACTCCACCACGCCTCTCACGGATACCATCACTACTGATCTCAACTGGAAACCTAAAATCAAACTTGTTATTTATTTTACAATATGGCAAATTAAAGTGGCAAATTAAATAAATCGTCTGAAAAAATCTAATTTTTTTGTAAATCTGTTCATCCAACTTTGTCCAAATTGTACAACTATTAGAATACTGTGCACATAATAGTATCTCATCATGTCCTAACCGTAATTGCATTTGTAAGTATACTTTTTTATGCACTAAAAGCAGCATCAAGTGTAGGTACCGATTAATTTAAGTTGGCAAAGCTCTGAGTCGTATCTCTAATAAACGATTACTTAAGTATATTTACGTGTTTACAAATTTCAAGGCGATATGTTATGCTAAAATAAATAAAATTTCAGATTCAAAAATGTTAATTTTATCAGCATTTGGATCGATAAACCCCTTTGTTCAAATTCAATTACTGAAATTTCCTGTCAACTTTATTCTAAAAAAATGAACAGGATTTTATGTTATATGCATCTAATTTCAATACGTGTTTACGAAAATATTTATTTTGTTTTATAACTGTAAATAAATATAAACCAACAATACACGGCAAAATTACTTGAAAAATAATGAACTACTTGCGCCTTGAAAAAAAACTCAATTGCTGTTACAGTTAAAAGAAAACTCCTATTCGACTTTTCCTTCATAGTTCCTACTTTTCAAGGATTTATGTTGTGAAAAAAAAGACGTAAAATTAGCATTATAAAATCTACATTTTACTTCGTGCATGCATATGCTTATCGGCATTTTCTAAAGGAAAATTTTCTTATTTTTGACTTTTGAAACTCAATCAACAAATTTAAAAATCTATTCAGTACAACTGATTTCCGAGGTATAAACCTAATTTTAAAGAACTATGTATGTTCTTGCAAACGTAGCCAAATGGAAAAGTCAAATCATTTTAGATTGCCAAAACTGTTGCTAAAGAATTTCAAGATGATTGCATTCGTGATACATATTAAAACATACAAATTCATTATTTTGGGAAAATCTATTTTCAGCAAGTTTTATTTTTTCATCGCGATCATAGGTTTCAACTTTATTAAACTAATCCTTACTACATCACTGTTAACAAGAAGCAATGGATAGACGTGGAAACACAAGTGTCGAAAAAAGTAATAACAGAACAAGAAAAACAACGTTTAATTACAATGGAGAATGTTGACAACCACCCAGTATATTGCAAAACATGCCAAAAAGTATGTAAGTTTTTGTGGCGAAATATTAAGTCGTTTCATCGTGCTGTGGAACACAAATACGAGACTAAAGCAGTAAATTTGTAACTAAAAAAACTACCGTGGTAGTAACATTATTGTACATAGTAAGTTTATATTATCTAAAGTAGCAGAATAACGATTACCGTTGCACAAATCATATACTAATTAATATATTATTGCGAACCAAAAATTATATAGAAAATGTACGCATAGATGTTGCTGTAGAATGGTCGTGTGATAAATTAAAATTTCGCGGGATTCTATTAACGGAAGACCTCAAAAGAACTATATGCTCCAATATAGTTTTAAAATATGATTAAGTTTAACCTAATTTCAATTAAGACTACAATTTATATAGGTCAGTTACAAACAAATAAATTATTAGATTACACCAGAGAAAACCATAATCACACTTTTTTAAAGGGACAATGAAGATTAAATATAGTCCTGACAGCATAATCAAACATTATGAGACAGAACTTACTAGAATAAGAACAGAATATACATATAATATACTATAAAATAATAGGCTGGAAATAGAAAAGAATAAACAGGACATAGAAACAAATATACTGTTCCCTTATATATATCCCTTATGTATTCTATGAAAACTTAAAACAATTTTGATGAGACTATTTGTGAAAAACTAAATGGAGAATTTCAAAATGAATTAAGTTTAGCTTTTGGATCGCATAACATTGTCGTTTAACTACCTGTATCATTGAAACAGGAACTCTTCAAATTTGAAAGAAAAAGTAAAGACGAAGTAAAGCAAAACTCACTTTTTACATTATTCATCAAATTATTTCACAGGTTTTAGAAGTTGACCTACATATGTAAATACAGTTTTCCAAAATTGACATGACATCTGTATTGCCTATAAACTCGAGATAGTACCTTATAAATTACAGTTCCCATTTCTTTAAAATTGATATTAAGAGAAATTAGAAACTTAAATTCGTTCTAACAAACATTTTTTTCATATTGATGTCAAGAAAACATGGTGAAACAAAATATATTCCATGTTGCTTTTTAGAGGTAACTGGAAGTTCCCCTATAAAAAAACAATTTACCACTCAGAAATCTGTGAAAAAATCCTAAATTCTTTTTGCTAAATAAATAGCTTCATGGAAGAATAATGTAGAGCGTTCAGTGTTTCCATCACTATCTAATCCGTCAAATACAAATTTAGCTCCCTTTATTATTGAAGCCATACCACAGCACGTTGAGAGTTAAAAAAAATGTTATGAAAAAAGTAAATGCGAAAACGAAAAATATTGAGAAACTCGAGTGGTTCTGTATTCACCAATAATTAACCATTACGTATATATAGCAATTTTCTATCAAAAATCAAGTACCTGCCAGCCTTCAATGAATTCATTTTCTACGATGATAGCGAAAGACATGATTTATCAAGAAATTATAATATTGAACTTAATTAATGACTTAATAAATGAAAAAACTCTAACCAAATGACAAATAGACATAGTAAAATCCAATTTGTAAACCATCAGAGAAATATTTTTGGACGATTTCATTTTTCATCATTTACTATATGATACATGATATCAGTATATGATCGTATCTTAATCAAAGACGTTGCATAGTCTTAAAAATAGACATATGAAAAGACGACATTATTCGGCATAACATCGTAAGGGGTAAGATAAAATACATGTAAAACTGTCCATTCATATATCGTAAAATATGGTTAAATTAACAAAAAATCATATAATAAAAAACCTGTTTAAATTCAACCAATCCTCTGTAAAAAAGATATCACGAGAGGTGAATAATATTTTATTTACCTGCTGATCAGCCAGTGCATCATCTCATTAGAACCCTAATTAAGGAATACAATTTAACGAACTCGACATGTATTCACAGTTACCAATAATTTTATAAATATATGGAACAAGTTTAGTTTAGCGAAAATGTGAATTTCACTATTTTTTTTGGTTTAAATGATCTTTCATTTAAACCAGATAAATCAGATTAATTAGATAAAAAATAAAGTACCTGCAAATTTTAGGAGTCGCTCGCGATTATTTTATTAAGAAAAGTGATTTGAAAAAGTTCCCATAGAAAAGTGCGCTTATCCAAGGAAGTGTAAGTTATAATTTTTTGACTTAATTGCCATTCTTAGTGACTGGAAACACAGAATTCGTATATAGCCAGTACTCCAGCAAAAAATTATGTTTTACGTACCTTCCATTGCCTCCATGACAAATTCAATTCACTGGTGTGTAATTCCACTACTACCAAAAGCAACAGTTATGTTTCCAAAAATGATTCGAGGACAAATTTGAAAGGATGATCAGAAATATCGACTCAAACATGGCGGTGTCTAAATTTTTGACAATAAATGTGAAAAAAACATTCTAATGCAATTAACTAATTAACAGAAAATTTAAACAACATTCAACATTCCGCCACGTTTTGAAACAGTAATTAACAAATAAAATAACAGCGTCCGGCCATGTTGCGACCTTAAAACAAAAATTAACCTTGACCAAGTCAGCCACTACCAACCCCAATGTCCAGTATGCGTATAAAAACGCGTACTGTGATAATATATGCTATTAGTTATTATTCACACCTTTAATATAGCAAGTATGACTGGAACAGTAAGTGACTCAAATTAATTTCACTTCATTTTTATTTCTTTTACAAGTTGATAGATAAAAAGTTTCTATGTACAAAAAGTGATTACAAATTTTCCTTCTTGGAAAAAATAACTCCCCTAAATAATATCGCAGGGCGCAAAGCAATTTCTTAAATAATAAACGGTCCAAATGTAATTGGTTTTATTAGAACTATACCACGGGGTTTAAAAAATCTCCCGCATTTCATCGCTGCCCCACATAACACACCAATATTCATTGACAGAGCCAAAAAATATATATTTCAAAGTTGAGCTTCAAGTTAATTTATTTTTAATACACGAACACTTTTCTGAAATATTATGTAAGATCTAAAATAATTTTTACAGCATATATTTTCACTTTAGGTTAAGAATGATTTTTATAATAAAAATAACATACATCTTGTTCAAGTTTATTTTTTCTCCCACATTTTCATTATAAGTTGGTATCCCTGTCTGCATCTGATACAAAATTATACCTCAAACACGTTATTTACTGCTCTATTTATAAACATGTATCAATCGCCGTGACTTTCCAATATGCTTCAAGAATCAAATTATTTTCAGATCCTAGCTTTAATCACCTTGGTAGCTGCGACCCAGGCAGGTCACATCGCTACATATGGCCACAACTACGGTCACGGTCATGCCATTTCATCCCAGAGTATCGTACGCCATGACGGTTATGGCTACGCTGCTCCCTACACCCATGGCTACTCCGGATTTGGTCACGGCTATTCCAGCATCGCTCACGGATACTCTGGCATTGCTTCTTACGGACACGGCCATGTAACTCCACTAATCCACGCCTACTCTGCTCCCGTTGCTCATTATGCCCCCGCCCACGTAGAACACTATGTAAGCGAACATTGTGTAAAATATAAATGAATGAATCTAAGCACATATTTTTTCCAAATAATAATTTTAAAATAAATTTTTAAAATCTTCAGAGCCATCCGAAATACGACTTCGCATACTCCGTGTCGGATCCCCATACCGGTGACCATAAGAACCAGCACGAATCTCGTGACGGTGATCGCGTCCATGGGTCCTACTCCCTGGTAGAACCCGATGGCTCCGTGCGCAAGGTCGACTACTCAGCTGATGCTCACAATGGGTATGCTTTAGTTATCTTTTATTATATAATTTACTATGTCCCGTATCATATCTAAAGTTTTTACCAAGTATTGACGGTCATAACGATTAAAAGCAATTACATTTTCAGATTTTTCTAAAAGTGTCAGTTAATGTTTCAAAAATGATTTTAACTTTATGTAAACTAACATGCACTATATAATTTTGGGGTTATTTTAAAAGTTGAATGCCAACGTCAGTATATCAAAAAAAGGCAAGATTTTTGATTCATTTAATGACAATTTGTTATCTTCCACCAGGTTCAACGCAGTAGTACATAACTCCGCTCCACTCCACCACGTCGCTCCAGCCTACCATCACTACTAATCTTAACTTATTTACATGAACTCCTTATTTATTTTATATAGAAAATATTGTCAAAAATGAATAAAGTAACACCAAAATAATTACAGGTTGTCCTAATTATTTTTCATGTAAACATGTATATATGCACATTTAATATGTTGCACATTTAACTGATTTGAAAAGCTCTTGCAGTATTTACTACGCATCGCTTAAATAGGATCAGCTGAAAGATCGTCGAGATCCTTCGGTCAAAGGTTAAAGGACAGATTCAAATAGGTTAAACGTTAGTTGATCTTAGTGCAATGAATTTTCTGTACCAAGTTGTATTAATTTTGGATTTTAACACTACTAGAACCTAGTATTATTCAACATCCTTTAGATACCTTCTGTACGTATCTGAAACGCGTCCCAATAACGTGCGATACGCATGCAACTTTGTGTATACTCATATAACTTTCGAATGAATTGCGTTACATTTACATTGAAGCAATGTAATAAAATTGTAATATAAAAACACTATTTAAACATTTCTTATGTAGTTTTAATTTGAGGAATTTCTATCAGTTACTGTTATTCGTAATCACCAGTTAATTACAATTCTGATTCAAATAATTAAAGCTTTCATAATATAATTTATATGGAGATATAAATTGGTATATAGCAAAATATTGAAAAATATTTTTTTAATATATTTCCCCATAAATATAAAGCAGGGATGACAATTTTTTTTATGTCTCCCATTAAATAGGTTGCCATTAAATAGGTAATTTCAAACTAAGTTATGGTTTCATTTACCATTTTTCAACCAATTTTCTAAAAAATCTGATAAAATTCTAAGTAACAGCATTTAATTAGAACTTCCAAATAAAATAATTTCAGTTAATTTACTACGACAATTAGATGAGATGTAGACAAATACGGACATACTATTTCATATCTACTCGGACATGTACTTGACCGGTACTAATGTCTTCAATTGTAATTTCAGCTGCTTTCTCCAAAAAATCGAATCTTGATAATTTACAATACTCTTTATCCAACATGGGATTCTGTCCTAAAACTATGTGAACTAAAGTTGGAAGGAAAACAACTAATAATACTGAACAATGAACTTAAGAATATAAAGGCAATCAACTAACGGAAACGTTTTTTCCTTCATGGGTTTTGATAAAGATATATATTATTTATTTGTTCATTAATTTATTTACATACATAACATTTACTTGAAGACGTGTTGCTTAATGCTCAACGGAGGCGACCGACAATAATCACCGAAAATCTATACATATAATACAATTTTAAAAGGGTCGATTCTGTACATTGAAAATTATTTTTAAAAAAATGATTGATTTAGCAAATAGAATTGTAATAGAAGCCAGAAAAACTTTTTTTACAATTTTTATCTGTTTATAAGTTAATTTGTACGGGTATCAGATGGCTTTTGGTGAAATTTGATGTGGTAATAGGGTATCTGACTGATGTCGATATTTTTGTAAAAATGTAGAGTAGGCTTATAAAAACCTTATGATGAAAAATAATGCATATAACCAACAATTAATCGAAACTTCTAAATAGCAAAAATACAAATTGTTTTGTTTATTTATATTGAAAAAGTTATTATGAATTTAGATCCAAATACTAAACATATTTAATAAACACCCCTATAATAAGCGCTAAATAACTGGCTAGTGACGTCATAGTCAGTTTAAGTCTACTGAAGAAAAAGAGAAATGTGCTACACCTTGAACTTCTACTGCCAAAAAACAGTTACAAATATACAATTTATGAGGAATTGAATACAAAAGGATAATGCGCTAATAACTTACCAACAAGGCGATCAACGCTACATCGATGTGCATCATTTCAAGAGTTAACAAGTTAATGTAATAGCAACTTGGGGCTATCGCTTATGTGGGGTAATTCTTTCTAAGTACTGATTAGGCCAGGCACTATATTTAAATACCGACTTTTTTAGATTCATCACTTGTGCTGAACCATAATATTTCGATGAGAGGTACAGAAGAACAGGCACAGGCAGATAAAAAAAATAAATTGACTTTTTCAATTTCCGGTTGAAAATTCAGATACTAAGAATATTTAATAAACTCCCCTATAATAAGTGCTAAATAACTGGCTAGTGACGTCATAGTCAGTTTTTAAGTCATTATAACTTTGTAATAAAAAGTCGTATATATAATATATATATATATATATATATATATGTGTATATATATACATATATATATATATATATATATATATATATATATATGTACATATATGTGTTAACCATTTTTAAATGTTATTACTTATTCTATTTTAGTAATAAAAGTATAGACAAATACTCTATAATATAAACCCAGGAGTAAAAAATGTGAGAAAGAAACATTTTTTTCTGATAACACGCGGACAAATTCATAGGCACAGCTAGTAGAGCATATAATATTTAATACTATAACCCACATATCCTACAAAAAAATCGAAAGGACAGGTTTTCACCGATTTGAACTTTGTGAGTTAAACTGCGCTAATAGAAAAGTATACAACTAAATACGCTCTAACGGAGATGGGAGATATTAAGTCGTCAGCGTCAGTCTTGAGGTATGAATTGAGTCAAAAGAGAGTAGAAGGTCGGCTACCCACCTTGTCTAGTAAAAGTCGACAGTTTTAGGCATATGGGGCAGTGAAAATATTCTTTACGTCCGGTCACATTTGATGAAAGGACAAATATTGACTACAAAAAATGGATTTATATAGCACCAATCTTACAGAGAATTTCAAGATATCATAAGATGAAACAAATACTAAAATATTTTTCATACATTTTTCTTAAACTTGACAAAAAATCTGTCACAATATCTGAGAAACAGGGCACAAACGAAAGTGAAATGTTAAAACGTACTAATGATACGATCAACGCTACGTCGTCATACCCATTTCAAGGGTTAATAAGATAGTATAATGTGCTACTCCTTGAACTTCTACTGCCAAAAAATTGCGTACAAAAGAATAAAGCGCTAATAACTTACCAACAATGCGGACAAGGCCACGTCGTTGCGCATATTCCAAGGGCTAATAATATAATGTAATGTGCTACACCTTGAACTTCTACTGCAAAAAAACAGTTACAAATATACAATTTATGAGGAATTGAATACAAAAGAATAAAGCGCTAATAACTTACCAACAATGCGGACAAGGCCACGTCGTTGCGCATATTCCAAGGGCTAATAATATAATGTAATGTGCTACACCTTGAACTTCTACTGCAAAAAAACAGTTACAAATATACAATTTATGAGGAATTGAATACAAAAGAATAAAGCGCTAATAACTTACCAACAATGCGGACAAGGCCATGTCGTTGTGCACATTCCAAGGGCTAATAATATAATGTAATGTGCTACACCTTGAACTTCTACTGCAAAAAAACAGTTACAAATATACAATTTATGAGGAATTGAATACAAAAGAATAAAGCGCTAATAACTTACCAACAATGCGGACAAGGCCATGTCGTTGTGCACATTCCAAGGGCTAATAATATAATGTAATGTGCTACACCTTGAACTTCTACTGCAAAAAAACAGTTACAAATATACAATTTATGAGGAATTGAATACAAAAGAATAAAGCGCTAATAACTTACCAACAATGCGGACAAGGCCACGTCGTTGCGCATATTCCAAGGGCTAATAATATAATGTAATGTGCTACACCTTGAACTTCTACTGCAAAAAAACAGTTACAAATATACAATTTATGAGGAATTGAATACAAAAGAATAAAGCGCTAATAACTTACCAACAATGCGGACAAGGCCATGTCGTTGTGCACATTCCAAGGGCTAATAATATAATGTAATGTGCTACACCTTGAACTTCTACTGCAAAAAAACAGTTACAAATATACAATTTATGAGGAATTGAATACAAAAGAATAAAGCGCTAATAACTTACCAACAATGCGGACAAGGCCACGTCGTTGTGCACATTCCAAGGGCTAATAAGATAATGTAATGTGCTACACCTTGAACTTCTACTGCAAAAAAAGAGTTACAAATATATAATTTATTGGGAATTGAGTATAAAAGAATAATACGCTAATAATTTACCAACAATGCGGTCAACCCTACATTTCAAAGGCTAATAAGATAGAGTAATGTGCTACCAACAATGCGGTCAACCCTACGTTTCAAAAACTAATTAGATAGAATAATGTGCTACATCTTGAACATCTACTGCGAAAAAAACAGTTACAAATATACACTTTATGAGGAATTGAATACAAAATAATAATGCGCTAATAATTTACCAACAATGTGGCCAATCCTACGTTTCAAAGGCTAATAAGATAGATTAATGTGCTACTAATAAAGCAGTGAACCCTACGTTTCAAAGGCTAATTATATAGGGTAATGTGCTACACCTTTGAACTTCTACTGTCAAAAAACAGTTACAAATATACAATTTATGAGGAATTGAACACAAAAGAATAATGCGCTAACAACTTACCATTAAGGCGATCAACGCTACATCGACGTGCATCATTTCAAGAGTTGGCAAGTTAATGTAATAGCAACTTGGGGCTATCGCTTATGTGGGGTAATTCTTTCTAAGTACTGATTAGTACCAGGTCCTATATTTAAATACCGACTTTTTTAGATTCATCACGTGTGCTGAACCGTAATATTTCGATAAGAGGCACTAAAGAAACTTACATTTCTAGACTTTGTTTAAGGTCTAATGTGTACGTCTGGTAATTATTTCGATTTTAATTTACAATTTTACTAGAAAAGGAAATTATTTAGTCTTGCATTTCGTGCAAAAAAAAATAAATTGAATTTTTTAATTTCCGATTGAAAATTCTCAAATTTTGTACTGAACTACATTGTTTCGATACGAAATACTACGGGAACTAAAATTTTTCGACTTTATTTAAGTATAAAGTGTAGAGAGAGTAATAATTTTAATTTTTTTTTGAAAGGATTAAATCTAGTTTGTATTTTGTAAAAAAAGAGTTATCTCTTAGCATTCTCAATTTTGATTTAAAATTTCCAATTTTTTTTTTGATGGTGGCTTGTAAGCGCCAATAAAAAGACGATGTACAGATTAATTCAGCCCTTCTGAAGAGTTTGCTTATGGAATATAACTTACAAATATTTTAATTTTAAACACAGATATATATATACATATAAGATATATATATAAATAACTCATAACACATCTGTTAGTATTTAACTAACAAATATCATTTTTGATACTAAAACGATGAAAAAACTTAATTTTTAATTCTTATTAACTTTGTTTAGTATAGGACTACCTTAATTTTTGCTGTTGGATATTTCTGTATAGACGTAGCCATAATAGATTAGTAACTAAATCTAAATCGTTTTCCGTTTCAATGACATTTTATTTTTAGAGGAGGAAACAAAGAGGCGTAATTGGTTACGCCAATTTTATTAGTCGTGGTATCAAACGACGCGGTTCGGTACGCTGATTTCAAAAATATAATTATATCGTCTAATTTAAATTGCACAATTTACTACTTGATCTTAAAATTCAATTCAAACTGTCTAAACAATTATATTAAATCACGATACCATTGTTGTAATTGACGTAATCTTTCCAACCATTACTCCACGCCAATTTATCATGACGTTAACAGTTTGGAATAGACTTTTGGTATAGGCTAAATATCAAAAAAGACTTAAGACAAAGCGATACTATCTATTTAAAACTCTTCATGTACTACCTAGAAGACATATTCAAATAATCATAAGTGAAGAACGCCATATTAACTTTTGCTTCGTCGATGATATTGTCATGTTCATAATACATATACTCGGCGTTCAAAGTATAGCTAAGAACTTTGTGATGCGTCATTGAATGACAGTATACAAAAACGTGTAGCTAAAACAAAATTGATTTTATAAAGCCTAAATTTTAGTCTATGGTATGACCATGGATAGTGTCCATGAGTACGTTTACCTTCGCCAGCTTACTACATCTAAGGACAACACGCAAGGACGTAAAATAAAATATTGCATCAATTTTAGTTAGTCCATTATACATGATTAGTCCATTAAACTGGCGACAATCTTCAAGAGTAAAAAGGTGCCAATCAAAGTCGAGTCTGAGAACATTGCGTCTTACCTATCATGACTAGCAAAGCTCAATATCGACGGAACTAACATGCTAAAGAGGATATATAAACACATTGTTTGATGGAGAATGGTTGAAATAGAAGAAAGAACAAGAAGGCAAATTTGCGGCAACTGGCAGGTATTACATGCGCTGTTGAAGTAGCTACCTGCACACCATTAAAAGAGTATAACTGATTTAATAAATATAGCGTAAAAAAGTCACATGTGGTTATATAAAAATATTAGGATTATATTAATTACCTGATCGTAGAACTGATTATTAACAAGTTTCTCTAAATATATCTAAATATATAATTCTCTAAATATATATTACGTAAAATATATATTTAGTACCCCCTTATTTTAAATTATTTTTATATGAAAAATATGTTATTGAAATCTGAAAATAAATGGTATACGTTACCTTTGAAGATTTTTTATTTATATACAAAATCTACTGAAAATTATCATTCTCCACCTACATAATGACATAAAATAAAAATAAAAAATAAGATAACAATAAAAGAGCATTTTATTTCTTACAAACTATAAAGTATGTAGCAATGATTTGGGCTAGAATTATCGTAAAAAAAATGTATCTCAAAATATTGATAATATTTTACAATATAATGTATGTATGACTAAACTAGGAACTTTTTAATATTTTTATTTAATGTTTAAAATATTTTAACTTATGAAATAGTTTTTATTTACAATTTATTAATTTAAGTTTATGTTCCATGTATGTATGTATTTCGATTTATCTGCAAGAATCCCAGTGTGGGTGAAAGCTTCCTACGTAGATGGATGTTATTAGGATAAGTCTCTATCTTGTGCTACTTGAGTTCAGAGCAAGCTATGCGCATTCTAGTCCCACCATTAATATTAGATTTTTATGTGCGATTTCCATTATCTTATTAACTGTCAAATGTAAGTCATCGATTTCCTCTTTGCTTGCCATATCTTTTGGTGCGAATACTTGTACTAAGGTCCACCTGCAACACCTTTGTTTACCGGACGTATGTCCTATATAGCACAGTAAAAATTAATTATATTCTTCCATTATGTTGCTACATCATCTCATTTCTGATATTCCTATTATATCAAATTTTACCTCTTCTATAATTTCTTTCAATTCAATTAAATGATCATATGATTGTAGGACTCTAACATTATAGGTTGCAAAGCTGATGAGTCGAATTTTTGGAAGTAATATATTTCTGTTAGGTTTTATATTTGTTTTGGGGGGTTTTGGTCGTAATCTTCCGCAGTGGCCAGCTGCTTGGAAGATGTGATTCGTGAAATATTTTTGTTTGCTTATTTTTGCTTTCAGGGAAAGATCGCAGCGTTCGTTGCTATATGATCGTATAGCTGTTGCCTTGAACTTTTGCTGTATTCTGCTTATAAGGAAATTAATGATACCTGGTTTAACTTTTACACTTTGACCTGAATTCCTCGGTTTACTTGATAATATAAGATATTTTTAGGCAAGTTTGAAAGGTTTCTCTTTTATTATCCACCGTGTAGTCCGATTTTTTTTATAGTATGACTAGCTTGTATTTAATTATGGCTAAATTCCCTTTTTCTCTTTTGATTTTAATATACGTGATATGTCATGGATAAATTACGTGAAAATAATCTAATAATATTACAATTATTAAATAAAAATTTGTGTTGATAATATTCGACACGTGATAGTTTCTTATACTATGATTTTTCTGATAGACAAATGACGAAATTGGTTTAGATAAACGCGTAAGAGAAATTGGTTTCATGATTTTCTCCCATACTTCATTCTAAACAACTAGTATTCCGTATACACACCAATTTATAAGTATAATTAAATTTGTTTAAATTCAATTTATATAAATTTTAGAATTAAGTTTAGTTTTTAATTCAACATGCCGATATGTTCATCGGCATATTGAATTAAAAACAAAACTATTAGAAAAATTCGCTACATTGAAAATTAACAAACTTATATTAATTGGTGTTTGATAAATTTTGGGTATCATTAATGGTACAACACACATACAAACGTGAATTTTACTTTCGTTGTTAAAATATTAGCTAAGATATAGAGTAGCTCGAATATGTGCCGCAATGCAATAAAATAAATAATATACATAACGTCGTAAGTTCTTGTTAATAGAAAATAATGTGATATTACCAAATCGAACATCCACTCTTTTAAAACAATATCTACAATACACAATTTTAACGATAACCCACAATTAAATGAAACTACGTGATGTATTATTTCTACTTTCTTTAAATTCTTTACCACGACCGAGGTTTCGTTGTATTACAGCATGTTCAGGTTAGCTGTTAGCAAAGATCTTTGCTAATATTCTACCTGAAGATGTTGTAATACAACGAAACCTAGGTCGTGGCAAAGAAATTAAAGAAAGTAGAAATAATACTACATCACGTAGTTTCATTTAATTGTGAATAATGAATTTCTACAAAATTAATGCCAAATATATTCAATATTTAACGATAACGTTTCTAAGATCCAATAGGTCCGAGACCTTATTAAAGCTAATATTGAAAATACTTCCAATAGAAAGATAATTTTTAAAATACATGCGCTCAGCATTTTTTTCCGTTGAACGTCAAGTTTTTTGCTGTATTTTTTATTAATTAGTTTAGATTTTCCGTGTTTTTTAAAATAATTAGTTTTTCTAATATCCAAAAAGAGATTAATATCAATAAAAACAGTATACTGAAAATTTGTATAATTGAAATATCCCATAAAAAACAGAGTAGTGTCAGAGTTTAAAATCTTTGAAAGGGCAAGAGCGTTTTCAGTCTGTTTACAGAAACCAACAATTTTAGGAAATATAGGCTGATATGTATGCATTTCTTATACCGTTGTATCAATACTACTTCTATAGATCTCTAAGGACAAAATAAAGTGAGGTTTTTCGCATATTATCCTCTTTTCGAGATACACTTTATGAAACTTAACGAAAGATTTTAAGCATTCTGCAGTACAAGCACCTCGAGGGTCATGAGGATTCAACAAAGTTCCGCAACGAACACTTTATTTGGCTATGAATATTGAGAGGTGAGAGTATTATTCTGGAGAAATGAAAAATGGCTACACTCATAAATTATAATCTGTCTTAAGTTTTTAAGTCTCATGAACGTAGGAGTTCATTACAATGAAAAGTTTAAACTTTATTATGATTGAGAAAATGCTGAAAATAAAACGTATATTTTTATTGGGGACTAAATTATTTCTCCGTAATAAAAAACAACTTTTCCAAAAGATATTATAGAATATACTCGTCTCATATTTTCGACGAGGATTCAAAAAAAATCTTCCTGGCAACTAATCGTTCAAAAACCTGTACGGTAAAATACGCTAATTTCTTAAAACAATAAAAATGATGAAAAATCAAAATATAAGCGACGTTCTTAATAATCATAGATTAAACTGGGTCGCAACTCCTAGTTTTTGATAGGCATGGCACTCATTTACTTTTCAGTTCAGCCTTATAATCACTTTTTTTACTTGCAACAATGAATACATTCTGACTATAATGAATAATAGCAACGTCATAAAAGTCAATAAATAACAAAATTTAAAAATTCCCAACAAAGATTCGTAAAATTCCAAAATTGAAGAAATTTTTTCACAAAAATTTACGAACCGACTGCGTTTCCCAGTCATTGCCCAGATGAAAATTAGCTATACGTATTTACATATAAAATCAAAACTTAGAGACAACATAGTTATTTTAGAACATCGGACCCAAAATATGTTCCCTCACCGCAAACAATTCACAATTAATAAACCAAAAAGCAAATGGCTTCGTTTAGTGTCGTCGAATAATAAAACTAATTTATGAATCACTACCTGAAGTGTCATGACCAAATTAAAAAGACTTAAAAATTGAAAAATACACCAAACTACATTCCATCATTACCAAAGAGTAAATAGAAAAACTCGCAAAAAACGCGAACTATCATAAAGTGGTAATAAATAAATTATAACTATATAAGTAAGGCTAAACACTAAAATAATTAAGCATGACGTTAGGTTATAATTTAGCCTTATGAAAATGAGCATTGCCCAAAACACACTATCACCGACCCGGCACCTGGCGCTGGTATAAAAACGCGTGTAATGATGATATGTGCTATCAGACATTCGCACTTTCAACGCAGTAAACATGTTCAGCAAAGTGAGTAAAACATAATTACCTAACAAGCTTATTAACTTCTTATTATGTTTAAGTTAATGATATTTTGAAAGCATTATCTGTGATTATTCGCAGTTTTAAAATTGTTTTGAACGTTTAAGTTTTTCCAAACAGTAACAAAATATTATACTTAAACTGTAGTGTTTATTGCTTATCAGTTCCAGATAAATTACTTACACTAAAATTGACTAAACAGTCTGTATTTTACTAAAACTACTGAAATAACCTCCATGAAACAATATTTCTGAGATATGTTTAAAAAATTTGAACATATTTTTTATTCCAAAGGGAAAATCGTGTATGTTTTCTTTAATTTCTTGATTTAGATTTTAACTCAAGAAACGACGAATGTAATTTAATCGAATATTGTTTATAACTATATTAGTTAATCTTGCTTTCACTTTATGTTTTTAAAATTAATTTAATATTTTCAAACGTGTTACGTTAATTGTGCATAATACCATATATTTTTTATTATCGTTCACATATTTCCCTACATTTTTTATTGGACAGATAAATAATTCTGTTAAGTTGCTTCATAATTTATACGTGTAGTTCCAGTAGTAATGAGACTAACTGAACACTATTCGGTATCTCAAAAGAAGTCACCTCACTTACTAGTTAACATAACACATATCTTCATTTCAAACGAAATTAATGCATTCATTTACAAAATTGATTCCAATTGTTATTAAATAAGTTGGACGTACAAAAATACTGAAAATGTACCAAAATGCAATACCAGGTGTATAAACACATACATATTACATTTCCATTCATATTTCTTTATGAGAAGGTGATATGTCTTTTTTTCGTATAATGATACGTGCATTCCTAATCCCGTCATTTGGCATATGAATTAAGAATTTAAAAATAATTTCAATGACAGATCATAACACTCGCGGCCTTAGTGGTTGCGACTCAAGGATATGGACATAGCCATGGTCCCGCCATCTCATCCCAAAGTCGTCATGACGGATACGGTCACGGTTATGGTTACGCCTCTCCTTACTCCCACGGTTATGGCGGTTACGGTCATGGCTACTCCGGCGTAGCTTCTTACGGCCACGGTCACGGTCACGCTACCTCTTCTCAAAGCATCGTTCGTCATGATGGTCATGGTTACGCTGCTCCCTACGCCCACGGATACTCCGGTTCCGGTGTTTCTTTCCACGGTCATGGACACGCTGCTCCAATCTCCCACGGACACTACGGACACTACGCACCCGCTCATGTTGAACATCACGTAAGTGATTTAAAATAATATAAAGAATATTATCAAATTAATAACTTTCAAATAAAATATTTTTCTGAAATAATTTTTCATTTACAATCGATAGAGTTATCCAAAATACGACTTCGCATACTCCGTATCGGACCCGCACACCGGTGATCACAAGAATCAGCACGAATCTCGTGACGGTGACCACGTTCAGGGCTCCTACTCTCTGGTGCAGCCCGATGGCTCCGTACGCAAGGTCGACTACTCAGCTAATGCTCACAGCGGGTATGTTTGATCTAAATTTATTTGTTCCAAAATTTAACCCAATTTCCAGCATTAATGAAAACAGAGAAAATTTCCTACATCAGATAAAAATAATCTTAAGTGTCATAAAAAATATTATTAATTATAAAAAAAATCATTTTTAAAGATCACATAATAAAGTATAATTAAAGAATTTACAATTAAAGAGTAAACAAGAATCATAAATCAAAGAAATAAACACATGGCAAGTGTGACATTGCTTTAGGGTTATAAATTAACCTTCGTGTGACTTAACAAGTAATCAATATTTTATAAAGTTACGTATTATCCCGTAAATTTAACAATTCATTATCAGTAACAATTTATTATTAGCTTTAATAATTAACTCACACTTCGTTTGATATAAACATACATTATATATTCTACATATTCTACAGAAAAAAATACAGCAGATACTTTAAGCATAATAAAAACTCAACCGTTGTATAAAAAAGACAAAAATTTTAAACTTTTTTGTGTCAAAATGTATGTATCTGCAACTACATTACCATTATACTTGTAACCTTGTCTATAAAACTAAACATAAAATTTCATTTAACAACTATAATATCGCTTTTCCAAAATATCCATTGATATAGTGTTATTAGTCAACGTTTTTTTTATTTTTTTTTCATTAAGTTTTAATGAATTAATTTGATTCCAACAGTTTCAACGCAGTAGTCCACACATCAGCTCCTCTTCATCATGATGCCCACTCCTACCACCATTACTGAACAAGAAATGATGCTAGTACAAATTATATGACGAAATGCACGATACTCTCTATTTTATTTAAAAAATGAAAATGCAATTTATTGAATAAAGTTGAACGTTAAAAAAAGGAAACAGAATAATTTATTTAAAAAATTTCCTGCTTTTAGTCTAAAAAATCGAAATATACATACTTCGTGGAAAATAGGCAAAAACTACTAAAATCATTTGAGTCCAGGTTTTATTTGGTTCCCCTATAAACAAGCAATAAATGAGGGTCAATTGTAGCCAAATATTTCTAAAAACTTTCAAATTAAAAGCACACAAAGCCTGGCACCGCACCTAGTTTACTTAATTCAGGACATTATTCGAGCTCTGGTTTTCTGAAAGTCACAGTATGGCAGCAATAAAAGACAAGCAACCAATAATATTAGAGAGGCGACAGAATAATAAAAATGTGCTGTTCATTCCATAACTTTGCTGGTTCTATTATTTTGCTTCAGAAGATGCAATTCAAAAGGCGAGATGTGTTCAGGACGACTAATCAAATTTAACTACAAATATTTGCTTGAGAAGTTGCAATAACACGTAGATGCTATCATGGTAGAACAAACATAAGTATCTGACATACTCAGGAATCTATCGAAAAAATTAGCTTAATATACGTTACGGTAGAATACATGGTATTGTGATGGCAAAGATGAATATCTTCCAGAATAACAATACCATAACTTATGAACCACCAACTGAGTTATACTAATCGAGTTGAAAGTATATAGATCAAGCAGCCACAACTATTCTAATCTGAGCGTTTCTAAATCATTTTGGACTGGTAATGAATACCAGATTTTATATAAAAAGAATGGAGCGAATCCGGATACTGGTTGCTATGAGAAAAAACAAGCAGCTCAAACTGCAATAAAAACTTATAGACAGAATATATTTCTGCGATGTTCGTAAGATGAACACGCTATGATATATTACGGTTTGTAATTTAGCTGCTTCTCTTGAATAAAAAAGGAAAAGTACTGAGATGCGCTTGCTAAATGAAAACGCTGGGTTGTACTTCGATTCCACTAAGTATTCACAATTGAAGGAGTAGAGGTACGATTTCACACTCTACTTTCTTTCCGCATCTTGGATACCCTATTTGTCATCTGTTCCGCGTCCCCAAGTACTTTTTGCGCAAGTAAGGCTATTTCGGAAAGCACGTACACTGATTACTTTAAATGATAACACGCTAGGTTTCGTAAGCGCGGCATATGGTAAAAGTTGTAAATATTCGTTTGTGAATAATGCAAATAATTTATTAAATTATCTTTTTATTTACTTATTGCTTCATAAAAAATATCTTCAAGCCAATCAGAGTCAAAGAATGTAATTAATTAGTTTAGAAGTGAACTGTAAAATATTAAGTTATTATAGTCAAACAAAGCAGTAAAATATTTAAATCAAACGGAAAAAAATATTAGCAGATCGGAAAAAAGGAAAGAAGAAAAAATAAAAAAGAAATGAATAAAATGAAAATGGTATGTGATAAGTCAAGGCAGATATAATTACTTCAGATGACTTGAAAACGCGTACAGAGTTGAGAATTATCTAGCGAAAACGATATTAGCATCTTTGCTAATAGCCCATCTGAAGATGTTGTAATACAACAAAACCTAGGTCGTGGTAAAGAACTTAAAGAAAGTAGAAATAATACTACATCACGTAGTTTCATTTAATTGTGAATAATGAATTTCTACAAAATTAATGTCAAATAAATTCAATAAATCACTTGTGTTGATTTTGCATCTTGACACCGACAGTAATTATCTGATACTTTATTGAATCTACTAATAGATCCATCTTTGAGCCCATCGACTGATCAGTTTGTGATCTTTTAGAAAGTTAATTGCAACAAGAATAGTATTGATATATCTATGTACATAAATTTGCAAATCATCTACATACAAGTGGTAATTGCTACTTAGGTATTAACAGAACTGCCAATAAAAAATAAAAGGACAGCAGAAAGCATCCTGCCTTACGGCACGCTAGTTACCAAATCAATCCAGTCAGGACAGATATTAGATGCTTTGACAACTTGCTAAGAGCCGTGTAAATAAAATTAACTATTCTCAAGAAGGCTATGTATGAAATCTACGAAGTTAAATGCGCTACTAAAGTCAAGTTGAATGAGAATAGTAAATTGAGTATTGTTCATGGTAGGATGGATCAGTTATATTAGTTAAAGCTGTAGAATTTCTATAATTTGTTTTCAAGCCAGACTGAAAAGGATTAAGAAGCTTATTCTCATTAAAAAATATACTAATTGGTCATGTATGACATGCTCCAAAACTTTAGGTAAAAATGGTAAAATGGGTATCGTACGAAAGTCTTTAGGCTGTGTAGGGCTAACACTTTGGGTAATAGTATAATTTAAGCCCTTTTACCTGAAAAGCAAATGAAGCAGTTGTAATTGAAGTGTTAAATACATCTGTGATGGTAGGAACTAAAATGTCTATGAGGGCCTGAGAATTTCAATGTATATGTCATCGCTACCAACCGCTTTCAATTTTATTGAAAATATATTGTCCTGATTTCAGACTCACAAGTTTTCAAAATTAAAAATTAATAACCGTTGATCACTGAACGTACCATATTATTCACAGTCGCTAACTTTTCAGCTTGACTGAGGGCTGTTGGTGGCGACGCAAAGTTGGAATTTAACAAGTTTATATGCAACTGGCAACATGTCGCTTCCACCTAGAAATTCCCAAATGTATTAAAATGAACACTGCTTAATTTAACTGTAAATAATGAATTTCTTAGCATTTATACCCATTTGATTAGACTTATTCCTAAAACTTCTGCATATCTCCTAGTAGTAAGGATAAGTATTTAATTTGTATTAGTTTCTCTACGCTTGGTTTAGATTCGTCTCAGTTAGGCAAGAGCGCTATAATTGTACCTGTAAATTCTTTAACCTTATCGGTAATAGTTACTAGGTTTTCAATAGCGTTTATATTACGTTATATTAGTTTATGTTTTCAATGCAAACCTTGAAACGTTTTCAAAACTACTTCTTATCCTGAGAGTAAGGAATATGATTAATAAAAAGTGACCTTACTTACTTTTTAAAGGTTATTGAAATTTAAAATTAAAGTAAAAAAAATATTTTCCATCTGATGTAAAATATGCTTAAATTATAATGCTAATTCATAATAAACATCAAAATGGCGGATATTTTAGGACATGTTACTTGCAATAAATATAACTTTTTTCTTTCCTACTTAAGATTTGCAGGGCAATCATAAGCTTGACCGTAGTAACCCATATTACAGGCTACAGAATGAAATATACTTTTAAATATCGTCTTTGATATCACGCCTCTCCATTATTCAACTCGATTACCACTTATTATTCAAATATTTTTCCTAACTATATTTTTACAGGGATTCTTTTTATTATTCTAAAGTAGCAAATACAAAAACCGAACTATTTCCTTTCCAAGCATGAAAATTTAAAAACCCCATTTTTTTATTAAATCACTGGGAAATTCCGTTTCTAATATTATTAAATCAATATTAAGTATTATTTATAACGTCAGCTGACAGTCCATCAATTGTTTGCCTGATGTTTTTTCCATAATTTCTTTGTAGATTTGATTCGATGCATTAATATGATTAGGAAAGAAATAAAAAACAATTTTTTTTTATTTTAAGTTTCATTTTGTTAGAAACCGCCATCAAAACATTAAAACATGAAAATGAAAACATATTCTGGCGTACGAATACGCGTCTGTACCCTTATATGGGTATGCTATTATGTTGCTGTTTACAATAAATCACATATAATACTATTTCATTAAATCTCTACCGATAATGTATGTGTCATCAAAACTGTTTACCTACATTTATGATTCAACTATTTTGTCTTTATATTATTAGAAAAGAAATTGTATATTATCCAATTTCCTAATTCTTAATAGCAATCTGCTTCATCCGGAACCACAAACAAAGAATATAATAATTAAATTTTGTCTGGGCTCAAACAAATGACAACATTTTAATAAACACTTTTCAAACAAACATTCACCAACACACATCCTTCGCAACCAATTTATAGCCATAAATTTCCACATCAAGATAACAATAATTGCAAAATTCCATTCCTTTATCGATTAAATTCTGATACCAAAAAATCGAAAACGTATTGGTTTTTGTCGCGAGAACACAAAACAAAACTCGAAACTTACTCAATACAAGATTATTATCTATTACTCAACAAACTAAACAGACACATAATTTGCAAATAGAAACAGATTGTATGAAGTAAATATAATAAAACGCTAGTTTGCACTATACATAAAAATGGTATATCAACAGAAATAAAGTAAAGAGATAGATAAATGTAATTCCATTCCTTTATCGATTAAATTCTGATACCAAAAAATAATTCCATTCCTTTATCGATTAAATTCTGATACCAAAAAATCGAAAACGTATTGGTTTTTGTCGCGAGAACACAAAACAAAACTCGAAACTTACTCAATACAAGATTATTATCTATTACTCAACAAACTAAACAGACACATAATTTTCAAATAGAAACAGATTGTATGAAGTATATATAATAAAACGCTAGTTTGCACTATACATAAAAATGGTATATCAATAGAAGTAAAATAAAGAGATAGATAAATATAAAGTAGGAAAAAAATAACTAGCTACTCGTACCGGCTTTTCCCGGGAAAAAAGTATTCATGACTATATTTTACAAAAATACACTTAAAACAATGTCAAGATAAACATACGTACCAATTTCAAGTTTGTGGATTTTATAGTTCTGGAGATTTAGTGATATATCAGTCAGTGAGTGGTATTTGGTTATTACAAATATAAATAAATGTAACAATTTGTATTTCTAAAAATAACTCCGAAAATTAGATGCCATTTATTCTATAAAAAAATATCAGAGTTTATATGAAATAAAATACCATGTTTATAAATGTTTATCAATAAGTAGTTGGTTTCCTACTTATAAGATCAACCTCAAAATCTGGTCATACATTGTCTACTTTACACTTAAAATAGAATATGACTAGAGTTAAGACTGTATATTTAGAATTTTGATTAAAAGATTTAAAATTGAAAATTGTTTTTTTTCTTTTACTTATTTACTTATTAGTTTGTTATTTTAATTATATTTTACCTCACCAAACCAAAACTAACAAACGGGTTTGATAGTAACTGTTTTTAAGCTATGAAAGATTTCCTTATTAAATGTGCCATATAAATATTTTAACAGGTTTGCTAAGTATTTCCTGTTTATTGTATGCTTTACACAATTAAAACTATTTGATGTAGTATTATTTCTACTTTCTTTAAGTTCTTTACCACAACCTAGATCTCTTTGTATGATGTTGTAACATCTTCAGGTGGGCTATTAGCAGAGATTCGGTCCGGTCTGAAAGTTCACTGACCATACTTTTATTTAATTTTGAATAATCAATTTCTACAAAATTAACGCTAAATATATTCAATAGTTTCATTTAGTTTTAAATATAAATTAAATGATATTGAATTTCTACAGAATTAACGCCAGATATATTCGATGTATGCAATTGTTAAACTGGTCTAATAAGTCAGCTTCTAAAGGTTTCCGAGTACAAAATAAGGCGATTATAATCAATGAATTTTATTCGCCGTTCTCGAAAGCCGTTCTCAAAATCCACCATTTCAGTTGTAAACAAAAGGTTTTCTACAATACACGGACCCCAAGCTGTGTCCATCATCAAAGCGTGCCATTTACGCAGTATCATCAAAGCGACGCCCTCAACACTTTATTAAGCTATAAATCTTAAGTGTTTTTTAAAGTATTTTTACCTCTACGTTCTCTTTAGGATCATTGAGAAAATGAAGAGAATCAAAAATATTTTGCGACTAAAAATAAATTATTTCTCCGTAACAAAATCAGTAAATATTACAGAGTATTTTTGAAAGGAAACCGAAGTAAAATCTTGCTCTACCAATCAATAAACAGCCAGTACACATGTTCTTCAATTTCTAATGGAACAAAATGGATATAATTCCCGCTAAAATAAAAATAAACAATTATCATAATTATTTCTTAAGTCACTTATAAAAACAGGGTGTTTTTACATTTTGTTTTAATATGGATGAAATTAATTTATTTTTCATCCATTGATTTATTTAATTTTTTTTTAATTTCTTAAGAGAGAATATATTCTGATTGTAATGAATAATGGCGATATCATAAACGTATACCAATATCTAAGTTAAAAGTGTGCAAATGGGACATTAAATGTAATCATACTATTTTCAAAATTTTATTAACTAGTTGCATTTCTCAGACGTTAACCAGATAAAAATTATAGAAAATGGAAAATATATTTTTCTCTTTTAAGGCTAAGGACAATATCACAAAAGTTAATTTATAGGTAAGTTAATAATGTTCAAGCGAGAAGGTGAATGTAATAATGCCGTTTCCAAAATTTTATGAACTGCCCGCTTTCTCGGACGTTAACCAGATGAAAGTTCGATGTATATAGTTGTATCTAAAATGAAAACCTAACGAGAATATAGATTTGTTTTCCTTAAAGACTCAAATTGATAAAGGCAATGTCATAAAAGACAAACCGACAATTTTACCGAAATTGGTGCTAAATGGTACAATAATACCATATACAACTTTTAAAAACCTGGGCGTACTGATCGATCACAATCTTAGCTGGTACTCTCATGTAAATGATCTTAGTCGTCGTGTTTACAACAGGATACACCTTTGAAACGTCTCCAAAATTTTCTACCGACTAAAACGGAAATCTACTTTTGTCAAAAACTCTTATTGCCGTTAATTGATTATGGAGATGTGTGCTATCCTGATCTTAATAAAGAATATTTATACAAGTTTGAACGTCTTCAAAATTTATGCATCCGATACATCTTCCACCTCAGAAAATATGATACAGGTCACTTCTCAAATGGCTGAAGATTCGTGATCGATGCCACTCAGATTCGTGATTCTTGATCGATCGACTTCACAAATTTACACTTCTTTTTAATATATTAAAAAACCCTTAGAGCCCAAATTATCTTACTGGCAAATTTAAATATTTTCTGCTCACGGCCTTGGGCTACGGTCTGAAAGTTCACTCAGCATACTTTTTCCTAAACATACCTCCACCTCTTATGAAAAATCTTTCCAAGCAGCAAAAATTTTGGAATCACCTGGATTCTGGCACCAGGAAAATCACGACCCTAAATATTTTCAAAGGTCGAGTGAAAAAGTCCTGCCTCTCCTGAAACCTTTTCCTTTGTGCCCTTAAGTTTATATTACTAATACTTGCGTATTTTTTTTCTCTAATGTCCTATTAATAATTTTCATTGTAAAATCTTTTACAGTCTACCAACTAATTTATTGAATACCGATTGTTATGACTGGAAGAGAATGCTCATGTAGCAATATGTCCGCCATATGTATTATGCATGAAAGTCGATGAATAATTAAATATAAATAATGCTCCAGTGAGAAGTTATATGCACTATTCCGTTCACAAAATTCTACGAACTGGTTGCTCGAACATTAAGCAGATGAAAATTATATATATATATATATATATATTATTTGCACGAAGAAAATATTTTCGAAATAACACTTAAAATTGGAGATAAATCGTCTAGCTCATGTTCAGAAAAAATATTGGGCAATGTCTTTCCAGTTTAGAAGTCAAGATGGAAAGTTCTAGCAAAAATAGCACTTTATTTTAGAATAATCGTATTTCTGTCATTAACTTCCGCTGGTCTGGCAGCAGCAGCTGTGGATCAATTGGACCTGGGATTTTATTGGGTATACTTAATTTCTTCTTTTTTTCTTTACTAGCAACACTTTCTCTTTTATTAGTTCGGCTACTACAAGATATAAATGAATTTCTATCAGCAGGGAGTTTTGTTTTGCTAAAATTCTAGGGCGATTATATATATATATATAGTTATATCTAAAGCAAAAATTTAAAAAGAACATAGTTTTTTTTCTTTGAAACCTCTAATGGAGAAGGGTATGTTCACAAAAATGTTTGATCTAGCTGCATTTTTGGAACATTATCCAGATAAAAATTTAAAAGAAAAAAAATTAGAAACAACTTTCTTTTTTTCTTAACATCGGCTCAACACTCTGTGCAAACAATTCACAGTGACTAAATTAAGAAACATGGCTGCGTTTAGTGTCGTTGAATCGTTAAACGAATTTATAAATTACTTCGCGAACTGTGGTCATCACTTTAATTCAACTTAAAAAATTAGGAATACACATCAAAGATACAAAACAACGTAATCAAGTAAATAAATCAAAATGCGAGCAAGAACCGCCACCTATCATTGAAAAAGTAGCAATAAATAGATCCAATATAGCGTACCAGTTGGATCTATATACAATATAAGTAAAGTTAAACTCTAAAATAATTAGTGACTAAATCATAAGGGTGACGTTAAGCCAAAATTTAACCTAATAAAAATGGGCATTGCTCAAAACGCACTTTCATCCACCTAGCGCTGGTATAAAAACATTTGCAATGATGATATATGCTATCAGTCAACATTCGCACTTTCAAGGCAGTAAACATGTTTAGCAAAGTGAGTAGACGCGATTAACTAATTAGCGTATTAGTTTCTTATTATATTTAAGATATACTTTATGAGAAGCTTGCTTGAATTTTTACGTTAATTGTATTTTAAAGACAATTCCTTCAAACTGTAAACATGGCCATAAAAAAAAATTTATCAACACGAAAATGATATCAGCCGTGCCAATTTTACCGGCAAGTAACAAGCAAAACTGCAATAATGTCAGAAAATTCGAGGCTTCTTTTTTCTACTTAGGTTTTCACGTGTTCCGATTTTCTGATTCAGATTTTAACACGAATATCGATGATTTATTTTCGTCAGGTTTAATACACAGCTACATCATTTCGTTTGGCATTCACTTTTGTTTAATTAAAACAAATTTAACATTTTCACAGTGGCCATACTATTTGTGACTAATGCGTATTTCATTATAATTTTTAATGACGATTAATAGCGTACGTAATGAGTCTTGTATACGTAAAATGAGTCCATTTTAGTTTAATATTCTTGATAACGCTGACCTTAGCGGTATTATAACATGTGTATTAAACTGAATTTATTCATACAGCCGATTAATAGGTAGTCCTATTAAGTTGCCTCACTAAGTGCACAAGTAATGACATTAGTAATGAAACTGTCAAAACACTACATCGTGTTTCAAAATAACTATCTCAATTACAAGTTAACATAACATATAAGCCATACTATTACATTAATTCACAAAATGTTTAACCAACATTTTTAAAAAGAGTTGTAGATACAAAAAATAAACATCAAAAGACCAAAACCCCACATTCTACTTACGAAACACCTAAAAAATTAAATACCATATTTTTTGCAAGCTAATCGTATTTTTATTTTTATTACAATGAAATTTAATTATGAAACCAATCATGTCATACATAAATTAAAAAATTAAAAATACTTTCAACGACAGATCATGACACTCGCCGCCTTAGTGGTAGCGACCCAAGCATATGGACACAGCCTCGGCCCCGCCATCTCATCTCAGAGCGGTCATGATGTCTACGGCTACGATTACGGATACGGGTCTCCCTACTCCGATGGCTATTCCGGTTATGGCCACGGATACTCCGGCGTGGCTTCTTATGGCCACGGTCACGGTCACGCTATCTCTTCTCAAAGCGTCGTTCGTCATGACGGTCATGGTTACGCCACTCCCTACGCCCACGGATACTCTGGCGCCTCTTTTCACCGTCACGGATATGCTGCTCCAGTCTCTTATGGACATTACGGAAACTACGCACCGGCCCATGCAGAACATACGTTAGTATTCCTGAAATGATATTATCGAATCAATAAATTTCAGATAAAATAATATTTTTTTACAATATTATTGTTTATTTGAAACCGGTAGAGTTACCCAAAATATGACTACGCGTACTCTGTGTCGGATTCACATACCGGTGACCACAAGAACCGGCACGAATCTCGTAACGGTGACCACGACCACGGCTCCTACTCCTTGGTGCAGACCGATGGTTCCGTACGCAAGGACGACTACTCAGCTATTGCTCACAGCGGGTATGCTTCAATAACATAATCAATTAAATTATTGTCTTGTAAAAAGGGAACATTAATATAATTAAGGAACACAGATTAAACGAGAATCATGAATCAAAGATAAACGAAGCAACTGACATTACGAATCCTTAAATTTTTTTAAGCATTGTAACAAATAACCACGCGTGTGTTATCAATTTGTCCATAAATTTAAAAACAGAGAATTTATATCAAATATTAAAATATCCATCTATTTAACTTAACAGTATATCTTTATTCCATAGAAAAAGATCAATAGTTACTTTAAGCATGATAGAAATTACGTTGATTTTCAAAAAACATCAGAAATTTACTATTCTTCAGTTAAAATGCGGCAGTGGTATTTACGTTACCTTGAAACTTTTCGTGCTTTAAAAACCCAAATTAGCATTTTAATTGACAGCTACCACATCGCTTCTCTCAAAAAAATTATTCATACCCAGTATCATTGATAACACCGAATGTATTGAAGGCCCACTTACTAATATCAGTTTCACAGATATAGCACATCATGCATACATGCGCGGTTGTAGATCAAAGAAAATGAAAAAAATAATATACATAGACACTCGTACATACTTATTGAGGACATAAAAAGTCCAAGATGGAAAACAATGACTTCCTTAACTTCCCGCAGTCACGTAAAATGAAACATTCGTGTCTTTTACACATACGTGCAAGGGACAAAATGGTATGGTATACATGAGTACATTTTTCCTGTATGAAATATTGATAAATTAATTTATTTCCAACAGTTTCAACGCGGTAGTCCACACATCGGCTCCTCTTCGCCATGATGCCCCCGGCTACCACCATTACTGAGCAAGAAACGATGATGGTACAAATTATATGACGAAATGCCTAAATACTCTATATATTTTATAAAAAAAAGAAAAGTACAGGATACAAATACTGAATAAAGTTAAACTTTGAAAAGAAAGGAAATATGATAATTTATTTTTAAAAATTTCTGCTTTTAGTGTATTAAAGTCTAAATACACAAATTTCATTGAAATTAGAAAAAATATTGAAATCATAATTCGATTCTATATTTTATTGAGTTCTCTAATAACTGAACAGTAAATGAAAGTTCATTGTTTTAAATAAAATATAATTTTAAATCTGAAAACATTCAGTTTCCTACGAGATCTTAATTGGTTACACAACTTCAGTTTTACATGCTTGTGCTACGATATTTTTAATGTCTAACTGTAATGTATGTGTACATTTGTGGATCAATTTTTTTTATTATATATATATATATATATATATATATATATATATATAGGGACTGCCCTTAATGAATAGTTTAATACTTTGTACACAATGTATTACTTTAATGTAAGCTTAAACAAATGACTAACTTATAGAATAAAATTATTAAACAGGCATTTTACAATGTACATTCTTAACAACCAGTCTATAGCCATATCAAGGGAACAATGATAGTGCAAACTCATTCGTTTATCGATTAAACTCTAGCTGTTGAAATGAACCAAAAAAATCTAAGATGTGTTTATTATTGTTGAGAAAATACAAAACATAAACATGAAGCTTACTCAATGCAATATTGGTATATATTATTAAACAAAATAAACAGACTATTAATCTTATATTAACAGATTGTAAGATGTGAATAAAATGAAAAAATATATCGTAATCAAAGGTATAATTTTGAATTCGATAAAAAATTCAGTAAATTAGAATCTATTCATTCGATAGCAAAACACGTCTATCCATAATATCTATAATTTGGAAGTTTACGCATTCACATGTAATGAAATGTACCATGTTTTCAAATGTTTGTCAATATATATTGGGTTTCCAGTTCATTAGATCGTTTTCCAAATCTTTGACTAACTGATGATAAACAGCATGTACACCATAATGAGGTCAAAATTTAACTATAAACTGATTTAAACTGTGAAAAACTTCAATTTATTTGTTTTTTACATAAATCATTCTATTTAGAACTTTTTTCACTAAAACTTTATATTTTCCTGAAAAGCAAGATCCAACGTAAAATGATACCCGAGTGTCGACAGAATATCCTTGTTAAATCACTTATAATTCAATTTGTACAAAATAAACTTTAATTATTAGCCTAAATTATTTCGTTATAGCTGAAAGTTAGATTAATTGAAATAATAAATTATTTTGTGGACATTTAGAAGACGATTTCTTACAATTTAAGAATATCATATGGACAAAAAATTCAAGTCAAAAACAATACGACTGGCATCACTAGGCAGAGCGGCTGGTGCGACATCAAAAATACTTTAGGAAGGTCTTGAATAATCGTACATATATGCACGATATGCTGTATCTGTGAAGCATAAAGCAACCTATATTTAATTTGTGTCCGTGTATTTGTCTTTGACTGCTTGGCTTCCATATATCTGAGGTAGTCGTGCTAGCTGTAACCGAAATCAGTCTGTGAAAGTAATAAAGTCTACGATCATACCCCTATTATTTCTTCTTATGTATTAACATTACAATTGCTGGATTGTCGAAAGACGAACAACTTGTATTAATGTAACAAGAATACAACATAGAAATGATCTAAGGCCATTAATCTTAGATTGGGTATGAAAAATTCTTGAATCACTTGTTATACTTATTAAAAATTCTAATTTGCTAAATATGAAAAAGCCATTTTTTGTTAAAATATTATATTTGTTTATACATATTATTATTTTTCTACTTTTTATCCACTTTTGATCACTAAGGTGTAGGCCACTACAGTTTATGCATCTGTCTTTGTCTTGAGCAGTTTCGACCCACTTTACTCCATCTGTTTTCTTGATGTCGTCATACCAACGTATCTGTGGTCTTCCTTGTGGCCATATCTCTCACCACGGTCTTTATTTTATCACTATCCTGCACTAGGTGCTTCGTTTGCGATCGATATGATCAGCCCACTCCTATTTTTAGTAACGCAACTCGTTTTGTGATACCGCTAACCTTACTGTCCTCTCTTAGCATATTAATGAACAGACCATAAAATAAGATTAAAATGTTTCATTTTTAAGATAGTACTGATCAAAGTTTAAAAAAAAATTTGATCTAAACTGTATTAAACAAACAAACTCAATTATTTTAAAAAGTACAGTCACTGCCAAAAATTAACAAAATAAAATCTGCAAATTTGAACTAACCAGAAAATAGCTTTTAGGGTGGACGATTTAAATAAAACATTAAAATATGCGCAAAGCGAGTACAAGAAAGTTCATTTTCAAAACAATATAATATTTATATGCACTGAATACTGATAACCACTATTTTATGCCATTTTCATGAATATTTGAGGAAATCTTAACAAGAACAAAAATATTCTTTTTTTTTTTTAAAGTCCATCCTGGAACCACATTGTGATGACTTAGATAATATTATTATAATAAATGTTATTGTGATATTGAATGATACCTAATATAATTAAATTATATTACATTTAAAATCGCACATTACATTTAGAATTAATGAAATACGAGCGGAAAACATATTTTTCAAACTCTTATAACTAGACTTTCAAATGATGTTCAATACTAATACTATATACTATATATATATATATATATATATATATATATATATATATATATATATATATATGTATATATATATATATATATATATATATATATATATATATATATATATATATATAATATATATATATATATATATATATATATCTATTTTTGTGGATATGTGGTTTTTGTGGATATATATATATCCACAAAACTTTCATAAAAATATTTTTGAATTTTAGCTGTTAAATTACATGCGTATTAATATACTTTATTATTCTAAATTTTAACTTTCCAAATCAAGCGGTTTTAAAAAATGGCTGTGACACACGGATAGATGGACAAGTGAGTGATTTTATAGAGATTTTATTTTTTCTATTTTCTATTGAGATACGAAACACCAAAAATATAAATTTTCAGTAAATTAGAATTATATACAAAAATAAAAAAAATGAAAAGTTTTTTTAACGAGATGTCAACACATTTATTCAGGTAAATTTCTAGACAATTTTAAATCGGATATATCTTATAACTAACATTAACTGATGTTTTCGTCAAGTTTTGTGTATCATTAAAATGTGCTATACGGTGCAATAAAGTTAACAATATTTGTAATATCTAAGTTCCCGTTAAGAGAATATCATTGATATTACCTTATGGAACACCTACATTTTTGAAATAGTATCTACAATATATGACTCCATCCTGGATATTTTTAGGGTCCAATAGGCTGTTGTTTCCCTTGTGAAATATATATAACATTAATCGTATAATAGAAAGATGATATTAAGTTATGGCGTTCAGTACTTTTTCCGTTGAACATAAAGTTTCTTGCCGTTGTTTATTGATCAGGTTAATTCTTCCATGTTTATAAAATACTTACTTTCTCTAATACAATACTGATAAAAAGACTATAATAAACATTTGTTTATATTGAGTAACACAGAAACAGAAATTCAACAAATTATATACGTTTTTTTTAATTTCTCAAAATACTACAACCGCCATTAAGGATAAAATAAGTGATGTTCCTAATTTGTTTACCTGCACCATCTCTTTACGTGGCCATACATTCTAATGATAGAGGGAAACAGCAATGTCATTAAGATCCGTGAATCAATAAATTGGAAAATGTGCAAGCAGAAAGCAAAATAAAATTATTCTGTTTACGAAATTTTATGAACTAACTTCATACAGATGAATATTTTCTCTATCAGATGAAATTTTAAATCAAAGGTCACAGAAAGTACACTCGTTTTTAGGATTCGGACTCAAATGTATTCATTCGCCGCAAACGATAGTAAGTAGCTAGTCATTTAGTGTCGTCAAATCATTAAACTACTTTAAGAAATGCTTCATGAAGTTAGAACGTCGAATTAATTAAACTTATAAAATTTGCAAAAGCATGAACATTATATCTAATAAGTATCAAGTGAATAAATCCAAATACGCACTGGAATCGCAATCTATTGTAAAGTAGTTATAAATAAATCCATTCTAATGTATCAGTTGTATCTATATAAGTGAGGTTATACTCTAAAATTATTACTGACTACGTCATAAGCGTGACGTTAAGTCAGAATTCAGCCTTATAAAAATGAGCATTGCTCAAAACGCACTTTCGTCGACCTAGCGCCTGGTATAAAAACGCGTATAATGATGATATATGCTATCAGTTAACATTCGCACTTTCGACGCAGTAAACATGTTTAGCAAAGTGAGTATACACAATTACCTAACAAGCTTCTTATTATGTTTAATTTAAGGGTTTTTTGAAAGGATTTGCTGTCAACACAGCCACGAACAAAATCTTTTTTTAATGGAACAATTTATTTTGGAAGTGTAGTTTTTTGACCAGTAAAGAAATGTTGTGTATACAGTGTTTGTTTCAAATCGCAACTAAAAAAACTAATTAATCTCATACTTATTGAACAGTGCCTATTTTGTTAAATCTATCAAAACTTTTGGAATATTTTTTTTAAAATGTAAAATATTATTTCTTAGAAAACTCAAGAACTATTATTTTCAGTGTGTATTTTTTTAATTGGATTTTAACATAAGTAGTAATGATTACTTTTTCTTCGAGTTTATTACAAAACTAAATAAATTCGTCTGGTTTAATTTGTATTCGAATAAAATCTGTTTTATATTTTCCAATCAGCCACATTAATTTTGCTTAATACCATATTTTTTGATTATAGGTTAAGTATAATAAAAGTCTCTTTAAATTTTAAATGACAATAAATAGCTTTTATAAACACTTTTACAACCTACCATATTCATTTCAGCTTCCTGTACTTGACACCCGCCAACCAAATTAAGCGTATTTAATTATAAAATCGATGGACAGACAAACAATTATATTAATGTGCTTCCCAATTAATACCTATAGAAACTACAATAATGAAACTGACTCGACTCTATTAAATATAACAGATATATATTTCGAGAGAAATTATCTAATTAATTCGCAAAATTGCTTACAATCCTTTTTAACAGAGAAGAGATTGTACAAACAATAATGAATATGTTGATAAGTAAGCAAAATAAATATAGTATTTCTTTGTTGCAAACTGACATTTTTGCCTTTGTGCAAAACGTTCATATAAAACTAAAATGTTAAATATTTAAAAAATAAAAATACTTTCAACCACAGATTGTAATACTCGCAGCCTTCGTGGTAGCGACTCAAGCGTATGGATACAGTCTCGGTCCTGCCATCTCATCTCAGAGCCGTCATGACGGCTACGGTCATGGCTACGGATACGCATCTCCCTACTCCCACGGTTATTCCGGTTATGGCCACGGTTACTCCGGCATAGCTTCTTACGGCCACGGTCACGGTCATGCCATCTCTTCTCAAAGCATCGTACGTCATGATGGTCATGGTTACGCCGCTCCCTACGCCCACGGTTACTCCGACGTCTCTTTCCACGGTCACGGACACGCTGCTCCAATCTCCCACGGACACTACGGACACTACGCACCCGCCCATGTTGAACATTACGTAAGTATTATTTGAAGAATATTGTGAAATAAATAACTTTCAAAAATAAAGTTTTATTTTACATCACTGTCTGTTTAAAATCGGCAGAGTCACCCAAAATACGACTACTCATACTCCGTGTCAGATCCCCACACCGGTGACCACAAGAACCAACACGAATCTCGCGACGGTGACCACGTGCAAGGATCCTACTCCTTAGTGCAACCCGATGGCTCCGTGCGAAAGGTCGACTACTCAGCTGATGCTCACAGCGGGTATGTTTCAATAGCTCACTTTTGTTATTTCAAAAATGTTATCCAATTTACATAGTTAGAAAACATTAAGCTCAAATTAAAACATAAGTTAAAAAAATACTAATAAATGCAAAAAATTGCATTTCTAAAAATGCTTCCCAGAGAGAAAACGATATTAACATGAAAAAACGTAAAAAGGAGAAAAAGACATTCCCTAATACATTTTAAGCAAGAGACACAATCGGTCAAACGACTTAATAAAACTGTCTAGTATTGTACTTTGCATTGCACTGTATTTCGATTATAATATTCGTTTCTTTATTTCTTACATATATAATTATAAACGCCAATGTGCCCTTGACGCAAAACAATAATAAAATTAAATAACACTGAGTAAAAAATAATCATAAATTAAAGGTATAAAATCTAGTGTTGCATTAGTTTAGTATAATTATCATTGCGTTTATAATATTTTCTCATCCATCTCAAAAAATTATAATTCTTGTGAACAATTTATTTTATTTCATAGAAATGTCGGTACTGACCAATTGAAGCCCTATTTAATATAATCACATATCATACGTATATTATCACAACAGTAGGATAACATCAGTAGTTAAGACTGATATTCTATAGGACAATATCAATAGTTACTATTGAAAACTACAATTGGAGTCTTCATCATAGTAACTACAATCAAAACGCCGTGAGTCGAAATTACATATTTGTAATCTTGCCTTTCAAAATTTCTTTTCAATTCACAACTAGTGTTACTGGAAAGGCTAAAATATTTGATGATTAATTTACCGAAATGGGTTCAACGGTTTAAGATTCTGAGATGAAGAAAGATAATAATATAAATATTTAATTATTGTCTATCAAGATCATAAACAATTGTGAAAAACAATAACTTCCTTATTCGCCGCAGCCGCGAATAATAAAAGAAAATTTGTCAATGAAAGAAATTTTTTTTCGCTCAACATGTGTAAGCGAGAAAATTTTATTATATTATTCAATGAATTTTCTCTTCATTAAATATTAATTAATTAATTTGTTTCCAACAGTTTCAACGCTGTAGTCCACACTTCGGCTCCTCTTCACCACGATACCCCCAGCTACCACCACTATTGAGCAAGAAATGGAACTAGTACAAATTAAATAACGGAATACGCTATACTTATTTTATTTATGAAAAAAACTAACACAAAAAGTAAATGTTGAATAAAGTTGAACTTTAAAAATAACAGAACCAGATTAATTTATTTAAAGGATTTGATGCTCTTAGTTTCAGAAAATCTAAATATACACAGTTCATAAAAATTATTAAAATCATAATTTGGCTCTACGTTTAATTTGTTGCCTAATAATTAGACAGCAAATTAGAATCAATTTTTCTGGAATTGTTGTTCTTATTAATAAATGAAAGGTTGTAGAAATTATCACATTGAAGGCGTGAAAAACAATACCATTCGACACGCGTCAGTCAGACAAAGAAACACAGAAAGCTTCAGAAGAAACAATGCCCAAGACGAAGAGTGCTCAGGACGACCAATCGGGTTTAACCATGACGTATTGCTTTTATGATTGTCGTTATAGGTGTATGCCATTATACATACCTCGTAAAATTTTATACAGTAATATACACGCCATCAAAACTATTTATATACATTTGTGAATCAACTTTTTTCTCTGCTTCGTAATAGGAATCTAATTCATTTGGGACCAAAATTAAATAAAAATTAAATTATATATATCTAATATAACAAATTTACGTGAGCTCAAAAAAAATACAAGTTGCAATATAAAGTAATGAAACAAACATTTGATAATATACACTCTACAATGAGCATATGGCCATCGGTTTCCCCATCAAGAGGATAATGATAGTTAAATCTCATTCGTTTATTGCTTAAACTCTGACTATTGAAACATGTCAACAAAATTGAAAACATGTATTTGTTAATAAGACATGAAACAATACGTGAAGTAAAACTTACTCTTTGTAAGATTATGTTAAACAAAATAAACAGACTAATAAATTTTCAGGTCGAACGAAATTGTAAAACATTAATGAAAGAATATGCATAGCGCTAATGATAAAAAGTTATAGGGACAGAAATGAAATAAAAATATTGTTAAGGGTAAGAGAAAAAAATAATAATTTTATTTTGCTAATATACGCATAAAGCAAAGTCAATATAAATATACATATCCATTTCAAGTTTGTAGATTTGTAGTTCTTTCGTTATGAGTCAAGCAGTGAGTGATACTTGGCAAAGCAAAAGATATGTCTATTAGTCATAAAGGTGTTTCTGTTAAAAAGTGTAAGTTCTTAAGAAAAATAAATTAGAAACACATCTTTATGGAAAAAATCAGGGTTTCATCAGTCGATACCAAATTCCAAAGAGTAGTAGTTTATTGTTGAACAAAATTTATAGCAATTTGCATAAAATATTTATACCAGTAGACTATTAATTAACTGCTTTTAGTAATGTAAAAAATATCTGCATACCACCACATAGCAAAAAAAAATAACTTCCAAAACGAATTATCTTAGAGTTATAAAATTGAAGAATAAAATAACTGAGAAAATATTTGCCATTTAAAAAATATATTGCACAGTGCACTAACAACATACTATTTAAAAACTTTTAGATAACTGCTATAATTATAAACACATACATGGTTACGTAAAACATGTTACAAATAACATACCATATACCCATCAGCATTGGACACATATTGGCCCCATTTAAATAGTACTATTTACTTCTTGCTCTCGAAACTCCTCTTATACTATCCAAATAAATTAATTAGACCCTGGTATAATTGTTTTTAGTATAGTAATCGTTAAAGCAATTGCAAATCGACATTTCCTAATGATTCACAGTACAACCGTTTAGAAAATACTTTTTGAAAGCTGCAGACGAAAATACGTATAAACCAAAGATCAAACGAGGCGGATGACAAGGCAATACCATCTCTTCAAAATTCTTCACCTCCTGCCTGGAAGACATATTCAAATTCCTCGACTATTTTGGCAGATTATAGCCATAAATTGAGATTGTTTTAACCATGTCCGCTTCCTCGACAATATTATCATCTTTGCAGAGAATATGCTCTACCTCCAAGCTATGATAACAAGTTCCACGATGTAGCGCTAAATGTGATACAAGTCGGCTACGAATTATCAAAGCCCAACACACAAATTACGTACAATGATCAGAGAGTAGACCACACTTCAGTCGATGGTAGGATTGTAAACTACATCGACGTATGCATTTACCTTAGTCAGCTACGGATCTTAAGAAGAAAATTCAAAGATGTGAAACAGAAAACTGCATCAATTTGAGTTGGACCGTCTTTAGTAAACTATCAAAAGCCTTCAAAAACAAAACGATGCCAATCAACCTAAAGCACGGAGCCTACGAATATTATGTCCTAACTGTCGTGATCCAAGTAGCGGAGACACTTACCCGCCTGTATATTAAACAATCGTATATTAGCCAAGTCCCCCAAAAAAATGAAGCACACCATATCTAGGATAACTCTTCGTGGCAGACTACGGAATACCTAAATTCAGAAACGTACTAAACTCCTCGACATGGCGCACATTATTCCACAAAGAATAATGTGCGCCATGTCGAGGAGTTTAGTACGGCCATTGGCCTTGTCACATGAGAAGAAGAAGTTAAGCTCAAGACTAGCTGATATTACATGAGCAATTGATGTAGCTGTCTATTAAATACGCTATTGAATAATATGGATCATTGCGCTGGTTATCGCAAATGTATTTATTCACCGCAAACGACAGCAAGTAGCTTCATTCAGTGTCGTCAAATCAATAAACTAATTTATGAATAGCAACATCGAATTAATTAAACTTATAAAATTTGCAAAAACATGAACATTATATCTTATAAATATCAAGTGAATAAATCCAAATACGCGCTGGAATCGCAATCTATCGTAAAGTGGTTATAAATAAATCCATTATAATGTATCAGTTGCATTTACAAGCACTATAAGTGAGGTTAAACTCTAAAATTATTACTGACTACGTCATAAGCATGACGTTAAGTCAGAATTCAGCCTTATGAAAATGAGTATTGCTCAAAACGCACTTTCGTCGACCTAGCGCTTGGTATAAAAACGCGTATAATGATGATATATGCTATCAGTTAACATTCGCACTTTCGACGCTGTAAACATGTTTAGCAAAGTGAGTATACACTATTACCTAACAAGTTTCTTATGATGTTTAATTTAATGGTTTTTTGAAAGGGTTGACTGTAAACACAGGCACGAACAAAATCTTTTTTTAATGGAAAAATTTATTTTGGAAGCGTGGTTTTTTGACCAGTAAAGAAATGTTGTATATATTTCAATGCAGTGTATGTTTCAAATCGCAACTAAAAAAACTAATTAATCTCAAATTGATTGAACAGTGCCTATTATGTTAAACCTATCAAAACTTTTGGAATATTTATTTCCAAATGTAAAATATTATTTCTTATAAAATTGAAGAACTATTTTTTTCCGTGTATATATTTTTCATTTGGATTTTAACATACGTAATAAAGATTACTTTTTCGTCGAGTTTATTACAAAACTAAATAAATTCGTCTGGTTTAATTGGTATTCGAATAAAATCTGTTTTATATTTTCCAATCAGCCACATTAATTTTGCATAATACTATATTTTTCGATTATAGGTTAAGTATAATAAAAGTCTCTTTAAATTTTCAATGACAATAAATAGCTTTTATAAACACTTTTGCAGCTTACCTTATTCATTTTAGCTTCCTGCACTTGACACCCACCAACCAAATTAAGCGTATTTAATTATATAATCGATGGACAGACAAACAATTATATTAATGTGCTTCCCAATTAATACCTATAGAAACAACAATAATGAAACTGACTCAACTCTATTAAACATAACATATAGATATTTCGAGAGAAATTATCTAATTAATTTGAAAAATTGCTTACAATCCTTGTTAACAGAGAAGAGATTGTACAAGCAATAATGAATATGTTGATAAATAAGCAAAATAAAATATAGTATTTCTTTGTTGCAAACTAACATTTTTGCCTTTGTACAAAACGTTCATACAAAACCGAAATGTTAAATATTTAAAAAATAAAAATACTTTCAACCACAGATTGTAACACTCGCAGCCTTAGTGGCAGCGACTCAAGGGTATGGATACAGCCTCGGTCCTGCCATCTCATCTCAGAGCCGTCATGACGGCTACGGTCATGGCTATGGGCATACATCTCCCTACTCCCACGGTTATTCCGGTTACGGCCAAGGTTACTCCGGCATAGCTTCTTACGGCCACGGTCAAAGTCATGCCATCTCTTCTCAAAGCATCGTACGTCATGATGGTCATGGTTATGCCGCTCCCTACGGCCACGGATACTCCGACGTCTCTTTCCATGGTCACGGACACGCTGCTCCAATCTCCCACGGACACTACGGACACTACGCACCCGCCCATGTTGAACATTACGTAAGTATTATTTGAAGAATATTGTGAAATAAATAACTTTCAAAAATAAAGTTTTTATTTTACATTACTGTCTGTTTAAAATCGGCAGAGTCACCCAAAATACGACTACGCATACTCCGTGTCAGATCCCCACACCGGTGACCACAAGAACCAGCACGAATCTCGCGACGGTGACCACGTACAAGGCTCCTACTCCTTAGTGCAACCCGATGGCTCCGTGCGAAAGGTCGATTACTCAGCTGATGCTCACAGCGGGTATGTTTCAACAGCTCACTTTTGTTATTTCCAAAATTTTATCCAAATTGCATAGTTAAAAACATTACGCACAAATTAAAACATGAGTTAAAAAAATACTAATAAATGGAAAAAATTGCGTTTCTAAAAATGCTTCCCAGAGAGGTAACGATATCAACATGAAAAAATGTAAAAAGGAGAAAAAGACATTCCCTAATACATTTTAAGCAAGAGACGCTATCGGTCAAACGACATTACATTAATAAGGGCACACTCTAGAAGAGCGTGCCCTTATTAATGTAATGAATCTCCTATGTCACTTAATAAAACTGCACAAAATCTAGTATTGTACTTTGCACTGGACTGTATTTCGATTATAATATTCGTTTCTTTATTAATTACATACATAATTAAATAGGATATTTGTAGTAATGACAGATCGAGATACACGCCAATGTGCCCTTGACACAAAACAATAATCAAATTAAATAACACTGAGTAAAAAAGAATCGTAAACTAGAAGGATAAAATCTAGTGTTTAAAAAAATAATAATTCTTGTGAATCATTTATTTTATTTCATAGATTTATATAAAAAAACAAAAGTCGGGACTGACCAATCCAAGCCCTATTTAATATAACCACATGTATTAAATAGGGCTTGGATTGGTCAGTACCGACTTCTGTTTTTTTATATAAATCCATGAAATACTAGGGATCTTTACGATACTTCTATAGGATAATATCAGTAGTCACTAAGACTGATATTCTATAGGAAAATACAGTAGTTACTATTGAAAACTACAACCGGAGTTTTCATCATAGTAACTACAATCAAAACGCCGTGAGTCGAAATTACATACTATAATCTTGTCTTTAAAAATGTCTTTTCAATTCACAACTAGTGTTACTGGAAAGGCTAAAATATTTGATGATTAATTTACCGAAATGGGTTCAAGGGTTTAAGATTCAGAGAAAAAGAAAGAGAATAATATATGTTCATAAATATATAATTATTGTCTATCAAAATCATAAACAATTGTGAAAAACAATAACTTCCTTGTTCGCCGCAGCCGTGAATAATAAAAGGAAATTTGTCAATGAAAGAAATTTGTCTTAGCTCAACATATATAAGCGAGAAAACTTTATTCTATTATTCAGTGAATTTTCTCTTCATTAAATATTAATTAATTAATTTGTTTCCAACAGTTTCAACGCTGTAGTCCACACTTCGGCTCCTCTTCACCACGATACCCACAGCTACCACCACTATTGAGCAAGAAATGAAACTAGTACAAATTAAATAACGGAATACGCGACACTTATTTAATAAAAACTAACACCAAATGTAAATGTTGAATAAAGTTGAACTTTAAAAATAACAGAAACAGATTAATTTATTTAAAGAATTCGCTGCTCTTAGTTTTACAAAATCTAAATACACACAATACATAAAAAGTGAACAAAAATTAATAAAGTCATAATTTGGCTCTACGTTTAATTTGTTGCCTAATAACTAAATTAGGCTCAATTTTTCTGGAATTTTTGTTCTTATACATGAAAGGTTGTAGAAATCATCACATTGAAGACGTAAAAATCAACCGGCCGGCGCAGCATTTCTAGTTGATATGAATAAGGACATTATTCGAGCTCTCATTTTCTACAAGTCATGAAACGCCAACAGCAAAAAGAACAAAGCATTCGACACGCGTCAGTCAAACAAAAGCGAACTGCAAATTCGATTATTTTACTGGTTTCATAATTGTGCTTCAGAAGAAACAATGCCGAAGACGAAGAGTGCTCAGGACGACCAATCGGGTTTAACCATGACGTATTGCTTTTGTGATTGTCGTTATAGGTATATACCATTATGGATGAACAAACGTAAGTACTAACTCCACTCTGGGACTAGCGAAATAAATATTTAAATCTGTAAATGTCTGAAATGTGTGTAAATGTCGTGACGTGCTGTGTCGGAGAAAGATTAATATTATATATACCTCATAAAATTTCATACTGTAATATATACGCCATCAAAACTGTTTATCTACATTTGTGAATCTTTTTTCTCTGCTTCGTAATAGGAATCTAATTCATCTGGGACCACAATTAAATAAAAATTTAATTCTATATATCTTATATAACAAATTTACATGAGATCAAAAGAAATACACACACATTTTATAATATACACTCTTTACAATGAGCCTATGGGCACCGGTTTCCCTATCAAGAGGATAATGATAGTTAAAACTCATCCGTTTATTGCTTAAATTTGTATATTATTGAAACATGTCAACAAAATTGAAAACATGTTTTTGTTAATAAGACATGAAACAATACGTGAAATAAACTTACTCTTTGTAAGATTATGTTCAACAAAATAAACAGACTAATAAGTTTTCAGGTAGAACGAAATTGTAAAACGTTAATGAAAGAATATGCAAAGCGCTAATGATAAAAAGTTATAGAGACAGAAATAAAATAAAAAATATAGTAAAGGGTAAGAGGATAAAATAATAACTTTATTTTGCTAATATACGCATGAAGCAAAGTCAAGATAAATATACATATCCATTTCAAGTTTGTAGTCTTTGTAGTTCTTTCGTTATGAGTCAAACAGTGAGTGATACTTGGCAAAGCAAAAGATATGTCTATTAGTCATAAAGGTGTTTCTGTTAAAAAGTGTAAGTTCTTAAGAAAAATAAATTAGAAATACATCTTTATGGAAAAAATCAGGGTTTCATCAGTCGCTACCAAATTCCAAAGAGTAGTTTATTGTTGAGCAAAATTTATAGCAATTTGCTTAAAATATTTTTACCAGTAGACTATTAATTAACTGTTAATTTAATTTAAAAAATATCTGCATACCGACACATAACAAAAAAATAACCATGAATCCGCACAACTTCCAAAACAAATTATCTTGGAGTTATAAAATTGAACAATAAAATAACTGAGAAAATATTTGCTATTTAAAAATGTATTGCACAGTGCACTAACAACATACTATTTAAAAACTTTTAGGTAACTGCTATAACTATAAACACATACATGGTTACGTAAACATGTTACAAATAACATACCATATACCCATCAGCATTGGACATATATTGGTCCCATTTAAATAGTGCTATTTACTTCTTGCTCTCGAAACTCCTCTTACACTATACAAATAAATTAATTAGACCCTGGTACAATTGTTTTCAGTATAGTAATCGTTGATACAATCTACATTTCCTAATGATTCGCAGTACAACCGTTTAGAAAATAGTTTTTAAAAGCTGCAGACGAAAATATGTATAAATTAAAGATCAAACGAGGCGGATGATTCACCTCCTACCTGGAAGACATATTCAAATTCCTCGACTATTCTGATCAGATTATAACCATAAATTGAGAATGCTTTACTCATGTCCACTTCCCCGACAATATTATCATCTTTGCAGAGAATATGCTCTACCTCCAAGCTATGATAAAAAGTTCTACGATGTGGCGCTAAATGTGATATGAGTCGGCTACGAATTAACAAAGCCCAGACACAAATCACGTACAAAGATCAGACAGTAGACACATTTCAGTATGCGTTTACCTTAGTCAGCTACGGATCTTAAGAAGAAAAGTCAAAGACGTGAAACAGAATACTGCATCAATTTGAGTTGGAACGCCTTTATACTTATCCTCCTGTATATTAAACAACCGTATATTAGCTAAGTCGTCCAAAAAATGGAGCACACCATATCTAGGATAACTCTTCGTGGCAGACCACGGAATACCTAATATTTCATAAAGAAATAGCGTTAGCCTTGTCACATGAAAAGACGGAGTTACACTCAAGACTAGCTGATATTACATGCGCAGTTAGTGTAGCTCTCTATTAAATACGCTATTGAATAACATGGATCATCGCGCTGGTTACGTAACGTATTCATGTGAGTTGCTTATGGTTACATAAGCAACTCACATGAATAAACCAAATAAAGGAAATAACTCCGTTCATGTCTTCAAATCTTTAAACCAATTTATAAATTACTACATTAACTGTGGTCATTATATTACTTGGACTTAAAAAAATTTCAAGAATACAACAAATTATATTACATAATTATCAAGGGAACAAATACATTACAACATATTACTCGTAATTTGATAAATAAGACTAAAAATGGTAAAGTTAAACTAAAAAATAACTAGTGGCTTTATTATAAGCATGAGCATTGGTCCAAAACACATTTTCATTAACCCGACCAGGCGCTGGGATAAAAACGAGTGTAATGATGACAAGAGCTATCAGTCAACATACATACCTTCAACGCAGTGAATATGTTTAACAACGTGGGTGGTCATAATTATCTGACAAGCTTCTGATTACGTTTAAGTTAGCGATGTTTTGAAAGGATTGGCTACAAACATGGCCATAAATAATATATACCTTAGCGGGAACACGGTTTTGAGAGCAACAATTGTTCGGAATAATAAAAACATAGCATAGCATCTTTGGCAACGATATGCATTTAAATATAAAATGCATATCGTTGCCAAAGAAAAACTAATGAATCTTAAACTTATTGAACAATGTATATTTGAACAAAACTATTGAAAGAATTTCCGCAAAAAAAGATCTTTTTAAGACAATTCTATACTTTTCAAATATTTTCTTCCCAACACAAAGTCTTATTTATTAAATATTTCTTTTTTCACTTATCTTTGACTTATTTTAATTCATTTTGTCCATTATTAAAAATGAATTCAATGTTTTCACAGTTGTCACATTTTTTGTGCTTAATACCATATTTTCCGAACCTGATAACACGGACGCCGTTAAAATACGTTGAGCTAATTTGATTATAACAACGATAGACAGACAAATATATTCTATGAAACTAATAAGCAAGTTATGCATAAATGAACGATAGTAACAAGACTGACTAAACTCCATTCCTAATCTCGCAAAACAAGTGTACCTCACCGACTAGTTATCATAATATTTAACTTCATTTCCAATGAAACTATTGCATTTATTCGAAAATTATCATTTTTATAAAGAGCTGTAGATACAAGCGTTCTATCTAGAGCTGCAGTTCAATTCGTTCTTCATAAAAAGATCTCTTCACCATGACGCCCTCGCCTATAGTAGGCGTAAGAAATAATACTAGTAATTACTGAGTAAGAAATAATACTAATACAAATGATATGACGAAATGCACTACATTATGCCATTTTATTAAAAAAATTACAAATATACAATATATTAAAACGTAATAAAATTGAACCTAGAAAAGATAATAACCAGAATGACTTACTTAAAAATTTCCCTACTTTTGTTTAAGAAAATATAAATATACTTCACCGAAACTGAACAAAAATTAATTTACCTTAACTTTTTTTTGGGTCGCTTTTAAACAATAAATTAGGCAAGTTCTCGTGAAACGTTTTCATGCCAAATAATAAATGAAAAATTCTAAAACCTTTCACATTGAAGATTTAAAAGCAACCGACCGGCGCCGCATTTCTAATTGAAATGGGCAAGCTCATTATTCGCGCCATATTTTTTTACGAATCACGCCACAGGTACAAGAAGAGGCAAATGACCAGTAACAGTATAGCTGATTACCGACATTACGAGCTTAGAAGGTCGCTTAAGGAGCTGCGACTTTGAGTAGGTGCCATCATAAGGGAACAAATTTAGAATCTTTGCTGCACCCAGGAAACCACAGAAAAAATTTGTTTCATGCACGTGTTGGTGAAATATCTTACGAACGACGTCACGTTTTAGAAATCTCCAACTGAATTATTCCAATCGAGAATATGCTTTCAGCATACACATCTATGTTGGATGCTTTCATGCACATCCATGAGCCACAGTTTTTCTATAGTACCAGTGCCAGGTATTTCTGAATCCTTTTAAACTGATAAAGAATGTGTATTTTAAATAGAACAATACAGTTCCTGAATATTGATTGCCGTAAAAATAAACCGCCGACTTAGGCCAAAGTAAAAATCTATGCACGAAATATCTGTTCATGGTTCTCGTAGGATTCGCGTCACGATGTGTTATGAATTTCTAAATTAGGAAAAAACTGTTACCGCGAGCCGCGGACTTTGCAATTTAGCTGCTATCTTTATCCATAGAAAATAATTTTGTTTTTGAGCGACAAAAGGAAGTGAAGAGAGTATCGCACTCGTCAAGAAAAATCGAAATCGATATTTTAATGCACTTATCCGGTAATACATAACAAGCATCGAGCCTCGTTATGCGTGTATGCTATGTTCTTGCATGTATAATGCAAAAAAATTATAATTGTTATATTAAAATTAATATTTTCTTAAAAATTATAGATAATTTTTTCACAGGACTCGAGTTTTCCGAGCGTTGCAAATATTTCATCTATGATAATACGAATATTTTGTAAGCCCAAAGGATCCTAATAATATTAAGTTCAAGACTCGAAACAATTAATTTCAAAGAAAATTGTATTTGACTAGACAACTTTAGTTTTACGTATTTATTTTGCTATATTTTAATAAATTTCTATAACATGCATATCTGCATCTATTATAATATGCATGTATATATATGCATCTACTATAATCTGCATGTACTATAATACATATGTGTATCTACTATAACGCGCGTTTACCATAATTGGCATGTGGTATACAAAATAAGCAGATATATAAGTTACGGAATAACCAGATTTATAAGTCACACGTTGTAAGAAATAAATATAATAAAACGTAAATCTATACTGAGGATAAAGTTTGTATTATGTCAGTATTGACTGACATAAATTAGGGAGATGATAGAGTAACATTAACCAGCTGATAAAAATAAACAGCTGCCATCCCAGCTGGGTCTGGTAGAAAGTACCATGTCTGCATTTCACATGACACAGAAACCGAGATAAATGTAGGTGTCAATGTCATGTTAATAAGCTTTACAGTTCTGGAGATTTAGTGATGAATCAGTCAGTGAGTGATATTTGGCAAAAAAAATAACAATCTTAGCTGGTACTCTCATGTAAATGATCTTAGTCGTCGTGTTTTCAATAGGACCTTAATAAAGAATATTTATACAAGTTGGAACGTCTTAAAAATGTATCCATCCGATACATATTCCACCTCAGAAAATATGATACAGGTCACTTCTCAAATGGCTGAAGTTTCGTAATCGACGCCACTCAGATTCGTGATTCGTGATCGATCGACTTCACATATTTACACTTCTTTTTAATATATTAAAAAATCCTTACAGACAAAATTATCTTACTGGCAAATTTAAATATTTTCTGCTCACGGTCTTGGGCTACGGTCTGAATGTTCACTCACCATACTTCTTTCTAAACATACCTCCACCTCTTACGAAAAATCTTTCCAAGCAGCAAACATTTTGGAATCACCTGGATTCTGGCACCAGGAAAATCACGTCCCTAAATATTTTCAAAGGTCGAGTGAAAAAGTCCTGCCTCTCCTGAAACCTTTTCCTTTGTGCCTTTGTCCTTTTCTGTCTGTCCCATTCTAAATCATGTCAATAGTTTACATTACTAATACTTACGTATTTTTTTTCGCCAATGTACTGTTAATAATTTTCATTGCAAAATCTTTTACAGTCTACCAAATAATTTATTGAATATCGATTGTTATGACTAGAAGAGACTGCTCATGTAGCAATATGTCCGCCATATGTATTGTACATAAAAGTCGAAGAATAATTAAATATAAATAATGTTCAAGTGAGAAGTTATATGCACAATTCCGCTCACAAAATTTTACGAACTGGTTGCTTTTCTCGAACATTAAGCAGATGAAAATTATATATATAATTATATCTAAAGCAAAAACTTAAAAAGAACATAGTTTTTTTTTTCTTTTAAACCTGTAATGGACAAGGATAATATCATATAAGTCACTGGATTATTTACATTCAAGTGAGAATTTAAATGTAATATCTGTTCACAACATTTTTTGAAATTTTTTGAAAATTGTTTGCATTTTTGGAGCATTATCCAGATAAAAATTTAAAGGAAAAAAAAATTAGAAACAACTTTCTTTTTTTGTTAACGTCGGCTCAACACTCTGTGCAAACAATTCACCGTGACTAAATTAAGAAACATGGCTGCGTTTAGTGTCATTGAATCGTTAAATGAATTTATAAATTATTTCGCGAACTGTGGTCATCACTAAAAAATTAGGAAAATTAGGAAAACATATCAAAAGATACAAAACATCGTAATCAAGTATATAATATAATGCGAGCAAGAACCGCCACCTATCATGGAAAAGTAGCGATAAATAAATCCAATATAGCGTATCAGTTGGATCTATGTACAATATAAGTAAGGTTAAACTCTAAAATAGTTAGTAACTAAATCAAAAGGGTGACGTTAAGCCAAAATTTAGCCTTATGAAAATGGGCATTGTTCAAAACGCACTTTCATCCACCCGGCACCTGGCGCTGGTATAAAAACATTTGCAATGATGATATGTGCTATCAATCAACATTCGCACTTTCAAGGCAGTAAACATGTTTAGCAAAGTGAGTAGACGCGATTAACTAATAAGCGTATTAGTTTCTTATTATATTTAAAATATACTTTATGAGAAGCTTGCTTGAATTTTTACTTTAATCGTATTTTAAAGACAATTCCTTTAAACTGTAAACATGGCCATAAAAAAAAATTATCAACACGAAAATGATATCGGCCGTGCCAATTTTACCGGCAAGTAACAAGCAAAACTGCAATAATGTCAGAAAATTCGAGGCTTCTTTTTTTCTACTTAGGTTTTCACGCGTTCCGATTTTCTGATTCAGATTTTAACACGAATATCGATGATTTATTTTCATCAGGTTTAATACACAGCTACATCATTTCGTCTGGCATTCACTTTTGTTTAATTAAAACAAATTTAACATTTTCACAGTGGCCATACTATTTGTGACTAATCCGTATTTCATTATAATTTTTAATGACGATTAATAGCGTACGTAATGAGTCTTGCAGACATAAAATGAGTCCATTTTAGTTTAATATTCTTGATAACGCTGACCTTAGCGGTATTATAACATGTGTATTAAACTGAATTTATTCATACAACCGATTGACAGGTAGTCCTATTAAGTTGCTTCACTAAGTGCACAAGCAATGACATTAGTAATGAAACTGTCAAAACACTACATCGTATTTTAAAATAACTATCTCAATGACAAGTTAACATAACATATAAGCCATACTATTACATTAATTCACAAAATGTTTAACCAACAATTTTAAAAAGAGTTGTAGATACAAAAAATAAACATCAAAAGACCAAAACCCCACATTCTACTTACGAAACACCTAAAAAATTAAATACCATATTTTTTGCAAGCTAATCGTATTTTTATTTTTATTACAATGAAATTTAATTATGAAACCAATCATGTCATACATAAATTAAAAAATTAAAAATACTTTCAACGACAGATCATGACACTCGCCGCCTTAGTGGTAGCAACCCAAGCATATGGACACAGCCTCGGCCCCGCCATCTCATCTCAGAGCCGTCATGATGTCTACGGCCACGGTTACGGATACGCGTCTCTCTACTCCCATGGCTATTCCAGTTATGGCCACGGATACTACGGCGTGGCTTCTTATGGCCACGGTCACGGTCACGCTATCTCTTCTCAAAGCGTCGTTCGTCATGACGGTCATGGTTACGCCGCTCCCTACGCCCACGGATACTCTGGCGCCTCTTTTCACGGTCACGGATATGCTGCTGCAGTCTCTTATGGACATTACGGAAACTACACACCGGCCCATACAGAACATTACGTTAGTATTCCTGAAAAGATATTATCGAATCAATAAATTTCAGATAAAATAATATTTTTTATAATATTATTGTTTATTTCAAACCGGTAGAGTTACCCAAAATATGACTACGCGAACTCTGTGTCGGAATCACATACTGGTGACCACAAGAACCAGCACGAATCTCGTGACGGTGACCACATCTACGGCTCCTACTCCTTGGTGCAGCCCGATGGCTCCGTACGCAAGGTCGACTACTCAGCTAATGCTCACAGCGGGTATGCTTCAATAACATAATTTTGTTTATTCTAAAATATAACCCAATATGTGGCATTAAGAAAAACATTAAACAAAGTTTTACATGTGATAAAAATGGTCTTCAAAAAGTCTTAAAATTACAATGAATCCAACCAAAGACGCAAGCGGCCAAACAACGTAACATTTGTGCTTTGTGCTTTGTTTGATATATATATATATATATATATATATATATATATTACTCGATAGAAGATCTGTAGTATTAACAGATGTAAAAAAAATACTACAATCAATTATATTATTGTCTTGTAAAAAGGGAACATTAATATAATTAAGGAACACAGATTAAACGAGAATCATGAATCAAAGATAAACGAAGCAACTGACATTACGAATCCTTAAATTTTAAGCATTGTAACAAATAACCACGCGTGTGTTATCAATTTGTCCATAAATTTAAAAACATATAAACTTATTAGTATTTCATAGATTTATATCAAATATTAAAATATCCATCTATTTAACTTAACAGTGTATCTTTATTCTATAGAAAAAGATCAATAGTTACTTTAAGCATGATAAAAATTACGTTGATTTTCAAAAAAACATTAAAAATATACTATTCTTCAGTTAAAATGCGGTATTTACGTTATAATGACGTTGAAACTTTTCTTGCTTTAAAAAAACAAATTAGCATTTTAATTAACAGCTACCACATCGCTTCTCTCAAAAAAATTACTCATACCCAGTATCATTGATAACACCGAATGTATTGAAGGCCCACTTACTAATATCAGTTTCACAGATATAGCACATCATGCATATATGCGCGGTTGTAGATCAAAGAAAATGAAAAAAAATAATGTACATAGACACTCGTGCATACTTATTGCATACATAAAAAGTCCAAGATGGAAAACAATGACTTCCTTAACTTCCCGCAGTCACGTAAAATGAAACATTCGTGTCTTTTACACATACGTGCAAGGGACAAAATGGTATGGTATACATGAGTCCATTTTTCCTGTATGAAATATTGATAAACTAATTTATTTCCAACAGTTTCAACGCGGTAGTCCACACATCGGCTCCTCTTCAGCATGATGCCCCCGGCTACCACCATTACTGAGCAAGAAACGATAGTACAAATTATATTACGAAATACGTAAATACTCTATATATTTTATAAAAAAAAGAAACGCGCAGGATATAAATATTGAATAAAGTTGCACTTTGAAAAGAAAGGAAATATGATAATTTATTTTTAAAAATTTCCCCTTTTAGTGTATTAAAGTCTAAATACACATATTTTATTGAAATTAGAAAAAATATTGAAATCGTAATTCGATTCTATATTTTATTGAGTTCTCTAATAACTAAACAGTAAATGAAAGTTCATTGCTTTAAAAAAAATATAATTTTAAATCTGAAAACATTCAGTTTCCTATGAGATCTTGATTGGTTACACAACTTCAGTTTTACATGCTTGCGCTACCATATTTTTTAACCTCAAACTACGTACGTGTACATTTGTGGATCAACTTATTTTATTATACACACACATATATATATACATATATATATAAATATATATATATATACACACACATATATACATATATATATATATATATATATATATATATATATATATATATATATATATATATATATATATATATATATATATATATATATATATATAATGACATGTATATCAAATAATTTCTTGCTTTTTAATAATACCCTAATTCATCTGGTACTGCCCTTAATGAATGCTTTAATACTTTGTACACAATATATTACTTTAATGTAAGCTTAAACAAATGACTAACTTATAGAATAAAATTATTAAACAGGCATTTTACAATGTACATTCTTAACAACCAGTCTATAGCCATATCAAGGGAACAATGATAGTGCAAACTCATTCGTTTTTCGATTAAACTCTAACTGTTGAAATGAACCAAAAAAATCTAAGATGTATTTATTATTGTTGAGAAAATACAAAACATAAACATGAAGCTTACTCGATGCAATATTGGTATATATTATTAAACAAAATAAACAGACTATTAATCTTATATTAACAGATGGTAAGATGTGAATAAAATGAAAAAATATATGGTAATGAAAGGTATAATTTTGAATTCGATAAAAAATTCAGTAAATTAGAATCTATTCATTCGATAGCAAAACACGTCTATCCATAATATCTATAATTTGGAAGTTTACGCATTCACATGTAATGAAATGTGCCATGTTTATAAATGTTTGTCAATATATAGTGGGTTTCCAGTTCATTAGATCGTTTTCCAAATCTTTTTCTAACTGATGATAAACAGCATGTACACCATAATGAGGTCAAAATTTAACTATAAATTGATTTAAACTGTGAAAAACTACAATTTATTTGTTTTTCACATAAATCATTCTATTTAGAAGTTTTGTCACTCAAACTTAAGTGGTTACAATATTGGAATCATTAACAATCCCCACCTGCCATTCTTCTATATTTTCCTGAAAAGCAAGATCCAACTTAAAATAATATCCGAGTGTCGTCAGATTATCCTTGTTAAATTACTTATGATTCAATTTGTACAAAATGAACTTAAATTATTAGCTTAAATTCTTTTGTTATAGCTGAATGTTAGATTAATTGAAATAATAAATTATTTTATGGACATTTAGAAGACGATTTCTTACAATTTAAGAATATCATATGGACAAAAAATGCAAGTCAAAAACAATACGACTGGCATCACTAGGCAGAGCGGCTGGTGCCACATCATAAATACTTCAGGAAGGTTTTGAACAATCGTACATATATGCTTGATATGCTGTATCTGTGAAGCATAAAGCAATCTATATTTAATTTGTGTCCGTGTATTTGTCTTTGACTGCTTGGCTTCCATATATCTGAGGTAGTCGTGCTAGCTGTAACCGAAATCAGTCTGTGAAAGTAATAAAGTCTACGATCATACCCCTATTATTTCTTCTTATGTATTAACATTACAATTGCTGGATTGTCGAAACACGAACAAATGTAACAAGAATACAACGTAGAAATGATCTAAGACCATTAATCTTAGATTGGGTATGAAAAATTCTTGAACCACTTGTTATACTTATTAAAAATTCTAATTTGCTAAATATGAAATCGCCATTTTTTGTTAAAATATTATATGTGTTTATACACATTAATATTTTTCTTCTTTTTAGCCACTTTTGACCACTAAGGTGTAGGCCACTACCGTTTATGCATCTGTCTTTGTCTTGAGTAGTTTCGACCCACTTTACTCCATCTGTTTTCTTGATGTCGTCATACCAACGTATCTGTGGTCTTCCTTGTGGCCATTTCTCTCACCACGATCTTTATTTTACCACTATCCTGCACTAGGTGCTTCGTTTGCGATCGATATGACCAGCCCACTCCTATTTTAATATCACAACTCGTTTTGTGATACCGCTAACCTTGCTGTGCTCTCTTAGCATATTAATGAACAGACCATAAAATAAGATTAAAATATTTCATTTTAAGATAGTACTGACCAAAGTTTAAAAAAACTTTGATCTAACCTGTATTAAACAAATTTAATTATTTTAAAAAGTATAATCCACTGCCAAAAATTAACAAAATAAAATCTGCAAATTTGAACTAACCAGAAAATAGCTTTTAGGGTGACGATTTAATTAAAACATTAAAATATGCGCAAAGCGAGTACAAGAAAGTTCATTTTCAAAACAATATAATATTTATATGTACTAAATACTGATAAACACTATTTTTATGCCATTTTCATGAATACTTAAGGAAATCTTAACTAAGAACAAAAATATTCTTTTTTTAACCATATTGTGATGACAGATAATATTATTATAATAAATTTATTGTAATATTGAATGATACCTAATATAATTAAATTATATTACATTTAAAATCGCACATTACATTTAGAATGAATGAAATACGAGCGGAAACGTATTTTTCAATATATCTCTAAAAATATTACATACTACCTAAAACTATGAAAAAAAATATTTTTCAAACTCTTATAACTAGACTTTTAAATGATGTTCAATACTATATAGTAAATTTTTAAAAAATAGATATGTATATGCATATATATATATGTATATATATATATATATATATACATATATATGTATGTATATATATATATATATATATATGTATATATATATATATATATATATATATATATATATATATACCCAAAACTTTCATACAAATATTTTTGAATTTTAGCTGTTAAATTACATGCGTATTAATATATTTTATTATTCTAAATTTTGACTTCCAAATCAAGCGGTTTAAAAAAAATGGCTGTGACACACGGATAGATGGACAAGTGAGTGATTTTATAGAGATTTTCTTTTTTCTATTTTCTATTGAAATACGAAACACCAAAAATATAAATTTTCAGTAAATTAGAATTTTATGCAAAAATAAAAAAAATTAAAAGTTTTTAACGAGATGTCAACACATTTATTTAGTTAAATTTCTAGACAATTTTAAATCGGATATATCTTATAACTAACATTAGCTGATGTTTTCGTCAAGTTTTGTATATTATTAAAATGTGCTATACGGTGCAATAAAGTTAACAATATTTATAATATCTAACTTCCCGTTAAGAGAATATCATTGACAATACCATATGTAACACCTACATTTTTGAAATAGTATCTACAATATATGACTATCCGGGATATTTTTAGGATCCAATAGGCTGTTGTTTACCTTGTGAAATATATATATAACATTAATCGTACAATAGAAAGATGATATTAAGTTATGGCGTTCAGTACTTTTTCCGTTGAACATAAAGTTTTTTGCCGTTGTTTATTGATCAGGTTAATTCTTCCATGTTTATAAAATACTTACTTTCTCTAATACAATACTGATAAAAAGAGTATAATAAACATTTGTTTATATTGAGTAACACACAAACAGCGAAGTATTTAACACTTAAATTCCTTTAAAAACGAGACCGTTTTACAGATATGAACAAATTCAACAAATTATATACGTTTTTTTTAATTTCTCAAAATACTACAACCGCCATTAAGGATAAAATAAATGATGTTCCTAATTTTTTTACCTGCACCATCTCTTTATGTGGCCATACATTCTAATGATAGAGGGAAATAGCAATGTCATTAAGATCCGTGAATCAATAAGTTGGAAAATGTGCAAGCGGAAAGCAAAATAAAATTATTCTGTTTACGAAATTTTTTAAAACTAGCTTCATATAGATGAAAATTTTCTCTATCAGATGAAATTTTAAATCAAAGGGCACAGAAAGTACAGTCGTTTTTAGGATTCGGACCCAAATGTATTCATTCACAGCAAAGTAGCTTCATTTAGTGTCTTCAAATCATTAACCTACTTTAAGAATTGCTTCATGAAGTTAGAATGTCGAATTAATTAAACTTATAAAATTTGCAAAAGCGTGAACATTATATCTAATAAGTATCAAGTGAATAAATCCAAATACGCACTGGAATCGCAATCTATTGTAAAGCAGTTATAAATAAATCCATTATAATGTATCAGTTGTATCTACTAGCACTATAAGTGAGGTTAAACTCTAAAATTATTACTGACTACGTCATAAGCGCGACGTTAAGTCAGAATTCAGCCTTATAAAAATGTGCATTGCTCAAAACGCACTTTCGTCGACCTAGCGCCTGGTATAAAAACGCGTATAATGATGATATATGCTATCAGTTAACATTCGCACTTTGGACGCAGTAAACATGTTTAGCAAAGTGAGTATACACAATTACCTAACAAGCTTCTTATTATGTTTAATTTAATGGTTTTTTGAAAGATTGGCTGTCAACACAGCCACGAACAAAGTCTTTTTTCAATGACAAAATTTATTTTGGAAGTGTGGTTTTTTGTCCAGTAAAGAAATGTTGTGTATACAGTGTATGTTTCAAATCGCAACTAAAAAAACTAATTAATCTCATACTTATTGAACAGTGCCTATTTTGTTAAATCTATCAAAACTTTTGGAATATTTTTTTCCAAATGTAAAATATTATTTCTTAGAAAACTCATGAACTATTATTTTCCGTGTATTTTTTTTTATTTGGATTTTAACATAAGTAGTAATGATTACTTTTTCTTCGAGTTTATTACAAAACTAAATAAATTCGTTTGGTTTAATTGATATTTGAATTAAATCTGTTTTATATTTTCCAATTAGCCACATTAATTTTGCATAATACCATATTTTTCGATTATAGGTCAAGTATAATAAAAGTCTCTTTAAATTTTCAATGACAATAAATAGCTTTTATAAACACTTTTGCAGCTTACCTTATTCATTTTAGCTTCCTGTACTTGACACCCACCAACCAAATTAAACGCATTTAATTATATAATCGATGGACAGACAAACAATTATATTAATGTGCTTCCCAATTAATTCCTATAGAAACAACAATAATGAAACTGACTCGACTCTATTAAACATAACATATTCCTTCATTTCGAGAGAAATTATCTAATTAATTTGCAAATTTGCCTACAATCCTTTTTAAAAGAGAAGAGATTGTACAAACAATAATGAATATGTTGATAAGTAAGCAAAATAAAATATAGTATTTCTTTGTTGCAAACTGACATTTTTGCCTTTGTACAAAACTTTCATACAAAACCGAAATGTTAAATATTTAAAAAATAAAAATACTTTCAACCACAGATTGTAACACTCGCAGCCTTAGTGGCAGCGACTCAAGGGTATGGATACAGCCTCGGTCCTGCCATCTCATCTCAGAGCCGTCATGACGGCTACGGTCATGGCTACGGATACGCATCTCCCTACTCCCACGGTTATTCCGGTTACGGCCACGGTTACTCCGGCATAGCTTCTTACGGCCACGGTCACGGTCATGCCATCTCTTCTCAAAGCATCGTACGTCATGATGGTCATGGTTACGCCGCTCCTTACTCCCACGGATACTCCGACGTCTCTTTCCACGGTCACGGACACGCTGCCCCAATCTCCCACGGACACTACGGACACTATGCACCCGCCCATGTTGAACATTACGTAAGTATTATTTGAAGAATATTGTCAAATAAATAACTTTCAATAGTAAGTTTTATTTTACAATATTGCCTGTTTAAAACCGGCAGAGTCACCCAAAATACGACTACGCATACTCCGTGTCAGATCCCCACACCGGTGACCACAAGAACCAGCACGAATCTCGCGACGGTGACCACGTACAAGGCTCCTACTCCTTAGTGCAACCCGATGGCTCCGTGCGAAAGGTCGACTACTCAGCTGATGCTCACAGCGGGTATGTTTCAACAGCTCACTTTTGTTATTTCCAAAATGTTATCCAATTTGCATAGTTAAAAAACATTAAGCACAAATTAAAACATGAGTTAAAAAAATAATAATAAATGGAAAAAATTGCGTTTCTAAAAATGCTTCCCAGAGAATAAAACGGTATTAACATGAAAAAATGTAAAGAGGAGAAAAAGATATTCCCTAATACATTTTAAGCAAGAGACGCAATTGGTCAAACGACATTACATTAATAAGGGCACACTCTAGAAGAGCGTGGTCTTATTAATGTAATGAATCTTCTATGTCACTTAATAAAACTGCACAAAATCTAGTATTGTACTTTGCACTGCACTGTATTTCGATTATAATATTCGTTTCTTTATTTCTTACATATATAATTATAAACGCCAATGTGCCCTTGACGCAAAACAATAATAAAATTAAATAACACTGAGTAAAAAATAATCATAAATTAAAGGTATAAAATCTAGTGTTGCATTAGCTTAGTATAATTATCATTGCGTTTATAATATTTTCTCATCCATCTCAAAAAATTATAATTCTTGTGAATCATTTATTTTATTTCATAGATTTATATAAAATTCAAATGTCGGTATTGACCAACTCAAGCCCTATTTATTATAATCAAATTTCATACGTATATTATCATAACAGTAGGATGACATCAGTAGTTACTAAGACTGATATTCTATAGGAAAATATCAGTAGTTACTATTGAAAACTACAACCGAAGTTTTCAAATTAGTAACTACAATCAAAACGCCGGCAGTCGAAATTACATACCTGTAATCTTGCCTTTAAAAATTTCTTTTCAATTCATAACTAGTGTTACTGGAAAGGTTAAAATATTTGATGATTAATTTACCGAAATGGGTTCGACGGTTTAAGATTCAGAGAAAAAGAAAGAGAATAATATATGTACATAAATATGTAATTATTGTTTATCAAAATCATAAACAATTGTCAAAAACAATAACTTCCTTATTCGCCGCAGCCACGAATAATAATAGAAAATTTGTCAATGAAAGAAATTTTTCTTCGCTCAACAGCGAGACAATTTTATTTTATTATTCAGTGATTTTTTTCTTCATTAAATATTAATTAATTAATTTATTTCCAACAGTTTCAATGCTGTAGTCCACACTTCGGCTCCTCTTCACCACGATACCCCCAGCTACCACCATTACTGAGCAAGAAATGGAACTAGTACAAATTAAATAACGGAATACGCTATACTTATTTTATTTATGAAAAAAAACTAACACAAAAAGTAAATGTTGAATAAAGTTGAACTTTAAAAATAACAGAACCAGATTAATTTATTTAAAGGATTCGCTGCTCTTAGTTTTAGAAAACCTAAATAAACACAGTTCATAAAAAGTGAATAAAAATTATTAAAATCATAATTTGGCGCTACGTTTAACTTGTTGCCTAATAATTAGACACTAAATTAGGATCAATTTTTCTGGAATTGTTGTTCTTATTAATAAATGAAAGGTTGCAAATTATCACATTGAAGGCGTGAAAAACAATACCATTCGACACGTATCAGTCAAACAAAGAAACAAAGAAAGCTTCAGAAGAAACAATGCCGAAGACGAAGAGTGCTCAAGACGACCAATCGGGTTTAACCATGACGTATTGCTTTTATGATTGTCGTTATAGGTGTATGCCATTATACATACCTCGTAAAATTGTATACAGTAATATAAAAGCCATCAAAACTATTTATATACATTTGTGAATCAACTTTTTTCTCTGCTTCTTAATAGGAATCTAATTCATTTGGGACCAAACTTAAATAAAAATTAAATTATATATATGTAATATAACAAATTTACGTGAGCTCAAAAAAAAATTCCAGTTTCAATATAAAGTAATGAAATAAGCATTTGATAATATACACTCTTCACAATGAGCCTATGGCCATCGGTTTCCCTATCAAGAGGATAATTATAGTTAAATCTCATTCGTTTATTGCTTAAACTTTGACTATTGAAACATGTCAACAAAATTGAAAACATGTTTTTGTTAAGAAGACATGAAACAATACGTAAAGTAAAACTTACTCTTTGTAAGATTATGTTCAACAGAATAAACAGACTAATAAGTTTTCAGGTCGAACGAAATTTTAAAACATAAATGAAAGAATATGCATAGCGCTAATGATAAAAAGTTATAGCGACAGAAATAAAATAAAAATATAGTTAAGGGTAAGAGAAAAAAATAATAATTTTATTTTGCTAATATACGCATAAAGCAAAGTCAATATAAATATACATATCCATTTCAAGTTTGTTGATTGTTAGTTCTTTCGTTATGAGTCAAACAATGAGTGATACTTGGCAAAGCAAAAGACATGTCTCTTAGTCATAAAGGTGTTTCTATTAAAAAGTGTAAGTTCTTAAGAAAAATAAATTAGAAATACATCTTTATGGAAAAAATCAGGGTTTCATCAGTCGATACCAAATTCCAAAGAGTAGTAGTTTATTGTTGAGCAAAATTTATAGCAATTTGCTTAAAATATTTTTACTAGTAGACTATTAATTAACTGCTAATTTAATTTAAAAAATATTACAACATCTTCAGGTGGGATATTGGCAAAGAATCTTTGCCAATATCCCACCTGAAGATGTTGTAATACAACGAAACCTAGGTCGTGGTTAAAGAAATTTAAAGAAAGTAGAAATAATACTACATCACGTAGTTTCATTTAATTGTGAATAATGAATTTCTATAAAATTAACGCCAAATATATTCAATACAACAAATTACATTACAATTATCAAGGGTATAAATATCTTGCAACGTATTGATTAGATCAATAGCACTAAAAGTAGGTTAAACTTTAAAATAATCATTGACTAAATCGTAAGCATGATGATAAACCTGAATATAGCCTTCTGAAAATGAGCATTGCTCAAAACACATGTTCAGTGACCCGACCTGGCACTGGCATAAGAACGAGTGTTACGATGACATGAGCTATCAGCCAACATTCGCACTTTCAACAAAGTAAATATGTTTAGCAAAGTGTGTGACCATAATTACCTGAGGAGCTTCTAATTACGTTTAAGTTAAATAATAAATAAAATATTTCTTAGTGTTAGCATGGTTTTGAGAGCAACAATTTTTTGGATCAATAAAGACCTTCTATTTAAAAGGCATTGTATATTGGGTACCGTTGCAAAAAAACTAATTAATCTTAACTTATTGAGCGATGTATATTTTAGTAAAACTATTGCTGGAACGTCCGCGAAAAACGTTTTTTCTGAGATACTTCTCTATAATTTAGAAATATATTCTTCAAAACACAAAATTTTATTTATTAGTTACTTCTTTTTAACCTTTCTTTGACTTATTTTAATTCATTCCATCTAAAATTATGTAATGACAATAAAATCAATATTTACAAAATATTATTTGTGCCAATACCATATTTTTCGAACCTGATAATACCGCCGCCAAAAAATAGATTGAGCTAATTTGTATATAACAACGATGAACAGATAAATATCGAAGAAACTAACATGCTTCTAAGAACAATAGTAATGAGACTGACTAAACTCTAGTCATAATCTCATAAAACAAGTGTACCTGAGAGTTATCATTAACTTTAACTTCATTTTGGAGCAAAATTGTTGCATTAATTTGCAAATGACATTTTTAAAAAGAGGTGTAGATACAAACAATAATGAATATGTTAACACATATACAATTCACTCAAAAATACTTTTAAAATGGTATTTATCTTATGCTGAACAATTTTTACCTTTGTATAAAAAGTTCGTTCGAAACGTTCAGTTCGTTCTTTATAAAAAAGTTCAGTTCACCATGACGTCCCCGCCTATCACAATTACTGAACAAGAAGTGATACTAATACAAATTATGTGATTAAATGCACTATACTATACTCTTTAATTAAAAAATTACAAATGTAAAAAACACAAATCTAGAATGATTTACTTAAAAATTTTCCTAATTTTAATTTCAGAAAATCTAAACATACTTCACAGAAATTAATTTAACTCAACTTTCATTAGGTTGCTCATGAAAAATAAATTAGGCCAGTTCTCAAGAAATATTTTTATGCCAGATAATAAATTAAAAATTCTAAAACCTTTCATATTGAAGGTATGAAAGCAACCAACCGGCGCCGCATTTCTCATTGAAATGGACGAGCATTTATTCACGCCGTACTTTTTTTCGAAACAAGCCACAGTAATGAAAAGAAGCAAAGGAATAATAACAATAATTCAGCGCTCGACACGACTTAGATAAAAAAACAAGCTGCTGATTACGTTATTTTGCTTCAGGTGATAGGAACTTGGAAGAAGAGGAGTGGTGAAGGCAACAAATAATGAGCTTAAGGAGCTGCAACTTCGGGCAGACTGAATTATTCCAACCGAGATGAAAGCGTATAGATCCATCAACCACAGTTTTTCTATCCTGAGTGCCAGGAGTTTCTGAATCCTCTGAAACTAAGGAAGAAGATATTTTATATAGAAAAACACAGTACTGATTGCCGTGAGAAAAATAACAGCAGACGTAGGCCAAAGTAAAAACCTTTGGACAGAATATTTATTCATGGATTTCGTAAGATTCGCATCATGATATATTATGAATTTCTAAATTATGAAAAGAATGTTACCGTGGGCCACGGACTTTGAAATTTAGCTGCCATCTTTATCCATAGAAAAGAAGAATGTCGGAGGTGTGATACATGACAATGCACGGCTGCACCTCGCTTCTACCATTTAGAGAACTATTAAGAAACTGGGTAAAAGCATGTTTCACACCCGGCGTTCTTTTCGTAATTGGTATCTTGCATTCCCTGATTATTATCTGCTTCATGCTGAAAAGTGCTTGCATGCCCAAGTACTTTTCGGACTGTTATAGCTCATGTCACTTTCCCATCAGTAAAATTACTAAAACTTTCAAGAGTGAAGAGTTGCTAATCAACCTCAAGCGTGGAGCCTACAAACACTGTGTCCTAGCTATCATTATAAAGAGAGTTAAATACTTGACTGCCGGTATATTAAATGAGTCGCCCAAAGAAAAGAAGAGCGCGCCCTGTTAGGGATTGTTCTTGGTGACAGAATACGAAATAGCAAAATTTGGAAACATACTGAACTGACTGATCTGTCTGAACTGTCTCACACATCATCACACAGAGAAAATGTGGCTGGTCACGTGAAAAAAAAAGGAGATAAGCTCAAGAACATAATCTTGTATTGTAACTAACTATTATACACAACTAACTATTTGCTGGTAAATAAGGACATGAGAGTAATTAAATATAGATGATGATGACAGGCTGATGAGTAAGTAAATATAAGATAGGAGAGTTGTTTTTTATTTTAATGAAATATTTACGAAAATATCGAGAGTTTTCTTACGAAAATCGCCATTACTTAAACTAGTTAAGAACTATTTCTTATTAGTAAAGAATATTAGCAAATAATCTTTACTAATAGCCCACCTGAAGATGTTGTAATATAACGAAACCTAGGTTGTGGTAAAGAACTTAATAAAAAGAAGTAGAAATAATATAAAATCACGTAGTTTCAATTAATTGTGAATAACGAATTTCTACATAATTAACGCCAAATATATTCAAAATTTCTAATATCATAAAATGTAGACTGTTATAATAAGTAGTACTGTTATAATTTTCGTAACAATAAACAATTGGTAAACAGGGACGTCCAGTTTTCATAAGATTTACACTCATTGTTTATTTACCGTATATTGGCTTATGATATTTTTTTTTCAACTAAAATAAATACTTTTGTGGGAATATTTTCGTACTGTAATGGATAATGACAAAGTAATGGAAGCCAATAACTAAGTTAAAAATATTCTAGTGATAAGTTAAATATAATCATTCTGTTTACACCGTATAAACATTCTGTTTAATAATACTCTCGAACGTAGGTTTACATAATTATATCAATAACAAAAAGTCAGAAAGAGCGTAATTTGTTAACTTGTCACTTACCGCTATCAACTCAGAGTGAGTTAATCAAAAAGTAAATTTCTTCGTATTGTGTCTTCGAATCGTTAAATGAATTTATAAATCACTACACAAACTGTAATCATTACTTTAATTAAACTTAAAAAAAATACAAAAACAGACCAAATTAAATCATTACCAAGTAAATATATCCAAGTATCAGCGTTATATCATAAAATATTGATAAATAAATCCATTATAACATATCAGTTGGATCTACAAGCGCTGTAAGTGAGGTTAAACTCTGAAATAATTAGTGACTTAATCATTAGCGTGATATTAGGCCAGAATTTAGCCTTATGAAAAAGAGCATTGCTCAAAAAGCACTTTCATCGATATGACGCATGGCCTCTGGTATAAAAACGCGTGTGATGATGATATGAGCTATCAGTCAACATTCGCACTTTTAACGCAGTAAACATGTTTTGCCAAGTGAGTAAACACAATTACCTAACAAGCTACTAATTACGTTTAAGTTAGTGGTGTTTCGTAGAGATAGAGTGCGAACAAGGGCGTAATTAAAACTTTTCTTGGTGGGAAAATGGTTTTGAGGGTATCGATTTTTCCGACCTGTGAAGACATATTATATGGAAAAGACGTACTGTCTTTTCCATATAATATGTTGCATATCGTTGTCAAATAAAATAATTAATCTTAAATTTATAAAATGGTGTGCAATTTTGAAAACTTTTAAAAGAACTTCAGTGAAATATTCTTTCTGAAACACTTCTCAACAGTTCTGCAATGTTTTTCTTTCCAAATGCAAAATTTTATTTCTTAGAAAATTCAGTCTCCGTTTATCACTTCCATGAGTTTCCCTAATTTTTTGGTTCAGCTTTTAAAGTAATCCTCGTCAGGTTTAATTTAAATCACATAATCCAATTTTTATTTCAATAAAATAAATTCCAAAGTTGCCACATTATTTGCGAATTATATCATACTTTCTGATTACACTTTAAGTATTTCATTACAAATTTCAATGGGGATAGAAGCTTACATAAACACTTTTGCGCTCCTATTTCATATGCTTGATTATACCGACACCGGTGAAGTATATTACGGTAATTTAATTATACCACCGAAGGATAGATAGACATTTTATTTGACACGTTACCTCGTAATATGTATTTAAAAAAACTTTGTTCTGAGCTTCTAATGAAGTAAACGTCACTGAAAAGTTAATACAATGTTTAACTTCATTTCGATCGAAATTATTTTATTCATTTGCAAAATTGTTTACAATTATTTTTAAAAACATTTGTAGATACAAAAAAGAAATACAATATATTATCAAATATGTAACACACGCAAAAGTACGTTAATATTCATATTTCTTTATTTTAAGCTAATAGTTTCATAAAAAATTTCGTTTAAAATCAATATGTCAAATATATAAGAATCCAAAAATCATTTTACGACAGATCATAACACTCGCCGCCTTAGTGCTAGCGATCCAAGGATATGGACATAGTCTCAGTCCCGCCATATCATCTCAGAGCCGTCATGATGGTTACGGCCATGGCCATGGATACGCATCTCCCTACTCCAACGGCTATTCCGGTTATGGCCAAGGATACTCCGGCGTAGCTTCTTATGGTCACGGTCACGGTCACGCCATCTCTTCTCAAAGCATCGTTCGTCATGATGGTCATGGTTACGCCGCTCCCTACGCCCATGGATACACTGGCGTGTCTTTCCACGGTCACGGACATGCTGCTCCAATCTCCTACGGACACTACGGGCACCACGCACCCGCCCATGTTGAACATTACGTAAGTATTCTTTGAAGAATATTGTCTAATAATACATTTCAAAAATAAAGTATTTTTACAATACTGTCTGTTTAAAACCGGCAGAGTCACCCAAAATACGACTACTCATACTCCGTGTCGGATCCGCACACCGGTGACCACAAGAACCAGCACGAATCTCGCGACGGTGACCACGTACAAGGTTCCTACTCCTTAGTGCAGCCCGATGGCTCCGTGCGCAAGGTCGACTACTCAGCTAATGCTCACAGCGGGTATGTTTCTACAGCACATTTTTGTTATTTCCAAAATTTTATCCAATTGGCATATTTAAAAAACATCAAACAAAGATTAAAACATGAATTTTAAAAAATATTAATTAATGCAGAAAATTGCATTTCTAAAAATGCTTCCCGGAGAGAAAAAAAAATTGACATGGAAAAATGTAAAAAGGAGAAAAAGTCATTCCCTACCATATTTTAAGCAAGAGACGCAGTCGGTCAAACGACATTTCAGTAATAAGAAATAGACGCAATCGGTCAAGCATCACGTTACGCCCTAGTAAAATGGATCTTCTATTTCACTTAATAAAACTGCACAAAATCTAGTATTGTACTTTGCACTACACTGTATTTCGATTATGATATTCGTTTCTTTATTTCTTAGATATTTAAATAAATAGGATATTTGTAGTCATGACAGGTGGTGAAGAGACACGCTCCGATGTACCCTTGACACATGACAATAATAAAATTAAATAATACTGAGTAAAGAAGAATTGTATAAATAGTATAATTATAATACTATTTGTAATACTTTCTCATGATTCTCGAGAAATAATAATTCTTGTGTATCGTTTATTTTATTTCATAGATTTACATAAAATACAAAAGTCGGTACTAACCAATTCAAGCCCTATTTAATATTAATTTGTTTCCAACAGTTTCAACGCATATTGTACTAAATCCTATAGAATAATATCAGTAGTTACTAAGACTTATATTCTATAGGAAAATATCAGTAGTTACTGTTGAAAACTACAACCGTAGTTTTCATCATAGTAACTACAATCAAAACGCCGGCAGTCGCAATTACATACTTGTAATCTTGCCATTAAAAATTTTTTTTCAATTCACAAATAGTGTAACTGGTAAGGCTAAAATATTTGATAATAACGAGTAATTTACCGAAATGGGTTCAACGGTTTAAGGTTCAAAGACAAAGAAAGGGAATACTATATGTACGTCAATATTTACTTAGTGTCTATTAAAAACGTAAACAATTGTGAAAAACAATATTTTCCTTATTCCCAGCAGTCATGAATAAGAAAAGAAAAATTTGTCAATGAAAAAAATTTGTCTTCGCTGAACATGTGCAAGCAAGAAAATTTTATTATATTATTCGGTGAATTTTCTCTTCATTAAATGTTAATTAATTAATTTGTTTCCAACAGTTTCAACGCTGTAGTCCACACGTCGGCACCTCTTCACCATGATACCCCGAGCTACCACCATTACTGAGCAAGAAATGAAACTAGTACTAATTATATAACGAGATACGCGATACTTATTTTATTTAAAAAAAAAAAACTAATACCAAATGCAAATGTTGAATAAAGTTGAACTTTGAAAAGAAACAGAAACAGATTAATTTATTTAAAGAACTCGCTGCTTTAAGTTTAAGAAAGTCCAAATACACATCGTTTATAAAAAGTGAATTAAAATTAATAAAATTATAATTTGGCATTCAATTTTGTTGCCTAATAAATAGATACTAAATTAACCTCAATTTTTCTGGAATTTTTGTTCTTATTAGTAAATGAAAGGTGGTTGAAATTATCACATTGAAAGCGTAAAAAGCAACCGTCTGGCGCCGCATTTCTAGTTGATATGAATGAAGATATTATTCGAGCTCTCATTTTTTACAAGTCATGAAACATCAGCAGCAAAAAGAAACAATCAATAAGCATTCTACATGCGTCATCCAAACAAAGACGAGTGGCAGATTTAACTGTTTTGCTGGTTTCATAATTGTGCTTCAGAAGATACATCGTGGTTCAGTTTAACTGTGACGATTTGTTTGTAGATTTGCCATTATAACTATATGCCATCATGGATGAACAAGCGTAAGTACTTGACTGCTGTCTGGGGATAACGAAATAATCGGCTTTAAATACATCGTTGTGGAATGTCGGATGATGTGCTGGGGAAAGGTTAATATTATACATACCTCGAGAAATTTCGAATTATAATATACATGTCATCAAAACTGTTTACCTTCATTTGTGAATCAACTTTCTTCTGCGAACGCTATTAGAAAAAAATGGTATATTATCCAGTTCTCTGCTTCTTTAGTAGCAATATAATTCATGTAGGACCGTAATTAAAGAATAACTAAAAACTATATATTCAATATATCAAATTTACGTGAGCTCAAAAAAGTACAAATTTTCAGTATAGAGTAATCAAACAAACATTTGATAACATATATTCTTTCCAACCAGCCTGTAGCCACCGGTTTCCCTATCAAGAGGATAATGATAGTTAAAACTCATTCGTTTATTGCTTAAACTCTGACTATTGAAACACGTCAACAAAATTGAAAACATGTTTTTATTAATAAGACATGAAACAATACGTGAAGTAAAATTTACTCTTGTAAGATTAAGCAAAGGGCAAGCAAAATATATATGTATATTTCAAAGCAAGATAAATATACATATATATTCCAAGTGTGTAGGCGTTGTAGTTCTTTTCGTTATGAGTCAAACAGTGAGTGATATTTGGCGAAAAAAAATATGTCTATTAGTCATAAAGGTGTTTCTGAAAAAAAGTGTAAGTTCTTAAGGAAAATAAATTAGGAAAACATCTTTATAGAAAAAATTATTTCATCAGTCGATACCAAATTCCAAAGAGCAGTAGTTTATTGATGAGCAAAATTTATAGCAATTTGCTTAAAAATAACTTTACTAGTAAACTAATAATTATTTAACTGCCTTTAGTAATTTAAAAAATATCTGATGCCGCCACATAGCAAAAAAAATAACCAGGAATCTGCACCACTTCCAAAAAGAACTATCTTGGAGTTTTAAATTGACGAATAAAAACCTGAGAAAATATTTGCCATTTCAAAAATATATTTCACAGTACACTAACAACAAACACTTTAGATAATTGCTATATTTATAAATGTATACATATATACATGATTACGTAAAACATGTTACAAATAATATATCATATACCCAACAGTATTGAGTATATTGGTCTTATTTAAATTGCGCTATTTACTAATTGCTCTCGAAACTCCTCTTATAATATCCAAATAAATTAATTAGACCTCGGTACAATTATCTTTAGTATAATAATCGTTCAAGCAATTGGAAATCGACATTTCCTAATGATTTGCAGTACAACCGTTTAGAAAATACTTTTTAAATCTACAAACGAAAGTACATATAAATTAAAGATCAAACGAGGCGAAAAACAAGGCAATATCATGTCTTCAAAACTCTTCAACTCCTGCCTGGAAGACATATTCAAATTCCTCGACTATTCTGAGCAGGATAGAACCAAAAATTCAGAATGTTTACTCATATCAGCTTCCCTGACAACTTTATCATCATTGCAGAGAATATGCTCTATGCCTCCAAGCTATGATAAAGGGTTCTACTGTGTAGCGCTAAATGTGATACGAGTCGACTACAAATTAACAAAACCCAAACACAAATCACGTACAAAAATCAGACGGTAGATCACATTTCAGTTGATGGTGGGATTATAAACCACATGCGTTTACGTTAGTCAGCTACGGACCTTAAGAAGAAAAGCCAAAGACGTGAAACAGAATACTGCTTCAATTTGAGTTGAAACGCCGTTAGTAAACTGTCAAGCCTTCAATAACAAAACGATGCCAATCAACCTAAAGAACGTAGCCTACGAATATTATATCCTAACTGTCGTGATCCAAGTAGCGGAGACGTTGACACTTAGCCGCCGGTATATTAAACAACCGTATATTAACCAAATCGCCTAAGGAAAATGGAGCAACCCATGTCTAGGATAACTCTTCGTTACAGACTACGGAATCCCCAAATTAGGAAACGTACTGAACAAACCGACGTTAGGTTCGTCACATGAGAAGAAGTTAAACTCGAGAATACTAACTGATATTATATGCGCAGTTGGTGTAGCTGACTACTAAACACGCTATTGAATAATATGAATTATTGCAGTAGTTAAGTAAATAAGCAACTCACAGTGGTTAACCGAGATGAGCAAGTGGCTCCGTTAAATTTTGCCAAATCTTTAAACGAGTTTATAAGTTACTACTTTAATTGTGATAGTTAAACTAATTAAACTTAAGACAATTTCAAGAACACAAAAAATTACATGTTAACATTGTTTTGAGAGCAACAATTTTTCGGATCATTAAAGACCTTATGTTTAAAAGGCATTGTATATTGCGTATCTTTACCAACAAAAAACTAATTAACCTTAACGATGTATATTTTAGTAAAACTATTGCTGGAACGTCCTCGAAAAAAGTTCTTTCTGAGATACTTCTCAATAATTTTGAAATATTTTTTTCAAAACACAAAATCTTATTTATTATATACCTGTTTTTCACTTTTCTTTCTTTGACTTAGTTTAATTTCTTCCATCTAATATTAATTTTTATATAATTAAAATGAATTCAATATTTACAAAATATTATTTGTGCCAATACCATAATTTTCGAACCTATAATACCGATACCAATAAAGCACATTGAGCTAATTTGTAAATAACAACGATGGACAGACAAATATCTAAGAAAATAATTCGCAAGTTATTCTTCTAAGAACAATAGTAATGAAACTGACTAAACTCTAGTCATAATCTCACAAAATATGTGGTAGTGCACTATGAGTTATCATTAACTTTAACTTCATTTCGAGTAAAATTATTGCATTAATTTTCAAATGATTTTTTGAAAAGAGCTGTAGATACAAACAATAATAAATGTGTTAACACATATACAATTCACCATGCCGTCCCCGCCTACCCCAATTACTGAGCAATAAGTGATACTAATACAAATTATGTGACTAAATGCACTATACTATACTCTTTAATAAAAAATAACAAATATACAAAACACAAATGTAGAATGATTTACTTAAAAATTTTCCTACTTTTAATTTAAGAAAATCTAAACGTACTTCACAGAAATTAATTTAACTCAACTTTTTATTGGGTTGCTTAAGAAAAATAAATTGGGCCAGTTCTCATGAAACATTTTAATGCAAGATAATAAATGAAAAATTCTAAAACCTTTTACATTGAAGATATGAAAGCAACCAACCCGCACCGCATTTCCCATTGAAATTGACGAGCATTAATTTCTTACGAATAAAGCCACAGTGACAGAAAGAAGCAAAGGAGCAATAACAATAACTCAGCGCTCGACACGAACCAGATAAAAAACAAGCTACTGATTACGTTATTTTGTTTCAGGTGATAGGAACTTGGAAGAAGAGGAGTGGTCAAGTCGACAAATCAAACTGATCTTAGAGGACTACTCGATCAACGAGGGAAGAGATTTAGAACCTTTACTGCACCCAGGAAACCACAGAAAGAATTGATTTCATGCATGTATTGGTGATATATCTTACAAACGATGTCACAACTTAGAAATCGCCAATTGAATTATTCAAACCGAGTTGAAATCGTATGCAACCATCAGCCACAGTTTTCCTATGCTGATTGCCAGGAGTTTCTGAATCCTCTTAAACTGATGAAGAAGCTATATTTTATGTATAAAAACGTAATACCTGATTACTGATTGCCGTGAGAAAAATAACCGCCAACTAAGCCAAAATTAAAACTTAACTGGACGGAATATTCGTTCATGGTTCTCGTAATATTCGCATTATGATGTATTATAAATTTCTAAATTAGGTAAAAACTGTCACCGCAAGCCGCAGACTTTGCAATTTAGCTGCCATCTTTATCCATAGAAAAGAAGAATATCGGAAGTGTGCTTACTAGATACATGACAATGCTCGGCTGTACATTGCTTCTACCATTTAGGGAACGATTAAGGAACTGGGTATAAATATGTTTCATACGAGGCGTTTTTTTCATAATTACCATGCCAACTTCATGCCGAAAAAAGCTTGCATGCCCAAGTACTTTTCGGACCGGTATAGCTCAGGTCAATTTTAAAAGGACATTCCAAATTTTTTTAATGACAAAACTTCTTGCATGTACAATGTAAAAAATTATAATTGTTATATTAAAATTAATATTAAAAAAAAAACCGTAGAGACTTTTTCTCACAGACTTCTAGTCTTCGAAGCCCTGCAATAATTTCACCTGTGAGCTCAAAAATCCGAATATTTTTAAGCCTAATATTCCTAAAAACATTGAGATTAAAACTCGAAACAATTTATTTCAAAGAAAATTTTGTTTGACTAGACAACCTTATATTTATTTTGCGATATTTCATTAAATTTTGTAATGTGCATATCTGCATCTATTATAATGTGCATGTACTATAATCCATACCTATACTGATGATGAAGTTTTTGTATCTACAGAAATAAATTAAGTAGATAATAGAGTTTAAAAGTAAAAAATAACTAAATAGTTGCCATCCCGGCTAGGCCTGGTAAAAGAGTATCATGTCTGCATTTTACCAAGATACACATGCTGCAGAAACCAAGATAAATATAGGAGTCAATGTCATATTAATAAGCTTTATAGTTCTGGAGAATTAATGAAGAATCAGTCGGTTAGGGTTATTTGACAAAATAAAGAACATCTCTCTTATTCAAATGGGTTATTCAGTGTATAAAGCGTAATATACTTGAATCGTGTTTCTCTAAAAAAGGTTTTTTTTCATATGAATCGCAATTTTGACAGCATTTTTGCTAAAAAAGTTTGATGCCCGGACCCACCTGAATGAATCATAGATACGTTCTTTGATACAACTGTTGATAGAAAAATAAATTAATTTTTAATTTGGTAAATAATTGTGAAAATATATTCGAATCAATTTACCCTGTAGCATGAACCGTGTGTATAAATATAATTCACGAGTTTACGAACGCATTTGAAATGGAATTTACATGCTTATATACCTTGTTTATGACGTTTGTAAAAAGTAATTGGTTTCCAACTCCTTATATAACCTGGTAATAACTAATTATACTAATATGTACGCAAAATGGAACATTGGTTGTAACTAGCGTACGTATTATATAATAATACAATTTTGTGTTTAGGATTTTACTTACAAAGTTTAAAATTGAAAAAGATTTTTTTTTCATTATATTACTACTGCTACTACTACGTAGTAGTAACTACTGAAGGAAATATTAGAAATACATATCTATGGAAACAAAATTTGTATTTGATCAATCGATAACTAATTTAAAAAACAAATAATTAAATATTGATAATAATGAAAAATTTAACTTAAACTTTATCAAAAAGCTATTATCATTTACGTGCTTTTGATAATATAAAAAACATTTACATATTTTCAAATCAAAAAAATTCAACTGTGAACCCGCACAACCTGAAAAAAAGTAAAAATTTGTTATTATTAACGAATAAAAAGCTTAAAAGACATTTGCAATAGAAATATAACTTAATGATAATATTTTATATCTACACAAATGCTGTCTCCATATCATTCAATTTTTACAAACGTGAATTGAGTTTTAGCCAAAATAGTAACCGCGGAGTATAGGGTAATACGAACAAATTTATCCAATGAAATATGTTAAAAATAACACTCCATATAATAAACGGAATTGGATATATCCTGTTTCATTTAAATTGTATTGTTTACTACTTACTCTTGAAACACCGGTCATATTATCTAAGTAAAATAATTAGACACCGGTACCAATATTTTAAGTATAATATCCACATCTACAAATCACAATAATTCACAGTATACAGATAAAACAGAATTTTCAAAACATACAAAGAAAGTATGTATGAGCTAAAAATCAAAAGAGGCGTAAAACATAGCATTACCCTTCAAGTGCAATTTAAAATAAATTAACTATACAAGTACAATAAGTAAAGTACACTGGGATTGAAACCAATAAAATAAATTAAATATACAAGCGCAATAAGTAAAGTACACTGGGATTGAAACCAATAAAATAAATTAAATATACAAGTGCAATAAGTAAAGTACACTGGGATTGAAACCAATAAAATAAATTTCAATTAAATATGTGATTTATTTATTACGAGTACCATTGCCAATTTATCGTTTTAGTTCGTAAACAAGCTACCCAAATCAAAAATAGATATATAAGGAATAGTTATATAAGAAATAGATATAAAAAGAAAACGTTTCAAAATTAAACTTTTTTTAACGACGCAAAATATTTAATTTGAATTTTAGAATGATAAACTTACTCCGAAGCTCCTAACCTCTTGGCCGAAATACATACTCAAATATTAGAACTGGTAGCGGCATAAATATAAATTGAGTACGCATTATTTATATCTACTTCATCGACGACATTATTATGTTTGGAAAGAATATACTCGACCTCCAAGCCATGAAAACGTGTTCTGCAACGCAGCGTTGAATATACGACAAGACGGATACGGATGAATACAACTAACATGGAAATCACATGTAAAGATCAGACGGTATACAACATTTTAAACGATGGTTGAACTATAGACTGCATCAACAAGTATTTTTACCTTATACAGCCTACTGCTCCTAAGAAGAAAAGAAAAGGATTTCAAACAGAAAGTTACATCAGTAGATTGGGATCCCTTCAGTAAACTTTCTGAAACTTTCAAGAGTAAAAAGTTGCTAATCAACCCCAAGCGCGGAGCCTACAAACACTGTGTCCTACCTGTCATTATATAGAGAGTTAAACACTTGACTGCCGGTATATTAACTGAGACGCCCAAAGAAAAAAGGAGCGCGCCCTGTTAGGAATTATTCTTCGTGACGGAATACGAAATAGCAAAATTTGGAAACGTACTGAACTGACTGGTACCACATATCATCACATAGAGAAAATGCGGCTGGTCACATAAAAAAAGAAGATAAGCTCAAGAACATCTCATATTGTAACTAACTATTATACATAACTAACTATTTACTGGTGAATAAGGATATGAGAGTAATTAAACAAAGGGGTATACTCTTTATTTTACGCTGATGATTAAGTAAATATAAGATATGAGAGTAGTTTATTATTTTAATGAAATATTTGCATAAATATCGAGATTTTTCTGACGAAAATCGTCATTACTTAAGCTGTTTGAAAGGATATAGTTCAGTATATTATTGGCGATAAACCCAAAGTTAACATGGTTCAACAGCTTATATGATTAGAAAATCGTCATTATTAATAAATTCTGCGTCCTACCCATCTCTATTCCTCTAGAAAACAATGTCAAACGTGCAACGATTACGTATTCCTAAGCGACGTTAGATCGTCATTGGGAATGGATGAATAATTAGACCTCGTTTAAGCTAAAAGGAGTATTGATGAAAAGGATAAACAGAAAACGTTATTTTGTGGACACTTGGAGGAAAACATTTTTAAGATTTTGAATCGCTGAGTCATATAACCAAAAAGGACAAGTCAAAATTGATATAACTAACATCACTTGATAGGTGTATATCTGTACTGAATCCAAAAATACCTCAGCAGAGGACTTGACAGTGTGGCGGCATAAAATTAATCAACGATGCATAAACTACGTGATGATCCATTAACCGTCTTGGCCTCTGCTGTCTTTTTTAAATAAACAATATATTTTTACTTTGTGTCCGTGTTTTTTTCAATTTCTATGCTTCCACGCATCCGAGCTGCACCCAAAATCAATTTGCAAAAATAATAATATCTATGCATATAACCATGTCAATTTTTTTTTATACCAATAACAAAAAATCGGAAAGAACGTTATTTGTCAACTTGTCACTTACCGCTATCAACTCACAGTGTTTAGTGCCCTCGAATCGTTAAACGAATTTATAAATTACTACGCTAGCTGTAATCGTCACTTTAATTAAACTTAAGAAAAGATACAAAAACAGACCAAATTAAATCATTACCAAGTAAATATATCCAAGTATCAGCGTTATATCATAAAATAGTGATACATAAATCCATTATAACATATCTGTTGGATCTATATGTGCTGTAAGTGAGGTTAAACTCTGAAATAATTAGTGACTAAATCATAAGCGTGACGTTAGCCCAGAATTCAGCCTTATGAAAAACAGCGTTGCCCAAAAAGCACTTTCATCGATCTGACGCAAGGCCTCTGGTATAAAAACGCGTGTGATGATGATATGAGCTATCAGTCAACATTCGCACTTTTAACGCAGTAAACATGTTTTGCCAAGTGAGTAAACACAATTACCTAACAAGCTACTAATTACATTTAAGTTAGTGGTGTTTTGTAGAGATAGAGTACGAACAAGCGTAATTAAAACTTTTCTTGGTGGGAAAATGGCTTTGAGGGTATCGATTTTTCCGACCAGTAAAGACATATTACATTTAAAAGGCAGTACATGTTGCATATCGTTGTCAAATAAAATAATTAATCTTAAATTTATAAAATGGTGAGGAGTTTTGCAAACTTTTAAAAGAAAACAAATTCGGTGAAATATTCTTTCTGAGACACTTGTCAAAAATTCTGCAATGTTTTTCTTTCCAAATGCAAAATCTTATTTGTTAGAAAATTCAGTCTCCGTTTTTCACTTCCGTGAGTTTCCTTAATTTTTTGGTTCAGCTTTTAAAGTAAGTTTCGTCAGGTTTAATTTAAATCACATAATCCAATTTTTATTATTATTTCAATAAAATAAATTTCCAAATCTGTCACATTATTTACGAATAATAACAATATCAGAAGTACTTAAAGTGTATTTTCCGATTACACTTTAAGTACTTCATTACAAATTTCAATGAGAATAGAAGCTTACATAAAAATTTTTGCGGTCCTATTTCATATGCTTGACAATACCGACAACGACAAAGTATATTACGCTAATTTAATTATACCACCGAAGGATAGACAGACAGTTCCATTAAGTTACCTCGTAATCTGTATGTAAAATAACAGTAGTAATAAAACAGGCCAACTTTTGTTCCGAGCTTATAACGAAGTAAACGTCACTGAAAAGTTAATACAATTTTTAACTTCATTTCGATCGAAATTATTGCATTAATTTGCAAAATTGTAAACAATAATTTTTAAAAACACTTATAGATACAAAAAAGAAATATAATATATAATCAAATATGTAACACACGCAAAAGTACGTTAATACTCATATTTCTTTATTTTAAGCTAATTCTGAATAGTTTTGTACAAAAGTTCGTTTAAAATCAATATGTCAAATATATAAGAATCCAAAAATCATTTTACGACAGATCATAACTCTCGCCGCCTTAGTGGTAGCGATCCAAGGATATGGACATAGTCTCGGTCCCGCCATATCATCTCAGAGCCGTCATGATGGTTACGGCCATGGCCACGGATACGCATCTCCCTACTCCCACGGCTATTCCGGTTATGGCCACGGATACTCCGGCGTAGCTTCTTATGGTCACGGTCACGGTCACGCCATCTCTTCTCAAAGCATCGTTCGTCATGATGGTCATAGTTACGCCGCTCCCTACGCCCACGGATACTCTGGCGCATCTTTCCACGGTCACGGACATGCTGCTCCAATCTCCCACGGACACTACGGACACCACGCACCCGCCCATGTTGAACATTACGTAAGTATACTTTGAAGAATATTGTCAAATAAATACCTTTCAAAAATTAATTTTTTTTTAAATATTGCCTGTTTAAAACCGGCAGAGTCACCCAAAATACGACTACTCATACTCCGTGTCGGATCCACACACCGGTGACCACAAGAACCAGCACGAATCTCGCGACGGTGACCACGTACAAGGTTCCTACTCCTTAGTGCAGCCCGATGGCTCCGTGCGCAAGGTCGACTACTCAGCTAATGCTCACAGCGGGTATGTTTCAACAGCACATTTTTGTTATTTCCAAAATTTTATCCAATTGACATACTTAAGAAACATTAAACAAAGATTAAAACATGAATTAAAAAAATACTAATAAATGCAAAAAATTGCATTTCTAAACATATTTTTCCGTAATAAGAAATAGACGCAATCGGTCAAACAGCATCACGTTACGCCCTAGTAAAATGGATCTTCTATTTCACTTAATAAAACTGCACAAAATCTAGTATTGTACTTTGCACTACACTGTATTTCGATTATGATATTCGTTTCTTTATTTCTTAGATATTTAAATAAATAGGATATTTGTAGTCATGACAGGTGGTGAAGAGACACGCTCCGATGTACCCTTGACACATGACAATAATAAAATTAAATAATACTGAGTAAAGAAGAATTGTATAAATAGTATAATTATAATAATATTTGTAATATTTTCTCATGATTCTCGAGAAATAATAATTCTTGTGTATCGTTTATTTTATTTCATAGATTTATATAAAATACAAAAGTCGGTACTAACCAATTCAAGCCCTATTTAATATTAATTTGTTTCCAACAGTTTCAACGCATATTGTACTAAATCCCATAGAATAATATCAGTAGTTACTAAGACTTATATTCTATAGGAAAATATCAGTAGTTACTGTTGAAAACTACAACCGCAGTTTTCATCATAGTAACTACAATCAAAACGCCGGCAGTCGCAATTACATACTCGTAATCTTGCCTTTAAAAATTTATTTTCAATTCACAACTAGTGTAACTGGTAAGGCTAAAATATTTGATAATTACGAGTAATTTACCGAAATGGGTTCAACGGTTTAAGGTTCAAAGAAAAAAAAAGGGAATAATATATGTACGTCAATATTTACTTATTGTCTATTAAAAACGTAAACAATTGTGAAAAACAATATTTTCCTTATTCCCAGCAGTCACGAATAATAAAAGAAAAATTTGTCAATGAAAAAACTTTGTCTTCGCTGAACATGTGCAAGCAAGAAAATTTTATTATATTATTTGGTGAATTTTCTCTTCATTAAATGTTAATTAATTAATTTGTTTCCAACAGTTTCAACGCTGTAGTCCACACATCGGCACCTCTTCACCACGACACCCCCAGCTACCACCATTACTGAGCAAGAAATGAAACTAGTACTAATTATATAACGAGATACGCGATACTTATTTTATTTAAGAAAAAAAAACTAATACCAAATGCAAATGTTGAATAAAGTTGAACTTTCAAAAAAAACAAAAACAGATTAATTTATTTAAAGAATTTGCTGCTTTTAGTTTAAGAAAGTCTAAATACACATGGTTTATAAAAAGTGAATTAAAATTAATAAAATCATAATTTGGCATTTAATTTTATTGCCTAATAAATAGTCACTAAATTAACCTCATTTTTTCTAGAATTTTTGTTCTTATTAGTAAAAGGTTGTGGAAAAAAGGTGGCGTAAAAGGTTGTGGAAATTATCATATTGAAAGTGTAAAAAGCAATCGTCCGGCGCTGCATTTCTAGTTGATATGAATGAAGATATCATTCGAGCTCTCATTTTTTACAAGTCACGAAACGTCAGCAGCAAAAACAAACAACCAATAAGCATTCCACGTGCGTCATGAAAACAAAGGCGACGGACAGATTTGACTGTTTTGCTGGTTTCATAATTGTGCTTCAGAAGATACATCGTGGTTGAGTTTAACTGTGACGATTTGTTTGTAGATTTGCCATTATAACTATATGCCATCATGGATAAACAAGCGTAAGTACTTGACTGCTGTCTGGGGCTAACGAAATAATCGGCTTTGAATATGTGATTGTGGAACGTCCGATGCCCTGCTGGGGAAAGGTTAATATTATACATACACCGTAAAATCTCGTATTATAATGAACATGTCATCAAAACCGTTTACCTTCATTTGTGAATCAACTTTCTTTTGCTAACGCTATTAGAAAAAAATGGTATAATATCCAGTTCTCTGATTCTTTAGTAGCAATCTAATTTATCTAGGACCGTTGTTAAATAATAACTAAATACTATATATCCAATACATAACATTTACGTGAGCTCAAAAAAATACAAATTTGCAGTATAGAGTAATCAAACAACCACCTGTAGCCACCGGTTTCCCTATCAAGAGGATAATGATAGTTAAATCTCATTCGTCTATTGCTTAAACTCTGACTATTGAAACATGTCAACAAAATTGAAAACATGTTTTTGTTAATAAGGCATGAAACAATACGTGAAGTAAAATTTACTCTATGCAAGATTATATTAAACAAAATAAACAGACAAATAAGTTTTCAGATAGAACGAAATTGTAAAACACTAATGAAAGAATGCGCAAAGCGCTAATGATAATAAGTTATAGCGACAGAAATAAAATGAATATGTAGTTAAGGGTAAGAGGAAAAAATAATAACTTTATTTTACTAATATACGCAAAAAGCAAAGCCAAGATAAATATACATATCCATTTCAAATTTGTAGGCGTTGTAGTTCTTTCGTTATGAGTCAAACAGTGAGTGATACTTGGCAAAACAAAAAATATGTCTATTAGTCATACATGTGTTTCTGTTAAAAAAGTGTAAATTCTTAAGGAAAATGAATTAGAAATATATCTCTATGGAAACAAAAAGCAAACCACATAGCAAAAAAATGAACCATGAATTCGCACAACTTCCAAAAAGAAATTATCTTGGGGTTTTAAATTGACGAATAAAAAACTGAAAAAATATTTGCCTTTAAAAAAATATATTACACAGTGCACTAACAACAAACCATTTAAAAACTTTTAGATAACTGCCATAATTATAAATGCGTACATATGTATATGGTTACGTAAAACATGTTACAAATAACATACCATATACCCAAGAGTATTGGGCATATCTTGGTCTCATTTAAATTGTACTATTTACTACTTGCTCTCGGAACTCCTCCTACACTATTCATTAAAGATCAAACAAGGCTAACAATAAGGCAATACCGTCTCTTCAAAACTCTTCTCCTCCTGCCTGGAAGACATATTTAAATTCCTCGACTATTCTGATCAGGATAGAACCATAAATTGAGAATGCTTTACTCATATCCGCTTCCCTGACAACATTGCAGAGAATATCCTATGCCTTGGAGGCATAGTCCAAGCTATGATAAAGGGTTTTACGACGTAGTGCTAAATTTGATACAAGTAGGCTACAAATTAATAAAGCCCAAACACAAATCACGTACGAAAATTAGACGGTAGACCACATTTCAGTCGATGTTGGTATTATAAACCACATGCGTTTACCTTAGTCAGCTACGGATCATAAGAAGAAAAGCCAAAGACGTGAAACAGTATACTACATCAATTTGAATTGGAACGCCGTTAGTAAACCGTCAAGCCTTCAAGAACAAAACGATGCCAATCAACCTAAAGAACGGAGCCTACAAATATTATATCCTAACTGTCGTGATCCAAGTAGCGAGGACGTGGACACTTACCCGCCGGTACATTAAACAACCGTATATTAGCCAAGTCGCCAAGGAAAAATGGAGCAAACCATGTCTAAGATAACACTTCGTTCTAAACTACGGAATGCCCAAATTAGGAAACGTACTAAACTACCCGACGTGGAGCGCCTCATTGCACAACGGAAATGTCGTTAGGCTCGTCATATGCAAAGCAGAAGTTAATCTCAAGATCACTAGCTGATTTTACATTCGCAATTGGTGTAGCTGACTATTAAACACGCTATTGAATAATATGAATTATCGCAATAGTTAATTAATAAGCAACTCACAGGGGATAAACCAAGATGAGCAAGTGACTCCGTTCAGTTTTGCCAAATCTTTAAACGAGTTTATAAGTTACTACTTTAACTGTGATCGTTAAACTAATTAAACTTAAGACAATTTCAATAATACAACAAATTACATTACATGATTATCAAGGGAATAAATATCTTACAACGTATCGATTAGATCAATAGCACTAAAAGTATGGTTAAATTTTAAAATAATCAGTGACTAAATCATAAGCATGATGATAAACCTGAATATAGGCTTCTGAAAATGAGCATTGCTCAAAACACATGTTCATTGACCCGACCTGGCACTGGCATAAAAACGAGTGTTATGATGACATGAGCCATCAGTCAACATTCGTACTTTCAACGAAGTAAATATGTTTAGCAAAATGTGTGGCCATAATTACATGACAAGTTTCGAATTACGTTTAAGTTAAACAAAAAATAAAATATTTCTTAGTGTTAACATGGTTTTGAGAGCAACATTTTTATAGACCTTATATTTAAGACCTTTTATTTAATGGGCATTGTATATTGCATATCGTTGCCAAAAAAAAACTAATTAATCTTAACTTATTGAACGATGTATATTTTAGTAAAACTATTCCTGGAACGTCCGCGAAAAAAGTTCTTTTGAGATACTTCTCAATAACTTTGAAATATTTTCTTCAAAACACAACATCTTAATTATTATATACTTCTTTTTCACTTATCTTTCTTTGACTTATTTTAATTCATTCCGTCTAATATTAATTTTTATATAATTAAAATATATTCAATATTTACAAAAATTATTTGTGCCAATACCATATTTTTCAAATCTGATAATACCAACGCCGATACCCCGAACTTCATTTCGAACAAAATTATTGCATTTATTTTCAAATGAAATATTTAAAAAGGGCTGTGGATACAAACAATATGAATATGTTAACACATACAATTCACTCAAAAATACTTCAAAAGTCAAATTATCAAAGAATCTTTGATAATAACCTACCTGGAAATGTTGTAATACAACGAAATCGAGGTCGTGGTAAAGAACTTAAAGAAAGTAGAAATAATACTACATTACATAGTTTCATTTAATTGTGAATAATGAATTTCTACAAAATTAACGCCAAATATATTCAAAAAAGAAGCACAGGACCAATAACTCAGCGCTCGACACGACTCAGATAAAAAAACAAGCTGCTGATTACGTTATTTTGTTTCAGATAATAGGAACTTGGAAGAAGAGGAGTGGTCAGGGCGACAAATCAAATTGATCTTAGAGGACTACTTGAAGAAAGAGGGAAGAGATTTAGAATCTTTGCTGCACCAAGGAAATCAGAGAAAGAATTATTCCAACCGAGTTGAAAGCGTGTGCATCCATCAGCCACCAGTTTTTCTATGCTGAGTGCCAGTGCTTGCATGCTCAAGTACTTTTCGGACTGGTATAGCTCATGTCAATTTTAAAAGCGCTTTCTCCAAATTCTTTAATGACAACACTGGGCTTTATAAGCGCTGCATATTTTTACTGTTCGCAAGATGACAAAAAATTGTATATACTTTTCAAGATTCTCTTATTATTCTGTTTTGTGCAAAAAAAAAATAAATGTAAACAAGATTAAATTGTTCAAAGTTATCACACGTTACACTGCTCAATATGTTTATGATAAAGTGAATAATTCAAACCAGAAAATATAAATATTGAAACGTTTTTAAACTACTAATTTTTTTGTAAGTAACACAGATGTTGAAATAAAAAAAACACTTGACTTATTTTTTTAAAGAGCTACTAACAGGCAACTTTCAAAATTAAAGTAATACAATATTTGCCATGATTTGTAGCAATGGACAAGCAATAATGTTAATCTATTACTGCATTCCACGTTCTTCTTTCTTCAGAGCATATCACTTAGAATAAGTATACTTTTATCCTTCCTACTTAAGATTCGTAGGCTACTTGAAAAACCTGTAATAGACCAAAAAACAGTCTTCAGAGCCAGAGACAATTTATTGATATTGTCTTTGTCATAATGTCACTTTCATTATTTGACCACAATATCATCACATGACCACCTCCTAAAAATATAACGCTCATATCTCTCCTATGGCTGCAATAAAAACAATTGAATTTTGTAGGAAATATTTTTTCTTTAGTTCAGTTTTGTTTTTGAACAACAACAGGAAGTGAAGATAGTATCACATTCGTCAAAAAAATCTAAATCGATATTTTGGTGCACTTATACGGCAATACATTTATGTGTGAACAAATATAGCGCCTCGTTACGCGCGTATGCTACTATATTCTTGCATGTATAATGCAAAAAAATGATAAATGTTATATTAAAATAAATTATTACTTTTTCAAAAAATCGTAGAGAATTTTTCACACAGACCTCTAGTTTTTGGAGCCCTGCAATAATTTCATCTGTGAGCCCTAAAATCCGAATATTTTTAAGCCCAAATGATCCTAATAAAATTAAGTTTGACACGCGAAACAATTCATTTCAAAGAAAATTTTATTTGACTAGACAACTTCAGTTTTATATATTTATTTTGCGATATTTCATTAAATTTCTTTAATATGCATATCTACATCTATTATATTGAGCATGTATATATATGTGCATCTACTATAATGCGCGTTTACCATAATTTGTATGTGGTATACAAAATAAACAGATTTATAAGTTACGGAATAAGCGGATTTATAAGTCACGAGGTGTAAGAAATTAATATAATAAAACACAAGTCTATACTGACGTTAAAGTTTTTATATTGACTGAAATAAACTAAGGAGATAATAGAGTTTAAAAATGAAAAACAATAAACAGCTGTCATACCAGCTGGGTCTGGTAAAAAAGAAACCATGTCTGCATTTCACCAAGATACACGTGTGGCAGAAACCTTGATAAATATTGGTGCCAATGTCATGTTAATAAGTTTTACAGTTCTGGAGATTTAGTGATGAATCAGTCAGTGAGTGTTATTTGGCAAAAAAAGAACATCTCTCTTATTCAAACAGGTTATTCGGTGCATAAAACTTAATATATTTGAATCGTGTTACTGTAAAAAAAGTTTTTTTTCATAAAATTTGCAATTTTGACAGTATTTTTTCAGAAACATTTTGATGCACTGACCCGCCTGTATGAATCATAGACACTCTTTTGATACAACTGTAGACAGAAAAATAAATTAATTTTTTTATTTCTTAAATAATTCTGAAAATAAATTCGAATCAATTTACTCTGTAGCATGAACCGTGCATATAAATGTAATTCACGAGTTTACGAATTCATATGAAATGGAATTTACATGCTTTTATACATTATTTAAACACGTTTATAAAAAGTAATTGGTTTCCAACTCCTTATATAACCTGGTGATAACTAATTATACTTATTTGTACACAAAATGTAACTTTGATTAGAACTAGCGTACGTCTTATATAATAATACGATTTTATGTTTAGGATTTTTCTTACAGGGTTTAAAATTAAAAAATATTTTTTATTAATTCTATTCTATTTATTTATATATTGGCTCAACCGTGTGATACCTCAGCAAGAAAAAGAGTTGATAATAAGTTTATTTTATGATATGAAGGATATATTTATTAAATCTGTGTTAAACGCATTTCAAGTGGTTTGCTAAGATTTTTTAATGCTTTTGTACTTTCAGTAAGATATTAATAAGACTTTAGACCTTGAAAATCAAATAAATAAAGCAATATTAGGACCGAAGGAAATATTAGAAATACATCTCTGTGGAAACAAAATTTTAATTTGATTAATCGATACCTAATTTAAAAAAAAATTAAATATTAGTAATAATTAAATATTAACTATAACAAAAAATCTTTTTATTAATGTGCTTTCGATAATTTAAAACATATTTAAATATCTTCAAATCGAAAAAAAAATCAACTGTAAATCCGCACAACCTCCAAAAAAAAATAAACATTTCTGAAATTAGCGAATATAATGCTTAAGAGACATTTGCGATAAAAATACCTTATGGAAATATTTTACATCTACACACTCTTTATCTCAATATCATTAATTTTTACCGACGTGAATTGAGTTTTAGCCAGTAAACGCAGAGTACAAAGTGCACTTACAGCAAACAATTTACAATATTTTACTTAACGGTAATAATTACGAATGCAAATATTTTTACAATAAAATGTTTTACAAATAACACTCCATATATCAAACAGATTTGGATATTTCCTGTTTCATTTAAATTTTATTAATTAAATATGGGGTATATATGCTGATTAAGTAAATACAAGAGTCACAATTAAATGAAACTACGTGATGTTGTATTATTTCTACTATCTTTAATTTCTTTACCACTAATAATGAATTTCTACAAAATTAACGCCAAATACATTCAATAAAGACAAGATATAAGAGTTGTTTATTATTCTAATTAAATATTTACATAAATACCGGAAGTTTTCTTATGAAAATCGCCATTACTTAAGCTAGTTGAGAACTATTTGAAACTTCATAGCTTAATATATAATTGGCGATAAACTCATAATCAACATGCTTGAACAGCTTATACGATTAGAATATCACCATTATTAATCAATTCTAGTTGTTACCACCCACCTTTATTCCTCTAAAAAACAATGGCCAACGAGAAACAATTACGTATTCCCAAGCGAGGTCAGATCGTCATTGGGAATGGGTGAATAATTAGACCTTGTTTAAGCTAAAAGGAGATTTGATGAATAGAATAAATTGACCACCTTATTTTGTGGACGTTTGGAGGAAAACATTTTTATGATTTTGAATCGCTGAGTTGCATAACCAAAAAGTACAAGTAAAAATTGATACAACTGACATCACTAGATAGGTGTATTTTTGTAATGAATCCAAAAATCAGCAGAAGAACTTGAACGATGCATATACTACGTGGTGAGACATCCATTAACCGCGTTTGTCTCTGCTATCTTTATTAAATAAACAATATATTTTCACTGTGTATCCGCGTTTTTTTTTTAATTTCTTCGCTCCATGCATCCGAGGAAATCATCCGAGCTCTACCCAAAATCAGTTGGCAAAAATAATAATACCTACGTACATAGCCGTGTCCATTTTTTTCATGTGTGAAAGTCGTTAAATTGTCGAAACACGAACAGCATGTATTAATAATAAATATATATACAACCCAAGTGATTTAAAATATCATAAAATGTAGACTATGCAAAATATTTGGTTGAAAACATTTTGAAAATAGCACAGAACTGATATAATTTTCGTTACAATAAAAAAAATAAGCGATTGGTAAACAAGGATATTCAGTTTTCATAATATTTACATTCATTGTTTATTTACCGTATATTGGCTTATGATATTTTTTCCAACTAAAATAATTTTTTGTGGGAACATTTTCGTACAGTAATGGATATTGACCAAGTAATAGAAGTCAATAACTGAGTTAAAAATATTCAAGTGATAAGTTAAATGCTGTTTACAAAATACAAACATTCTGTTTAATCACAATTAAATGAAACTACGTGATGTAGTATTATTTCTACTTTCTTTAATTTCTTTACTACGACCTAGGTTTCGTTGTATTATAACATCTTCATTTGGGATATTAGCAAAGATTTTTGCTACATAATCTAATAATCTAGTTTCATTTAATTGTGAATAATGAATTTCTACAAAATTAACGCCAAATATATTCAATATTCTATTTAATAATATTCTCGAACGTTAACCAAATAACAATAAGGTTTGCATAATTATATCAATAACAAAAAGTCAGAAGGAATGTAATTTGTTAACTTCTCACTTACCGCTATCAACTCAGAGTGAGTAAATCGAGAAGTAAATTGCTTCGTTTAGTGTCCTCAAATCGTTAAACGAATTTATAAATGACTACACAAACAGTAATCGTCACTTTAATCAAACTTAAAAAAAATAAAGGAACAGACCAAATTAAATCATTATCAAGTAAATAAATTCAAGTATATGTGTTATATCATAAAATAGTCATAAATAAATCCATTATAACATATCAGTTGGATCTACAAGCGCTGTAAGTGAGGTTAAACTCTGAAATAATTAGTGACTTAATCATTAGCGTGACGTTAAGCCAGAATTTAGCCTTATGAAAATGAGCATTGCTCAAAAAGCACTTTCATCGATCTGACGACTGGCCTCTGGTATAAAAATGCGTGCGATGATGATATAAGATATCAGTCAACGTTCGCACTTTTAACGCAGTAAACATGTTTTGTAAAGTGAGTAAACACAATTACCTAACCCGTTACTATATTTAAGTTAGTAGTGTTTCGTAGGAATCGGCTGCGAACAAGGGCGTAATTAAAACTTTTCTTGATGGGAAAATGGTTTTGAGGGTATCGATTTTTCCAACCAGTAAAGCCAACATATTATACTTAAAAGGCAGTACATGTATATAATTGTCAAATAAAATAATTAATCATAAATTTATAGAACAGCGAGGAATTTTGCAAACTCTTAAAAGAACTTCGGTGAAATAATCTTTCTGAGATACTTCCCAAAAATTTTTAAATGTTTTTTTACAAATGTAAACTCTCATTTGTTAGAAAATTCAGTCTCCGTTTTTCACTTCCGTTCTTTACTTTTTTGGTTCAGCTTTTAAAGTAAGTGAAAATAATTGTAATTTCGTCAGGTTTAATTTAAATCACATCGTCCAATTTTTATTTTTATTTCAATAAAATAATTTTCCAAAGCTGTCACATTATCTGTGCATAATATCATATTTTTCGATTACACTTTAAGTATTTCATTACAAATATCAATGAGAATAGAAGCTTACATAAACACTTTTGCGGTGCTATTTCATATGCTTGACAATACCGACACCGGCGAAGTACATTACGCTAATTTAATTATACCACCGAAGGATAGACAGATAGTTCTAGTAAGTTACCTCGTAATCTGTATGTAAAATAACAGTCGTAATAAAACAGACCAAATTTTGTTCCGAGCTTCTAACGAAGTAAACGTCACTGAAAAGTTAAAACAATATTTAACTTCATTTAGATCGAAATGATCGCATTAATTTGTAAAATTGTTAACAATAATTTTTAAAAACACTTGTAGATACAAAAAAGAAATATAATATATAATCAAATATGTAACACACGCAAAAGTATGTTAATACTAATATTTCTTTATTTTAAGCTAATTCTGTTTAGTTTTGCACAAAAAGTTCGTTTAAAATCAATATGTCAAATATATACGAATCCAAAAATCATTTTATGACAGATCATAACTCTCGCCGCCTTAGTGGTAGCGATCCAAGGATATGGACATAGTCTCGGTCCCGCCATATCATCTCAGAGCCGTCATGATGGTTACGGCCATGGCCATGGATACGCATCTCCCTACTCCCACGGCTATTCCGGTTATGGCCAAGGATACTCCGGCGTAGCTTCTTATGGTCACGGTCACGGTCACGCCATCTCTTCTCAAAGCATCGTTCGTCATGATGGTCATGGTTACGCCGCTCCCTACGCCCATGGATACTCTGGCGTGTCTTTCCACGGTCACGGACATGCTGCTCCAATCTCCCACGGACACTACGGGCACCACGCACCTGCCCATGTTGAACATTACGTAAGTATTCTTTGAAGAATATTGTCTAATAATACATTTCAAAAATAAAGTATTTTTACAATACTGTCTGTTTAAAACTGGCAGAGTCACCCAAAATACGACTACGCATACTCCGTGTCGGATCCACACACCGGTGACCACAAGAACCAGCACGAATCTCGCGACGGTGACCACGTACAAGGTTCCTACTCCTTAGTGCAGCCCGATGGCTCCGTGCGCAAGGTCGACTACTCAGCTAATGCTCACAGCGGGTATGTTTCAACAGCACATTTTTGTTATTAACAAAATTTTATCCAATTGGCATACTTAAGAAACATTAAACAAAGATTAAAACATGAATTAAAAAAATACTAATAAATGCAAAAAATTGCATTTCTAAAAATGCTTTCTGGAGAGAGAAAAAAATTTACATGGAAAAATGTAAAAAGGAGAAAAAGTCATTCCCTATCATATTTTAAGCAAAAGACGCAGTCGGTCAAACGACATTTCAGTAATAAGAAATAGACGCAATCGGTCAAACGGCATCACGTTACGCCCTAGTAAAATGGGTCTTCTATTTCACTTAATAAAACTGCACAAAATCTAGTATTGTACTTTACACTGAACTGTATTTGGATTATGACATTCGTTTCTTTATTTCTTAGATATTTAACTAAATAGGATATTTGTAGTCCTGACAGATTGTGAAGAAACGCGCTCCGATGTACCCTTGACACATGACAATAATAAAATTAAATAATACTGAGTAAAGAAGAATTGTATAAATAGTATAATTATAATAATATTTGTAATATTTTCTCATGATTCTCGAGAAATAATAATTCTTGTATATCGTTTATTTTATTTCATAGATTTATATAAAATACAAAAGTCGGTACTAACCAATTCCAGCCCTATTTAATATTAATTTGTTTCCAACAGTTTCAACGCATATTGTACTAAATCCTATAGGATAATATCAGTAGTTACTAAGACTGATATTCTATAGGAAAATATCAGTAGTAACTGTTGAAAACTACAACCGTAGTTTTCATCATAGTAACTACAATCAAAACGCCGGCAGTCGCAATTACATACTTGTAATCTCGCATTAAAAATTTATTTTCAATTCACAACTAGTGTAACTGGTAAGGCTAACATATTTGATAATTACGAGTAATTTACCGAAATGGCTTCAACGGTTTAAGGTTCAAAGAAAAAGAAAGAGAATAATATATGTACGTCAATAATTACTTATTGTCTACTAAAAACCTAAACAATTGTGAAAAACAATATTTTCCTTATTCCCCGCAGCCACGAATAATAAAAGAAAAATTTGTCCATGAAAGAAATTTGTCTTCGCTGAGCATATGCAAGCAAGAAAATTTTATTATATTTTTCGGTGAATTTTCTCTTCATTAAATATTAATTAATTAATTTGTTTCCAACAGTTTCAACGCTGTAGTCCACACGTCGGCACCTCTTCATCACGATACCCCCAGCTACCACCATTACTGAGCAAGAAATGAAACTAGTACTAATTATATAACGAGATACGCGATAGTTATTTTATTTAAGAAAAAAAAACTAATACCAAATGCAAATGTTGAATAAAGTTGAACTTTGAAAAAAAACAGAAACAGATTAATTTATTTAAATAATTTGCTGCTTTTAGTTTAAGAAAGTCTAGTGGCTAACAAAGGAGAGTGACAGATTTGATTATTTTGCTGGTTTCATAATTGCGCTTCAGAAGATACATCGTGGTTGAATTTAACTGTGACGATTTGTTTGCGGATTTGCCATTATAGCTATATGCCATCATGGATGAACAAGCTTGACTGCACTCTGGGACTAGCGAAATAATCGGCTTTGAATATGTGATCGTGGAATGTCCGATGCCCTGCTGGGGAAAGGTTAATATTATACATACCTCGTAAAATCACGTATTATAATGTACATGTCATCAAAACCGTTTACCTTCATTTGTGAATCAACTTTCTTCTGCGACCGATATTAGAAAAAAATGGTATACTATCCAGTTCTCTGATTCTTTAGTAGCAATCTAATTCACCTTGGACCACAATTAAATAATAATTAAATTGTATATATCTAAAATAACAAATTTTCGTGAGCTCTAAGAAACACAAGTATATAAAGTAATGAAACAAATATTTGATAACATACACTCTTTACAATGAGCCTATAGCCACCGGTTTCCCTATCAAGAGAATAGTGATAGTTAAATCTCATTCGTTTATTCCTTAAACTCTGACTATCGAAACATGTTTTTGTTAATAAGACATGAAACAATACGTGAAGTAAAACTTACTCTTTGCAAGATATATTCAACAAAATAAACAGACAAATAAGTTTTCAGGTCGAACGAAACTGTAAAACATTAATGAAAGAATGCGTAAAGCGCTAATGATAAAAAGTTTTAGCGACAGAAATAAAATAAAAATGTAGTTGAGGGTTAGAGGAAAAAATAATAACTTTATTTTACTAATATGATACCACCTAAAGCAAAGCCAAGATAAATATACATATCTATTTCAAGTTTGTAGGCGTTGTAGTTCTTTCGTTATGGGTCAAACAGTGAGTGATACTTGGCAGAACAAGAAATATGTCTATTAGTCATAAAGGTGTTTCTGTAAAAAAGAAGTGTAAGTTCTTAAGGAAAATAAATTAGAAAAATATCTCTATTAAAAAAATTAAGGTCTCATTAGTGGATACCAAATTCCAATGAGCAGTAGCTTATTGATGAGCAAAATTTATAGTAATTTGGTTAAAAATAACTTTATTAGAAGACTGTTAATTATTTAACTGCTTTTAGTAATTTAAAAAATATCTGCATACCGACACATAGCAAAAAAATTAACCATGTATCAACTTCCAAAAATAATTATCTTGGAGTTTTAAATTGACGAACAAATATATATTTAGTGATGAATCATTAAATCTCCAGAACAGTCAGTGAGTGGTATTTGGTGAAACAAAGAACATATCTCTCATTCAAACAAGTTATTCGGTGCATAAAACTTAATATGTTTGAATCGTGTATCTGTAAAAAAAGGTTTTTTTTCAATTAAAATTGCAATTTAAACAGCATTTTTTCAGAAACAGTTTGATGCACTGACCCACCTATATGAATTATAGACACGTTTTTTGTGTAGATAGAAAACAGCTGTAGAGAGAAAAATAAATTAATTTTTAATTTGGTAAATAATTCTGAAAATAAATTCGAAACAATTTACCCTGTAGCGCAAAATGTCCATTTAAATATAATTCACGAGTTTACGAATTCACATGAAATGCTTATATATTTTGTTTATACATGTTTATGCTTTGATATATTCGTTTATAAAAAGTTCCAAATCGTTATAAAGCCTGGTGATAACTAAATATACTTATTTGTACGTCAAAAGGAACATTGATTAGAAATAGCATACGTATTACATATTTAGTTTAGGATTTTGCTCATGGGGTTCAAAATTGAAATTTTTTTTTTAAATTATCTTCTATTTATTCACTTATTTATTTATTGGCCCAACTATATGTTAACTCACTAAAAAAGAGTGAGACGGATACATTTATTAAATCTGTGTTAAACGCATTTCAAGTGGTTTGCTAAGATATTTTAACGATTCTGTACTTTCAATAAGAAATTAATAAGAGTTTAGACCTTGAAAATCAATTAAATAAATTTACATTTGAACTGAAGGAAATATTGGGAATGCATCTCTATGGAAACAAAATTTTATAATTGATCAATCTATACCTAATTTTAAAAAAATTAAATATTAATAATATTAAAAAATAACTTTATCAAAAGACTAATATTATTTTTGTGCTTTGGGTAATTTAAAAAACATTTACATATCTTCAAATCGAAAAAAATTCTGTGAATCCGCATAACCTCCAAAAAAAATAAAAATTTCTGAAATTAGCGTATTATAAGCGTAAAAGACATTTGCGATAGAAATATAACCCAATAAAAATATTTTACATCTACACACTTTTTCTTCAAATCATTCAATTTTTACCAACGTGTATTGAGTTTGAGTTCAGTAAACAAATTACAATCTTTTATTCAACAGTAATAATTACGAATGTATATATTTATACAGTGAAATATGTTACAAATAACACTCCATATATCAAACGGAAATGGATATATCTCTTCGCCGAAATAGATATTCAAATATCTATTTCGGTCTGGTACTGGTATAAATATAAATTCAGAACGCCTTATTCATACCTGCTTCTCCGATGCTCTGAAACTTTCAAGAGTAAAAGGTGCTAATCAACCCCTAGCGCGAAGCCTACAAACTCTGTGTCCTACCTGTCGTTATATAGAGAGTGGGTGCATGAACACTAGTCGATATATTAACTGTCACCCAAAGGAAAAAGGAGCACCCCATGTTAGGGATTGTTCTTCGTGACAGAAAACGCAATAAAAAAAATTGGAAACGTACTGAACTGACTGATGTCTCACACATCATCACACAGAGAAAATGTGGCTAGTCACATGAAAAAAATAAGATACGCTCAAGAACACTGTGTTCTATTGTATGCATTGCTGAATTAACTAACTATTATACTTGCTGGTGAATAAGGATATGAGAGTAATTAAATATAAAGTATACATGCTGATGATTAAGTAAATATAAGATATGAGAATTGTTCATTATTTTAATGAAATATTTATATAAATATGGAGAGTTTTGCTACGAAAAACGCCATTACTTAAGCTAGTTAAGAACTATTTGAAACTTCATATTTCAGTATATAATTAGAGATAAACCCAAAGTCAATATGGTTGAACAGCTTATATGGTTAGAAGATCGCCATTATTAATCAATTATATGTGCTACCACTCATCTTTATTCCTCTAGAAAATAATGCCTAACGTGCAACGATTACGTATTCCCAAGCGACGTCAGATCGTCATTGGGAATGAGTGAATAATTAAACGTCGTTTAACTAAAAGGAAGATTAATGAAAAAAATAAATTGATAACGTTATTTTGTGGACATTTGGAGGAAAACATTTTTAAAATGTTGAACCGCCGAGTCGTATAACCAAAAAGTATAAGTCAAAATTAATATAACTGACATCATTAGATAGGTGTATGTTAGTACTGAATCCAAAAATACCTCAGCAGAAGGACTTGAAGGATGCGTGGCGGGATAAAATAAATCAACGATGCATATACTACGTGGTGAGACATCCATTAACCGCGTTCGTCTCTGCTGTCTTTATTGAATAAACAATATATTTTTACTTTGTGTCTGCGTTTTTTTTTTAATTCTTCACTCCCTACATCCAAGGAAATCATCCGAGCTATACTCAAAATCATAGCATTGACCATTTTTTTTCATGTGTGAATATTACAGTGTTAATCTAATATGTATATAACCCACAAGTGATTTCAAATAATATAAAATGTAGACGATAAAAAATATTTTGTTGAAAAACGTTTAGAAAATAGCACAGAACTGATATAATTTCTGTTACAATAAAAAAATTAACGGTTGGTAAACACGGACGTTCTGTTTTCATAAGATTTACAATCATTGTTTATTTACCGTATATTGGCTTATGATAATTTTTTCAACTAAAATAAATTATTTTGGGGGAATATATTCGTACTGTAATGGACAATGACAAAGTAATAGAAGTCAATAACTAAGTTAAAAATATTAAAGTGCTAGCACAGATAGAGCAGTTACATATAATCATTGTGTTTACAAAATATAAACATTCTGTTTAATAATATTCTCAAACGTTAACCAAATAACAATTAGGTTTGCATAATTATATCAATAACAAAAAGTCAGAAGGAATGTAATTTGTTAACTTCTCACTTACCGCTATCAACTCAGAGTGAGTAAATCGAGAAGTAAATTGCTTCGTTTAGTGTCCTCAAATCGTTAAACGAATTTATAAATGACTACACAAACTGTAATCGTCACTTTAATCAAACTTAAAAAAAATACAGAAACAGACCAAATTAAATCATAATCAAGTAAATAAATTCAAGTATCTGTGTTATATCATAAAATAGTGATAAATAAATCCATTATAACATATCAATTGGATCTACATGCGCTGTAAGTGAGGTTAAACTCTGAAATAATTAGTGACTTAATCATTAGCGTGACGTTAAGCCAGAATTTAGCCTTATGAAAATGAGCATTGCTCAAAAAGCGCTTTCATCGATCTGACGACTGGCCTCTGGTATAAAAATGCGTGCGATGATAATATGAGCTATCAGTCAACATTCGCACTTTTAACGCATTAAACATGTTTTGTAAAGTGAGTAAACACAATTATCTAACCCGTTACTATATTTAAGTTAGTAGTGTTTCGTAGGAATCAGCTGCGAACAAGGGCGTAATTAAAACTTTTCTTGATGGGAAAATGGTTTTGATGGTATCCATTTTTCCAACCAGTAAAGCCAACATATTATACTTAAAAGGCAGTACATGTTGTATATAATTGTCAAATAAAATAATTAATCATAAATTTATAGAACAGTGAGCAATTTTGCAAACTCTTAAAAGAACTTCGGTGAAATAATCTTTCTGAGATACTTCTCAAAAATTTTAAATGTTTTTTTACAAATGTAAACTCTTATTTGTTAGAAAATTTAGTCTCCGTTTTTCACTTCCATTCTTTATTTTTTTGGTTCAGCTTTTAAAGTAAGTGACAATAATTGTAATTTCGTCAGGTTTAATTTAAATCACATCGTCCAATTTTTATTATTATTTCAATAAAATAATTTTCCAAAGCTGTCACATTATCTGTGCATAATATCATATTTTCCGATTACACTTTAAGTATTTCATTACAAATATCAATGAGAATAGAAGCTTACATAAACACTTTTGCGGTGCTATTTCATATGCTTGACAATACCGACACCGGCGAAGTACATTACGCTAATTTAATTATACCACCGAAGGATAGACAGATAGTTCTAGTAAGTTACCTCGTAATCTGTATGTAAAATAACAGTAGTAATAAAACAGACCAAATTTTGTTCCGAGCTTATAACGAAGTAAACGTCACTGAAAAGTTAAAACAATATTTAACTTCATTTAGATCGAAATGATCGCATTAATTTGTAAAATTGTTAACAATAATTTTTAAAAACACTTGTAGATACAAAAAAGAAATATAATATATAATCAAATATGTAACACACGCAAAAGTATGTTAATACTAATATTTCTTTATTTTAAGCTAATTCTGTTTAGTTTTGCACAAAAAGTTCGTTTAAAATCAATATGTCAAATATATAAGAATCCAAAAATCATTTTACGACAGATCATAACTCTCGCCGCCTTAGTGGTAGCGATCCAAGGATATGGACATAGTCTCGGTCCCGCCATATCATCTCAGAGCCGTCATGATGGTTACGGCCATGGCCACGGATACGCATCTCCCTACTCCCACGGTTATTCCGGTTACGGCCAAGGTTACTCCGGCGTAGCTTCTTACGGCCACGGTCACGGTCACACCATCTCTTCTCAAAGCATCGTTCGTCATGATGGTCATGGTTACACCGCTCCCTACGCCCACGGATACTCTGGCGTATCTTTCCACTGTCACGGACATGCTGCTCCAATCTCCCACGGACACTACGGACACCACGCACCCGCCCATGTTGAACATTACGTAAGTGTACTTTGAAGAATATTGTCAAATAAATACCTTTCAAAAATAAAGTTTTTTTTAAATATTGTCTGCTTAAAACCGGCAGAGTCACCCAAAATACGACTATGCATATTCCGTGTCGGATCCGCACACCGGTGACCACAAGAACCAGCACGAATCTCGCGACGGTGACCACGTACAAGGTTCCTACTCCTTAGTGCAGCCCGATGGCTCCGTGCGCAAGGTCGACTACTCAGCTAATGCTCACAGCGGGTATGTTTCAATTTACTATTATTTATTCTACAATTTAACAAAATTTTTATATTTAAAGAAAACATAACACAAAGTTTTAAATATGTCTTAAAAATTAAATTAAAAGTGTCGCAAAAATACTTCCAGTTACAAAAAATTGTCTCTATTTCTGAAAATACGCCCAGATATAAAATATAATCATAATAGGAATGAGAAAATACGCCCAGATATCAATTGCAAGTTCATCAATCAAAATGCGGCAATTGAAATTATGTTATTCTAACTCTTATAATATTATTTTTAAAAACAATATTTACATTTTATTTAATGATTATAACATCGCTTTTCCAAAATTTCCTTATAACCTATTAATATATAAAATTTCCTTGTAAAACTAGACTCATTCATTATTCAATTACCGAAATCATTTCAACCATTTAAAATAAAAGGAAGTGAAAGAAAATAATATAAATGTATACATACTCGTAGTTATTACATACATAAAAATGGATAAGATTGTGAGAACCAAAAAGTTCTTTAGTAATTACAGTCGCAAAGAATGACTTTTCTCTTAAAAGTAGTAACATGTTCAAGGATAAAATTGTATTGAACTACTGAGTTTATTTTTTACTTTATGAAATATTAATTGATTACCTTCTTTGTAACAGTTTCAACGCAGTAGTCCATACTTCGGCTCCTCTTCACCATGATGCCCCCGGCTACCACCATTACTGAGTAAAAAATTATGCTGGGATTAATTATATAATGAAATTCACTATACTGGCTATCAATTTTATTTAAGAAAAACTACAAAAATGCAGAATAGGAATACTGAATAAAGCTGAATCTGGAAAAGATAAGAAACACAATCATTTATTTAAAAATTTCCCTGTTTCTTGTTTAAGAAAGTCTCAATATACATCATGGAAAGTAAACAAAAACTACAGACATATTAATTTGACTTTCCTTTTTTTTGAGTTTCCTGATAAATAAATACCAAACGACACTCAAGCTTTCCTAAATTTTTTTTTAGTATTATCTGAAATATTCTATAACTTTAACATCGAAGGTAAAATTTGCGACGAAAACATTGCGCGAGCTATAATTTCCCGTGGGCCATGACACGGCAGCAACAAGAAACAAATGACGGACTGGTTCCGTCATTTTACTTCAGACCCTCTGACTGCACTCGTGAGCCCATCGAGAGATTTGGATTTACGCATATGATAATGGAATATAGAATGATGTAGTGCGGGAAAATTAGTATCTTCCACCATAACAATACCATATCTTATGAATCACCAACTGCTTATGCACATTTCATACTCGATGGACACACTTTTAACTCAGTTGAGTGGCAAATGAGTTAAAAGTGTATCCATCAACCAGCCACGGCTCTTCCAATAAGGATGCAAGGAGTCTATGAGTAATTTTAGACTAATAATGAATATTAGATATTAGATCCGAGTAAAGACCATAATACATATGCCATCAAAATTAGTTAGTAGCTAACACACAATAAAAGGACATACGCCAGTAGCTGCCGCACTGATGATATACATATAGTTGAAATGACATGTAATGTGTGGTTATCGATGGGTCAAAATTTTGGGAGCGCACCCATCTGTGAACACAATAATGATTAAACTATATATTCCATGTCGAACCCAAGAGATTAAGCATTAGACGCGTTTTTTAAAGAAGTATCCCCATAAAGTAAAGGTCTAATCCTCTTAATAAGTAGGATGAAGTATGAAATGTGCATACGATTTTTAATTTACAGAAAATAATTTGTTTAATCTTTTCACTGCCAAGTTTTCAAATGACCCAGCACCACTACAAGCATATAGAAACATAATAAAAGTATGAATTTAAAATGAAGGTTCAGCGACGTAAAAGTAAAGAAAATTATAACAGTTTTATTACCTTTTTTCAGTTTGTTTCATTCCTTCGTTCGTTTGCGAAAATGGACGCTAAACAAATAGGAGTGGTACCATTACTAACGGGTGCTACAACTTAAAAATAAATAATATAACTTAAAGCGGTTAAAATAACTTAAATTTTAAATAAAATTATGATCCAAATTTAAATCAAATTATTGATTTAGGTGAAAACATTGATTATAGTGTCAAATAAATAAAAAATGTTATATGTTAACAACAAAATTGATCTTTATAAGCAGCCTCGGCGTGATGGGCGCTATGTTAAATGCAAAACCGCATGCGCGGTGATAAACAAGTTTATGGTACTGATGCAATATTCGTTTGCAATTAGAATAGTCAAGAATCTTTGCTAATATCCCACCTGAAGATGTTGTAATACAACGAAACCTAGGTCGTGGTAAAGAAATTAAAGAAAGTAGGAATAATACTACATCACGTAGTTTCATTTAATTGTGAATAATGAATTTCTACAAAATTAACGCCAAATATATTCAATAGTCAAGAAGTTTAAACTTTACTGATTTCATATGACATTGGATAAGTGGGTTAACAAAGTCTTTAATTTACTTGTAAAAGAAATCCGTTCTTCTGTATTTACTATGAGCACAAACTCACACTACTTGGTCATTGACTTTTGGTATATCCAGAATAAATTGCTTTTCTAGACATAACATACCAAGTGAAGTCAATCTGCCATTCAATGAACGTACCTTTCATTTTCGACGGTTATCACGGGTAGTGTAATTAAAATATTTAATAATTTTGTAATTTCTTGAAATACTTCTTCCAATTTATTTTCTATAATACGCTGTAACAATGCCAATAATCCAGCAGTCTCGTTAAAATCATTACGTGAATACAAATCATTTAATTCAGTTTTCAAGTATCTACAGCCGTTTTAATTTCATCGACAAGAAAATTTTGAACATAAATTGGAAAATAATCACACAAAAAGAGTTTTGATAGAATTAAATGCTTAGCATTTGTAAATCTGCCTTTAATATTACTTATGATAACATCGCAACATTCGAATGCAAAGATATAATCATTATCATCTGCTAATGAAACGTGACGTTTTTCACTTTGCGTTTTTATATTCGAAATTTTAGTACAAATTGACACCATAGAAAAGAGCGTATTTCAGTAACAAAGCGTTCAATAATGTTATGCGCTTCCGAAACAATTAGCCAACTTTATTGTATACTGTAAAACAAAATTTCTACGTGAGGCATTATTTTATAGAAAAGATATAGCCAGTAGTTAAATTCAATTTCGGTAGATATTTTTTAATAATCTAATGCTTGCACTATCACCAAATGGTCAGATTGATTTTTTGTTATAAATTTAAAACATTCCAGTAAATTAAATTTGTATTCGTGTTATGTGATCATGACACTACTTTGGAAATTCTATCTCGTTGGCGCAACTTCAGATAAACGTTTTGTTGTAATGTTTTCTAATATATCTGTACGCTTTACAGATCGACTGAAAAATGTTGAAAATCCTTACATGAGAAGAAAAAAATTCTTAATCGGTTTTATTTTAGATGTAGCCTGTTGGAATGTAAGATTACCTTGATGAGCATAACAGTGAATATAAAATACCTATGGATATTCCTTTTTAATCAAAGTTTAAACACCACTCTTAGTTCCACTCATTACACTTGCACCATTATAGTACTGAGACATTAACTTACTCGGTGTTTTATTTATTTCTAAAATTTCTGTTTTAAAATGTTTTGCTAATAACTATAGCAGTTTGTGCTTCAGGTCGAAAGAAGCCCCAAATCCGCTCAAAAGCCATTCCTTTAACGATACACCTAAGAATGATAGAAATTTGTATTATACATGACGAGTCAGTAGTTTCATCAATCTGAATAAGTAAATATTTGAAATTCATTATTTCGGTTTTAATAAAATTTTGCGTTACTTTTAAAACTGAGTCTAAAATATAGTTCTGTATATGCTTCGAAGTTCCTTTAAGAATTTAATTTGAATTTAAATACGTCTTCATGGCATCATCTAAAGTTGCAACCAAATCTATTAAACCGCTAAATATTCCGGGATCATTTGAATCTAACCTTTCATCATTATCTCTGAGCGCGACTACAAACATGCCACAATATTTTAAACAGTCGACAATTCTACACAAAATATGTCTGTTTTTACTTACTACTAAATTATGTCGTAATACAGGTGCCCGTAAACCACTATCTAATTGTAAACGAATATCGTTTTTACCGAGTAAGGCTAAAATAATAACTTTTGACTTATGTTGACTTCAAGAGACGTGTTTTTAATTTTCTCATTTAGATGTTTAAAACCCCTAACGCCATTTTTCGACCATTCATCAGAACTGCTATAAATAAGCAAGGGAAACAAAAAAGCGTTAACTTGATCACAACCACAAATTCACGAGTTTTTGTTATATACATTTATATTAAAACAACACGTGAAACTTTTACACGTGACTATATGATTGTATGTACTATTTGTAGTGTTTCAGTAGATCTAATTAATATTCTATTTTACGTCTAAAGGAATATATGCAATCTATTGTCAGTTGGCACCAGGATTCGAAAGTGATCTGATGATTTGGGAACTTTAATAAATTTATTGACAAATATTAATAAAAATGGCATATTGAATTTCAAATGAAGTCGTCGGTGCAGATTTAGGTAAACGTTAAAAATCCTAACATGAGAAGAAAAAAATTCTTAAGCGGTTTTGTTTTAGATGTAGCCTGTTGGAATATAAGATTACCTCGATGAGCATAATGGTGAGTATAAAATGCCTATGGATATTCCTTTTTTAATCAAAATTTAAGCACCACCCTTACTTCCACTCATTACACTTGCACCAACATAGCACTGAGATATTAACTGTTTTAAAATGGTTGCCCTAATACCAATAGCAGTTTGTGCTTTATGTTGAAAGTGGCCCCAAAACCGCTCAAAAGTCTTTTTGTGATATATCAATTTATAATTATTTATTTTTTAATTCAATTATACATCACCTCAAGAAACCAAGCTAATTTTAATGTAAACACTCCTAGTCGTTTTAGTTTACAATACAGTTAGAGTCGTTACAGTATACAATAAACTTATAAACATTTAATAACTGTCATCTCTTTTAGTCATTGTTATGATACGTACGCAATTACACTAAGTAATCATTACACACATTAATCATTACGAAATAATTGTACTTAATGGCTATAATAGAGTTTCTGAAATCATCGCATCGTAAATTAGATAAAAAACACAATCCTTAATTACAGCTTTCGAAATAAAAAATTAATTGAAAAACTTTAAAATGTATATAAACTAATAATTTTCTCAAAATTGCAGATATTTTTATGGTCTGATCGGGCTAATTAAGGAATTACATTTTTTATTTCAAAACATCATTTTATCCAAAAACAAACCTTTTTCCAAAAAAGCTATGAACCAAATTATAACTATGGATCATCAAAACTATTAAATAGATATAATAACCTGTCTATATGTTTTCATTAATCTCTGAAAATGTTACCTACTAACAATATTTAATAGATTTAATAACCTGTCTTTATGTTTTCATTAATTTCTGAAAATGTTACCTACTAAACAAGGTAGCTTTATGAAAAAGTAATGCAATATTTTGAACAATCAATTAAATAATCACCAGTGACATCAATACAAATAAGAATTCAATCAGTCTGGTAACTACCCCTAGTGCCTACTTAGCTGATGAATACTAACAATAGCTTTTTATGTGAGAATATAAACAGGCGACATTGGACGATAACGACACCATTTTAATAAAAGAGTAATCGCGAGTTTCGAAAAAGTTCCACATGTGAAGTTAAATATATTATTTACATGAACTAGATGAACGACTAAAGATCTAACCAGATATAAATAGTATTTGTATTATAACACCAATACGTAAAACTACAGAAAACGCATATTGGATTTTGGGCATAGATAATCCCCCCATAGATTCCCCGCATAGATAATCAAGTCACCACTGCTGATTTAAAGTGAATAACTCAGCAAGTAGATAGCAATTAGTGAAAACTTATTATAAAATTAAGTTTAAGAAAAAGTGAAAAAGATGTGATGCGCAAAAAACTATTTCAATTCTTAAGTAACACAGTATATTTGAGTGAGGATTATTGTAATGATTTAACGTAATTATACTAAATAAACTCAAATATAATATATTAATAAAAACTTTACGGCTTCTAATGTATTTCTTAATATTCTAAATTAATCTCTAATAACGTCTTAGAAATGTTAATTGAAATAAATACTATGGAAACGTCGATACGGTGTTTATTAACCTTAATTGGTCATTACACTTATATTATGTAAGGGTAACAGAAACACATAAATCGTGTTTACTTTTTTATATCATTGTCTGGGGGGGTTTCGGTACATTTTCGAAAAATGGCGGGAGTTGGAGGAAAGAGGGTAGTTGCTAATTCGTTAGTATAGAAAAACACAACTTTTTAATGTTTCTTAAATTCCAAGCTTCACAATAAAAATGTATTTTTACATAGCTTTTGTAACGTTATAGAGAACTGAACTCTCTGTTATATCGTTATGGATAACTAAAATAGTCATTAATTAACTTGTTATTCATTAAATTCTTTACAAAATTCATTCATTTTATCCTTGTGTGATATAAATAATTCTAAACACATACCAATATTCCTATCCATAGTCAAGATAGGAATATTGGTATGTGCCTGAATCTGAATACCTAGTATATAAAACAATAGTATTAAAAAAGCTTCACAAATATTCTGTCAAAATTTAAAACAAATAACTTATTACTACCATTATCTAGTAGAATTCATGAATGCATACCACTGCCTTAAATTTACAAATCGGGCTATTGCAATCATAAAATCATCTCATGTAGTTTTCAAATCAATGAAATAATATTTTTATGTTATGAAATATTGCCTTCTTTCAATCTTCCATTCAGATTTTTGTGAAAACTAGCGATCAAAAATAAACAAATACCACTACTGAAGTTAAATAAAGTACTATTGGAAAATTATAGATCAATGTTAGACAATATTTTAATATTAGCGTTAATAATTTGGATGTATTCGAAATTGTAAGAAAATAATACGGAAAATCGATTAATTTGTATATCAAGAAAAGCGTTTTGTTCTCAATCATAGTGCTTTCCGTACTTCATGTTTATTACATATTGCATACTTGTAGTATGACCTATGAGTATGACGTTTTATATCCTTTATTAATCTCTAAGAACAAGTAAAATGATGACAGATTATTTTCAATTGTAATCTTGTCTCTGGAATTTCAGTTTCAGAGATGAAAAAACTACTTTAATTGATCGTATTTTTCTAAGACGCTTATATAAATATGTTATTTTTGGGTACTAAACTAAAGCTACGTTGAGCGCGTCAATAACGTATAAAAGATCCTTGAACCCTTCAATATTACTCACTCAAGCCAGGACAGACATTGAACTAAATTGTAATGTATTGAATGTACTTTTTAAATATACTGTTATATGAACACATTAATACCATCAATTTATACTGTAAGTTATATTAACATCTGAAATAGTTAGTGACTAAATCGTAAATATAATATTAGGCCAGAATTTAACCTTATGAAAAAGAGCATTGCCCAAAACCGGACTTTCATCGATACGGGTGTTCAGCTCTAGTATAAAAACGCGTGTGGTGATGATATGTGCTATCAGTCAACATTCGCACTTTCAACATAGTAAACATGTTCAGCATAGTGAGTAGATATAATTATCTGGGAAACATTTTAGTTTTTAATATTTGGGTTAACGGTCATTTGAAAGTACTTACGGTGAAAACGTGTTTAGGTTAACTTCGCAACTTTCTTTCCGCAAGAAAAATGTTTTCTCAGTATTAATTAATATAACTTGGAAAGTGATATTGTAAAAGGCAATAAATACTGTATATCCCTACTAATGGAATAAATAAACCATAAATGGAACAGCTCGAATTTTTTCCGAAATTTCTGAAATTAGTTCTGTGAAATTTCCTGAATAATTTTCCAATTTATTTTCCTTAAATCATTTTCAAAATGTTTGAAGTGCATAGGTTCACAGATACATTATTTTCAAAATTCCTAAACCTTTCACCACGTTAGCCGTATAGTAATTTTTACGTAAAAATTCATCCCATCTTTTACATGTGTACATATTATGCTTTATTCCCTTTCTAATAACCTCATACACAAAATTTCGACGCAAAATGGACAAAATAATTTTCAAATACTAAGCTTAACCCTTCAGGTATTTACTAATATTTTTTTTCAATATATGTTATCGAACACCAAATCTATTTTCACACCTTTCTTCCCGAACGTCATCTTCAAAAATTGCTTCAGGTGTTAATTTTAAAACTAATGATTTACTATTTGAAAATTTTCCAAAGAAAAGAAAGATATTTATTTTTTAAATCCACGATTATTATTCAATATTGGCATTCATCCTGTTAGGTCAACGCAATATAATGAAATTGCAAATAAAAATTATTTCCTTCAAAGTTCACCTCGAATGCAGGTTGAATTGCGAGCAGAGCTGAATTATATATTTGTTTTCATTTAATCTTTTTGATAATTTTGAGTTATTATAATAAACTACATAAGATGACCTCATTTATATGGTCTCTGATTTTTATGACATTGTAATTTAACACAATGTGCTAATATTACAAATTCACTAACCACTATTCTTACTAATACTGTTTGATGCAATTCTAATTCAATAAAAATTAAAACTGTTTACCATTTAATAAAATACTAGTTGACAAGAAAATGCTGAACGGTGCTCGATTTTCAGCCAAGTAATCTAATTTATAACATATTGCAGACATTTAAAAAGAATGCAAATTCAAAAATATTAATGCATATATTAACAAACATACAATACTCTCGTGAAAGAATCCAAATCACATGTTCCGTCTTATTTCTGTATTCTAAACTAACCTTTTTTAGTTTTGCTATATAACAAAAAAATCACCAGAACCAAGAAATGAACCAATCATTTGACAAATAAACAAAAAAATTTAAAACTTTTATCGGCAGATTATAACATTCACCTCCTTGGTGGCAGCAATCCAAGGGTATGGACACAGCCTCGGTCCCGCCATCTCATCCCAGAGCCGCCACGATGGCTACGGTCATGGCTACGCTGCTCCCTACGCCCATGGCTATTCCGGTTATAGCGACGGCTACTCCGGCATAGCTTCCTACAGTCACGGTCACGCTATTTCTTCTCAGAGTCGCCATGATGGCTACGGTCATGGCTATGGTTACGCTTCTCCTGACGCTCACGGCTATTCCGGTTATGATCATGGCTACTCCGGTGTAGCTTCCTATGGTCATGGTCATGCTATATCATCTCAGAGCATTGTTCGTCACGACGATCACGGTTACTCTGCTCACTACTCCCATGGATACTCTGGCGCATCTTTCCACGGTCAAGGACATGTTGCTCCCATATCCCATGGACACTACGGACACTATGCGCCCACCCATGTTGAACATTATGTAAGTATTCTAGAAGAAATGCTATCAAATGCACCATCAATGTTATTTTACAATATCTATGTACATATATGCTTTTACTCTTTAAAACTCACAGAGTCATCCCAAATATGACTACGCGTACTCCGTATCGGACCCGCACACCGGTGACCACAAAAACCAGCACGAATCTCGTGACGGCGACAACGTCCATGGCTCATACTCCCTGGTACAGCCCGATGGCTCTGTGCGTAAAGTTGACTACTCAGTAATGCTCATAACGGGTATGTTTCAGTAACGTATTTACATTTATTTAACATTTTTACCCAATCTCTGCCATTAATTAATAGTTTCATTGAAAAGGAAAAGAGTTTAAAAAAATTGCTTTTATTATATTTCTATACTTCCCGAAGAAAAGCAGATATTAAAATCTTTGGTATTAAAAATCAAAAGACACGACCATTCAAACCACATATTTGCAAAAGCTCATACACGTAGAAGAGAAAATTTTCTGGACAGTGAAACAAAAGTGTTCTAGTCACTTACTTGACTGTGCTACTAATTTACTTAATTCACTGTGATAGACTTAAATAAGAGGCATCGTAATTCAAGCATACACACCAAATTCTACAGAAATTATATATATTGTAAATACACATGTAAATAGCATTGTTTGGTTTAACATTTTTTACTTTTTTCCTGTTTTTCTTTTAATTTGACCACCCTCAGTTCCGATTAAACATTTGCTAATAAACATGAAAATACATCGTAAATCATTGAGCTATATAACAGATGTATAAAATGGACTACAGCCTAACTAAAAAAACAACAAACTAAAAATCAACAAAATTGCATATTACATCATGTGCACTCTATTTAAAAAAAAATTACTTACCGCAATTACGAAAAAACTAAGGTTTAAATTCTTCAGTCAATATGAATCGGACTAATTTTAAACTGTCACTTATCTTGCCTCAAAACAAATTTATTTTCAGTTAAGTTTCCAAAATTGCTGTATACCGAGTGTTACTTTTATGGATAAAATGAATTAATAATTACTATAATAATTTTCAAAAATCAATTTAGTTCTTTAGGTTTACACAGAGAACAAAAGACCTACTCCTAAACTTGAGACGGTTATACATATTTATTCACATAAATATGTAAAAAGCTATAAGTTTGTGTAAAATAATATCTTCCTTAATTTCCAGCCCTCAGGAAAAATTTGAAAATATCGGACTTTTTCACATAACGACACTCGTAAAATAGAAAAGTGTAATATAAGGTTCATTATTTTCATTGTAAAATATTTATTTATTTATTTGCAACAGTTTCAACGCAGTGGTACACACTTCGGCTTCTCTTCACCATGATGCTCCTGCCTACCACCATTATTAAGCAAAAAGTACACTAATACAAATTACATGGAAAATTCACTATACTCGCTACCTATTTCTCTTAGCAAATACATGTAAATATAGAATAAAACAGTTTCTAGGAACGTTAAAAAAAATCTATCACGTTTTATCATTTTTTCCTTTCCCTAAATATTTGTTACATATAAATTTATTTGGAGAAATGTAAGGCAAAATAATAACTTAATATTTAAAATAAGTAGTTCAAAATTTAAAACACAAATATTTAAGTAATTATTATACCAGGTTTAAAAATAATTTTGAGTTTTTTTTAAACGCTCTCAAAAGTTTCTCTTCGAAAAAAAAATATCAGATTATATAAAAAGGAAACTTCGAAAACATTACAGGGTTATATATATAAAGAATATGGATGACGCAAAAGCCATGTGTGTCACTCTTTGATTTATGAATTTAAACCTGGTCATTATAAATCGAAAGCCACACGTACCATATGTCAAAGAATAGCTATCACTCCGTTTTCTGAAGCCACTGAAACACGATGATGCCAGCAATTCCAGATTAGGGATGATACGTCTAGGAACCAACCCTGATCAGGTTGATTTTAATAGAAATTCAATAATTGAAGAATATCCTAAAATGTTAACGAATGCTTTAACTAATCAAGTAGAATGCTCTTATTGTACAATAGAGTAACATTTACACAAGTTAGACCAAGTTTACAAATACAGTGTTTAGATAACCTATGAGTTAAGTCAGAATCTATTATATTGAAGTGCATACATATTTACGCAACTAATTAAATCACCTATCACTAGGGAAGAGACATAAGTTGTGTATGTGAATCGTATAACATATGTTGCTAGAGAGGCTCCGTCTTTCAACTATTGTAGGAAGAAATGTATTGACTATATTAAAAAAATCAGCTAATACCTGAATTCATAAAGGTGATTTCAAATAAGAGGCTAAATAAAATATTAAAATTGACAATATTTCATGAACTAGCATCCGTGAGCATCAACAAGATACAAATTAGTTGTATACAAATTTACGAAATATGTAAAAGAACAAAAAAACAATAATTTTTAAGATTTTAGATTCTTAATATCTCCTCTCCCTTTATCGTATCGTATTGAATAAATCAGCAAGTATCTCTGCTCAATATGATCTAATAATGAACCAGAGCGATCAACTAAATTGAACATTAAGAAAACAAAATCACATCAAATTGTATTACGTCATATTTCTTGACAAAAATCAAGTGTGGGCTGCCTATTTTTATTTAAACAAATATAAGAAGAAAAAAAGAAATAAAAAACATAACTTTAGTTTTCTTTATTATATTAGAAATATAGATTATATAAGAGAAGAAACAAAATAGATTGTTAAATTTATATGTTAGTAGTAATACTACGTTAGAAGTAACTCAACAACTTATTAGGTTACGAAAAATATTAAAGTAATTATTTAACGAACAAAAAAATTACATCAGGTCTTAAATAACATAGTGCATGCGGAAAACAAAGCCTATTACTGTAATGCATTAGTGTATCTGTAATAACTAGTTTCAAATATAGTAAATTATAAAACCAAACTGATTCTAAAATATTTCTCAAGTTTCTAACACACCGTCAGACTGTGACCGGCGTTGAAATAGCTCCTAAAATTAAATAATACGTAAGAAGAAACCAAATTGTGTAGATAGTCTCATTAGATTTGCTACGCTGATATAATTACCTGTAAGTAACTAAAGTGGGTAATTATTTTATTGAACTTTTTTCTTCCTTTTGGCAATTAAATAAAAATTTAATAAACCAATTTTTCAAAATTTTTATTCCAAGTGTTAATTACAAAATTAACACGTCAACAAAACGGTTTAATAGCATAAATCGTTCACTCACAAATCCAATCTCGTTCAACATGTTCGAATACTCGTATATCCACATGTGTGAGTACAGCCTATGATTTTCTTTTTCTAATATTTATGGAATATATATAAAAAAAACAAGAAACGAATGAAGTATTAACTCGGTTTTGTATTGATATGTGCACATGAGCATACAATGTTCTTACCGTATACTGACATTCAAATATTACCACTATATTGCTCATAATGGTAAGATATATTACAGTGATGTTATGGAAGTCATAGAACTTCGAGGCCATGACTAAAATTTATTTTCTTGAAGTATAACTTCATTAGGGAAGATGGAAAGTTACGTCGACTAAAACAGCCGTGTAGCGCCCAATGTCGTTTCTCTACAAATGCCCAAATAATAAAACCCACAATAATACTGACTCTGACACTTCAAATACGTGGTACTACATCATAAAGTTTTATATTTTATTATTTCATATATTTTCTTTCCATGAAGTTATTCGTACATGGTTGCTTTACCTTTAGTTTCAACTCAACTTCGCCCATTAATAATAAATATAACTAAGTAATATACATATATATATATATATATATATATATATATATATATATATATATATATATATATATATATATATATATATATATATATATATATATATGTACATGTATATTCCAATAATTATGGCTCTTAGTTTTTTTTTTAAATTAAGAATACGAACAATTGCTATTTTAAGCAGAATTTTAAATCCTATTATATTCACAGTAAAAATTTTAATTCATAACAGTTCTGAGTACCTAACAGTATCTGTTACTGCACATGTATTCGTTTTATGCCCCTTTCTTCTACTTACTTTTAATTATAATTTGACTCAAACATTCTACATTCAACTAACATAAGCGAAATTGATTGCTGGAAAACACTCTTAGCATTTGCTACTTTTAATAAAGGTTACCATAATTTTAAATCTATCCGATAGCCAAAACGTTTGAAATTTTTAGGATACGAAATTAATTTTATCAGAATTTTATATAGGATCATTCCAGATAATATTACAGAAAGCATCCACAATAAATATATTAATTCCTCTATCTCCAAAACAACTAAAGTAAATATTATGAGAAAAATAAAGTTACACTAAAGTAATAAAAAAAACCATTACATTATTTATTATAAATTTTATAATTTTTGAGATGTACAAGTTATTTTTACGCCTATGTGTATGAAAGAAAGTACTGCCCTCCGTTCTGTATCGTCGAACAATTATAATAATCTATGAATTTGTTTTATGAAAAACGACAATCGAATAAATTAGACATTAAAAAAACAGAATTTCATACATTAAATTGTATCATCATTAGTTGAACGAAATCAACTGCGCGCCTTTTTTAAAAAAAATATTTAAAAAGAGTTTAAAATAAAATAACTCATTTCTTTATAATTTCAAGAATGTTACAAATGTGAATTAATAAGCAAAACGAATCTTTAAATTTATACGTTAGTGCTAATATTACAAACTGTCATTTTGTATTGTTGTGAAAAATGTGGAAATAATTAATTCACGAAGATAAAACTTTGAATTTTGACTCGCTCTGATGAGATATATACATCATTGGTAATGACAGTGTTTTCCAGTGCTTTGACTGCCTTTCGGTTTCAGAAATATCCTGAAGGATCTATATTTCGTCAAAAATTAATGAGTGTCGAACAACGTGCCAAATTTCAAAATAACGTGTCGTTTAATTTTTTTTAAATTAGCACGCTTAGCCGCCTACTCTCGAATAAATTAAATGGCGGTTCACAATCAACAAAACCCTCATGAGAAGCTATAATATCCTATAATATTGCTACTTGTCATATAGGTTCAAACATGTTCAAATTCACCCCGCATGTACCCCGTCACCACATTATAACCATTTCTGGCTGCTTTGTTTACTAGATGGAAATATCGCCCTTATTCACACATGTCACGTATATTAAACATTCAAGTTAGCTGTTAATGTTATGAAAATAAACGACAATAAGTATATATGTTGTGAAATAATGAAAAACCTGGTATCCCTTACCTTTTTTTTTCTTCTGTAACTGATTGTAATTTGTACCTTAATGAGTACATCTTATTAAGCAAATAAATAAAATGAACAACGCTCTTTTCTTCTTCATATCTTCAAACCATATAGATAGGATCTCATTCTTGAGACGAAAAAATCGTTATATACAAGGGCAGGTGAAAATGACAGTAGATTTTTTCCAAGTCTAATTTTCACAATATGCCTTTCAGTATTATTTCCCTTGTATCTCAATACCTTCCTTCATTTTCAGATTATCTTTACTGCCGTAATTTTGAAATTAACGTATTCACAATGCGCGCATATACTTTGTACACTTCTATATTACTCGCTAAAACGATAAGACACATTAAAAAAAGGATAGACTGTTTAGATAGAGATATAACTAAATATAATCCTGCAATTAATATACATATAATAATAAAGGTTAGTATCTGAAATAATTGACGACTAAATCATATGTATCACGCGTTAGACAAATATTTAGCCTTAAGAATATGAGCATTGCCCAAAAGCGGATGTTCGTCGACCCTGATGCCGAAGTAGAATATATATGCTTGTGGTGATTATATATGCTATCATTCAATATTTACACATTCATCGCAGTAAACATGTTCAACAAATTGCGTAGATATAATTACCTGATAAAAGTATTCATTTCTTATGATTGAGTTAACGACGTTTTGAAACGTTTCCTGTAAAAATGTTTATTCGCTAGTAAATACTTTTTTCTTAGTATTACTGTACAAACCAAGGAAAATAACCCTCACTTAATTTGGCAGTACCCCTTTTTGGAAATTTATTGAAACAAACTCAATGAAACTAACAATAGTTTGGAACTGGAAATATTTTTAATTATTTTTATTTTTCAAAAATTCTTTAATACTTCATCGACTTCGGTTAGTGTCGATCATTAGTATACCGATCAATTTATGTTAAAATTTTAATATAAGCATTAACTTTATGTAATTTGCCTGCACACATATTTCCATCTGTTCCTTAAATAATTATTCCTATATTAACTGGGTAAATTTGCCGGGGTGTACTGGATTGATCACAAAGCATACGGCTTTTGACGACGCGGCACACCGCGGAGACCCAGGTTCGATTCCCGGCCGTTCGTCGAGCATGGCTGGACGGGTGTTATGATTGGTTGTAAGAGAGTGTTACCGCAGCAATAAGCCCGCCATTAAAGTAGATAAATAAATAATTATTAAATTTTCATAAAAATGTATTATGCAGGTAATCTGGTTTATTTTTTTACCCGATTAAAACCATTTAGAGTTTTGTTCCTAAGGAGGAAGAACAGAAACCTCATAAGATCACTCAGGTGTCTGTCCATCAGGCACAGCTGTATACCAGAAACCCTCGTCAGGGAAACTTTGTTATATCAATAAGCCATGTTAACCTGCACATATCTCAAGAGCTATCGCTTACAAATATTTATTGAGAAAATGTGGAGGAAGGGTGCAAATAAATTATTAGAAGAAATGTTTCGAATTCCATTTTTGGTGTGGGGTATAATGTGAAATATTTTTTTCATAATTTTGGTCTAGTATATTTTCACTCCCTGATTCCAAAAGTATTGAATATCAAATTACAAACAAAATAGGATTTTTGAAGCCTATGCAAGGGTTGCAGAAATACTGTAACGATAATTCTGTATGACATAGTTTTTGAGATATTAACTATAATATACACATTACCCCTATTCAACTATATTAAGTAGTATTATATATGTAATGCGCTTGGAAATGTATATTAGTGATGACTTATTTATGCTCACGTGTATATATTTTTTTATTTTAAAACGCATCTGCATACAAAATTTTTATGAAATTTAAATGTCAGTATACCTTCTCACTCTTAACTAATCAACACGAAATTTGAATAAATGTATGAACTCTGTAGCAAATTTATGACGACTGTTCGCTATTGGCGCTGACTATTATAATAGAGCTCAACTGCATATAAAAACGGTTTCTTCAAAGACAACTTGAAACCCGGCCATTGGAATTTATCGCTTTACTAATGGAGTTTCAATTTTTTATCAAACTGATTAAAAGTAATATATTAATTATAAATTTACTTCCAATATTATCACTAAGGCAGTTGAAAGAAAGGTAAATCCAATCAATCAAATATATGTTCGTACCAACAATTTTAGTCGAACACAATTTGACGTTCCACGAAAAGTTCACATATAAACCAACTCTTCAAAGAAAATAAAAAAAAAAACAAAAAACTGACAAATAAACGAACCGCCTCAATGGCAGCCACCCAAGCGTATAGATACAGCCACAGTTCTGCCATCTCATCTCAAAGTCGTTAAGACGATTAGCTATGGTTGGACATCTCTCTAGCCCACATTTTATTATTTTATGTTCTGGCTTAGCTGTGTAAAACCAAAAAAATTAAATTACATACCTACACAAGGAATAAAAACTTACATTGTGAAGAAAAATGCCTTAGTTACCTACCTATCTTAGTTTTCGGCAGTCGTTAAAAATGGTATATATATATATATATATATATATATATATATATATATATATATATATATGTATATATACCTGTGTATAGGCGTATATATAATTTGCTGATATCGGAGAAAAAGTTGATAGCCGTACTTGAAAATCTGAACCTAAAGCTATCAAATCTAGTCTTTCTAAGATTACCCACCTTTCTGAAGATTTGCTGCTCGATTCATAAAAAAGGCAGATGTTATAAACATCATCAATATAATCTGGTAATTATAGCAGCGGCAAAGTTACCAAGTCGTTGCAAAAGCTGTCGAAAGCAGCCAGAATTAAAGACGACACAATTACTCAAACATCTTAGGCACTTTACCCATCGCAGTGTCTCGAAGGTCGTGTACACACTCATTCCTTATTTTTTAATTTACTTATATAATATTATCTAATGTCATCTGTTCAAAAGCTGTACGACCACGATTCAATTTGTCAATTTTCATGCTCTATGAAAATCTACATACCAATACGGTGTTTACAAATAAATATAGGAGAAATATATTCATAAATTTCATCTTCATCATGCGCTCTTGACAGAGTAGTCATGGTGATGCTTCGGCCGAGTTTTCAGTAGCCATTCTGGGGATGCGTCACCATGTTTTTGGCATTGTGCTACACATTGACAGTGAAATGCGTGATGGATTTCATGAGGCCAGTTCATCGTGTGGGATAGCGTCCCTATAACCTCTTGCCCTTTATTTTGGCTTTCCATCGAGTTTCTATTGCGGGTTATGAGTTCAAAGAATTTCAAGCTTCATATTCGACGATAACTTTCTTTTACTGCAAGTTCTTTGAAAATCGATACATTAGTGCGATGAGTGTTTCAAGAAATTCTGAGTAAATGCCTCCAACACCACGTCTTTAGCGCATCGATCTCTTGAAGATCCTGTAGCCTCAATATTCATGTCTCGATAATTGATAAACAAATATTATTTTTTAAACAAGTTTCTTTTTCAAACAATTTCTTTGCAATAGTTTCAATGCTATAGTATTATAGTTTCAATGCTATATTTGCAATAGTCCACACTTCGGTTACTCTCAACAATTCTACCTACGTCCACTGTCATTGCTGAACAAGAAATAGTAGTATCAAATTATATGACTAAATACACTTTAACCGATATCTTTTATTTAAAAAAATGTACTTACGTAAAATATGAAAAATCTTATAATTTGTTTATATTTTTCTCGTGTCCAAAATATAAAATGTCTAAATAGACAAAGATAATCGAATAATAAGTAGGCCGAAAAACTTGAAAGAATCACTTGATTTCTTTTTTTATAGAAATGAATTTTGCAAAAGTGGGACTATAAATTCTTAAAACAATATTTCCCGCTTTTGGAGTTCACCATATATATATATATATATATATATATATATATATATATATATATATATATATATATATATAAACCTTTTATAAATGATTGTACAAACCAAAACTTAAATTTCAGTATGAAAATAATTTTCATCTCGAGCAGAATTTAATTTTAAATTTTGCTGGTTTGGCATTGTTTTGTTTGACTTATAGTTTGGCATTGTTTTGTAACCTGCTTTTTAGTAGATCGTATTGTTAATCTATTTTTTCATTTCAAAATTGTGGTTTTAAAAACCTTGCTGAAGTAAACATATACTCCAACTTTCTGCATCCGAATAAAAAAAGTAAGCCCATTTATTTCACATACCGTTAGAAAAGAAATAGTATAGTATTCATTTCCTTACTACTTAATTACAGTTTAACTCACCTGGGATTATAGTTAAAGGGCAAATGAATAAATCATAGACATCAAATTTATGTGGTCGAACAAGTGGCAGAATTACAGTATCAAGTTTTTAGGTAGAAACTGGTGGCAGTACACATTTTATGTGACCAAAGCACCGTTTTTCATATCAAACACATAAAATTGGCCGGTAGCACTAAGAAGGTATACACCGCTTTTTTTTCTTTCATTAATAATATTAAGGGGATAATTATTTATTAGTTAAATATAACTGATACTCATTATCAGCAAAAATCTATTATGTGCAACAAAAAGCTACAAAAGATGTAAAAAGTTCAACAGCTAAAAACAGCAAGAAGCAGGGAGAAGAGACAAGAAGATCCATATAAAACAGACAACGAACGTAAAAATAGGGAAACTCCCTCGTTTGTTATTAAAGAAAATTGTTTAGGAAAATTAAATTATTTGACCAATAGAAAAAAGAATCACCAAAAAAAATAGCCAAGTTCTAAAAGTTAGGAGAAAGAATTGCCATTTACGCTATGGCTCTCCACCTTGTGACCCAAGTATCATCTGTTGATTCTACTACAGGTCCACAAAGAAATTATTATGTTTCTTTTTCTTTCTTTACAAATATAAATGTTAAGTTTAAAAAAATGGATTCTTACATTAATTTATTATTAAAGATATTCCGATAACTGCACTATAAAAAGTTATAAAATATATTTCACGAAAATAGAAACTTAGAAGAAAAGACCTTAAATAATATACCTAGGTTCCGAAGAACATTACTTTAATTAGTACATAACGTACGTAATGAATATATACATACATATATATATATATACTTGTATATTAATATATATATATATATAAGGTGTATGTGTGAGTGTGTGTGTGTGTGTGTGTGTGTGTACATATGCATATACGTGAATTAAATTTAAAAAACCCGAGTAATAAACTAACTAAAAAGTATGAGCATTTTGTTCATTTACATGGTTAAGGGTAAATGCGAATTTTACATTGTTACTATACTCATCCAAAATTCACAAAATTTTCGACTTAAAAACAGTTATAGATATACCTGTTCTGCATAAAGATTGCGATTATTGACACACAACATTGAACACATTTATGGGGATGTTATTTGATCACTTCTAATGGAATTAAAAATTTGAAACTTGAAAAAATCAAATATTACCAGTTTTTTATCTAATTCCGTAGACAATTAGATCAAAGGAAAAAGTTGCCTAGGGAGCATAATTTTGAAGTGAAATATTGAAGTCTAAACTTGGAAGAGCTGGATTCAAATCTGGGCATGAGTCTTTATTTTCCTTTTTGCACTAAAATAAAGGAGTAAATTTTTTAGTATAAATTTTTATGTTAATGAAACAAAATAAAAATCCATTTTTATTTTAAAAGTATTCTTTACGATAATTGAACAAATTAGTACATGTTCAATTCAGCGTCATCTACAACATATCAAACATCAACTAGTTCAAGGAACTACATTCTTACTTGCAAAACTAATAATATACCGGCAACACTGAATCTGTAAGACAAATTAACAAAAACACTAAGCTATTTAAGTAGACATTTACATGAATAAATTAGTGGCGTCATTATCTGTAATTAAGATTAACATCTGAAAAATATAATGGCTAAATTATAAGCACAACGTTAGGCCAGAATTTAACCTTATGAAAATAAGCATTAACGAAAAATGACTTTCGTCAACCCCGACGCCACCACTGGTATAAATACGCGTGCGGTGATGATATGTGTCATCAGTCAACATTCACACTTTCATCGCAGTAAACATGTTCATCAAAGTGAGTAAATAAAACAATCCGATAATTGTATTAGCTTTTTATTATGTTGGAGTTAACAGTATTTTGGGAAAATATACTGAAAACACGTACTTGAATAAATTTTTCGTCACAAAAAAAGTTTTCACAGTATTAAAGATTTATGCCTGGCTGTCACAATGTAATTAATGTGCGTTTTTGCAAAACTACTGCAATTTCTTCAGTGAAAAAATAGGATGTTTTTCCAAATTTTCAAATTTTCTCATCAATTCCTTTAATGTTCTCAAAAATAGAAACATGTTTTTGACAATTATCCAATTTTATAAGCAACTTTGTGTGTGTTTTCCATCTTTGTAAAAATTTTCACTTAATTTTTAATATACATAGATTATTCAAATCGATTACACTTTTGAATAAGCTAATACGTATTTAAAAATATGCCAATGTACCCGAAATATTCAATCAAACCTCATGAATTACGAAACACATTCTCTTTATTCTTGTGGGATGATATTATTTTTCATTCAATTTATTAGATATGAATTCAATGATAAATTGGTAAATAAATAAATTTCAATCACACTGGTCTAATTTTGGTGCTATTTGATACATCCATTTTTTTCTTCCCAGATGCAAATCTAATCTTTTAATACTTAATATTAAAAGCAATCTCATTCTGTTTGTATGCTAAAATTTATTTGTATTCTCTTTATTAATTATTTTAGATATAAACTCAAATATGAGTGAATATACTTTTGGCCACGTATGTACATCACCTGGTTTAATTTTGATTTTTGTTTCATTAATTTCGTTTTCAAAATTTTGATCACGATATTCCCGCATACAAGTAATACTAAATCCATATTTTTCCACATCAATCCAACTATTTTATACAATTTTTCACCAATGTTCGATGGCAATATACTTTCTACGATCGTTTAATTCTGAATGGTCCTTAAGACTATTTAGAAGCGAACGATGTTTTTTTTTCAACCGGTTATAAATTTATGACTAATGTTATTGCATTAAAACGCACATTAATTTAATCGCAACCATCAGTCCTATCCTAATCCTAATCCAACTGATCGCAAAGTGGATAAAAAAATTTCAAGTCAAAACCCATATATCCTTTCAAATGCAGACTGAATGGCAACACCACTATATTACCTTATTATATCTCAACCTCTCAGGCAATTGTGAGTTACGCCATTGACAAACAGGCACAGTTCGTTTACCAATAATATTTTCAATTTGATAAATTTCTAATTAAACATAATGTATTCATTATTAGTTTGCTCGCCAGTACACTTAATAAGCAATTTGACAGAAGACAAATTCAATTAAATTTTTTTCTGACACTAATAGTGATCTTAATCAAGATTCATTACACATCTCATGAAATATCCTATTTTAAATGCTACATGAAAATCAATTTCGGAAAAACAACCAGTAGTATATGCAGATAGTAACAAATATGTTGAAAAATAAAATTGTAAGAAATCCTGGTCACCTTTTTACTTCACTTTTTAACCAATCGTTTAAATTCAAAATTTTTAAAATAAAATCTTTCATTCACAGATTATAACCCTCGCCGCTTTGGTGGTAGCAACCCACGCATATGGACATAGCCTCGGTCCTGCTATCTCATCTCAGAGTCGCCATGACGGCTACGGTCATGGCTATGGAAACGCCTCTCCCTACAACCAGGGTTACTCTAGCTTTGGGCACGGCTATTCAGGCATAGCTTCCTACGGTCATGGCCACGCTACCTCGTCTCAGAGCATCGTTCGTCACGACAGTCACGGTTACGGTGCACCCCACGGGTCTGGATATTCCGGCGTCTCTTATCACGGTCAAGGATATGCCGGTCCCATCTCCCATGGATACGGCGGGCACTACGCACCAGCTCATGTTGAACATAACGTAAATATTCTTGAAGTAATATTGTACAATCAGGAATTTCTGAATTATGTATAAACGCAATAATATATTTTGTTTAAAATCTGCAGAGCTATCCCAAATACGACTTCGCCTACTCAGTATCGGATCCCCACACTGGCGATCACAAAAACCAGCACGAATCCCGTGACGGTGACAACGTCCACGGTTCCTACTCCCTGGTACAGCCCGATGGCTCCGTGCGTAAGGTCGACTACTCAGCTGATGCTCACAATGGGTATGGTTCAGTAATGTACTTTTATTTTTTTTTAAGAATGTTATAGCATAAATGAAAACGTGTAAACAATTTAGGAGAAGAATAAAAATGAATAGGGTTATTAATCTATATTATTATAAAAGTGTAACGAAGATGTGCACAGGTAGCGGAGATATGTGTAACGTATATACCATTTATGTTCCTCCGAAAAGTATTTTTCTAAATTTTTTGACTGTCTGTTAGTCCATTTTTTTTAATATCACGCAAAAACTACTATTTAATTAAAACTTTCACGAAATTATCCTTGAGAGCCGTAGGCAAAATCTAGTAAAGGATGTAATAGCCGTATTCCAAAAAACAATTCGCAGCGAGGAATATTTTAAAATCTATCACACTGAAATCAAATATCCAATGATACAAACGTCACAACATTGATATACCTTTACATGTAAAAGCGAACCATAGACAAAAATATAATGTATTTTGCTCGTATAATTTATTAGTAAAGTATTTATTAGAAAATGATTATGAAATATCGTACAGTACTTTCGCTTAAATAGCAATTCTCACTTCGTGAACTTTACTTTAACGAAAACTATCTGCATAAAGCATACAAAAGTACTGGAACAAATATTTTCTAAATATTACAGCGTTTCCTTTATTAACACTTAAAAACGAAATAATTATACTAAAACTAACAACTCACCCAGCTTTGCACAGGTACATTTTGGGTAGGCAAAGATAATCTCAAATATATATTTATGTACCACGATAAGCGTCTTTCCACCAGGTGCAAAAACGACCCCTAAAAATAATTCTTGTCGTTATAGTTAAGTCATTTCATTATAATTATTTGATATATGTTTTGTTTATTTCATGAACGCAGTCCTGCTCATTATATTCCCAGCCCTTATGCCTGTTTCCGTTCCTCCATTCCTCCTCTCCGTGTGCAAATATATAGCAACAAATGTCATTAAAATATGCATTTCCACTTTTATTTACTTTTAAAAACTTTTGAGAAATACCATCCATACCATGAGAAATACTCATAAAGTAATAATTCAAATTATAAAGTACAAAGGCTCAATTCTATGTATCGAAAATCGCTTAATATTACTCTAACTTTTATTTTAATGAAGATGAATAAATTCACCAAAATATAGCCACTTTTATCCCACGCACTTTTTTAACATAAAGGTAGTTACGTTGGCTTGTTTATAAAAGATATGCAAATGCTGTGACGAACTTTTCTTCAGACCCTTTTTACGACCTACAATTCCGCCACACGTGTTACTAACTTATATGTAATACTTTTACCAGCGTTTGTTACAAAAATGTTCACACTAACGACTTTTTCTCCGACTGATATTACGGCACCATGGAAAATATAAGCTACCACATTATGAAAATTGTGTGTCAATATAATTTATAGTTATTGGGTGAATTCTTGAAAAAACAAAGAAAATTTTCTTTTTTTATGTTCGGAATATTGTTTTAATTTTTAAGCACATTCATCTCAGTGTTTATTATTTATAAAATATTAATTAATTCATTTTGTTATGACAGTTTCAACGCGGTAGTCCACACTTCAGCCCCTCTTCACCATGATGCCCCCGCCCACCACCATTACTGAGCAAGAAATGACACTAGTACAATTTATATGATGAAACGCCCTATACCCGCTTTCTATGTTATTAAAAAAATAAATCACATTCATTGAATAAAGTTAACTCTTGACAAGAGAAAAAAACTACTAATTTTTTAATATCTTTACCCTATTTTTAATATATTTCACAACTTATGTGAAATCAAAAATTATGTGAAATGTACTGTCTTAGTATATTTCACATAGAGCAGACAAAAATAGTTAGAATCATAATTTAATCCCCTTTTTCACGTGTTGTATGGAACTGAAAATAAACATTTATTGATTATTTTTGATATCTTATCATACAAAAATTCAAATGGAAATGATCCGCATCGGATTTGGAGACCACTCCAAAATGATCTTCAAAAAAAGACTTGTTTTTTATATTTTATCGCCATACACCGATTATGAAATACGACTTTCAATATCACATATTTAGCATTCAAATTATTCAGCAGCACTGGCACAACTGGCAAAATGTATTCGGCAGGAAACAAAGCGATCTGGTCAATTCTAACATAATAAGTCAGAGCACTCTGTCCAGCCTGAGGTTGCTAATCGAATAAGATAAGAAGATGTTCAACACCTAGTTTATTTAAAAAGGATATTCTATAATTATAAAAGACCATAAAGTACACAAATAAATGAAACTACGTGATGTAGAAATTATTTCTACTTTCTTTAAGTTCTTTACCACGACCTAGGTTTCGTTGTATTACAACATAAACACACTACAACAAAAATAATGCTACATCACGTAGTTTCATTTATTTGTGAGTAATGACTTTCTACAAAATTAACGCCAAATATATTCAAAATTCAAGACCATAAAGTGTTATTCGTTAGGAATAAGAAACAATTTGATTTAAAAAGATTTTATTTAAGGAGTTTTTTTTCATGTAAAAATCTCATATTTCGGATACAATCATAAAATGTAAAAATATATTCAGTAGCAGAGTTAGTTGAAAATACCTTTATAAAAAACGTAGCATAATTTCATTCATTTCATTTTCAAGCGGACAATATTTTCAGTTTCAGACACAATTTTATTTGGCTAAACTGCTTCAACTTATTATGCCTGTACTGCTGTATTTCACTAAATCTAACGAACTGTACTCTGTAAGCTACATTCAAGTTATATAACTGTCCATATGCCCTCATTTCTTATATATATATATATATATATATATATATATATATATGTATGTACACATAAAACGCAACGTCTACCTTTCGGTTTATTCATTTATAAATTGAATTCTACTAAATAGATTTTGATGCGCTTTTCCCTCTCGTAAAATGTATTAATCCCGGACGGTTCTTATGTAATAAGGTATATATTTAGAATGTAGAATTATATTAATATTTCTGAAGTGTATTCAGGAAGGGACGAAGCGTCAATAAACGAAGTTGTGAACATAACAACTGACACAATGTTTTGATTATTATAATTGTAATTATCGACTCTTCTTTGTTTATATTGTTAATAATCCCACTCGTATCCATAGACTCTTTTTTTGTCTAGATTCACAATTAAATGAAATTACGTGTTGTAGTATTATTTCTACTTTATTTAGATTCTTTATCACGACCTAAGTTTCGTTGTATTACAACATCTTCAGGTGGGCAATTAACAAAGAATAAGCAAAGATCTTTGCTAATTTCCCACCTGAAGATGTTGTAATACGCCGAAACCTGGGTCGCGGTAAAGAATCTAAATAATGTAGAAGTAATACTACATCACGTAGTTTCATTTAATTTTGAATAAGAATTTCTACAAAATTAACGCCAAATATATTCAACATTTGTCGAATTTTTGACGAATATATTCCTCAAGAAATTGTTTATTCTGTAGTCTGTTGTTTATTCTGTGTCTGAAGTGGCCTGTTGTTCACTTCCTTGCTTGTTAAGGATGATATAAGGTTAGCACTGAATATATTATTAGAACTGGCTGTTTAGAATAATAATACTGAAAAAAATAAATTCAAATTTCTAAAATCGAACTACTTGGTAATCAATTGAACTACTTTGCTTGAATTTGTCGTTTATTTTTACAAATCAGCGGCAGTTTAAAAATTGTGTAGTTCACATCAATATTAATTTCACATGAAAACATGTTTGTTCCGTGATCTTTAATGATTTTATTATGGTCTCAACGAGTCGGCATTCTATGATGAAACTCCACCCTGTTCCATAGTTTAAAACTGATTAATTAAATAAAGTGTTAGCGTACCGATCTTTGTGATGATCTGCCTCACGTCACTGAATAGCGACAACTGGAATGGCTTATAATGAAGACTGATAAGAAAATAATCTATCAGCATATTCGGGGAAGTTTAAGCAATAGCATGTATCACGTACAGAATATGCAGGCGCCAAAAAGTGTTGTACCAGATGGGTACAAAAAATTAATAGTAGTCACTCAGAAGCTGTATTAGTATTATGAACTCAAAACTAGTATAAATTGCTACTTTGCTATATTTTGAGCAAAGTAGCAAAGATTTACCGGTCAAAAAATACACAAAAACAATGAATACAAGCATAATATCAAAAAATTAAAATAATGACGATTCATATAATATAGAATATTACTCAGAAACCCACTCCACGATTCATGTAATATAGAATATTACTCAGAAGTACGGTCATTCGTTACAAGCCGAGATGGGAGCAATGCCTGCAACGTAGAATTAAGAAAATTGAACGTGTGGGCATATCAAGATCGTAAACGGATGTCTGTAAGTGCATGCATAATATGAATAATGGGTATCTTCTTACTACTGCTTAACAGTCAGATACAAAGTAGACGATATCCATCTCATATATATAAATTATTATATTGGTAATATTTATTTAATTATATAAATATTATAATTAAATAATTTATGTATTCAAAAGACTAAATAAACTACTATATGCGACTGAATAGACTACTATAACAATTCTGTCTATACTTTGTGCAGTGAAAGTTGTCCAATGTAACATATTTTTAGATAGTTAAACTTTCTTCTTCCTGGATGAACTCAGAAGCATATTTTTGGTATAATGGATATTGATGGTAATGCTGTTAATAGTATATAAATGCAAATACATTGTTAAATTAAAAGAAAATAAATACCGCCATCTAGTGGAGAATTATAAAACTAATTTTTAATTGACAGAGATAGTTTTAAATACACAATAGTAGTTTTAAATAATAATATGAATAATATGTGAGCTTACTTGGATCATCGGTCATTTATATGACAAAATTTCTAAAAAAAAAAAAACATTTACCCTCTAAGGTGAAAATATCAAACCCACACAGAAGGAGTAAAAAAGAAACACTATATTTTTACGTTTGTAGATTTCCACTCATAAATAAAATTCTTTGAATATATACAAAATCAAAACTTAAATTTTCAATTAAATTCTAAATACCAGTATTGCAAGAAAACTGAATACACAACACGCACACACACACACACATACAGAGGGAGAGATGGTGAGAAACACTATATTTTAATATACGTACGCATCCAACGTTAATATTCATATTCATTGCTCCTCATAAATAAAATGTCTTCGGCATGAAAGCACTTTGCTATGACAGCGACTGAATCAATAGCTCAATATAAAATTAACATTAGAAGTTTCCGTATAATTAAATGTTTAATATAAGTTTTACAAAAATGTAATAAAAAGGGTAGTGATGAAATTAAGAAAATATACTGGAATAGAAAAATGAGAAATGTCTTAACAACAGTAACAAAAACATTTTGCCTTTCAATTTCAGTATTATTTTCAGTATAATAAGAATATGCATCCCGACTAACAATGGAAAAAATACCGTTCTGAGATACCACATAGATATTATGTGCAATTCCAAAAATTGATTCAATTATTTGACTGTATTCAGCCACGTTTAATTTCCAGGTAACTAAGTATCTTTCAAACCTACTTTGCTTTTATAAAGTTTAATAATTGAACTGAGAATTGGAATCTCAAGTGTTGCGTGACACAAAGAAGCAAAAGGAGACCCTCTTGTAATTTTTTGATTCTTTTATCAATACGAATCTTTTATCAGAGCGTAAATCAATAATCATTCTTCGATAACCATGGTAGTATTCGATACCTAATTGGCTAATAATCGTTGAAAAAAGTGTGCTTAGTACCATTTACGAATTCAATGGCGCCGTCTCAACCTCGCGAGCTGCAATTGGGGCGCGACCTCAACATACCACACGCAGCGACCTGAGCGCACATTCTTCGCCCCCCGACATTGACGAATTGTATATAATATGCTTGCCAAACCAATAAATCGCATCAGTCAACTGTCACACGTTGAACGAATCAAATATGTTTGACAAAGTAAGTAAATGGTTTGTTGAAACTACTTTTCGTTTGCGTAAATTCTAAGGGTTTGAATTGTAGTTTTCAGGTTTGAATCTAAAATCAAAAATGCAAAGTAAATTTCCACTTTCGCTATAGAAGTTTATTTTTAAATAACGTAAATGTTACTACGATATTTTCCCAGAACCGTTATCACTTTCAAAGACTTGATTGAGTTTATGTCACCAGCAAAAACGTATAACAACAATACGCGAATCATTTTTAATTGCGGTTTATCGATAAAGTTAGGACATAGGGATTTATATATCACAAGCAATTGAGCAAAGTAACAAACAATGTTTAAAATTAAAATGAATTAACCCTAACTCAAATTAAAATAAGAAATGCCTTTTTTTAAATGTTCACCCTTTTGAAGTTTCACTAAAGAGTATGAACAAAAGTACGGGGAAAAAAATTAAATGAGATACACGTTTTATTTTATCATTTTCAGATTCTAGCTCTCACAGCCATTGTGGCCAGTGCTCAAGCAGGTTACTATCCCGTGACTTCAGTAGCATACGGTAACGGTTACGGCCATGGTCCCGCCGTCTCCTCCCAGAGTATCGTACGCCACGACGGCTACGGCTACGCCGCACCCTACGCCCATGGAGACTCCGGCCTCTCTTCCTACGGCCATGTCTACGCCGCTCCAGTAGCCCACGCTTATGCAGCACCCATCGTCCATGCCTACGCCGCACCAGTCGCTCACTATGCTCCTGCCCATGTTGAAGAATACGTAAGTTATTTTATGTTAAACTCCGCTCTCTCTTTGCATTTAAAAGAAACACGTGAAAAACCTTTTTATCGTGCATACACAAATTTCAATCATATGCTTAATTGACAGAGCTACCCCAAGTACGACTTCGCATACTCAGTTTCGGATCCCCACACAGGAGACAACAAGAGTCAGCACGAATCCCGTGACGGAGACTCCGTTCACGGTTCATATTCTCTGGTAGAACCTGATGGCTCCGTGCGAAAAGTTGACTACACGGCCGATGACCATAGCGGGTAAGTTTAAATAAAGATACGTTTGAAGCAATAAAATCGATTTAATCCCAGTATGTCTCAGTAATTTTTCATTTAAAATTTCAAATCAATACCAAAACTAATCTTCATCTTTCAGTTTCAACGCAGTAGTGCACACCTCAGCACCCCTCCACCACGTCGCACCCGCCTACCACCACTATTGAAACCAGCTGTATACCAAAGCATATCCTTTGCTACAAACTATTTATTTTCTCTCAATAAAATATAACTAAAACAAAAATTTCCTAGTTTTTATTATAACAAGCAAATTCATATTCAATTAAGGTGAATTTATATTCCATTTTCATATAATAAATAAGGAAAATACCAAATATAGTTAGCATAACAAGACTACGGATGATGAATATTAATAAAAACCGGGGTTTAAAATATCGATCGCATATGAAATGAGAAAGGATCAGTTTAGCAGTAAAACTACTGCGGCGATATTTTTTTTCTCTATATTATATTTTTTTGCTCGAGAATTTTCCAGTTGGAATAATTTTCAATACAATATGTAAAAGGAAAAAACTCATATATTCGCACTAATACCTAGATCTCTATTTTCTCTGAACCTCTGATTTCAAAAACGTTACATTGAAAATATTATAAGAAGGGCTTAAGATTTAAATTGAACCTCATTTTAATTATCCCACTCGACAGTAAACGCGAAAAAAATTTACCTCGATCCAAATTAACATGTGTAGGAATATATATTAGGTTTTGTTTTTATACTCTGTGACATGATAATTAAGTTCTCCACATGAAGCATTTAGAGAAGACCGAGGATGGTTGACTAAATTTCTATTTAGACATTAATTTTTTTTTATTTTTGTACCTATACGAGCAAAAACACTTATTGTTTTGAAGAAATCTATTAAGCTGTTGTAAACATTAATACCAAAATCGAAACCTATTATGGTAAAGTTATGAACGCGGAGCCCGGGTTCGATTCCCGGCCTTTCGTCGAACGGGGTTGGACTGGTCTTATGGTAGGAAACTCTGACAATAAATTAAAAACATTATGACACAATACAACTACACAAGTAACTTATGAAACAAGAATGTGTAAAGAGGTAAAATGGGATGATACAAAGGAGAAACATTGATCGCTAGATCACATAGAGATGTACGTAATGTGATTTTAGGTAATTGCACACCCGCGGGTATGCTTTATTATCGACTCGCGTCCAGCCTCGAGTACAAATAAATGTAATTTGGTAATTTGTCAGTAATCAACTTTTGACAAAGATTTTTGGAAGGACATATTTCTCTAAAAATGACACCACATTTTAATTTTTTAAATATTTGTTACCATCTATATTTGTTTTTGAAAAATTTTATTCATCGCGTTTATTGGTCTATACTCATGCACATACAAGGGTAGGTCAAAAAGTTCGCGGAATAGGGCGAAGGAAGGCCAAAAATAACTTGTTGCTGTTTTGCGTTTTCGATATATTTTCTCTTAGCCCTTATACATTTCTCAGAACTGTCCATAAATTTATTTATATTCACAAAAAAAAATTTTTACCTTTATCTTTAAAATAGGCTGAACTTGTAAGATTTGACCTATTCTTCATCGCTGAATTTTTTCGACGAAGTTCCTTCTTAATTTTATGGAGCAAATAATAGTCGCAGAGGGCCAAGTCTGGGCTATAAAGTGAGTGTTATAATATTTGCCTCACTTGCGAAGGGTCGTCATCGCAACTTGACTCTTGTGTACAGGTATATTGTAATGCAAAACCAGCATACTTTTCACTTATTTCCTTCGCCTTTTCTCCATCAATGCTTTAAACTACTCCACGGTAGTACTCTCATATTATAGAAAAACCCTTATTTTTGAAGTGAGGCAAAAAAATTTAGTCGGTCTTTGAAGCAGGCTATAGGGTCAAAAAGTAATGTTAAAAAAATACATGTCTCAAAAAACCATCGCCATGAGACTTCCGGCCGATTGCAACCTTGAGCTACCTTGGGGTATCGATTATATATCACTGCATGAAGCCTGATTGGATACAAACTTATAATAAGAACCCAAGTTTCTTTACCTGTAACAATGTAAAAGTTAGCTCAAAATTGGATACTTCTCCTCTCTACAAAGTTCCAAAAAGACGCGTGGACACTCGACACGCTGTTAGTTTTACGGCGGCGTTATCATTCTCGAAACCCACATTTCACTGAATTTTAACTTGCCGAGATGGTCATGGAGAATATTCAAAATGATTTTAGATAATACTCTAATCATTTTTCCAATTGTTTGTTCTTTATTCGAGAATATTCCAATAGAAGTTTTTGAACATTTTCAAAAATGGAGGTGGCCTCGATTTGCAGTCCGGAGCATGGGTCATCTTCGATCGAATCTCTGCCTTACTTAAAGAAATTATGCTACTTGCAAATCATGTTTTTTATTCGGGAAAGAATCTCCGCAAACTAATGACATCTGACTTGTGAGGTTTTCTTCTTGCTTTGGCAGAAACTTTATGAGAGCTCGAAATTCGATTGTCACCATGGTCGATGATTGCTTCTAGAATGAGTTGCTTGATCGATGATACGTATGTGATATATATATATATATATATATATATATATATATATATATATATATATATGTATATACTTGTAATGAATCCTTCATTAGTAGCTCTCAACACTTCCTTAATTCCGCGAAATATATGACACACCCGCGTATGTACGTACAAGAATACTCTACAGGATGCAATTCTTAACCAGTTTTGGTGATTCTCTTTTCTATCGATTGGTTATCAAATTAAAAGTCTAATAATTTTTACAATAATTTCTCAAACAGTTTAATTTTTTATAAACAATTTCCAGAAAAAAATCCCTTCCTTCGAGCTCTGCGCTGGTTCTCGGCCTACCTTGTATGCGTGTCCCTTTTTTAACAGGTTTTTATTAGCTCGCTTTCTTGTCTGTTTGTTTGTTTTTTTGTTTACCGTTACAAATTTTGCAGTTTCAAAGTAAGACTTGAAACTTTAAACATAGTCTTTAGACATAGCTCAGACCTGGATGACATTGCAATATTAGGTTACTTTTTTGTCTGTTTGTTTGTCTCTTAGTCACAAAGGAGAATGCCACAAATATTGAATGCAAGCAATAGATAATAGTGAGGAGCGTAGAGAGAAGCTGTCGTTGAGAAATCTCACACAACAGATCATATAATTTGTGGTGCAATAACATTGGTCAACTTGCGCCCCACGTTTTTCGTTTTAAATCTTGCAAACATTTTCATAGTGTCAAAAATACACAATCACAAATTTACAGCAAAATTTGCATGAGTTTATAAATCTGTCTAGGTTATAAATGTTTAAAACACCAAGAGAAATTATGTTTAATTTTTTATAACATTTAAAAAACGTGGTAAATTTATTTGTTTTATGTAAATAATTATTTCTGCTCTCAGCCATTTATAAACTATAAACTTTTTAACTTTGTATCAGGTATATTATCAAACACGTGATATTTTTTCAGTGCTTATTATTATTATTAATTAAAAATAAATAAAGTAAACTTATCGCATTACTTAGGTATATGAATATGACGTTACTAAATTTTGTAATAAAACTTGTATACTTATGCATTTTAAATTTAAAACTTCATACATACTATTTAATTGACTGACAAAATCAACGGTTTTAAAAGCATCATTGAAATGACCCAAAAATCGTCCGTCAGTTCGGGTTATCATGAAAAAATGTAACTCAATTGTGAAAGTAAGTACGTAACAAACACCCAAATAATTACATTGTATTTCTCGTTCAAACAAGTTCAACTTATAACAAGAAAAATACTTAACATACTTCCACAGTAATCGACAGTGTCACTTTACAACTATTGCGGTTCACTGGTACACAATTGTCTCAATTAACGTTAAACTTGTTTATTACATAATAAACGAAATTATAAAACCGTGATACTTAAAACAAGAATTTCGCAAACATTATGAAATAAAAAAGCAAAATTTAAAATGTATTATATGACTCATAGTCAAAATTTTGTAGACCATATGACGTATTCAAACTGTCATTTACCTTTTTATTGTAATTTGACTTCATTTTTAAGTGATCTAATACACGTACAAACACCATCATCATCAGCTTACAACAATCCACTACTGGATATAAACTTTTCCCAAAGCGTGCTAAAACACATGTCCTTCTGTCTTCCGCATTAAACCGCTTCCTATTCCGAGCGTTTTACTCTTACAAAATTATTCACTCTTGCAGAATTATTCGCGCAACCCTTTTTCTGAAAACCAAACCGTTTTCCTGAAAAATCTGAAAATTGGTAACGTAATAAAGTGTATCGGCTCGTATATCGCTCAATATTAAAGATAAAAAACAATTGTCATATCATTTTTGGCAAGTACCGTATAATAAAAAAATTCTTTTGGTCATATACGACACCAATTGAGAAAGAAAGTTATAAAGTTTCAAGAATTTTTTTTTTAAATTTTATATTATAGAGTTCTAAATGTTTTGCTAATAAATGTTCACAGACAAAACATATCAAAATGAGATCAATTATTTCAAATTATGAAAAGAAAATAAAGTCAATATATGTTTGCTTAAAGTTTAACGTGAAATAATAACAACAATTTTAGTCCTCATAATTTTAGAAATTTTTGCTATATTTTTTTTTCCACTGTGAAATGTATATTAGGTACATTTTTACATATTTACTTGGTGAAAAATAATAATTGGATAAAGTATATATTAATAATTTCAATGAAACTACATGATGCAGTATTATTTCCACTTTCTTTAAATTCTTTACCACGACCTAGGTTTCGTTGTATTACAAAATCTTTGCTAATAGCCCACCTGAAGATATAATACAACGAAACCTAGGTTGTGGTAAAGAACTTAAAGAAAGTAGAAATAATACCACATCACGTAGTTTCATTTAAATTGTGAATAATGAATTTCTGCAAAATTAACGCCAAATATATTCAATACATATTAATAATTAAGTCTATAAAGAGAACAAAAAAAGGATATTAATTTAAGTGAATCATTACTTTTTAATTTTTAGAGAAATTTGCCAAATTTTGAATTGCGATCACAAGAATCTATTGCAAAATAGCTACATTTAGTTTTCTACTTGTTTCTTGAACTGCAGCCTTATACAAAAAAAATGTTGATCGAGATGACAAATTTACTGACTGTGATTGATGGCACATGTACATAAATAAAGTAAGAGTAACTATAATGGAACCAAATTTGTGCCGATTTCATACTGTTCATGAGGAAATAGTTTCGTACGGAAATAGGTGAATCACTTGTGAAAATAAAAAAAATTAAAAGAAAATATTTGTTGGTATTATAGCGCTTAATAAATTACTTGCGAATAACATACTATATTTGAAGTTAAATAGTTTTACAAGGGCAATAAATTCCATTAAATGTTAATGGAATTTATTGCACAAATTCTCAAACGTTTCTGAAAAATAAATGTCTAAGTAATTTCTAACACAAACAAATTTACAGTTGTTCAAAAGTGTATTACAAATTTACACCTGTATAAATAATAAACACGTTTTTTGCTACGTCATGTTTACATCCACATAAAAATAATGAATATTGTTACATCTACGTGGAAACACAGGTAAATATTTCGTGTTAAGGCTTCAATTCACCAAAAATTTAATTTGTTTTAATGTTTACGAAATAATAAAATCTAAATTGTCGTGTAATATGTCTATTCCTATATAATTTTTCAATCACAGACTTGAGAAATTAAAAAAAAATTTAAATGCTGGTGTTGGAAAAGAACTTTACAATTGAAATTATTTCAGTTGATTTGCCTTTTCATTTAACATAACTCATTATAAAAGTTACGAAAAATGCAAACAATTACGCTTTTTAGGTAGCCCGAAGGGCGTTTGGGCGTTTTTTGTAAAACTTACATCAGGCCTGAATGGTAATAATTGAAAATTGGTTCTGGAGATCTCCGTTAACGTGATTAATGCGTATCTTCTTTCATTCTGGGCATTAAACTATCCATACGATAATCTTTCCCTCTCGGCTTAAGTAGTAAACTTCTTTTGGCACACGTAACCGGACCAACATAACCGCCGTCTTTAGAATATTAAAAGGATTTTTGCCCAATTATCACAGTCAATTCAATATCATTCCGAATGCTGAAGAACCGGAATCAACGTTTGAATCTAGAAAATAACAAACTGTCGCCGAAGAGCACCAATTATGGAAAAAGATCGCCAACGAGGCTCCAAGCCTGGCAGCATCCACAGCAATGTATTAACTAAGGAACCACTTTCCGCTACCCTTCGTCAGTTAGGGACGAAAGATGAAAGAAAAGAAGATTATTCCAAATTTTTTCTCACAACTCGAGTGATTACTGATATGATATCCTTAAGAATATACAAATATCTTTGTCCTCAACTCTCTTTTTCTGACTACAAACATTACAACAACTACGAAGTAATTTCATAACTTATGTAACAAACTAACAGCCTTGACTTATACATTCCACACTGTCCGCTCGGAACATAACAAATAAAGAATGCACCTCAAATTATATGTAAACACGGTTTTAAAGCAACTTATTCGAACGAGTGGTTTTAGAAATTACGCTCATTGCACATACAGAGATAGCCTCATACGATAAGGCAGTGTAACAACAAATTAATCTAAATGCCGATTCACTTTATAATTTCAAGATCGAGCGAGTTCTCTTCGCGAAATACCGACGAAACGTAGTGTTTACTGGACTATGACTATGAGACGGAGTCACACCGCAGCATTCTTGAATATATTAAACATGTTTGACAAAAACGTCTTTTTTTTCTTATATCCATACTTATTTAATAATTTCCCTTGCTTTTATGGTTTTTGTCACAATTTCGTTCAAAACATAAACCAACTCAAATCACAATTAAATTCGTGCCTATCATGTCTTTATATTGTGATAGAAATAAAATGGGATAAATGGGGGTCGAGATGCGTACGAAGTTTTATGCGTATCCAATTTTATCCCCATCGCCTAAAATTATCGTGGTAAATTAACTGGAATAATTTTATTTCGAAGTTCTAATCAAACATTGTTTTAGATTTTAGAAAAAGAGGAGAACACGTTACACGTCATTTTTAGGTTTAATGCGAACACGAAGCTTAAAAATGTAAATAAAATTCCTTTAAATAAAAAAAACATATATCCAACGACATTTTGTAAACAAATTTTTAGCCTTCACCGCACAATGCCATGTTTTTAAATAAACCTGCTTTCGGCGCTTTGAGAGTAAATTTTTTTTTACTGTAATGTGTGATTGTAATTTTTTTTATTGCAACGTATGCAACGTTTGATTGTAATGTATTATTTCATCTACTAACAACATATGTACTTAATTTATTTATAAATCCGCATTTAGCTGTGTTCTAGTACTAGTATCAGCTATTTTTTTATTTGTTAATTGTCTATACAAATTTATATGAAGGTTTCAAATCGACGTCAACGATTTGTAATGACCTTCTCTCTCTCTTTCTCTCTCTCTCTCTCTCTCTCTCCCTCTCTCTCTCTTTCTCTCTTTCTCTCATTGCCATTTTACCCCTTACTATATTATGAATACAAGAACATACAAATCGAGTTTGAATAGTGAGTTGCAAGCGCTCACTGTTTTTTTTCTATCCCCTATACTCTACAAAGAAAATTACAGTGAAAAAAAGGATTTGTTTCTACATATTAACTTTTATTCCAAATATATACTCGTAAAATTTTATGATATAAGTTTAAAACTGTATAAAAAAAAATATAAAAGACAGACAGACACGCACAGGGATAAAAGGAAATTATAAAGATTCCGTGTCTGGTAACGTAACCCTAAAAATTATTCTCATATATTTAGCAAAACTGAATACCAATTTAAGCCTTAATCTAAAAAAGAAAATACTTATCAGCGGTTATCATGAAATTAAAAGAATACAGAGAAATTGAAATAACATATTAAATTGAAAAGTTTTAATTTATCGTAACACAATATTATTAAGTGAACCTATTTAAATCAGCAAGCCTTGTAAAAGCAAAATTTGTACTTACACAAATAATATCCACTAATGAACTACGTATTTTAATTTTTATTAAATAAGCTTTATAAAATCTCCAAGAATTCTCAGTGTAATAACACTTTTTAGAAGTACCAATGTGATAATTTTTCACTGGAACAAAAGCTGTATAAATGTCTAGAAATGTAAATATCAGTGAAGTTGGATCAATGATAATGGAGATGCAGAAAAAATGAAAGTTTTCGTCAAAACAGCCTGTTAAAATTATCATCAAAATGAGTAAGACGTTTGCTACAAAATTTCAATTTGATAGAGAATATCAATAGTAGTTAGTAGGTGTTTTCAATCAACTATAGGGCATAGAGGCCTGGACTCACACAAAACACCACAAACAAATAGTAGTTAGTAGGTGTTTTCAATCAACTATAGGGCATAGAGGCCTGGACTCACACAAAACACCACAAACAATCGGACAGCCTTCGAAAGTGGATATACTGGCGTATTTCGAAAATATTCTGGCCTGACCGTGTAAAAAAAGAAATAGTATTATAGAACCTTGAAAAAGAAATAATAATTATTATAATGAAGCCTATGAAAACTATTAAGGATAGAAAGTTTTCTTATTTTGGGCACGTCATGAGAAACGAGAAATAGGAAATCCTCCAAGTCATTATCCGAGGAAATATTGCTGCGAAGCGAAGATTCTAGTTAAAAAAACTTGTGGGTGTAGTTTGGCTGTATTACTAGTTTAAAAATTAGTATAGCCAAAGGTTGTTCCAACTCCAACAGTTGTGGAAGTTCAAGAATAAGTAATTTTTTTAAATATATATCCGATTTTGCATTATTTACATTTATGTTGTCACTTATTACTTCCTAGATAAAACTCTATTGCCCAAATGAAGTTTATAAACAACTTAATATAATTCCTTTACTCTGATACTAAATAATTACAAATTCCTGGATTTAAAAACACTGTTGAAAATGGGCACAATAGCTATTCTGACGCAACTTTCGACATAAAACAGTGACAACTGTAAAAAAAACTGCAGATCAAAAGAATTTGATAGCTTTCGTTATTAAATTATTCTTATTTACAGTTTTTTTAATATAAGAAAACATTTTCAGAAAACAGTACAAAACTGTCGGATAGATGATGTTAAGTTCATAGTATTCAATTTGTTTCTTCTACAAGAGTAGCTAAATTTCATGCGAAACCTTGCGAAATTTAATTAAATTTTGTTATGATATCATTATCAAAAGTTAAGAAGTGAATAGGTGAAACCTTTTATTATAAATTGAACTGTACAATATATACAATGACCCTTTCTTCTGTATAAACAATAATGCTTAGAGTGTTTATACAACCGCCCCGTAAGCACTTTGTGCATTTAAATATCTAGAACTAATAATCGCCTAATAACATGCGATTATTAATTCCAGATATTACTCCGAATATATAAATTCCGAATATATAAAATATTTATACAACCGACGTATAAACAACATGAGCATTTCTTTATTCAAAATTAATAATCGCATATTACTATGCGATACTACTGTGCGATTATAAATTCCGAATACGTAAATGCTCAAAATATTTATATGTCGGTTGTATAAACACTTTAAACATTATTATTTTTACAGTGTCCCTCTCTCTCGACGCCTGAATTTTGCAAATATAAAAATTATTTATAATATTACAACGGGCGTATAAACACTTTAAGCATTTATTTATTCGAAATTAATAGTCGCACATTACAATGCGATATTACTATACGATTATTAACTCCGGATATATAAATGCTCAAAATATATATGATGAAATATGCATGTCGGTTGTATAAATACTTTAAGCATTATTGTTTATACAGAGTTCCTTCTCTCTCGACGCCCGAATTTTGCAATAGAGGGGTGAGGGAAGAGCGGGACAAAATTATGGAAACAGCATTTCAAAAAGTTTGCATAAAGTTTACCGAAAAAAAATAGTGATCATTTTAATTTTCATTTTTTTTTGAGATATTCACCATATGTATGCATCTGTCAAGGATATATCGGAACGATATATTTAGTGGTGTATAATATTAATATTAGTAAAAATTTTAAAATAAATTCTATATGTAGTTAAACTTGGCATATAGCCTATGTGTTTCCACCAATATTTTGTTTGTAATTTATATTTAAACTAGCTGTACCCCGAGGTTTTGAAAGTACCCTGCTATCGACAAAAATATATATCTACGTCAAAAAAATGTTTCGTAAACTTTTTAAAATAGTTAAATACTGTCTTAATGTGACCGAATCTTTACTGTAAGTCTTGAAAAACGAAACATAATAATGAGTGCGTAAGCACATAATTTATATTATATCGTAACAATTGGTGCAATTCTAGCATCAGTGGCCCTGAATTCTCAGTGTTGCTGATAACAAACTCTTCAATGAGGCCTTCATACGGAATACGCACTTTCGTATATAAGTGAAGTGGCCTGAGTTTATAGCATCAGTTGAACTTTCTAAGTTGAACGAAAATTAATAAAAATGTTTGCTAGAGTAAGTGGTTATTGTTATATTTAAATGGAATGTTCAAAAAAACCTGAGTAATTTTACAATTTGAAAAGTAAAAATGTTTCATAATACCCATAAAATATGTACTTAATATACTTCCAACAAAATACCATTTAAACAGTAATCTAAGCATTTTTTCAATAAAATAATTTTTTGTGACAAAGATATGATGTAACGCTATAAAAGTGCCAGAAACGTATATTCATAAGAAATATCAGAGAAATTTTTGCCTCAAAAGTCGATTTCTAACTTTGATTTAAAAGACTAAATCTTGAAATTGACATTAGTACCAAATTGGAAAAAATATCTTTATTTTAACATTGTTTTTCTTGCAGATCGTTTTACCCATTACCCTTATGGCACTTTGCCTATCCTACGCACAAGGTAGCGCAATATCGACCCAAAGTCGCAATGATGGCTACGGCCACCACGGGGGATCCTCAGCCAACTACCACTCAACAGTCGCCCACTATGCTGCCCCCTATGCCCACTACGGAGGATCTGTCGGTAACTACGGAGGATCCATTGGTAACTACGGAGGATCTATCGGTCATTACGGAGGCTCATACGGAGGTTCCATCGGACATTACGGAGGATCCTATGGAGGATCCATCGGCCATTACGGAGGATCTTACGGAGGATCCATAGGTCATTACGGAGGATCCATCGGTCATTACGGAGGATCCATCGGTCATTACGGAGGATCCGTCGGTAATTACGGAGGCCACTATGGTGGATCCGTATCTCATTACAGCTCACCCGTTGTCCACTATAGCGCACCTGCCGCCAGTTACGGTTCTTATGGAGGATCTCATGATCACTACGCGCCCAGTTATGATGAATATGTGAGTATATAGAATTCTTTAAAATATGTAAAGGAAAATACTCGGAACCAAACGATTAAACAAACAAAATAAGAAGGTGCGAGTTTCATCCACGTAAGATCCTGGATAAAGTGAAAAGTTTCGCTCAATATTTTTGCAATAAAATTAACGCTGTGTGTACACCATACTACATTTTGAGAATGAGAGAAAACACACATTTTATAGTTATCCAACTCCCAAATTGTATTCTATTCAATGCAACTATGAACTGTACAGCAAAAAATTAATTTATATAATTATGTTTCTCCTTCTCAAAGAACTGCTGCAGTTTTTTCTGTAAATTTAGCATGGTACGCCTCGATTTGCTCATCGGTAGGTTCTTGGATTTGTGTCAATTCAAGGGGTTCACCAACAACAGTCACAATTGGATGCCGTCTTAGTATTATTCCCACATTGTACTGAAATATACCCCTACCTAGAAGAAACACCGGGGCTATACCAGTTATACTCCGACCCTTCTCCTGAAAATACCTCATGAACGAGTTTTCTGGGTTCGCTGTAATTGACCTGAACAACGATCAATTACTCCGTCACTCGACAAATTAAGAATGTATTATAAATTAACAATTTTAACTTACCACTTTTACAACTAATTATTCCCAAAAATTAGCTGAATAAATTTTCAGAATCAATTTTCTCATTATAATAGTCGATTCCAAACTAATATTCGTAGCTTAGACATCAGATTATAAATTAGAGTATTAACATCAGATTACAAATTAAGGACATTATCGTAGAAAAAATTTCTAAATTTTTTTTTTACCACATTTCTTTTTTAATCAACAGAGCTATCCCAAATATGACTACGCCTACTCCGTGTCGGACCCCCATACCGGTGACAGCAAGAGCCAGCACGAATCCCGCGATGGTGACCGTGTCCACGGTTCCTACTCCCTGGTTCAGCCCGATGGATCCGTTCGTAAGGTTGACTACTCCGCCGATGACCACAGCGGGTAAGTATCTTATTTTATAAGCTTTTAAGATAACATAAAACCAATATATTACCACCACCATAATATCTGTATCACAACATTGAATTTTGTAATAAGTCCAACTCGATTATAGATTCTTGCTGAAATAGTAGAAAACATCAGATCATAAATTTAGAATACAAATTAATATCTGTGAGTTGTGAGTAACTTATTCACTAAGCTTTGAAGATAATACCAAGCAAATATTTTTCTATGGATATATTTGTGTCATGGTTTTAAATAACGGATTAAACTTTAGATTTTATAAAAAGCTCGACTCGGTTATTTTTTCTTGTTGGAATAATAGTTATCTTAGTAAAAAACATCAGATTTTAAATGCAGAATACAAGTGAATACCTATGAGTTAATTACTTACTCATTAAGGTTTGAAAATAATACTAAACCAATATATTACCATCGACATATCTTTGTCACGGTATTAAATGACGCATTAAACTCTAGATTTTTAATGAGGCCAACTCGGTTATTATTTCTTACAGAAATAATAATTAAGTTAATAGAACACGATAGATTTTATATTTAGAATACAAATGTATATCAGTCGGTTTGAAACTTATTTTATTGTCCAATAACATCTGAATAATGATACAAAAACATTTCAACTTCTTGTGAAACTGCTATCGTAATTTCTTTAATGCAACTGGGATTTAACAATAAATAGGTAATTAATTAATTACGGGAATACTAATCAACAATTGAAATATTAATTATGATGAATTACATATTTCAAAACGACTAATATTTTAATGAAAGTAAAGTAATTAAAAATTAAGGAAATATTTAGGTCTATGAAATTCTGCTCATAATCATTTACTGTAGGTATTAGCAAAATAAATGCAAAGCGTAAAACGAATTTTTAAGCTATATTTTGAGACCGTTTGTTTTAAATAAGTATGAAATTTTGATTTAAAATAATTCAGACACTTAGAACAAACAATTTACTAAATACTGGCAAAAATATATAAAAGTAATTGGCTGAATAAAGATCCCAAAATTCCTTAAAATATAATTTAATATAATGAATATGTTGTTTTATGAAATATATAACTAGATAAGAATATATAAGAAGATGTTTTTATTGATTTCAAAGTTTAATGTGTGCGTAAAAGTACATACACATATATTTGGCGGACTTATAGGAACAATCTCTTCCAATCAACTATCATGTTGATAACTGTAAAATACATTTGTAAATCTTCGAATTGAAATAAAACATTATCTGAGAGAAAGAGATTAAGCTGGTTTACAGAGCGTAGCCCTGGACCGTGACTAAATCTGCTTCTAAGATATGTTGGATTATTCAAAACATGTAAAAAATGTCATTAGTCTTTACCATATAGTGACTACCATGGCATATATATATATGTATATATATATATATATATATATATATATATATATACATTTATGTATATATAATTGCATTTAATCTTTAATAAATAACTTTTTCAGGTTCAATGCAGTAGTTCACACCTCAGCTCCGCTCCATCATGACGTCTCATCACACGGTCATCACTACTAAAAACACCATAGACTCCTTCGAATATATTTAAATTTAATAATACCAAACGACTTTTGTACTGTGACCATATAATACTATATATGTATATATTATAAATAAAATAATAAAAGTTTAATATGAATATCAAACCACATCACTCAGTATTTATTTATACATGACACAGGCTGGAGCAAAAACGCACACATAAGTTACAACACTGCATATTCACTAAAATTTATCTTGTTTATCGGACTCCATTGTAACACAATTGCAATAATGATAATGAAACAACTAATAACCTATATGGCAAGCAAATGGCAAGCAAAAAAATAAACGTAATTCTAGAATATTGAATATATTTGGCGTTAATTTTGTAGAAATTCATTATTCGCAACTAAATGAAACTAGGTGATGTAGTATTATTTCTACTTTATTTAAATTCTTTACTACGACCTAGGTTTCATTGTATGACAACATCTTTAGGTGGACTATTAGCAAAGATGTAAATAAAGTAGAAATAATATTACATCACGTAGTTTTATTTAGTTGTGGTAATTCTAGACAAAAAATACGTAATTTGTTGTATTTTGAACATTTTTAAATTGATATAAAATCAATGTGAGCACGGACATGTTCAGTACATAGCCCATTTTTGTTAATATCTAATATACAATATAAATAACGACTTTATCGGTCATTACACAGATAATTTCAAAAGTTTCAAAAATTTCGCAAATTTTGATGACACTACAATGAGACAGGATACAATAACAACTTGCAAATAGTCGTATCGACTCGTATATTCATCATATCTGCATGAAACTCTCTTTATTGAGTCCATTAAAATTAACATAGATCGATATTATATAACTCGCTGTCGTTTACACTAAAATACGAAAACGTTAAAATACTGGACTTCACCCAACCTTTTTTTTTTGCCACAAATTAGTTCAGATTTATTACAATGCTAATATATCTTAAGATATTATTTACAGTCTTCTGAACAATAACAATATTTTATCGTAAGACTATTTGCTTATTTTAAAACGTAGCTATGATCGTAGTTTTGTTGGCTTGAAGAAACTACGAATATCACTGAAATCCACCCACAATAAAATAACTTGTAAAAAAATTAATTTACATGCAAAAAACCGTAGTGCACAAAAAAAGCAATATTGTTGAAAATGCTCAATTAGCATTATAAAAAATACCGAAAAACTGACCACTGAATGTAAACACAGACGCTCCATTTAATTTGTGAGTACTGACAATGATACTCCACTGTTTATGTTATTCCATTCTCAGTGTGGTAAAACTGATGGCGACACACTTTTTGTATGGCGTGCATTGACCTGAAAAATGCGACGTTTTTACACCAGCTGTTCCACGATTCATAAGGTACGGTACGTGGCAGTCCGTGCCAATGTTACTGACCAAGGTTGGCTTTCGTGAAATACCTCGCATCACTACCATTTACTATAAATATTACGAAATACAGCGACCAAGGATTAGTTGTGAACTCTTCTCAAAGCCCGGTTGACAATATGTTCAAGTTGGTACGTGAAATATTTTTAAATTAATTAATAATATTTTCCATATATTTTAACTTATTTTGAATAAAAGTTTGAAAATAGCATTCTTATGTAATTTAAACCTAGACATTTTTCTCTAATGGAGTTACCGACTGAAAGTCCAAAATTATTTATTTTTCCCCCTGAAGAAACTGTAAATTCAGAGAGAAAACGCAAAAGCATGAGAATTTTGGTCAATTTTTCTAAATTTTACTTCATTACGATTAACTACATCTCTCTACAAAATGTCTAGATTTTCCTCACATAATCCATTATGAGAAACCAATTCCATGTAAATACCAAAAATTCCCTACTACTCCTTCCACCCTTCTTGTATAATAATTTAATTGCAAAATCTATTACTTTGTTACTAGTTGATAGCCTTGGCTATCGTACTGTCAATCACTCGAGCAAGCCACATCCCTCTGCACTACAGCTGGGCATACTACCCGCAGGCACCCGCCATTGCAGCTCAGGATACAGTCCTACAACCGGCTGAAGAATACGACAACGCTGCTTACTCTCAGTATTCGCAGGAAGATGACAACGGATATGACAACGGGGCCTATGGAGAGGCGGAAGACTATGTAAGTTAATCTAATCTCCGCAGTAATATCTTTTAATTGTACACACCAAAATGTTTAACATACTAAAAAATTACATTTCATCTGATATTCATATCTTAAAAATAATGCGAATAAAAAATTGTCTGTCTTGTTCGGGACGTCTCATAAAGACGCAGTAGCGAAACTTCTCGGTAAATCTTAGCTTAATATAGACCACAGATAAAGTTTAACAGTATATAGACTTAGACCCATTTAATGTAAAATATTAGACTGACGACAATTACTAGAATTTCACATTACGCAAATGTATCAACTTAGCAACCCTTATCACAACGGGTGCTTAAAAAGTTTTATTCGATATTTATTTTTATTTTCGATACTTACCAAGGTATAGAATCTGATAATAAAACCTGCTAATTTTACTTATTTCATGAAAACAATTATTATTCTATGTGTACTCGTTAATTTAAGGAAAAATTGTGGAAACGAATTTTCATCAAAATATCGTGCATTTTCTTTCAAACATCAAAAGCTAATGTGCTAGTAAAAGTCCAACGCAAATAAAATAATAAATTATTTTTTTCCAATAAATTTTATGCAAGGATAACATAATTCAAATATATTTTTTCGAAATATGAAATACTTAATAAATCTAAACCTTCAAAAACCCTTAAACGTCAGTTTTAACACTAGAAAAATAATCGGCTTCATCATCATGGACAACGCCCTAATTAAAATGCTTCATACTTGACTTTTGTTTACATTTAAAAAATTATCCTTTAAAATTGGAATAAATCCATAGCTGTATTGACTTTAAAACCCTTAAAATATTCGTACTTTCCACTCAAATCTGCTTCTGACTCAAAGTCTAATAAAAACTGGAACGAAAATATTAATGAAAACTTTCTTAATCTTTTGTAAAAATGCCTCTACTATAAAATCTTTTATAATTACTAGCTTTACTTTTTTACTTTCTATAAGGGCAACAGTTTTTGTTCTAGTTTTTTATTCAGGGTTTTAAGATACTTAGATTATGTCCTGAGCGATTAATAATAATTGTTGAAATTTATCGCTAAGCATAAATATTTATTCATTTCCATATCCTCTACCATATCCTCTGCTTCTATTTTATCTTATCGTCGTCCTGTTTTATCTCGCGTGTATCATCAACATCCTTCTGAATCTTCGAAACTGTATTTCAAATGTCATCATTTTTTTTTAATTTGAGCGAAAATTAAACAAACCAACTTTACTGAAAACAAAACAATAACTAACAACACAATGTAATCAGGTGTTTGCTGCCGCAAAATAAGTTATATTCTTAAAATTAAGTTATATTCTTAAAATTAAGACAGACGCAAGTAACTCTACGTATATCTTAGTTAATTGTGCTTTACCATTTCAATATTACCTAAACTATGTCACATTGAAGTTAACGTTGAAACGAAGAATAATTACCGAAGCTAATCGATTAAGTTCTATTTCAGGTAAATAGTTTGACCGTGAATCATGTTGAAGTGTAATTATAGAACACTTCAAATATCACTGACCGCCGAATGACCTTTGATGAAACCGTGGTCACAAATGTTTAACCAATGACCTTGGTGACTAATAACGTATAGTATTGTCGAAATCGCTTTTATTCAAATTTATTCAGTTAGAAAATTGTTGAAGCATGATATTTGTGGATCGAAATGAAGTATTTATAAAGTAAAAGTATATATCTATGTATGCCATACCAAATCCATCGTAGAATATAGGGATCCAATGCAATTACAATGAAAACAAAAGCAGTAACGATCATATCGAACCAAATTATTAATTCCAGAAGGATGAGCTTTTGCTGAAGCATTCATCAACTTCAGTTACAAACTCGGATAAAACTTTTGCTTAAATTGCATTATAAGGAGGAACTATTTTTAAAAAAATACTGTATTCATCTATCTCTATCTATCTGTAATCATCTGTTACTAAATTTCATACAATATCTTTATCATCAAAAACTCTTTATGAGAATGAAGATGTTCCTCCGCGGCTGAGAAATTAATTAATAAATGGAGTTTATGGTCTAAATATTTTCTGAATTGCTTAATATTTGAAATAGAAGTTTTACATTCTTACTTTCTCTACATGTTTCAATAAATAATAATAACAACTGTATAAATTGAAATCCAATGTTTACCTGACAAGTTCTTCCCAAAAACCCAGAACATTCACGAGTGCGTTGTCCGTTTGTCATAGTTATTTTTCTCAGACATCTCGCGATGGAGAAATTTGATGTGGAAATCAAAAAGGTTATGTGGAAATTTTAAGAAGAAAGGATGAAAATTAAGAATAAATAAAAAATTGTATCCCATGAATAGAACATAGTATCGTTTGAAAGGGCCAGCTATCAAGGTCATACATTTAAAAATATGAAAAAATAGGTGCCTGTACCCCTGCCCTATCCCATTATAATATCAAAAACTACCCTCGCCCTATCCCATGTCTATGTCAAAAACTACTAAACCTAAATTATAAAAAAACAGCGATTTTAGAAGCCTCAAGGTAACCGTAAAACTATATGATTAGATTTTGAAATATTATATATGTGTATATATATATATATATATATATATATATATATATATATATATGTGTGTGTGTGTGTGTGTGTGTATGTGTATTTATGTAAGTTTGTAAGATATTTGTGTACAAAATAAGTAATAAAAAGAAGTTTTTTAAAACACGTTTTCATACAAACAAATGCATCAAAAGAAACACATCGAAGCGAGTATTTGCTACGAAACTAACGTTTCTAAAACAAAAGTTCTTCGATGCGCGAGTCGGTTTCGCACTTGGCTAGTTATTTTGAGATATCGTAGTTAAATGGCAAAGACGGAATCTTTATTATGTACGTCACCTAAACACCTGCTAGTCGCCAGTATATCATAGTACCACGCAGCTCTCTCAGTTAAGACCACTTGAATGAAATTCTAAAGAAAAGCCACTTTTAACGTGAATACATTGAAATAACGAGAAATTATTTTGATTTTTTTAAATGCCTTCTCATACCCCGAATTTAGCAATGATTAATTTTACTCACGGACCACATCCAACAAACCATCATTGAAGAGGTCTTGACTAATATCCAAAATGTGACTACCCCATCCACCCCTCCATTTCCCTACTCTCCCTATATCCATCTAAATATTTAATCATATTTGACAAAACTTAAAAAGAAAACTCAGGGTATCCATATTTAATATTTAATTGGTCAACCTGCTTTAATAAATTATAGAGATATAGGCAACCATGTTACTTGCCTTACACCTGTGAGAGATGTACTAGGCAATATATATATATATATATATATATATATATATATATATATATATATATATATATATATATATATATATATATATATATAGTGAAAAATCATGTCAATATTTATAAATAATTACAAATGTTTAAACTTTCACATATATATAAGTATACGTAAAAAACTACACAATGAAATATACAGTATTTACCTCAATCACTTAAAATAACTTTCATTTTTTTTCATTAAAGCAGTGATGCGTTTCAGAGTGAGCCTACATACAATTTCGCCTACGCGGTAGCTGACCCCCACACTGGGGATGCAAAAAATCAGCAGGAGTTTAGGGATGGAGACGTCGTTCATGGCGAATACTCCCTGGTACAGCCTGACGGCTCCATACGCAGGGTCCAATATACCGCTGACGATATTCATGGGTAAGATTTAGAACATTCAATTCGTAACCATATCATTGTAAAAATTTAAAAAATATAATAAAGTATAAAAAATTTTTTGCAAATGCAACCGATTGAAAACAAAAGATGCATTCACGTTGTTTTTCTCTAGTGGAAAGCGATTGTTACTGAAATCTGACTATGAAGCATGAATAATGATTTAAACTGATAAAAAAGCATTAAATTACAAGAATATTAATGCATTAAATTAAATATAATTTATGTATAAATATCCAATAGGTATAAGTACAAATATCAGGTAGACATCAACAAGAACCAAGAAACAAATTCATTTTAGGCAAATAAATAGAATCATTTATTTATTTATTTATTTATTTATTTATCACCTATGGAGAAAAAACAGAACAAGTCATAGTGAAATACAAAACAAGAGTTTTTTGACAATAACGTTAACTTATATCCTAACATTCCCACATGAAAGTAATATTCTACATACATATATCCTCAGTCTTTTCTAGATATTTCCATGATACATTAAATATTCAGAAATTTTATAAAATATCAAATTGAATTTTAATAAAGTAATGTTGTTAACAATCAAGCAATAACTATTGAAATTATTGAAATCAGCCTTTCATTTAAAGTTCACTGTAACAGTTATCAATAATGTAATTAATAGTAATCACTATCCCACTTATAATAATATCGATTAAATAAAAAACAGAATATCAGGTCGATTTGAATAAATGAAAATGTAGTGTCAATGCTTTCAAAGGACTAATGGTTGTATATTCTTCGATGCATTATAATAGTCTATTTTGGGTGTATTGAAGCGATATTGTAATGTACGTATAAATCGTTTTTGCACTCTTTCGATCATATCAGAATATGTAAGATAGTAAGGATTCCAAACGGCAACAGCATATTCAAGTTGAGATCGCACAAGACTTGTGTATAGGATGCGATACGTTCTCATTTGCTTAAAGGGTTTGGTAGTTCGTAAGACAAAGCCTAGCAAAGCATAAGCTAGCGATGTGATCTGCTTTACGTGAACATCAAAATGTAGCTTTTGATCAAACATTACACCAAGGTCACGTATGCAATTAACAGATTCCAAAGAATGACCACCTAGTCATAGGCATGAAAATAGATTGTATTATTTTTAGAAAAGGTGATCGATTTACACTTACTGTGACTTAATTGTATCTTGTTTATTCTGCAATATGCATATAGTCTTTTAAGATCTTCTTGTAACTTCGAATGATCAGAAGAATCTCTTATTTTGGAGAAAATCTTTAGGTCGTCAGCATATAACAGGAACTTGCTGTATTTAAAACCATTGCTGATGTCATTTATAAAGATGATAAACAAAAAGGGACCCAATATGTCATGTAATAATCATATTATTAATATTAGTAAAATTATATAATGGAAAATTGTAATTAAACCTTGAAAACATATTTTGCTACAGAGCATATTTTTTACCAAAAATGTGCAATACTATATAAGTAACAGTATGGATCATGATATGTTTATTTTCAATATGCAATAAACTTTCTCGCTAATTCGTATTGTCAAGTGTGGAGTGACTTTCACTTTTCATTCCTTATCCCAATCAATTGAAATATAATAGACTCTAATTAGTGGCTCATGCAAAAAACTTTCAAAGTATATCACCAATTAAATATGGTAGTGACTTGAATTAATCAATGCTGATAGAATATTCAATTGATCAAATATAAAAATTATTTGTATTTGGAATCATACAATTTTTTGCATTATATTTATAAATTATTCTTAATAAAAAAAATTTAATTCAGAACTTTATTCTCGTAAACCACTAAGTTTATCCGGTTATTGGTGATTTAAGATAGATGATACATTATTAATCTTGTAATCATTAGTCGATTGAAGCTTTTTAAAACTTTTGTGTTGTTTGTGTCTTAATAAAATGTCTCAATTATTATCGAAAACTTCACTAAAAGCTGTAACAAAATATTTGCTTAGCCTCTTTTATATAAAGCGAACACAAACAAACAGTCAGACGAAATGACAAACAGAAATTTCAAAAATATTTCCTTGAAAGAATATACAGTTATGAAATTTTTTTAAATAACAGTGAAAACAATATTAAACCTTATCTATTGTATGTAATAATATTTATGTGATACATATACGAACAAACATACCGTCAACGTTTAAATACAAATTTTTGATGGAAGAAATAAAGTAATGGAAATTTTTTTATGAATTGAAAGAATTGAAAGAGTCGCGAAGATTCCAAATTTTTTTTTCACAATTTTAGGTAATGCAGTTGTGGGTTATTCTTGAAAATATCCGTGAAAAATATGTTTTTTCTTGTGTCTCCAAAACTGCTAGAAGTACTTGCTAGAAGTTTACTGGAAGACTATTGCGATAATTATAAATTTGTAATTTTTTCAGATATTCACGATATTTTACGATTATGAAATATATACTAAACGATATATTTACGTATTAACAACAATATACCCTTCCATATATTAAATATGTAATGTTATGTTTCAGGTTCAACGCTATAGTCACGATCGTCAAACCACTGTATTACGAACAACCCCAGTACACTGACGACACTCCCTACTACTATTAAAACTTATTTATGTGCACAATTCATATTTTTTTAAATCAAACATATCTTTATATACCTATCATTTTTGTATTACGAAAATATATTCACATGTAAATGTCGAAAAAATTATTCCACGAGAAATAAATATTTTTTTATGAAACTATCCAATGTCTATAATTTTCCTTGCAACTTTAGATACCTGTTAAATACAACAATATTATAAAAATAATTAGAAAATTGTTTAGTGCCAGTTTATCGCTGTTAAAATAATAACAAAAAATTAAATAATTGTGGAAAATGTGCGTGTGGCAACACTTTTATTTAAACTCTGAACATAAAATGAGAATAAAATTGAAGAATCATTATGGTGCAAATGATATCTCCGAGAATCTCATTTTAGTTATTGCCATATTTAAAATGTATTTTTATAGTGCATTAATTTGTCTTACATAAAATTTAAGCAATTTTGGCATTTTTATCGATTAACATTTAAAAATTGGTAACTAAAAATAATACTGTATATATATATATATATATATATATATATATATATATATATATATATATATATATATATATATATGTATATATATACATATATATATAATGATTATTGTTTCTTTTATCATATCATTACATGATGTGCTTGTTTTATATGCATTTTAATGTTTAACGAGTCTTCCAAAATAAATGATCTAGTACGATGTAGAAATTCTTGGGTGTATTGAACTTTTACGTTACAAAAGGTGCTGTGCCAAAATAACGCATCTAGGTAGCACTAGATTTTACTTATAAAGGTATGAAATATTACGCATTTAACGCAAATATCTTACTGTTACTTTTTCATTTTGATTTAACCTCAAAACTCTGTTATTATTAAAATACACAAGTGTTGATGATATTCTTCTTTGATTCAAAGGTATTAATTAATTGCACATATCCCAATATAATGATTAAATTAACGATACAGCTCGACGGTGGTGAGATGCTACCTTAAGGCTCGACATGGTAATTGTAATGTAGCTCAGACTTAATGTCGTGTACCAGGCCCAATATTTCGTTGATTATCCGTAACAATAAATCGAATCTCTACAAATTTTTAAAATTTTCTTAAAGAAATATATTGGTAATAAAAAATATATTTGTAGTTTCATATTTTAATATTGGAAAGTTTCCATTTGCCTTTACTTTTTAATTGAGCCAAGATTCATACTATATTCCAGGCATGTCCTGATGAAAACGCATTATATCGTATCGACACATAACTGCAATACAGCCTTTTATTAAATATGCAAAGTAACACAAGTTTGCAATAATTACTAAAACGAATATATGCTACACAATAATATATATAAATCGCTATAAATTGCTATGGGTCGCTGTTATTAGGATTACTCTCAAACTGTGTGTTTATAAACAAATTTGCTAATTCGTTTTCGAGCAACTACTTTATGGATACCCAAAAATCAAACAACAAAATAGCCCCGGTATTATTATGGTTCAGTAACGTACACTGTTATCTTATAATTACCCCATTTTTGGGAAATACGGTATGAAGTTTGACCAGCATCTCCACTACTCCATACTAAACTACTTGCTTCAAATTTATTGCCACAAACAAGTATCTCATTATTATGGCATATAAACTAGGCACCCACTAACTTTATCAAATAAGAGACCTCGTGCTCATAGAACATGTAAATATCAATTGTGAAAATGTTTTATTTTCTTTAGAACTGTGAAATTCATATTTCCGTTAATTTCACATTTGTAATAAATGCAAAAATCAACTAAATTCTTTCGATATTAAGAACATAACTATTTCTAAAGATAATCATTTGACCTTGACCTGTAATCAGCAGTAGTGAAATTATTTACTACGCGAAATCTGCGTCATGATACTAATAATTAACTAACAACTTTTTCTCTTAGATTTCTTGTCCTAAATATACACGTTAACAATTCTCGGCCAATTGCTTTTCCGCCATAGCTTACACTATTTACGAATAGTTAACTACTAACAAGTTTTTATTACATTTATTACAATTGTCTATACACTTTATAAAACTGAATAGATAAACACATTAGTGCTATGTTTCATTTCGTTTTACATCCATTTGTGTAGAGGATTATTTTCAATTGCACCAATTCTATTCTACAGAATTCTCTGACAAATCTACATCTTACTTTCGATGCACTGTATTGATACCAATATTTATACAATTACAGAATTTTTTTTAATGTTTCACGATCTATTTCTTAACTTAATAATTGTTATCTTTTTACGCGATTGACCATTGATAATATTGTTATTTGTTAGTGATAATTTATGTTGTAATACGTATCGTTGAAATAAGCATAAAAGGCGCTTATGGCACAGGACGATAAAAGTATACGACCGTAACACGCTCACTCACATTGTTTACGTTTTATTAATCAGTTGAGAAATATATTTCAAAACACAGTCGCGGCGTGTAGCCACATGCACAATCAAACGCAATGCATACACCTTGCGATCGAATTCCGACCACCTGTCACTTTGCGGTGCGAACAATGCGCGCGGCATTCCTCGCACATTAATGACCCCGAGTGCGAACGATCGATTGAACATGAAAGTGATTCGACGTAGCGCAGATCTGTAACGCCCGCCCGCTAATGAGATTATTTCGTAGCAATGAGAGCGTGACCGGCAGATCAGGCACCTGGCAACCAATAAAAATGCCTAAATGCGATAATAATTTGATACGCGATAACGATTATTTCAGTTTACGCTTCTGTTCATGGTTTGGACTTTTACTATCACCGTAGTCAAATAATTCAAAAACTTCAAATTTGGTGAAGAAGATGTCTATTCAAATTCGACTTAAAATTAATAAAATATTTACTATTTTTAATTTATTTTTAACTAATTCTTGTAAAACTTCTTTTCTTATTTCATGCAGGGCATTCAAATCACAACTCTGTAACAAATTCGAAGATGCTAATGGTCTTAAATTATGTTCTGAATCATATCCTCTTTCTTGCGAAAAGGGAGATTCAAAACCATCATCTATCAGTATTCACTGTACAAGCTGCGAACACAACAGCAAAACTTTGGTGTGAAACTTAATTAACTTTACCAGTTTTCTTCAACCAATATTGAATAGTATAATGAACTACTGATCGATTAAAATCTTAGTTAACAGCATCAAATAAATTATATTATCGTCGCCGTGTTTTCAGCATGATACACACTCTTAAGTGTCTTTAAAATTGTCTTACAACTAAAGCAAAAATCAACGTTTATCAAACACTCCTGTTGACACGAACTGACTATGGAGATGGGTACTATCCTGTTTTTATTTAGGAATATTAAAACAAGTTAAAACACTTTAAAAATATATCCCATTTCTAAACACAGGTCACGTCTCTAATATTTGAAAATCCGCGATCGTCGCCAACTTCACATACAGTTTTCTTTACTATATAAGAAAATCTTCAGAGTCTAAAATTATGTCATGGCAAATTTAAAGATATCTCTGCTCACGGCTTTGAATTACGCCCTAAAAGCTCACTCACTCTATTTATTCCCGAACATACCTTTTTAAATCCTTTACTGTTCAGCAGTAAAACTTTGGAATCAGCTGGATCCTGACATCTGGCATATATTCTCGATAAATATCTTCAAGGACCAATTGAAAAATTCCTAGTCTCTCTGCAGGTTTACATTTCCCTTCTATCAACTCAGCTTATGCGAATATTTGTATTCTAATTTTTCCGCCTTTTTTCCATATATTTTATTATTATTTATTCATTTTTTCTTTTCCTTTTTACACCTACTTAATATTATCTATTATCTTCTCTTGGAGTACACCGAACGACTAATTTTTCGAAATTTATTATTACGATTGTCCGAATGAATATTTCCTATAGCAATCAGTCCGCCATATACATTATACAATAAAGTTGTTAAATATAGTAAAAAAGACATTGGAAATGCCTCTTCAATTAATGTTATTGATTAACTCCTATTTTGAATTCTTATCTCTCCCCATCTCTTCTTCTTTTATCCTCTTCTTTATTATTCCATATTCCTAACCCGATCATATTAATTCCTAAATTATTTCTTAATTGAAATATAGTTTTTTTTAATTTTTATTGGCAGTCTCCCAAAATACTGAATTCTCATTAAAGTTAACAATTCATTATGAATAGTGTTTTATTTGACTGGAAGAGATTGGTACTGTAGCAAAAAGTTTAGCAAGTGCATGTATGTATACAAATTTTAAAATCTGCAATAAAAAAGTCAATAAATATAAACTCAATACCATTTATTTAAACATACCCTAGGTTAAATATTTTAAATTTATATACCCAGTTGTTCCATTGGTATAGTATGGCGACTGCTACGGGTTTCTGATAACAAAAATAATATGAGAATTATCAATCAAACTTGTTCCTATTTACCCCGTTCTTAAGATAGTCTATTTCAGTATCACCCCACGAGTTAAGAGTCCTGCAATATACATGCACTGAACGTCATGCGGCATTAACAAAGCAATTTAGGACGCGACGTGACAAATACCTTATTTGGCCCTGAAGAGTGAGCTATATAAATATTATTTCACAATAAAATCTATTACACTGGTAATTCAGCGTTTTTCTTGAGGTTTTCTTATATGTCTTTTATATGTGGATCTGTTTATGATAATGATACTTTTATGTAATACGATTGAGAATATGTTGAAAATGATCAAAAGTAAATTATTTCCACATAACAAATCTCAAGTCCAATTTTTTTCTATTTGTTTATTTTGGTCTTATATGTTTAAAGGGAATCCAACTAAAAGGGCAAAAAAAGCAAAAAAATCTCCTGCTATACCCATATTGTATATTTTTAAAGGGAATCCAAAAAAAGTTCAAAAAAAAACAAAAAAAGAAACTCTTACTATACCCATTAACCAACATCTATAAATGAACGCTCCTAAACTATTATCCTAAAAAATTGACAGAGTATAGACAAGTCGCATTAACTTCCACATTAGGTACACAAAAATTGAGAGCTTTCGAGAGCTTTCTTCGTTACGTGCTTTTTCAGATTCAATAATGACTTCTTATGCTTTTCTTCCTTTCTTACTTCCTCATGAAATACATTTATGATATTTTCCGTAATACAGCATATTTCGATGATTCATACGAATTTATTAAATACGTGTAGCTAAATAAAATAAACGTATAATTAAAGATATAAACGTATAAATAAAATAAATATTTATCCGTTTATGCCTTTAATTATATAAATAAATTTAATAAAATAAACCTATAAACAAAATAAATCTTAATAATAGATACTGAAAATTATGATTAAAATGGAATCGAGACATTTGCGGCGTAAATTTAATTTATCGAAGTATTATCATTAGAGGAAGTAACTAAACTTGTATGTTAGACAAAGTACGGCATGTAAACTTGCTTTTTATTTCACTACGATAAAAAAAACATGAAATTCTAAAGAAACATATATCAAATTAAGAAAAACTCAAAACTGAAAGTTATAGTTGAATATTATTAAGTTTTATATTAGATAAAATATATCTTTCAAGTCACAATCGCCCAGAATAACTACATTCTTGTGTTAACTTGTTTATGTGATAAACAATTTTATGTTACTTTCCCATCACCCGCATTCCTTAACCTCTTTATGTTTAATATGATAAGCATACTTGTACAATTACGAAAATCGACAAGAAATCGTGAGAAATCGACAGCACAGCAGTATTTGCTTATTATTGAATATATTTGGCGTTAATTTTGTAGAAGTTCATTATTCAGAATTAAATGAAACTACGTGATGTAGTATTATTTCTACTTTATTTAAGTTCTTTACCACGACCTAGGTTTCGTTGTATTACATCTTCAGATGGGCTATTAGCAAAGAATCTTTGCTAATATCCGACCTGGAAATGTTGTAATACAACAAAACCTAGGTCGTGGTAAAGAACTTAAATAAAGTAGAAATAATACAACATCACGTAGTTTCATTTAATTTTGCTTATTATAATAAATCAAATAAACAAACAATCCTACAGTCAACTAAACAATCTTATTATTACATCCATCTTATAAATGACGCTGATGATAATAAGGTCAAAAAATTAAATTTTTCCTTCAACATTTACGAAGCACGAGAAATATTTGCTAATTTCTCTAACTTTTCAACATTTTAATATCACTCTTGGATTTTTCGAAAAAAATATCGATGTTTCGATTGATCGGCTCTTTTTAGAAAAATAAAAGGGCAGACTTAAAATAAAATTATGTAGTATGTTGATTGAATATATATTAATAAAATGGAAAAAACATACAGTAAATATTAGTACACATTTCAAAAAACACGCAAAAATTAAATGTATCAATATTTTTCAAAAAGATCGTAAAAACCTTAAAAACATACTCGTTCTACTGTATGCACTGCTGTTTGACAACTACGGTTATCAATGATCACAAGGTTAATTGTTGGTTCTACGACTATATTAATTATACCAACAACCCTGGTACTACCGGTGTAACAGAACAAATAATATATTATATTAAAAATATATACTATTTACAAATATTCGTAATATGTTTCAGCATATAAATATATCGCCTGATATATTTTTCACAGACGTAAAAATATTGTAAATTTCTCAAAAATTATAAGATTTAAAATCATTGCTGTAGTTCGTCGGTAAAGTTAACTTCTAATAATATTTAATTTTTTTTTACAATTATCTCTTTACCAATCTCGGAGATGGAGGGAATAAAACATTTGTTTTTGTGGATATTTTCAGAAATATATCTAATTCACATGGAATTCTAAAAGAATGGTTTCGAAATAACTTAAAAAATAACTTACCCTGGTAATATAGGCCCAATTAAAAAAATGTTTGAAACTTTGATAAAAAAGAGTAACTATGACTATTTTATGAACGACACACAATCAAAATTTAAAAATAATAACCTCTCAGAGCTCGCATTACGAAGATTCCGTACACTCTCCACGCACATTTAAGAGATGAACTAATCCATTAAATAACTTACAAACATTGTTAAGCTTATAGTAACCGAAACAAATCGCTATACAGTAACCGAAACATTAATATTATTTTCCACCACATGAATATATTGCCTAGCATATTTTTACAGGCGCAAAAATATATGAAAAAACAGTTTTTTTTTAATTATATAGGTCGTCCTGTAAATCTATACCCTATAAAATTTTTTGGAAATCTTATTTTAAAACTAAAATGTTTTCAAATATACTTTTTCGAGAGTTAACTGAATGCAAAATAGCATTTTAATATAATTTATCACTATGCTAAATTTAAATTTTTTGAAATCAAGCAGATACATGAGTAATTCCATTCAATTCCATTCAAGCTAAATTTTACAGGAGTAAGAAGGATTCCTCCTTTTCCTCTCTTCCTTTTGATGCACGGGATCCTAAAGAATGGATCCAAATCGCTTTATAGTTTCCAAATAGTGTTAAGTAACTTCCTTTTTGTTTAACATCCTTAAGCTTGCTAAGACAACTTGTCGAACGTACCTTCGTCGCGAACTAATTTATAACTTGAAAACAATTATGCAATGTGTGGATTGTATGAACTGCTAGGATATCTAAGTTCCAGTATGATACTCTTATATTTATAAAAAGTGACTTGAATACTTATATGTTTCCTTTTCTTTATGATAAATCCTTAGTGTTGCGATTATTTCTATATTCAATCATTATGTCTCATTATTACTATAACTTGTGATTTGTGGATGAATGTATGACAATTATTATTAACGAGATACTTAAACTTTTTATATTCTTTAAGTTGTTGCGTTAACTCAGTAATAGGACCTATGAAATGAAAATTCATTGCTAATATTATCTTCCCTAATATTACCCTAATATACTTTTTTTACCTGATAACTCAACAATTGTTTTACTAAATGTCATACCGTAGACAATACGATGTATTTTCAATGATTTGACCGTTTTTGAATGAATACAAAAATTTTCTTTTCTTTCCGGTGGACGATATTTCTATACAACGAAACAACTAATGTTGGCATTGATTATTTGGTTTTCACTACGCAACAGTTACAAAGGCTCGTTGGCTTTGATGGAAGGAACTTGAGGAAGATTGTCTGAAAGAAATAATTACTTCAATGTTGAGGAGTAAAAGATCTAGACTGTACTGATAACATTTGTCTGCTTAGTCGCACTTTCCAACAAATGAAGAAAAAGCTAAAAAAATGACAAGTTACGACTCAAAAAATATGGGTTTTGCAGCTTGAAAGCAGACGTATATCCAAGATCATGGATATACGTCTGCTTTCAAGCTGCAAATGATACTCTGAGCTAAACAAGCAAAGTGAAAACGTGAAAGATCTCTGTTATCTCGACGGTATGGTCGACAAGTCTGGGGAGCCACAGAGGACGTCAAGTCTAAAATTATAAAAACCCACAAGGCTTTAATTCGGCATTACTCTCTCTAGGAGAACCTCAGAGTGCAAGAACTGTCCCAGGTTTCTCGGGACTGTCTTGTTCACAGACCTCACAAACCTGGAAGAGATATTTCACCAAGGAGGCGGACATTACTGATCTGAAAGGAGACAGTCTCAGAGAGTGGCTAAAACTGAGTCCATTGGTGATGGCGCATACCTTTTTAATTTACGCTGTATTAATTATGGGATTTACCTTTTATCACCAATATTAAACTTTTATCCCTCGAAATATAAAGACGTCTACGTAAATTATCAATTAAAGACTAGATGGCGTTAGTAATACAAATCCATGGAGCAAACGTAATCAGCAGATATTTTAATATAATATCCGCAGTCATACTTTTTCCACCAACAAGGCTTCAAGAATTTAATATTTATAGATAAAAACGTTTCAGTTCAACAAACATTTATTGTAGAAACATGTGTTTTTCTAGTGAAGTAAATTAAGGCTCGAAACAAACAATTGGTTTTGAGTTAATCAGCAGATCCATAAAAACTAAGTTTGTTGCGAGCGAAGTCAAGGATAACAGCTAGTATACGTATATTGTTCCATTTTCCTTTATATTTTATAGGAAATTTCAATATTCCCATGTTCTATTAATATTCTATTATTTACTCCCTTGTATAATTGTTAGTATGAGTATAAAAGGCAATTATTTCGCAGGTTCGCAATACGTTTTTAATTACATCAGGACTTCTCTAATGTATTATCCATATCGTAATCAGAAATAATTCACCTAATCACTTTAATTTCTGTCTTTTAATTGAAAACAAACTCCTTAAACTATCTCCCCCGAAAACAAACTTTCTCATTTGCTTGTTCACGGTCTCGAAATTTACTTTATTTCATAACATGTCCACCTGGTTACGTAGATCATTATTCATTCACCCTTCCGTAGCTTAAGATGTCCATTTTTCAGTATTTTATTCGCTATTATCAATATAGGACTTTGTATAAACAGAATAGTGACGGGTTTTTATACATCACCTCACATATTGACAAAAAATTCAAGTTATATACTGTGTCCAGGCCATTCAGGCTAACAAGTAAACGTGTAACTTAAATGTAACAGTCATCAAGCGTTTAAAAAAATGCATTCAATGGATTGTTTCTCCGCGTCGATACCTCACGTCACGACGCGGTGTGGGCAGCGGCTACGGATCACGAGCAGCATATCGCCCCGATATTGATCCGGTATATTTAAATCCGCATCGAAAGAATGTCACGATTGTTTCTAGAGAATAAATTCTGAGAAGAAATATAAGTATCATTAATCAATGCATATTAACTTACTTATTTATTTTCGTACATAGCCAGTTTCATTGTCAATTAACGAAACGCAATTACATTAATTTAAGACTTGTATTGAAAAAAATATTTTCAAATTGAATACAAAAATAATATATAACTGGAAACCTTGTTAGCGTATGCCAGTACATGGTACTCATAACTTGCATGTTTATTTATTTTTATAATACTTTACTGCAACCTTAGAGATCTAAGTATACACTGACCGACTTATTGCTATAAAATCAATCACTTACAAACAACCACAATGGTCAAATAAAAAAAAAACTGTTAGATTGTAAATAATTAGTGAAAGTTAATAACAGTAAAAAAAAAACAAAATGCATAATAATAAATTTAAATAGGTATAAACATAAAAAATAGTGAATTAATATAAAATTCAATAACGAAGGATGGAATATCGAGGTGAAAACGATTAGGATGGACTATAGAGGGGAGATCGAGCGGCCGATTATGATGGGTAATAAAAACCTGGTAGTATACTATAAAGGATCTTCCATAGAATTCTGTTCTGTACTAAGGGAATAAGAGGATGTACTTGTTTTTGGTACTTGGATCAGAAAGACAGGTATTGGACTCTACAGTATTGTAAGACAGGTATTGGATTACTGAAGATACTGTATAAAAAACATAACCATTTAAGTCGCGGCCGACGCTTAGACATATTATCAATGTTTTAAGGCCAAAAATGTGCCAAATATACAGATTTTGATGTCGTTCCAATTTATTAAGTAAATACTTATTTAGATTAAATTAACACATGAATCGCAAAAATCAAGTTCAAAACGAACAAAAATCACACATCGTAAAAAATATTAGTTAGGTCATCAGCCTAGATCAAATTCAGACTAGCAATAACATTGATAATCTGAATTTGACCCAAATGCATTACTTAATATTAAATTTAGAATTAAGATGTTTCACTTCAATAAAATATTTTGAACGTGAAAAAATAAGTTATTTAAAAAACCAAAAAAAGTGCTTTAAGTACGACTATAAAGATAATATTACGGAAAAATATACTGTAATATTTTCGTTCAAAAAGTTGATTTATATTGTAAATATTTATTGTTAGATATATTTACAATATAAACGTAACTATAATAAAGTCGTAAAAAACTGAGTCCGTACGTTGAATATTTTAAATAAAACTAAGTGCTGCCTACTAAAGACACGCTTTTAAGCCTAAAATAACAGTTTTCATAATTGTTGTTTGTTAGTCGGTTTATCTCTGTTTGTTTGTTTGTGTGCATCTTTGTTGTGCATGCCAATGTCAGCAACGGCTGAACAGATTTGGATGCGGTTTTCAACGATTAATTAGAGTTTCATTTCAATCAGTTCAGAAATAAAAAAGATACGTCAATTTTTAATTTACATTCGCTGTGTACGCTAATGTCAGAACCGGCGGAACCGATTTGGTTGTCAACGCCATCTATTAGTATTTTTAGTAAACTTTATGTTCATAAAGTTCTAAGATACGATTTTCTTACGCCTAATACATGAATGAAGTCACGGGCACAGTTAATTTTTAAGATATGAAGAAAATGAAAGAGAAAATACTGTGAATTTCTCAGAAATTATAATTGGAATCGTCGCCATAATTTTTCAATAAACTCTAAGTAAACTTCCAATAACACCAATTTTACAATTTTAGCTATTTAAAAGTTTTGAAAACGATGATCGCGACATGTGTTCTGGGAATATTTTCAACAATATCTCTATAAAAATATTATTTACAGTTTTAAAAATATGTTTTCTGAATCCTCATGATCCTCCTTTTCAATGTAAAACTATTTATTTACACCAAACTTGTTCAAAATTCTCAGATATATAAGTTCTTCTTCCTCGTTGCGAAACGTAGGACAAATAAGCTCTTTCAAACGAGCTTCTAAACGCTAAGCGAACTTTTGAGAAAATTGGATGTAATTGCCGCATAGATTGACGCCTTAATTATACTATAAAAGTTCCCTTGTGTTTTGAGGAGCAGAATCATAAAAATAAGTAAAAATTCCATGTTTTTCAAGTACAGGTCAATCTATATAAGAAAAGACTGTTCGCAACTTTTTTTCAAGATTGAAAGTCTATTCTCAACTTCTTTCTACATATCGCTCGGAGAGGTCACACTAGGAACATTGACCATAATATCTACATACCTATAACCTGTTTTATATTCATTCAACTCAACATATAGTACCCTCAAATGTGAGTATGTAAATTAATCACTACGGTATCTCCGTGCCCGGGGCGTTGTGTAGTGAGTTTTTTTCATCGTACGCTATGTACAGTTAATGTGGGGTCCGGTCTGCATTCCATTTTCAGCTCCTGATAGTTTCCGTCACGAGCTGTTCGTTTATCGCTTTATTCCAATGTCACCTGTTATAAAGTTGCGAACAAGAATAGAATTAATACCTAAAGAATAGAACTAATGCATAACTGCAAGATGAAATGAGAAAGAAAATCCATACTTCCCAGTTATATTTTTGTTCACAACTTTACAACAGATGGAATTATAATAAAGTAATAAACAATAAGAAAACAATTATTAAGCAATTGTTTTTCTGTAACAATATTTTGAAGAGGTATTTGAAAGATAATTATTATTCATACTTAAAAGTTCTCCTAACTCCTTCTATTCTCCTAACTCCTTATCTTCCAACTTTCTAAAAATTATAAGGAATAGACCAACATATCGTTTCCTGTAGGAACGAGTTTTTGTTTTTACTATGTTGCTGACATAGCAATATATTTCCCTAACTCTATTCACTAATATACCACAAATGTCACTATTTTAAAATTTAAATACCATGAATCTCATTTTGATTACCCTGGTTTATATGGAAACTAACTCATAACTGTGTCGAATGTTACGCTAATATTTGTAATTTTAAGCTCAGCTGATATACTATCAAATTAAAACAAAAATATTTGAATAAGTTGAGAACGAAATAATATCTAAGGAAGTATTATAAAATCAATCACCAAAATAAAATAGAATTTAACTTGTCCCCTAAACGCGTGTCTAAAATATTATTAATTAATATATAATTAAATATAAACCAATAATGAAAAAAAAATCAGAAATTCATTAAGAAACAATAGTAGCCCGATTTTAAGAAGCCGATAACATTTGCTTAAAAATAGAAAGAAAATTAAAATAAATCCATCTTAAAGCACGAAATACATACATATACGAGTATAGACCATGGAATTATTAATAAAATTATTTATACCCTAAGATACTCTCTGGATCATGACCAATCTAGTGGTATCTCATTTTCTGAAATCACTTTAATAGTTTAGTCTGCACTATGAAACAAATTAACGCACTTACGTACATACATACATAGCCTGTAAAATACATAAAGTTATATACCCTAGGAAACACCTCGTTTATTGAAATCGCTTTATTAGTTTAGTCTGTATGAGGGAACAAACTAACTCACAAATATACGTACATAGCCTGTGAAATTCTTAACGTTTTATATCCTAGGTCACTCTCTGGATCAAGACGAATCTAAGGACACCGCATTTGTTTAAATCACTTTAGTAGTTTAGTCTGTACGAGGAAACTAACACACATACACACACACGTAGCCTGTGAAACTCATTACCATTACTCTACCGTAATCGAGGGAACAAATAATGACATACTACTATGTAACATAAAAATATTGTACATATGTAACAGTAACTTTTGCCCGCAATTTCGCTTTCGTAGATTTTTATTAATGCGGCTGAGTTTTTCCATAGTAATATGTTTGCATCTCAAAAATACGCTCGACTGCGATAAAAGTTACTTAAGAACAATGAAAAACGAATTGTCATCGATGTTGTTATGCTGTTTACATAGCAAAATATTTCGCTAGTTCTGTTCACTGATATACGATGCATGTTCTGTTTAATTTTTAATATATTGGGCATAGTTTTTGCAAACTTTTTCATCGATTCACTTTTTCATGCATTTCTAAGATAATATTTTCTTCATAAATCTCACATTATCTCATAAAATCCAATTTTTCTTAATAAATCATCGAATGATGATCCTGCATCGTTCTATAACATAAATATTTATTCAATGCATATCCATACCAACAAATAAATCAGAAAAATTTGTTTCTTTGTTTGTTTGATTACACTAATATTTAGGTAATCAAAAAAAAGACCGATTTAAAGAAATATTTTGGAAAGCTCATACTCTACGGATAATTATATATTACCTATTATTAAACCACCATCTACAAGTGCAGAGCAGTTGTAAAAAATAAGAGCTACGAGAACACTGCCTAAACAGTGCAATGTAGAAACGGACCAGCTTAATCATTGACTGATCATCCCCATTATTCCCCTCGTTATACCTCCGAACCCGACGACCGATATCATTTAGCGAAGGCAGCGAAGGCGTTTAGTGACCAAGAAAAGAAGTAGTGGGAAAGAAAAAAGAGCATAATTATTTCCACGGTTTTACTCGCGTGAAATTCGGAATAATGAAGAAATTTTTTTTCTCTCACATATTGCTCTTGGTTACACCAAATTTCATCAAAATCCGTCCAGTAAATTTTGCGTGATTAGTGCACAAAATGACATACAGACAGAGGGACAAAAGTTCTAAACTTTGCTGCTTCTATTACTATTCTTTACCCTAAAAACCCTCTTTTTAAAATATTTTCAAAGCACAGAATTTACTCTATTATAATTTTATTATATGTTTAGATAAATCTAAATAATAAGAAACGAAATATGCCTAATAAAATTTATAATTATTATAACCAATAACATTTTATCTATATAAAATTAGATACGGAAAAGAATTAGTACACAAAATGCATGCGTTAAAATTTTGTTATTTCAATTTAATTATAAAACACCTTTCACCGTAAACCTGATTTTGAGACCTATTTAGAAACCTCGATTATAAAAGTGATCAATTCATTACCGTGGGCGGAAGTTTATTTGGCCATAATAGTTGAAAACACGGAACCCTCTTACAACAAGATAATATATTTTAACGTTAAAATAATGTCGAGTTTAAACTGCAATTACAATAAATATGTTATTCGCCTTTGTATATGTTAATGATATTGAATATATTTGGCGTTAATTTTGTAGAAATTTATTATTCACAATTAAATAAAACTACGTGATGTAGTATTATTTCTACTTTCTTTAATTTCTTTACCACGACCTAGGTTTCGTTGTATTACAACATCTTCAGATGGGATATTAGCAAAGATAAAAGAACAGAAAGAAGAATAGAAAAGAAGTAGGATATCTTTGCCAATATCACACCTGAAGATGTTGTAATACAACGAAACCTAGGTCGTGGTAAAGAAATTAAAGATAGTAGAAATAATACTACATCACGTAGTTTCATTTAATCGTGTATGTTAATGATGTTTATGTCATAAAAGACTTTTAGCAAAAAAATTGCTCTTTATATCTTAAAATACTCTTAACCGAAAACATTGAGAATGTTTTGAAATACATGTTTTAGTTTAGTCTGAAAAAGGAATTTATTTCAAGACTGAAACTCAATACCTTTGGATTCAAAGTTAATGGTGAACCACTGCACTAACTACTCACATGATAAACGATGAAATAAAGGTATACGAACTGCGTAGTTTTTCACTTGTAATTATGTATTAATAGGTAAGAAAACTGGAAATATCAGAATTTTTCTAAGTATCTGATAAAGCAAATGGCAACTGATAAAGCAAATGGACCCATAAACATTTTCGACATTAATAAACAAGAAAAATGCTACGGTTCTTCGCCACATTTCAATTTTTTCTCAAACCTGGGACTATCACAGGAAAAAAGAGCTATAACGGATAGAGAGACAAGCAGACGAAATGACACATGAGTAACATTACAAAGATTCGTTTTTTTTTCTTTTTGAAATACGAAACTCAAGAAAAAGAATACAAATTAAATTTATAAAAATAATGGTTTTAAAATAAAAATGAAAACCAAACATCGTTTTAAAGTATTAACTTTAGTAAAAAGATAAAGAAATTTCGAATACAAAAATAAAATCCGTTTCATCATTTTATTTAACAGAAATAAATAAAAATAACATATGAATAATAAAAGAAAAAAAACATGGTGCGTGCCAGCTCTGACGCGCCACTGGAGTTCATACCTTAATTACGATCGTCTTGGAATGTATAAAATAAGGTAACACTGTATATAAATATGAATCAATCAATATCATCTATCAATATATCTCTTACCGTTAAGGCAGCGTTCATAATAAACGTATTTGCTCGACTGTTTTTTTTTCGTTGAGTTACGTTGCAAAACTGGACGACATGAAAATTTGTTTAACAGGATAATATACAACCTATGTCCATCCTGAAGAATTTTTGAATTCGGATGAGTATTTTTGGAAATAACCCCCTACATCCAAACTTACAAAAGTTAACTTTTTTGATGTATTAATTTTTTTATCGTGATAAAATACAACCTATGTCCATCCTGAAGGTCCTTTCTGAATACTGGGGAAAAAATTTTTGAAATCGGATGAGTTGTTTTGGAGATTACACTTAAAAAAATTAACTTTTTCATAATATGTGAAATTTTCTTCAACGGGGTAATTTACAACCCATGTCCATCCTGAAGGCCCTTTCTAAACATCAGTGAAAGAATTTTTCAAATCGAATGAGTAGTTTCGGGGATTATCGGATGAGTAGTTTCGAGGAACTCTGAACTTCTAATTTACTCCTCACAAAAACTTCATACCGGGCGCTCTATGTGAAAATCGATCCTTAAGGAGTAAACTGCAAAAATAAATAATTCCGTTTGTATTTAATTTTACGTAAACATTCGAAATTTATCTACTAATTACAGAAAGCTGCGTTCATCAAAAATCGGCGGCGCGCGATCTGAATCTGATCAGATTTGATCAAACTTATAAAAACAAAACCAGATGGCGTTATTTTCCCACAGATAACTTTCCTAACTGTAGTGCGAACAATATCTAATAGATGGTGTTAGTTCCTTACGACTCTGTTTCCTATATAGGAAAATATATTTATAAATAAACTTCGTAATACATCTGGATTATAAAATAAAAACGTTCTGGATTATAAGACAAAATTTATTTTATTTTGGAGTAGTCAATTCAATTTACTTGATGACATGTTATTTCATTTTCTATGGCTATTTGTCATAGAGGTATAATCGAATTTGGTGTTGCATTAAATTCTAATGGTGACATAGTGTAGTAACCAAAAAGGTTATTTCAATGTCAAAAAATAAACTGAATTGAGAATAACCTCCTTATTCAAAAGGAGTAAAAAACAGATCAATATGTACAACTAATATCACGTATTACAATCTGTCAATTACACTACCATCTAATTATCGTACTATAGCCCACTCATTGATCACGTACAACAACACCTACTAAAAAGTAATTAAAAAGCCACTGAGAGCACCGTCATAACAAGGAATGGGGCGTTGCCGGAAAACCGTCGGCGCCATTACATAACGCCTTCATCACAATGACCTGTTACCGGTAATCGACTGCTGATCACGAGTACAAGTAATAAATCCTGTTTCGGAACTCCGCGGTCAGAATAGGGTTGCCACTTACGTGTATTAATAAATTTTGGAATATAGAGTCTATCTCAATGAAATAAAATCAAGATTTGTTTATAAAATTGTTAGAAAGATTATACGTTCGAGTCCAAGACAAAACTACTTTTTACGAATTTCTGCATATCTGTCACTTTATTTACTTTGTTAGAAAATCACGCAAAAACTATCTAGACAATTTAAATAGAATTATTATTTATGTAATGCTTGGACTTTAGATTAAAATCTAAAATATATTCGTCTTTATAAAATATTTAAAAAAATTATTAAAATTCAGTTATTGACGTTCACGTAGTATCGAGTGCGCTAACTTAAAAAGTGATGAATATAAATTTTTAATAAACTCACAGTAATTCAATTTATATTTCAAGCTGAGATGTAATTTATTTCTATCTCGGCTAGGGGTATTTTTTTACATACCAACATTATTATTCGACACACACGGCGCTGCAATAACCAAATATTATCATAAGCTAAACTACAAAAAACTACTGTAATTGTAGTGTCAAAAGCTTGTAGAAATATATTATATCTATTAGAATATAATGTGTCTAATTGTACTACCATTCTCGTTGCCACAATCCTCAATTGAAAGGTAATAAGATTTGTATGGTTTCTATTGGTAGAAGCCAAATAAAATGAAAAATTATATTCTACACACTTTTTTCTTTAACAAACATGGCAATGTGCTGTCAATTTAGTATTTTTGGGTCGCGTATCAAAAATACTACAGTGAGTTAAAATTTTCTGTTATTAAAATCTTCACCGATTATCTTTTATCCAAATAGATACTGCGTTGAATGTACTTTAATAAATGTTTATAATATTGAACCTGTGACTGAAACGCATTATATAGAAATAATTTCCAAAATGTTATATAGTTTAGTTTTGTTTTATCATTCCTTCAAATTAAAGTAAAGAATAACATAAAAAATGAGCCTATATTTTTTTATAAATGTATACTGACATTACGTACGACTCAAACTTAAGACTTCGATAATTAACAGCAGCTGGATAACCCCATATCATGTAATATTTAAGGAAAACATTAAAATATATGCAATTGTACATTAACAGTTTTACGTAGATTAATTACATTGGATTATTAGCCATTAGTGATTGAAACTAAAAAATGCATAAAAAACACTTATTAAATATGTATCAAGAATTTGTATTTTATTAATACTTATTTTTCGTCTTGTAAGAATCAAAAATTTATTTTTATTAAATACTGCAATAGCTTCTAATGTTCACAGATGTAGAAAAAAAATTAATCGTGAACTTATTTCGATTAATTCGCTTTTTTATTTTACAAGAATTTACGGTTATTTTTTTAACCACATTGTCGACACTTTAGTTATTTATTTTGTACTTGGGAAAGTAGGCACAAAAATATATGACCCAAACACATAGAAATATATAGAAAATTCTAATCATATATTAAAATAATAAAATTGTAATAAGCCGTATACGTCCTTGACTTTTGTGGTATATTTCAGCGTATCGAAAATTCTTTAACAAATTATTTTGACTTTGTCTAAAACATTTACACAACCAAATTAAAATACTTACAATAAAAAACTTTACGTTTTTTTTAATTTGATTTCAAGAGCCAAATATAGGTCAAATTCCAACTATAAATATAAAAACTATATGACTACATGAGATCCAAAAACAATAATCTCAAACTTAAAAACCACATTGAAAATAGAAATACTTTTTAATATGGTTGAATTTTAAATTTACTGTTGCTGCTGTTGCAATTATTTGCTGATGAAACTGAAAACACTTCGTATAATTTAAACCACATTAAATATTAAAAAAACTTTTCCTACATTTGCTTACAACTATTAAAATATATTAATGAAAAAATCCTAGAAAGGATAATTGTTGAATTGTTGTTTTAAATCAAATTGTTCCGTATAATTATATTAATATAATATTTATGTACGTAATATTAATTTTGTCTGGACTGTTATAACATATGTACACATTTACATATATGTATATATATATATATATATATATATATTGATATATATATATATATATATCTATATATATATATATATATATATATATATATATATATATATGTATATATATATATGTAAATGTATAAATATATATTTTATTAAAAGATACGTTAATTATACATTTTAAGATAATGTTTTGACAAAAGTATTGAATTCTTACGTAGTAGATTACGGACGTATCAATCAAGCAACTTCGTGCAGTTGCCAAAAAAATAGAATTATGCACAAATCCCATAAACAAGAGTTAGGTGACAACCCTAAGTTCGAACCAAGTTCACTTTATCAAAAGAAAACCGGTAGTTTTGATTTAGCGATCAAGGTTGTACTATTTGTACGTTGTCATATGACGTATGCCGGCGGAGGTAATGGTCTCATTTTTTTCTTAATCAAGTTATTCCATTGTACTGTCCGAGTATGATTCATGGATTTGAGAGGAGGTAAAATTATTCAATTACGTTTTAAGGCGTGTGGAATTGGTTGCACTCAAAATTTAAATCAAATAACTTTATATTCCCAATGAAATCTGGTAAAACCATCGGCGGTAAAATCACCTAATGTAATCGTTTCTAAATCTGCAATACATCTATTTGTATTAAATTAACATGAAAGTACTCATCTTAAATTAATGTTTTTACAATCTTAAAAATAACCAAATCTATTAAAGTAGATCAATATTAAAGTGTTTTTTTTCATTTTTCCATCGAATCTCTTTCTCATCATAATTGTATTGATGTAATAACATCAAAAATAGGTTTAAATTAGCCATTTAATCTATCTTAAGGCACGGTGAATGAAAAATTTAATATAAATCTAGCTTTGAACTTCAGCTTCGCTCACATAGAAAGAAGAAAAATTTGTTGCAAAATTTCTTAAAAAATATTTCAAAACCAAGAATATTTTTTATAGGATTAAGACGATGTTATTAACCTAACCATTTATAACTATCTTCAAATATGGAAGTAGGTTTCTTGTTTTTATCTAATTTTCAATTCCTGTGCAAGGATAAAAAGAGAAAATTATTTATTAAACCATTATTGTTATTTTTTAATACATAAGTAAATATAAAGTACAACACGTGAATACAAACATATATCACGAAGATGTCTTCTTAATCTTTTGCCGAAAGGATATTCTCTAAAATTAACAACAAGTTTCATCCAAATTGATATTGGCATCCAAAGTTTATTTCAGTGTCAAATTACTGTAATATTACGTTAAAAGTCATTTACTAATGTTGTCACACGATCTTCTGATGATATTTAATTTCACTTGAAAATCTACGTAACTTTTTGCATGCTTTCATAGTTTTCCACTAACTCTACGCCATCGCGGATGTGTACTTTATTACCGACTTGTGCGCCAACCTGGAGTTTTGATGAAACGAGTAATTATAACTCGGGTAATTTCACAATTATAAATCTTAATAAAAAGAAGAAATTTTCCTCTAAAGAACTAAATAATTTTTCCAATTTTCAAAATATTTATTATGATCTAAATTTTCTTTTGAAAAATGTCATGCGTTTCCGTCCGTTTTCCTGTACATATGTAAGTTTGAGGACAAGTTACAGGTCGCAATTCTTAATCGATAATAGAATAGCTTAATTCTTATAAACAATTTTCTAGAAAAACTCCCTTTTTTCGTGCTCGACCCTTGTACTCGGCCTTCATTTTATGCGGATCTAGGTTATGCTAGGTTTTCATCCCTTACAACTCTAAACAGACGTTTCGCTTGTGAAATTCATCTTCCAAATATTAAAAGAAAAATCCTGTCCATTTAATTATAGTGAATGTGAAAATCATCTTCCAAGTGAACATTCATTCTTCATACCTGACAATTTCCTGCGTTCATACAATCATTATCTTGTTGCCATACCACGCCCTAGAACCGAATTATATCAAAACTCTCCAGTTTCCCGCGGCATTCAACTGCTCAACCAGCTCGCGCTCGTATCAGCGTGTGATATATTTATGATGAATGAAAGTAAATTTGCCAAAATGTATCGTCGTTACCGTTTGTAATTCTTGTGCACTTTTGTATTCATGTTTATCTAAAAGTTCAAACTTTGTTACTTCTTGTCGTAATGAATGTGTTACCTGTAATTTATCTCCAAAAGTGGGTGTGTAAATAAATATACTTCAGTAATAACCGCTCCATACTAAATATTTAATTTTTTTTTATGGCATTCTTCCTTTTACACAACGATGAGTCATTAATTACTTATAATTATCACGTAAATCGTAACTATACGTAAATGTTTGCTGAACCTAATCACATAGAACCATGTTACTAAAATTTCCAATCCTTGTTGGTATATCCGCCCATCTTTCTGCCAATTATCCATCTTTCCGTGAAATTTCCACACCATTCCAATCCTGATATTTTAAATGGAAATTTGTTTCTCTCACTTTCACATATCGACTACTCAAGGAACTTGCCAAATTAAATTGCCAATTAAAAAAAAACAACGTAATATATTTACTTCGACAAATATAAAATTCTTTAGAAAATAAGAAAAAAAAACTTTTCTTAGTGCTAAATGGCGCTGTTGCTGCGTTATTTCTTCAATAGTTCATCAATTATTTACAATTTTTATATTTTTGCTACATGAATATCAGTAAATGTTCGGCGAGCGAAGTCGTTGGTAATAGCTATTTTAAGATAAAAACTTCAGTATTCAGAATTTCATATTTATCAAACAAAATATTTTATCTCTCACTTTATAGATAAATTTAGAGACATAATTATTACATAAAAAGAAAAACAACAAAAAAAATTATTAAATATGCCTGTGATAATTATATTATTAGCTATATAACTGACTAATAATTATTTCGGTCAGCTACTTAATAATTTTTTCCATTACGTTAAAACTTTAATGTTTAAATTTGTTTTAATTAATATCTAACTAGTATTGTTTCTGTAATGTAATGTAGTGTAAATGTTATTTCGTTATTTACACTAAATTAAACAGACACTTCCTTAATGCCCCAGCGGTGGCCATGCTTTCGGCCAGCCTGAGACAGTCTCCCACACACATCCGTGTACTTACTTAACGTTACGCATGGAAATTTTATAACCTCGAGCTTTCATTAGCCACTGTAGATTAAGCGACAAGGTTATACTGTTAAATAAATAAATCAAATAAGGTAATTTTTCAACTCGCTCACAATTTACATTTTAATCGACGAAAACAGAAATATATCATGATCTTGTTTGTTTATTGAATTGATAAAAATACCACAGTTTCTCATTTGATTCGGTCTTTGACTTCACAAAAATTTCCGTCTATATAATGAAAATGTTTATAGCAATGTATATTAGAAATCGTTATCATAGCAATGTATATTGAAAATGTTTATAGCAATGTATATTAGAATTAGAAGTATATAAAATAATCATGAAAGAGTCAATTATACAAAATGGAAGAATAACAAAAGTAAGCATTTGTATTGAAATTTATATTAAAATTGTTACTTAATTTTATTTAACAACTAAATGAAACTACGTACCGTAATATTATTTCTACTTTATTTAAATTCTTAACCACGACCTAGGTTTCGTTATATGACAACATCTTCAGGTGGGCTATTCGTAAAGATTTATAAAGGTACATGAATTTGTAAAGATCTTTACAATATGCCCACCTGTGAAGATGTTGTCGTGCAACGAAACCTAGGTCGTGATAAAGAATTTAAATAAAGTAGGAATAATTCTACAACACGTAGTTTCATTTAGTTGTGAATAAAAATAAAGTGACAATTAATTTCTGCAAATTTAACGCCAAATATATTCAGTATTAAAATTCTTATCGTTACTGCCTTGATTCGCCCTAAAAATCGATGCTGAAATTTTGTTCGTAGTCCATTCTAAGTCGCAAAGCGAGACATAGTATGAGGAGACAAAACTGAAAAATGTGTGTTTGTCTGTCGGCCCATCTAGCTCCTAAATCGTTATTTACTTAAACTTTTGTATTTAAAAGATTTTTCTTAAACAACTTTAGACATTATTTCTAATATCCAAGTCATCCTAATTTATTCACAAATTTTTCTTAAAAACTCATGATAATTTTTATTAAATAATTTTTCCATTAAACTTTCTATATTACTAGTTCTTTATAAGCATAAATACCATACAAAAACTCATTATCTCAAAAAACTTCTAATCAAGATATCTCTCATACAAACCTGTATAGTAAATAACCAATATTACCCTACGACTGGCAAAAATACGTGATATATATATATGTATATATATATATATATATATATATATATATATATATATATATATATATATATTTATATATATATATCTATATATATATATATATATATATATATATATTTATATTTATATTTGATCATATATCGAGAAGTTGTAATTGTTATTTGTTTTACTGTAAAAAAAGTACGACATACCATCGTTTATTTATATGTCTACCAGATGGCATATACTAAATTTTACAATAAAAAAATAACAAAATTTTACCATTTTCTAAAATAATATTATTCAATTAGATAGATTTTTACAAAAAAAATTGAACCGACTTCAAATAACTGTGGTAGTTAAAGAAGCGGGCTGAAAAGTATAAAATAATGAAAATACGAGTACTTAATTGGAACTTTTGCGGTAAAATACCGTTTCCGAACATAAACAAATTTGCAAAATACTATGATATCCACACCCGCTTCTAACTTTCCCTCTGATATCCACGATATTCTCCTCTATGATATTCAAAAGTACAGCCTAATACACACATACACAGATAATTACAGTACAACTACATACAAAGATAATTATGTACATTTCATTTAGCACCGACTCCAAAAATGTCTAGCTGTAGCAGTATTTTGCAAATTTATTCATATACTTTTATGTTAATAAATAATATCTCATACATGTTGAATATAGTATATAATATTATTATATCTAATAATATGAATTATTGCTTATTTAGCTTATGAATGGACAAAAAAATGGCGCATTAAATTAAACGAATCCAAATCAACACGTATCAACTTTACAAATAAAAAGATAACACAACAACCAGTCTTTATTAATGGCACTCAATTACCATCTGCAAACACCGCTAAATATCATGGTATGACTCTCGACGCCAAGCTTTAGTGGAAAGAACATATTAAGAAGAAACGCGACTAACTTAATATCAAGTTCAGAAAAATGTTTTGGTTGCTTGGTCGTAATTCTGAGCTTTCAACATACAAAAAGCTTATTTTGTACAAGCAAGTCCTACGCCCAATTTGGAGTTATGGAATACAGCTGTGGGGCTGCGCTAGTAAGTCTAATATCCAAGTGATACAAAGATTCCAAAACAAAGTGCTTAAGTGTATAGTTAACGCGCCTTGATATGTCCGTAACTGTGTCCTCCATTGCGATCTTGACATTGAGATGGTAGACGATACTATTAGTAACTTAGTTAGCTAGTTCTCACCAAAAGAGACTTTAAAACCACGTTAATCTAGAAGTGCCCAGACTCTCAAATGTACAAAATACTATTAGAAGACAATTAAATGAAACTACCCACCTGAAGATGTTGTAATACAACCAAAGGTCGTGGTAAAGAACTTAAAGAAAGTAGAAATAATACTACATCACGTAGTTTCATTTAATTGTGAATAATGAATTTCTACAAAATTAACGCCAAATATATTCAATATTCACTATTAGAAGACTCAAAAGAACAAAACCTTTTGAGCTTGTTAGACATTAGAACACTAAGTGATTTAAAGGAAAATCTTAGTTTAGACAGCACATGTATAGTAATTCAGAAACAAATTTAGTGTTAGTTATATAACTAGTTTTAATAAAAATTGTACAATAAAAAAGTTATGAATACAATATGGTTACAGCACGTACAGATTTTATTTGTTTTTATTTCAAATATTAATATCCCTTAGATCTGTCACAATAATATTGACAGCAGTTTACCCCGAATTGAGTAAATATACCACAGTCGTATAAGTTGTTGGATACTTTGAAAACTTTATAATTATTATTCAGTGAAGTTTGCGTGTTTCAAAATACTAATGGCTAGGAATTTTAATGAATACTATAGACTAATCATTAAAATTATAACATTTCAAACAATATTTAAAATTAATAATCAAACGTAAATGATATTACACGACTTTAATCGTCCGTGTTTCTTTTTATTTCAATATATTGATAGAATAAAACAAAATAAAATAAGTTTTATTGAGGTACAATTATTTTTCGATTCGATACTGTACTATATGATGATTTAAGTATTCCCTTTTCGAATAATTGCAGGAAAAACTGGCCCAATTCCAAATGTTTTGTGCAAAATGTACGACATAGAAAGGGAAAACGTTTTCTTCGAAGCCATCCTATTAGATACCAAATAGAAGGAAAGTGCAAAATAATGTAATTTGTTTTACTGTGTAATTATTTTCAAATGGAATTCCTAAAAATCTTTCAAATTGCTTTCCTCTCACTACCGTGAAAACTAACTATCCATAAGGAAAATCTGAAAATACATCGAATTTATTAATAAGCAGATCTATATTGACTTAAATTATCGGCATTGAATTATCATTTTTTTTTATTATAATTAATATTTCGTTCGTGATTAATTACCAAGTTATAATAACGTTAATATAATCTATTTTATGTGAACAGTGTGGGTTGAGAGGCTGCGCATACATCACACACGACTGGTGGAGTCTTTACGTATAGTTCGAAGTCTAAATGTCTAAATAATAAAACGGGGCACTTATCGTAGAGTCCACCTTACACTTAGCTAGTTTTCTGTAAATGAAATGTATTTCTTATCCAGGACACTGGTCGTAGAATTCGACTTACACTTAGCTAGTTTTTTGCAATTTAAATGTGTTTCTTATTCAGCATTGTAGAGTTTAGAACCAAAAAACTCGAAGCAATTAAAACATTTCCTGTTTTGAAATAATTATTTAGAAGAACATTTAACATAACATAACGTTGTTTAATGCATTAGCATCACAAAGAATAACGTCTCGTCAAAACTTTACACGCGATTCAGACCTCTAACTGACAAACGACTTATTTATCTATCACATGCACGCGGTATTCATTGCACTCCTTGACGCTAAACTTGCAAATATTTTCTAACACATTTTGAGTACTTTATCGCCAAGTCGATAAAATTCTTAAAGACCCAAAACCGAACCTTTGTCGCCCGTTTTACGCCTATAATATTCAATTTCGTATGTAAATGTAAATTTTTAGGTTAAAAATGGCCTTTTTGTGCCAAAAAACAACTAAATTATAGCTTTTATAAATAAAAAATATTCTTAATATAAATAATTGTTGAAAAAATACTATGAGAAACTCAAAATAAATTAAATATAACACAAAAAAATAAATAACTTTTCCAAGACTAAAGTAGTGAAAAAATTACTTATTATTATACAAAGATTTATTTTTTGAATAGGAAAATAATTTTCAATTACGGTAGTTTGGATATTCTTTTTGGCTCAATTTTGTCTCTGATACTTTCCCGAAGTACCTTCCGTATGCAACTTTCCCGCCTATTGTTTATAAATATTATGGCATAATTATTTAAGGTAGTTATCGAATGACAATCAGATTCAAAAATTATTGTAAATTTTTTTATTGAAAATTATTTTATTATCTTTTCTAAACTGTTAATATAAAACCATTTTAACGTTGAATATATTTGGCGTTAATTTTGTAGAAGATCATTATCACTTAATTTTTATTATTTTAAATGAAACTATGTGATTTAATATCATATCTATTTTATTTAAATTATTAATCACGACCTAGGCTTCGTTGTATGACAAAATCTTCAAGTGGGCAATTTGAAAAGATTAAGATTATTTTTGAAGAGATTAAGTTAATTGCCCACCTTAAGATGTTGTGATTCAACGAAAGTTAGTTCGTGGTTAATAATTTAAATAAAGTAGATATGATATTAAATCACATGATACTAAATCACATAGTTTCATTTAATTGTGAATAAAAATTAAATGATAATCATTTTAACAGTTTGTAAAATAACGACTTTTATTGCGTTTTTTTAAATAAAATTCAGTGTGGTAAAATACCTACTTTTTCTTTAATATTAATTGTACTGTTTTTGAGAACGATTTTTACTAAAACTATACTGTGAAAAAAAATTTGTTTTTTCAAAAAGTTAATATAACATCATTTGATATTGACTTAGTGTTTTAAACAAATCCCTAGACGAGTTTTTTAAATAAAAATGAAAGTTTGGTGAAATAAAAACTTTTCCTGTAATATTAATTGTATAATTTTTGAGAACGATTTTTACCAAAAATTAACGGTAAATAATTTTGAAATTTTAATATAAGTTACATATTTATAGTTTGAATAAAATTCAGCGAATTTCGTCGATAACGCGTTTTACACGAAAACTACCTTCAGAAATAAATTAAAACTAATTGATTGACTTCCGATCACTGCTACACTAGTATTTTGACCTGAAATTATCTTTGCTTTACAAACCTTAAACTATATTATAACATTATTATAGATCTAATTGAGAATATTACGCATTTTCATAGTACTTTCAAGGTAAAATTGATGTGACCCTATTGAAACATGATCCATTGCTTAATAATAGCTATTAAGGAAACAATATTATTGTTTCCTAACACACAAAAAAGTCCGCGTTTCGTCGACATCCTATAACGATTACCTAAATTGTTACCAACCTTATCCCATTTAACGCTGTTTGCCCACAACACATGACCAAGTTTAACTAAAGATTTTATCGCGCGTAACTTTGTTCAAGTGCGCATTTCGTCGAACGCGCAATAGAATTAATTAACTATTTGAATTCCAGTTCATGAGGTTTGTAAATAACTAGATTATTAAAATATTCCAACTGAGACTTTGTTGGCTGAAATTGGGGAGGTGTAGTGAAACTATACTGCAAATATTTTAAATTTTCATATTTCAATAAACCTAACGATGCATAATATTAAGAAATAGAAGCATAACGGCTATGACATCATTTAGCACATCGCTGAAATCAACTCCGTACACTTATGGGAATATGTGTACAATCGATTACAAAAAAAATTTCCGTTTATTCGATGAAAATCTCTTTCAAATGTCACAATTAATTTCTTGGCATAGTCTTTTATAATATCTAAATCTTTATGCAGCCAAATTCACTTTTTTTATATACATCTCTTTAAAAGACACAGACCGAAACCCATTCTATGCGAACTCCTCATTCGTTCACATCTATTCGTTTTTCCTAAGATTTTCTCACAAACTTCCATTAAATTATGACAGAAGCTTTAATTTTTTTTCGGAAACTCTTATTAAATTATGATAGCATAGTATAAATCATACTTCAATTGTAATGATTATTTCAATTGCGATAGTAGTTTTGAAAGTTTCTCTCTAAACTGCTATCGTATAATGGCAGTAGCATAACCTTATTTTTGGAGACGAAATTACGTTAATTTTGTTACATTAAATAAAGTTTTGTTACATAAGTCTGTTCATAATGTAGACATTATCTTAACTGGCTTAACATTTTCGTTCTACAAAATATTAGATAACGTATGTACGTGACGCAGTGGCTCTGACTACTTCGTCGCACCACTTCCTGTCCTTATTAAAATACCGCAAAATGCTAGCTTAACATGTTCATTATAATATGATGTATATTGCACGAGTTTTTTTATGCAAATATAATTTAAAAAGTCCTGTTTAAGTACATTTATGATTCCTTCATCCCAGATGCATCCAACCTTTTTATTTTTTATTTCCTTCCCAATAAAATTATGTGTCGTGATTGAATATGCCTTAAGAGACTTACTGATTAGACAACTACGTAAGGATATTTAAACAAATAATCGGAATCGATAGTTTAATTAATATTTTGAAATTCTTTCAATACGAAATAATTTAAACTGTTCCAATATGAAACATTTTAAGTAAATAATTAATTGGAACAAGGATATTGTCGGTATAATTTTAATTCATAACTACACTCTTCGTTATACATATTTCGACATATCTTGACTTTTTCTGGACCTGATATTGGAATAACTGCTTACTAGTTTAAACCAAGCATAATATGTTTAAAAAAAGTTAAAATATATTAAAGTTACGCCTGTGTTTAATAAGAAAGAAGCGCTCGTTTTTGTAAAACCGCTGAAATAATTTGAATATTTCGTATAAAAATATAATTTTCAGGTAATCAGTATAGGCGACGTTTTAATTTAAAGTTCCTCCAAAAGTAAATAAATAATTGAATATTACAGCTAATTACCATGAGGTTAAAAAAGTGAATATTACAGGTAACTGCCATACAGGGCAAGGAAAAACATACAAAATTATCATAATAATGTTCTCAGAAGTTTAATTTAACTACACGTCGCACATATTTATTATTTTATTTTCAGGTATAAATAGAATATTATTAATTAAATTACCATTATTACTTATGAACTGGTCGTCAGATGGCAGAATCAATTAAAGAAAATGAATATCCAAGACAACATTTTTGAAGTAATTAATGTTAAGCAGACGCTAGGTAAAACAAATCAGTTATCATAAAAAATAATATGAGATAAAAAATATTAAAATTATCTATTAACATTCATAAAATTATGCGTCTGCCTTCCAGGAAAAATATCATTATATGAATTTTAGACCTTATCGACATTTAAATATAGTTTTCTTAACGCAACTCTAAAGTAGAAATCGCAGAACTGATGGTAATCTTGAGACTTTCCAATAATTCGTATGGATAACATTATCCAAAATTTACTTTGATTTTAGTCTTTATTCTTTATTAAACGTTTTAGTTCAGGGTCATGATTGATGTTTACAAAAGAATGAGATTAATCTCATCTCAATAGAGACAATCTCATTAGAGACATATAATATCTTACCCCTAATTTTCATAAATTTATAATGTGGTAAATATAGCCTGTCTTCACACCATATGCTAATATTAAATACTACTCAGATCATGGAGGTAACAATCTAACTCCGTATGATGATATATATATATATATATATATATATATATATATATATATATATATATATATATATATATATATATACTTCTGATTCCGAAATCTATAAAGAATGTAACTATCGACTTATTAATTTTCTTTAAGTGTTCGAAATTATAATCATTTATATTCCACGAAAAATAATACTCAAGAATTTTAGTAGCATTATGGTGTTAAAATTAAAAGATTTGTTAAAAACTAAATAACTACCGCCATCTAGCGGAGAATTGTAAAAGAACTTGACGTTCAAATAAGGACGGAAATATTGATGTCTTTTTAATAATGCTCCTTCTATGAGGACGAATAAGACAGGGAGATATCCCCACACTGTTCTAACTATTAATTTATAAACTCATAATTTATCTTTAAAAAACTTTAAGAAATTTGGACTACTAGTTTTAATTAATTTTATTTTCAAAAAGTTTTGCTAAGAACAGCAAGTCAACTATATTACTATTTAATTATTTAAATCGAAATTTCAATTAAACTTATCATGAGAGAAAAAAACATTTAGTATTTTTTTAATTATTCATAACTAAAATTTAAGGAATTATTTCAGTATTAAATTAATACAATTCTATTGGCATGGAACAATGTGGCATCGATCTTATTATCATGTATTTTTTTATTTTACTTTTTTTTATTGGCAACCGTGTGAAGATTCTTATTTTGTTACATTCTACATAATATAATTAAAAGTATATAAGATACCAACGACTCACTTCAATATCATTAAATGATAAATCAGTTCTTTCATTTCTCTGTTCCGTTAATATCATAATAATACAAATATCTTTACTGAAACTGACTGTACAACTGACTGAAGTGTTTCATCAGTACCACTTCCGGTGCACTGCCTTCAACTTAATATGAGTTGCGCTGAGAGTGGACGCGTTATGAAATATAATAATTAAAACTATTATGTGGTTTATATATATATATACGGCCACATCACTAGAAATTCATCAGTTGAAATTTAGTGAATTGTACAAAGACAGCGATAAAAATGTTTACTAAAGTGAGTTTCGTGTAAAATCTGAAGTGTTTTTTTCTTCGAGTTTATAACATAAAATTAGTATTATTATATATTATAGTGCAATAAAACATTTATATATCAGTATAAGATACATTATAACTTTATTTATTTCAATATATACGTCGTAAGCCATTAAATTTCTGCAAGTGATAATAAATTATAAAATTTATTCAACAAAAGAAAAATGAAGTACCACTAAGATTTCGAACGTATATGTAGATCAGATAAATAATTGTGTTGGATTTCGTAGTAAAACGAGGCAACGGCCTGTCATAGCCACATGGTTTCTAAAACTTTACACTAATATGCATAAAAATTTGCAAGTAGATACCGTACAAGGCAATATCAATTAAAATATATCAAAATGTTAAAAAAAATTATTTTCGCATTTCCAATCGAGTTGAATCGAATAGTTCTTTTAAAACAACAGCAGGTTAAACTTTCCACTTTCCATTTTGAAACCCTGCTTAATAAAGATTATGCTTCAAAATGAATTCAAAATGGATCTAATTTTACAACCATATTTTAAAAAATGTGATACAATTGTAATTTTTAGATCTCATTAGAACTTTCAAATAAAATGGGTAAATTTACATCGGTTAATATTAATCGATAATTTCAAGATATAGAGACAACTACTCGACCCTAGTCTCTCGACCGCGACCCTCATGTGCGTATTTTGACACGCACTTGAACGATTTTAGGTAACCTGCTTACTGTATTTACATTGCAATGTATATAGACAGCAATAAATAATAGAAATTACCAGGCTGATGAATATTGTATAGAATAATCTATAATTGTTCGTTTATATTTCAAAAATTTCATGAAAAAGTACTTGTATTATATGCTTTTAAAAGACAGGATACTAAAATCAGTAATTCATTGCAATCTTTTCTATCCTTCAATCGAACATAATAAAAAAGGTCGTAATAAAAAAGATTTGAAAAATCAATCAATCATTGAATACGATTAATTCAATATTTAGACCGTAATTGTCTTTAACAAATTTAAAAAAAAATTATAAAATCTTATCAAATCGAAAAAGAGTAGATCTCAAATACAGTTATTTCTGATACATTCGAATTTTTTTTTCAACATTATCCATACGAAACTGGTGCTATAAGATGCTAGAATCTTGAAATTGTATTGTTTAAAATATAGATAGAAACACCATCTAAACCGTTTGGATAACTTTCTGTTAAATTTTATTAATTATTTTTTGTTCCTATTCAATGCAGGTACTTGTTGCTAGTGCAATGGTGGCCGTAGCCCTGGCCAGTGCCATCCCGGGACAAGCCGTCTCGTCTCAGTACGTTGTACACGACTCGCATGGGGGACATTATGCCGGCCCACATCACGAAGAATATGTAATATATTTTACGATTAAGCTTTTTAATGTATTATACTGCAATTAAGTTTTCCAAATTTCAGATTCGGAAAGTATGATTTTACATGGAAGTTGTATTTCGGACGCATCAATGTAACTAATAGAAATATAATTCAATAATAGGTATAATGCGTCAATATTAAAATGTAAACACATTTTCGCGAAACTATATGTGTATATGTCATACGAACACTCTCACCTCTGAAAAGGAACGTGATACAAGTTAAATATGTCCCAAGAATAGCGGAGAGGTGATGACCATATCATAAAATGAAATGTATCGAGAGATCGGTACTCTAGGAAATCGAAAGATGTATTGAAACCATACTTAAATACTATATCAATTAGGAATATCTCTTGAAAGTATGGACAAATGCACGAATGTTCATATTGGCTTTGTGCATTAAATGGCATATGCCAATTCTGATTATCCTGGAGGTTTTCAGTGTATTTTAAAAATATTTCCTATTTTTATGTCCAAGTAATACTAATTTTTAAATGACCTTTTTACACTAAGAAACGCTTATAAGTAAAAAATTCGTTTGGTATATAACTGTATACATTTATTTATAATCACATATAATCGTATACAGAAAATTAAGATTCATGTACATATGGCTATTTTATAATGGGAAAAATATTTAACTACATGCTTCCACCGCTCTTACAAAGACTTAAAAATTTTAACCTATAAATTTATTTCTGTACAAGTGAACATACCATATCATTTGGAAATTTGCGAAGATTTGATTAGTAATTCCTGAGTAAGTAAACTAAAACAGACAATCATTACTCATTATCTGCAATTAACATTTTACTTGAAAGAAATCTATTGGTTCCCAGTCGCACCCCAAATACGACTTCTCATATTCCGTATCGGATCCTCATACCGGAGACCACAAGAACCAACAGGAATCCCGCGACGGCGACCGTGTGCACGGCTCCTACTCCTTGGTGGAACCTGATGGCGCTGTAAGAAAGGTCGACTACACAGCAGACGATCATAGCGGGTAAGTAAAATTTTTTACAAAACTTTTTAATTTTCAGAAAATGTAACATATTATGACATTAAAAAAGTAATGGTTTAAAAACGTCTCCGGGGCAAGTCGTTATTTTTTAAACTCTATTTACATAACCAAATGATAATACTTTGAAATTCAAGAGCGCACAATAACTTTGGCAATCATAGAGCTTGGAAAAAAATTATTTCTTTTTAGTACTTTGTTCTGCAGATTATTAAATTTCATAAATTACTTATAATAATTAAACGTTCATGGTTAATATAAATAGAGGAAATTTAATTACCAAAAGGCAATAAAATAATTTTATAGCAAACATTTTTTCGACAACGTTTCGGAAGTGAAACTTATTTTGTTTTAATTTGTATTTCACTAATACGATTCAAACTTAATGCCATCTATCGATCAATTTAAAATGCTATCTTTACATGAATGAATGTTTCAATTTCAACTTCACACTAGAGATGGCGCCATTTATTATTTTTATAATTTAAAAACATTTTTTCAAACTAATATCATAAAATAGCATTTATTTCTTCTAAAAAATTGTTTGATATTTTTGAACAAATTTATTAATATTCTTTTTGGTAATGAATTTACAATTAAATTTATAATATCAATCATTTTTAAGCATTACATTATACGTAATACTTATATTGATATTTCTATATTCAGAGAACAAAGTTAACTCAATTGTTACACGTTCTTTCTTAATATTGTTCTCCTGACTAGCTATATTATTTTTTATGACAACACACTTATTAACGTTATCGGTTGACTGGTATTATGTTTGCATTAATACAATTTTAATGATTGATCGAACTTGACGCCTATCTATTAACACACTGCGATCCATACACTAAGTTGCCCTGTCATGTTTATAAGAAAGTATAATCGAGGCAAAGTTCGACAATTATAAATACATTTCCATTAATCACCCCATCTGTAGAAAAATTTATACGTTCAGAACGACGTTGAAAAACACCCACGTTGAATATGGAAAACTCCTACATGCAACCTTATAATAATAATTTTGCCTAAGTTGTTAAAACAAAGAAATTATTGCGACTAAAAAGTCACTATCACTAAATCAATTTTATCTGTTTTTATTTTTGATTTTCCAACCACCTTTCAAAATGTTTTTCAAATATTACCAGTTTATATTAACTTCCTATTAATTTTCTTCATTTTAAAGTAAAGTATAGTATGAACAATATCTGATAAATTGTCTTATTTTCTTACGACCTAGTTCAATACTTCTTTAAGGAAACTTATAATTCGTAATTTTGTATTCAAGTGTATTTTATTACAAACTGAACTGTACAATACACCTAATAACATTTTTTGTATTGTTCACCTGTAATATGTTCCGTGATACGTACGTTCAAAATTTAATATTCTTAGTTCTTATAGTAACGGAAATAATATTTGAAAATTTACGTAACCGAAGGAATATTCGAAAAAAAAAGAAAAGAAATATATTATGGACTAAAATAATTTTTGAAAAGACATTACTACTTGAACGCAGTACTAAAATGTACTAAGAGATTTTTTTAAAACTGCACTTTTCAATTGACAGTAGAGAATATTAAATAAGACGTTGTAAATAATCTGTTATAAACATCAATAAAGCTATCCAATACAAAGCTCGACTATTTTAGGGTCTCCGTAAGCAACAACTATTTTATCGTTGACATATTCAATTTTTAATTTAATGTGCCTTTTTTTAACGGATTTTCCAATCATTTTCCTGTTTTCACTGGACACAATGTGGAAAACGGCTATTGTTTCCGTTACTATGCTCAAACATAAAACTTATGCCCATCGTTTTGCTCGACATATTTACGTAACTAATATGTAGGTGCGTGCGTACAAACGTGCGTATGTCAGGCACCACGAATCATTTAAGTTATAAACATGACCTAAATGTGTTAAAGCAATTATCGCTAACTTAAAAGATTAACTTTAAAATCTTACACGTTGCTGTTATGTGGAGTTCAACGAGCCATTCATAAAACATATACCCGGAAATAATAGATCTGTCAAAAATTAAGTCTCATCAAAAATTAATAAGTCCAAGTAAGAAATTAAAAGACGAAAATATTTTATTGTGGGATATTGCAATTACCGTTGATAAGCAAAACCCGGATCAATCGACATTTGTTTTTTTTGGTTTATAATTATGACTTTAATTTTGTTAAATGCAGATACAATACCAGAGACTTACCGAGCTAAAAGCATAGACGAAAGAGTTCCAGCAAATTTAGAAAAAGGATTCCGGAAATAATCTGTATTTTGACTAATAAAGTAGGGACGGAAATAGAATTTTTGTTATTCTTTAAATTTTGTCTTAACCTCGCTTTTCGGCTGATTGATCACGGACAACTTTTTTTAATCGTTTCGTGGATATGCAAGATGCAATCTTAATTAGAATTCATTTATTATCACTGATATGTTGTACTTGAGCTATTAGAGTGATCGGGTCCCAATATGAACGGAAACCTATTATACTAGAAAAACTAGGATACGTAGATGTATATAGAAGTAATATATCAAATGCAACTACGCCTCTTTGTTTTGTAGCTTATAACATGATTTCCACTACATCGACTTTGATGTGGTTTTATACCAGACTGTATTTAGCTGTCACAGAAAGTATTTATCTAAAAATATTTTTTGTGTGAAACATTCATGTAGATGCTAAGGTTACAGAGATATGTAAATATTTACAAAGCGTGTCCTGAAATAGACATGAGGTATTACGGATGGCATAATGATTGCAGCCGCACTGAGAAACGGCAGAAAACATTTTATAAGAGAAGTGACGAAATTAACCTTTGAGGTCAATCGTGGAAGTTGTAAATATCACAATTTCTGCGTTAACGGACCCACGGAAAAAAACTAATGTTATATGTACACGAACATGCTACAAATAAACTAGCCGGATCTTCCGTAACATACATAACAATTGTGCGTACAATTTTTACAATGTTTATGTACTTGCAATGATTTCCATATTCCCCAATTCTAAAAGCGTTAAAATTATGGTAAATAACTGAACTTATATACAAATATTATACATGTAAGTGCTGAAAGTGCTGATATGGCATAAGAGCTATTGCCTTGAAATTATTGTTAAGTAATTAGATATCATCATTATAATTCAAATGATCTCAATTTGTTACTTGGAGCGTAGAGGGTTATCCCCACCAGTTTTTGTAAAGCTACCTGAATGAAACTACGTCCAAGTGGCTTTCCTAAAAAACATTAATTTTACGTTATACTATTCTAATCAAAATGTCAAAATAAACATTATTCTCAACGGAACTAAAAAAAATTTAAAATTTAAAATAATAAATAATTGATCAGGTTTTTCATTTATTTTTCAAGACTGAATCCAATGAATCTCACTCAATAACTTTGAGGAAATAAATTAGATTCTATATAGCAAATAAATAAATCGTAAAAAAATCAATTAAATTGCGAACGAATAAAAATATAATTAATTTAAATCACAAACGAGCCCCGTGAAAGGGTTAATCTGCTCAAATTACAATACCTTGTCTATGTTTTACGGATAGCGTTAATCTTGATGGCCTGCTCGTTAAACCCGTGATAATGGCAGCGTGTAAGATTTTAACGGTGTCAGCCTTGTTTATCTGAGTGACACTTAGTTCATTACATTTAGGTCAAGTAAATAATTTTAAATTGTTTAACTGCAATCTGAAATAGTTACAATATACTCGTGTTTATATGTTAGAACTCTTTTATCTCGGTACACAATCAATAAATCTATATTGACTAGTATTGTATACAAAATTAATCTCTATTAATGAAATGATGAAATCCTAACACAACTCTACAAGAATCCCAAAGTTTAACCTGTAACATCATATTATGACAGCAAAATTTTACTGAAAAACCAGATTCGTAAATATTTCGAGTATCCATTAAAATATTATGATGGACTTAAATATAAATATGTAGAATATTGAATATATTTGGCGTTAATTTTGTAGAAACTCATTATTCACAATTAAATGAAATTACGTGATGTAGTATTATTTCTATTTTCTGTAAGTTTTTTACCACGACCTAGGTTTCGTTGCATTACAATATCTTCAGGTAGGATATTAGCAAAGAATATAAATACACTTAAAATAATACAATACTATACGTATTGTATTATTTTAAGCGGCAGCTGTTTACACCCAATTAAATTTTATGCTTATTTTGATCTGTCTAGTATTAAGTGATAAAGTCCACCAAAGTAATCTTAAAACCCTCACCGTGGCATTGTTGCCCGATATCGTTGGCTGACATAATACTCACAAATTGGCTTAATGCACTGAACAGGGCGGGGCTCTTTTTAAATGTTTTTAATGCTAGTTACGGATCCTGTCGTTATTTAAATCAAAACTTATATTTTCGAAATGCGCTACCGTTATACAACCGAGTGATATTCTTTAGTATACTCTTAATAATATACCCTAATAGATGGGCGCAATTGCGATTTAAGTATATGGTTATGACTTTTATTGGACTCTAATCCTTATAATTACAAATGTTAAATCAACGTTAAATTTTGTATTATTAAGCGTTATATTGTTATTAAATAACATAAGTTAATAATTATTATTCCTTTCAGTTTCAACGCCGTCGTGCAGCGCTCGCCGAGTCATCATCCGACGTCTTACGGTAGCCACGGAAGTTATCATTAGCAATACCAAATTATAAAAGACTTAACGAACTATATGAATTAAACTGGATTTTTATTAAATACGTTTGCAGTTTTAATTATTACTTTTTTAAGTAACTCGTTATCGATTAACTTCTATTTCAAATTGTACCATACAACATTGACTGTTAAACGAGAAAACTTAAAACTTGTAATCATAAATCGTAGATAAAATGTGTATTTAACTATGCACAGTGAAAGAGAAGGAAATAATTTCTCGAGATCGGCATAAAGTATATTAAAATTCATTAACATAATCAATACATGGTAATCAGTGTTATCAGTTTTTTTATCCTTCAAAAATTAATAGTTAATTAAACGTATCACGCGATAGCCTCACTCAATGGAATAGTTCTCAACTTGATTATTTAAACGTTACTAGGCCTAAACTACAAATAGCAACGAACTCAGTACGAAACTTTTTCTAATTAAAACGAAGAATTCGTTCTATTTTAACAGTGAAACATTAACATTTTTTTTTAGATTCTAGAAAGTATTTCATTCTTTCATAAATACTAACTGTATATAAATGCCGAGCTGTACCTCCATTGAAATATCTTAATTGCGCTACCCTCCCTTCGTGGTTACTAAACGCCTCCGCTTCGTTCGCCAAACGATATCGGTCATCAGGATTTTATCAGCAAGAATAATCAGTCAATAAATAAGCTGATCTCTCTTTATTTTGCACCGTTTAAATAATGGTCCCGACACCTCTTATATTTTTGTCACTTCTTTTTCCCTATTAATTATATGATATATAATATTACTCGAGATATTCGATTTTGAACACAAGAATAATTTTTAAAATTTTGATATGTTGTTTTAGAGATTCATAAAAACAAACAAGCAAACAAACTCTTTTATTTTATGCATTATTACAGATAAATCCGTTACAGTAACAATAAGGAAGTAATATCAAATAAGTAAGTTTGATCAAATTACTCTTGCCCGATTTTCTTTTTTTTCACGTTTTATATTAGCATCATTTGTATGTGTGTATGTATGTATGAATGTAATGGAATACTTCAATTAAATTTTTTCCCACTTCCCACATAATTCGGACATTTGAATTACTTAAAAAAAAATTTGTACGCGTATCAAAAACCGATAACAATACAATACTTCAGTAACTAAAAATTTAGAAAATCAAATTATAGTTTAAAAAACTAAAAAAAAATGTTTTTATAACAATGTGAAATAAAAGATAAAAACAATGTTAAAAGATTTTGGTCAAGAGCGAAAGGATGTCTCATAACTCGACATAACTTATTTTTTTAAATAAGCATAAACAAAATATAAAATGACAAGAAAATTAACACTAATTTTAAAAAAAGCATGGGATGGTTGTGAAAATGTAAATCGGGAGCACCCAACGTTGAACAAACAAGCGTGTTTCCTTTTAGTTTTTTTTAAACTATAATTTTATTTGTGTTAGTTTTTTTAAACTATAATTTTATTTTGTTTTTTTCGACTTTGAACACATTAAAAACGAGTGATATTATTCGTCACCTTGCTATCTAAATGGATTAAAAGCATGTGTTATCAGTCTGCATATGTATTATTCAAGAACCTTTTTTAAATAATTTTCTATATAAACTTTGAATCAATTTCTAATCGTTTGATCGAATCGCGTATCGGAACGAGAAATTTTATTTGCAGTCACCTACGTTTCGTCGCTTAGATCTTCTTTCTCTTATTTGTATAAATTAATCTGTCATAATGACAAATAAATCTGACCAAATTTTACTAACTTTAAATACCGGCAGATTCACAACAAAAGCTAATAATTTCAATGCAATATTAAATTTTAAATTTTTAAATACTACTAAGCTTTTATACGTAATTTATCCATACATCCTCTACATTTAAATTAACGTAACAATTGTCTATACATCCTCTACATTTAAATTAACGTAACAATTGTCCATACATCCTCTACATTTAAATTAACGTAACAATTGTCCATACATCCTCTACATTTAAATTAACGTAACAATTGTCCATACATCTTCTACATTTAAATTAACGTAACAATTGTCCATACATTCTCTACATTTAAATAAACTTAACAATTTTCAAAACAATTATTCCCCAGTACGTATGTCACTCAACCTCATTCTCGCATATTATTAGCTTGGTGCTATTCAGCTTGTAGTAATTCCTAAATTCGTTAGATTACTTTTCTACAAAACCTACTTAAATTTTATTTTTCCGTACCTAAATGTACAGCAAAACCACAAAAAATAGGTCTCAGATTACACTACTAAATTATTCTATCGATAAATCACGTATACTAACATATAATACTTCATTTAACTTAAAACTAGCTTTTGCCCGAAGCTCCGCTCACGTGGAAATTGTAAATTTGAACTTTATTGACAGACTGATTTCTCCTCCCCCGAACCATTCCCGCTACTGTCTTCCTCATTCAGAACGCTTCCTGTTTTCCTCTGGAATACGCTTCATAATATCTCTGTAACCTCAAAGCCTACATAAATAGATTATACATAACAACCTTCCATAATTAACAACTTATATAATGGTGGAAACACCATCAAACTCAGAAGTAAAGTTATAAGTTTGAGCGGGGCTTGCAACAGACAGAAACACGCACACACATACACACATATAAACACACACGCACGCACACATATGCACAGCCACACGCGCACACGCGCACGCACACGCGAACGGGCACACGTACATGCTCTCGCACGCGTACACACGCGCCCACGCGCACACGTGCACGCACACACGCGCACACGTGCTCACATACACACGTGCCCACATACACACGTGCTCACATACACACGCGCACACACGCACACAACACATATATATTTATATAATTTACTCTCTGATTTTACATAGAATATATCGCTAGTTTACAGTTTCGTCCACTATTACTTTGTAAGCCATTATTGAAAATTCAGTATCCACTATTTGAAGTAAAGAAAGTTCTTTCTTTTGTGTTTTATTTGACAGTTAACTTGGAAAGTTAATTTTTTAATTTATTACTCTCATCGAACATTTTAGTTTTATGTTACACGTATAAATATGAACCGATAAAAATAAAAGTAACAATACGTGATGACGTTGTGACGTTTTGTCCCAAAGAATTGACCTCTTTTCAAATAAACTTATTAAATTTTTTTATCTATACATTTTTCAAAGTTCCTGCTTGCCGTGATTAAGAGTGCACTGCATACATGCGTTGTTTCTATGGTTTGATAGCCTAAACTGGCAAAAGGCAACCCCCACACACCCCTCAACCCTCCGATAGCCATAGAGGATACAATAAAATAACGGATCGTGTCAAGTATGCCTTCATACATGACACGTTCCATTATTTTCTCCATATTTCTGTACATGACTTCAAGTACGGATCCTTTTTTTTACTGTTCCCACATCCGTTTTTTTTTGACGAAACGAATGGCAAATTTTGTCATATTTTACTGAAAACGGAATACGAAATAAAAACTTATCTGATAAAAACGCTTCTGTAAACAGTTTCTTTGTGAATGGAATGTAAGTAGCACTGCATGCGAACTGTGTAAATAGAGATAGAATCCACGATAGAATATATATTTCAAGAATTTAATATAAATATATTGAATATATTTGGCGTTAATTTTGTAGAAATTCATTATTCACAATTAAATGAAACTACGTAATGTAGTATTATTTCTAATTTCTTTAATTTCTTCACCACGACCTAGGTTAAAAAGCAAAGATCTTTGCTAATATCCCACCTGAAGATGTTGTAATACAACGAAACCTAGGTCGTGGTAAAGAAATTAAAGAAAATAGAAATAATACTACATCACGTAGTTTCATTTAATTGTGGATAAATATATTGCTAAATTAATTTCTTGCCCATGTTTTGAAGCAAATTATTAACTATTTATTAATATGCATAATAATTAAATACATATACAAATAAGCGCAAAACCAAATCACTTTATTAAAATTATTTTTTAATTGGGTAATCCGCTAATTAAAAAATAAATTTTCGTTCTGAACTTAAAATTTTGCTGAAGAACTAAACACTACCACATATATATTTATTAAATGAATTGACGGAACGGCTTTGCACAACTGATTAGTAAAGTCTTGACTACTTTGTTGCAAATTAAAGCATGTAGGTAAATTTAATTAACAATTTCACTTATTAATGAAGCCATTTCAGGTGCCTCGGTGAATATAAAGCATTGCAATACACCCGTTAGACGACCTACGATGAAATATTAGTAATCTTGTGCTAATTATGATCGCTTCATTAATTATTGGCGTTTCTAAAGTTCTGCAAAAAATTTGGTAACGGAATGTTATTAGACTAGTTCGTCAATTAGTTCGTGCGAGGAAAAACTATATATGTAAAGGAAATTCGAGGTGTATAACAGTTTTCATTTGACAACTTTGAGAAGGGACGTCAGCCAGTGAATTTTAAAAAATCAATATGTTTTACAAAGTAAGTAGGCTGAAAGATTAAATGTCCGAAAAGAAAGCAATTTTCAAAATACATTTTTTAGCCGTTAATTAAATTACTTATAAAGAAAAATTACGTTAAGTATTCCAAGATACGTGTAGTGTCATCAGTTTCTAGGTTTCTAAAACAGTAATATTTATTGAAATTTCCAACTTAACCGAAAATGGATACATAACCCCAAATATCTAAATTCAAACCATAAAATATAAATTCAATATTATCGTTATTTTCTTTCTTTCTAACTATATAACATTTGTATACATTCAAAAGAATATAATATATTTTTCCTACGTCGCCACAAAACGGTTCTTAAATTATAAATATATATATATATATATATATATATATATATATATATATATATATATATATATATATATATATATATATATATATATATGTATATCAGTTCTCAGTGTTATACAAGAACAACTCTCTTTTGAATTACAATTAAGAACAAATAGACTTTTTTAACTTCATAATTTCATGCCAAATTGGTTTCGTCAATTTTGATAAGTGAATATTACTTTAAGTATAAAAATTATAGTAAATTAGCATTTACGATCGACAATCTACATTAAGACATAAAATACTGCACGAATTTTAATAAGAAATAAATTGAAAGATAATATGACTAAATAAGATCAATAAGGCAATATATTATCATCCGAAACTAAAAATTAATGCTTTATCATTTTCAGCATCTAGCTGCCTGCGCTTTGCTGATTACCTGTCAGCTACATCTTCCATCCAATGCAAATCCAATATCTCATCACTCCTTGATCCAAGGCATAATTCCTCATCAGATTAAACTGATACAGCCTATTCACCACGAGCCTATTCTAGAACACGCTTTGGTCAAAGTACCTGCTGCTGTGTCTACCCAAAATCAGAATCACGTGTCTATTGTTCACGAGGTGCCGTTGAGTGTCCTTCATGGACATGTAGCACATGGTTTAATACATCATGACGTTTCAGATGAGGTAATTTTTTATTCTTTTTTTTACTGGAAATATATTTTTCACAAAGTCATATTATACAACATTCAATACAATATAAATATTTATGTTCTGTCTAGAGTTTCTAAAACATGTTATATCGTATTGTTTCACCGTCTATTCATGTTTCCTTTATTATAATTAAATAATTTATATAAAATTTTCAGTTTCTATGTAAATGCTTTGGGAATTGAGTGCAATAATATTTAACCTTATTTACTTAGCATCATATTAACTACCACATCTACATATATATTCTATTTACTCAGTTGTGTTTAAAAATCAATCTCAAGATTAATATAATGCAACGTGTTCAAAAATCAATCACTTAAACGTTGGTAATACCGTTCTTAAAAGACCAGCGACATCGATACTAAAAAATTAACTAAAATTAATTTATTATCAATATATTATACAAAAGTAGCTAATATTGAATTAATTATTGAAAAAACATTTTGATAAAATATTAGTTTCCATTTGCCCACAATTACTTATTACTAGGACTATAAATGCGTATACTGCATTAGCTGAAAATGAAGGAAAATGTTTGTATTTTTTATCATTGCTGCTTCGATTTGAAAATGTGTTTGTATGTTACATGGTTGATAATTTTATTTGTAGTACTTTGGAGTAAACATTATATGAAAAATACCACGAGTTATATTTAAAACGTAATTAAATAATATATTTTCCGTCGCTTTTAAAAAATCATAAAAGATTTTTTAATTAACTAATTTTACACGTAATCTAAAAGTGTATATAATAAAGAAAGAATATTATCAAGGGTTGTTACTTAACAAGGACGACATTTGGAGGGTGATTTATTTTGTGAGGTCTCAGTTTGGATAGTAAAATTTTATTATTAAATGATTTTATTTACTTATTTCAATTTCTGTCGTTATTGTACATTTAGTAACTTCAGAAGAAATTTGGGTAACTTAAAATTAAAGAAAAAAAATTCACAGATGGCGCTGACAGAACCGAACATATCTATACACAATATTAACAACGTTTTTCTGAATAAATATTGTTTTCAATTAAGATTATATATTGTTTGTAAATGATTACCAAAGTAAATATATAGTGTAAATGAAAAAAAGTGGAAGAGTTACTTTTTTTAGAGTTTGCATTTTTGCTCCGTGCAAGTTTGTAGTGTATTATTTTATTTTTGTTTGTAACCCTAACTCGATCAACATCACATACACAGAACAACACAAATTGTTAAAAATGAGACTTGATGGTTTAAAATAAAATAAATAATACTTTTTTTTAATTATTGCATAGAGTAAGTAGAGACTTTTCGCGCCAACGTTACGAAAGGCGGAGACCTATGTTCACAGTTAACGTGTGTGTCCTCTAGAGTTGAACGTTTTTAAATTAAATATGACATATGATATGATATATATATATATATATATATATATTTATATATATATATATATATGTGTGTGTGTATATATATATATATATATATATATATATATATATATATATATATATATATAAATGACCTACGGCGCTGAAACATGAATGCTCACAGCCGGTCTGATCCATAATTTAAAGTCGCTCAACGAGCTGCGGAAAGAAACATGCCCGAAATGCCTCTAAAGGATAAAATCTAAAACGAGATCCGGTGGAGAATCAAAGTAGTCAATACAGCCCTTAACATCAACAAACTGAAATAAAATGGGCAGGCCATATTTGCCGAAGAACTGACAATCGATTAGGTAGATGAATTCTCGGGTAGAAACAACGAACCTGGACGCACAGTATGGCACGCCCTCCAATTAGCTGGATTAACAACCTAAAAAAGTCTGCAGGAAGTTATTGGATGCGGAAAGCGGAGAACCTTGTGTATACATACACATATATATTTACATACACATAATACACGTCATTGGAGAAGAAAATACAAGTAATACTTTAGGAGATTTTAATCATTACCTAATGTTTATCTAATTTTTACAGTTTATATAGAGAATTCTAACTGTTCTGCATCATTCCTAATCCTACCAATGGTTTAAAAAATAACTCAGTCCACTTCAAAAGTTGGGATTTTTTTATTAATCTATTCCTTTACAATTTAATAATACCATTAATTAAAAATGAATAAAAAATATGACCACATATTTCGAAGCGTAAAATAAATAACATATACATATATAGGTCAGAGAGGGATTAATTTTTCATATATACTTGTATATAATCTTTTAATTTCTTATGACACCTAACTTCCATTTTTCTTACATATCCTGTTTACTTTCCTTATTCCATGCAACTTTCGCATATATATGTGTTATGTATATGTTTATACATGTATCTGTGTATGAATATGTGTGTTTTCTTTATGTTTTATTTTTAGTCCATTGCCCAGTAAATTTCAATCTACCACAATATTATTTATCGTTTTACTAATTTTGTGTTTGACTGTAAGAGACTGGCCTTGTAGCAATAAGTCGAACATATATATCAACCGTGTATATTAAATTATATATTATTTAAAAATAAATAATACTAGCTGACCCGTGCGAAGTCTTCGCACTATATCGCCATCTAGCGTGTTCCAAGTATACAATTTGGCTAAGATATTTGATGTGTCGCCCACAGATGGCGCTCATGCCAATTGTTATAAAAATTAATTTTTTTATTAACAAAAAGATTTTTTTCGAATTTTTTTATATTTTTCGCCCAAAGTAGAAAACATAAGCTTTAAGTGGGTATTTTTTTTATTTTTTTGGTGCAGTACCAAAAAACACCTTTTAGAAATAATGTATTTAGATTATATAAAAATAAATAATTTTTAAAAACTACGGTAAGTTTCCATTAGATAATTAAGAATTATATATTGTATACTATTTTATGCTACATTACAGACCTGGTCCCATCCAAAGTACCAATTTAACTACCAAGTTAGCGATCCCCACACGGGAGACGTAAAAAATCAAGAAGAATCCCGACACGGAGATGTAGTTAAAGGATCTTATTCCCTAGTGGAGTCCGACGGTCGCATTCGACACGTACATTATGCAGCTGACAGTCATAACGGGTATTTATTTCTTTGACGTTTATATCATATTTTAAAATTATAACCTGAGAACCTAAGCGAGAAAACATAATTATCCCGGAGACAAATTAAAACGTATAAATAAAATATTTACTTCCCAATTAAATGAAACTACGTGGTGTAGTATTATTTCTACTTTCTTTAAGTTCTTTACCACGACCTAGGTTTTGTTGTATTATAACAGCTTCAGGTAGGCTATTAACAAAGATCTTAGCTATTAACAAAAACTTTTGCTAATAGCTCACCTAAAAATATTGTAATACAACAAAGCCTAGGTCGTGGTACAGAATTTAAAGAAAGTAGAAATAATATTACATCACATAGTTTACTTTAATTGTGAATGATGAGTATCTACAAAATTAAGGCCAAATATATTCAATAAATATTTACTTTGTGAAATTTAAACTTTATCGAGACTAAAAATATTTAATTAACTAAAAATAACAGTGACAATTAATTCGTAACAGAATAGATATTTCTAACAATGTAACAGATATGCCAGATCTAATATCTGACTCTGTAAACAAGTTTGTAATTTCAGATTGTTAATTAAGTTACTTCGCATTATTTCGAAACATGTTCCACTCACTTCCACGACCGCTCATTTACTACAATCTTTCGTAAACTGAACGAAAATATAATCCGGCTGGCAATCGGCATCATAAAACATAAACCGACCCAGTGCAAGATTAGCTGGCGCATCAAGGTTCGATACCTCGATTGAAGTGAAATTATTTTGTTTATTATAATTTACTACTAATATGAACTTCCTAGCCAATAAATTTTAATAGCGCCTGAAATAATTAAGTAGGTGGAATTACGACATCCAGAATCATGAGCATAGTCTACCTACAACCCTTGCACAGTCTTTTAAAGAAAAGAAAATGTTTATTTTTCGTGATGCATGAAAATCTTTATTATTCAGTAGTTCCAGAAATAATGGGGGAACATTACTAGCATTAGGAACATTGCTACTGTGAGAACTAGCCCTTTCAACCCTTACCCCGCACATTACATGGAATTTTAATTTTTTTTTCAGCTCTTAATTTGTCGTCCTAAAACTTTGAAGCAAAAATTTTCGAACATTTGCTATTGAAATATGTCCGATTGACGTAATATGCTTATTAAAATTTAGTTGAAAAAAGTATGATTATTAAAATTTTTAAATATGTACGATTTACGTAATATGCTTATTAAAATTTAGTTGAAAAATGTATGCTTATTAAAATTTTGTAATATGTACGATTTACGTAACATGCTTATAAACATTTAATCGAAAAAGTATGCTCATTAACATTTTGAAATTTGTACAATTTACCTAATACGTTTATTAAAATTTAGTTGTAAAAGTATGCTTATTAACATTTTGAAATATGTACGATTTACGTAATATGCTTATTAAAATTTAGTTGAAAAAATATACTTATTAAAATTATGAAATATGTACGATTTACGTAATATGCTTATTAAAATTTATTTGAAAAAAGTATGATTATTAAAATTTTTAAATATGTACGATTTACGTAATTCGCTTATTAAAATTTAGTTGAAAAAAGTATGCTAATTAAAACTTTGAAATATCTACGATTTACGTAATATGCTTATTAAAATTTAGTCGAAAAAGTATGCTCATTAACATTTTGAAATTTGTACGATTTACCTAATACGTTTATTAAAATTTAGTTGGAAAAGTATGCTTATTAAAATTTTTAAATATGTAACATGCTTATTAAAATTTCGTTGAAAAAATATACTTATTAAAATTATGAAATATGTACGATTTATGTAATGTGCTTATTAAAATTTAATTGAAAAAAGTATGCTTATTAAAATGAAATATGTACGATTTACGTAATATGATTATTAAAATTTAGTTGACAAAAGTATGCTTATTAAAATTTTGAAATATGTACAATTTACGTAATATGCTTATTCGTTTATTAACATGGTAAATTTAAAATTTCTGCGTCAAGCGGTTTCTAAAAATAATAATAAAATAAAAATGTTACATACAGACAGACAGAGATATATCATAAGAGTCCCATTTTTCCTATTGAGGTACAGTGAACTAAAACAGAATAAATCTGTTATAATACTGTTATATACGTACCATAATGCATGTTTTGAAATACCATACATTTTATTATATTTACAGTTTTGTTATTCTGAAAATTTCATTCCTTGTACTTTAATGATAAGCATATAATTTTAAACTCAATTATTTTCTTAACATGTTTGTTTTTCAGATTCAATGCTATAGTGACACACTCCGGTCCACAGATTCATGGTATACATCATTAATTCTCTACAGCTAAAAATGAAAACATAACGTTAATAATTAAAATAAATCGTTATTTGGAAATATTGTGTTCGAGTTATTGAAATATTTTCCTGATATAATTCTCCGCCAATGAAACCTAGACCACTTAAAATGACTTATCAGATTAAAATCACTATTTGCAATAATTTTTAATTGAATAAACGATGGAGTACGTTTCTTTTTAAATAATTTCCTTTTCTTTATATGAATGCCTGGAAAGAAATGGCTATGAGTTCCATAGTTGTAAATATTGTTCCATGGTTGTATATCACTTATAGGAATATTATTTTGAAGCTTAATATTTCACAAAACATACTTAAAATAAAAAAAATAATAAATTAAATCTCAATGGCCTTTAAAAGATATGCTCAATGTTTTCCACTCGATGGGGCGCGAGAAAAAAAATCGCCGCTATTTTACTTTTAAATTAATTGTCTTTTTCCATAATTTACTATAATTCGAATCCTCATCTGAAACACTTGCTTTGAAAACTTCATACACATAAATTCGCTAATTCACCACGAAACCCTAAAAATTGAGTTCATGGAGTTCCCGTGCGTTGATTGTGAAAACAAAATCAAATCATCTACAAATTTAGTCTAACTAAAATGTTATGTTAACTAAACTAAAATGTACTCGAATAAATTCGTAGAAATGTGTTTCTCATTAAATTAAATAATTTTTAAATATTTTCTTAAGTATTTGACATAACATTAATTTAACCTATCAATTTAATATTTAATATACGGTCTTTAATAAAGCATTTGCATTAAACAAACTTAATAACACGATGTTGCTCATTGGTTTACATTAATGCACCAACATAACGCCATCTGTCGGAAACCACTAATATTAGATTTTACAGCGCCATCTGCATTATCGAATTGAAGCTAAAATAACTAATATATAATGACTTTTAATTAACAACAATGTTAGCCACTCGGAATTTTTTTAAGTACTGATTGCCTTTACGGAAATTTTATTAGCAATTCCACATCGAAGTTTAAATAGCCTAACAAAGAGGGCAGCAGTTTAGCTAGTAAATATAACAACCATCGACGAACAGCTTAAAAGTAATAGAACTATCATTTAACTGGGAATTACAGATTGGACATGTTTTGTGGTATTAGACATTACAGTAAACAATATTTTATTTCTCTAGATTTTTATATTCCCCTTCTAAAAAATATAAATTAACGTAATATAAAATGCTGATAAATGAATGACAAATGAATAGTGCAAAATTTACTTTAGAAACATAAATTTAATACGTATTTATTTACCGATATTCTAAACGCAGTTTAGAAGAAAGATGCATTTAGAGAGTTACCAATATTCCAAATGCAATTTAGAATATTGGTAACTAAATACATATTTAAGAGAAGAAAGATACTAATTCGACAAATAACCTAAGCCTTCCACTAAGCCTCTAATTTTATTTTAGTCACACAAACAGTAATTCCATAATTTTAACATTTCGATTGAACAAGACAATATTTTTATTTTTTTGTGATAACACGGAAAGAGTGGGTACAGGATTATTAATTAGGTGTTACTCTTTATAGAAAATATTTCTAAATTAGATACAGTTTGTATTAATTATAATTAACTAAATATATAATAGACAATGGAAGTCAATACGAAGTCACATAATCTATTTCAAAATTAGGATGAAACAAGATTCATAAATTAAATTAGGTTGAATTATTATAAACCCAGGTATAAAATAAAAATATAATTATATTAGCTATTCTATATTGAAGTTGCTTAGGAACACAATCGTCAATACATAAATTTATTTATAAAGATGAGGTTGATGATCCAAAGAAATCCACAAATTAAGGACGTTCATTAATGATGTAACTTGATATATTCGTTGGAGCATAAAATCGTATGTTGATGTAATATTTAGAAAAAAAGAGGGACTAAAGATATGCGGTCGACTGTAGATACGCGTAATATTAAATTTCAAGTTTTAATATAATGGGTTCAGTTGCATTGTCTTTGCATTGCATTCTAACAAAAAATAGTACTACATTTTTTTTCTGTTTGACCCGTGTGCTGAACGGGTCCCTTCTTCACAAATACGCTGTCGCAGTCAGTCGCGCACTGTTACCCATTCAGATCTGAACCTTACAAAATCTCAAGTGAAATGGTTGGCAATATATATCACAGACATGCGCTGCGAGTGTTTGGTTAAGAATATACTCACTGTTAAATTGTTAAACATAAGCGTTCCTATAAATTAAATTATTAATCTTATGTTCTTAGTTATTATATATTACATACATTATAGCATCGCATCGTTAAAATGAAAATAACTGGTAAATATAAATATAATAAGACAACCTAAATAAAATCATTATTTTAAAAACACTGCGGTAGCTTCTTTTGTTATTTATCTTTTCGTAACTTGCGTTGATTAGATGTTTAATAGATACAAATTTATATACAAGTGAAAGTTACTTACTTTAAAGTCTCTTTAATGAGAGTTTGTTTATGTAACCCGTTTAAAATTTGTGTTATTTTAAACTGAGTTATCCCATTTTTTTGTATGGGTATAGATAGTACATAAGCATATAGTCTACAGTATGGTATAAAACGAAAGCTAGGTCGTGGTAAAGAACTTAAATAAAGTAGAAATAATAATACATCACGTAGTTTCATTTAATTTTGAATGAATTTCTACAAAATTAACGCCAAATATATTCAATAGCATATGGTGTAAGTAAACATTTTTTTTCCTGGCAGAGATTTTTCTTTATTTTTGCTATCATATCTTATATACTAAATCTGAATTTTTCTCTACCGACTTTTAAATAGAAAGTTGTAGATAAGTAAATAGATACTAAATATATCCAACATGAAAGTGGATTCTTTTTCAGTTTTTTCTGAAGTTGATTTTTCTCAGTAAAAATTTATTTGACTTTATCTTTTTCAGTTCGTGTCTTATTCAGTGGCTATAATTTCATTTTGTCCATTTTTTGGGCTTACTATATCCAAAGTTATCAAAAATGCTACGAACTCACAAATAATTCAATAATACCTCACGTACAGAAATCGAAACGGGCAATTGCGGCGTTAGATAAACATAAATATATATATATATATATATATATATATATATATATATAAATATACATAATTACAAAATACTCATACACTTTACGTCAGTATGGAAGGCTGTTTGTTCGAGAACGACCGAATTTTCTTGTTCATTCTTTCAGCGAAAGGTGAAATTGAAGAAATATTTTAATAAAATATCAGTTTCCATTTGCCCACAATTACTTATTACCAGGACTGTAAATGTGTATATTTCATTTGCTAAGAGTGGAGGACAACGTTTCTATTTCTTATCATTGCTGTTCAAAAGAAACCGGTACAATGAAGTGATTACTGTAAATATTTAAGACTTGCGACTTATCGTTAACATTGTTGTACGCCTTTAATAAATTATCGAATTACTCTCTGATTGCAGTCAGTATTAAAACTGTCAAATCAAACGTTGTCATAGGTTGTATCATACAAAGTTACAGATGGCTATTAGACATTCAATCGTATTGAAGAAATACTGACAGGCTGACTTAAGATTGATCGTGCAATTGCAATGATTGACGAATGGACCAATGTTTACAATTACACGATTAATATTCTTCAATATAACTGGGCGTTTAATGATCGTGATACATCCATACTCATATATTCAAAGCAAGAATTTTAAACAAGATCCGATTTGAAAATATGTTAATACTTTTAGTTGCAGTACTGCTATTTTATTAAAAAATGTCTTCAAATGCATTCCACAATTTCAACTTTCACTGAAAAGAATGAACAACAAAATCCGGTCGTTCTCGAACAAACGACCTCCCTTACTGACGTAAAGTGTATATTGATTGAACCCAGAACATGCATAATAATATTGGAGCTGGAATATATGGCAGCTCAGAGTTAGATCACGGTGTATGTACTTCTCACATATATTGGTTATGTAATTATTATTGGTTATGTAATATATTACGTGAATTTAACTATTTCCATGATGTTAGCAAGAGACATTTTTGCTTCAAAAATGTCAACCAAATTTCATATTTATCCTCCTATGACTCCTGTTAAATTTTCCCATTTCTCTCTCAAAATAACTGAATTTGCGTCACTATTATTCAAAAAACCTGTCAAGCACGAGCAGAACTTGTACTACGAGGGTTCATTACACATTTGGGCTTTTACAAATATTTGACTGTACATAATATTCCTATTAAACTATTTACAATAGCTTATTTTTATAAAAAGTAAATATATTGCCTACTATATCTTTCACAGGTTAATTTTTAATAAAAAATGTATATTTCCACATAGAAATAGCAATCATTGATTTTTTTTCTGAAATAAGATCTCTCATTATAACGCCTGTCAAGATTATAGGTCGATCGGAAGTACCCTATAGGTTTTGATGATCAGTGAGTGAGACTACAGAACCGATATCTTTGGGGCCATATCTTTTTATTGCATGAACCAAACAAACTTGAAATATTTACAGCAATTTTTACAGGATAGATACTAATTCCAACTTGATATCACAAACCATTTCTGAAAAAAAAAAGAATTTTAACACGGACGGACGGACAACAAAGTGAGCCTTCCTTCATTTTGAGGAAAGGAACCCTAAAAATAATACCAAAAGAGAATTCTTAAGCTAGATTGTGATGAAAAGAAACCCATACTCGTCAGTGCATGACGCTTCAGCAGATCCTTGTCTCTCTTCTCAAAGAAGTGGAAATGGATGTTGTTCAGGGAATTAATGAATGGGATCAAGGTTGAAGCAAATAGAAAAGGGAATAGAGGCTCAATAACATTGGAAGTAACACTTTTTTTTCATAAAAATATGAATCTGTTGGGAAATAAGACCATAAAGAAAAGTGAAACATATCGATAGTGGGAAGTACGTACAGTGAGTAGAGTTTGCCTCTTCGCTGTTAGTCATTCAGCGTCAGTGAATAGCAAGCGATAGTACCGTTCTTAGAGTAACAAACTTGTTTAAAATTGTTTATGCGCTAAGTCGCAGTAAAGCATTGATTCTTAGAGTAACAAACTTGTTTAAAATTGTTTATGCGCTAAGTCGCAGTAAAGCATTGATTCTTAGAGTAACAAACTTGTTTAAAATTGTTTATGCGCTAAGTCGCAGTAAAGCATTGATTCTTAGAGTAACAAACTTGTTTAAAATTGTTTATGCGCTAAGTCGCAGTAAAGCATTGATTCTTAGAGTAACAAACTTGTTTAAAATTGTTTATGCGCTAAGTCGCAGTAAAGCATTGATTCTTAGAGTAACAAACTTGTTTAAAATTGTTTATGCGCTAAGTCGCTGAAAAGCATTGATTCTTCTTTACGTATTAATGCTAGAGTAAGTACTCGTCTTTACGTTCTAGCGCAAAATTGTTATTAGTGGTAGTATCCTATTTGGAAGACTCATAATATTATCAGTAATAAATAAAAAAAATTCACTTTTAATGAGCATAATAGACATGCATCTTTTTTTATTTAAAAATAATTCCAATACATATACTTTTTTTTAATATTAGCGGTATAAGAACCAAATCAGACTAGCCGTCATGTTTACAATAATTTTATTGTGTTCCTTCAACATATCAAATACACATACAAATACCGCGAAATCCTTAAAAAGAAAAATCTTTCAGCATGAACAGTAAACATTTTACACCAACCTTTTAAATAAAGAAACTTAAACGTAAACGAAGCTGGACAATTTTTAACCGAAATTATATTGAAATTATTGCTGAAACGCGTACAGACATGCACCGTGTTTTTATTGTTTATTAAACAAACAATTCCTTCAAAAAAGACCTCTTCGTCGTTATTAAGTAGGCTTCATTTTCGGAAAGGTCTAACAAACCCATTTATGCAAACCTGCAATATGTCATAGATGACCTATCGTACGAGTGTTTGTACGCTGGACGACGTCGATACACTTTTACACCAGACACATATTAAACACTTGCAAAATAAAAGGATAACATTATACATTCGGAAAAGTTAATGAAATACGCGGAACATATTAGGAATGCGAAATGCATTCCTACTAACTATTATCAAACCTAAAACACAAAATCAAAAAACCTATGTCTACTAACTAAAACAATGAAACAATTCCGTTTTAAAATACTTTTTTTTAATATATCCATAAATATTATGCAATTTCCTCCCCTACACCACCTCATCTATAAGGGTCTCCCACTCTAATATTGTTTATGTACAATTAAATAAAACTACGTGATGTAGTATTATTTCTACTTTAATTAAATTCTTTACCACGACCTAGGTTTCGTTTGATTGGAATCTTTGCTAATAGCCCACCTGAAGTCGTTGACATACAACGGAACCTAGGTCATGACAAAAAATTTAATTAAAATAGAAACAATACTACATCACGTAGTTTCATTTAATTGTGGATAATGAATTTCTATAAAATTAACACCAAATATATTCAATAGTTTACGTAATTATCTAATACATATAGATTTTTACCGTATTGTTACCGGTGGGAAACTTGCTAGCAACATACCAGCACTGTAGAATTCAGGCCGTCGCCAACTATTATAATCATCTGTTTTGACATGAAAACATTTATAAATTCGGAATTTATTTGGAAGCCAGATCAAAATTTTCGATGCTACAAAATAATACCGAATTCCTCGACGAGCTAACTCAATGAATAATGGAAATGTCGAATTAAATTTAGAAAGCTTACTATCATATATATAGTAGTTAGGTAATCGAAAGGGACAGACATATAGAAGTATATACATTATAAGTTGTCTAATTAATGAAAGCGTAGAACTAGGGACCGGTCAAGGTATCTATGGAAAGTATATAAGCAGTTCTAATAAAAGCTCAAGTGATATTGACTTTTGTAACAATATTCAAAAATTTATGACATATATCATTTTTTACAGTTGCAATTTCAAAAAATTATATTTTAGTATTTTTAGTAAAGTATGACTAAAAGCGAAGAATACATCAATCAAAGGAAAGGGTCGATCAGGAAAACCCAAAAAAACCTTCAAGCGATATTGGCTTCAATAACAAAAATATAAATTGTATGACTGCGTAGGTGAAAAATTAGATTTTTCTAGGGAAAAGGCAGATAGGAATGAGACAAAAACTTAGCCAATTACCTAATTACGTTGGTTGCGTCTTTACAAAAAATTGTTATAAATGGATCTAACGTTTAAATTATGTGTAAAGAATATTGTTGCAGAAATTATGCAAAACTTGTGTTGATTTTACTGAAGTAGGTTATATACTGTTTTCATATATACTTAACGTAAAACTTTCATATATACTTAACGTAACGTAACTCTATGTACTTAACGTATAAAGGACAGAGGATCAACAAAATTGCGAGAACAAAACGGAACATGGTAAACCGGAAAAGCGCCCAAGCTATATTGACTTTAATAGTAAAAATCATAATTTTACGACATACTAAAGGTAAAAAATTATATTTTTCCAAGGATATCGCCTATATGAGAGGAATATATGGCCGGTTACCTAATTATATTAGTTATGCTTTAACAAAAAATATTATAAATAGATCTGACGTTTAAATTATGTGTGTAGAATATTTTTGCAGAAACTTTGCCCCCTCCTGCGTTGATTTTACTGAAGTAGGGCCTCAGCTGTATATTACTGTCATATATAACTCTATATACTTAACGTTATACACTTACCTCTATAAACTTAACGTAAAGCTATCATATACACTAATATAACATAACTCTATATACTTAACGTATAAAGGACAGAGGATCAATAAAATTGCGAGAAGAAAACGAAGTATGGAGAACCAGATAAGCGCCCCAACGATAGTGGTTTTAATAACAAAAATTAAAATTTTTGATTGTAATATTGAACAATTATATTTTTGAAGGTCCCGCAGGGATGCAAAGAAATCTGAAAACATGAAGTTTTCATGTAAAATCATACGGTTCGGACATAACTGAGACCATTTCGTTTTTTTCCTATTCATTTCTTTTCACTACTTCAATCCCGGTGATAATGCCGTGGTGTTGTAATATAAAAACACCCCCATGACTGTTGTAAATATATAGCTTCATTTCTTTTTATTTAGTATGCTTCTTTTTACTTATCTGGACAGTTTGTACACCTCAATATGAGATTTGCTATTCATTTTTATCGATTCAACAAAACAAGATACAGGTTGATATTAGTTTTCAAGCATATTTATTTTACCGATTTGATGAAAATTATTGGTTTATAATACTAATTGCACTATAGTTTGAGAAAAATATACTATTTATTGTCATCAGTCCGACAAAAGTTGTATCGAAATTTATTCTTATATGAAACGATTGAACCGACTACTCAGTATGATTCCGTTTGCAGTATTTTATCCTCACATCTCTCTGATTTTACAATGTAGGCATCACCTGTTTTACTTCTATAATATGTATGTTTTAAAGAATAGAACAAATCTCTATATAATCTATAATGAAAGAATAAAAAAACGGAATAAAGCAAAGTTCGAAAAAAAAATAGATTGTTTCTGTTGATATTTTAATAATAGTGACAATTTCTCAAGTTATTATATTGGATTTTTCAACAATCAATAAAGGAAAATATTTTTAAGACGAATTTAACAAAAATTCCAATTTCATTTTCAAAAATCTAAATTGTATCATTGATAAGCTTATTTATAAATTAAACTATCTGCTACATTTCAACAAATGTCCCACTTATTTTTAAATTAACACAGTCTATGACTTTGTAACAAACGTCCCACATTTGCTTACATTTTCAAATCCTTAACCTGATAACGGTAAACATTACACGCACTTAGCACTCAACAGTACTGTTTGACGAACCGACCATCCTGCCAATCAATTTTTAAACGCTTCCTGCAAAGGTAAGAGTCGATTTCCGATGTTTTAGAATCCTTCGCATTTTACTAATTGTTACGCGGAAAAAGGATATGCCTTGATTTTCACCAATTTATCGTTAAACTAAGACGAATAATTAACAATAAACGTCGACGTTTTTTTGTAAAGTGTTTTTAACGAAAATTGTATAAAATAGACGTACAATCAATTGTCTTTACAGTCGACTCAACCACATTACCTCATAAAGTGTTCAAAGTGTTTAACATGATTTTAAAAGTAAGTAACTGTACTGTATGTGCACAACATTTTTTGGTTTAAATTTAACCAGCAATATCTGTCAAATTGAAAACAAAAATTGCGTATTCATTACTTTGTATTAATTATGACCTTTTTTATAAATACAACGTATAAAATGTAAATGAATCCACATCACACACGGAAACATTTTAAGCATAAATTAAAACATATAAAATATAATGTTGATATTACATATTAAACTAACAATAATAATCCAACAACTCGTTATCACTCAAATTCAGAGTAAATTAAAGTTTTAACAAAAAAGCAACCAAACTTCAAATAACATCGTTATTATGGAGTATTAAAAATTTGTACACTATTATTATTTACCATAACTTAGTACTGCAATAACAATTGACATTGTTTAAGTACGCACTAGGAATTATTAATTTATTTTTCCTTTTCTTGGAACCAGCAACAAGTCCATTTAAAAGCGAACATCTTTGTTTAAATATGAGTAGGTCTACTACGCAATTCGATCTTATAAGCAAACGAGAGAGAAAAGGAAAACTCATCTGGAAAGAAAATAATTGAAGAAAAGAGATGCACAAATGATAGCTTATACTCCTAGGATCATAAGTAATGAGACCGTAGATGATTATACTCACCGCCTTATCGTAATAAAGGAACGTCTATCGAAGGGAACAGAGGTGCAGCGCTATCTTAGCTCAATACATAAAACTTTGTCAAACAAAATGAAGAAACAGCATGATCATCTTCTTTGATCGATATACGAATGTTTGTCAAACAAAACGGAAGAACGGCGTACTCGTATTCTTAGCTCAGTGAAGAAGCAAAATGACCATCGTCTTTGCTTGATATATGAAAGTTTGTCAAATGAAATGAAAAAAATAACGTGATAAACATATTTGCTTGATAAATGAGTGTTCGCCAAATGGAACGGATGACCAGTGTACACATATATTCTCAGCTTAATACATTTAATATTTGTCAAACAAAATGAAGAAGCAGCATGATAGTCACCTTTGCTTGATACATGAATATTTGTCAAAAGAAATAGAAGAACGGCATACACATATTCTTATCTTAATACATGAATGTATGTCGAACGTTTATGTATTAAGCCATGAAGAGAGAAACAGTATAATCACTTCTTATCTTGATATATATACGTTCGTCAAACGATTCAGCAACATGCTCATCAATTTAATTAACAAACGTTTATCAGACGAAATTAAGGGAATGCGGCTTGATTAAATTCTTTACAAGCCAGTTAAAATTGTGAGAACGTAGTAGTGCTAATAATGGAGTAGTAGTACTAATAACCCACCTGAAGATGTTCTAATACAACGAAACCTAGGTCGTGGTAAAGAACTTAAAGAAAGTAGAAATAATACTACATCAAGTAGTTTCATTTAATTGTGAGAATGTATCAACGGTACAAGACATTCATATTTTAAAAAAAATATTCTGGTCACAAGTGGTGTTTCCCGTCCATTAAGGATTTCTATTAGCATGCGCCAATAAAACATCACCAAAGTCTCATCCAATAGTGGTGTGATTTCTTCGTCAACGAAATAGTGCAAAATGAAGCAAATGTCTTCAATTTCGAACTTTGTATTGTCATTAGTTGAGATGTTCCATTATCCATTTCCGGAGTGCGTTATGAGATCTTTACTAAATTCATATGAAACAAACTTTGAAACAAAAGATTCCTTTACATTGTTTTGTAAATATCAGAAATATAAGTTAATATACAAGAAAAAAGGTTAAATTCTGAATTTCCCCTTTTTTGAAGTCGGTTAATAAGAATGAAAAACTATTTTTCCAAAGATTCTTTAGCATCTCCAACATGCGGATAGGTATACTAATTTTTCAATGCTTTGCTTGATGGAGAAAAATGTAGTTCAAATAACTGTCCAAATGCTTAAATACAGAAAAGACACTGAATCTATAGATTACAATATTTTTTTTTATGTTTATAGTCTGCGTTCTTCCCACTACTGGGCCTAGTTAACACTTTCAAAGTTCAGCTTAAAGTATCTTAAATATTTTTTAAACTGTTAAAGAAATTGCTACGTTGCACACACAAATTAACCTTTCTACATTTAACGAGAGGACAGTCGTGAATCATTTTTCTTTTGTTTAATTTGTAAAGCTCACGAGATTATTTTAAAGAAATTATTGGTAAGACAAAATAGTTATTGAGAAATTAAAATTTATTTCAGTTAATTGCCTTGTCTGCAATATTAGTAGCAGCGAGAGCAATCCCTCCATTGCATCACGCCACTTCCCATCAAAGTCTGGTGAAATCAGATGGACATCACCCCATAGGCCTTCAGGGTCACGGTTTAGGTGTTCTTGGCCATGGCTTAGGTCTTTATGGTCATGGTATTCTTGGTAAACATATCTATAGTAAATATGGATACCCTATTTTGGGTAACATTGGTCTAAAGCATCACGGCATTGGTTATGTAGGTCATTTGGGGCATAAGCCATGGATTAACAAATGGGCACCTCATGGCCTCCTTGGTCATATAGGAGATCATGTTCCCGTCCACCATGGTTATTACGTGAGTAAAGTTTTTACTATAAATTAAACATCCTACCTGTTATTTCATATTTAAATGTATATATATATGTTTATAAAAATATGTACGTATGAACATATGCGTGTACGTATGTTTTAAATGTACTGTATTTAATTTTATCACATAACAATATAATGAAATTACAAATCTTAGTCAAAAATTAACATAAAAAAACAAATAATACAGATATTTCATAGTATTTACTATGTTACTAAATTATATTATAACTTTATTAAACGAATCACAGCAGTAAATTATGTTATCATTTTGTAAAAGTTTTTGAAAAAATAAGTTTTTTCAGTCTCATTTATTAATTCAAATTCTACAATTAAAATATTTAATTACGACACTCCGTAAAATTTGCTTAAAATTGCATTATGTTAATAAATTTTTTGATCTGATCCTATCATATTTAAAAGCAGGCAATTATTTGCTTCGGGAAAAATTCAATTAATTGAATAGAAACACTATGCACCCTTAAATATTCATTAATACCTAAATGTATACGAGATCCTCGTAGTGTTTTAATTTAATAACTTCAATCAAAACTTAGCCTATTAACTTCTTCATTCCGTAGGCCGCGAAATATCCGGGGTACAAATTTTCATACCATGTAGCTGATCATCACACCGGAGATATCAAGAGCCAACGCGAAGTACGTGATGGTAATATTGTCAAGGGTGAATACTCCCTCGTCGAACCTGATGGCAACGTAAGAACTGTTAAATACCACGATGTTGGACATGGGTAAGTTTATTTCTTGTACATTTTGTGAATAATGGTTGTGCATGGTTTACGTAAATTGAACTCATAAAAAATGCATATTAATTTAAACCTTATAACTTCAGGTGGCTACAAAACAATTTGTATATATATATATATATATATATATATATATATATATATGTCATCTGATGAGCAATTATATTTCTGAAAATTCCATAAAACTTTCAAGGCATTCTCGGAATAATAATGTGTGGTTTACACATTATAATCCCGATTAACATAATCGTCTAAGATCAAAGTCTTTCTTTTATTTTCAGTTCTTAAGCCTGCATCACAATTACGGCATTATCACAATAACACTTCTGTTTAAAATCACAAAGTCAGTAACAATATAAACAGTAAAAACGAAATTAAATCAGTATTTTTTTTCCTCTTATATTTCAATTTAACCAATGGCTGATGTGAGATCTAGGTACATTACTTATATGAAATATAAGGTTATTTACTTGACTTGCAGCATATTCCAGAGAAAATTCGCAAATTACCGACGAAGTTCTGAAATAAATTCCAGAAAATCGCTACAAATTAGTTTTTTAATTTTGTTTCTATTCAAGATAAAAAAGGGTCCAAGAACCATTTACAGTATATTAAAAAAATAGTTTCACTTCAAGGGTATCCTATTATTTTCCACAGATTTAATGCCGTCGTACTCAACTCCTCGCCTAGACACCACGTCTACGTCAGCCATGGTCACCACGGAGGCCTTTATGGTATTCATAAAGGTTTACATCACGGCATTTATCCAGGGTTACATTACGGCTTACACCATGGCATACATCATGGACTTTACCCCAAGCTCCACTACGGGTTACACCACGGCTTACACCGTGGCATATATCATGGACTTTACCCCAAGCTCCACTACGGGTTACATCACGGCTTACATCATGGACTTTATCCTAAGCTCCACTACGGACTCCAGAGCGTGTCGTATCACGGTAACAAATATGGTCTCCATGGTTATCACGGTCATAAGGTTGGCATTATCCATTGAGACTACCGCTGACATCCAACTGATCATCGATCACTACTCAAACGGTGAAACGTATATCCACCATCCAACAAATCGACTCGACTACTCTGCCATTGTATTAATTATTTATTTTAGACTATGGATCCAATTGAATAAAAGCGCTTTTGTACTATTAAATATTTTAATTCAACGCAACTAATACAACCCCAACCCCTAGTTTTTGTTTATTATTTACTTTTACGTTTTTAAAATAATAAATTAAGGATTAATAACCATTTTGCAATATACTTTGAAAAAAATATTGAAATATTTAACCATACTTTAGACCATATTGTTGAGATTGTTACGTTCAATGTTACTGCTAATTCGCGTATAGTTTGAGATATATCCGCTTCTACTGCATTTTTCAGTTCGTCATTGTCCACCTTGCCTCCAGGTCCCCCGCGTGGTTAATTTTAAAGATCAGAATTGATCAATCAGATTTTTTCAAAGCATCAACATACTGTGCGTTCGTAAGCCACATCACAGCTAAACATTTCGTTGATATTTCGTTGATAAACTCGTTCGAAAATGATGCCAATTTTTTTCTTACCTGTAACTTACGAAATGTTATCTGTTAAATACATTTCGATACATAACCTCAAATTATCGGTCAATAAATTGCTTTAGCTATAAAAAAAGTTTAAAATGAAATTTCAAAAATGTCGAGGATCAAATGTGGCATTTGAGGTTATAAGACATTTCGTACTTAAATGACCTACAAATGACCTTAAATGACCTTAAATGACCTTTTCGTATTTATATTATGCTAGTTCTATCAAACAGAGTCATACATTTTTCTTCTATGAAATTGGAAATCGTACCATTACCAAATACCAATACCAAGGGAAAAAATAACTTTTGACCATGGCGTAAGAACCTTCAATGAAAGACTTGAATGAGATATATACCAAATGAATTATATAAGATGAAAATCGAATAATTTGGAGCTAAAAACACAAAAATTTTGTTAAATACATATTTCGCAAAAATGCCATTTCGCATAATTTTGAACTATAAACGTTAAAAATAATTAAGATTTTCGAATTCACAAGCGGTCACTTTTTTGAATTATAACTATTTTTATTAAATACCATTTTTACATTAATAATATTATGGTCCATTAAATATAAACTTGATTTAAAATAATACTATATTAATACCATATTAATGTGTAATCATAAGATAAAAATTCATCATTCTATTAAACAATTTTACAAGAAAAAACCAAAATGGGTTTTCTTGCCTACGGACGACCTCGCTTTGCACCTAAACAATTAATTTGTATCTATCTATTTATTTTCTATGTCCAAGCAAAGGGTCCCCTGCAATCAATATTGCCGAATGTCTCAATTTAAAAATTAGAGTGCAAGTACTATTTGCTATAAAAAATGTAAACTTACCAAACACTTTTTACATCATTTACTGAGAGTAAAATTTAATAAAATCAGATGTATTATACTTGTTATACACATGATACGTCACTTTGGAAATAATAATAAAATGTCAAGTTAAATTTAAGTATTCAATAACCTGTAATTTTTTCACGTGTTATGTGTTCTTTTTTTCTCCAAGCAAAAAAAACCTCGAACCAAAGTAAATATATTATCCTGAGACACTCATAGATCAATATAAAGTGGAAAGCTTTGGCCCCAAAGCAGACACAAATGGAATGGTGTAAAATCATTAAAGAAGGCGCCCTAAGTTCAGAATATAGCAATATTTTTCACCGGTAACTTCACCACATTACATATAAACCATTAAATCTGGTCAATAATTAGCCTTAAAACTTAACTGCCAATAAATTGTCACTAATAAAAAATTAATCAGGTATAACTGAAATAGGCTGAGTAAATATAGGGCATACAATCACCCAAAATATTCATATGTTTTAATTAATAGGAATATCAGACCGACCTGAGAATCAATCCCAGATAAGATGTTTTCAAAATATGACAAATCGATTAAACAATTTTTATTATATTTTAATTTTGGGAAAATTCTACAAAAAAATGAATGTTTTAAAAAAAACTTATTTATCATACTTATTCTTGTCTTATTTATATCATATTTATTCTTGTCTACAATGGAGCTTAATTCGGGCGTACTCCTTTTGTTTGATGCGAACAAAGTACTAAAAACCAAGAACTAGTATTATATTTAAGTAGAATTAAAAGTACAAGTACTGCAAAACAAAGTATAAATACTTATGATTGTATATCATGTTTACACAACCCATAATTCACACATATTTTCCGCTATATATACCGCTGATTTATTTTGTAAAATAATCCGTACTAAGCAAACAGTACATAGACCTTTCTTGCTGGAAAATAACATTAAACAGCATACACCTAAGAAATTACAAATAAAAAAATTCGATAATTATATAACCGTATATTCCAAAACCATACTTCTTCAATATTTTATTAAATTGTCACAAAACTGTACCATAATAAATTAAGAAAATTACTAATACAAGAAATATACCCGGCCGTACCAAATAATAATAAAATTTACTATAAATCTATTCATAGGTAATGTATCACTCAAATTAGGAAAACTCCTAACTAATAATCAAACTATAAATAATACAACATGTGCTTATAGTACTTTAAATAACTTGGGTAAAACCCTTATTAATAATAAAGAAAAAATAGATAAAAATAAAAAGAGTGGTATCTATAAACTTAAATGTAAGGACTGTCAAACAGGAAGAGATTTTACCACAAGATATTAAAAAACACATTGCCAGCTGGTGAAATAACAAACCAGACACATCTCCCTTTGCTAAACACCTCATCGAAAATAACCATCATCCTCATACTGATAATGCCCCCTATATATTACAAATAAATACAAAAAGCAATAAACTTAATATCCTAGAAACATTAGAAATAAACAAACATAAAAAAGACACCAAGGTTAATATATTAAATGAACAACTAAATATAATATCATCACCCATGCTTCATATCTTCTAGGCATAACATAGGTAGACCACATTTGTATTACAGTATTCTTCAAATTGTTTCCGCCCAACTACACATCTCAATATATATAATAATATAATAAAAAAAAGGAAAAAAAGAAAAAGAAATTAAAATAAATAAATAAATGAATAAAGTAAAATCGAAGATATGTTGAATTAGTGGTATAATCTTGTTCTAACTTTCAGAACCCTTGCTATTATAAAAATGTATTACTGAGAATAACTTCCATTTAATTATATTACACACTGGAACATTTGCATTGTATAACCTCATAGAATGACATCAACTGAATTTATTACCCTCACTAAAATACTTGTATATTGTATAACTCTCGGAAACATAATGAAACCTACACCGCTCCCCTACAATAAACTCATTAACATAAGCAGTGGGAAAACCCATACAAACCCGGCTTCCGCCATTGTTTTTGAAACATATAAATGCTGTTGGATGTTCGTAAGAGTTAATCTTTGCTAATAGCCCACCTGAAGATGTTGTAATACAACAAAATCTAGGTCATGGTAAAGAAATTTTAAAAAGTAGAAATAATACTACATCACGTAGTTTAATTTATTTGTGTATATTGTCTATGTTTATCTGTTTGTCTCATCACGTATAATATGAGAACAAATACATCGATTTTCATTGAGTTTTTCTTATTTGTAGATCGCCTTTTTGTAAATTGCAGGTAATGACTAGAGTTTTAAAATATCAAAAGCGAATATACATAAATATATAAAATATGCATTAATAAATAATTATTAATGCATATTTTTATTAATGCATATTTTATGCCAAATTGGCTGATTTAGGGTCTCAATGACGTTTTTTCTTGTCAACCTGATATGTCTCGAAAGTAAATTATATCTATAATAATTATAGCGAGTAATATTCTTTTCCATCTACCCTTAACATTAATTTCAAGTCTCACTTCATACCTTAATGTTTTGCAAATATAAGGTATATTTGCAAAACATTAAGGTTATATATTTTTACTATATTAATCTAACGATTGCCAAGGAACAGAAAAAGGACAATCCGTATAAGAGCCTGAAAAAGAAATCATTTTTCACAACATTGACACTTTAATAAAAAGAGAAAAACTCGCATGAGAATGCATACGTACAAAAAGAGTGGCTCGATTTTACTGGTTGAAAACAACTCTATCCTGTGTTCCATAATTTTTGATCTAATTTACTATATATTTGTTATTTAAATAAATATTATACATTAACTTATCAAAAAATAGGATAAGGTCAAAATGTTTTATACACTGACAAAACTCTATAGTAAATAATAGTTTTTTTTGTGAATCTAGCTAAAAGATCAAGATTTTTTTATTATAATATCGTATATGAAATGTGAATTTATTACGCGATTTTTATTAATTTTAGTTTTATAACACACATCACGCGCACATAATGCAGATGGCATTAACTCTGACATATTGTGAGTCCACACAGTCAGCACCATTATATGTCTACTAAATTTCACCTTCGCTACCGCTACCTTTAGTTTCATTAGCGCCGCCTTTTGATCAATTGGGCATCCTGTCTTTGATACTTAATTCACTTTTCTCCAATATGTTCTAAATTCTTTAAAAAAATTAAATAAAACAAATCTGAATATTCGTCAATACCGTTATAATATTTCGGATCTTATTCCGATCCAAAGGCAAAGAAAAAATTTACCTCAATGTTAATCCTAAAACGGGAACCTTGTTTTTTCCTATTTTAAAGTTAACCAGAAGAAAATTTTAATCTAGTGTAAGGAATGAATAAAATTACTGAAATCACTATATATTGTTTATTGTAAAAGCATTTAATATAATACTAAATTAATTGATCAGTCAACAAAACGCAGCCTTGCATTCAATATTAATTTTGGAACCAAATAAACAAATTAAATTTCTTTATAAGTCAAAATAACAAAAATATAATCTTCTAAATTACAAAAACAATTACGTAAATATTTACAAAAAATTATTAAAAACAATTTGGGCATGTTTGTTTGGTCTTCACCATAAATAGGAGGTTCATAGTGGAAAAATTGTTATACTTTCTAAGTTTAATTTGATTTTCTTATGAAATAATTAATTTTCAAAGACAAGCTTATATTTCGTTATTGGTTCATTTATTTATTATAAAAACTAAAAAAATAATTATAAATCCAAATAACATCAACAAATCTAAATGCAATACCAAAAACGTTTTATAAAAAAATTTATGTATTCATAGAAGTAAAATTTACCCCTAAATTTCTCAATGCCTTCTTACTGTTAAAAATGAGGTACCCTTAAGCCGAAATACGGCGTAAGGCTGAAGGTGGACGTGGTAAAAAAATCATTCGCAAACGCTCGGCAAAAAAATTTATTCTTTGTTTAGGCTTTGAGAGTTTAGTTTGAAAGTTTAGTTAGAATTTAATTTGAAAGTAAAACCCATTTTGAGGTTAAATATTAAAATATGTTTTTATTTCCTTCCTTTCTCCATAGCCCTATAGCTCTAGAATATCCCTGAACTCCCTAATGACTAAATTCTAGATCTTCCTGTTTTTTACTTATCTCCGCCACTACCTTACAATAACATCTTCAAGTCTTTCTCAGCCTCTTCAGTCATCCAGACGAGATCTTCTTGCCTTCCGTTTTTCTATGGGTTTTCCTCATAAATTTTGAACAGATTCCATTTTTATCCATTACTTCGATGTGGCCTACCCATCGTGGACTGCGTTTATTTATTTCATTTATGTTGATTTTCCATAATATTTTCCTTTCCCGTATTGACAGCAAATTTCATCCTTTTTGGTTAGACTCCAGGTTTCATCACTACAGGTCACAACCGGTCTTATAGTTTTGAATAATATCTTGTTGATTCTGTAGAGAAATTTGGAATTAAAAAATGAGAAATAGTTTCAAAAAGTTCCTTATTTGCTTTCGCAATGTCTTTTTAAAATTTCGTCATGCATTTCATCATCCTCTATGAGTATGTTTCTATATTTGACTTCCTTAAAAAAATTACATGTAAATAACCATTTTCAAATCGCTTACGAATATAATTTCTTTTTTTCGAAGTAGATAAACACCTACTAATTTTTGTGCGATTTGTACTGTTTATAATTTGTTGTGCATGTCAAGGATACGTTTGAATGAAGTACGTTTTCATGTTGAGGTATAAAAGGTAAATACTTTTGAATAAATACGTAGTTCATGTTTTATTGGAATAAACAGAATCAACATCGTGCTTCAAATAATGATTGTTCTTGTAAGACGAATTTAAAGTAATCTTAAATTGTATTTTATCAATATAAAATTGTATAATTAAACTTGTGTTTATTTTCAATGTTCGCTTTAATTTTGTTAGTATGAATCGCTAAAGAAGTTTTCTTTTAATAAAACCTGTAAAGAATTTCATAGCCTATCTCTCGAATTTAATGAATTCTAATATATAATTCTCATTTTAATATATAATTCTCATAATGTCTCATAAATTGAAATATTTTACAAAAACACCCAAAACTGTATCAAAATGTTGAGCCCATATGTAAGTAAAATCTTCATGCGATTTATCCTAAATTTACGAAATACAGAATAACGTTTTAAAGAAATTATTTTACCTCTCTTTAACTCAAAAATATGAGTTAGAACAATCTTTCGAATATTGGAATTAAGAATTGACAGAAAAATTATTTTAATAAAGTAAATGTTAATTTTACTTTTAAACTGTTAGAATTCTTTCTAATTTTAAGTTGTGTGATATTAAAAAAAAAAAAATTTCCAGGCAAATAATTACTACACAACTTATTTACTATTAACTACTAAAAATTATAAATATATGCTACTCTGTCTTAAAATACCTTTTTCACTAAACTAAAAAAACTATAAAGTAACAACGTAACTTGTGATAAAAATCTATATATGGCCATATTTTTTCAGTATCTGCTCATCGGTATAACCCTGGTGGGAGGTCAGAAGACAACACAATCTGCCATTGGGGAAGAATTGGTAGAAAAACCTTTTGGAAATCCAATAGCAAAAAATTCTGTTGAAGTCAAATCAAATCCAATAGAACTTAAGGAAGAAACCATCATGCCGAAAAAATTTAACAACGAAAAACTTGTACCGAGAATATTACGAGAAACAAAATCAAACAGTGCCTACGAGATCGATGATTTTTCCAACAATTGGGAAAATAAAAACAGTGCAATAAAATTAGAATCTATTCAAGAACAACGTAAAGTACCTGAAAAAGTCGTCGGGAGCATGTATAATGACGAACTAAATTATGGTACCTTAAGCCCCGTTGCGGGTCCACATGGTAATGAACCCCCGGAGGCAGCTAAATATCCAAATCCTTACGTAAGTTTTAACACAAAATATCACTTTCATGCATAGTTTAGAATAAAATAAGAAGTTAAAAAGACTTAAATCCATAAATTAAATACAATTTAAATCGTGTCCAATAGTAACTTTACTCTTGTATCTTTAAGATAGTTTTGAAGTCGCAAGTACACAGAAAATATTCAAATGTATATATTGTTAACAAGTGCGTACGTAGAGGCTTTTTTGAATTTACTGACTTTGTTTGACTGAATTTACTGATGTTGTATAAAAGAGTTCATTTTATTGTACAATCCGTGATATACATTACAAATGTAGATTTCTTCTATTCAGTTATAAATATTCTTTCGAAACTCTTTAATGGGAAATAATATTTAGTTTATTTTTATGAAAATAATTTTAGCGATTTCAATTCTCTTGAAGAAATTTACTCGATTACAATGACAAATAAAATAAAGATAATTCTTTTCGTTAAGTTCGTTCTGTTGTATAAAAAAGTTCATTTTATTGTACAATCCGTGATATACTAGAGCTCGAAAATAATTATGGATCACTTTAAAAGTTGGAGTATTGGTCGAACTTAAATATAATCATGGGGCAAAATTTTATAATGTTAAGTTATATGCGTCGTTTGTTATGTTATAAGAATTTGATTACAATATTTAGAATTTGTTTACAATATTTAGAATTTGTTTACAATATTTAGAATTTGTTTACAATATTTAGAGAGCCCAATATTTTCAACGTCCAACGAAGAAATTGTCTACAAAATCATAATCTTGTAATGTCATAATATCCGAATATAAATGCAAAGTTTCATGAAAATCTATTAAGCTAAAGTATTAAGCAAAGCGTTCCTTCACTTATCACCAATCGATGCGGATTGGTGATAAGTGAAGGAACGCCTCTACAATTTGAAGATTTTCCAACTACTGCTTACATTTTCCAAGAAAAATTAGTCAAAACAATTTAATTATTTTCTACAGTTCACTCCGCGCGAGATGGTTGAAGAGAAACTCGAACTGCATCCCTACCTTGCCACACCCCGTCGCAACCGCAACAAGAGTCTGCAGGACACCAAACGCAAATATTTAAAGAATGACGTCATTAATACAGGCGTCCTTATATATAGAGATATTCCAATTAATTCTGTCAACAAAAACAAAACCCACATCGTGAAAACTTCAAACCCGGCCGTTAAACGCATGCAAACGTACGGCAATCGGTATGGTCCTAGTAAGATGCATACATCGGACGACAGTTATGAAGAATACGATCCGTAAGTATACTTATGAATTATTTGAACTATAACATTATTTTGTAAAAACCATCTGTTTGATCATTACCTGAATAGAATCCCGTAAAATGAATGTATTCTTACTAAAAAATTATGAGAAATTACATGTTTTTTTCATCATTTTCGGCAGATATAAATTAGTCAGATGAAAGATTTTGATAAAGAAACATTTGAATTTTTATATTGTATTTGTATTATTAAAAAATGCTGATGGCGAGCGCCAGTCAGAAAATTGAATTTCATATTTCGAGTGTGGATATTCCATATTGTTTAGGAAAAATAATTTTAAACAATGGTGTAAGAGAGAAAATTATTTTTCATTTAAGTTACTCAAAAACCACTTTAGAATCGGTACTTCCATTTTCGAAAAAAAATTCACAAGCAATCATTTTTTGAAATCATAAAGCGACATCTTTTGTTAGAACTTTCGTAATGAGTTAATTATGTTTTACGATTTTATTTCGTTTGCCACGCATGTAAAGAGTAAAAAAGTAAGTTATTAAAACTTACTTAGCAACATTTTTTTAAATGAGTGCACTAAAGGTTACACGAATTTGTTTTTTTTTTGAATCTAGATTTTAATCTGAGCCATCTATTTTTGTGCCAAGTTTTGATCCCAGTCGAATAAAAAAAGGGTGCGTGTACTTATGTACGCGCGTGAGAAGTTATACTTCTTTGGCATCATTAGAAAATACTTTTTAATTGTATGCAAATAGTAAATTACAATAAAATAATAAAAGGACTGGAAAAGGATAGTCAACACAGTCAATAAAGTTCAGTTTAAATTTGAAAAATTAAATAAATAAATATTTATTTTCTTATATTAAGGGTAACATAAATTCTCTTATTATCCGAATGTTATTTTTAAATTATGTCCACTGCCATAGCATCTTCCGGTAATGACTGAATCGGAACTTCAGTTATCAGTGGCTTATGATAACTAAAATATGATACAAAAAGTCTTGTATTAACAGCGTTGAGATATCGTACAAATACAGCATCTATGGTAGTGCCATGTCGTGTTGTCGAAACCAGAGGATTATTATTCAAGGCTAGATTCAAGTCATTTTGGAAGAAATCAATAAGTGGACGAGCATCTTCACGGGAAAAATTGACGTTGAAGTGGGGCGACTAATAGAGGTTCTATTTCTATTTTGTTGGTAGCTTTTGTTTCGAGACTGCAACCACTGCAACTTCATACTGTAACTTTTGTGTGACGAATCTTATAATTTCACTCTCAACATTTTTTCATAACGCGCCTAAAGAAGTATAACTTCAAAAATGTGACTTTCAGAGTGTCTAAATATACCATATATAAACTTCCAAGATGACCTAGAATTTTGTGTCCGGGAACCATGATCGATAATGATATAGTGAAATCACCTCGAAATTCAAAATTATCCCCATAATGATCTCCTGAATATATTATTTCTATGAAATTCACGAAATATTAAGTCATAGTTGTCTAAGTCAATACAATTACCATCGTTTCACTAAACTACGGCAAGTCTAGTTCGTTTCGCTAATACCTTGATTGTTGCTGCTAATCGTTATGTATAGCCAGTGTTTTATTTTTACGTGCAATTGCAATATCACGCAAAGTAATTAGCTTGTAATTAGTTTAGCCTTTATAATTTCCCACCTATATCAATAAATATTTTAAAAAACTTTGTAATTATCTTCTGAATTATCTTTGGACCAAAATTACTTCGGCACACATACGCACAGGATACATAAAATTTACGTTTCCTCTGAAGGTACCAAACATTCCGAGCGTTAATTCGATTCAATTATGTAATTTGTTTTGTTTGTAATAACTAAAAATCAATATCCTTAAATTAATTTTGACATGTAAACGCCATTCTAAGTGCTAATTTGCATCGATTATTTATTTTTTTTTTGTCATAACTTAAAACTAATGTCCTTAAATTAATTTTGAAATGTAAAAATTACGGGCACATAATTATATGCGTTCTTACCTTTACCAGAACATAACGCTAGTTTAATTATCGGTGCATAAATACAGAAACTAATAAATAGATTTTGAAATGTGTCTGTCTTATTGTTTTCTTGTATAGTTGTATATCATATATTATACTAGCAAACAATGATGAGGTTAAGTTTAAGTGTAATGCAAAACTAAAAATATTATATATAATTATATAAAAAAATAATTTCTAAATATTTTCTGATATCGATTATATATATATATATATATATATATATATATATATATATATATATATATTTATATTTTTTTTTCTTTTTTTTTTCTTTTTTTGATATTAATGGCTATATATAGCTTCACTGAACGTCTCTCACATGGTGTATAGCCTATTAATAGCTCAAAACTTCGCTTAGAAAAACTAGCTTTCAGTTGACATGCATCCGTTCATAATAAGTATGTATTTAATAATGTTACATTGTCGGGAATATTGAAGATAAACGGTATCGATAGTCGATATACAGATGTAACAACGAACGTGTAATTCATTCGTATAGGTGATTCTGTATGTAAAACTGAGTTTACTTGAAGCATGTTTCTGTAAAAAAAATGTTTTTTTTTTGTTAATGGAAGCCACAACTTTTACACTGATTTTTTTAGTTGACGGTTGAGATTTAGTTTTCACATATATTTTTTTAACAACTTCTAGTGAATTTCTTTTTATACACAAGTGTAAGCAAGAATGTTCATTATTCGCTCCGGTAGTTCTGTGTATCAAACAATATATATCAAGTGTGTGTCTATAAAATAATGTAAAGTTTTGACGTTGAAATCACAACTTTATGAGCTACTTTTATAGTTCTTTAATAAATATCTACTCATTTTGATACACCGAATCACCTGTATAAATAACATGAACGTTTTTATTACATCTATACATTTGTACACAAGTGTAACAAAGAATGTGTCTGTTTTTCGTACAGATAATTCTGTGCATCAAATAATATATTTGAAGCACGTTTCTTTCATACAATGTATTTTTTTTCGTTGAATCACAAATTTCACAGCTACCTGTATAATTCATTAATAAATATTTATTCATTTTGATGTACTGAATCACCTGTATGAATAATAGACACGTTTTTGTTACATATGTACACAAATATAACAAAGAACGTTTCTATTAATCGTGCAGGTGATTCTGTAGCGTATATCGGAAGTATATTTCTCTAATATAATGTCTTTTTTCATTGAAATCATCACTGTGAAAGCTACTTTTATAGTTCATTAATAAATATTTACTCATTTTGATACACTGAATCACCTGTATGAATAATAGACACGTTTTTGTTACATCTGTACATTTGTATACAAATATAACAAATAACATTTCAATTAATCGTACAGGTGACTATATTCATCAAACAGTATATCTGAAGCGTGTTTCTCTAATATAATGCCTGTTTTTTTCATTTAAATGCCAACTTTTACAGCGATATTATCAAAAACGATTGAGAACTTTTATATAGTTCGTTAACAAATGCCTACTCATTTTGATATACAAAATTTTATAAATAATAAATATCTTCTTTGTTACATAATAAAAATGTTAGTAAGATACAAATATTATTATGGCAATTTCATGGTGAAAGAGGAAAAATTGTTAATAAATCTGCCCTTCATTTTCAGACTGGACGAAAGGGATGATGTGCCGTATTATGAATAAAGAAGTTAAATCGTTGCTCGTCACTACCATGGAATATAACCCTAGAGATTGTGTATATATGTTATGTCCCATTGTAGTAAAAATAAATAACAATTTGTTTGTAAATAAAATGCTTTTTCTTAAAATTTAGTTTTTGTCAATTTATTCATTCCTTGATACAATAATTGGCAGAAGAATATTGGACTTAAAGTAGTATAAAATGCGTTATCAGCGAAATTCCCTGAATTTTTATAAATAATTCAAACTGTAAATATTTAACTTATTTTAAAATTTAGGAATTATTTACAGATTATTTTTGGTAAAAATCGCTCTCAAAAATTTTACCATTAACATTACAGAAAATTAAAATTTCACCACACTTTTAATTTAATTTAAAAAACGCGTCGAGCGTTTGCCGGAAAAACTAAGTCAATGTCTATTGATGTTATATTAAAATTTTGAAAAAAAAAGAATTTACCATTTAGTTTTAGTAGAAATTACTCTCAAAAATTGTACAATTAACATTACAGATACATATAAAAGTAGTAATTTCATCACAGTTTTAGTGTTATTTAAAAAAACGCGTCGAGCGATTTGTCTTAAAAACTACGTCGATATAAAATGATGCTATCTTTATATTTTGGTAAAAAAATTACCGCTCAAAAAAACTACAAGAAAAGTAGTAATTTCATCACAAGTTTAGTGTTATTTAAAAAACGCGTCGAGCGATTTGTCTGAAAAACTACGTCGATATAAAATGATGCTATCTTTATATTTTGGTAAAAAAATTACCGCTCAAAAAAACTACAAGAAAAGTAGTAATTTCATCACAAGTTTAGTGTTATTTAAAAAACGCGTCAAGCGATTTGTCTGAAAAACTACGTCGATATAAAATGATGCTATCTTTATATTTTGGTAAAAAAAATATCGTTCAAAAAACTACCAGAAAGTAGTAATTTCATCACAAGTTTAGTGTTATTTAAAAAAATGCGTCGAGCGATTTGTCTGAAAAACTACATCCATATAAAATAATGCTATCTTTATATTTTGATAAAAAAATTACCGTTAAAAAAAACTACAAGAAAAATAGTAATTTCATCACAAATTAAGTGTTATTTAAAAAAACGGGCCGAGCGATTTGTCTGAAAAACTACGTCTATATAAAATAATGCTATCTTTATTTTCTATTAAAACTAAATGATTTGTCTGAAAAACTACGTCGATATAAAATAACGCTATCTTTATATTTTGGTAAAAAAAAATTACCGTTCAAAAAAACTACAAGAAAAGTAGTAATTTCATCACAAGTTTAGTGTTATTTAAAAAAACGCGTCGAGCGATTTGTCTGAAAAACTACGTCGATATAAAATAACGCTATCTTTATATTTTGGTAAAAAAAAATTTACCCCTCGAAAAAACTACAAGAAAAGTAGTAATTTCATCACAAGTTTAGTGTTATTTAAAAAAACGCTTCGAACAATTTGTCTGGAAAACTACGTCGATATAAAATGATGCTATCTTTATATTTTGGTAAACAAAATTACAGTTCAAAAAAACTACAAGAAAAGTAGTAATTTCATCACAAGTTTAGTGTTATTTAAAAAAACGCGTCGAACAATTTGTCTGGAAAACTACGTCGATATAAAATGATGCTATCTTTATATTATGGTAAAAAAAATTACCTTTCAAAAAAACTACAAGAAAAGTATTAATTTCATCACACTTAATTTGATTTAAAAAAACGCGTTGAGCAATTTTTTTATAAAACTAAATCAATGTAAAATGACGTTATATTAAGTTTGCGAAAAAAAAATTACTGTTTAGTTTTGTTAAAAAATCGCCCTCAAAATTTGTTTAATTAACATTACAGGGAATATTAATTTCACCACACTTAATTTAAAAACCACGTCGAACAATTTGTCTAAAAAATGAAGTCAATGTAAAGTGATGTAAAATTAACATTTTGAAATAAAAATAATTTTCAGTATATAATTTTACACAAGCCGAAAAACTTTATAATGAACTCAATAATGGCACCGTGGACTTTTCCATAGTAAATGGCTCTTGTTGAAAAGTTCATCCTATCCTAATGTTCAGTCCTCCTGCCATTTTGTTTTTTTTTATCCAATTCCTACCCGTACGATTATTTATAATTCTAAATTCTCCCTAGATTTAATTTATCTTTATTGAAGTTTAACTTCTTTTTAAAAGATGGATCTCACGTTGAGATTATAATAGCCGCGTGACGCCCTATGTTATTTCTATATTAAAGCGATCCTAACACCATCTATCAGACCTGCTAGCAAATAACAGAAAAATAAATAAGACACGGTGTTTTAATAGGAAAATATCCTTATCTGCCTACACGCATGCTACATCAACATAAAACCTACATGGCCATACATACATTATTTATATTGATAATAAAAATTTTAATTCCGTTCTATTAAAAATAAAACTGCAAACTTTAATTTACTGATATTGTTTGCTATTGACGTTAACGTTATTGACGGAAAAAACGTTAACATTAAATAACATTAACATAGCTTTTAAATTAACTGCTATGCCTAATTTCTGTACTGTATTTTTACAGATGGAAAATCACATCTGGTGATTTACTTTGGAACTATATCAAGGCGTATCAATTGACGTCTCGTCAGTCGAAGATCTTCTTCAATTAGGCGTCGTAATCTTTGAACGTCCAATTCAACAAATCGTCCGGTAGGGGGTTCGTCCTCAAGATCGTAGTTTCATTCCTGAACTTTCTGAACCAAATCTTTACCACCGCGTACATAAATTTTGCCACGATATATATTATATATATTATATATATCCATGATATATATCTATCCATGATATATATTATTCGTGGCAGTCTTTGCATCGTGACCCAGACGAAATTCGTAAAATAATAGAATGTACATTTGATATCAATTTAAATCCATTATCATTTATATAATTTACTTAAAGCTCCGGCGCTGACTGTTGTAAACTGACTGCACTTTCGCCTATTTATACCCTGTAAAACCTTCTAGAAGTTTCGAGAATTTTTCTAGAAAGTTCCGAATTTATGGCTAAAAACTTACTAGCCAACCTAATATATATATATATATATATATATATATATATATATATATATATATGTATATATATATATATATTTATATGTATATATATATTTTTTTTCTGCTTTGAGTATTTTTACTACATTCCAAAAGAGAATGTTTATAAACAAAGCAAAATGACAGTTCAGGTATTGTAAAAATGTTTACGTTCTTGTAGTAATTAATATAAGTTAGTTAACCAATTTATTTGCTAGTTTTGATTAAAAATAGAATTTTTTTACAAACACTTTCATGCCGTACATACAAAATTTAGATTATACAGATTATACAATTACATGGAACAAGTGCAATTTAGCACAAATGAGAATTTCACATAATTTTTAATGAAAGTATTTCACGTGTTTATAAAAAAATAGAACGTAATCTCATTTATCTTAACAAACATTTATTTAAAAAAATACGCGCAATAAGTACATTAATTTTTTTATATTACTAAAGTTATTTTCACTACTTTACTTCAAATTAAGAAATGTTTAACACGCAAAAAACATAAAGAGAAACATTAACCACAATTAAATGAAACTACGTGATGTAGTATTATTTCTACTTTCTTTAATTTCTTTACCACGACCTAGGTTTCGTTGTATTACAACATCTTCGGGTGGGATATTAGCAAAGATAATTCCTCTTTTTCTTTTTCTTTTAAACAATCTTTGCTAATATCCCACCTGAAGATGTTGTCATACAACGAAACCTAGGTCGTGGTAAAGAACTTAAAGAAAGTAGAAATAATACTACATCACGTAGTTTCATTTAATTGTGAATAATGAATTTCAACAAAATTACAATTCATAATTAGTGAAGTGGTTAAAACATCAAACGTTTATTTGTAGTCACTAGTTAATATATACTTAATGTAACATTTGCAGCCTGGCGTGTGAGATATATACAAACGTAAACATAAATTCAAATCTCATCTTAATGAATAATTTACAATAAATGTAATTACGTTAAGCTGGAAATAATGAAAGAAAAATGGTACTAATTGTATTAAAATGCTGTAAATTACCTTAGATGAAAAAAAGCTGGCATTCTATTGAAGATCCCATCCGTCACTGCATCTGAACTGCTACTCGGTTAATCTCTTTCCGGTTGTTCTATCTCTGGTTTCAACATTCTCATTGTAGCACCTTAGGTTAATGTAGATAGATTAAGACTCTGCTTTGCATTCAATTGTAATAATTTCCTAGAAAATATTAGGTTGACTAGTAAGTTTGTAGCCACAATTCCGAAACTTTTCTAGAAAAATTCTCGAAACTTCTAGAAGGTTTTTACTATAGAATATAAATAGGTCAAAGTGCAACCAGCTTACAACAGTCAGAACCAAAGCTTTAAATGCACTAATTACATAATGGATAATGGATTTAAATCAATTTCAAATACGGATTCTATTACTTATCAAATTTCGTCGGGTCATGATGGGAAGACTACCGCAAATAATATATGTCATGCGACGGGCGAGTCCACTGTATCTTACGCGACGGCAAAGAATTAATTCAGGAATAAGGACTACCGTCTTGAGGACGAACCTCGTGTCGGACGTTCTGCTAAATTGGACGTTCAACGATTACGACGCCTAATTGAGGAGGATCCTCGTCTTGATACCATAGAAACACATTTGCACGAAGTGGAAAAAGTTTCAAAATACGATGTGTGGATACCTCACGAATTGTCATCATATCACCTTCAGCGCAAAGTTGATACTTGTCAATAGCTAGTGACATTGAATCGTAACTTCGGCTAGCTGAAGCCGTTAGGAACTGGCGATGAGAAGTGGGTTTCATACGTTAACAATACACACAAACCTCAACGGCTGGTTGTCGGAGAAATAGGAGTTTCAGTATCCAAACCTGAAATAAATGCCAAAAAGGTGATGCTCAGCTGTCAAGAGTATTATTTATTAGGAGTTGCTTCCAAAGGGATCTATAATTAATGCACATTAATCTACAATTAGTGAACAATTGGACCGATTAGCTAACAAATTGAGTAGTCAATAGGATGGAGTTTATTTTCTACATGATAATGCTAGACCACATGTTGCAAAATGTACTCGTGATAAATTAAAGGAGCTCGGCTGGGTTTTAATCACTCATCCGCCATATTCGCTGGACATTGTGCCCTCTGATCACCATTTATTCAGGGCTCTAAGTAATCATTTACTTGAAAAAAAATTCGACGTCAATGAAGATCTCCAAAAGGACCTCGCACGATTTTCTGAATCAGTCACCGAATTTTCAAGAAAGGCATATTGTCACTGCCGACTAGTTGGCGACAAGTAGTTGATAATAATGGTGCATTCTTAAATTAAATTTAGTGTAACATAAATTTTTTAATAAAATTTGTTGACAGCAACTTGGGGTTAAAAACTAATTAGTCAACCCAATAGTTTTAAAATATTGAGTTATAAAATGGTTCTGGAAAATTCTGCAAATTGGTTATTACACCCAAATGTCTGCTCTTCTCGGAAAATACCTTTACTACTTTAACTTTTACTTTTACTTTTACAAAAATTGGGTTATATTTTGTGGTTATAATGATGTTGATTTCTAAATACGCGGAGTTTGTAATTACATTGCTATACATTTGCTGAAAAACTTTACCAATCTTATAATTTCCGCTACAATTCCTTAACACAACATTAATACGAGCTACATTTTGTCGAAAAATTATCAGATGACACAGGGCCGCTCACGACAGATTCCATAAACAACTGTCGTTAATATATGTATCTGCACACGATCTACTGTGGACGTTTTATGCAACGGGAAGGGCATATCTAGTATTGCTTATATCTTTGACTTATTTATTCAATTTAGGTCTCTCTCACGTAATAACTTAAGCTCTCAAATGAGGAATGTAACCACTCGAGAACCAGGAAAATTTAACTAACAATTTTCCTTTATTTAATGGAAGAAAACTCATGTTGAACCTTATTTTGTATAGTTATGAAACACGTTTAAAGTATATGTTAAAAAAAATTAAATGAGTGCCAATAACCTTTATGTGCATTTGAAGTATAACTTCTTTGACGGTTGTGGCAGATACTACATGGTGATGGTGTGGTTATTTTGCCAAGTATTACCTATCCGTAGTAAATATCTGAGTCAGGTTTGATTTACTACCATCCATTAAGGAGTTACATTGTTCATCCCCGTAACTCTCATTAAACCTTGATCTGGTCGGTAGCTATTTAGCAAAGGAACAACTTCCAGTAATAAATATCTGGAATCACGGTTGATTTACTACCATCCATTAAGGAGTTCCATTGTTCTTCTCCAGAACTCATCATCAGATACTGACCTAGTCGGTGGTGGAATTATGTTGCGAAGTAACAGCGATCAGTAGCAAATATATTGAATCATGGTTGATTTACTACCATCCGTTAAAGAGTTCCATTGTTCATCTCCAGAACTTATCATCAGACCCTGGTCTGGTCGATGGATAAATTAGTAGCAAATATTTTGAATCATGATTGATTTACTACCATTCATAATGGAGTTCCATTTTTCATGACTGAATTATCATCAGATCATCACTATATTCATAAAGGACAATCTCGCTAGTAATAATTATGATTAAAATTTATAAAAATAGAATAGAAATAAATTCAAGTATACATGTCTATATAATACATATACTAACGAAATTCTACACTCAGTCGAAGCTTTCAAAAACAGGAAACTGCGTAAGTACATTATAGATTTTACTGAACGTTATTTTCCTCAAAAAAACTTGAGTTTCTTTCAAGCCACGCCTAAAGAACTTTTACTTCAAAAACATTGATGTATATTATTTTCCTTACGAATTATACTTCTGTCGCCCGATCTTTTTCACTTAATTCGCGTTTTTATCACTGAACACTTAATATACAGATAAGAATTGTAATTATATTGCGCAATTACGAGACCATAACAGTGTATCTCCATTAATCTAATTAATTTAGATAAACATTGTAAGTACAATGTAACTTAATCTAAAGTTATGAGTACTGTGATTGATTATCATATATCGAAAATGATTGTCATGCAATCTATTCAGGAAGAGCCCACTGAAAAGTCAAGAAATTAAGTTTAAAACACCGTTTTAAAATACGATTATTGTAGTTTCATTTCAGCTATAATTATGAATTTAAATTGGGACAACCTTTATTTTCAAATTGGTAATTTATTTAATGTAAGTGAACTATACAATGACAAAAATCTAACTTAAAAAAAACTAGGGGATCGGGGACCCCCGTCAGGAACGAAGTTCCTTACATTATTTTTTCACTCTAAACGTGATTTAATACATAGATTTCTATTGATAATATCAGTGTATTTTTGTCACCCCAAAAAGCACAGCCTTTTTTTATTCAACTCTCTCTCTCTCTCCAATTTGTATATTTTATGTTATTTTTTATAAATTTTTCAAAGCAAAAATGTAAAGTAAGGATTTAAATCAATAAATTTCATTTAATATTTTATGAAAAATAGTCACTTATTAAAGAAAATTAAATATAAAATAGTCAATTATAAATTGCATACAAAAGAAAAAAATAAGTTTAAATAATATTTACACGTGTTTAGAATTGAGGTTATACAGCTAACAGAGCACAATGCTTGCTGTTCAAATGTCGATACGCGCACGAAGACACACACATACAATAAAAACATCGTATACAATAAAAAGAGACAGAGAGAAAGAGAGGGTATGGTCACCTGGAGGGGGCATAACGCTTTTTCCTTAGGTGACGAGTTCTGCCAGTTCGCTCTAGTGTAAGCCGTGAAAAAGAACTTCGTTCGAAAAAGATTAAAAGTAAAGTAATGAGTCTTTCAACTTGCAAAAAAATTTATATTTTTCTATTAGCATAAAAATTTTCAATGACAATCAGTTTGTTATCTTTGTATAAAGGGGTAGTATTTTTAAAATAATATTAATTTGCCGACTATCATAATACGAATAAAGATGTTACAAATTGAATGTGTGCAATTTGTGTACTTAATAACCTAAAGTTTTTGAAACCTAGAATGCTTTGAACAGAAATAATGTATGTAAAAAAACGAAATAAGTACATAAATGTAGTATAATCCAACTTAGTATTCACTTATTTTTAATACAGAAGTATTATTTTTAATACAAATATACATACGGATTTTTTAATACAGAGGAACTTACAATTTATTTCGTATCACGTAACTAAAATTAAAATGAAGGCGAAAATATAATATTAACCGCAAGTGCTTTCTGCACAAAAATGCTATAGATTTTTTTCTTATACTATTATATCATAAATATAACAGTAACTCATAGATTTTTTCCAAAACTAAGAACTTTAAATATTGCATCTTCATTCACAATTTTTCGAGTAACAACGATTTCTCAATCGGTAAGAAAGTTCCTGTTTAAATGAAATTTATAATCTTCATGCCAATTTTCTTCACATCAACATTTACAGTTCCTTCCAGGAAATACTACCAAAAATATACATATAATCAAGAAAACAAACTTCACCTTTTATATATTAATACAGATAATTAAATTTATGCACCAATCATCATGATTTCATTCGTCGATTGGAACAGACGTGATTAGGTCTTCGTGATATAAAGCCGACGAAATTCATAACGTACATACGAGCATTCAAAGCGTCGAAATTAATAGCGTTGGAGATTTGAAAGACGTCCGAAAATATCCAATATGGCTCTGTTTGTAAGTATTTATTTATTAGTCTACTTGCATAAAATATGTTTTATAATAATATTAATTACTTTATTATCTAATACCAACAATTTTCGGATTTTGTATCAAAGCTAAATATAAAAATCAGTTTATAAATATTTAAAAACAATATTAATTATACATTTTCTGCCCTAAATATTGACAGAGAATATTCTGAAAGCTGTTTTAACAAAAAAATCCATCCTTTATGTCCTCTGAAACTTTAACACGTCTATCTGCGTTCATTGTATATTTGGTATAATGTACAGCTCGATCAGATTCAGTCATTAATATATAAAATTTACCAATGAAATAGATAGACTATCCAGCAATATACCCATCTTTTTCCAACACTTATCAAAATCGAATTGTTATGTATTTTCCAAACATTTATCATACACTACAAGACGCCGAGTTGATTAATGGATTTTATTTAATTTTTTTTATCCTTTTACCCATTTTTAAGACGCAAAACTTCGAAAGCTTTCCAATTAATTGTCATTTCGTCATAAAAAATTTAGTTTCTTAAATTTCGTGTCTAAAAACACTAAAATGGTAAAACATAATGCCTAATATAACAAAATCTCCGCCTATATTGTTCGATAGAACTAAAATGAGTATTCAACATAAAAGCATTAGAGTTTGAAATTACGTTTCAATTCACATATGTAAAGTTTGACATGTTTTTGCTATGGTAAGAATATAACTCTCTATATCTTCACTATGCCTACTATAAAATCGAGCATAATTAATTTTATTACAGGAACTAAGGAAATACCATAATAAGAAAATACGAAAATTTTCTTTCATTTTATCGCATGGCGTTCGTTTTTCAAAATTGTTTATATGTTGAAATAAACGTAAAATGAACCAAGGTTAATTGAAACAACTTGTACATTTCAGATTATCCTGCTTAGTGTTCTGCTTCCAACATTCCTGACCCAACACTCGGATAGAGGTATGTTATATTTCTTTATAAAAAAATAGTAGTTTATAGAGTTAATTTTCTCTTATAGTAATTAGAAATACCACTATCACTTAGTTAAGGGCTCTATCTCACTAGGACACCAGTGGCGGCCAGTCGCACCACCAACAAAATGTATACAGTTATATGGAGGGTATCTCACCTGGAGTCCGCTTGGTTGCGCAACCAATTTGTTTTGCGGCAACCTAATCACCCGCTGGTGGCGCCACCGTGGTGTCCTAGTGAGATAGAGCCCTAATTGTGATGCTGCGCTGGTCATAAACTCAATAGTTCCCCCAGATTGCTTAAAAATTGAACTGAAAAAAACTTTTTGATCTAACCTATCGACCAACATGAATAAATCCTAATTATTTTTGGATTAAATATTTATAAACTTACTTAATTTCAGGATTTAATGACGCCTATCCTGCAGTAAATGCCGTAAGTAAATGGTCATTTTCGTAAAATTAAGTGGATTTATAAAAAACAGTTATTTTAAAATATTTATTTACTTTTCATCAAAAACTAGTTGATGTTAGATTCTCCTATAAACTATAAATCTTATTTGTATCGAGTAAGTTTTATAACAAATTTCATGTTGAATATATTTGGGGTTAATTTTATAGAAATTCATTTTACTTTAATTTTTCACAACTAAATCAAACTACGTGATGTGATATTATTTCTACTTTATTTAAATTCTTTAATACGACCTAAGTTTCGTTGTATGACAATCTTTACAAATTGCCCTCCTGAAGATGTTGTGATACAACAAAACCTAGGTCGTGGTAAATAATTTAAATAAAGTAGAAATATTGCTACATCCCATAGTTTCATTTAGTTGTGCAAAATTTTAAAAAATACAAATTTAATTTTAACTTGAACTGATATATACTAATCGGTTTCATTTCCGATTTATGAATCCATAAGAATACATTTCTTAATGTATTTTTAAAACATTATTATTTTTTTGTTAAAAGTTTTATTTCTCGCATATTAAAATATACTTTGCAAAAAGAGCAATATTTACGTCAAAACTTATTTTTTGAAGGAAAAATTAAAATTTAAAATTCATGAGATACTTTAAAATTAAGAATTGCTTTAAAGCGATTGAGATGTCAGTAAACAATATTTTTAACAAACATAAAAACTGCTTTTATATTCTAATATAAATATAAGGAAATAAGGAAAAATGAAGGTGAATATAAGGAACAATTTATAATACCGAATAAAATATTAAATTTAATTTTTGTAATTTTATTTTGTTAGGTCGGACAAAAAAAATGTGTGACAATCACTTTTTTTAAATTGAATTATCACAAATTATTTTCAAAAACAAAACGTCACTTCTTACAATAAAAGGCATATATCAATTATTCATCAAAATATTATTTCGTTAAATTATATTTTGTTGTTGTTTAATATACTATATAGTACATTGTTGTTTAATATACTATATAGTTTAATATACTATATAGTACATTAAACAACATTGAAAAAAAGAATAATTGAGTGTCAATGTCATTGCTCATTTGCAATCGTCAATATTTAGTTATCAACAACATTTACACTAGGATGTTTGTTTTTATTTCATTATATAAATTAAATAAACCAAAATAAAGTAAGTTCCATTGAGATACAATTACTTTGTCTGTGTTATTACTAAGTATTTTCCATCAGTTTAAATAATTTTGTACTCGTAATGTTAAATAGTTAATAGTTTGGCTGGAACTAAAGTAGATTTAAAGTTTTTTGCCCAGGTTCCTAAATGCAAGCTTTACTCAAAATGTCGTAAAGTATTTGTAACTTTTAAGTGTTTTGCAAAACAGTTTATTTTTTCACTTGTTTGTATAATATTGGTGTATAAATTTACTCACATTGTTATTTGAAACGGTTACTTTATGGACATTTTAAATAAAGATTTAAATCTAATCAGCAAACGTTTAAGTCCGATATCAGGGTCTACTGATTAAATTTAATAGTCATCGCCATGATATGTTGGATTGATTACAAGGCATACTGCCTTTGACGATACGGCGCACCGAGGGGACCCGGGTTCGATTCCCGGCCGTTCATCGAACGGGGCTGGATTTATATTATAGTTGGCTGTAAGAGATTGCTCTCGTAGCAATAAGTCCATATGTACCAATTAGATACATTAAAGTAGATAAATAATATAAATATTCAAAAATTACACAGAGCGTCTCCCCACAAAGAATCGTCAAATCCCAAGTAATTCTATTCTAAAGTTATTCTATTCTATGTCTAATAATTGATCGACATGTTACTTATTGTCTTAAAATAAGCAAGGTTTGACGCACTTTTTTTTATAAAACATGGACTTTAAATGTCTCAAAAAATTCATCGAACTTTAAATCAGTGGTTTGTATTGTGGATATTCAAAAACTATATAATTTTCAAATTTATTTGATTTTGCATCCAAGACATTACAATTGTACCGTGTGCGTTTCGCGATTCCACGCTTCGAGATGATAAAAATCCGTAACCAATATAACGTCTCTTTCATCTGGCTTTTTATTTAACATAGGTACACTCAAACCTATTTCTGATTTAGTTTATGGTGTTAATAGAAACATAATCTTAAATTTCATATCTAAGCCTGGCAAACTATGAAATCTACTACATTCAAATATTCAGAAACCTTATAAAATAGCTTGAAGTGATGACTGATCCCTTCCCCGTATTACTATGTGATAATATTGCCCTTGGCAAAATTATGTTCACATATTTAATTACATTCACGGATACTTTCGCAGCCGAATGTCCAACGTTTGCATAGTCTACAGCCCGACTTATATGCGCAAGGATCTATTCACCCGCAGACAGTAAACCTGAGACACAAGTACGTGCGCGGTGGAAGCTTAGAGTACGAGCCCATCCCTCACCATCTATACAAAACTGATTTCATCAGCGAGCGCATGCAAGAGCAAAGAGTGTTGAACTATATCAAACAACAGAAGGAGTTGAAGGATCCTCTACGGCTACCACTACCCCTTCTAGTGTAAGCCGATTTCTTTGAAACGGTGGGTCAAGAAAATTCGTATTATCTTTCAAAATGCACCATTAAAAATTGCATCCTCAATTTGCATTAGAAACGGGTAACTTTACAAAAAATTTACCACTTTTTTTTATTTAATTTCCCACTTTTTATTCCTTTGTTCTTCTTCCTTTCGTTCGTCTTTTTCGTCCATCTTTACCTAGAATGTCTCAGACTAGAATAAACCGAAGATCTTCCAGTGTTTTTGATCCGTCAAAGATTTCGTCACCTAACTGGTAAATTTACAAGAACTTAATCACATTAAATAAATTTAATTTCCCATCTCTTTTTGTTCGTGTACTTTTTCTTCCTTTCATTCATATTTTCCGCCCTCTTTCTCCTTAGGTATCACTACCTAGAATAGTCTGAAGGCCTTTCACTCAGTTTTCATCATCTTGACTTATCAAATCTCAGGACTCTCATTTACTCCATATCTTGAATTCTCTTATGAAGATGAAGTCCTTTTTCTAATGCTTTTTACTTTGCGAAATGTAACTTATTACATGTACATTTCATCTTAAGATCAAAATAAGTATTTAATCGAACTTATCTAGTTAGTTTAATGATTGTCCTAATCATCACATAGCTTAAATTAAGTATTTAATTAATGTAATATATTCTACGGTCTACCTTTTATTACTATTGTTTTTCAGATTCACTGTACGCCCAGTAACTCTCAGAACTATGCAAAGGTACAAAATGATTGGTCGTTGTGGTATTTTACCTATACTAATCTAGTCATAAAATTAAAAATTACGAAATTTTTTTTAATGCAAGGAACACATAAAAAATATTTTAAGTCAGAAAATGCGAAAAAATCTAGCATGTATGAAAAAAGAAATTGAATGTGTGTACTATACGTATTTCAAATAAATAGTTCTAAACTAACAACAAAAATCAGCATCATCTACAAACCTTAAAAATGTTGCAGATAAATATTTAAAAATCATACTATGAAGATAAAATTTAATTGTGTTTATCGCAAAGGTTATCCTCGTAAATTAACCTAAATCGATTCATAATATTAAACAATTTCGCATTAAACAAGTATCCGCTCATAACAGGTTATGGAAAACGATTTTCCGCTGAATTAATAGATTTCCGGTCGTTGATTTGGAAAGGCATTATTCATCGATTCAGCCTTGGCTTCACTTAAACCTGAATTATCATTTTCACTCCACGTCATTTTCTCATTAAATCGGTATGCAATTCGTCAGTTCAATGCACTTTTATATAGAAAAGTTTCTATTCCGTTCTGTAATCTTATATATTTATCACTTACTAAGCGTATAAACATTAAAATTTGTATTAATATAAGTGTATTAGCACTACATTTAAATCTTGAATACATTCTATGTCGTATTACTATCACCACAGTTAAAGTTGTGAAGATAATTAACTTAAATAATTTAAACTATTAAAATAATAATACAATAAAGGTAATGTAATAAGTTACTGTAACTTATTCTGTCTAGTCTCTACTAGTATATTTCAATCACTCCACATCATCATTCATCCCCAAAATTCATCATCAAATACCAAAAAAAATTAATTTTACTTAGAAAAACAATGTGGTGATAAATATAAAATTTTCCAAGATTGAATAACTGTCCACAAAAATATTATTCAATTTAATTTAATACTTGTTTGTGACTTTATAATATAACATTTTAATCAATCTACACAGGGTTTCTTACCTCAGTTCATGGAAACATTTACCCGCCCCGGATCTATCTCCGGAAAACCTAACGTTTTATTCCTAAACATATTTTGTCCTTTAAGAAATATTTATTCTCAGTTTACACCACCAAGTTATTCAATTTGTTAAGTTCTAGCATCATAAATGCTTCCAAACTTGTGCGAAAAAACTTACTTCATTTCTTTTATTAAAAAACCAGGTAAATACGATTTTCCATCTAGGAATCGGTTCGTTGAATTCCGTCACTGTATTGTATGCTGCAAAAAAACGAAAATAAGTCAAAAAAAGAAAGCAATTTTATTAAATATACTATACTTTAGTCTAACTCATAATTATACTCATTTTACATTGGCCACTTGGATGCATCGTATGCATGCATCATTACTACACAAAAAGCAAAAAATATCATCCTTATTTTTGAAACTACTCGATCTAAAAATAAGAAAAAAATATGTTTTTAGAAGTCCACGCAAATACTTACTGAAACGTGATAACTATTTTCTACATTGTTATATTGTCACATTGTTTGTTTGTCTTCATAAAAAGATAAGTCTATCTTTTAATGGTATAAGGCACCTACTTTCCGGCTGATAATGTCATCCTAACGTTCCCCCCTTAATTTTTAATCTTCTTCGTTTTCTGAAATTTTATCTACACTAAGGGCGTTCGGATCATTTTGACCCAAAGCACATTATTACTGGGTACTTCCTTTTAGTACTTGAAATTGGATTTGGTCACGAAATAACATTTATGATAATAATAACATTTATGAGAAGGTGGAAAAAGAATGATGTTTGTATGGCACAAATGGTAACTTACTGCTAGCTTAGTTCTAGACCACCGCACGAGTTCACCGTTTTATCTTCTATTAGTCGTAGAAATTGAAAGAAGTTCAAAATCAATACATTCTTCATCACTATTATCGCTACTGCCATCCACTTTTTGAAAACTACTGGGGAACTTTTATTTATTTATTTATGTATAATCTTTTATGTATAATACATATGGAGGATTTATTGCTACATGAGCAATCTCTTTCAGTCAACAATAACAATTGGTATTGCAATTTAGTTGGTAGACTGTAAAAGATTTTACAATGAAAATTCTTTATCGCATATTAGGCGAAAAAAAATATTTTAAAAAACTACAAAAGTATAAATAAAAAAAACTATTGACATGATTTGGGATGGGAAAAAAAGGAAAGGACAAGGACACAAAGGAAAAGGTTTCAGAAGAGACAGGACTTTTCACTCGATCTTTGAAAATATTTAGAGACGTGATTTTCCTGATGTCACGATTGTAAAGGATTTTTCGTAAGTGGTTGAGGTATATTTAGGAATAAGTAAGGTAAGTGAACTTTCAGATCGTTGCCCAGGACTGTGTGCAGACAAATCTTTAAATTTGCCACTAAGATAACTTGGGCTATTAGGATTTTCAATACATTAAAAAGAAGTATAAGTTTGTGAAGTTGGCGTGATCACGGATCTTCAGCCATTTGAGAAGTGACCTGTATTAACTTTTCTTTCTCATCTAAATATAATTAGATGACAATGCCACTACACGTTTATTTTACTTTTTGTTGGTAACCTGAGAAAACAGATAAACCGCACCAAGAAGCAAGTTACAAACAGAAACAATAAATTCCTTGCATCCCAATAATATAAAAACTATTCTACTAGATGTTCATATCATGATCTTGTAACAAAAGCATCATAGTTATTAAATATTATAACGGATGGTTAAGAAAAGAAAATGGGCTCGGGTATATTCGGCCAACTAGTAGAAAAGCTTTATTTCGAAACAAAAATATAAATAACGTAATTTTTATTTTATTAATGTGTTCTAACAGAAAATTCAATAATTATTATTAAATTCAATAATTATTATAGTATTTGAAATTATTTTCACTACTACTATTTTTAAAATCGACAATATTTGAACTTCTTATCAAAATTATACGAAGATTAAAATAGCTGAACCAGTACTAACATTTCAACTGAATGAATAATTAGTATAAAATTTATTCTAATCTTGTCATTTTTTATTTTCAGAAAAAATCTTCAATAATAAAGACACTTTAATAACAAGAAGTACGAAGAGAAACCCTAACACCACTGTAGTCTAAGATATATGTAACGATGATAAATGTCATATATTTTGTTATTAAATAGCTTAGCTTTTCGTTTTGTAAATTTTATTAGATTTATCTATATTTATTTTATCTTATGTGAAAATACTATTACTCGTAATGGGTTTATGAAAACACTGGATATTTTCACGACTATAATTTCAAGTTGTAAACTAATTTTCGCTAAAATTCTCATTCTATAATATTAGGATTTATAGTAGTATAAGAGAATCTGGTAATAAAAAACTATTCGACTATTGCTATCCACAAAAGAAAAATAAATTTAATATATTTAAACCAAGTAACACTCAAATATGTAAGTTGATAATTTTTTTCATTTGTACACGAAACAATATCATTATACTCGATACAGCTTTATAAATATTTGGGCAAGAATTGAAATATATGAATTCAAAACGTACCCATATCAAAGAAATACCTTTGTTTTATTTTATTTATTCATTGAATACATTTTTAAAGCAAATATACATTTGGTAATCTAGTTAATATACCAACAATTTTTTTCAAATACCAAAACATCGTAAATAAAAATATGTAGCAATAATACCTTGCAAGAATTTTAAAAAGTAATTCCTAATGATTACTTAGGTCAGTAGGACGTTTGTTTATTTTTTTCTTTCGTTTAAAATTAATTCTGTGCACACCTACAGAAACAATAAAGTTGATATTTTCAGAAAGTGAAGACTTTAATTTAAACAAATAAAGACTTTTTAAACAAAAAAAGAAAACTTTGAGAACAATTTATGTCATATATATATTTAGTTCAACTGAATCCATCAACTGACCACACACACATAGATAAGTGTGTGCGACAGTTCATGAATTAATTTCATATGACACCGACTCCAAAAATCTCTGGCGATAGTAGTATTTTGCAAATTTATTTAGTGGTTGATTAAAGTCGGAGATATCAATTAACATACACAAAACAAGCTGTACAAAAGCAACATCAGACTGAGAAATCTGAACCCAGAATTCAATGACGGAGTCTCTGCTTGAGACCCATAATACTAATTTTAAAACAGCCTATCCGCAAGTTTCTCGATATAAGCAAACAGTACTCCCACGACGTCAACACTGAAACGTTGAAACCTGAAATTCAATCGCAGAGTCTCTGCTTAAGATACACAATACAGAATTAAAAACAGTACTTTCTCATCACCATCACCTGTAGCATCAGAAGTTATGGATCAAAGATTGAAAGTATCATAATGCCGTATTGCCATGATAAATGAATACATGTGCCAAATTTGATGATTGAAATTTGATGATGAAAATTGGTTAAGTAGAAGTAGTAGATCGAAAATCCATCACAAAATTTGAATCAACAACATAGGAAACGTGAATCTAAATGAAACTTGTTTAAAAACGTGGCTTCATGATTTTGTATGTACACGTACTACCTATTTACTTCTTTAATTTCTTGAGACGTTAAAACAAAGTTAAATTAGACCAAACTGGATTGGTTTACTACTCCTACTTTGTTGAGCTCTGCCATTAAAACTATATCATACAAACTTGATCACAGCCCTGTGCTAATCATTCTTGAGGAATTCTATGGTATACCTTCAATTTTCATGGTCAGGTTCTAACCAAATTTTCATGGGATTATGCTGAGGTGTACACATCTAAATAAAGAAAATAATCATTCAAATTTATCAGAGATAACTTACACAATTGGGAATATCCTCCTTTTTCAGATCACATTTATAATAAAATTTATATTAATATGCTGTTTCTATAATTATTTATTTGTTTATTCGTACTAATTTCCGAAACCACACAAGAGATTTCTAAAATTCTTGAAATGTCATTATTTGAGTTAGAAAGTTTGAGAAAATATATAAGTTATCCATCATCACACTATGATTTAGAAGAACGGATCAGTCACCTATGCTGTAGAACATGTCTAAAGAAGAAGAAAGGAAAAAGAACTGTTCTTCCCAAACTTTTGCAGGCGGTAGCCATGCAACCAGAACATTTTTTCATAACGCAGGAGAGCATTTTAAACCGACTTTGAAAAAAACAGTGGCGGTTCTCAATTCGTCGGAATCTTTTTTATGTATATTGAGCGATAATTCTTAATCAAGTGATTCCAAATTTCCAATGATTTTTTTTTATTTGAAAGGGCGTACTTTTGGGTGATCACCTATAAATATGATGATGATCTGATGTTAAGATCAGGAAATGAACGACAGAACTTCTTAATGAATGGCAGTAAATCAACTATGATTCAAGATATTTGATAAGAGTAGTTACATTGCAAAATATCCATACCATCAACCAGGTCCGGGTCTGATGATGAGTCCTGGAGATAAACATCTGAAGTCCTTAAAGGATGTTAGCAATTTAACCGTGTTCAAATATATTTGCTACTAGCAGCTGTTACTTTGTAAAATAACTACACCTTCGAACAGGTCGTGGTCTGATGATAAATTCTGGACACAAGCAATGAAACTCTTGACTCCTTACCATGCGGTAATAAATTATACGTGATATAAAATATTTGCTACTGATAGTTCCCACTTTGCAAAATAACTACACCATCAACCATGTCAGAGTGTGATGATGCATTCTGGAAGTGAGGAATGGAACTCCATATCTTATGGTAGTTAATCAACAACAATTTAAGATATTTGGTACTGGTAGTTATTACTATGCGCCATCGACCAGGTCAGGGTCTGATGGTGAGTTCTGGAGATGAGGAATACAACTCCTTCGCGGACGGTAGTAAATTAGACAAGATATTTGCTACTAGTTAGTTGTTACTTTTCAAAATCTGATACTGGACTTTGGATATGGAGAATGGAACTCCCCAACGCCTAACAGCTAACCACAGCGGCTCCTAGTGTCGCTTCTTTTCTGTATGTTATTAATAACCAAATTCAGACGAAGAGGAAATTTACAATATATTGATTTTACCCGTGACTTAATAATTATACAGTATTCTAAGAAAGAAAATAATTGAATGTTTGTTATAGCGTGATGATTAATATTATTAATCACTCAAAATTTTAAAATAAAATATTTTTTAAAAATCGACTTCAAAAAAGTAAAAAAATAAAAAATAATTACTCAAAATAAGTACATATATATTCGTAATATATAATTAAGTTATTTATTCTCGTAGTCGGTGCCAGTGCCGCCGATCAATTTAAAGAAATGCAAAATGTTATATTATAAATACACCCTTTATGAATGTTGGAAAGCCCCTGTTTGGAAAGCAAAATTATAAATTTGTTTAAGTTGATCGACAATGCTGACACCGACTTCAAAAATAAGTAAGTTGGTTGTTTGTTGCGAATAAGTAGGTACCTATATTGAGTTAATTATTTTTTACTTCACAATTAAATGAAATTACGTGATGTAGTATTATTTCTACTTTCTTTAATTTCTTTACCACGACCTAGGTTTCGTTGTATTACCTAGTTTTCGTTGTATTACATCTTCAGGTGGTCAATTAGCAAATAATCTTTGCAAATTGACCACCTTAAGATGTCATACAACGAAACCTAGATCGTGATAAAGAATTTAAATAAAGTAGAAACAATACTACATCACGTAGTTTCATTTAATTGTGAATAATAAATTCAATATTTTTTACAATATTTAATATTTTAAAAATATTTAATATTTATAAACATATTCAATATTTTTTATTTTTAGTACCTACATTTGTAAAGACGATTTATTAAACAATATTTCATAATGTGCAGGTATTTTTAAATAATAATTCAGTGACAACAGACAATCGATTACTATGAGTCTCAATTAATACCAATTCTATTGAGGACGACCATGTATATACCTATACACGTTTATGGCAAGTGCTACCACAGCTAATATTACGCCTGTCAATCAAGATGCGGCGATTTAGAAAACGTACCGTAACTTTTTACGATCCATATTATGAAATCGAAGTACAAAGATATGTGGGGGGAAAGGTGAACGACATATTTACGGCGACGAACGACGTATATTAAGTTGACGAGAAAATATAACTACATCGGATCAAATGATATTTAAAAACAAGGAATGGGCGCAGCCATTAAATGAAAAGATTCATTGTCGAGTTGTTTTATGATAGAAACATTTGTAATTCTATGCTAGTGTTACCAGTTTCGTCTAGAAATTACTTTCAATTCTTCAATAGACTGATAGCTATTTAGTTATACTGTAAAAATTGATTATAACATAAGATTAAATTCTATTTTGTGAAATCACTCGGAGCGCAATCTATCGACCAATGCTATTTGTCAGAATATTATTTATTGGCCTAGATTAGAATGGCTCAAATAAAGTCATTACCAATGCATTAATAATACTAGTTGATTATTATGAATTATTTCAAAAAATCCAAAAAAATCGTAAAAAAAACTATCAATCATATTCCTAACGCGTTTGAAGAAAAATATGTTAAAAATTCAGTTAATTATAATTTCGTGTACAAAAATAGTGAGTGTAAAAGTTCTTATGTAATAATAAAAATAATTATGTAATAATAAAACCTAATTAAAATTATGTTACACCTTATGACTGAGGAGCGGCAAAATTAAGGATGTATGGAAACTCTCTTACCATAAACTTAATAACCACAGATACGGCAATTGTAAAGTATTTTTAAAACACAAGGAAGGCTAAACCCCAGTTTCGGAAGTAACACACAAACGGGCCATTTAAATAAACTAATTCAAGCTACTTTAAAAAAAGTCTCTAGGAATGAGATTAAAAAAATCTTTGCTAATAGCCTACCTGAAGATGTTGTAATACAACGAAACCTAGGTCGTGGTAAAGAACTTAAAGAAAGTAGAAATAATACTATATCACGTAGTTTCATTTAATTGCGAATAGTTACCTTTTATTTTCTGACCTATCAAAGATCAACTTACCAGTGTTCCAAGTCTTCAATTAAATTTTCATCATTTTGAATTGAAACTTTTAGAGTTATTGATTCTCCGTTGTATTTCGAAATAATAGCCTAATACCTTAAATGGGTAGGCCAAGCTAGAGATATATAAATCATAGTTCAGATCTGCAGTAAAATATGTAAAATATGGAGTTTGGGAAAAACCCTTCAAAGTGTTTGACTGTCGAAAAACTGATTGCGAGAAATAAATTTACAAAAATTAAAATTCTAAATTTTAAAGTTTCAGTTCAGAACGACGAAAAGGTTAATTGTAAACTTGTAACAATTTCTGTTAAGTTGATCTTCGATAGTACAATCAAGTGTTACTCTTTTAATCTGACTCCAAGAGACCATTTGAAAGTGGTTTGAATTAATATATGTAAAATGACACATATATGTATTACTTTAAAAACTGACATTTAGTCTACCCTGGGTTTTTTAAAAACGTTTATGCCAAGAAAATTTCAACACGTCCTAATTTTTCCGCTCCTCAATCAAAAGGTATAACTCTACTTGACTTGGATTTTGCTATTTACATAAATACTTTTATACCCATCATAAGCATCTAGACATTTTAGTACATGAAATTATCATTAATTGAATTTTCTAATACATTTTTCTTCAAAGCCATTAGGAATACCGAACATTTTTATTTAATTGTCAAATGGCCTCGTGGGAAAACGTGATAATATTTCTTTTTTACGTAACCCATTTGGTTATAAAATTTAATGAATCACAAAATATGAAATTTTACTTTATTATTTTGTTATCATAAATAATAATTATTTATCGCATAATTATCAATCCATAGAATAATATTGAATAAAGTGATTTTTAATATTGTTCAGTTGTCGATTACATTTAATGCACTGATTACCATTTGAAATATTTTCACGATAACCCTACTGTAGTAGATAAGGACAGAAAGAAGTATAAGAAGTTTTTATTAGGCGTCTTTAACAAATGATTTAATTAGTAACTCATGGAAGACTCATTAGATATGATGCGGCTATCGATAGAATTAGAGTTGAAATTAAAAAAAAATTAAGTATAGTTTAACGTGTATTAACACATAGACGTCACAAACACGTATCTGAAATATTTAATGAAAAGAATATGTTATAATATAGAATATAAACTAACTGTATAATCGATTTTACAGTGTAACTATAATTGTTTAAATAACTATCAGTCTTTTGAAGAAACAAAAATAATTTATAGAAGAAATTGTTAACAATAGAATAGAATCACAAATGTTTCTATCATAAAAGAACTCGACTATGAATCTCTTGATTTCTATGACTATCCTTGCATCTATTCCTTATTTTTAAATATCATTTGACCCGATGTACTAGTATTTTCTCAATCTTTACTTCCTGGTCCATTTAATTCTTTCCTATGTCGTTTATCTTTCTATCTACATATGTATATCTATCCATTTCAACGACTCCACATATTCTATGTTTTTAAATATCATTTGACTCGATGCTTCTATATTCCCTCGATCATCACTTCCTTGTCCACTTAATCCTTTCACATCTCGTTTATCTTTTCATCTGCAATTGTATATCTATGCATTTCAATGACTCCATATATTCCCTTTTTTTAAATGTCATTTATCTAGATGCTTTTATATTTTCTCTATCTTTAGTTCCTGGTTCACTTAATTCATTCATATATCGTCCATTTTTCTATCTACGTATATATATATATATATATATATATATATATATATATATATATATATATATATATGCATATCCTCTTGAGACCCAGACCCCAAAAAGTTGTCAAATTTGCATGAATTTTATAACTCAGGTTAAGTACAATACAGACAAGTAAAAAAATATTAAAAAAATCTATTGTTATTATATTTTTTTTTCACGGCATCTTCCCGATACTGTGTCCAAGTAGCATCAGCAGCAAAGTCAAAAAAATTAAAAATAGCACGAACTATTTTTTATTTTTTTGACTTCGCATTGGGTATTTGCCAATAATGCGGTCTAACAAATCCGTACCCCCCATATATTGATTATAGCACTTGATAATAACTGGCTGTGGAATAACAATGTACTGCTGCTCCTTCTTACTCCATCGCCGACATGTTCCCAAAGGCTCAACAGCACTTCCTGTCGAGGCATGATGAATTGGTTTACTATCCATCCATTTTACTACAGCAACAGCCTTATCTTGCCTGACTACACAGTCGAAACGTCCTCTTCCGTCTTTTATTAATATTCTGTCAGTTTTCAGCAAAGATTTCTTTCTGTTTGTACTATTTGGCCTTTGGTACTCAGGAACTCGAGAATCATTCTATAAAGTTCCTGTTGCATAAATATTTCCGTTCAAAAATATGTCAAGCAGAGGGACTAAAGTGAAATATCTATCACTGTGGATCGAAGTATGTTTCGGTAACGTATCTATGAGTTTCAGCACTACACGGCCGCCGAGGTCAGGCTTCTCCGGCATTCGATAAAATGCTGATCCTATAGTGGTTCCTCCTCCTTGGTACAAATGCAAGTCCAAACGAAATCCATTAGGAATAGCTAACAAAACACCTTTATCCCTTCTGGATAGGTTTCCCTCTCATGACCTGCTTCATTTTACACTTTCCTGTAAAAGGAAAAATCTGTTCGTCGATGGCTACATTCTGACTTCTTTGATTTTGTCTACAGCCGTCCTCGATCGTTGAAACCAGGGGACGGATTTTCTAAAACCGGTCGATAGTTTTCATAGAAACAGATACTAACTGATCGTCAACGACTTTAATGTTGCTCCTTAACTGAAAATACCTTTACGAGTTGTGACGTTAGTGATTAGTGCTGCCCTGGTTTCGGGAGCCCAGAACATATGCATTAGCGGTAGCCCTAACATACCCATATCCATGGAAACTCCTATGAAAGTACACATTTTCTCTGGATTTGTATATAAAGACCTACGAGTTCTGTGGGTATTACAAATATTAGTACAATGCGACATTTGTTCAAATAATTCAGTTTAATGTATAGGCAAAAGTATTCATATGAAGGTTTAACAGTAGTTGTTGGTTCGACTAATGGTGGATCCTCGTAAAGACTAGTTGAAGTATTTTTGAAGTTATTCGTACGATCCCATCGCAATGGGCAGTCTGTTGAGCTCCGTTCAGTATGAATATTCTGTAAAGGGATAGGCAGCTCTTCATCTGAAGAATCCCACTCACTTCTATCGGGAGACCGAGGAATTGCCTCTTCTAGGATGTCTTCAAGCACTGCAGTAAAGTCTTCCTCCTCATATTCATCAATATTCTTACAATCAAATTCATCAAAGTTAAACAGCCTCGCCTCGATTTCGTCATCTCTCAGTCTTGGAAAAGTCCATATTTTAAGTCACGAGTGCCCAAAGTGTCACGTATGATACCTGAATAAATCGGCAAAAAGACTAATTAAAATGAAAATATTTTGCAAGTTTTATCATTATATCTGATAGATCTATGAACGTAGCACACAAATAATATAAAACAATAACAGAAAATGTATCTTAAATAATATTTACCTCTCTGGTAATTCGCCATGATGGTCCTTGCACTGATTTGAAATTTTGATTAGAATTTACGAAAACAAAAACTTTGATGAACAAGCTACTAGCCCTCTAGCGGTTTTCTTAGTATCACAACGTTTCACTTTTTCTGTTGTGGTATTCACGAATATCGAAAGATGGCGCTGTGTTAAATAAAAATACCCAAGTGTCATGAGTGACACGGGGTTCTCAGGAGGATATTTGACTCCACATATTCCTGGTTTTTGAATATCATTTGATTCGATGCTCTTCTATTTTCACGATATTTCAATTAATACTTTTTTATGTCCTCTACTTTTCCACCTACATATAAATACATTTCGATTTTATAATTTAGATTGTCAAAGTTACAGTACGTTTTCAAATTTGCCGCTTCTCGATTGGCAGGCGTAATATTAGTTGTCGTAGCACTTGCCATTTACCTGTACATATACATAGCAAGCAATATATTTACCTAAATAATCTTAATTTATATTTTGATACCCTATAGTAGAAAGAAAACAGATGACAAACTGTCAGAGATAACAGCAAAATCATTTGGATCCATGGTTTGCCAATGACGTTATATTAAACGGACGATATTTCGTAAACGATCCAAATGTGATCCGGAATAGATTAGGTAATCTAGCACAACTTTACTTTACTATCATTTAGTATGAATTGAGACTCATAGTATTAGGTAGTCGGTTACCACTGACCTATTATTTAAAAATATCTGTACTTTAAAATACCCTCCTGCGTTAGTAAAAAATATTTTGATTGCTTAACTACCACCTGCAAAAATTTGGAAACAACATTTCTTATTTTTTGTCTTCTTCTTTAGCCATATTCTACCGCATAAGTGCAGGCTTTCTTCATTCTATATCACCTTCCTCGATTATATGCTTGTTCCAACCATTTGACTACAACTATTCTTTTGATGTCATTGTACCAACACATGTTTGGTGTTCCTTGTATGCGCTTTTCACCCCGCGGTCTCCATTCCACAAACCTTTTACACCAAGAATTCCGCTTTCTGGCAACATAACTAGCCCATTGCTATTTGAGCTTCCCAACACATTTGATGACGTCTGCAAATTTTCCGTGACTGATGACTGACCGCGCTTTTTATGTCCATCTGTCTAAAAGATAACAATAAAACAAAAATAATTAATTAGTAATATTTAATTGTTTTTATTACAAATCAAAAAATGTGACAAAAGCAAGACTTAATTCTGTCGCTTCTTTAATATCGGCCATCACCCATGGCGAAAGGGCTACACCGAGATTCTAATTTATATCCCCCATTCGTATATAAATCATTGTTGTTCACCTATGTCTTTCATAGTTTCAACTGTCTCTTTTTATATGTGTTTTTTTTTAACTTAACGTCTCATTACCCTGCACGCATTATTCAATATTAGATAGTGTGTGCAAATGTTTCTTTCTTTCATTGAAATATAGACTGCTATATATCGCAACAGTTTCAGAAAAAACCCGTCAAAGTTCCGATTTCGATGAAAAAAATTACGTTTTTGCAGAAACACTCCTAAAATATAGTGTTTGATAGACAAAATGACCTTTACGAATAATGGACACTTTCTTTATTTCAACCTGTGTATATACGTATAGATTTTAAAAACTTGTCTATGGATGTAGTCAACATTTTATCCTAGAATACAAAAGGAGTTTTAATCCAAACATACTAAACATATCTAAAATTCAAGTATTGTTAGAAAAATTCAAAATGTCTTTTTTTTGCGTTTCTGAGAAAAATTTTGTATAAACTTCTATAAATGAATGTCGCGGCCTATCAATGAGACCATGAACATTGTGGTAATTATTTTATCACCGTAGTTTTCAACAAAAGTTTTTGTGTATTTTTTTTTAATGGTTCATGATAATCAATAAGTATATTGATGCATTGGTAATGATTTTATTCGAGCCATTTTAATTAGGTCAGTAAATAATATTCTGACATAGAGCCTTCGTCGATAGATGGCGCTACGAGTGATTTAAAGTTCACAAAAAATCTAACAGATGTCGCTTTATAGTATAAAAATAAATTCAACTGATTAATTATAATATATGGATAATATAATCTCAACTCTAACGAACTCTAGACATTAACATACGTATAAGATAAGAATGGTATTTAATACATTTGGAAAAGAAATTATGTTTTCATCAAATGTATTTTTGCTGGTATATTGTTTTCATATTTATTTTATTTTTTCTCTCTCTTTGCAAACTTAAAAATTGAAGAGGACAGGCAATATCCTACGAAAACAAGGTTTTTATTTTTTTATAGACCCAGTAATGGCAACATTATTACCCTCTGCGATAGTTTTATTACAAACAATATACTTTCACGGAAAACGAGATATATTCTGAGAAAATGTATGTTTTTCAAATACAATAATAAACATTTAACACAGAAAAGGTCCAATGTGGTACTAAACAAATCAATGAATGTCCCGTAATCTGCAATTTATATAGAATTTTTAACATCAAATATAATTTTTTTGCGCAGGTTTTGCGGAATTGTGAATTTTTTTTTAACATGAATTCAGATACTGATACAGGCTACTATAATAACGGTTTTTCTGTTGAAAAATAATTATTTTGTAATGCGACTATTTACTATAAAATAATCGAATTAAAAAAAATTAATCACCAAAAATTGTCTTCAAATTTTGTATATCGCTAACTTTTTTTCACTATTTTCACAATGAATTTATAATTAGACAATACATACTTAAAGTTCAGAAAAATAGTAACATGAATTAAAGCAATTAAATGAGTTTAATATTGAATTTTATTCACGTAGTATCAGAAAAATATTGCCGTTTAAAATCCATTCATTCACCATCCCTGTAAATTTATGCTTAATATTTTGACCGGTATGATCTTGTTTTAGTACGCATGCACCCAAAATATCTTTAAGGCGTTGATGATTTACGACAAAATGAGCTGTAAAGCTGAGATGTGAACATGTTTTACATGCATTGGCCCAGATATCGGTGGTAGCACTTACCCACTAGGTTTTTGCAATTAAACACTTTACTTTAGATTTTAATTTTTCATAACAATTAGGTTTTATTTTTCCAAAAATAATCAGTCATGCCATTTTAAAAAATACTAGCCGACCCGTCCGAAGTCTTCGCACTATATCGCCATCTAGCGTGTTCCAAGTATACAATTTGGCTAAGATATTTGATGTGTCGCCCACAGATGGCGCTCATGCCAATTGTTATAAAAATTAATTTTTTTATTAACAAAAAGATATTTTTCGAATTTTTTTATATTTTTGCCCAAAGTAGAAACATAAGCTTTAAGTGGGTTTTTTTAAATTTTTTTTGGTGCAGTAGTTAAAGAGATCGAGCCGCTCGACCAAAAAACACCTTTTAGAAATAATATATTTAGATATTTTACTGTACTTAATTTATGGTGCTTTTTTTAAGTAATAACCCGGTCACAACCGGGTTGTGCTTTTGATTTAAAATACGCCGTAATATGTTATCTCTGTAAATTTCTATATTTACCTTGTGTAATTGAATTAATTCATGATTATGCTTTGGCGTACATTTTTTATATGTCGTTTTTAATATGTTTTCTTTCACTTTAGCACCAATGGTCACCCCTGTTTGCTCGGGAATATGTTTTCACCTATTTTCTTTCACTTAATTCACTTTTTCTTTTTTCTTTAAGCTCTTATTATATAATTGTAATTAATTATATAATTGCAATTTTATATGTCGTTTTTAATGTTTTCTTTCACTTTAGCACCAATGGTATTTCGACAATTCCTTTACTATAACATGAAAGAACGTACATTACAAACGAAATATTACAAAAAATATTAATATATTCGTCATATATACGTCTCGTTATCATTTGTTTTCAAAAAATCGATTTGAAAAATTTCATACCAGGGTGACCCTGTTTGCTCGGGAATATGTTTTAACCTATTTTCTTTCACTTAATTCACTTTTTCTTTTTTCTTTAAGCTCTTATTATTTAATTACAATCACAATTTATTATAAATGATTAAGTATTTATAATAAAAATACATTGAATATATTTGGTAGAAATTCATTATTCACAGTTAAATGAAACGTGACATAGTATTATGTGATGTATAATTTCTACTTTCTTTAAGCTGTTTACCGCGAGCTAGGTTTCGTTGTATTAAAAAATTATTTGTAATTGTAATAGACCACCTGAAGATGTTGGAATACAACGAAACCTAGTCGTAGTAAAGAATTTAAAGAATGTAGAAATAATACTACGTCACGTAGTTTCATTTAACTGTGAATAAAAATGCAATTAAATTCAATTACCAAACATTAACCGTTTCTTAAGTCATCCATTTTTATATGATAAAGATTTTAATTAAATGATGCCAACATTAAAAAAACAGTACAGTTTGTTTTTCTATAATTTATATTTCGAACGATATTATTATTTTATATTGTTTTAATCTATACATATAATAAAATTGTGACAGAGTGAATTCTGTTTATTGAAAGCATTTAAAGAAAAGTTATTGATTTAGCGTATAGAATGATAACAGAAGCCAGAAAATATTTTTTTAATTTTTGTCTGTCTGCATGTTAATTTGAGTGGGTCACGCAAAATCTATTGGACACGTTTTGATGGAATTTGTTGTGGTAAAAGTATGTACCAAAATATAATAGGCTAGTGTTAATAAAAATAGTGACTAATCCGAAATAATTATAACAAATAGTTATTTTAAAGAATACACTTTGTATGGAAACTATCCTTTAAATCAATTTTTGTAATGAAATATCATAACCGCAATTTATTTTTGTTGAATATGTATTTTTTTAATGCACGTTCTTTCCGTAACCCGCGTAATTAATTCATATTTTAAAAACAAATCATGAAAAAATTATACTAGAAAGTTTAAAATAAATAAAAAAATTAGCAATTTTAAATCTCCAAAAAAAGTACCACAAATTGAAGACTTAAAGTAAAATATTTTTTTAGTTATTGTAATTTATTGATTTTCATTGTGGCATTAATCAGGCGCCGCAATTTTTTTTTTATTTTTAATGCTTTTTAAATAATAAATGAAAAAGTTAGCAGTTATAAATCTTCAAAAAAGTGCCACATATTGAAGAAATATGGCAAAATATTTTTAAGTTGTTATAATTGATTATTTTTCATTGTGGCTTTAACAAGGCGCCGTAATTAGTTATATTTTTAATGCATTCTAAATTTATATTTTAATTTTATTTATTTGCATTAATTCACTTTTATTATTTTGCGTATGTTAAGTATGTATTGTGTAATGATAAATTTATTGTGAAATTAGTGAAAAAAAGTTTGGAACATACAAATTTAAGACATTTTTCGTAATTTTTTTTCGAATCAATTTTTTTGTAATGAATAATTGGGAACAACAATTTTTTTAATGCTTCGTGTTTAATATACATTCTTTCATGTTATATCAAAAATATTGTCAAAACTTCATTGGCGCTAAACTGCATTTGTTCCAAGAAAATATCAGAATTTAATTTTTCAAACTTTATGTAAATACTTTAATTTACTGGTAAGTATTAATGAGTAAAATCTATGCGGCATTGTATACGCTTATGTATATAATTATACATATTACAAAAGACAAATGGAACAGACACTTTAAACGAAGCTCTCTATTCGTACCAAATTAGAGTAATCGTCAGCAATAAATAGTACAGTATTCCTATATAATATTTACTTATGTACAAATTGTAAACTTAAATACCTTCATCGCTTCCTAAAATGTACTGAATCAGCTTCTAAAGATCAAAGAAAAAGGCATTCACCACACCATAAGCGGATGAATGGGGGTATTTTAATAAAGGCATGTAACCGTATAAAGTCGTTCAAGGGTAACTAAAAGATACAAAAACAGCATACCTACCTGAAACTTGGTCCATTAAAAAGTTTTTAACTTACAGTTGGACAAAATCCTGTATATAAAATTTTGTATGGTCATACTAGAACATATTTTATAAAAAAAATATTATTTAGTTTGGTTAAATATGGATCAATACTTCTAGCACATTTGATATGTTTAAGCACATTTGATAGTTAAATTAAAAGAGGTTATGTTTTGTGATAAAAATAAATTGGCGAGAAAATAAAGTTTTCGAAAACACATTGCTCCCGCCGCTGTATAATTCCATAAAAATGTCCTCTTTAATTGCCCATTCAATGGTATATGCCAATAAAATTTTCATAAACTTGATTGTATTCATTCAAAATGATTGACGTAATGTCAAATGTAATTATCAGACAGTGGACCAACTTTTTTGAGGATGACTATATGCAAAGTAGCGAGTGTGAAATAAGCTTTAGTAAAAATATTAAATGTTAGCTAAAAACATCTTCATGTTTCACATAAACCAATCGCAGAAATAATAATATAAGGTAGACTTGGTTCATATAAAAAAGAAATATATTTTATTGTCTTTTTTCCATAGTAAACATAGAATCGTCGTCGCGTCCATATGTAGGTCCGTCCGTTTGTCATACCTTCGTATTTCAGTTTTAGGCCTGAATATAGCATTTTTTATGTTACATGCTTCAGAGAAAGATAGATCATTCGATAGATATAATAGACAGAGATAGATCATTAGATAGATCTTCTTTTCACCGCTTTTCGTTTCTTCAGCCCTGTTTAGGAAATATTGCGCTTCAAAGTCATTTCCGAGGTGTCCACTCCTTTCCATTTCCAAGAAGGTTTTATAAAAATCTGTCAGAAAATTCCGAAAATAGGTTATGGTTAACTTACAAATGAAATTATTTCGAGTAATCCAACTTCATAAGCTTTACATCTATCAAAAATTACTAGATGACTGAGCTTGTTGTGTGCTTAAGATAAATTGATATCAATTATCAAAATATGTTTTACAATATTTGATTTTAAGAAATACAGAAGATGAATAGCAGGTCCAACTGCCGAAGTCTTATAGAGCTACCATAAACCTTTTTAACATAAATGACCCACCATAAATATTTTCATCCGCCATAAATATATTTAGGCATATGAACATAATACAAGAATAAATTAAATACATATAGAATTTATAGTTTGTGAAATGACTGCAGGACTTTAATTTATAGGTCATATATTATAGGATACCACATGCAGCTGATTTTTTTTTTAATATTCTAGTATCCCCACCACAATTTCTTTCATTTTGTTTTTCTACGCTCGAATTGCACTCTCAAGCATTTAGAATTTTATCAAAAAAGTGAATTTATTTTTTTAAATAGTTTTCTGTTATTGGATCTAAAAATAACATAAAGAATAATTCATTAATAATATTATAACGTTATTATTTTTTTAAATATTAACGTCTTGCACTCCATGGACTTCAAGACAGAAGTGAAACTTCTACGATAATTACGTTTGCATTACATTATAATATAATCTTCACAATGTATCGAAGATTTTAATAACTTAAATATATATCTACCCTATAGATTTCGGTAAACATTTATCCTGCATCCAACGTACTCCTTCTCCGGATCATCCTAGAAGGGGGAGGGGGGGGGTCTATCCCATTCTGCGTCCTCCGGCACCTGGTCGCCATTCGAGAACATTTTTTTCTTGAACAGTTATCGGTCATCAGTTTAACCTGCCAATCATATGTACTATAATGGTGATTATAATTCTTATACAAATCTTTTCATTACGGATCATAATCGCAAAAAAAATATTTTAATGATTTTTTTAATTGCTGATAATTATTTAAATATTACTGCCTCACACCTCGCTGGTGTTTGCTCTATCTTCTAGCGTACCAACCAAAACCCGAGGTTTTGATGATAAGAATAATTGTAACTCGAAATGTTACATATAATAATTTTATTAAGTACTTATATAATTATGATCTAAATTGGTCCTTTAAAAATAACGTACGTCTCCATCCGTTTGTTTGTACGTATGTATGTATAAGACACCTATTTCTCGCCGTCCATTTTGTGCGGATCTTCTAGACCCTTCCTTGATTTATCCACTATATAATTGTGATAGAACATATTTATATATGACATCAAATAATAATAATACATTATTATAATCAAAGACAACTCTTGTCACTTGCATTATACTCTATATAATAAGTATAGAACATATTTATATTGAACATCAAATAATAATAATGTAATATTATAATCAAAGACAATTCCTGTTACTTGCATTATCCACTATATAATCAGTATAGAACGTATTTATATTGGACACCAAATAATAGTAATGCCATATTATAATCAAAGACAACTCTTGTCACTTGCATTATACTCTAAATAATAAGTATAGAACATATTTATATTGGACACCAAATAATAGTAATGCAATATTATAATCAAAGACAACTCTTGTCACTTGCATTATACTCTATGTAATAAGTATAGAACATATTTATATTGGACATCAAATAATAGTAATGCAATATTATAATCAAAGACAATTCCTCTTACTTGCATTATCCACTATATAATCAGTATAGAACGTATTTATATTGGACATCAGATAATAATAGAGGGTATTCCACTTTTATAACTTCTCTGTGTTGCATCTTCTGCTGACTTTGAGGTTCACCAATTTTATAATGTTCCGCCCTGCGAATTAATTGATCAGCAAGTAATAATTCAAAATATCTTGAGTCTCACTTCTTAAAATTACTTCGTAAAATTGTGATTTCTTTTTCTCAACGAAAATATCCTTAATTACTAGGGATACGCCATAATAAAATATAAAAATAACGAAATTATAAGAAAATGAAAATATATATACCAAAATCGATTTCAAGTAGGATACTGAGAGAAAAACAAGGAAAAAACACTTGAAATTAATTTAAAATATAGTAGCTTTTCAAGTGATATTTAATTATAAAGGTATTTTCTGTTAAACGAAAATGGAAGAAATATCTTAAATCAATTTAATTCAGATCGACCTAAAAGAAGTTTTATATTGTATTCAGAATGGACTGTATTATATATTCGTAATAGTCTGAAAATTATTAGGTCATGAAAATTTATGCATTATATATTTATTAGAATAATATATAAAAGACAAAAATATTGAAATCCATTTATGTTTCATATTATTTTTTCTTTTTTCTCTTAAAACTTTAAAACCATTAAATAAAACTACGTGATGTAACATTAATTTCACTTTATTTAAATTCTGTACCACGACCTAGGTTTCGTTGTATGGCAACATCTTCAGGTGGTTAATTAGCAACCTATTTCGTTGTATGACAATATCTTCAGGTGGGTAATTGCCCACCTGAAGATATTATAATACAACGAAACCTAGGTAGTGGTAAAGAATTCAAATAAAGTAGGAATAATACCACATCACAATTTCTATAAAATTAACGCCATATATATTTAATATTTTAAAACCAATTTATTGGATACAAAATTGAAGTGCTTTTATTGACCTCAAGCAAGATTGAACAACTTTTATTGACCTCAGTACGATATGTACGCCTAACAAAAAGCTAATCGCGCCCTATTTCTAAATCAGTATACTTTGCGGGTTTATATTATAGATAATATAAACATGAAAAGTATTGATTCAAATAAAGACAAGAAATGACAAAGCCCTCCCTTACTAGTTTGGAAAACTACGCTATCAAAAATATCTGAAAATATTCTTTATGCATATTTTAAACCTTTTTAATACTTTAAGAATTGAATTTTTAATACTATTAGAATTAAATCTTTTTAATAAATTTAGAATTGTTATAAGAAATAATAAATTAGTCAAAGCATCTCAAACAGTTTAACGTTTTTAAATTAACCTATTTACATTTACTGAATAGTCGATGCGAAACCCTCGAGGCGCGGATCAAAACAACTCTACATTTTTTTTCATCTGTCAAATCCATTCTTGAAAAAAAAATGTGACCGAAAAAGAAAATAATACACTCCTTTATCATTCATCTATTAGGTTACAAAAATATTCACTAACAAACAGTTAAAAAGACAGTCGCGTTTAATATATGAAGAGATAAAATCATTTCCGACAAAGAGAGCTAGTAAAGTTGATAAGCGGCCACAGGTGTCTTGCTGAAGTTACATTTACAATTAGCATTGGTAAATAATGTAATCATGTTAGAATTTAATACAATAATAATCAAGAATTAACAATCAGCTAGTTACGTATAGTTAGAATTAGTTGTCATACAAAATTAACAAGAGAAACCATTTTTATTTTGTATCTTTCTTTTTCGTAATAACATTTTTTTGGTTAGTCTTAATTAATGTTATGCGATTCAAGTTTAATTTAGCAAAGTACGTGATGTCATGTTAATACGTTATCAGACAATCTGTATTATGTGTTTCATTTCCTAATAGAATATATATGTATATATGTGTGTGTATATAAATATATACACACTGTTACGAATATATAATAATCCATTCTAAATATAATGTATATATATTGGCTCCCAAAACATATTATTTTAAGGGTAATATGTTTTGCAAAATATAAAGCTTTCTTTAAAATTTTTGCAAGGAGATCTCAACCTGATTATTTAGAAATACTATTGCATTTAATAATACATAGAGAGTATAACAAGAGATATATCTATTATTATTACAGATGATTCTGTGCATCAAAAAGGATAGAAAATATTCGGGAACTCTAGGAAAATTCTTAATCGTTTTTGAGAAAATCGTTGTTAAAGTTGCTATTCCAATGAAAGAAAAAAAATTTTTTTTTACAGAAACGCGCTTCAGATATACTCAGCTGGGTGCACAGGCATGAATAATAAACAGGTTCTTTGTCAAGGCGTGTATATAATAAACTGTGCGTATATTTAAACTTCAATGCATTCATATACTAATATACTCTAAATAGCTGACCACGAACATCGTTTATACGATCTTGCGCTTCCAAGGAAACTTTCAAATTAAATAAGCCAAGAAATTTTCCAGTACATAAAATATTTAAAATGAGTCATAAACAAACTGTTTCCTCCATTTCGTGTGAAAGATGAGATTAACAAAAAAATTTAGAGATGAAACTCAATTTAATCGAATCCTTCACACCTGCATGTTTCAAATTTCTCACAGTTCTAGCAATCGATATAATGTGATATGAAACTTCGTAAACCTTTGACTTGTTCGTGTACTATACTATTACCAATATATAATGTGATATGAAACTTCGTAAAGCTTTTGACTTGTTCGTGTACTATACTATTGCTATTAATAGTTGTACTATAACTATAATAAATTATACTATGACTATAATAGTTAAAATATGTCTATAATAGTTATAGTAGGACAATAAATTAACGTAAAAACAATAAATTAACCTTTGATAACGTGAAAACTATAAAAATTAATTAACACCTTTTTTATTCAAAGAAAGTTATAATAAATCTAGAGGACGCGAAGTCAATTATCATTTTTAATAAAAATATTTTCTTAATACTCAACTCAGTTCCGAAATCGCTAACTAAATCATAGCTAACTAAAAAAAACACCTAAAAAAATCGTGAGCCAAACATTTCTATACCTCTACAACTATTATGTTATTTAGTGGTATTAAAAAATAACAAACCCATAATTACCAACAATTCCGTAACATTTTATATTGTAATTGCCTATACGTAACCATTTACGTGTACGCAATTTCAATTCAATTCGGTTTCAAGTGTTTGATGAATTAATTCAAAGCTGTTATTTCTAGACAATTAGAAAAAAATTTGGAAAATTCTACGTGTTTATGAACTTCTCTAGTTTCTATTTCTAGTTTTTATACATATCTCTTTATTTAAATACTGAGCCGTGGAAATTTACTTTCCTTTTAATTAAGAAAATTTACCTTTTTGAAAATTTACAAAATATTACGTATTAATAATTTATTAGTAAAATAATTTATTTTACTTTTTGTTCATTAAAGGAAAATTGAGATATGAATAGCCTGCTGGCGGAAAAAATACTATTTTCACGGAAAGCGCTTTAACGATTTTACTCAATCTTAATGAGAATCAATAGTGAATGGAAAATTTGTAGAAGACTAACTTTCTATCAAAAGAAAAAAAAATAATTTTCAAAACGGAAATTCCTAAATTTCTGGAAGGAATTTCATCCTCACCCACCATTTGTTCGTTCCGTCAATTTTAAGTAATTTTCCTATCAGCTTAATATATAATAGTAATTTTCCTATCCAGCTTAATTTGTTTAATTAATCGTTAAAAGCTAATAATTTAAGTCAAACTATTTCCTAATCACTCTCTTTAGTAACAACATCATACTTCAGTGTTTAAATTTTGCGAAACTTATCCATGCGAGTATTATCAAACATAATTACAACGTTACACGGGCTACAATTCAAATTGAAACATTATACAATTCAATTCATTGCACAGACAAGATAACAATTGTACAAGCATTAACTGTTATTATAATCAAACAATCAAAAGTGAACCGAATTAGCTGAGCAAAAGCGTACGCTAGTGTGAGGTGTGTTGCAGGCGAACATTAACTAGAACGACCATATTGAAATATTTGGGTCATTTTTTGTGAGCGTCTTGTGTATTACCTTTGTTACATTTGTTTTCAAGTCCAAGACCAAGGAATGATCCTATTCTCTTAGGTAATTAGAATAGAAGTGTGAAAGTAAAAAGCATACAAATGTAATTACGAATACTATATAATAAAGCTTTGAATAATAAAATTATTAAAAAATATAATAAGATAAAATATTTTTCATACGTGCAACACAGACGACCGACGTTTGTGCCTGATTAGTCGGCGGCCGACAATTACCGACTTTTGTTAGATAAAGTCTATGGTCAAATTTCAAGGACTCGACGCATAAATCAAAAGTGGAGCGCCACCGATTAAACATCTTCCGTCTACGTTAGCGCTCATTCATATGTTCTATAATTTTCTTCGTTAGCGCATATTCACTCGTAACGTTCGAATTGGCTAGAGTCGGCCAGGGTCTCTCCGGTTTTTATAACACTGATTTTTCTAGATTATAAACATTAACAAAATTAATCGTTATCATATGTTTTATTTTCTCTGATTATTGTCGGACCAATTATTGTGATCACATGCTTTGAACGTTACAGTTAGCGAAACTTAAAACTAACTTACTTTTAAGCACATAAAACAGACCATGGCTCTGGCATTTGGCATATCTCATTTCTCAAACCTCAAATAAGAACAAATTAAAAGTTTTTGTAGTGAAAAAAATAAATACATATAATTGCAAATAAAATAATTGCATAATCCTCACACGGATTTATTTTAACCATAATTAGAATTACCAGCAAAAAATATCCAAAAGAAAACTAGTTAAGTATGAATGGAACTCGCACTACCAGTGTTTCGTACACCCCTAAGTACGTTTGAACATTAAATGGTACACAAAATTTCTTTTAAACTTTTTACAAAAATTGAAATTGTTTTTCAGTATGTGAATATATATTCCCTAGTTTATTCTCACAAGCATAAAATATCGTAAGTTTCTCTAAAATTATAATATTTAAAAGCATTACTATAATTTTCGGTGAACATTAGGTAATCTTTTAACAGCGTTATTTTTTCATAATACTGATCAGCAGTTTCGGAGATTGGGTTTAGTTCAAAATGTTTGTGGATATTTTCAGCAATGTCTTTGGAATCACATTGCAAAATATAATTTAGGAATGCTCAAAAATTATCTTGCAATTGGTAATGAAGCTAAAAAAACATGGTGTATTAACCGTACAATAAATATAATTTTTTTCGTTTTACCATTCTATGATATTACTTAAATTTTGAAGTGAAAACTTATTTAGGCACACCGTGCGCATTTTATCTGGGCAATGAACGAAAATCAACCGTCACGCTCAGGTCGGTAACGCTGAATCGGGTAAACTCGACTTCCTTCGCATCAACCGAGTGAGTTCACTGTCTAACACAGAAGTCAAAAATGACGTTTTATTTTTTATTAATATTTTATTTGAGTGTAATTTAATATAATACTCATATGTTATTGTATATAATCAGTGCAATATATTTCAAGTGTTATAGTTAGTGTTTAATATTTTATTTAAGAGTAGTTTAATATAACACAGGCGCGTTCTTGTATTTATTTTAGTTTTAATTTCTACCGTGTGGTTAGGTCTTATCTTTTAGTCTACATATATGTCTTATATTGTTAATCTACAACCGTAAACATTAATTTTTGGATATACACGTAATTTCTTATTACAGAGAATAAGAATTGAGGACTGATTTGTAAAGGTAGGTTTACATTAAAGAGATATTTTCCGACCAAACCTTATGTACATAAATGCGGAAAAAACACAGATAAAATTACGAAATTTGTTACTTGCTCCTACTAGAGACCCGGTTTCGTACGCATTGAGACAATAATTTTTATTGATTTTTTCATCTAGAATCAGTATTACAGTCTTCCGTTCTAAGGTGGTTGTGAAAAATTATCATAGTTTTGAAACCCTTATAACTAGTCCATTAGAACGATACCCCACACTGTGTATGGAATTTTAGTTACGTCTTTCCGAGTAATTAATTTGTCCCCCTAAAATTTCCAAATAAATATTTTTGACTGTTGCCTACTCATATATATGGGGGTTAATATGCTTTATTAATGTGCCATAATATGCTTTCATATTAAAGCATATTATGACACATTAATAAAGAATATTAATAAAAAAAGCATATTCATAATAGGCTTTATTGATGTGCCAAAGTTTCTATGATCAAATGATCTTAAGGTGTTCCATTTTTCGTTATTGAACTGTTACATTTTTTCTTAATGCGAGATTATATTAAGGTGACATCTTGAAACACTACTTTGGTTTCTAATTGTTTTATACTCACTGAAAAATAACAAATTCGTGTATAAGCAATGTTGCATTTTTCAGATTCATTTTAATACCGGGTCAATCTCAAAAACTCCATTATATAGGAAACAGTAATTATTTCTCCTATTTCTTATAACTTCAACTTAAATAATAAATATTAAATAGAGCTAATTACAAAATTTAAAAAAAATTATGGATAATAAAGCCGAGTTATTTTTGATATATTCAACTGTGAAATATATGTTATTTTCGTAGTAAAAAAATATTAATCATTGCAAATACTTTAATAATAACTCTATGTACCCGTAAATGTTTAAATTTATACAGAACATACATGTATACGAAACATAAGAGTTCTACTTACACTTGACAGATTTACTTTTTGTAGTGGCGTCTCTCTCTGCTGATCGTGCATGACTGATAGAGCGTAAACGTTTAAGTATGCGATAATTTGGTAATAGTCTAGTCAATAAGTTAAAGCTCGAAGCCCTATTTTCAGCGTTAAATTAAAATTATAAATAATGGGGATAGAGTTCCAGGAGTCTAGAGTTTTTTTTTCGGAAATTTTCTCGTGTTTAAGGATATTTTTATAAAATTTCTTAAATATTAATAGCTTATGAGATATCGGCGAAAAACGAAATATCTTGTTTTTTCATTCTTAATTGTTTATAACTTTTGCAATTTTTTATGAGCTAATCCACTTTTCTGGTACAATTTTCTAGACATTATTTCGGATCGAATGAGCTAATGCACGTATTTTTAGGCGATTATGTCTATTTAGTCACTTTTTTGACTTATTGACTAGACTAGTAATACACAGATACTTTAGATCGAATAATAATAGATAATACAGTAAAATCTTCCTCCACAATCGTTTTGAATACATATGGAAACGATGTTTCAATCTCTGTAGTAATTTTCAAACAGGTAAATGGAATATGTGTATAATAATACAATCTTTGACACAACACAAAAATCCAAAGTCGTTAAAATCAATTCAGTACAAATGACCTCCATCACATTGGATTTCTAATGGCATTATAACTCCTTTTTTTCGTGTTCCACGTTTAATCCCAACCTCCGTTTTATGCAGAATTTCTTGATTATTTTGACCAGCACAGATGAATTTTACTTACACGGTCTTATCATCAAATGTAAAGGCGATTAACAATAACTTTACAAAAATTAAAACTAGTTCATTGTAATGACTTATCAATTATTTTCTTTAAGTTATAAAAATATCCCATCCATGGTCTGTAGTGGGTATTGCAAAATTAATTTCAACTAATATCACATAAATATTTTAATAAAAATACTTGGCTCAATACGAATCGTTATATTCGATAAAAAGCTATGAAATAATCCGTCACCATTTCATTTGTCAGTACAAAATAAGATTCACTTCAAAACCTATGAATGAATGAACAATTTAAGATATCATTTAAGATAAGAAACTTTAAGAACATAGTAAATTTCTATTATATTCCGTATAAACATAAGTTTAATCTCAGTCTATATCGTGTAATCCTTGACTTCGCTGAACGAACTGCTCTAGCTCGATTCGTTCCGCGCGGCTGACCATGATTTCATCGATGTGGTTATGATTTATTTGATACCCTGATGCAATGTTCTACAAATATTTATATTATTTAGTGTTATTTGTATACTAAGTTATCATTTAATTATTTTGCATCTAACTTACTACATCGTCTTGGCCTAGTTGCTGTAATATCACTCAAGGCACTGTTAGGTGTGTAGAAATTAATTTTATACTTTGATGCATGCTGGCGTTTACTAAAAATGCTGAAATAGACCGGAACAAACGACATTCTTTTTCGAAAGTAGACTTTTCTATTAGATCATGTGCGAAGAAAACTCCTTGCTAAAAGATGTAATTAAGATAATTACGACAAAAATTCATTGCGATGCAGTCAGATTAAAAGTAATACTTCATCTGGAGTGATACACACTCCAGAGATGAAGACTCCAGATTAATGTAATTATAACTCCCCAGCAACCTCCCCAGCAGCTTTCTATTGATATTTGTAATATCTATCTAGTTCTAAACTTCATCTATCTGGGTTGCAGTAAACACCCAACAAAGAGCAACGAAGAGGAAACGCGACATCAAATAATCAATGCGAAAAGCGTAACAACTCACTTAGATTAAATACAGAAGGACAGAAACATCTCTCGAAATACTAAGTCGAAGTTATATTAATCTTGATCTTATCCATCTTTCTGTACAGTGCTGAGTCATGGACTCTGAACATGGTCGATCGCAAGAGAATCGACGCTTTTGAGAAAACCAACATATCAATTCTGGAAGGGCGTGGAATCAAAACGAGGTAATCCACCATCTGTCTTCGGACATATTCTATGGGAAAATCGATACTAAAACAAAACCATCATAATATTTAATTAAAAACGCATTTCTAAATTTCGCAACCACAAATAATTCAGTTTTTCGTCCTTACGTATATGTCATAACCTGTTCGGAATTAAAGCCTTTACTGGAAAACCTAATGTATCTTATCACCACCGCAATTTGTCATGTTTATACTCTGTTCTGATAAAGCCTATATTAAAAGAAGGTTTTATTATTTTCATTTAAGTCAAGGCAGGTAAAAAAAGTAAACATACACACATGACTTTCCCATACAAAAGCCTTTAACCAATTAATTGAAAGCAGTTTTATCACGTTCATGGTTATATGAGCTCAAACCCCTTTGCCTTCCCTGAATGGGAGAATATTATAAAAAAAGTTACACAAACAAATACATAGCAATGTTTCCATCTCTTTTTTATATTTATTTATTTGTTATATTATTCTACCTTTTACTAATTGAATTTTCATACAAATACATAATGTTCTTTGTCTCACTATTTATTTATTAGCATCCGTTCAGTGTAAATAATAACTAATAGAAAATTTAAAAAGTTTCCAATTTTTCATTTATTCAGTTACAATTTTCCAATTTTATGTCTAAAAGTAAAAGAAAAATACATTTATTTTATGCCCTGGAAGATAACGCTAATGGGTTTAATTGAAAGGCAACGAGATAGTTTGTGTCAATATCAAAATGCAAACAAACCTCATAACAGAAATAATGTGGCATAAGTAGAAATTGATAATGATAATTCTATTGTCGTTTTGAGAAATTTGTTTACGCATTTAAATGAGCAATGAACTTTGAAAATTACGAGTGTGGTTTGATAAATTTACAGAGCCGATTTTGTAATACAAAACATTTCCCAACTGAACTTAATTTAAGTGATACAATGTAATTCGCTTCGTGTGTCATAAGGGAAAAAGTTCATTTGCCGCCATTAACACAAAATTTGTTTTTAATGCACTGTAGAAAGGTCGTGTGTCAAAAGGAAAAAGTCCATCTGCCGCCATTAACACAAAATTTGTTTTTAATGCACTGTAGAAAGGTCGTGTGTCAAAAGGAAAAAGTCCATCTGCCGCCATTAACACAAAATTTGTTTTAATGCACTGTAGAAAGTTCGTCTGTCATAATGGAAAAAGTTCATTTGCCGCCATTAACACAAAATTTGTTTTTAATGCCCAGTATCAGTGACTCACTTCAAATGACCAAACCATAAAAGAGTAATCAAAAAATTATTTCAATAATATTTGTAGCAACAATACATCATTTACTATGGTCCGTTCTGGAGCTAAAACAGTTTTGCTTCGAATGTATAATTTTGATACACAATATATTTATCATAGAACAGGGCCAATGACTTCTACGTATGGCCGTCATATGTTATGCGTAGTTACTTTTATGACATTGACACTGCCGTTAACTATTGATTGCGTGAACAATCAAATTAATTGTGCAGTAACAATTTAATACGTGAAATTTCTAACGAATTATTAGAACGCGTTAATCGTTTTGTGCGTTATTTTACTACAATGAACGATTATTGCGTAAGAGCTGAAAATACAAATGGAGAAATGGGATACCGGTGGCATTTTAATTTGTTTCATAACATACCAAATACATCCACTGCGAGATAACCCAAAAATAAAGTTACTATGTTGCAATATGCATACTATCGGTTTCCAATTAGATACTATTTTAGCCTCTTACATCATTCACAAATATTATTTTTACAGTGGATTTTTGAAACGTATGTACGTATTAAAGGTACAAGACTTCATTTCATGAGACAAAATCAGTCTATTTCAAAGGCAGAAATATACAATGACTTAACTGATGATTTAGAATAGAACTCAAATGATACCCACAACTAAATTAAACTAGGTGATGTAATATTATTTCTACTTTATTTAAATTCTTTCGTAATATAACGAAACCTAGGTCGTGGTAAAGAACTTAAAGAAAGTGGAAATAATACTGCATTACGTAGTTTCATTTAATTGTGAATAATGAATTTCTACAAAATTAACGCCAAATATATTCAATAAATTCTTTACCATGACCTAGGCTTCGTTATATTTAGTTATGAATAATAAATTTCTATAAAATTAACGCCAAATATATTTAAACGATACTGTAAATATTTATAGAAATAGAGTTATTTTGCTGGGTTCATTTAATTGTTCTCCAAGTAATGTGTATCAAAATTATATGTACTCAATGTCCATTGTACAATATTTGGAGATCTTTTTTTGTCATAATGACTTGAAATCCTAATTGACCGAAAAATGTTAACAATATTGATCGAATTGAATCTGCTGATTTCCCTCCTGAAGTTATTGTGCCATATGCACAATAACAATTCAAGACTAATTAAAAGAATTAATTCCTACAATAGTAACGAAACATATTTACGGTAAAGTTGAGGCAATCATTTATACAATAGAATTTAAAAAAAAACATTTACCGCATACCTACATTTTAATCACTTTATTCATGTGATAATTATAAAATAGTTGGAATTGTTGATATTGATAAAGTCCCATGTACAGAAATTATAAATATTCAAACACATCCTAAATTACATGGATATGTTGCAAAACATACGATGCGTGGACCATGGGGTGCACTTAATCAAAATTTTCGTTGATTTTTAGAAGATTTTTCGTAATATTTTAATGAAATCGATATGGAAATCCATTTCACGGACGGTATAATAATAGTATTGTCCTTGATGTTCGAGAAAAATCACTTAACAATCGTTATGTTGTTCCGTACAATCCATATTTACTTACTGAATTTGATTGCCATTTCAATATTGTAATTTGCATTACAGTCAAAAGTGTTTACAATTATTAATTAAATACATTTATAAACACATATAAAAGATATGAGAATGATACCATAGAATTAGGCAATGAAAGAATAGATAGAAATCAAGAAGTTCATATTGATGAAGCGAAATATCTTTTGAATGGCCGGTTCAACTAAAGGCATGGAATGGCGTATTTATGAATTTCCAATGCATTTTCAATCGTACACTATTATTATACTAAATATGAATTTATCATCTAGACAAAAAGTTTACTTGAGAGTGTGACGAAAGCAGAATGCAGTTAAAAATGTTAAACAAATCAAACTATTATCATTCTTTGTGTTAAATGAAAACGATCTATCGGCAGATGTATGTCACTATACTGAAATTCCTTTACACTATATTTGGATACATGATAAAAAAATAGAAAAAGAGAGTACGTATTGGTGACAAAATCATTATACAAGTGTATGGTCTGTAGAGACACTAGTCTCCAACGGACGTAGAGCTTTTTCATTTGTGTTTGCTAATATTCCATGTTTGTGGTTCTAAATCATTTGAAGAATGTTAGAACTTATAATGGAATTGTTTACAATATATTTATTGAAGCGTGTCATTCTTGCGGTACTACTTCAAATGACAATGAGTAACGTGAATATTTAATTGAAGCGAAAGAAATCAATTCGTCAAAACGTGTGCCAAAATATGCATTAGTATTATAGCTTGAGTTTAAAATATTACTTTGGGAAAATTTCTTAAGGGGATTCAATGAGAAAATTTCTTTTAAACTTTTTACAAAAATTAATATTGTTTTCACCATGTAAATATATATTACCTAGTTTATTCTCACAAGCATAAAATATCGTAAGTTTCTCTAAAATTATAATATTTAAAACCATTAATATAATTTTCGGTGAACATTAGGTAATCTTTTAACAGCGCTATTTTTTCCTAATACACATCAGCAGTTTCGGACATTGGGGATAGAGCAAAATTTTTGTGGATATTTTCAGTAATGTCTTTGGAATTACGTTGCAAAATATAGTTTGGGAATCCTTAAAAACTAAAAAGACACGGTGAATGAACCGTACATATAATAATTTTTTTTCAATTACCATTTTGCCATTCTAAAATATTACTTAAATATTGAAGTCAAAACTTATTTAGGCACACCGCGCGCACTTCATCTGAGCAATGAACGAACATGAGCGGTCACACTCGGGTCGGGGACGCTGAATCGGGTAAACTCGGCTCCCTTCAGCATCGGCCAAGCGAGTTCACGGTTCGGATAAACTCGGCTCCCTTCGACATCAACCGAGCGAGTTCACTGTCTAACACGGAGTGCATCGTTTCAAGAATTACTTTTTAATTATGACTAATATTTTGTTTGAGTGTAATTTAAAATAATACGCGTATGTTATTGTATATAATCAGTGTAATATTTCAAGTGTAATAGTTAGTGTTTAATATTTCATTTGAGACTAGTTTAATTTAATACGCACATGTTATTGTAGTTTTTTAAATTTTAGTTTCCACTTCTACCGTGTGGTTATGTCTTATCTTTTTAGTCTATAACCGTAATCATTAATTTTGTATATACACGCAATTTATTGTGCGTAATATTATTACAGAGAACAAGAATTCAGGACTAGTTTGTAAAGGTAGGTTTACCTTAAAGAGGTCTTTTCCGGCCAACCCTAACGTTCATAAAAGCGGATAAAACACAGATAAAATTACGAAATTTTGTTACTTACCCATACTAGAGACGCGATTTCGTACGCATTGAACCAATAACTTTTATTGATTTTTCATCTAGAATCAGTGTTACAGTCTTCCGTAGACTTCTGAAAATCGTGTTTTTTTATAATTGTAGATTCTCTAATTTATGAAATAAGGCGAACATACTTTTTATATATTTTTCAGTAAATCTCTGAAGATAGAACTCTGAAGATGGATCAAAACTATGATAATTTTTCACTTGCGAAAAATTATCATAGTTTTGAAACCCTTATAACTAATCCATTATAACGAAACCCCGCACTGTGTATGGAATTTTAGTTACGTCTTTCCGAGTAATTAATTTGTCCCCCTAAAATTTCCAAATAAATATTTTTGACTGTTGCCTACTCATATATATGGGGGTCAATATGCTTTATTAATGTGCCATAATATGCTTTCATATTAAAGCATATTATGACACATTAATAAAGAATATTAAAAAAAAATCATATTCATAATAGGCTTTATTGATGTGCCAAAGTTTCTATGATCAAATGATCTTAAGGTGTTCCATTTTTCGTTATTGAACTGCTACATTTTTTCTTAATGCGAGATTATATTAAGGTGACATCTTGGAACACCAATTTGGTTTCTAATTGTTTTATACTCACTGAAAAATAACAAATTCGTGTATAGCAATGTTGCATTTTTCAGATTCATTTTAATACCGGGTCTATCTCAAAAACTCCATTATATAGGAAACAGTAATTTATTTCTCCTATTTCTTATAACTTCTACTTAAATAATAGATATTAAATAGAGCTAATTAAAAAATTTAAAAAAAATTATGGATAATAAAGCCGAGTTATTTTTGATATATTCAACTGTGAAATATATGTTATTTTCGTAGTAAAAAAATATTAATCATTGCAAATACTTTAATAATAACTCTATGTACCCGTAAATATTTAAATTTATACAGAACATACATGTATACGAAACACAAGAGTTCTACTTACACTTGACAGATTTACTTTTTGTAGTGGCGTCTCTCTCTGCTGATCGTGCATAACTGATAGAGCGTAAACGTTTAAGTATGCGATAATTTGGTAATAGTCAAGTCAATAAGTTAAAGCGCGAAGCCCTATTTTCAGCGTTAAATTAAAATTATAAATAATGGAGATAGAGTTCCAGGAGTTTAGAGTTTTTTTTTCCGAAATTTTCTCGTGTTTAAGGATATATTTTTTAAATTTCTTAAATATGCTTATGAGATATCGGCGAAAAACGAAATATCTTGTTTTTTCATTCTTAATTGTTTATAACTTTTGCAATTTTTTATGAGCTAATCCACTTTTCTGGTACAATTTTCTAGACATTATTTCGGATCGAATGAGCTAATGCACGTATTTTTAGGCGATTATGTCTATTTAGTCACTTTTTTGACTTATTGACTAGACTAGTAATACACAGATACTTTAGATCGAATAATAATAGATAATACAGTAAAATCTTCCTCCACAATCGTTTTGAATACATATGGAAACGATGTTTCAATCTCTGTAGTAATTTTCAAACAGGTAAATGGAATATGTGTATAATAATACAATCTTTGACACAACACAAAAATCCAAAGTCGTTAAAATCAATTCAGTACAAATGACCTCCATCACATTGGATTTCTAATGGCATTATAACTCCTTTTTTTCGTGTTCCACGTTTAATCCCAACCTCCGTTTTATGCAGAATTTCTTGATTATTTTGACCAGCACAGATGAATTTTACTTACACGGTCTTATCATCAAATGTAAAGGCGATTAACAATAACTTTACAAAAATTAAAACTAGTTCATTGTAATGACTTATCAATTATTTTCTTTAAGTTATAAAAATATCCCATCCATGGTCTGTAGTGGGTATTGCAAAATTAATTTCAACTAATATCACATAAATATTTTAATAAAAATACTTGGCTCAATACGAATCGTTATATTCGATAAAAAGCTATGAAATAATCCGTCACCATTTCATTTGTCAGTACAAAATAAGATTCACTTCAAAACCTATGAATGAATGAACAATTTAAGATATCATTTAAGATAAGAAACTTTAAGAACATAGTAAATTTCTATTATATTCCGTATAAACATAAGTTTAATCTCAGTCTATATCGTGTAATCCTTGACTTCGCTGAACGAACTGCTCTAGCTCGATTCGTTCCGCGCGGTTGACCATGATTTCATCGATGTGGTTATGATTTATTTGATACCCTGATGCAATGCTCTACAAATATTTATATTATGTAGTGTTATTTGTATACTAAGTTATCATTTAATTATTTTGCATCTAACTTACTACATCGTCTTGGCCTAGTTGCTGTAATAGCACTCAAGGCACAGTTAGGTGTGTAGAAATTAATTTTATACTTTAATGCATGCTGGCGTTTACTAAAAATGCTGAAATAGACCGGAACAAACGACAGTCTTTTTCGAAAATAGACTTTTCTATTAGACCATGTGCGAAGAAAACTCCTTGCTTAAAGATATAATTAAGATAATTACGACAAAAATTCATTGCGATTCAGTCAGATTAAAAGTAATACTTCCTTAGTAATATTTCATCTGGAGTAATACACGCTCAAGAGAGTAAGACTCCAGATTAATGTAATTATAACTAACCCTCCCCAGCAGCTTTCTATTGATATTTGTAATATAATGAATAACTTAGAATACAGGTTTAAAGTGACATTTTCATAAAACTTCATCTATCTGGGTTGCAGTAAACACCCAACAAAGGGCAACGAAAAGGAAACGCGGTATCAAATAATCATGGCGAAAAGCGCAACAACTCACTTAGATGAAATATGGAAGGACAGAAACATCTCTCGACATACTAAGTCGAATTCATATTATCTTGATCTTATCCATCTTTCCGTATAGCGCTGAGTCATGGACTCTGAACATAGTCGATGGCAAGAGAATCGACGCTTTTAAGAGAATCAACATCTCGATTCTGAAAGGGCGTGGAATCAAAACGAGGTTATCCACCATCTGTCTTCGGACATATTCTACGGCAAAATCGATACTAAAACAAAACCATCATAATATTTAATTAAAAACCCATTTCTAAATTTCGCAACAACGAATAATTCAGTTTTTCCTCCTTACATATATGTCATAACCTGTTCGGAATTAAAGCCTTTACTGGAAAACCTAATGTATCTTATCACCACCGCAATTTATCATGTTTATACTCTGTTCTGATAAAGCCTATATTAAAAGAAGGTTTTATTATTTTCATTTAAGTCAAGGCAGGTAAAAAAAGTAAACATACACACATGACTTTCCCATACAAAAGCCTTTAACCAATTAATTGAAAGCATTTTTATCACGTTCATGGTTATATGAGCTCAAACCCCTTTGCCTTCCCTGAACGGAAGAATATTATAAAAAAAAAGTTACACAAACAAATACATAGCAATGTTTCCATCTCTTTTTTATATTTATTTATTTGTTATATTATTCTACCTTTTAATAATTAAATTTTCATACAAATACATAACGTTGTTTGTCTAACAATTTATTTATTGGCATCCGTTCAGTGTAAATAATAACTAAAAGAAAATTTAAAAAGTTTCCAATTTTTCATTTATTCAGTTATAATTTTGCAATTTTATGTCTAAAAGTAAAAGAAAAATACATTTATTTTATGCCCTGAAAGATAACGCTGATGGGTTTAATTGAAAGGCAACGAGATAGGTTGTGTCAATATCAGAATGCAAACAAACCTCATAACAGGGCATAAGTAGAAATTGATAATGATAATTCTATTGTCGTTTTGAGAAATTCATTTACGCATTTAAATGGGCAATGAACTTAGAAAATTACGAGTGTGGTTTGATAAATTTGCAGAGCCGATTTAGTAATACAAAACATTTCCCAACTGAACTTAATTTACGTGATACAATGTAATTCGCTTCGTGTAAGGGAAAAAGTTCATTTGCCGCCATTAACACAAAATTTGTTTTTAATGCACTGTAGAAAGTTCGTGTGTCAAAAGGGAAAAGTCCATCTGCCGCCATTAACACAAAATTTGTTTTTAATGCACTGTAGAAAGTTCATCTGTCATAAGGGAAAAAGTTCATTTGCCGCCATTAACACAAAATTTGTTTTTAATGCACTGTAGAAAGTTCATCTGTCATAAGGGAAAAAGTTCATTTGCCGCCATTAACACAAAATTTGTTTTTAATGCACTGTAGAAAGTTCATGTGTCAAAAGGGAAAAGTCCATCTGACGCCATTAACACAAAATTTGTTTTAATGCACTGTAGAAAGTTCATGTGTCAAAAGGGAAAAGTTCATCTGACGCCATTAACACAAAATTTGTTTTAATGCACTGTAGAAAGTTCATCTGTCATAAGGGAAAAAGTTCATTTGCCGCCATTAACACAAAATTTGTTTTTAATGCACTGTAGAAAGTTCATGTGTCAAAAGGGAAAAGTCCATCTGCCGCCATTAACACAAAATTTGTTTTTAATGCACTGTAGAAAGTTTGTCTGTCATAAGGGAAAAAGTTCATTTGCCGCCATTAACACAAAATTTGTTTTTAATGCCCAGTATCAGCGACTCACTTCAAATGACCAAACCATAAAAGAGTAATCAAAAAATTATTTCAATAATATTCGTAGCTACAATCTATTATTTACTATGGTCAGTTCTGGAGCTAAAACAGTTTTGCGTCGAATGTATAATTTTGATACACAATATTTTTATCATGGAACAGGGCCAATGACTACTACGTATGGCCGTCATATGTTATGCGTAGTTACTTTTATGACATTGACACTGCCGTTAACTATTGATTGCGTGAACAATCAAATTAATTGTGCAATAACAATTTAATGCGTGAAATTTCTAACGAATTATTAGAACGCGTTAATCGTTTTGTGCGTTATTTTACTACAATGAAATATTATTGCGTAAGAGCTGAAAATACAAATGGAGAAATGACATACAGGTGGCATTTTAATTTGTTTCATAACATACCAAATACGTCCACTGTGAGATAACCCAAAAATAACTACTATGCTGCATTACTATGCTGCAATATGCATACTATCGGTTTCCAATTAGATACGATTTTAGCCTCTTACATCATTCACAGATAATATTTTTACAGTGGATTTTTGAAACGTATGTACGTATTAAAGGTACAAGACTTCATTTCATAAGACAAAATCAGTCTATTTTAAAGTCAGAACTGTACAATGACTAAACATGATTTAGAATAGAACTCAAATGATACTTACAACTAAATTAAACTAGGTGATGTAATATTATTTCTACTTTATTTAAATTCTTTCGTAATACAACGAAACCTAGGTCGTGGTAAAGAAATTAAAGAAAGTAGAAATAATACTGCATCACGTAGTTTCATTTAATTGTGAATAATGAATTTCTATAAAATTAACGCCAAATATATTCAATAAATTCTTTACCATGACCTAGGCTTCGTTATATTTTGTTGTGATTAACAAATTTCTATAAAATTAACGCTAAATATATTTAACGATACTGTAAATATTAGAAATAGAGTTATTTTACCGTGTTCATTTAATTGTTCTCCAAGTAATATGTATCAAAATTATATGGACTCAATGTCCATTGTACAATATTTGGAGATCTTTATTTGTCATAATGACTTGAAATCCTAATTGACCGAAAAATGTTAACAATATTGATCGAATTGAATCTGCTGACTGCCCTCCTGAAGTTATTGTGCGTATGTTCAAGGCTAATTAAAAGAATTAATTCCTACAACAGTAACGAAACATATTTACGGTAAAGTTGAAGCAATCATTTATATAATAGAATTTTAAAAATAAGTTTTACCGCATACCTACATTTTAATCAATTTATATAAAAATTATAAAATAGTTGGAATTGTCGATATTGATAAAGTCCTATATACAGAAATTGTAAATATTCAAACACACCCTAAATTACATGGATATGTTATAAAACATACGATGCATGTACCATGGGGTGCACTTAATCAAAATTTTCTTTGAATAAGAGATAATAAACACACAAAATATTTTTCGAAATATTTTAATGAAGTCGATAAAAATCCATTTCACGGACGGTATTATAATAGTATTATCCTTGATGTTCGAAGAAAATCACTTAACAATCGTTATGTTGTTCCGTACAATCCATATTTACTTACTGAATTTGATTGCCATTTCAATATTGTAATTTGCATTACAGTCAAAAGTGTTTACAATTATTAATTAAATACATTTATAAACACATATAAAAGATATGAGAATGATACCATAGAATTAGGCAATGAAAGAATAGATAGGAATCAAGAAGTTCATATTGATGAAGCGAAATATCTTTTGAATGGCCGGTTCAACTAAAGGCGAATGGCGTATTTATGAATTTCCAATGCATTTTCAATCGTACACTATTATTATACTAAATATGAATTTATCATCTAGACAAAAAGTTTACTTGAGAGTGTGACGAAAGCAGAATGCAGTTGAAAATGTTAAATAAATCAAACTATTATCATTCTTTGTGTTAAATGAAAACGATCTATCGACAAATGTATGTCATTATACTGAAATTCTTTTACACTATGTTTGGATATATGATGAAAAAAATGGAAAAAGAGAGTACGTATTGGTGACAAAATCATTCACAGGTGTATGGTCTTTGGAGACACTAGTCTCCAACGGACGTAGACCTTTTTCATTTATGTTTGCCACTATTCCATGTTGGTGGTTCTAAATCATTTGAAGAATGTTAGAATTTATAATGGAATTGTTTACAGAACATTTATTTAAGAGTGTTATTCTTGCGCTATTGCTTCAAATGACAATGAGTAACGTGAATTTTTAATTGAAGCGAAAGATTTAAATTCGCCAAAACGTGTGCCAAAAAATGCATTAGTATTATAGCTTGAGTTTAAAATATTACTTTGGGAAAATTTCTTAAGGGGATTCAATGAGAAAATTTCTTTTAATACAGAACTATTAGAAATTGAAGATATTTTAAAGGTTATAATTTGACATGTCAATCACTTGAACTACCTTTTCCAACTTTAATGCCAAAATTTATTGAACTAGATACTTTCGATCCAATTCAAAAAGAGTTACTGTCTAATAAACTTTACGAAAGAACTAACTTAGAACAGCATACTATAATTTATTGCGTTATTCGTACAGTATCATAACACTGAATCAAATATATTTTGCTAACTGCTCGTGGAAGGTGTGGTAAAACAATCACGCAAACTGCAATTATTCATAAATTACATTCGTTTAATTTTTATTGCATTGTGTGGCATAGTATCAAGTCTTTTAATTGAAGGTAGAAACTCGTGTTTAAATTGCCCATTCCAGTTTTGTAAACTTCAATGGCTAATATTACAACAAATAGTATCTATGGTCAATATATTAATTCTTATTGATGAGATTTCGATATATCAAATATTGAAATTTACAAACAGATTATTTAGAGATTTGTATGAAGTTAATAACCATAAACCAATTAAAGGTAAAACTATTACTTTGTGTGATGATTTTCAACCAATTTTACCGGTTGTTCCACATGAATTGCATGAAATGTTACTTGAAAATTTCGTTAAAAAATGGAATGAGTTTGCTACATTTCACCATGTCACTTTAACTCAAAATACCACAAGTTATTGAAATACGACAGCAATTAATTGACAATCACCATAATATAATTAATGATAGTTATGACAATATTGCTGAAAACATTTTAAAATAATGCATTTTAAATCATTTGTTTTCAAACAAAAAATTAACAGCGACATGTTTAATCGTACGCCAGGTTGAGAAAATATTTATCACAGATATGATACAATAACTTGTGATGACGATTACAAAATCAATAATTATCCAGTAGAGTTTTTGATTTCTCTGTCTGTAAGTAGTTAACCACCGTATAAGTCAGAATTTAATATTAATTGCAATGTTCTTCTTATCAGAAATTTAAATAAAAAGGAAGTATCAGTTAATAGAACAAAAATTCGAGTCGAATGTTTACATAAAAATGCTATTTATTACAAAGTTTAAATGGAATCACAAGAAATAAGCAAATTTTGATTCCATCTATAAATTAGGCTTACTCCATTCCGTTTTAGGTTCTAAAGAAAACAAGTCCTGATTATTCCCGTATTTCCAATTATAATTAATAAATCATAGGTCAAAACATTCAAAAAAGTTGAAATTTTATTAAGGCAACCAATTTGTACACATAGTAAGTTATATATTGTATCAAACAAAATTCAATGTTTCGATGGTTTACCGTTTGATATTAATGAACTACCGAATTATTTCGTTCGCTATACAAAATAATTTAGCTAATGATGAAAGAGTATTTACAAAAAATATCGTGTATACTGAAATTTAGAATCGTTAATCATAACTACTACTTAATAACTTACTAACTAATACATCATAACTATTCATTTGTTTCAAATGAAATTAACATTTATCTTTGTTAATTTGTTATATTATTCTGCTGTTAATAGTTTAATTATTTGCAAGGGATTTTTAATGATTCCTAAATTCTTGTCATTAATACACTCATGCTTCCTCTTTATTCTTTCCTCATGGCATCAAGATAAGAATTTCGAATTTGTATACAAATAAATTTCAATGAATGATGTTAAGAACTAGTTGAATTTCGTTACTTTGCAGACATAATTGGTCAAATTTCGACCAAAGGCGATCTTACTTAAGATAATTACTACAGTAATCTATTACGATTCTGTCAAACTAAGTGTAGTGCTGCCTCGTCTGGAATGTTTATTATTAACGTATTTATAACTAACGCTTTGCAACAGCCTTCTTTTGATGTATATAATATAATGGATGAGCACAGCTTTAAACCGAATTTTTTATTAAAATTATTGCATTTTCATAGAACTTGTCCTATCTTGTTTTGCAGTATTTCTAACAAAGATGGATGTGGTCAAAAAGTGTGGTGTCAAATTTGCATGGTGAAAAGTGCTATTAGTCGCTCAGATAAGGTATGAAAGGACAGTAATATGTCCAGACTTACCAAGTTTATATAAAACTTGTTCTTATTCACCCTTCTGTACAGCGGTCGATGAAAAAAGAATCAAGGAATTTGAGAGGACCAATGTCTGAAAGAACTTGAAATCAAAACAAGGTTTACCACCATCTGTCCCCGCAGCGGTTTCAAATACTTTAAACTGCCGACAATATTGTAAAGCTTATCGTCACCAAAAAGGTTCTAGGATGGATACTTCGGGGTCGCAACTACAGAAGCGATCCAAGAAACTCTTAGGATTTATAATGTCCTACACAGTTGGGAAACAGGAAATTATCGTGGGGCCTCAGCAGTGAACTCAAAAATTCATTTTCAATTTACAAATAGACATACAAATACAAAAACGGACACGTTCATTCCAGAATGTGATTTCACGTTTTAGTTTATTCCATACTTGTATAATATTCATTGAATTATTAATATACAAAAATCACAGAAAGAACAGTGCTCAATATTTTATTATATATAGAAATTTAGAGGCAACATGCAATTAAGCGCCCACTACGCACTAATGACGAATATAAATTGATATCCCAAATGACTTCTTTTTGCAACTAAAAACTCCTAATGCAAGGTCTGTGAAAATACGTCTTCAATACAAATTAGTTTACATTAAAACATTTTGAGAAACTTTTCCGGGAAATTTAACGTTATATAAAATTTGTCTGATATATTTTATACTGGCTTCAAAAAATTTTTTTCAAAACAAACTTAGGTTTTTTGCTTTTAAATCAACTGACTGCAGTATTCGAATAACTTTGTATAAATTCAATATCTACAATTTCTTTATGATCACTTTCCAGACACACTTCCTTTTCACTATTGTAAATATTCTACACCTCCGAGAAAAAAATTTCGTGACAGGAAACATGGATTTATTCGAAAAATGTCATTATTAAACCAATACAATTACATAATTTTGCCAGTATACTATTGCTATTCGGATCTAACAACGTTGGAAACTCACATCTTAAATAATTAAAAAAAATCGATTTTTGTTTTTCTTTGTTATGTTTAACTTCAGCATTTAGCTTAAAGGATTGTTTTGCATAAGCCTAAAAAAGAAAGCGAAAGATTAAATCCTAGATAAGTACCCAGTATTTCCGCGTTCAGACTCCAGCACTTTATAGGCGCCAATTCACTTAGAAAAGTATCAAAATAAAGGTAGTTTTATACCTTTGTTTCATCGTTTCTCTACTACGAACTTTTCCATTTATTTTAACTTTTTGTGGTAATTAAGTAACAAATCTGATTATATCCGATAATTTTTCCTAAAATAAACTTAAAAAAATTATTTTTCTCATGTTTGTTTTTGTGAAAAAAAGTGGTAAGATAAATATTATACAACATAAATTTAATTTGTAGATTAATACATTATTTTCTACGGTTGATAGATTTTTTCCAATGTGGACTTCATTCTATATATTCTCAGTTTCTACCAAATTTTTTTCCGTCATTTTATGTGATATGGCAACGGTATTAATTACTTGAATTTTTCTGAACGTTAATTTCATGTTTTTTTATTACTTATATTTTCTTCATTTGATATTGCATAGCCTTATATAGGCATTCAGAATAACAAACCAATTTCTTTATAATTTACATTTGTTTGCTTCCCAATATTAATATTTTCTACTGAGAAAGAATTAATGAAATTATGATTACAAACGCTGATTGATGCAAAACAGAAAACATTCCAAAGTAATGCAACGAACGTTATTTGTCCAAATATAAATCAGAAATATATATTATAACATTCGATGAATAATCTCATAATCGATGAGATTTGCAAAGACAATCAATTGCAGTAAAAATACCAGCAATTTTACTGCAATTGGCTTTTTTACTGAAATTTTATTTAAAAAAACTAAACGTTCGAAATGTTTGTATTATCTATGTATTTGACCTTAGAAAATATTACCAAAGAATACTAGCTATTACTGCGTAAAGAAGAGACAGCCCCACCGCAAATTGAACGTCATCCACCGATAAGGGGTACGATCAAGAGTACGCGTTCCCAGGTTGCCGCTCTCTGCATGATTGTTCGATTTTACGATGTTTTATTGATTCTAACTTGTATGATTCAGTCTTAATTAATAATTCTTCATAATAGACTTGGGTAATATGATTATTTTGAAATACTGAGGTTGACGAATACGACTATTACAAAATATTGATGGCATATCGTTCATAAAATATTCAACGAGTACGGGCGACGTAATTCCATTGTCAGAGGATTCTATTACAAATATATATGGACTTACGATCGCATGAGGTGTGCAGTAAGGTTAAATTGCAATTTATTTTCTCAATAAATCGTTACACGTTCAAATCCTCGTATCCTTTATTTTTTACAGCTAAAATTGACAGAGATTCCTGTAATTTCAAAACAAGACCTTTTTTACAAAATGCAGTGTTATTAGATATATTTTTTTTATAACATACCTTAAATATTCATGATTCTAGGCTTAAGACTGATAAGTAAATTATGCATTTAAGGTAATAATTTAGGAAGCATATTTAAAAAATGAATCACATTGTTAACATCTGTTTTTCATTTTTGCCTTTTTTATTTTAATTCAATTATTTTTAAAATCACTTTATGTATTTATTATCTTTCTCGTATTTGATTATGATTTCTTTTATAGTTGTTATAATTCCATGTTCGACAAAACTTTTCATAATTAAATGAAACTACATGATGTAGTATTATTTCTACTTTCTTTAATTTCTTTACAACGACCTAGGTTTCGTTGTATTACAACATCTTCAGGTGGGATATTAGCAAAGATAATATCCCACCCACAATCTTTGCTAATATCCCACCTGAAGATGTTGTAATACAACGAAACCTACGTCGTGGTAAAGAAATTAAAGAAGTAAATAATACTACATCACGTAGTTTCATTTAATTGTGAATAATTAATTTCTACAAAATTAACGCCAAATATATTCAATATTTGAAAACTTTTCATTTTAATAATAATTGCTATTTGTGTTTTTGATTGAATAAGGACTTAAAGTTTTGTAACTGGTCACCCTCAACTATTGTAATAGGAAAACAAGGAGTCTTTAGATGAAGAGAACGCCGTATTAAAAATCCTTGTTTTCAAATACTCGTACTCGTAGTAATCAGTAAATATTCGTCCGCAAACTGCAAAGACCGAAACAATACTCAACGTAATGAATACATATCACACAAAAGTATTACGACTTGCGAGAATTCAGATATTCTGTTTGTTCCTTATTTCGTATACGTTTTATATATGAAAGAGCAAGAAAGCTTGCATACAATATGCAGCCCGACCATAAAATAACCATTGTCCTACCGTCAGGTAGGTCCTACCATACAAGTATTAACGGTAGCAAATATTTTGTTTTTTGCATACCAAGTACGTAATCCAGAAATATCAATTACTTTAATTAAATACGTCTCATCTCTAATTTATAACAATTGAATATATCGTTTTTGTGTACGAGTGCTTAGAAAACAATACAATCAATAAGGATAAATTATTTGTTTCCATCCCGATGAAAAAAAGTAAGACAACTGTATGTTCTTGTAAATAATTTTGTTTTGTATCACCAAATTATTTGGTTAGTAACTATAATTTTACGTCTACAAAAAGGTCACTGAGCAGTTTTAAATTCCAAATTGTTCGTAAAAGTCATTGTTTTGTTTGAACATCGATGTGGTTGTAAAATTTATTCTTGTAGTATCTGCCATTGGCTTATTATACTGTTTATTAAGAGCTCTTTTACATGAAGCAAATCTAATCAAGCCAAAAGTACAACGAAGAAAAAATTTCAGTGTGTCACATTTATAAATAAACAAAATACATGTTTATTTAAGATTTTAAGTCGTTTTTAAAAACAATACTAAGTGCCTTTTTTCAAATTCTATCTTAATATTATTATTATCAAATCACTTTCGCGAAATTTTAAATATTGTGTAAAATATTTATTTATATAGTTATATTTTTACAATTAGGTAATAATGAAGACATACGCGCCAGTACAAAGCTACTGCGCTAGCGCGTTATTGATACAGTCATTTGATCGATGCTGTTGTTTAGAAAGAGAAACACCTATGTTGCGGACGTATAGCGTCGACTCGCTCAATCGAAGTGATTGCTCGCAACGATTGAGACCGATTAGCCTTTACTTATGCGCTGTTGACAACCCTACAATAAATTACGCAAACACGCAACAGGCGAGTACGCATATAAGAGTGCAGGCAATTAAATCTGTTCGCTAGTATGGAGAGTCGGGGGTGGGGTATTATTATGTATATTGCCGAATTATTCTTTTACTAAGAGCGTGTTTTGCCAAAACGACTATCATTATTTATTTGATATAATTTTTTTTTAACTGGCAACCGAAATTTTTATAAATCGGTAAGCTTAGACCTACCCTATTTTAAGAAAAAGATATCCCAGTAACATGGAAATTCCAACAAGAAGTTAACTTGTAAATCACGACGCCGGCTACACGACAGTATCGCTTTGTTACTCCGCGCGGCGCCCGGTGTCCATACACTATACCACTTTTAAGCGTTTAGTCAACGTTGTAACAGTTTATATCAAGAACGGTATAATCGTATATCATCGTTTCATTTTGTAATAAAAGATAACATACTATAACAATTATAAACACTTATATATTCTTAAGAATCAAAGAGAATTTATTAAAAAATATATAATATTGAGTAAGACGCATTCTGCTGTCTATTATCTACTACAGATATCAATTTAAATTAAAAAGACTATTTCAAATTAGCACAATTATATCAACAAATATAGGCAAATTTAAAAAAAAATACAAAAAAGGTAGTAGATAGCTCGACTTAGATTTCTGAGAGCATCACAGCTCGACCGATTTTCAGTTGATGCCCTATATTATTAGTAATTCCATGATTGGTAATTATAAAAACTAAACGCATATACAATATGTGATCCACAAAGATTATATAAATTATGAGTATACATGTATAAATATAGACACATAATCAGTAGTGCCCATGAATATTCATACCAGTATTTCGGGGGCATCTACGTCTACATAAAATAATGTAAATATAAAATATTACTTAGAAATATCATTTTCCGAACCCGACTGCTACTTTTAAAAGCATTGATTTTAAGGAAGTATTCATAGTTTACTTACGCATTTTTTTGCTAAATCACTTATTTGGAGTCAAGACTTCAGTAACAGAAGGAATCATATAGGTAAATAATGTTACTACTTGCTGCAGGATATATATGCATGACCAAACTCAGTCACTAGATATGGCCATGGAATGAAACGTTTTGTAATAAAATAACAATGCTATTCTTATTATACTATAATGAAACAAACACATTTTTATTATTTTTCTGTAATCAAGAAACCATATATGTCATATTACGCCGTAATGAAGCAAACCCTTATATGTCTTATTTTGTCGTAATGAAGCAACCATAAATATTTTTTATTTTATGTTTTTACGACTAACCAAAGATAAATTATATACTAACCAAAGACAAATTCTACTTGCAAAACCCACTCATGAAATTATTAATTTTCCGGTAATCAATTTTTATGTCTTTTATCCACATAACCTAACAATAATTATGCATTTCACCCAAATAGTGCCGGTCGTCAAGCAATATTAATCTTCCATCTAAGGAATCCAATTAATTTCTTTCAAAAATTTCGTTATTTGAATAAACAAAGCTTTGTTTAAATGGATAAAACTAGTTGATTTAAAACGCTTCTGCATCAATAACAAAAAGTATTTACTGTAAATTAAATTAAATTGCCTACAGATGACACTTTATGTATGAAAAACTTGTAACTAACCGTTATCTCAAATCGTTTCTTACCGTTACTTTAAATTTATGAAATTTAATTAAATTCACCATTTTATAATAGCAATGCCAATTGTTCAGGGATAAAAATTATTTCAAGTTTAAAATTTTCACAGTCACAAGTTTCACAGTTAAAAATTTATTCAATGATAAACAGCATGCAGATCTACATTTCAATACCAAAATAAAATTGAATGGCATTCTTGGCAATTAATATGGTACTAGATTTATTTGATTAAAGATCATCCATGGAGTATCAATTAATTCGAGAACTTACAAAAAGTATATTTACACAAAAACATTAAACTAAAAAAGCGAAGTTCTTCTTTAAAAAAAACGAAATGAAAGGTAATGAAATAAAAGCACCAAAGTTTTTGCAGAGAATTATCTTATGAACACACAGCTGACCATCACTAATACCCAAAAACCCAGTTTTTCCTGAACAAAATTCGATTACTTCGTAATAGGGAGATTTTTTTTGCACACTGCTTTTATATATATATATATATATATATATATATATATATATATATGTATATATATACATATATATATATATATATATATATATATATATATAAGATTGAACAGATACTTATTTCAAGATCAAATTTCGTTCAATAAAAACAAAGTACTTTTTAGATATTTCAAACTAGACCATCTAATGTCATCAATTTTACATTTGTTTGTAATATAAGATCTTTGTATGAGAGTATTTTATAATTCAGTAATCGAATCTACGGTTGACGTAAGATTTGTCACCTGCGTTGTAAGGAAATTTACCATCGGAATTATCTTAGAAAAAGTGACATAATTTAGCAAACCCACAATTTGTTTTTGGTTCGATTTCAATGCCAGCCAAAATGTCAGAAATATTTAGTGAATCAAAAAAGAGTTCAGAAGAATCTACCTAAAATAAAAAATTGCTGAAATATAGAATGTCAAGTTACACCGAGTTTTGACAGCTAATATAATTTTTTTGACACTTCCTTTAGCAACTCCATTATCAGTTAGTAGTTTTCTGATCTTATCCCAAATATCTGTACTATTCTTGACCCATTGGCAACATTTCCGACCTTTGTTATTAGTTCATCAATTAACACAAAATTTAGTGAAAATTCAACCACAAAATTAATTGTCTGAACAAAACATGACAAATTTTGATATTCACCTGCTTTTTTAAGGCTCCCTTATTTGCACCATTATCAGTATCTGCATGTCTAATTTTGAACACGATAATGTTCGATTCTTTTATATCTGGAGAAATAAGTCAGGGCTATTTAGCGAATCAAAAAAGTTCAGAAGCAATTACTAATATTTCCAAGAATTTATGTAAAATATAAAGTTTTGAATTTCACAGAGCTTTAATATCTAACATTTAACACTCCCTTCAGCAACTCCATTGTCAGTAACTAGTTTTCTGATTTTGATCCATTCAATGATATTTCTGACCTTTGTTATTGGCTCATCAATTGAAGCACTATTCCCCAATTCCACCCGGATTGCCCCAGCGATCCTTACATTTCTAATAGTGTTAAGTAATTGACATCACTCAACAGAGTTAAGTAATGTCCGTACTAAATGAAGACATTTAACACCTCCATTTTGTCTAGAACGCTTTCTATGGCACACTTAATCAAGTTCCGGTGGCTAAAGTTATTCTATCGTTATTCTACTGTTATTCTACCGCATGCTCTCAATCAAAACTCTACGCACGTCATCATGCTCAGTGCAGTCAAGCGAAACATGATTCGCGTCCTGCATATCAAAACCACAGAAGCACGTCGAGCTATTCCTTAGAGGAAATCTATGTAAACTCACGCGGAAGGCGCCATGTTCCGTCAAAAACTGTGAGGTATAATAGTCGGTATTGAGTTTTAGTCCAATTTTTATTTAAAACCTCAGAATAACCTAGTGATTTCTCCTTTAGAATCAGAGGAGGTTCATCTAGACTGCGAGAAAATGATGACGATCTCTAATATACGAGTATGTCGCTTTCTAGTCAAGAGGTGTTTATTCTACACAAATTCAAAACTCAACGGACCTGCAGTGAAACTCCATCTCGAGTCAAAGTAAAATTAGCCGCGCGTTCTACAATCGCGAGGTTGGCAGGCAGAAGACCCGCCAAAACCGGTAGAGCATCCATTGAACAGATCCTGTAAGCTTCTGTAAGACCAAAGAGCGACGCACGCCACGACCTGAGCACAACCCGCCTCACTTGTCGGACCCCAACACAATACGAAACCCACACCGTTGGCACATAAGCCAATATACCAAGGTATATTGCTGTATACATTAGCTTGAGGCTTGAGCTCTTTAGTCCCCCAGATCCCGGCAATGGCATGAAAAGAGACGGGGCTCTCTCCCTGATATAACGCCCGTGTGGCATAAAGCTCCGCCTTGAGTCGAAGATCACGCCCAGGTATGTAACCCTATCTTTCACAATCCTAGACACGCCCATTACCATAGACGGCTCCCTTGCCAGTCTGCCCTTGAAGAGAACAGATCTTAGAAAAATTTCAGATCTTCGAAAAGTGACCCTCACGCAGGCATCGGTTAAAAATCACTAGTACCTCGGGTCTCGTGGCGCCCCAAACTGCCTTAACTAATTTATTATCGATTTTATTAATGCCCAGGATCTTGTTTGAAGAAAAGTTCACTACAATGTCGTCTGGCTTAGAATGGGGTATCACAGATCACAACTCCCTGTTGAAATTTTCCTAATAGCATTCCAGATGTGCGTCTGTTCGACTGTGCCAAGAGCGGGTTCATCATCAGGAAAAAGTAGTGTCAAGAGATAGTCTAAAGTTTCGAGGATTTCCCTGGTGTAGTCCAACTCTCACCAATTTTTCTAACAGCGCTAAACACAAAGAGTTTTAAAGGATTGCTTACACCTCTACGGCTCCCAGTGACTCGAAGTATCGAGACGAAGTAGCGAAAATGGATTCATACGTCTTTTTTTCGGTATAACCTCCGCTGAGCCTCCAAGGCTTCCTCCCACCAGGGGTTAAATTTTGGTTGGTACGGATGAGCCATGCCCAAGTCTCCCCAACACTAGTAATGACCCTAGATTGGAACTCAGCAGCCAAAACATTTGGACAAGCTAGAGGTATGAATATTTATTAAATTGATCGAGCTCCTTGGGAAGAATTTCGGAAAATGGACGCCAATCTTGACAACTCGTTTTAAAAAGGGTGCTAGTTTGTACCTCAGTGAGCCGCCCCTAGGTGATAGAGAACATAATTGCTCTATGGTCATTCAAAAAAGCGTCCGATTCACCCCGCCATCTGTGCACACCCCCCGCAAATCCACTTGAGATAAGAATAACGTCAATATTACTCTCACACAAGGGTCTCGAGGAAGTGGCGGGCAAATCGAGCAGTTTGCACAGCCGGAGATCGTTCTGATAGATAAAATCTTCTATGATTTCTCCACGCAGATTCGGTCACCTTGAAAACCACAGGCAAGATTACGCGTCCATGTATACGTAGATGATCACCGGCTTTCGTCCAATGGAGCGGAGAACGATATTTAGGTGCTCGTAAAAGTAATCGATTATGATAGAGTATTGAAAATATGTACTGATAATAATAAGTTTTAGCTGACCAAGTATAATTTGAGCCACTACGCAATATTCGTTAGATAATAATTCCAAGAACAGAACCCTAATCTCTTTGGAGTCTAAGAAAACCGCTGCTTCGGAGAGAGAAGGGACTCTCTCCAGAACAAGGAAGGGCTATAGTCCTGAGGTGCACCCCCTGGGGACCTACGGTTCCTGTACACACGCAATACAATATTTACGGGAACGAAGGGACTTTACGAGCTCGGTGTTAGCCGTTGAACTTCGCCCTGCATTGATTTGCATAAAGTCAATTATGTGTATTCAGTCTATTTAACAGTTTTATCGAACGCCTCCTTGCAAGCAGGGTATGTATGAGAGCCGACTCGGTGGTCGGCATTTTTCTTGAAACGTGTGCAGATGATGCACACCTCGTTACCTAAAACCTTGTTGCAATCCTTGCCGTCATGTCCCTTTCGGCACAGTGATTGTAATACAAATTGCAAATTGAAACAAAGTTTAATAAATATTCAACCACCAAATTAATTGTGTGTTGAAAACTTAATAGATGTTGGTACTCACCTACCGTTTTTCATGGCCACTACCATTATCATTAACTGCACATCTAATTTTGGAACCGGAAAGATTCCTTTCTCTTAAAATCTGAAGAAATACTTCCGAAATATACTCAGCTGTAAGGTTCCTTCTACGTTCTCTAATAGCAATGTTGCAATTCACAGTCGATACATTCTCGAAAAATTGTGATGTAACCCAATAACCCTTTTTAGTCATTGTTTCTGTCCACGCATCAAAGGTTACGGATAAATTCATAAAAATTCTTCTCCTTCCGCGACATAAGCTTACTTGTAAAAAATAACCTTCGAAACCCTTTGAAATTTCGTTGAATTTTGAATCACCTTCTGAAATAATTACGCCAAAGCCAAATATCAGCAGAGTTTGACCGTGTGACCATAGCATTGATCTTTACAAATTGCATTAGGAAATTCCCAATTTTCATCAGCAGGTCAATCAGGCTATAGTTATTATGTAAAAAATATTTTAGACACAAGGACATAGACAATTATATTCGTTGTTTCCGCATTCGAGCTGACAAAAAATGAATCACCTAATATTTAAATAGGACGCCAAGAAATATAAAATGGGTAATTTCAAAGAATATGACACCACACATTTTATAAGGTGATTTTGAGTAGGTGCCACCAAGATCAGTATTCTTAGATATCTAAGTGATATCACTCTTTTTGCGTCATCAGAGAAAGAACTAGTCGGAATATTTAAACGGATAGAACAAGAATGTAAACTGGATTCAATAGATACGAAACCAAAGTCGTGATCATAGACATAACTGGCTAATTCACTCGAGCAGGAAAACTTTCAAACTTGGAATTTGTAAGCGAGTAAGAGCTGCTGACAGACTAGAATGAATGCGAAAAGAAAATTCGGAGAAGATGGCCAAAATTGCCACAATTAGACTAATTCGAATCTGTCAAAACAGAAAATTTTCAAAAGTTGCCAAGAATAGTCGTGTCCGAAATTTGGTCTTCTTAATTTCCTTATGCGGCTTGGAATCTTGGACAATACGTATACGTATACCATTTTGTGTTTTCCATCAACATTTACTTTAACAAAAAAATTATGTATTTAAAAAATATACATAATCGTATATTTTGCTTCCGGTAGGTCACTTCGCTCAGTAGGCAATCACTACATTTATATAATTCAATAAGTGTAATCGATACTCAAATAAAGTGTTTTTAAAGAACATTACACATTACGAGAGCACATCTAGAATAGATTTCTAACAAAACAATTAATAAACAGTACAATAAAAAATACAAAATTTATTAATGTAAATGACATTTACATTAATATTAATAAACATTAATATTAATATTGAATATATTTGGCGTTAATTTTGTAGAAATTCATTATTCACAATTAAATGAAACTACGTGATGTAGTATTATTTTTACTTTCAAAGTAGAAATAATGTGTGGGATTTAGCAAAGAATGTTTGCTAATATCCCACCTGAAGATGTAATACAACGAAACCTCATGACCAACGAAAAGGTCGTGATAAAGAACTTAAAGAAAGTAGAAATAATACTACATCACGTAGTTTCATTTAATTGTTATTAATATTAATGTAAATGTATTGTTAATATTAATGTAAATGTATTAATGTAAATGACATTTACATTAATATTAATAAACATTAATATTAATGTAAATATCTTATCAGCTATTTGGAAAAATGAACTTTTTACTTATATTTTTCCAGGTTCAACACGTTCGTCAAACACTCACGACCGTCATCATTAATTGTTTAGCAAGTTTGAAAAAGATTTTGATTGATCTATTTTAATTTACCTAGTTGCCTACTCAAGCACCTATACCTTCTGTACCATTTCACAGTTAATCTCTTAAGTTCAAAAATATATGGCAGGATGGAAAATTTCATTGCTCGTTTTAAAATACTACGGTTTAAAATCACGAAGTATTTAATCGGAAAGTATAATTCAAAAGTTCTATAATTATAAATAAATAAACATTTTAAAGGAATAGGTAACTTTCCAATACTGTATTTTTTGTAGATTTATGAATAGCTAGTAATAGCTCATAAAAATAATTAAAAATTAGTAACAAAATGCTGTTATATTTTTTATTAGTTCATTATATATTTCATTATTCATATAGAAAAAGTTTTAAGATAACCTCAAAAAAACGAAAAATATTTAACCAAATTTATCAACTGAACTTTTACGTTCAAGACTCTCTCTTCAAATAATTATCACGCATCTAACTAATAGACTACGTTGCAGTTGTAAAAAAAATTAGTTCCATGTCAATCTATCCCTTGGTTTTCAAATAATTATCACGCATCTAACTAAAGAACGACCAATAATCATATATGAAACTTTGTTTGTAAGTTGTATAGAAGCGGTCAAACAAATATGTAAAACCATTTTGGCATATCGCTGAATATTTCGTAAAAAGTTCATTACAACTAAATTCATAAAATCGTTTCTTTATTAGATACATCTATTGTTAATTTTACGTTGCCACAATGTCAATACTTTTGTTATCAGACACTCACTTCAATGCAGATGAACTGCATTCTACGGAACGAATCCGTAGTGATATTGACCTTAACTTCCCAATAGTGATTGGTTAAGCTCAATACTTAAAATATTCTATTTAATATTATCTACAAAGTTTACTATTTACGTTTTTATTGGCCAAAATTACAAGAAAGAACTGCCAGTTTTCATAGTATCTGCTAAAAACACGACGACGTTCGTGTGTACTTCGGAAAGAAACACTTTTGTTTTTTTTCTCGCATATTTCCATCCTGGTTCTATACTATTACGATAGCAAATTTAATAAAAATAGGTTCAGTAGATTTTGCGTAATACGCGTACAAATTAACATACAAGATAAACAGACAAAAATTCTAAAAACAGATTTTTTATTACCAATCTATATTCTCCTATTACCAACCTATGGGCTAAATCAACCACTCAAATTATTTTTCGTGTACATAATTCACTCTGTTACAATTTTATTATATGTATAGATAAACAGCTAAATAGAAAAATCATCGTCATAAATAGTGAGATAGAAATAGTCCTGTAATTAACCCGTTAACCCTTTTTAACGACAATAAATCAAAGCGAACTATTTAAATACTGTACTTAAAATTGCTGTTGAATAAAGCATCACAAAAATGAATTTGAGAGATGTGTTCTATTCATATTAATAACCTAAAATTATTTTTACTAATTTATTGCAATTTATACATTCTTATTCCTAATAAGATTCCTATCACGACATGCCGATATTGAAACTTTTGTCCTTAGCTGAAAAATTTAAGGCATCCGACCTTTAAAACGCTAGTTTCCACACATTTTCTCGTACCGTTTCTCATTTTCGTCTATATCAGAATGACTACTCAACTCGTCCATTCAGCAATAGTACAATAGAGTTGAGTATATTGGCCATATTTCGGGTCACTTAAGCAATGACATCGATATAGCTTGCACGCAGCAACATATTTTTAACTTTCCTTTTACCCCTTGACATTAAACCCGTTGATCTATTTATAATATACTATACATATATACAAGCATTAATTGACGTATGTTTCTCAGACACCGTTGAAATGTTAATGCATGATATACTATGCATATATACAAGCATTAATTGACGTATGCTTCTCAGATACCGTAGAACTTTTAACTTGTGTATCTTTAATATTCGAAGATTTCGCGGGTCATTAAAAATGAGTGGCGTACCCTTAAATATTTCCATACCTCCCATGTCATCAAATATAAGCGACATACCTTTAAATATTGCGAAAGTTCGCCCATCATTAAATATGACCGGCACACCATTAAATATTCCAAAATGTCGCGCTTAATTAAATATGAGCTGTACACCCTTAAATATTCCAAGAGTTCGCGGTCCATCAAATATGAGCAGGATACCTTTAAATATTCCAAGAGTTCGCGCTTCATTAAATATGAGCTGTACACCCTTAAATATTCCAAGAGTTCGCGCTTCATCAAATACGAGCGGGATACCTTTAAATATTCCAAGAGGTCGCGCTTCATTAAATATGAGCAACATATCTTTAAATATGTCAAGAGTTCGCGCTTCATTAAATATGAGCGCACACCATTAAATGTTCCAAAAGTTCGCGCTCCATTAAATGTGAACTGTATGCCCTTAAATATTCCAAGAATTCACGCTTCATCAAATATGAGCAGGATACCTTTAAATATTCCAAGAGTTCGCGCTTCATTAAATATGAGCTGTACACCCTTCAATATTCCAAGAGTTCGCGCTTCATCAAATACGAGCGGGATACCTTTAAATATTCCAAGAGTTCGCGCTTCATCAAATGCGAGCGGGATACCTTTAAATATTCAAAGAGTTCGCGCTTCATTAAATATGAGCAATATACCCTTAAGTATGTCATGAGTCCACTCTTAATTAAATATGAATGGCATACCCTTAAATATTCCAAGAGCTTGCGCTTCATAAAATATGAGCGGTACACACCCTTAAATATTCCAAGAGTTCGCGCTTCATTAAATATGAGCGGCATACCTTTAAAAATTGCAATAGTTCAAGCGGCATTAAATATAAGCAGTATACCCTTAAATATTCCAAGAGTTCGCGCTTCATTAAATTTCAAGGGCATACTCTTAAATATTCCAAGACTTCGCGCATTATTAAATGCGAGCGGCATATCCTTAAAAATTACAAGAGTTTGGGCGTTAGTATGCGGCATACACTTAAATATCTCAAAAAGTCGAATCAACAGACCAACTAGTAAATAAATAAGTCTTTAGATTATTTTTATTATTTTACTTGTTACCCGCTCTCTATTCTCCAAACGATCTAAACAGTCGGGGTTAGAGATACATCGACGGGAATACTCGGTATGACCAGTTACTAATTAAGCCGAACTCTCGCTACCCTGCGCCCTTTAAGCAGTGTTCCCCATTTTTAATATACTTGCAACCCTTTTAAATCATAATTTTATTATATATCTTCCGCTTTATCGCAGCGCTGTCCATTGTAACATTGTAATATATCTACTGTAATCTCCCTCAAAGTATGAGGTTCTCCCTCAAGTCTTTAAGCTCGAACATATGGATAATAATACAAACAAGCAGATAAAGTGTTTTTAATATAGATGAATTTTACTTTTAATGCACAATTTTTTTCTACTGTCACTTGTATTGAAATAATACTATTAATATCACTTTTAAATCTGCCACCATGATAATGTAGCTTCGCTTTTTAAGAAGTGAGACTAAAAAAAATTTAACATAATTTATTTACAGAATTACGAATAATAAACAATATATAGAGTTGAAAAGAGAGAAAAGGAAGGAAGAAGACAGAGGAGCCGGGAAGAATGGAAGAAGTGAGTTTAAGAAAGAAAGAATACGCGATAGAGACACGTGTATAGATTTAGGTGTAGTTAGTTAGCGTAGTTATGAATTTCTTCGTGTTATTTTCTTTTACTTCTCTTGTCACGGTATTATAAGTTAGAATATTGTAGAAGAAGACCGTAACAAAAATTTAAACAAATCGATAATGGGAAGAACGAGTGATTGATAGCATTTCATACTGCGCTGTCCCTCACTCAGGGCATCAGTGCGTAACAAGATACTTCAAGATAAGAATGTATATTACTACCTATAACATTTTGCTGTTTGAATTATACTAGCGACTCGCCCCGGTTTCGCATGGGTAAGTAAAGATTTTTCATGCATTGACACAGGGAGCGTAGGTTTCCATAACCTTTAAACTATTCGTTAAAAACTGCGCTACGAAAAAGAAATAAAAGAACGATATCTCCGTATATTGTTTCCATTTGTCTCTAACGATTTATACGACGCACGATAAGACACCCCTCAGAGGAATGCATTTTTACCAACTTCACCGACATTCATCGTCACAAGTCGGGTAATTTTTACAAAATATTCATAATATATAAATTTTCTTTTTCGTGCATCAATCTATCTACTAATGGAAACCGGAAAAAATTGTCTTCAGAAATTATTGACAAAATCACTTACGCATAGACAAAAAGGCGAGATGGGGGCTTTTGTTCTATAATAAATATTAACGATTACCTTAATATTTATCTATTTTCTTTCAAAATTATCTTTTTAAGAAAATTTCACTTCCAACATGACGGCCACGTACCTTCTTTTTAACGATGTAATATTAAAGGTCACTTGACAACATTTTTTAATGACAATCGCATATTATTTACAACTTGAACACATGAAAAATTCTATTTAAATAACAAAAATGTGGTTAAACACCCTTACAATTTTTCAACCTTGTTCGTTTTAAAAAAAAAAGAATTTCCATGTTTTGTAATTTTACGTATAGATTTGTTAAATGAGTTAATCATCGCAAGTAGAAAACGATGATATAATCAAATACAGATGTTAGTTAACTCCAAAAAATCTTAAATTCGGTCGCTAACACTGTTTTTACTAACCTCAAAAAATATTTTATGATACGAAACAATTCTTCAGTTCAACAACAAGCACCACACGACGATCTATAATCAACCGCAACTCGGGAAACCGTTAACGCACCGCTCCAACAAACTGGACCAAATTACGTTAGAATATAGAACTGTCATAGCATACGCCAACTTAACCTACAATTAACCGGCACACACTGCTGGATTACCGCATCGACGCCAAGCGACACGCAAGCATTGTATAACAAAGCACTACAACTTGATCCGTGTCAGTTATACCACCATTATTATTCACTCTCTTAAACGAGGCAGTAAATTTAAAAAAAATCAACTAAATCTTATATGTAAAACGTACATTCATCATTTTAGTTACGTGTTGCAAGTGTCAATAAAAACAAATTCTGTTTAATGCTAATTGAGCCATTATCTTATTATATTATTCTACAAGATTTATAAAATACTAGCTGCCAAAACCCGGCGTCGCCCTGATTTGTTCTAGATTGCTGTTAGTAACTTAAAATAGAAAGGTAGCTTAATAAAGAAAAGTGCGTTATTTCCCATTCACGTGTTAAACACAAATATTATTAAAGAAAATTAACTTTTTTGTCGAATTCACTCGGTATTTTATCACTCCGCGTTACTTTCCGAGTCAACGCATTACTTCTCATCTATCAAGTTCTTGTTGATCAAACTTTTTACCAATAAACAATTTTCTGTAACTATCAAGCCAGATCGCATAGAACGGCGTTACCCGAATTTGTTCCAGATTGTTATTAGTAACTTAAAGTAGAAAGGTAGCTTAATAAAGAAAGTGCGTTATTTTCCATCCACGTGTTAAACACAAATATTATTATAGAAAACTAACTTTTTTGTCGAATTCACTCGGTATTTTATCACTCCGCGTTACTTTCCGAGTCAACGCATTACTTCTCATCTATCGAGTTCTTGTTGATCAAACTTTTTACCAATAAACAATTTTCTGTAACTATCAAACCAGATCGCATGGAACGGCGTTACCCGAATTCGTTCCAGATTGGTATTAGTAACTTAAAGTAGAAAGGTAGCTTAATAAAGAAAGTGCGTTATTTTCCATCCACGTGTTAAACACAAATAGTATTATAGAAAACTAACTTTTTGTCGAATTCACCCGGTGTTTTGGTCATGCCGCTTTACTTACCTAACGAGTTCTTATTGATGAAACTTTTTACCAATAATATAATTTTCTATTAACTATCAAGCCAGATCGCACAGAACGATAGTGTGTAACTTATAAGAACCACTGAATATCCACTAACAGTTCACATAGACTTTTAATATGATTTGGTGTTTACTGATAGTGTGTTTGGTCACTATTAATCCTTTTTGATATAATGAGTGTATCCTTTTTGACATGGTGACTGATAGTGTGTTTGGGTACTGTTAATCCTTTTTGATATGATGACTGATAGTGTGTTTGGTCCCTGTTAATACTTTTTATATGATGACTGATAGTGTGTTTGGTCATTGTTAATCCTTTTTGATATGATGACTGATAGTGTGTTTGGTCATTGTTAATCCTTTTCGATATGATGACTGATAGTGTGTTTGGTCACTGTTAATCCTTTTTGGTATGATGACTGATAGTGTGTTTGGTCACTGTTAATCCTTTTTGGTATGATGACTGATAGTGTGTTTGGTCATTGTTAATCCTTTTTGATATGATGACTGATAGTGTGTTTGGTCATTGTTAATCCTTTTCGATATGATGACTGATAGTGTGTTTGGTCACTGTTAATCCTTTTTGGTATGATGACTGATAGTGTGTTTGGTCACTGTTAATCCTTTTTGGTATGATGACTGATAGTGTGTTTGGTCACTGTTAATCCTTTTTGGTATGATGACTGATAGTGTGTTTGGTCACTGTTAATCCTTTTTGATATGATGACTGATAGTGTGTTTGGTCACTGTTAATCCTTTTTGATATGATGACTGATAGTGTGTTTGGTCAATCTTAATCCTTTTTGATATGATAACTGATAGTGTGTTTGGTCCCTGTTAATTCTTTTTGATATGATGACTGATATTGTGCTTGGTCACTGTTAATCCTTTTTGATATGATGACTGATAGTGTGTTTGGTCACTGTTAATCCTTTTTGATATGATGACTGATAGTGTGTTTGGTCAATCTTAATCCTTTTTGATATGATAACTGATAGTGTGTTTGGTCCCTGTTAATTCTTTTTGATATGATGACTGATATTGTGCTTGGTCACTGTTAATCCTTTTTGATATGATGCCTGATAGTGTGTTTGGTCAATCTTAATCCTTTTTATATGATAACTGATAGTGTGTTTGGTCCCTGTTAATTCTTTTTGATATGATGACTGATATTGTGCTTGGTCACTGTTAATCCTTTTTGATATGATGACTGATAGTGTGTTTGGTCACTGTTAATCCTTTTTGATATGATGACTGATAGTGTGTTTGGTCAATCTTAATCCTTTTTGATATGATAACTGATAGTGTGTTTGGTCCCTGTTAATTCTTTTTGATATGATGACTGATATTGTGCTTGGTCACTGTTAATCCTTTTTGATATGATGCCTGATAGTGTGTTTGGTCACTGTTAATCCTTTTTGATATGATGACTGATAGTGTGTTTGGTCAATCTTAATCCTTTTTGATATGATAACTGATAGTGTGTTTGGTCCCTGTTAATTCTTTTTGATATGATGACTGATATTGTGCTTGGTCACTGTTAATCCTTTTTGATATGATGACTGATAGTGTGTTTGGTCACTGTTAATCCTTTTTGATATGATGGCTGATAGTGTGTTTGGTCACTGTTATTCCTTTTTGATACGATGACTGATATTGTGTTTGGTCATTGTTAATCCTTTTTGATATGATGACTGATAGTGTGTTTGGTCACTGTTAATCCTTTTTGATACGATGGCTGATAGTGTGTTTGGTCACTGTTAATCCTTTTTGATATGATGACTGATATTGTGTTTGGTCATTGTTAATCCTTTTTGATATGATGCCTGATAGTGTGTTTGGTCACTGTTAATCCTTTTTGATATGATGGCTGATAGTGTGTTTGGTCACTGTTAATCCTTTTTGATATGATGACTGATAGTGTGTTTGGTCACTGTTAATCCTTTTTGATATGATGACTGATATTGTGTTTGGTCATTGTTAATCCTTTTTGATATGATGCCTGATAGTGTGTTTGGTCACTGTTAATCCTTTTTGATATGATGGCTGATAGTGTGTTTGGTCACTGTTAATCCTTTTTGATATGATGACTGATAGTGTGTTTGGTCACTGTTAATTCTTTTTGATATAATGACTGATATTGTGCTTGGTCACTGTTTATCCTTTTTGATATGATGCCTGATAGTGTGTTTGGTCACTGTTAATCCTTTTTGATATGATGCCTGATAGTGTGTTTGGTCACTGTTAATCCTTTTTGATATGATGCCTGATAGTGTGTTTGGTCACTGTTTATCCTTTTTGATATGATGACTGATAGTGTGTTTGGTCACTGTTAATCCTTTTTGATATGATGACTGATATTGTGTTTGGTCACTGTTAATCCTTTTTGATATGATGGCTGATAGTGTGTTTGGTCACTGTTAATCCTTTTTGATATGATGACTGATAGTGTGTTTGGTCACTGTTAATTCTTTTTGATATAATGACTGATATTGTGCTTGGTCACTGTTAATCCTTTTTGATATGATGACTGATAGTGTGTTTGGTCACTGTTAATCCTTTTTGATATGATGTCTGATAGTGTGTTTGGTCACTGTTAATCCTTTTTGATATGATGACTGATATTGTGTTTGGTCATTGTTAATCCTTTTTGATATGATGCCTGATAGTGTGTTTGGTCACTGTTAATCCTTTTTGATATGATGGCTGATAGTGTGTTTGGTCACTGTTAATCCTTTTTGATATGATGGCTGATAGTGTGTTTGGTCACTGTTTATCCTTTTTGATATGATGGCTGATAGTGTGTTTGGTCACTGTTAATCCTTTTTGATATGATGCCTGATAGTGTGTTTGGTCACTGTTAATCCTTTTTGATATGATGCCTGATAGTGTGTTTGGTCACTGCTAATCCTTTTTGATATGATAACTGATAGTGTGTTTGGTCATTGTTAATCCTTTTTGATGTGATGACTGATAGTGTGTTTGGTCACTGTTAATCCTTTTTGATATGATGGCTGATAGTGTGTTTGGTCATTGTTAATCCTTTTTGATGTGATGACTGATAGTGTATTTGGTCATCGTCAATCCTTTTTGATGTTATGACTGATAGTGTGTTTGGTCACTGTTAATCCTTTTTGATATGATGGCTGATAGTATGTTTGGTCACTGTTTATCCTTTTTGATATGATGGCTGATAGTGTGTTTGGTCACTGTTAATCCTTTTTGATATGATGGCTGATAGTGTGTTTGGTCACTGTTAATCCTTTTTGATATGATGCCTGATAGTGTGTTTGGTCACTGTTAATCCTTTTTGATATGATGCCTGATAGTGTGTTTGGTCACTGTTTATCCTTTTTGATATGATGCCTGATAGTGTGTTTGGTCACTGTTTATCCTTTTTGATATGATGGCTGATAGTGTGTTTGGTCATTGTTAATCCTTTTTGATGTGATGACTGATAGTGTATTTGGTCACTGTTAATCCTTTTTGATGTGATGACTGATAGTGTATTTGGTCATCGTCAATCCTTTTTGATGTTATGACTGATAGTGTATTTGGTCACTGTTAATCCTTTTTGATATGATGACTGATAGTATGTTTGGGCATTTTTAATCCTTTTTACCGGCTTCTTTACTTCGTAAATTTGACACAAATCACTTAAAATAATTTTGCCACTGGCCGCGTCGCAATTCAAGAGAAAACCCTTTCATTATCCGTTTCATTTATCATAACTCTTAGTATCCAAATGCACCTGGGTAGTCCAGAATTTAAAACGTTTATATGAACAAAGAAAGGGCAATACAGGTTGTTGTTAAATTAGTACAGCAAGCCGGATTCTGTATACCGTTCTAGCACAGCACGACGAGCATCACGCAGCATTATCAAAGCGACGAGGCGAATACTTTATTCAACTATAAATATTGAGCAATATGAGTATTATTTTGTAGAAAGAAAAAGCAGCCAAGTGCGAATCGGACTTGGACACGAAGGATTCCGTACCGCCGCACAATATTAATACTGATCCTTTGGTAAATAACAAGATAGATGCCATCGCAACACGGAATTTGTAAAAATCGGTAAAGTATTTGGTTAATTGCATCTATTATATAATGTATTTCCTATAATATATCCTTCTAATGTTTTATCTTACAAGTTTAATTACCTATATTTATTATTTGTTGTTTTATTATAGAATATGCATAGAAATTGACGTCTGTGAACCGAGTTTAACGTCTGTGTGGAACAGGATCAAAAAATGTCGAAATATGCTTTTATTTAAGATTTCTAGCCTGGGAATTGGGATCTATCTTATTATTTTTTTTATTTAACATGATAGAGTCCATAGTAATACATATTCTGTAAAAAAAATTCAAGTGTCTATCTATTACCGTTTAAAAGATACAAAGAGACAGCCCTTTGACAGACAGACGAACTGACGGACAGGCGGAAAGCGGAGGTTTAGTAATAGGGTCTCGTTGGCGTCCTTTGTGTAAGGAACCCTAAGATTTATAATACTATAATTCAGTGGTGTTCTTATTTTTTTTTCATTCTGATTTGTTTACGACAATGAAATATTTAAAAATAATTCTAAATTACAAAAGTTGAAAGTAGAAAATATTTTGCTATTGATGATAACGTAACGATACATAATCTATAAGAATCATTCATTAAGGAAAGTAATGTCAAACTCTGTTTGAGAAATTATCGTCTGTATAAAATATTGGTTAATTAGTATAATGAGGATTTGTTTCAAAGTCCCATCAGAAATATAAGATTAAAATAAACCTAAAATTTTTTTTGTTTGGGCTTTTATTACGAAGATATAATAATTTAATATTTAATAACAAAATATTTGTTTGTCTCCAAAGGTTTTCTTAATTATAATTACATTTAAACGTTTCATTATCATTAATGAAACCAACATGAAAACAAAAAGTTGGAAAGGACATTGAAGTATCAATATAACAATTTTTTTCCGCAAAAATAATACCATCATCACTCACAATTAAATGAAACTACATGATGTAGTATTATTTCTACTTTCTTTAAGTACTTTACCACGACCTAGGTTTCGTTGTATTACAACATCTTTAGGTGGGCTAGTAACAAATATTCATAGATAGATCTTTGCTAATACCCCACCTGAAGATGTTGTAATACAACAAAACCTAGGTCGTGGTAAAGAACTTAAAGAAAGTGGAAATAATACTGCATCACGTAGTTTCATTTCATAAAATTAACGCCAAATATATTCAATACCAGCGTCTCTCAATATTCAAAGTCGAAAAAGAAATCCACGTCTTCGTGTCGTGTCACTGTAATAATGCGGTAGGAAATCTAATATGCGGGCATTACAAGACACTTACTTACTCTTTCATTATCGTTGAAATAGTGTATTGAAACAGGAAGATATACGAGAAAAAATATTGAGTATAATTGTTTTATTCTGTACTCAGGGGCCCATCAAAGCCAGATTGCCACACCATTTGACAAAAAAGTATTCAGACAAATAAAGAAGCAAACAAACACCTTTTTCTCTTTATATAATAATGTAGTTAATTCTTTAATCGACTGTGAAATAATAGCCTCGTAATAATGTAGATTCATTGCATATAAATGGTGTTCCACAAATAGTCAAACACGCATAAAATTATTATGTAATGAGTATCAAGACTGCGATATGAAATTGTTTTAAGAACAACGAATGTACTGCCGAACTTTTTTCTAACAATTTTGTAGAATAAAGAAAGTAAATAGTTTTTATATTAATACTTTATGTAAACGATTTCGATAACGCGAATTAACTTTTGTTAAAGCCATCTGTTGAGGCAAAATTAAAATATCAAAATTTATAAATGTTGTTTCAAAACTTCTTTAACCTGCTTAATGAAAAAAAATGGCAATAAATGTCGTTACTAAGAAGGTTTTCGATAGTAATTTGAAGCAACTGAAGTAGACCGTTGAAAATGACGCTATCCTTAGAGAAATAGAACTTATTTTTTTTTAAACACTCGTATTTTTTAAATATAAAAACCCTAACAAATTAGTTATCGACAATATCCAGTGTAACCAGATTAGCTACCAACAATATCCAGTGTAACCAGATTAGCTATCAACAATATCCAGTGTAGCCATATATGTAACCAAAGCATAAAATAAAAAAAACTCGCACGTATTATATTTTTTACATACCAATTGACAATCTGTGAGTGTCACGAAAAACGTTGATGGTGCAAAATAAAATAATTTGATAACTAATAATGATAGATACGTAAACGACACTGTATTCAAAAGAGTATTAAAGTATGTCTCGGATATTAATTAACATTGCGGTGAAGACATCGACTGACGCAGACACTGCAAGATGTAGTCACGAACATGTGACACTTTTAGTCTAACTTTCAGTATGCGAGCACAACGCTTAAAGTATTTTTTTATTTTGTGTTTTATAGAATAATTTATTAATAAAATCGCGATATTCAATACTTATTTTGATATCACCCCCACAGTAGAGAAATTTATCAAAAATTACCAAATTTCCAAGAAAACTCCAATGGTCAATGCTGGGCATAAATGGACTTGGCGGAAGTGCCTCAAAGTGAACCAGACGCCGTCAAAGTGGACAAGTGGCGCGATACGATTCTTATTCGATAAAGTCTACTACGTTTTCAAATCAGTGCCGCGGCCGTGTCCCGACATGGACCTGTACATGTATGTATATATATATATATATATATATATATATATATATATATATATATATATATATATATATATATGTGTATGTGTGTGTGCGTGTGCGCGTGTGTGCGTGTGCGCGTGTGCGCGTGTGCGCGTGTGCGCGTGTGCGCGTGTGCCCGTGTGCGCGTGTGCGCCTGTGCGCGTGTGCGCGTGTGCGCGTGTGCGTTTGAGTGTGCGTGCGGGCGCGTGCGTGTGCGTGTGCGTGTGTGTGTGCGCGCGTGCGTGTGTGTGTGTGTGTGTGTGTGTGTGTACGTGTACGCGTGTATCTTTAGCGTTGGGCAGGACTTTAAATATTCAATAAATTGTGTCATATAGCATTTTTTATTCAATTGCATATATTGTCAGACGTAAATCTCCAAAGTTGTTTGCAATTTATACCTTTACCATCAACTTTCGAACTGATTGCACAAACTATGAGAAAAAATTTCAATGACAGCTTTACGCAAGTACTTTTAAAAGAAAATCAATACATTGATTATATTTGGCTTTAATTTTGTAGAAATTCATTATTCACAATTAAATGAAACTAAGTGATGTAGTATTATTTCTACTTTCTTTAAGTTCTTTGCAGCGACCTAGGTTTCGTTGTATTACAACATCTTCAGGTAGGCATTAGCAATCTTTGCTAATAGTCCAGTGAAAATCAACACATTTCAGTTTCATTCGCTTACAAGCTTAAAAACTTACATATTTAATGTTGTTTTTAATAAAAATATTATAACTTACAAAAAATGTGGTGAAATCCCTGGAAATAGTGGACAATGAATTAAATTTTGAAATAGTAATTAATATTTTAAGTGAAACAATAAAATAACAAAAGAAAAAAAAGTATTATATGATAATCCATTACAAATTATACATTCGCAGGAGAGGCTTCTGCGAATCAGTTTATCCATTAATGAATACCAAAGAAAATTCGTTCAATAGTCGCTAATCAAATGGTGTACATACAGATAGACAGACACAGCTGTGGAATTATTTTATTATATGCATCGATTTCTACAAATATTCTTGCAACAATCTTTTTTATGCATCTCCAATTATTATTAATTCTTTGATTTTCATTCTTATTGTCCGTTACTCTATTCTTCTTTCTCCTTCCCTCAAGTCTTAATACTTGCAAAAATTACAAAACGTAAACTGTGGCGTTAACCAACAATGAATTGGTAATACTTCCACCTAGGTCGACGCTAACGGTTCCGCAGATTCATAACTTAACCAGTTGCATTTTTAATGATCACACTGCTCGTTGGAATTGTATCATATTTCAGAAAACTTAACTCGTTTGAAGAACGTTTGTGATTTCTCTAGTGGTGAAAGTCCACTGGAGCTGCTGGTTTATATAAATTCCGACAAATTACCTTCTGGCAGAACACGGCTAACTCTCGTAACTTGTTAAATACTTGTTAGTAACTAAGAAAATTAAATAATGATAAAAATACTTGCTAGACTTCCGTCTAATTTAACGATCCATAAGTAAATATTCGGAATATTGTAAATACTGTTCTACATACTTTAGCTTAATAATACCATCGTTTGAGAAGTGGAAAAATCGTCAAGTTTAAAAAAAATATTTTTGAAATTATAATGCTTATTTACTAATTTCAATATAACACTGAAAGCTCTCTTTAATGTGTAATGCCAGTTGGAGTCCACATAAAACTTTTAATTTAGTGCTAGTGGAATTTGGGCAATGAGTATTCTGATCCGTCTTGTCTATACACAGACAGTCATTGTATAGACACGTACATGCATTAGGTAGAAACATGCTTAGTCCATACCAGAAGTATGTGATGCGCCCTCAACTTTTAGGTTTTTAACATTCAAATAATATTAACGTTATAATAACATCCTACATTAGAAAAAACAATAAAAGACCATTAAAAGCACAAAACAAAACAATTAAATTTGGATATAAAAAGTATACTAATTTTTTTCAATACATAAGCACATAATTTTTAATCTAGGTTACAACTAAAAAAAAAACATGAATGGACTTAAACATATGTTAACGTTCAATATAATTTCTATAAATGAAAATATTTAATTAATTTTAATATATTTGACATTCTTGCAATATAGATAGCCAAATATAAAGACGGTGAAATTATATTTACAGGAGCAATTTCCTAGCTCTAACAGCCATAATGTGACAGGAATAAAAAATAATAACATTACACAATTCAGTGAATGACAACCAAGAAAAATAAAATAATGAAATACAATTTGTAACTATAATACGAAACAAAAAAGGAATCTTCATAAACGTGCATGTATAATATAATTTTTTAAAACATTACAAAAATTTTATCAGGAAATAAAAATCTTAAAAACTACATAACAATTTTTATGAAACGATTACAAAAAATAATTAATATCGATCACTTTCTCTTAATAATGTGTAGCCATTGCCTATATTGGTTAAAAATAAATTGTTAACTGACAATGACATTCGGTCAATGTTGCCAGAATTAATGTCTTTCTTTCTTTTTCAGTTTTATGTAATTTTTCCGACGACACTGGCATGATCGTTGATTAAATATTAGTACGTCATATCTGTATACAGAAGATAAAACAGGACATAGCTTACATTTTGTTTCATCTTCCTGGTTTAAAAAGTTCTATTGAAATATTATTTACATAATACAAAGTTTCTCATGTCTGATTGACGGTTTACGTTAAACTTAAGAGGTTAATTTTTTTATTTTCTCTACAAGAAGTTATTATCATTCTTATATAATATCACTAGTCTCCTTTGTTAAACCTTGTGTTCGAATTAGATACCTATGTATCAAATATTATTATTCTGTAGCCAACAATAAGAAAGTTATGAATTTAAAAGCAAGAAGAAAAACAAACATACGAATAATCGATCCTATAAAAATTCCAATTATTACCTTTTCTGAATACAAATTCCATTAATAACTAACATTCGTAGTTTAATATTAAAAAAACTAGTATGAACCGAAAACTTTTTATTTAATTCCTTTATATTCCTCCATTCTTAATTGAAAATCGGCAAACTATAAGTTTATGGATTGGCATGCAATTTTATAAACCGGTATTTCGAATTTATAGTACGCCTGTGTGTCATCTGACGATGGCATTTAGGTAACGGAGATGCTTATAAAATAGCATTTATATGGCTTAACCAAACAGCATTACTGTAACAGAACAACTTGAGATTTTAATAATAACCGAAAATATATAAATGAAGCATGCAAAAACAATACCCAGTTCTATTATCTCAGCGTCACGAAATATGACATTAATTACCCTATCAATAAATTTACTATTGACATCCACACACACACACATACATATACATATATAAATATATATATATATATATATATATATATATATATATATATATAATCTCTACAAATAATTAAGTACATTATTTTATTTAATTATTAAGTACATTATCAGCTACAAACTAAGAATTTCAATAAAACAACCCTCAGTATAAGTAACAATTTAGACATCTAAAAAAATTAAGGCTAATAAAAAACTAACATAAGAGAAAAAAAATAATGCGAAAAGCATTAAAACTGAATTAAATTATCAAAACATGGGACAACACTGAAGTTTTGTATTTTTATGTAAAATAATGACATTAGCAAACAATTTAATACCGAAATTAGGTGAAATCAGTAGCGGTAACCCACACAAGATTGGTCCAATCAGGTCGACGTACAAAATATACATATATACTATACAGGCATAGCATAAATCCAAGAAACGTATATTACATTTTAAATACAACGGGAATTTAAGTCTATAAGTTCGTAAATATCTTTATAAGTTCCTCTACAACTGCATGCTGTTATAGAAAAACTAACAGATTATTAATTTAGAGAAAATGAATAGTTAAACATTATAAGTACCCATAAGTATAAATACGAACGTTTAAACTCAAACAATTTTAAACGTTTATAAGTTTAATTTAAATTTGTAATGTTATGGTTAAAATTTGAAAAGTTTTTTTACGTAAAAATCAGAGATGCTCTTGATTGTGAATTGCGGGAGATACTATAGAAATGATGACTAATTAAATTTAGGTTATAAAAAGTAACGCCCACTGTGTCATGCTTGCTAAATAAAATTGAAATCTGTATGTGCTATGCAAATTGAGAGACTTTTGTTAATTTAAATGTCAAAAAAAAAACAAAATGTTTAACCATTTCGCATATATTTTTCTGTCTTCATATCCATGTGTTCGTGAATAAATATTAAAAAATATTCTCAACTCGTTAGTCGCTCATAATCGAAACATAACATATTTCTTGTCCCTATTATTACTTTGAAAAAACACATTACTAAGTATCAAAAAAACATAGAAAAAAGAAAGATCCAAGTTTAAAAACGAATTTTTTTATTAAATTGCTGAATTTATTTCAATGACTTCTTCATTTTACGTGGTTAGTCCTTAAATTTCTTTACTTAACATATTCAAAAAATGAATAAGCTTGAAAACTATATTTTATAGCAATTTTTACCGCAAATAAATGTTTATATGTGCAAAAGTTGAAAAATTAACTCAAACCAAGAGTAAATGCAAAAAGTTGGATCAAGCGTGATACCATGCGTTTAACTGATGAACTTATTTTCATTTTTTTCGTAAACTGATCGCGTGAAAAGTATGATAAAATGTTTTCCTAAAGTCCATCTTGAGTCCAAGAGCTTAAGATTTCAGTAGCCCCAACTACTTTATTCTTTATAGCCACAATAACTGACCGGGTTGGCCATTTATACAGTAGTTGCAATAACCATATTAACTCTTTAACATTGCCTTCTGAAACTATAAGGCAGTAAAAAATAATGAAATATTTTTCAAAATTACCAAACACATAATGATATATCTTAAAATATACGTAGAGTTAACTCAAATAAAAAGAAGCCAATTGCATAACTCCTAATAACACAGTTGATTTATCGCTCGAAATGCACTCGATCATTACGAACGAAGTTCTACAATCATGACTGAGGTCAGCGCTGACGAGGTCTGAGTAATGAGATCAAACGCCAATTACACTCGACAAAGTTTTATTTCTTTTCCTGTAAATGTAACGGCGTGCGCTTAGTAATAAGCATTGTTAATAAATCTTTAAATATTTAAAATATTGCATCTATATTCAAAATATTGTAACTTTAATTTCTCTTTTGATGACAAATTTTTAACTTTTTGAATAATTTTAATTCTCATTTTTTAAGTAGGATTACGTCCTCAAAATTAAAAAAACCCTCCCTCTGGGAAAGCCCTTTTTCTTAGAAACGCCCTGAGATATCTTGTGGAAATTATTAAGAATATCGTAGATTGAAGTCGATAGCCTTACATTGCTATAAACATTTCGAGTTTCTTGGCTCAAACAACAAAGATGTGGCCCTTCACATTGAATTTTTTTTGTTGTTCATACCATCATCCAAACCTATAAGGCACTTACAATTTTGAAAGCCACCAAAACGGTAGGTTATATAATACAAATAAAAGAGAAACCCAAAAATAATGATTTCTAATTCTACGTGGAATCATGGTTTTTTTGTAATTAATTTATTCTTACGACTGTTAAAAATATAGTGAGCAATGTATATTTGTTGTGAATAAGTAATATTTGGGAATAGTTCATTTAGAAATTTTATGTACACTTAAATTTAATAAATGTCTAAATATGTAGGGAATCCTCGTAGTATGAATTCTACTCGTCCTTGACAACATTTTATTTTTTGAAATAATAGATTATAAGGGGACTATTTCTATTTCTATCTATCTATTAACTCTAAATAATATAAGAAAAGAAGTAGTCAAAATTATAGCATTAAACAAAAAGCATTTTCCTATCCGTTATGATTAACTGATGCCAACTCTTTGCATTTAGTACACAATTCCATTATTTTTTTAAGATAACTGTAAAATCGAGCAAAACATAGTTTACAAAGTTTAAGATAAGTTTAAGAATATTTTTTGTAATTTATATACAGCAAATAATAAAGTATAAGGTGTTTAGCATACCCTATGAATTCGTACGTATATACGTACTCGAAACGTACATCTAAGATTTCTCTAAAATGCATAACATGCAACATGTTTAAAATAGTATAAATTTAATATGACTTTATGTTAAATCAATGGGTTAAGAGTGAAATTCTTACAATCCCAATTTTGAATATATTTGGCGTTAATTTTGTAGAAATTCATTATTCACAATTAAATGAAACTACGTGATGTAGCATTATTTCTACTTTCTTTATATTCTTATATTAGCAAAGATTATCTTTGCTAATATCCCACCTGAAGATGTTGTAATACAACGAAACCTAGGTTGTGGTAAAGAAATTAAAGAAAGTAGAAATAATGCTACATCACGTAGTTTCATTTAATTGTGAATCCCAATTTTATTATTCTGTTCACATGCATCTTAAGAAAGAATTCAACTATTAACGGAAGACCTAAAGTTATCGTCACCTTGGTGTGTTGGGTTGATTACAAAGCATACGGTCTTTTATTGCGAAGCGCACCGCGGGGACCCGGGTTCAATTCCCGGCCTCTCATCTAGCGGGGCTGGACTGGTGTTCTGGTTGGCTGTAAGCGATTGCTGTTTTAGCAATAAGTCCGCCATATGTATCAATTAGATACATTAAATTACAGAAATAAATAAATAAAAAATAAAGTGCGAGACATAAGGTCATAAATGCAATAATTTGTGGTAATGTATTCGATATATTTTGCAGAAAGACTCAGCTATTGGCTGAAGATCTAATGTTTAAACCGATAAGGCAATCGTTCTAATAAAGATACCACGCTTGATCAAATCTTCGCCAACGGCTCCGTCTAGTCAGGAGACAGAACTGAGATAGATCTACAGCCAGACAGTTATCAATAGTTTGCTTTTATAAACTAATGTACACTTATTCTAGTTTGTCACGTACAAAAAGCCTCCACATGACCTGTATAAAGTCAAAATGGAGAAAATATTAAAAATTTAATATATTTTTGTATAAAAAGTATACAATTGCTACTCTTGTTTGTTTCCTTCAGATTTTATAACGGAGATGGTCGGATGTTTTTTCCGAAACGTGCATTTTTAAATTATGAAATAATTACGTTGATAAAACCCTCTTCTTGTGTTTGGTAACTCTTTATACACCTGACTATTAATTGTGTTATAGCTGAATTCTTCTGTTTGGAGTCCTCACCAGCTTATGGCTCGCTTATATTGATCAACATAGTATTGCGAGAGGCGCCCAATCTGGATCATTTTTTTTGCTCCTCTGACCGCTTTAGGAATGCGGTTATGGAGTTGCTTGATAGTTTAAAAAGTTGATAATTTCCTAATTTTATGTTTATTTTGAATTCATTAGTGTTTCGTATTATTTATAATATTAACAAAGCTATTGTATCTTTATTACTTGCATATCAATGCTTTGGATCAAACTGTAAATTGAGTGTGGTTTTCTTTTAATTAGTGTTATAATAAATATTATATTATGACACATTTAATAAACGCTTATAATATTACTAAATCCGTCTCCTTCCACTACCATAATTCAATATCAGTCTACCATCAACAATATTGTTTATGAAAGAAAACAAAATTAAGATGTATCCGCGTCGATATATTACATGCCGTTCTCAATTTTCTTATCTTAATTTTCTTACATTACAAATCCAAAATTAACATTCACTTAAAATGCTTTAGAAAATATTTTAGATGAATAAAATAAATGACTACATCCGGAATCTTTTTCAATTAAGGTATATTCAGAAATACGTAACGTGAAAGATGGTCAGAAACAACGAAAAAAACAGTAAAGTCACTTATTTACTGTAATTTATATACTTATAAATTAATATAAACAAGAATTGGGCAGAGAATAAACGTCATGGAAAAGAAAGTAAAAACAAAATTATAACTGTCTTAAAACCGTAATTAGACCGAGGACACATTTGCATTACATTATGTTAGTGTTAGCAATAACAGTGAGCCTCACCACAGTCCTATTATACCCAATATCAATTCAAGTAAACACTATTTGCTTGTGTTTTCTGCATCTTCATACCGTGAAAATTCTTCAAGAGGCATCAAGAAAACTGGGACTTAATTCGAGATGTTTTTAAAACGGTGAATCTTTATTGCATGGAGTTTAAAAAATTACATTTCTATTGGCGTATAAAATTTACATTGTACATCATTTATTTCAAATTTTCCCAATGACATTTTAGGGATAATTTACTTAATTATAAACTTTATGTAAAAGTGTACAATGTGATGAAAAAATTATTCACTTTATCGATATATGTAATAACATTGATAATTTTAGCTTGATTTGAATAAATTATTCAATTTCCTTTTCGATAAAATTGTTTTTCCAAATTCATATAAAAATAATTGAAGAGAAATTATTTTAATTCAATGATAAAACGAAAGCAGTTTCCAACAAGAAATTTCTCAGACAATTTTTGCTAACATTACATTCAGAAGATTCTTTTAACGCGAAACTTTTCATATATGCTTTTCTTATTACATATTCATAGGCAGTAAGATAAACATCTGGATAGTAAATCTAACCGGTAATATGTTTCCGTAAATTCGAAAAAGTATCTTTCAAAATTGGCACAAAATGCTTTAATCGAGACTAGTATTCATACAAGGTAAGTTGTAACCAAACCTATAATAAGCACGTTTATAAACAAAGCCTTAGAGGAATAATCAAAATATTACGATAATTATATGTAGATATAGAACAAAACCTTCATATAAATTTTCATTAATAACTGCTTCTTTATTTTCTTACATATTCGGTAAAGTTAACCTCTAAATTTGGCTTGAAAGAAGTTAAGTACTAAATCTTGTACAATTATCTTGTATATGAAATTTACACTAATGAAATGCACAGTTGTTACATTCACAAATCTGTCTTTAAAAAAAATTATAAATGTAATCACTACACACGTTATAAGTTCAAATACTTTATATATTTTATTATGAACTGAAAAAGTGAGATACTTTAATAATCATGTAATAAAACCAAGAAAATGTTATACGCGGAAAATATTTATTACTATACTGATACTGGTGAAAAGTTTTACGACAAATGTCTTAAAATTATTGATACATAAAGAAGACTATACGCTTTCCTACGACAGGAAGCATAACGTAAATTAAAATAAGCTCGGCTATTCACTGACGCTCCTAATGATTATCAACAGAAACATAAACTCTATTTACAGCTCATCCTTCCCATTATAATTGTGTTTTTGGTTTCTTTATGGTCCTATTTCTAAATATATAAACAAAAAAACCGTGATGAAAAAAATTTAATTTCAAACAATAATGAAACGAAATGTGCACAAAATCGTTTAATTTAACACAAACTTATATTACGAAATAAAATACATTGTTTAAAAGATCATTTATATAAAATTAAATCTAATAAATACACATTTTTCCTTGAAGAGATATAAATATATACATTGTAATTTTCAAATACCTAATTGGGTATTTGACTATTTTTTTTTATTTCATTAATCATAATTTCAAGGTACAAGCTGATTAAGAGCGAAAAAATTGTTTAATAATCTTAAAAATTGATTGAGTTATAAAAGTTTAAATTTAACCTTTAGAAAAGGATGGCAATACTGTGTTGTGAGGTCATTTTTAATATTGCACATTATATTCTACGAGAGGAAAAGAGACAGGGATATACCCAACTCTATCCGTATCTTCAAATTTAGAAGCCTACAACTGGCTTATTTTGCAATCAATTTTTGAATTGTTTTCAAGACTGGTTTTTAATTAACTTATATTTCACAATATTGTAGAATGAGTCACCTACCGTATTGCGTTAAAAGTAATTTACATTTATCCTACCATGATAATAAATTTCCTCTCCGTACTATTTTACATTAAACTGTAACTGTTAAAAAAAAAGATTATTTCGAATTAAAAATAACACGGAAACAGCTCCCGGACGCGGACAATAATTTTCAACATTCTTTTATTTCCACTATTTCCTAGATAAAACGAGATACAAATTCCAATCAATTCCAAAAAATCTTTACGTTCAATTAAGTATTAACATGCAAAACTAATGAGATTTATAAATTGTACCGCATTTTTTACGCTTACTCAACCAAAGAACAAGAGACACAATTTTTTCACTAAACTCCTAAAATAGACTAACCAGGATGATGAAAAAAAATACTACACTTCCAGCCGATTCGTCGACCTTTTACGAGACACTATTAATTACCTTTTAAACGCGACCTTTCTCTCATTCGCCACGAGATCCGATTACCTCACACTGGACAAGGACGCAGAATGAATAATCATCCAAGGCTACATTCGCTCGCATACTGCACTATGTTACACCACATTTGTAATTTGATAACGTTCAATAATAATTGCACGGCACGAGTATCTTTCGCCAGACCATACTGAATTCATTTGTGAAACGAAACATGTATTAAAGTATAGACTTGTTAGTTACCGAGTTACAGGTAGCGGTGACTCAACAGGTTAAAGTGAACTAAAATAAGTGAACTAATCGATATACGACGCGTTGGTCAATACATTGTCGACTACAGTTAGTTTTTTTATCATTTAAAGAATTTCTGGGTCTAGCATTGGCTTGATCACGTAGTATTGGCAATATTATTTACATGAATATTGCTTTCAAAATGTTGCATTGTAATACTTGGAAACAAAACTAATCGCGAAATATTATCAAAATTACTTTTTTATTAATTTAAAGACATATAATTTAACACCACTCGTTTTTTTTAGACAATTCGTAATTGTTGGTGGTGTTAAATAGTTAAGCGTACTAATGTTTAAAAAAATTAACAGTATATTGTTCTGTTGTAAGTACGGGCGATTTTAACACGGCAAATCTGACTTCAGCGTTAACTTATTATAGGTGTTCTATGAATATTGGTGAAAATAGCGTTAAACGTAGTTTATATATATTTACACTAAATTAAATCTTATATTAGATATAATTAAATTATTTCAGTACAAGTGGAACTCGCACTGTGAGGCTTCCATAAACACTTGGGCACATATAAATATTTAAGATTAAATAGTATTCTTCTAAAACCATTTGTAAAAAAATTTTATTTTTTTTTGCCATTTATACAGGTTGAATAGTATAATTTATAGGCATAAAAATATCGGGAATATCTCAAAAACTATGAAAATTTAGAACCATCATTACAGCTTTTCGATAAAGGGGTGGTTTATGGTTAATTTCAAGAATATCCATAGAACACCTATAATTAGCTCTTTTTGTAAAGACTATATCTCAATATATATATAAATAAATAAATATATATATATATATATATATATATATATATACGTAAATAGTATCCGAGAAAAAAAAATTGTGGTTATTTATAGTAATACCTCTGGGACTATCTTTACAAAATTCTGAAATAAATATTTTTTAAATTTCTACAAATTGCTCTTTTAAATTAAATTTTAAAGTGAAACTCCTTAGGGGGCAATGAGAGTACAATTTCGGGAACAAATTTCGTGCAATATTTTTCATAATGTAACGAACCTATAGCAAGAAAATCGGAAAAAAGGTATGTAGCTAACAACCGAAAGAGATAGATAACACGATAAATTAAGACAAGAAGTGTACTCATGCGAGAAAACAAATAAAAATGGCGCTCACTACTGCAATCAGCTGTTTTGTATGTTAAGTGTGTCAAAAGTAAACTGTCAAAATCTTGTCGATTTATTTACCTATTTATGATTGATTTGTTACTAATTTTGTGCACTTCATCCATTACAAGACTAACAACATATGTAGTTAATTTATTCATAAATCCGTAATGAACCCGTACATAAATTAGTCACAAACACAATTTACAACAAGAGAAATATATCCCAACTTGATTCAGTCGCGTTTAGCCTTATTCTCATGCTGGCATCGCGGCTCTTTTTTTAATTGACAATTATCTAATTAAATGTTTATAAAGAGTTTATTAGATGTTACGTTGTTTACATTTTATTAATTTTCTGGTTGTATGGTATTAATATCTTCTTAAGTATATGAATTTATTCTCTCTCTCTCTCTCTCTCTCTCTTTCTCTTTCTTTCGCCGCCGTTTTTACTATATACTTAAAAATCGAGATCCCTACGATATAAGAAATTGTCTAAAAAATATTGTGAAATTGCCATTTTTGACAAATCACACATATATCCAAAACTATTTATACGCGGTGTAGTGGCAGATTTCAATGTTTGAAAAATTGTAAAAAAAAAACTACACCTCTAATACAAAGTAGGTTTATTTTAACTTTATAACAACAAATGCGGATTTCATTTTTTAAAAACCACGTTTTCCAAATGGCGGCCATCGAGTCTGACACACTCTTCGAGTCTAGCACGCATGTTTTCAAAAACGCGTTTGCAGAGCGACTGGGGTATCCTACTGACTTCGGCTCGAATATTTTCTTTAAGTTGTATCACAGTGCTCGGATTTGTTTTGTAAACAACGGATTTTAAGTATCCCCATAATAAAAAGTCACATGGGCTTAAATCGGGTGATCTAGGTGGCCACGGTACGATACCGTTTCGGGATATGTTTTTTTCTGTAAATAACTGCCCCACTGCATTCATGGACACATTAGCAGTGTGAGCTGTGGCCCCGTCCTGCTGGAACCATGTGTTTTGGTTGAAGGATGGACTATTCTGTAGTTCTACTCTGAAAAAGTCATTTAACATCTGGGCATATCTCTCCGAATTCACAGTTACAGTTGGGCCACGTTGATTTTCAAAGAAATAAGGCCCTATGATTGCAGATGCAGACATGGCACACCAGACTGTTAGTTTAGGCTTATGTAAAGGCTCTTGATGAATTTGTCTTGGGTTATGGACATCCCAGTAACGAAAGTTCTGCTTATTCACATATCCTCCAATGTGAAAGTGAGCTTCGTCACTAAAGAATATGTTGCCCATTCGGGTAGCGGTACGAAATCTCAACAACATCACCTCCGCGTAAGTTTTTCTTAATTCAAAGTCAGAATCGTGTAAATCTTGAACAATTTGAATTTTATATGGATGGAATTTGAGCTTTTTTGCATTATTACCTGTAAAGTTGATTTCGGAATTCCCAATATCGATGATCGTGTACGCAGTGATAAACGGGGACTTTCAACGACAGAAACCATAACACGCTCGACATTTTCATCCGTGGCTATCAATGGTGTAGGTCCTGGCCTGGGCCTATTTAATGTTGATCCTGTAGCTCTGAACCTTGCTACCCATGACTGAATGAGGTTGATCGATGGTCCATCACGTAATCGACGAATACTGTAACGATTATTAAATCGACGGCGTGCTACAGACAGTGAAAATCCACTCGAAATGTACGCCTCGACGGCAAAAGCGCGGTGCTCTCCACTCCACTGTTCCATTGCTAGTAAAACATCCGCACCGCTTGCGCTTCTAACGACGCCCCCCGCGCCCCTCTTATGTGTTGCGCTCAGAAACTATGTTTGTTCAAACTTTGAAATCTGCCACTGGACACCCTATTAGGATGTATGCGGGCTAGTATGTTTTATAATTACACCAAATTTCAAATTTCTATGTCCAGCCATTTTGCAATCAAAGCGGCTGTGATAGACGAACAGACGAACAGACTCATGAGTAATTTTACATAGGTTTGTTTTTTTTTATTTTTGAGATAAGGAGCTCTAAAAATCCAATGTTTATCTCGCTATATACATAAGCGTGAATGCATACGTATGTGTTTAAATCCATCTATTAATATATTGAGATATATTAACAGATGGATTTAGATGAAATTAGTCACAGTGATCACTGATAGTCGAGGAAATGACAAATATTATTTAAATAATTGTGATTTTAATGAGTGATTTTCAATATTTGTTAAAGAAATATATATATATATATATATATATATATATATATATATATATATATATATATAATTAATAATAAGTATATAATTTAATTAACGACGACATCTATTTCTTTTATAGGTAGCAGTAATAACTTTACTATCATCTATGTTGATATTTACATATTTATAACTAGACTATTACTAATATACGTATATATTAGTCTCTATTGCCTTCTTTTTAACTCACTCCAGAAGGAAAACTTTGAAGATGTTCAATCGTATTGCATAACTTTTCCGATGCAAAATACGAACTGAACTCTGAATAAAAATTGAATTATTACTGGCCATAATAAATTTGGAGCAAATGTTATGTATTCATAATGAGGCGTTCTAAATATATATATATATATATATATATATATATATATATACAGATTGCTATGATAAATTTAAACGCAAGTTTCAAACAATAGGCAGTTTTCATGCGTTATTGGCATAGCCACAAAAAGACCCGTTGGAAAAATTTTACTGAACTGAGTAATCCGACATAATCATATTTTTGTCCTACGGGTGATTAAAAATATGAACCAATTAATAAAACTAAAACAGTCTAAAATAAAAAAAGACTAAAAGTACAATGGAGTATGCAAATAAAAAATAATCATCTTTACATATTAAAGAGGTACCCTACCAACATATTGGAGAGGTACCCTACCAACATGTTAAAGAGGTACCCTACCAACAAGTTGGAGAGGTACCCTATCAACATGTTGACGAGGTACCGTCCCATTGGAGGTTACCGGGCTAAATTTGAGCCTTATGGGATTAATAGTTTACGAGTAAAATGACTGCGATATACAGAAGAACAAACACGTACCGGACGAAAGTATGATTTGAATCGATCAATAACATAGGAATTGTGGTGCCATTTAATATTAGCTTTAAAGACAAAATATTTCTACAAAATGTAACATGACTTATCCTATCCATTACTACATAGGCTCACATTCAACTAAATATTTCTATTTTCTCATCAGTGACGATATTACAATACATTCTACAAAGAAATTCAAAATATCTAATTTTACAGGATCTTCTATAAAAGACCTTCCATTTAACAATTCCATATCCTCAAAACAGAGAAACCATACCTTTACTTAAGCGTTCCTGGCTGCTGTTTTGAAAAATTTAATGAATAAAACTATATTGCTGTATGCATTCCATACATAAACAAAAGGCAATTTCTTTGGAACTATTATTAAAGACCAGCTTTAACGAGTAATTGTACTAACGTAAAAAAGGAAAAAAATTATGATGTAATTTAAACATAAGATTTTTTGCGAAAATATTGAATCTTCATCATTTCGATTAAATGTTTTGAGCTCGGCGGAAAAATATAATGATTACAACACATTTTTCTGAAAAACTACAAAAGTATTTATTTATTTAACAAAAAATGATAATTTCATAATACTTCTTCCTTTTCACTCACCCTTACAATTTCTTTGTTTCTGTGCAACTCAAATCGTAGAAACTTATCCTCGGTAAATATCTTCAAAGGTCGATGGAAAAGGTTCTACCTCTCCTAAATCTTAATCCTTTTGCGCTCTTCTTTCTTCCTTCCTAATAAATGTCAATAATGATCTACATTTTTGTCTTATTTTAATGTAACCTTCCCTTATTATCTTTTGTTAAGGTCTCGTTTGTCCTTTTTTTAATACACCTTATATTTTAGTACTGTCTACCAAACACACAATTTTTCGAAACTAATTGTTACGGTTAACAGGAAAATATAGCGCCTGTGGCAATAACATGAGTTTATTAAAGAGTTAAGCCGTGAAATCTAGACAAATAGATAAATAAATAAACTCATTTGCATTTATTATATTCGTATAATTATGTTCAGTAAATATTTAATTTAGAATACTTGTATCAATATATTTATGATTGTTTTAATAACTCGTAATTTCCTATTAAAAGGTATTTGTTTTATACATCAAAGTACACGCATTTGGAAATACTGAAATTGAAAATACTGAAACTGTAATACCTATAGCTCTGATTGCAACTGAACACGAGCCAGGAATATTTCCACTTTCAAATACTTGTGTCCAATAGGTGAAACTTACAAGTTCCTCGAATTTGCACGCAGTAGGTGCTGTCAATGCTCCACTGCTAAAGCCGGATGGAACGAGTAGCAGATCATATTACAGACAAAACTTGTTCAACTTCTACAAGTCAACGATGTTTGTATTTAAGTATTTATTTATTATTTGCAATAACAAATATATTATTTTCATATGTTACAAACTCAAATAGTCATTTATAACAACGTTATAACTTCATAATTCGTAATTATATAAAGAAAATTAGGCTGTAAACATTGGTTATTAGCCTAAACTTATATTAAATTATTTGTTAAATTGTTACTATAAATCTGGCTCGATCGTGTATTTCTTTTACTTTTCACAAAATAAAATATCACTGACGACTTGTCCATCTATAAAAATCAACGCAATCAATAAAAAAATATTCATTTTGACATTATCCATCTATTCAATCACGTATAGCTAATCTACAAAATCTAGTACAAAAGTCAATCTACTCAAAAAATGAAAAATAAGTCGAAAAAAATACGAGAGTGGAAAAACAGCAATCGGGCAAAAATTCCGTTAAACAAAACTCTCATCAAAATTAGACAAAGTGTGAATAACACAAACAAAAATGTACAACAGTGATAATTTAATACTACATCAACCGACCTCTTATAATGTTACAAATGTTGTAAAATTTTTCATCAAAAGTAGCAGAAAATAACAACCACTGGAATCTAAGCTGTCAAAGTACGTAGCCATAGTAATGACCTTACGTGACAGTAGTCTTTCTCTACTGCACGCGCGTGGCCTTCTAGTGTAGAAAAAAAATTTAATTTTTTGTTTTTACCTTCCTTAAACATTATCCCGATTATAACTAAAAAAACAGATATCTTATCGTTTTATTCGTTCTGCTGAACAATACCAAATAAAAAACTTCATAGTCAATCGGATATTCCTATTACTCTTTTTAAGCCTTTGAATGGACATACGTACGTGCATGCATATATACTATCATTTCCTTCCATAGTAAGACAAAGATCACCTTACAGATACCATTTGGTCTCTTCTTTTGCATAGGGCCAATCGTCATGATTTTTTCCAATTCAAAAATTAAAGATGTTCCTGTCTTTAGTTTTTTATAGCCCTGACTCGAAGAGGTATTGACTGATTTTACAATTCTTTTTTGTTTGAAAAGAAATGATTTTGGATATGTTTTACGTAAACACGATCACATGTCCGAGATACTTAGACGTGATGGTGGACTCCGAGAAACTTATCAAAGATGAGAGTACAATACACATTTCTTGAAACCGTGTTTAAACTCATTTGGCATATCTTTATAAGTACTCTAGTCACAGATAGTGGCCAGAATATGATGATGGATCCGAAAAACGGTGACAAAACTCCTCAATGATGAGAAGTAAATTTATCGAATTTGGACTGGTTCAGTTTATTTTGACAATTCCTTTAGTCGTAAATTATAGCCATATTATGATAATGAAACTGGAAGTTGGTGACAGTAACTGCTCAATGGTAAAGAGTTAACAAATCGAAGTTTGGGTTTGTTTGACTTTTCTTGATTTAAGCAAGTAAATAAAAAATTAAATAGATAAGTAAATATATACACACAGACATGAAGTAACGAGGATTTTAAGTGGGTAAGTAGGTCAATGTCTATAGGTGTATACAAAGGCATAAAATATTGACTACGGTGAAACTAGAACAGGAAAACATTAATAATATGCCCATATGTACCTATATATTCAAATATTATATATGTATGTACAAAGTTATATATATATATATATATATATATATATATATCCATTAAACGCCGTAATTGCTTGTTTCATATAATATAAGCGATATTATTATATTCTTTGTGAATACGTGACTGTCCTTGAATTCGTTTAAAAAAAATCATACCGACTTAAAATAACTATCAAATAAGAAACTGCACTGAAAGATATTAAATAATTTAAAATTACTCTATCATTAGCATTGTATTCTAAATTTATTTTAATTCGGAAGCTAAATTGTACTACCAAATAAATACTTGTATATCATCATTTTATACTTTTGAGTGCATTTCGTGTTCGATAGTTATTCAAATTCGGTCTAATTTTTTTGTTAAAAAGATTTACTTTAATTCAAGAAATTTAAAAGATAATATATATTCTAACCTATTACCGAAAGCAGAGGACTGCACGATCTAGACTAATTTTCAATTTAAAAAAAGTAAATATTTTTAATTTAAAATACAGATGTGTAACCTCGAATGCAGAAGCAATAAATCTACATAAATGGTTTACCATCAATTTCAAAGCCTGTGTAAAGGAAAAACTTTATCAAAATTTAACATCCTCACTCAAGAGAACTCGAATAATTATTCGTTAGCCATGCCAGTGTGAGTCAAATACTGTCATAATGACTAACAGGAAAGTAGGAAATTGACAGTTTACAATGCCTAGATTTGTATAGACTTATTGCTACGTACATGTAAACAGACTTCTGGTTCAAATTGCAACCTTTCATACTGAAAAAAATGGAGTTTTATTCATTTTGTGGCGAGTCGCAATCGTATGCCAGACAAAATCGATATTTGCTCTCAGACAAAAAACTTCAAACTGTACAATCTCCAGCAGTGCAAGATAATTGCTATTTGCTCAAATATATATTATGTTCATAGAAAGCCAAATTATTCATGAACTATGCCAAGGTTACCCCAAATTCGTGCAATGAAGGGTTTCGTGACTCGAGGCGGCGTTAACTCTGTGCGACGATCTACAATTGTAAATGAATTCCAAGTTGTTTGAACAAACGCCATAGTCGCAATCTTGTCATGATGCAACTTAAAATTGAATTTACAATGGAACAGCTCGTATCTCTCGATCACAATGATTCAATTATTAATTACGTTTCGCGTTGCAGAGATTAAGTGTTTTATATTGTGTGTTATTTATAGTTAGTTTATTTTCATATAATTGGTAAATTTGAGTTCTAGGATTAGAAAATTGTTTTATTTTAATGAATAGCCTACCATATAAAATAAATAAACATGATTTACTTACACAGCCTACTTCGCTAGTTCGATAACCCATGATGGGCATTAGCCTCTTGAAGAAGTTATATCTGGCCAGCCAGTTTTAACACTTCTGGGTTCCTTTTTAAACAATCCATAAATTTCAGTTTGGGTCTTCGTCTTGCTCTAATACTAGGGTTTTGTCTAAAAAGGTTTTCCATTTCTCTTTCCTCCATTCTAATTTTGTGTCCAGTCTATTTCATTTTCTGTATTTTTATGAAGTTTATAGTATTAGGTCCTCGATAAACCTTAGAACACAGAATTTGCCTTTCTTCTCCACATATTTTTCTTTAAAATGCTTCCCAGTATACTTCTCATGATTTTTTTCTTCAATTATTGCTATGGGTACTGGCTCTAATTGAGTAGGAGTTAACGTTTCAGCAGCATGAATCAGAAATATATTAAAAAATAAAAATTACTTTTAAAAATAAAAATTACTGTTTCTAAAAGAACTAGTCTACGTGCGAAATAAAATTAAACTTATTGCGAACAATATCGGACAGATGGTGCTAGTCTCTCAAGGTTTTATGTTTCTGAAGGTTTTCATGGAGCATACAAAACAATATATAATTTAATTAAGTTATTCCTATGTTGAAAAGATTCACGATTCGAAAGAACTTGCTGAACACGGCTGTCCTCATTGAATTTACAGCTTATAATGCCTGTTACTCAGTTATCCCTTCTTTAAAGAAAACTGGGTAGCAAACTACTCCTAAATTTGCTATTTTTTTGGAAAATAGTATGAAAATACATATTCATTAAAAGCCAGTATTTAAAAAAATTATAAAATTTAATTTGAAAATAAAGTAGATATGACCTTCTAAATTTAATGATAGAGCGATATGGAAGCGGTATCTGCCTGTATCCTCATTTTGAATACAATAAGCATTACTATAAATGACGTCACAGTTCAGTATTGCTATCCTAAAATTCTTTCCTTTTCACTTTGTACGTTGAAACTATTGTTTATGAAATTAAAAAAAGTTGAATGCCGTTACGAAAAAACAAATGAAATTAAAGTTAAAAATTGAAATTTATGATTTCTTTAGTTTCAAAACACATTTTTACATTTAAATCTTTTTTTGATGATGAAAAGGAATACGTAATCCACACCGTGCAAACCTAACAAATACTTAACTGGACCCAAAAACTAGCTAAAAAGCACTGAATTATATATATTAAATTATGAAGAGAACGTTACAATTTATATAATGACACGTTTGTTATTACTCTTTGGTTAATAGTTTCTGAAATACGAGCCTTCAAATTGTAACGTATTTTCGATGCATCGTACTCTTGAAATAACCCTTGTCCTACACACGGTAGACCTAACAAGTATTTTATTAGTATTGAATTAAGAAAAGAACCATGCAATTTATGTAATGTTTTTATAACTCTCTGATTAAAAATTTTGGAGATATTAGCCCTCAAATTGGGACATTTTTCATTACATCGTATTGTAAAGATAACTCTCGTCGAATACGTAATGCTACCTCAATACTGCTTCTAAAAATACTTTAGTCGATCACAGTTTAAAATGAAAAAAGCAACCAATGTAAAAACCATTTAATGAGATACGAGTCACCAATTGTAATTAGTACTTCTTACCGTGAGGTGTAACAGTTTCCTCATTTTTCTACAGTGACTTATGTCTAATACTACTTACCGGATACATATTTTAGTAAGGATGCTGCATCCGCTACTTTAAAACGTAGCGCAGTTTAATTTTGAGTCATTATTCTGTTGTATAACGAGCACGCTTAATCAATACAGCTATAGCATATTTAATGATTATTATAGTAATTAAATATTATGTGTCAATTATCATCCCTTATGTTAGTTTGAAAATATTTGACGATATCGTATTTCAAGTTTTACCGTATTTTAAGTTTATCGTATTTCAAATTTTACCACTAGTGATGTAAAGAATAATATTTTTTAAGCATAATATTTTCATCGTTTGCATCTTATTCCGAGAATTGCCGAGCTAACCCGATAAAAACTGATAGTTATTTATATACATCGACAGATCGCAAAAAAAATAAATTTTAAGGTTAGAGCATAATTAGAGATTTGTTAACGTGAGTAAATCAATTTTTAATGAAATATGAACGTATTTTACACTTTGCTATGCTGAACGCTCGATATATACGATTTGTAACAATAAATATTCTCGAAAAGGAAGAAATACAACGACTATGAGAAATCATTTGAAATCAATGCATAGAATCGAGTTTTCAAGTTTTCTGTTCCAAGTTTTCTGAATTGGAAAAATGCAAAAAAGAAAAACAAGATGCAAATAATAGACTGACACTTGCACCATCTTCCCACAATCTAAATCTGGCATTAAACAAATGTTCTTTCAAGAATGTGTCAAAAACACAAAACAGTGGGATAATAAAACTGTGAGATCCTTGGCAGTTCAAAAATCAATAAAAATCTGTAAGGTTCTTAGCAGTTTATAAACCAAAAAATCCTATAATTATTTTGACGAAAGACTGGGCATTTAATTTCATGAAATCTGTTGGATTTGTTAGACTTGTGAAGCACCAATGTCCATGCTATAATTTAAAGTCTCGTCAATATTACACTTCTTTTATTTGCGATGAGTTATATGGTAAAGTGAGCCAGACAATCCTTGAATTACTGAAATTCTTTGAAAAAAAATTAATTTACTAGTGACATCTGGTACGATTCTTTTCTAGGGTTTCGCTACTGAGTTCGACTTGTCATGAGATTAAAAAAGAATTTGAAAGGAAAAAATGATAGTGTTAATTTCAGCTACCATACCGAAGAAAATACTGCTCATAAACTTGAAGGCATCTTGTCATCATGGAAATACCTAAGATAAAGTAAAACATATAGTTCGGGATACAAGTGCAAACATGAAAAAAAGGTGTTTCCTTATTAAATGTTCAACACGTCGACTGTGCTTCAGACATGATTCAAAACGTATTAAAAGAAGATCTGAAAGCTCAAGAAACTGTCGCGGCTGCCATAACAAAATATAAAAAGATGGCAACATATTTTAATCATTCGAATACTGCTCAAGATGAGCTTAGAACTTACAAAAAAGTATAAACCTAACATCACTAAAGATTATACAAGAGTGTGCTACTATATCGCGTGCGTGTGCTACTATATATATAGTCAAGGAGTCTTTATGCCTTTACGCATCCACAAATAATAAAATTCCGCAACTGACTTCCGAGGAATGAATGGTCATTGAAAAATTTATCATTTCAATTAAACTATCTGAAGAAGTAACCAAAGAATTAAGTGCGGCCAATGTTTCTGTATCATCAGTAATCCCCTCAATCCCCGCTTTGGAAAGAATTCTTAATGATCTTGATTCATCCGATGAACAAATTGGCGACAAGATAGCCCTTTTGAAAGATTAGCTTATTAGCAAATTTTCAGTTTTGAAAACGAAATATTGTTTATCGCGGCAACCTTCATTGGTCCAAGATACAAAGTCAATTTTTTTTAAATACATCGACTAAAAAGCATGTCATATTTTGGACTTTCTTGAAACCGATCAAACAGAAGCATCTTTAAGTTCACATTGTACGAATGCGAAGAGTGCCAAATTGGGCAAATCAGAAGATAGAGGACAGCCAAAACTAGAGGGACACGATGACAGTGTAGAAGTTGACAATCTTCTCCTCAATTACCAAAATCGTACTCATATTTTAATCCAAAAAACTTTTACAGAATATTTGGCGGAATAACGCGTGGCAAATAACATTGACCCTCTGACATGGTGGAAGGTGAACAAGCAGAAATACGGACTTCTTTTTCCTATATCGAGGCATTATTTAATCACACCACCAGCTAGTGTTCCGAGTAAGCAAATCTTTCAGCGGCACACAGCATCGAAATAAACTTGAAGAAGAAAAGAAAATAATAACTTTCTTATTTGTTTATTTTTTTCCAAAAAAAAAGTTTTAAAGAGGAATGTCGTTTTTGTCTGTTTAAACACATAGTAATGTTATAAGTTATTGTTGTCTAATTTCTGAAGAGAAATTAATTATTTGCTATAAAACTAAATTTAAAGGTATATTACCTATTATATATATATATATATATATATATATATATATATATATATATATATATATATATATGTATAATATTCGCACGAATATTGTGAATGCGAACGTCAAGAAGTATGAGAATATTCGAGAATGGGAATGCAAATACTAATATTCGTTACATCGCTATTAAGCACGTTAATAGTATGACAAATATTAAAAATTACACGTGACAAAAAAACACAAATTAACCAACTTCAAATTGCTCAGGTTTGCAAAAATATCTTTTAAACTTTTTTTTTTTCGAATATTAGACCTTTTTCAAAAGTTCTTCCGCAGAAAGAAACAAAACATTGAAGACGCAAAAGAAAATTCACTATTTTAACTGATACACCTGAAAAAGAAGCTTTAAGAAATAAATATGAATAAAAAATGTCAAAGAGAACGGAAAAACTATGGTAAAGATGGGTTAAGAGGAAAAGAAAATGGACAAGGAAAAGGATAAGGCAAAGGCAATAAAAGAAAAAGTTGATAAAAGAATTTTGAATTTTGTTCAGAATCTGAAAGTGAGGAGTTGTGTCATCTAGTTTCCAGTGAAGCCTATAACAATTCTGATATAGAGGGATGTGGGCACATTTGAATGTGTGATAGGAGATGAATCTCTTAATAATTAGTATTAATTTGTATTCTGATGAGGACTAAATTTAATCGTTATGTAGCGTATATTTACAAAATTGTTAAGTAACTAAATGTGATTCAAAGTCTCACGTTGATTACAAATCTAGTTTACATATCTAAGCAATTAGTTAAATACGAAAATCTTTGATGTTGATTGATTTTGTGGAAGAATATTTTAGTTTCAGTTATAGTAAATGTTATAGATGATATACAGAATTATGTTGGTTTGGAAAATAACAAAACTAAAGCTCAATTATCCATCAAAATTCACTGTTTAATAAATACCTAAGAAAAAATAATGGACGACATGTTTACAATATAAAAAATAATATTTATATTTGTAAATGGTTTGATAGAAATACTACATACATTTTAATGTTTATGTGCATTTCAAGTATGCACAGAAACATCGTAGTACGAGTTTTATTTGTACTTAATAGAAGGTTCTTTACTACAACACCTTTTAATACTGAAATTAGTTGCATTTTTTTTTGTGAATACCAGTGGTTTAGTGAAATCTAAATATCTGAGAACTTCTTGAAGTTATTGACTTCAAACAACTCACTTTAGTGAAAATATTGACTTCAAACAACTCACTTTAGTGAAAGTATTGACTTCAAACAACTCACTTTAGTGAAGTGAACTGTTTGAAGTTATTGACTTCAAACAACTCACTTTAGGTACTAAAGGCCATTAACTTCAACAGTAAGCAATCCTGTTTCCATTGACTCAGCACAGTCAATGAAACGACTACTTCACAGATTACTTTCTTTTGTCATTTGGATCAGTTGCACTCGTATTAATTAATATAGCAACATTTTTTTCATAATTAATTTTACATGCAGTCATATTGTTCAACCTAATCCTTTTCCTTGCCCTGTTCTTCTTCATTTTAACCCATCTTTACCATAGTTTTCTGTTCTCTTTGACATTTTTTTCTTTATATTAATTTCTCAAAGTTTCTTCTTCAGGTATATCAGTTAAAATAATGGATATTTTCACTATTACTATTTGTTCCATAGCTGTTATATCTAGCCTCAAACACGGGACAAGTTGCACTAACAGTTTTTTTTAATGAAAATGCAAATGTAAAGTACATATTAAACATTTTGATCTTACTATTTTCGGTATACTATAGGAATAGTTAGGCTCGATAAATATTATTTCAATGTTAGAAAAGCAAATAGATATTAAATTAAATTATTTTTTCTAAGATTTGTTACAACAACCCCTCGCTGTTGTAACAATTTTTAGAAAAAATACTATGTAGGGGACATATTCTATTAAACTATTTACAAATATTTATATTGTTTCTCGCTATGTTTATCGTTTATGTGTAAATTTTCCAAAAACTTAGAGTTTTAGAATAATTTTTATAAATAAAGCTTTTGATAAATTTCCTGATAAATTTTATGTAAACTTCTACCAAAAACGTTTTTCATAATTTTGACTGTTGCACTTTTTAAGAGATCGGGCTAGACATATTTTTATGGACATTTGTAAGAATATCTCTACAAAAATATTGCATAAATTTATGAAAAATAATTTTGGAATCCTTGTAAATTTCTCTTTTTCATTAAAATCACAAATTAGTTTGAAAATAGTTTACGGCAGCCATTTCGACTACTTTTTTATAAAATATAAAAAATTACATATCTATGAGATACGATGGCCGTTCACAACTAATTTAATAAAAAAAATATTTTAAAAGCACTGTTGCTACTGACTAATGCTGAAATTTAGCTGCCAAATGCTAAATTTCATACGTAATATTACACAATTTTGTTCGTATTTCTAACGATATTATATTAAATAAAGGCGTTATTTAGTTAAAAACGAATAAAAGATATGATTTCAGCTTATAAGTATACAAAGGCTATAAAATTTTGCACACATGTACAAGTATTAAATAACACGAACAATAGAATCACAAGTCGAATAAAAATAGCACAATAAAGAAACAGTTATAATTATAATGCTAGCGAATACGAAATAGGTGTGAACAAGAAAGCGAACTGCCAAGACAAATCGTTATTTTTATTAAATAAATAGTTATAATTATAATGCTAGCGAATACGAAATAGGTGTGAACAAGAAAGCGAACTGCCAAGACAAATCGTTATTTTTGTCTGCCAAGACAAATCGTTATTTTTGTTAAAGAAATAGTTATAATTATAATGCTAGCGAATACGAAATAGGTGTGAACAAGAAAGCGAACTGCCAAGACAAATCGTTATTTGTGTTTTAATTAACCATCATAGATAATGGCAGCATCGTACTAAAAAGCAGGTTTAGTTAATGTTCATCTCGTCAAAATTGCTGACACTGTGGAAGCATGACAAGAACAATTAAATATTGCTAACTCACACTTGCCTTCTGGATAATTCGAGAGGTATAAAAAATAATACCCTAAAAAATTTAATTTAATATTTTTTGCATGTATTTATGAATTCAATGTTATTGCTATACATTTTCTGGTGGTAGCCGTGAAATAATTGTTTTCAGTATAACACAGAAAGGCATTTTGATGAATATTTTGATAAAAAAGCAGTGACAACATCAACCATACGCTATAAGTCACAATTCATGCTAACAACAGCTAACAAAATTTAATATAGTTGTCTAATTTTTAAGAACCTCTCTTGTTACAACACTAAGTTTTAATAACGTTATCAATTATTTCGCTTTTGACATTTTATTTGTTTATTATTTCTCTGACAATTTGTTTTCTGTTTAGTTTTTGGGTACTCTAATAAATTATTTTTTCTAAAAACATAATTCGTAGGGAAATAATTACATTGTGTCCAATCGTAAGCAACTTTCGTAATTATCCAAACCAAAATTGATAAAATGTACAAAATATATCATAAGCAGCTTTCATAACTATCCAAACCAAAGTTTACAAAGTGTGCAAAATAAACCGTAGGCAGCTTTCGTAACTATCCAAACCAAAGTTTACAAAGTGTGCAAAATAAACCGTAAGCAGCTTTCTAGCTATCTATAACAAAGTTTACAAAGAGTACAAAATAAACCATAAGCAGCTTTTATAACAATCCAAACCAAAGATTACATAATATGTAAAATAAACCCTTAGCAGCTTTCGTAACTATCCAAACCAAAGTTTACAAAGCGTAGAAAATAAATCGTAGGCAACTTTCATAACTATCCCAACCAAAGATTACAAAGTAAACCCTAAGCAGCTTTCGTAACAATCCAAACCAAAGTTTGGTACAAATTTTCTTTTAATTACGTGCATTTTCTTTTAAATGCGAAGAATTCACTTTTGGTAAAGTGCGATTTTCCCCGTGGTTTGATTCCAGTATTGATAATTTTAGATTTCCGTACCTTATAAAGAAAAAAACGCATAAAATTTTGTATCTAAATAACATACATAGTTAAGATAGGACAAATGAGAGAAACGATATTTTTTATTTCGTTTTATATTGTTTTAGTGTAGGATATCCATTGAAACACATGTTATAAAAATTACAAAATTATTTTTTCTGAATTTTATGTAAGATGGGCAAGTGATATTATTGAAAAGTCCATAAAAATTATGTTTCGCTCCTGCCCCCCGCTTGATCATTTTTATGAATAAAACAGCATTACCAGAAGTTTACGTAAATTTTACACGAAAACTACGGCGATGATTTCAGAATTTTATGATATTTTCACACCTAACAAATGATAATATACAACATATTTACAATTAAAAAATAGTATTTATTTTTGTAAATGATTTGATAGAAATGCTACATACATTTAAATGTTTATAAAAGTGTCCCAAAATTCAACGTCATGACAAAAATAGGAGATGTACTTTTAAAATTATAGGTATTTTTCATATTATAAAATTATAGGTCATACACTTTTAAAATTATAGGTATTTTTAGAAAAATGCCATCCTGCGACGTTCTTTCAAGTACTGTGACTGAAGTTTCATTAACCACATTCTAAAATAAAAACAAAACTGCTTTAGTTTTAGAAAAGAAATTATCTTTTTTGCCCAATCATGCACTCAAAATGTTTCATCACTTAACTTTGACTGCTAGTACTGAAAAAAAATGTACTACAGTATTTTCGGACGGAACCATCACAGTGCGAGTTTTATTTGTACTTAACAGAAGGTTCTTTACTACAACATCTTTTAATACTAAAAGTATCTTCATTTTTTTGTGAATACGAGTGATACTTCACTATTATGTAGCAATATTTCGATCATTTCAAAAGGCCCATTTTTCACCTCTATTGGTACTAAAGGTCATTGCAGTCAATGAAAACAGGATTACTTGCTGATGTAGTTGCATTGCCGTTTTAATTGACTGCACATTCAATGAAACGACTAATTCACATATTACTTTTTTGTCATTCGGATCAATTGCATTCGTATTAATTACTGTTGCAACATTTTTTCATAATTAATTTTACATACAGTCATATTGTCCGATCTACGTTACCGAGTAGAACGAATGGATAACAAGCATCTGACAAGTATCTAACAAAGAAATGGAATATGGAGGAATATATGATTGATCGTGACAGGTATTGTTTAACGTGATTCGTAAACTGATTTGGCAATTATGATGATGGAGAGCCAAATATGGATTATCTCTCTGGTTTCATCACTGACACAGATACATATACATATATTCGTTGAAGATCTTCTATTCTTTGACTGGATGCAATTTCGTTATGCAATAATGCATTCGAATAAAATGTTATGTGTTGTTTCATTAACTACGAGTAATAACAATTACACATATTCTTCAGAATACTTCAAAACCATAAAATGTGCGATTAGATTATTCATTTAGCTAAAACTATTACTTATGTAACAATTGCGGAGTGTTCAAGTTACCTCATAACGGTAATATGGTATTGAATTTCAAATGTTAACGTTAATATCCACATCTTTATTACTTTCCAATGCAGTACGTATAGAAGATATACTTTTTGTTTCTATGTGAATCCTTTTTTCTTTTAGCTTATATATGGAGTACAAGTAACTTTGAAAGCATTTCCCAACACAGGAAAAAGCGCACCCCAAATTGAAAAACTTTCAGTTTATCTTTTATTTTAGATTAGACCAAGCGCTTTCTGTTTTAAACGTACCTACGTACGTACATGTCTCTCTTGATTTCTTCTTACACACCAACTTAACATTTTAATCTGTAGGTCATTAAGTCAAAGGCTTAGTCTGTAGGTCATTAAGTCAAAGGTCATTAAGTACGACTGAATGGCCTACAAATTAGGCACAAGTAAACAATTCTTAACAGTTATATTCTAACAGTAATTTCACTTTCTTCAAGTAATATAATAAAGACATCAAAACACATATTATATATAATATATATATATATATATATATATATATATATATATATATATATATATCCTAATTAATATTATAAAAGCAAAAGTTTGAATGGATGTATGAAACCAAATTTCTTACACCATAACTCTTAAATTTCTGAAAGTACCTAAGAAAATTTGGCATAAGAATAAATTATATCCAGGATTATTTTAGATAAATCTCAAAATCTGAAGCAGTAGTAATAAAATTGTTTCATTACCTGTGCTTTGGATGCCTTGGAATGAAATATCCAAGGATGCTTGTAATAAAAAAATCAGGTTTTAAAGTAGGTGAATTAAATATAATAATTACTGATAATATCACGATAAAAATATAAATAGAGACTATTGATCATTATAAAAGGCAGATCTTATCCCTAGGAACTACTTCAAATTTAGGATTAAAAAGTATTTTATGTTTTGATTCATATAGTCTATTCTTTTTCCAAATTTATGCAAATCCGTTTTGGAGATTACAATAGTTAGAGAGTAACAAACATCTAACTATCCATTCAAACCTTCGCATTGATAATGTTAGCTGGGATTTTTTATTAATTTTTTACCGTACAAATTTTTTTTAATGACGTAATAAGTAATATAATATATTCATTCCTTATTTTATTTGACTTTTATAGTATCTTATTTATATTAAGGAAAATACTTTGTTGTTTACAACTGTACAAATGAACGATTGTGAATTAATATAATAAGTGGTAAGTGGTAAGTGCTGCTAGTAGTAAGTGGTAGTGGAATACACTCTAACAAATTGCACTCTACAAATTTTAAATCTGACTCAACTATTTACAAAAGTACAATAGCTTTAATATTTTAGTTCACTCGCCAAGGTTGCCGATTGGTGTGGCCAATTGAAATTAATGACTAACTAATAGGCCATATTGATTGCCATTTATTATTTATTACTAGATATATATATGGAGTTATATTTATAACTAGCATTATATTTATAACTAGATATATATGGAGTTATATTTATAACTAGCCTTATCTTTATAACTAGATATATATGGAGTTATATTTATAACTAGCCTTATCTTTATAACTAGATATATATGGAGTTATATTTATAACTAGCATTATATTTATAACTAGATATATAAAGAGTTATATTTATAACTAGCATTATCTTTATAACTAGATATATATGGAGTTATATTTATAACTAGCATTATCTTTATAACTAGATATATACGGAGATATCGTAAACCATTATTTTTATTACCGATCTTATTCTTATTTATTTAAGTACATACTAAACGTTATCATACTCCGACTTGGAAAATAATGCATTATTATTATTATTATCATAAATATTAACACGGGGGCAGGACTCGTTTTTGGTTGTCGTCCGCCCTCAAAATTTGTCAAAGTAAGATGTATTCAATTAATCTTAATTTGTTCTCATACTTTGTTTAAATTTTAATCTATTGTTTATTTTTTTTAATATATGCCGTGCATCGCAGATTTAATTAAATTTATATATGTGGTATGAATTTCATTAAATCTACAAACCACGTCAGCGTGCCAGCCAAATTCGCATAGATACAAATCCTGTTTATATTTACAGGAAATATTTCAGGACACATTTCCCACACCTCTGCCTATTTTTTCTGGTGTAGAAACAATAAATATGTACAATTGATTTTTATTGAAGTAGGCCTTGGCATTCCAACCAAAGACCTCTTTGATGCTTTCTTCATTCTGCTTTCACCTGCGAGAAGTCATTCCGTTGATTATTAATATTTTTTAAACCTAAATAAACAAATTACAAAAATTTACGCAAAGCTTATTTTAATATGTATTATGAATTAAAAAGTTTCAATCAACTTTCAGTTGTTCCAAAGCTTAAAGAATGTCCGAAATTAAGAGAAATCTAGTTTTACAAACCTGTCATTTTTAATCTTAAAGAAGCTTAAAAGCGTGCTCCGTTACCAGGAAGTTTTCTAATAATTACCGGAAATGGGAAGCTGCCCAATGTCATTCGAGGTAGAAAATTATGAATTAATACTTATTGTAGACTTAATAAATGTTTTATAAATGTGACAAATACTAGCAATATAAAAAAATATTTCAGATATTATATGTAACATGAATGACTTCTGAAAAAGTAAATCGATGCTGTGTTTCAAATAATACTGATGAATTATCGGAAAAATTAATATACCTGTAATTAATTCGAATAATGAGATTTATAACTTATGATCAAAACCTTCAATAAATAATTTTATAATCTTTCTGTCCAAATAATTATTTCAATAACCTCTCTAATAATCAATTGCATTTTTTTCGCAAAAAGCATGAGCCTTATCTCGTATAATTTTTTTTCTTTTATCTTCCACGCTAATTACACTCAGTTATGATGATAAGAATGAGCTGGTATACTGACCTGTAAAAAAATAGATCGCTATCCACAGGTATTAAAATACTTCTTTACCCGTATGGGGATGGACATGAACAATATTAAATCTAACTTGCACTTTTACCTATAATACCATATATGAGAATAAAAATTATATAATTTTATGCAACAATAAAATAAATTAATGACCAAATATTTTATTTTTCAACAAATTATTCATTAAATTATGATTATAACAATCATATACCAAAGCCTCTTCCATGAAAAGCGTTCAAAAATCAATAATAACATCTTATTACGTCTGGTGCCTCTCACAGGTAGGTTTCAATAAAATATGGTTTACGAATAAAATAGTCACCTCAAATAACGTTAAAAGATTAAATGACACCTAAAATAACGTTAAAAATAAAATTTAAAGGCTTTTTCATCTTGATTCTTATTAACTTTTGTTTCTTGTTTCATTTCTCCTGGAATTTTTAATATTTTTTTTATTCTTCACTCCATCAGGCGAGTTATTCAAACTGCATAATATAATATTGTTTCACAAAAATGTTAGCCGATAAATTTCTCAGAATTTTTCTGATGTCTCCACCACGACGCAAGTAAATAAATTACGAAATACGGTGTAACAGAGAGTATAAGAAGATTTAAAGGCGATAAATGTAGTCATATTTTTATTATGTACAAATAGTGTTTATTTCATATTTTAATTTTTTTATTTTAATATATACTCTTCATGTTATTTTTCTTTTGCTCTGTATTTTATTTTTTATTACCAAGTAACAATGACAGGTTTCCAGGCAGTGATTTAATTAGAGTTTCTTAGCCTCATCTTCTAACTTAACACTGCCAAAAGTTATCTTTCTAAAAGAAGTAGAACGACATAAAATAAAAGACAAATGCGAGAGACGATATAATGATGGACAACTACTATAGGGTGTCTGTGAATCCGAAAATTAATTAAAATCCATCTGATAACACTACTCTATTGAATTCCTAGAAATGGATATAAAAAAGAAGTCGACAGAATCTGAACACGTGAAAGTCTTTATTTCATGAAAACTTCGCTGATTTCCTTTTAGAATACCATTGACGTTTATGAAATCTTACCACATCTGGCACCTGTTAGAAGTAAATTGCATCAAAACGTGCTTTAATAATAAAATAGAAAAATATTAATTATCACTTAATATAATATTGTTTTATGTCTACTTCTTTAAATAATTTAGAAATACCAGAGTCATTTATACAGTTTTGATCAGTTTTCTAGTGCCACTAGAATTTGTAGCTCTAATCGTATAATCAAAAATTTGTAGCACTAGTCATATAATCAAGAATTTGTATCACTAGTCATATAATCAAGAATTTGTAGCACTAATGGTAAATGAATGAGATATAAATGACTTTATTATAAACGAGAAGAATATGAGAACTTATAAACTATAAAAACATAAAATAAACAAAATGAAGGTCGCCTCTTTTTATGTCATACAACAGATTATATTTCAGGGTCTAAATTTCTTTCGTTTATTATAGTTCGTTTATTATATCGTAATAGCCCAATTAAAATTACCAAAGTAAACTTCTTCCCCTTAATGGCATAATAGTTACCTTTGAGAATATGAGAAGAACTCCAGCTCGACACAACTCAATGCAATACAATCCCCTCTTAGCTTAAGTTAATCGAGACACCAATTTAACACAAACGTTAAGTCGGCCATTTCTTGCGTTCTACGCTCAAGAATCGATGGTCTGCAAAGCCACCATTCACTTGCAGAGAGTAACCAAGTGATGGTGAAATCAAGACCAATCAAAACAGTAAATGGGGATGGATTGGTGACACATTCCTAATATGACGTTTGACCAACAAAATTTAAAGAAGGGGAGTAAAAGATTAACGCCATAAATTTAATAATGATCTGTTTCTCCCCTAGAAATCATAATAAATGTAAACATATGTAAATTCGTAAAATAAGATGTCCGTAATATTAAACCTAAATATAGTTTATACCGAACAGATTTCCAGTTAATGGAATATAGTGTGTATATATGAATATACATATATGTGTGTGTGAGAGAGAGAGACAGAGAGTGTGTGTGTGTTTGTGTGTGTGTGAGTATATTATTGTGGACAAAAGTAATTCTAAAGGCAGCCAAAATAAAATTTAGTCTTGTTATTTCTTTTATTTTTCATCAAAAACTAATTTTCTTTACATATTTACGTTATCTTATAATTCCTAAGAGTGTTCTATAAATAATCTTAAAAATTATAAAAAATAAAAATAAACGTTTATACTGAACAGAATTCCAGTTAGTAAAGTACAATATATGTGTATATATATATATATATATATATATATATGTGTGTGTGTGTGTGTGTGTGTGTGTGTGTGTGTGTGTGTGTGTGTGTGTGTGTGTGTGTGTGTGTGTGTGTGTGTGTGTGTGTGTGTGTGTGTGTATTATTGTGAACAAAAGTTATCCTTAAAGCAGCCAAAATAAAATTTATTCTTACTATTTCTTTTATTTTTGTCTATAGATTTGTCTGTTCATTTTTACGCGCTTTTCACAAAAACAACTTAACCAACTTTACTAAGGTTGCCAATTTTCTATAATTTATAATTCATACGACTCACTAAATTTTAAAGAAATTATTGCTTCAAATTTGTTGGGTATAACTTTAATTACAATTTTATTTTTTTCAAACCGAATATAAACTAAAACAATATTAAAATTTTAGCATAATGATGTTTTAATACATTTTCAAATAGCTCCAATAAATTGCACTTGGCGTTAATTAACTCGCGCTTCTGAAAGCAATTGTTAAATAAATAAAAAACAGAAACACAGTCGATAATAAAATCTGGCGCAATAAATAAATATAAGTAATCATGTACAACCCTCTTCAGAATCGATTTTTTTACTGGAACACAATATCTCTGTTATGGGAAAAATGAAATATCGACACAATACAATATCATTTCCGCCTGGCTAGATTTGACTACATACTTGGAGGATGAGATACTAACACATAAGACGGAACAGCAAAAAGGTTTTTACTTTCAAAAAAGTGAGAGTCATCCCTTGCTTCCTAATCCTACTACAGTGGAAATGACATTTTCGTAATACTACTATAGTAGAAATGACATCAGTTTAAAAAAATTAGAATTTTTATAAAAAAAGCAATGCTAGAAATAAATTCTATCGAAAAAGAAGTATGATTCAAAATTAAAAGTGTTACTTAAAACTATATGGATGAAAAGAAAATATAATAAATTATGATTCGAAATATAATAAACAATTGACCTAAAAGTTATCAAAAACTCACTAAACACACTAAACTCAACCCCAAAATGCCCTGGTAAAATTAACTGTAAAATAATAGTAATACTATATTACTCTTAACATATTTACAAAGAAAATCCCGGTATATGAAAAAGTCTATATATAACCACAATTAAATGAAACTATGTGATGTAGTATTATTTCTACTTTCTTTAATTTCTTTACCACGACCTAGGTTTCGTTGTATTACAACATCTTCAGGTGGGATATTAGCGAAGATTCTTTGCTAACATCCCACCTAAAGATGTTGAAATACAACGAAACCTAGGTCGTGGTAAAGAAATTAAAGAAAGTAGAAATAATACTACATCACATAGTTTCATTTAATTGTGAATAATGAATTTCTGCAAAATTAATGCCAAATATATTCAATCTATATGTAACATTAATATACGCATTTATCTTTGTTTACGTTTTTGGACAATCATCATATTTAACTTTTCTTATTACAATTATTTTCATCAAAACATAAACAAAAATAGGTCCATGAGACACAAAAATAAATTTAATTTAATACCTTTTCTCGATATATACAATACAGTGTATCTTCACATACTTTAGTCACAATCACTCTCGTCACACACTCTGTTCACAATCAATATAAACGTCTTTAAAAACAGCAAACTTCATCCAAAATTAGCATACGCACCCATCCTCATTTACACGCATTAAAAATCCAATTATTACTAACAATTGACCGAGATAAAATCGAACTAGGTTACCAGACACCGAGACCCAAACCCAAATTAAACTAAATACCTTAAAAAACCTCGTATTTCTCACACGTTGCCTCCGCATCTCCTCGTGCAGCAACCAATTCGCCCGCGACCGACAATAGAGTTATACCAAGCACGTGTATAGCGATGCAGAGAGCCGCCGACTCGGCGGCCAGTTATGTCAATGCGTTTACTACGTAATTTACGTAATTTGTACGACGCAAACGATAACAATCATAGTATTCAACGCTCGGTCGGAGTCGAACGGCCGGGCGTCGCATATAAAAGCGACGCACTACAAAACAAAGCCACAGTTCAAGTTTTGACGCTTTAGAACGATATTATCTTAGCAACCATGATCAGCAAAGTAAGATATCGGTTTAAACTAATATTTTTAATTAAATAAGAAATAATATAAATCTGCAATAAAAAAAGCAACAAAAAATTAATTTTGGAAAATAAGGACCGGAAAAAATTAAATATATTAGTGTCGAAAATATCTTGTGAAAATTTATCGAAAAAAACTGCATTTAATTGAAAAATTTTCTATTTGTAATTTTGACCGTATTTTCTCCGATGAGTTCAATTAAAAATTCATAATTAAATGTTGGTGATGAAAGTACTTTCAAATTACATATTTTCCAGTGTTTCAAAGTGTGTTTTTAGTAAATATCTTTGAATATTAGATTTTTTGAACACGTTCCCTTTCTATAAAAAAATATAACTTAAACATAAAACTCACAACAAAACTGACCACCTGTCAGTTTTGTGTTTTCATTCAAAGTTTACTCAAACCATTGATAATTCATAACAAGTGTAGTCCGAGTAGCCAACGACCAATATTAACCGTGCTTGTTCCTTTCCTTCTAACCAAATCCTTTTGAATTATTAATTTTGTAAAATATTTGTCCCAGAACTGGTGGAAAGGTTTATAATTCTCCATCAAGTATCTCTAGGATCTTCAAGAAATGGAGTTATATCCTATTCCAAAGGAAATATCGTGAAGTGTCCCAGCCTATCATAATTCACAGAGAAGTGACGTGAAATATATAAATAAATAGATATAATTAAAAGTAACCCATTTTGTATTTATCTTACCCAAGTACGATAAAAACAGAACTTTAAAATATTTAATAAGATGGAAAAAAAGTCATTTTTCATTATATGTTAAATAATTATATAAATCATTATATGGTAAAAAGTGTTTAATAAAATATTTATGATCGGAATCTCGTTGAACCAACAGGAAGTATTCAATTTTTCATAGAAGATAATTAATGGTAGCCCACCTGGGATATAAATACAAAAAAAATAATTTCCCAATAGCAACAAGCAAAAAATTCTGACTTTAAAAAAATGTAAATATTTCAAATTAAGAACAGAAACAACAACATAGAAAAACCACGAAATCAAATTATCATTTCGTTAACGTATAGAAAAGGCCTTAAAAACAAACGTTTGAATTGAATTTGGAGCAGACAATTTACGATATATATTCATTGCCACTTTTCCAGATCTTCTTGGTCGCCGCCCTCATCTACGTTGCTAAGGCATCGAAGGAGGAGCCACATATCTACGAGGGAATCTCATCGCAATCTGTCCACAATCATTTCGGCCACCATATCGGAGGAAAACCTTATGTGGAAGAAGTTCACCATGCCGATTATTTCGTGAGTTTATTAATATTTTATTTATAAATTTATTGAATAATCAATTTCATATCGAATTTTATAAGTACATTTTTAGTTACATAACATTTTAATTTATTTAAGTTCCTCAAAAGTTTCAGATAACCAAAAATTTAAGTATTTATAATGTTTACCAAAAATAAAGCCGTTTATTGTAAAATACTTAGATATTATTCCAAAAATTGTAATCTAACCAAAAATATTGTCAATCCTATTAAAGAATATTTCATATAAATACAAATCACTTAAATAACTTCGATATTCAGCTATCTTATTTTTTCTTATTATTTCTTCGAATCCATTCGTAAAATTCCTTAATTCTCAAACTATTTCCCAAGGTGTTCTTTATATCTATGTTTATTTTTTTAATTATCTCCTCTACTTCTTCGCAGTTCATATTCTGATGGCTGGATCTCTTTATCAATAAGCCAATATATTTCTTCTTTTTATTTATATTTATCACGAAGTTTTCGCGTATTAATCCAATTTTCTCATCGCTCCAGGCTCACCCTAAATACCACTACGCTTATGAAGTAGCCGATCACCATACTGGAGATAAGAAGAGCCAACACGAGGCTCGTGATGGAGACCACGTTAAAGGAGAATACAGCCTGGTTGAACCCGATGGTGTGGTGAGGAAGGTCAAGTACAGCTCAGATGATAAGACCGGGTAAGTGTATTTAAATATATTTTCTTCGTTTATAATAAGTGGCAAAATGAAAAATCTGCAAACTTACCTGAATCACATGCATTCTTTTCATGGAAATAAATGTCAAAATAGAATTAGAATCGAATGGAAAAAAGGAAGTGTGTATTAATAAGTTAGTGTAGGATAAGTTTTAATGGATAAAAATATTATTAGGATTTTCCTGCCCGGGAAAAATCAAAGCCTATTAGAATTCACTGTTACAAATTCTCATTCGTTTGCTTATTGAGAGTTAAGTGCTGATATTAGTAAGCCTATTCTATTATTTTTACGGAGACTTATCTATTAAAGAATATTCAGTATTATAATCTTTATTATCACCTAAAATACATTATTTTTGAGTACACTGACATTTCAGTATTTTAAAAGTTAGTTCGTTCCTGAAATTCCATCGAAAGAAAAAAGCTCTATTATAAAATAAATTCCCAACTTAACGACCATATTAATAACAGAACTGGAGTTGAATTTACGATATGTTTGTTAACTTCATTTTCAGGTTAGCGTTTTTTATCATTTTTGACTCAAAATGAAGAAACGAAAGTCAATATATCCTATTTTGGGAAAAAAAAGAAACAACAATTACAAACAACATATCCTATTTTGGGGTTAGAGTCGTGTTTTTTCAGAAATAGTTTGACATTGACACTTAAAATTTCGCATGGAGATAAATGTGTGTTAACTCGATTATTAATATATTTCAATTAGTTAACACTCATAAATATATATTCAAGTAGAAATTTTATGAGGGGGCCATTTGCTCCCTAAATGGAGTAATGGAACTTTTTTAATTTCATATATCGTGTGATGTATCAATTAAAAAAGGAGTACCGAATTACAAATATTCCAAAACGTTTTTTAAAAATTTTAATACTATCTGTATTAAAGCTATTGCTAAAAATGTCAATGAAAAATGAGTCTTCTATCAATTATGTTACTAAAGCTTATGAAAAAACTGAATTACTAGAAATCTATCTACGGTATACCGAAATACTATGGTGATGATTCTAAACCTCATAGTTTTTCAAATTATATTTCACGCTGTAAAAAATACATTAGATAATATATTTACAAAGCACAAAATAATTTTAACATTTGTAAATAATTCAAAAGAAATGTATATCCATTTAAATGTTTTATGTGCCAAAGTGTGTACAAAAACCTCGAAGTGTTATTTCTTTCGTCACAATTCTTCAATTTACTTAGGCATATACGACATGATAATTTTCGACTAAAATTAAGATATGATTTACATTATCATAAAGATTTTTAAACTTATTAGGAAAATACTAACATATCGAAAAATAACAATGCATTTTGAAGAGGAAATTATTTTGTATCAGTAGCGTTTCATACGCTAAGGGATCATTCCTAATGTTGCATGGATATATAATGCCATACTAACACAATCTATTGGTCAAATTTTATAACATGCCATTTGAAAAAGTACTTTTTTTTTAACCCTTCAATATTATATATGTTTATATATACTCGTATATCAATATATATTTTTGTATATACTCGAATAAAATTACATCAGATAATATCATTAAGATACTTTATTTCACATAGAGCTTACATCGAATATGTCTGGAACTAAATTTGTTATAAACAGGTCATCCACAATTAGGAAGTTGCACTTTATTGTGGATTGCACTGTATTGTATTTTATGATATAGTGGTTAACTTTATTGTCGATGATTTGTTATTGTTTTGCATAGTATTATAAATAACTTCGTTGGATTCATTGTGGACGATTTGTTATTTTATTGTGTGATATTTTGGATAACTTTATTATCGATAATTTGTTATTGTATTGTGTGGTATTGTAAATAACTTCATTGTGTTCATTGTGGATAATTTGTAATTTTATTGCGTGATATTTCGGATAACTTTATTGACGATAATTTGTTATTGCGTTGTGTGATATTGTAACTTACTTCATTGTGGATGGTTGATTATTTTATTGTGTGATATTTTGGATAACTTGATTATCTATAATTTGTTATGATTTTGTATAATATTTTGGATGAAATATTATTATGTTATACAATATTGTGAATGATTTGTTATTGTTTCGCGTGAAATTGTATATGCTTCATGCGTTGGTTCTCACGCATCCATTTTTGCCGTGTTTCTTTTTAGGACACAACATTATGACACTTTGTGTCATAAAATCACATAACTCATTATATACCCTTTCGTACAATACGCTCATTATAGCATAAAACATTATGTATTCGTTCTCTGCATTCTAGATATCTATTCTCAGATATCTAACACCGACAGACTTAAAAAGACCTCATATTATTATTATAGTGGAGTATTAATATCAGTGTTAATTATTTTCAAATATTTCAGATTTTACCATTAATTTTTTGCGTCTAACGTATAATTAAATGCTAAATTTATTCTCATATATAAATTATTCCCATGTATATTTTTGGTATCCTAGTATACGTTTTTTTATTATTTTTTCCCAGTAATTAAAAATCGCATAACACACAACATCCGCCAAAATTTATATTAGGATGACTACCAATAGTTATACCTACGCTCAAAAATACAACTCTTGGGTATCAGGTGCATAGTCAGCCCTCGTGCATATTATTGGTTTTGCAACCTTAGGATCTGGATGTATCAATGGCTCTACAAATCAAATTCAATAAATTTATATTTTCTTTTTTTTTTAAAATAAGAAAAATAAAAATAAAGGAATGTATGGAAATTGTGCAAATGTTATGTTAATATTAATTTCTGACTTTATTCTCTTTCCAATACAACTCGTGTCCTTCTGATTTTCCCCCATTTCAACTTACTTAACGTTTTATTTTTTATTTCAGATTCAACGCTGAAGTGAGTCACTCATCGCCCACACACCACTTCTACTTCAAACAACACTAAGGGTTTCGGGATTAAATATTATTTATTGTGTTTAAACAACTATAATGAGCAACGTTAAAGCTATATAAAGATACTCGTAGAAAATAATGTATAAAAATATATTTAAGTTTTGTTAAACTGAACATAAAGATTTTGTTATTTCCTTAGTCTTGTTAAATGTAAATGAATGACGCTGGTATTCATTTACATTTAACGAGAACTTTCCTTCACTGGCAGTTCCTCGTTCCGTAATCTCGATTATTGTTCAGAGATTTATATTTAGCAACGCGGTATTACCGTTACTCGCTTGTAATCTTCCTAAGACAAAATATTGCATGCACATGTTGCATGTAGTGTTTCGCATACTGTAATTCAGACACCAATTACAAAGATAAAATGTTGTGTCTTGAATGTTGCGTATCCAAATTTGCAATGAAAATTTATTTATATATCTTGAAGTCATGTCTGACAATGTATGAGCAAAATTCACAATGTACCAATATTTCTAGGATAGAATCAACTTTATTATTCTCATATTTTCTCACATCCCTATGGAGATAAACTCGTTTCTCGCCGTGCACATTAATAATAAAAAATTATTATTTGAAAGTTTTTAAGATTTCTTAGATAACTGCTTAAATAATAATGCATGTTTATAAAATTTTGAGATTGCTTAGATTAAAATGCATGTTTGTAATTTTTTAAGACAGCTCGAGTTAAAATATTTATTTACAAATTTTTGAAACTGCTTATAAATTACTTTTGCAAATTTTTAAAACTGCCTAAACTGCCACATTTTTAAGACTGTTTAAATTACAATACCTTTTTTGCAAATTTTTAAGACACCTTAAATCTCAATGCACGTTTGCAATTCTTAACGATTTTTAAGACTCTTTAGATAATATTTAATTTAGCATAACTAAACCCGTAATGCATAAATCGGTCTAGCTCATAGTGTCATATTTTCTTTATTTTCAATTTTCTTGTAAAAATTTCACCACAAACTTAGAAAGCTACTTAATGTAAATATGGTTAATTCATGACTACAAAAGTTATCTATCGTAGTGAGATAATGCTAGATATACAATTAGGTCTATTAGTTTCACTATATTTAAATTTGCTTTATCAGTCACTCCAATTAAGCCTCAGGCCATAGTTATCGATAGGAAGAGTAATCAGTTCCATGTATGAAATATAATATGTATACTTGAAACCCTAATTAACCGATCAAAATTAGTTGAAATTAGATACATTATTATAAAGTATGTCCACAAATGCAGAAAAAATTACATATTTCCAAAAGAAAACTAACTTTAAAAAACATGTCGTAAGGTGACGTATGAAATGATTATGTCTCGTGATGTTATAATTTTAAAAAATATTTATGCTTTAAAAAAACCTTCATTATGACGTACGTTTGTTTCAGAGGTCAACGAGTGAAAATTGATAATGTTTATAAATAGGAATAATAAAATACTAAGAAAAATTATTTGATTTAGTTTTAAAGAATAATTTCTTTCGATTTCTTATTTTAATCTCAAAGACACCGTAGACCAAATGTCACAAATATTCAAACATTTTAAATCACATGTTATCTCTTTACTTACCCATACTTTGCTCATTTTTAAATACCATACTTCATATAGAACCTACGTTTTAAGATTGCTCATTTTTAAATACTATACTAGTACTTCGTGTAGAACCTACGTTTTAAGAAAAACTAGGGTAGGTTTGTGTTAAGTTCGGCGTCATTTTTGGTTCTGTAGTTCAAGAAAACCGATGGCAAGCACCAGTTAACAAAAGCAATTTCGTACAACTTTTGACAGCCTATTTTTTAATAAATAATTTCTGTGACGTTAGTTGATTTGAAGAGAAGTTTAGAATAAAATTTCAATTTAATTTTATTATACCTCACTCATCTTATATTTTACTCATACTCATCGCCATCTTTGTTATTTTGATGATCGGCACTCAATTTTGTTGTATAACGCTTTCTGTATGATTAGTTTACATGACGTATTCAATTACACCATTCTTTTTTAAAAATTTATTGATGATTTGGCCAGATTTTCATTAAAGACTATGTTTTATATCTTCTATATTTTATATAAATATAAAGTAAAATGCATCTCTTTAAAGGTACGTAAGTAAGTTAGTTATTTATACTGAAATAGGGTTTTTATTAGCTTTTCTCTTCTTAAGTTATTTACAGGAATAACTTTCATACAATTGTTATAATATTTGAAAAATTCTTTCTTGCAATGTATTGCTTTTATACTTTTGTTGTGGGGTAAATTTTTGGATGGGGGAATTTCTTTTTATAATTTGAGCTGCCGCCATTTTGAAACTATCAGATTTATCGCCATTTTGAAACTTTTGGACTTACCTACCAACGTTATTTAGATTTTGATCTGACTTATTTTTGAATCAAGCTTTATTGCGATTAAATATGAAAATGGCTTCCACACATTTCTTCACATCTCATACATTTATATCAACTTTAAAGCTGGCATTGGATTTTAATTCTGATGATACATTATAAATGAAAGCATAGTAAAATCACTTCGAAATTCAAAATCTGTCATAAGTGTATTTCTGAGAAATTCGTTTAAAAAATACCAACAAGTAAAATATGTTTTACTTATTGTTAACTAACTTATTAATAGCTTTTACCTAAATAACCTGGTTCAATTTATTTTGAAACGCAATAAAAATTTAAAGCCAAATTAAAAATGCGTTATCATTAATAAAAGATAACATCAATCTAACAACCTGAAGCTGCCAAAACAGACAATGAAAATTGCCCTAAAAGAATAATATTTATCTTAAGTACAATATTAATAAATAATCATGATTAATAAATGACAACATCCTTTATACCTCTCTTTATTATACAATTAGATATCTTATTGCAAGCTAGCAATCTCTTCGGACGCTAAGTTTAATTAATTAATAATTCACTAGATGACATTTCAAATAAATAAGCCATTATTGAAAAAAAAACCGACATTAAACTTATTAATTCGTCACTATTTTAAGACTTATTTAAGTTTATTATAAATTAACATCGATTATATTATTACACAAATAATCCAAATATACAAAAAAAAGTAATTAAAATTGGAGTAGAACAAAGTGGAAAGGATTAAAAACAGAATGTAATAATATTAAATACATGCTATGCCTTATTTTTCTTCTTAATGGAAAAACTCGGCTTAAATTATAGTTTATAATAAGTACGCGGAAAAGAAAATAAAAGAAGGCATCTTAAGAAGATCTTAAAAAATAGTTAACTATCTAATAAATGAGAACTAAAAAAGGAAACGAAGGATCGATTCACAAGTGAAATAAAGAATTAGATATTAAGAACACACTCAGTGCAGTCTTCATTAACAAGCTTCGGTGGGAGACGTGGATAAAATTTAACTAAACATCTAAAAAGCAATTGTATCACCACCAAAATCACCACTCACGAGCTGCTGGCTACGAAAAGCGCGCTGACCAACGTATCCTGGTGTTAATCGTGACCGGCGACGATCAGAAGATAATACTGCAGCTTTTGATCCAAACCCAGCAATGTTTATATCTTTATTTGAAGCTGAGCCATAGCTGCCCAAGTCCGAACCGGCTATACCTGTTAAACTTATGCTGTTAGCGGCCGCAGAAGTAAAAGCAGAATTAGGAATTGTTGAATGTGATTGTGGAGCAATCGGTGACGGATGTTTAGCTTGTCCCGTCCTCGTGACAACGGCGTTAAACCTGTTTAAACACGTCATATTATTTAAAAATTTTGTCACGCCGCTGGAATCGTACTGATTTAATTAGCACAACAGAAGAATGTAAATCTAAGTTTAAATCTATAAATTTTAGTTTACGATTAAAAATTATATTTTTGGTTTTATCACGAAACTAAGCTTTGATGTTGAATTTTATCCGTTATTAGCTGTGCATATATCTGTTATTTAATTGTTAATAGAGACACATACGGAAACTACACGCACAATTTGTTTGATAACCAAACTTACCATATTATTCTGTTTAGATATTTTTATTCTTTTAATAATAAAAATAAGGTATTTGACTAATGTCGATATTTTTTTTGTAAAAATGTTTTAAAACTACACAGTAGATTTAAAAAACACTTGGGCTGAAAAAAGTAAATCATATAACAAACAATTAATCGAAACTTCTAAATAGGAAAAAGTGTAAATATTTTTGTTTCTTTAAATTGAAAAAGAAATTTGTAACATGCAATATATAACTTAAACGTAACATTTAACGAAATACTAAGGATATTTAATAAACTCCCTTATAATGAATACTAAATAACTGGCCAGTGACGTCATAAGTCAGTTGTGTTTTTTATGGGGCATTTCGCGCGAATCGTTATTCGTCAATTTTTAAATCGTCATAACTTTGTAATGAAAATTCCTAGGTACGATATATTTATTTTACTAATTTTTAATGTTATAATTTATTCTATTTTAGTAATAAAAAAATATAGTCAAATACCCTATTGCACTATTTATCCCTTATGCAAATATACCGACCACTTCTCCCTTCAGTTGTTTCATAAAATATTTCATTTTAAGAAAACTAAATATTACTGTTTAGTTTCCTTAATATGATAAGTATACGAAAATCTAACTTAATAATTAATACATAAATTAAAAAATGAAGAATAAATCGAATTAGTGGTTCTCGAGTTGAAAGTATACATACGCACAAAGAGGCAGACACACAAAGAGTGATTGTCTTTTATAATATAATAGCAGCAAATACCCGCTTCGCTGGCTTTTTTTTGTGTTAAAAACTTGTTTTTTTTTATTACTTTTTTATATTTTGTACATATATATATATATATGTGTATATATATGTGTGTGTTTGTGTGTGTGTGTGTGTGTATATCGGATTTAACAGTACTTCAAAACAAAACATTGAAAACCCAATAAATTCAACGCACGGTGCTTAACAAATCTCCTTAAAATTGAACTGCCTATCCTGACGTTTGCAGGCGCTAATCTAATTATTGCACTGATTTACAAGACTGAGTCTTGTAAATAAGTCCAATTATTAATTTTTGTATTTGTATTACAAATCCATTTCTTTTGTTTATGTTTATTGCATACTCATAATCATTCAATTAAAAAGGATAATAGAAAATTAATAATTAATATAATTATCTTCTAGTTGAATAATTAACTTCCTATCATGTTTTATGCATGGTTAAGTCCGAAAACTTGTATTTGCGTTTGTTAGTCACTAATATAGTTTAAACTAGTTTACTCTTACTCAGATTGTTTGACTGTACTACAAGAACCAGTCATTTCAATTCTTATTCAAAAAATTTATTGTGTTTTCGCCGAAAGTTTTAGAAATAGTTTTTATAAATTGCCTATTCGAATTACATGTATGGTGTAGTCTTTAAAATGCTATTAAAACTCTATTTTTTCTACATGTTTAATATACCAAATTTAATTTAGCATACTTTTATTTTACTCTACGAAATCACTACGTTTCATAGTAATTAAATATTTAATTAATGGGCCTACCACTGCCTAACTACAATAAATATAACAATTATTAATATTGTTGGTTTATTTTTTTAATATTTCTTATTCACAAATTGTAACCCAAACTTTATCGCTTAAATAAAACTATTAACATTGTTAGTAAAATGTATAAATAATTCTTTTAAAATTTAGTGTCATAAATTTTGAAAAAAAAAAACAAATTTATAAGTTGCAATTATTATTATATTTGAACGGAAGTTACCCGTTTTGGTCATCCGCTGTATATTCGACTTTTCTTATCGTGCCATCCGGTTCAACCAAAGTGTACATCCCTGTAACTTTATCGCCGTCTCTCGTCTCCCAATGACTCTTCTGATCGCCTGTATGCCGATCTGATACTTCATATTTAAATTCGTACTTCGGATGCTGCAATGAATATTAAATCAAGTTTTATGTGTACGGATTACACCGTGTCATGTGCCTAACAAGAACATAACGTTACAGTCGAGTATAAAATAAGAGTGTATAGTTCACTTACCGATTTTGGTTCTTCATGATGGCCCAAAGGGCTAATAGTACCTTTAAAAAATTAAACTCATTTAATTACAAATGCAACTCATCATAAATCTCAACTAATATATAAATTAATGTACAAAAACTACATTAACTAATTTTATTCAAAATAATAACAACCTATTGATGAAGGCGAACTGTAATGGTGCCCAGACGTGTGATGAAGGACAATGCTCTGGGATGATGTCGCATGCCCCTGATTCAACACTGGGTGGGCTTGAGTCACCATAATGCCAACATATAAAGTTATGAATATCTGAAAATCAATCAAATATTTAAATTAACATCTTATAACAGTCCTTTTATAATTAAGTTAACTCAGAGCTTATCAAAAATTCCACCGTAGTAACATAACTACTCCGAACGACTTCGATTTAAACATTTTCCCAAATGATATTACGAACTTATTTCCTTCGTACAATATATCTACGAGTAGAAATCAGAAGTATCGTATTGTTTCCGTAAAACTACATAATGTCTTAGATTTTTATCAAGCAATGAGCTTAAAATTAATGTTTTATTATTTAATCACAAAAAAAACAACAAGGATGTCAAAGGTTTATATATAATAAAAGGGTAAACAATTAGACTAAAATACAAGGAAGGTTTCTGATGTGAAACGTCTGGATGGGAGTTTAAATGTTCTGATGGCACGTCGCGACGTCCCATTCGGCCAGCTTCGCTTCTTATGGACTATTTCCGATTTAACACTTTTCTCTCCACTCTCGTTTTCACTTCATACGAATAAAAATATTTCAAAAAAATATGAAATTTAAGTTTTTCACATTTGCCATGAAGGCTCACATTTTTTTATATATTTGTGCAAAAGAAAACTAAAAATTCAGTTTTAGAATCACTCTCTCATAATCAAAGATCCGTAATCAGATTTTTTCAGTTTTAAACTTGCGTACATAAAATTCTACAAATAAATGCTTCAGATGAAGATCTCCATTATACGTAACGAGAAAATTGTTTTCCCGTTTTTAAGATACCAGCTTATGAAGAAATGAAGATGAAAATAATTTTTCGCATGTTCCATTGTGTGGAGTATCGTTAGAAAGCATTGTATGAGTGAGCAACATAATTAAGAAATTTTACGCGAGTGAAATTGCGGGGTCATAGCTAGTCCTATCCTTAATAATAATATTTGTCTGCTACCGCAACGTAAAAGTGTTATATATAGATTATATATATATATATATATATATATTATATATATATATATATATATATATATATATATATATATATATATATAACTATAACTAAATAAATTCAGGAATAAATTATATACAAATTTTAAGAAAATGTTGAGTTACAATTTTTGTAGGCACTACTTTAAAACAAAATCCAAACGTAGTACTCCTTATTTACTCAAATATTTTTATGCTTTTCAAATGATTACTCCAACATATTTGGTAAATTCAAACGGTTGATTAATTTCCTCCAAGAAAGTGATCAAAGAAAACAAAACTGTTTCAGTAAACGTGACATGGTAACTGTGGTTTTTTTACCAAACTATATGATTTCCTCCAAAACTTGCACCTGGTTGCCAACTTAGAAAACACGAGGCCAACGTCAACTACCATGGCGTATGGATTAAACCGTGTCATCTATTTCCGGTTAAACGTCGACGACAGTGCGTCGACTCTGTAATTTGCGTAATATGTAATAACTTTTTGCACGTTTCGTATCACTGTGTTACGGTTACTTTTATGCAATAACTAAAATCATATTGTCACCATAGTCACTCTTTCTCTCTTGATTTATATAATTCGATTAATGAACAGTTATTAATTATTACATAATATAGAAATGAAAAACAGTTTTTTTCAATTATTGTGATGTAACACTTGGAAAATTCGTCTTATGGACTCATTTAACAACAGAAAAAATGTTTTTGTCTAACTCCATATTTAGAGGTAACTCTGGTGTAACGTAGCTTAAAATTAGCTTTTTGCTCACAGCATCGTCCACTTGGATTTTCGGTTAAGACGATAGAACCAGTCTCTTACCCAATGATACCATCGCAACACCTATCTATAAATAATCCTTGATGTTTATACTTTGAACTAAATTGTACTACTAAAATGTTATTATTGAACAAAAATACAGAGTTTCATCTTAAAAAGACAATGTTTTTCTCGGGTAATTTGATATGTTACTTTATATCATGAACAATGACCCTGCTAAATTTTTTAAAAATCCATCTTGCCTTTAGGCATGAATGAGCGACAAACATGAAATCGACGATTATATATTAGCTTGTTATGAAATAAACGTACGTCTTTAGTAATGATTCGTTGATTCGTTACAGAATTATTATTAATATCTCCGTTTCGTTAATTTCGTTAACATGTATAAATTAAATTTTATTATATATAGCCGTGCCGCCATCAATCGACGTTGCGAGATATACGTGCTCTATGGTATGTACAAAGTACTATATTTATCGAACACCGCATGATTTCCTAAATACACACAAACCTTTCGTATCTTCATATAACACTCTAAATTCATCCACAATTTTGCAAATAAAACATTTTCTTCTATTCTCATCGAATATTAATTTTGATAGGAAAAATTAGATAAATTTTCATAGAGAAAAATTAATCGAGCTTTTTAATTATATAAACGTGTTATTGGTAAAGCACGAATAAATTTGAATAAATAAGGTATTCATTTAACAAAACTTTTGTAATAAATTCTCCCTTAACTTCTCAATTTTGTGAACGCAGCGGTAAATATACTCAATTGCCAATTCTAAAAAGAAAACTATAAAATTCTTCATTGTTAATTAAATGGCTAATTTTACTTGATTTTATTTTCCTTACTAAACATGACAAAAACCGAAGCTCTTTTTCTATTTTTATTCACAACAGAAAATATGAAATTAAATTTTCCTCATTTCTATATAAAGTACACTTCGCGACATTTATGCTAAAATACTTATCTTTTTATAACTGTCCTTTGCTCGTTTACTTGGCAATATTGTTCTTAATAAATATATTACATATGAAAATAAATATTAACACATTTAAATCTGATCTTAAATTATTAGAATCGAATATGTATTTTATATGGTTATGAAACATAACTTTATTTAGAAAATACTACTTTAATACTACTTTTTTTTTAATTAAATATCAAAAAACCGCAATAACCATAATTGGTGATTATCTTAGATTATAATAATGAAATAATAAATTTCCTCAGTCATATATCAAACTAAAAGTACATATATGTATATATGTATGTATATATGTATGTATATATATATATATATATATATATATATATATATATATATATATATATATATATGTATAAGGCAGTTAAAAATGATACACGTGACCATGAGAACTATTCCCAACAGAAAAAAAGCAATTCGTTCAACCATATAATCATAATATTATTAGGTTTGTATTACTAAAAATTTATTGATGCATTCCACACTTTAATTTTCGTCAAATTTACCAATCATATTTTCACATTTAATTAACCAATAAAATATAGCAACAAACCATCACACCATATCACAACAATACATCGTTAAGCGTTTGCTTTTACATCTAACGTCATCTTCTTTTTTAATTGAAATAAGAACTAATATGTTAATTAATCAATTAATAAAACAATAATTACACAAGGTTAATATCATAAATAAGTTATTATAACAAATCTTTATATTTACGGATAATTCGTGACAAACTGGTATTAAAACTATCGCCAACCTTTTAAATAAAATCGTATTATATATTTATCTCAAAATATTTTTAAGAAAGTTTAACTGATATAATTACGGGTGTGCTCATAAATAATCATTCGATTAAAAATCTTTACGATCCATAAATAATAACTTGAAGTACTAGTTAAGAAAAATTAAATGTATTATCTCCTTCATAATTATATTAAAAAAAAACAATTCATATGTGCATTGATAAGAAGATACATATACACTTTAAATATTTAATGAAATAGGATATTTTACATCAGTTTACTTGTCATATTTTGCAAGTGTGCTTTTATGGAGTTCAATGATGTTAGATTATTATTTAAGACAATTTTACCAATACAACTGGTTTCATGAATCATTGCCAATGAATACCTTCATAACTTCATACTAAATGACACCGTTTTGCATATTGCCTGCGACACATTATTTTTACTCAGATACGAAACCGAACGCCGGTTTTTTTTTCTAAAATTTTCCCGCGACTATTTCTAATAAGAAAAAAATAAATTATGATAAAAAAATTATAATTGAATCAGAAATTCATAAATGCGAAGATTGTTACCTTATAAGTTAACTACTCGACTTATTGTTAGCAAATTATATACACTTATAGAACGTCTTATGACATAACATATAAAATAAAGTTGTTTGAATAAATTTAAAAATTTCATAGAAAATAAATCAAAATTATTTTTTTTCCCAAAAGATGGTATTGTTATTGAGCTTAATATTTAATTACTGTATTGTGTAATTCGTTTTTAATGTCCAGAAATTTCAGACTTCCTTAAAAATCATAATTTAATAACAGAGCGCAAGCACACATTTCCCTACAAAAATATTTTGAAAAGAGATTCGTTATTCGACTATTTCGATCTTTTGGAACGAAATAATTTTACTTTTGAAATAAATTAAGCAGTCAAAAATTTGTCTCCGATTTAGTTTCCGAGTTTTTCTTTCCCAAAAAGATTAAAGTACTTATAAAAGGAAATAAAGTAAATATTTAATCTTAAGGTACTGAACCAACCACCATAAATCTTGATGAAACGAGTTTTAAAAATCGAACAAAATTGTCCATACATTTTCAAAACAAATCTTTCACAATCTTATGAGATCGTATATTACAATTATATCGTAAACGTAACAGACTCGCCTTAAAGGTACAACACTTGTAAGAGGTTACGAAATAAACTATAGCTTTAAAAAGAGTGAAAATAGGCCTGGTAACGACCCGAATTAATAAAACACACATACCACTCATAATTATTGATTAAAACTAATATTTAACTGTAAATATTTTAGTTGAACCTTCTAAATAAAAATTTTAATATTTTAGAAAACAAGCAGTTGGGGAAACTCCGCTCGAAGCATTTAATAAACATCTATCCAATTACATCTATCTCAAAGAAAGCTTGTTTCATCCCCGCTTTATATATACGTAGAGATACCACAAAAAATATATGTGTACTGCTGCAAAATATTTGAAGTCCCACCTGAAATATCTACTTCTATACATTATCTACTTCTTATACATTATATATCTTATACATTATATACTTCTATACATGAAATTATTCCTATCTGGAATCCTAAAAATGCAAATATAATATTTGAAATACAATAAAATCGTCAAACTTTAAGCTTTCTCGTTTATAATTACATCTACGTATTTATAAAATAAGTATGTATTAAATAAGTACATGTATATACCTCGTACATCATTGGATCTATTACGAATAATGATATCACAATTCTCCAAAGTAAACAAACTCCACTTCAGGGTGATAAATAAATAATAATTAATTCTCCACACCACATAAGCAAGATTAAACGATCGTATTATTAACGATATAGATCGGAACTGTGAGTAGATTTATAGGAAACCATCGCTTTTATACGCCGACACATCTTAAGTACGCCGCTGTTGACTTGACAGATTTCTCATGTTTGTATGCACAGTGTTGTATAACAGCAATATTACAAGCATAGCATCACATCGAACATCCGCGCATAATGAGCCACGACGCTCCGAGAGAGAAGATACAATACTTTGTTTTCCCACGTACTTCTGTAGTTTTTTAGGCCTGTAAATCACGCTTTCTTAGATATTAGTTATTGCGGTTTTCCTCACGTTATTATCGAAAGTTAGAATAGTTTTAACTATAATTTGCATGTCGTCTATCACTTTCATTAATGTCCTCTAATCGTGATTTTTCCATCAAAATCGAATAGTTTGTTGACTTGTACAATAAAACGTCATGGATTTAAATCTAATACAAGAATTCTCGACGGCCGTGAATGAAAATTAATTTTTAAAAATTATCTGTTTAGATTACGTTGTAATATGCTTAAAAATTTGGAGCAGCCAGACGAAACTCACAATTATGATTCAAATTTAAATCAAACAACATAAATTTCCTTATGATAAGTACAATATGTTATGACTGAATGTTTAAAGTTAGAAAATTAGTCTACGTTAACTTTATATTTTTTTTTTTTCATAAAAGAACAACATATCCTAATCGTTTTTTTACATCTAAATATTGTATAAGCAGTGGTCTATTTAGGATAGTAAACCTTTGCGTCTAAGTAGAGTAAAATTACTTTGTGGACTTCAGATCGAAGAAATGTATTGGCAGAGATGGAGAGGATGCGTGCTCAGTTGAACACAGACAAAAAATCAAGAAAAGACATCTCAACTTAATCAATATGCTGCTCTGCTAATTTGAATTCTGTTAAATTTTTTTAAATTATTTGTTCTTACTTTGATCTCATTTTGCTACAGTCAGTACTAATTCTAAGGCTATTTTGTTAAGTAACGAATTACTCTTTACTCATCATCCTGATGAGTAAGGAGTAATTCATCTAATTAGAACTACAGATGCTACCCTTGATTTTGATGGTATTAGATTCCTCCGTTACCACCTAAGTGGCACCCCCTCCTCTGAAAGTCACTAGATCAGCGAGCCAGTTCTATCTGCCAAACTAATCCCCCATGTCTCTCGTCTGTTCGTTGACCTCATTTCCCACTGGGGTTTCCATATAATCTTCTACGAGGTTACTTAACTTAACAGGACCCACCACATGAAGGTGAGAGTGGAGTTGCGGTAGCAGAGGCTATAGATAGTTTTACTTCTAACTAAACTCTTGTATTATACATGGGTAGTGTGGGTCTCGGGCCCCACCGAAATAATTATATTCAATTTAATTTAAATTAAGTTAATGATTTAATATTGTACTTTAAAGGTTATCCCATAAATTATTTGGAATAGCGTACTATTGAAAAAAGGGGAATGAACCTAATTCAAAATTTTACATGATATTTTTATTTGCATTTTGAAAGAAAAATCTGAAAATTCGGCTAAAAATCTATCTTAAGTTTCCATCAATGAACAATAGTATCAGTTCTTTACAAATTACCTGTGAAATGTGCATATATCTGGATTATTTCGACGTATAGTGCTATAATCAAGAACTGAATTTGTTATCATTGTTCTAAACACACTTTTTCCACAATATAATAATAGATAAATTCAGAATTACCAAAAAACGAACGCAATTTTCGGCGTGACTCCAAGTATCTCCTGCGTTGGAAAAAACGATAATGGTTTTTATTTCGCTATCTTTTTCTAACATATAAATACATCATTACACTCTCTCACCTAGGTTCATCTAGTAGAAGAATAAATCTATGGATCAGTACCGTATTTGCATCCGTATATTCAAATCACGTGTACTCAATATCTTAAATGATTTAAATAATCTAAAATAACTCACAATACAGATTCTATGTTTTGAGACCCTTAAGTTACCTACTTTCTCTGACAGTTTACGTATTCTGAAACACACCATAGCCTTTTATCAAAAATTACCCAGTTCTATTTTTTTTTTTAAACTTTTGTTTTTCCTAATCTATAGTGCGTCTGGTACCTTGTCCCGTCTGTTTAAACAATTTAAATTTTAACCAATATTTTTCTTATAACTTAACGTACTTCTTAAATAAGGATTAATTTCATTCATTTTTACGTTACTTGTGCGTCTTTTTATATAATTAATAATTTGCGCATTTCGGATCTACAATATTATCTTTACTTATTTTTTTGTAAAGGAAAAAGAAATGGATGATCTTATTAGCTGGTACTAAATGTACATTTTTCGCAACTTTAAAATGAGAGAATTTAGCATTGAGATTAATACCCAAGATTACTGAAGAACTTTGAAAGATTTTAATTGTTTCGCGATAATTTATCGAATAATACAATAATTTAATATAATATCTTTACCTTCAGGGCTCATATTGGCATCTATATAAACCAAATCAAAAATTCTCAAAATAGAGAAGGAAAAGAATATAAATAATCTAGTTTTAACTCAACAATTTTTTTTTTAATATCAATCTGATATATAATAAAAATGAATTTCCGAAATTAAATTAAGATAAATTAGACGAACAATTTTATTTTTAATCATATAATGGAATGGAAACCTCATTCATGCTAACACATTTATATTGTTATCTTTCTTTTCCTATCATTATTTTATATATAGGCATAAATAGTTGAAAAGAAATGAAAACTGAATTTATTAACTAGTCTTTCAGCAGATAACGAAAGTTATAGATCTTTAGAAGGTAAAACTTAGATGTTTTTTTTTGTTTAACAAAAGTGTATGTGCAAAGAATCTATACTAATTTCAGAAAGATAGTTTGATTACATTTACTAATCACTTTTTATGTTGAGGTTGTATACGCTGATAAATAGTGATAAACTCAACGGAAATGTCTTATATACGTTGAGTTATATAGGACATTTCCGTTGAGTTAGATGTTTTTTTTTTGTTTAACAAAAAGTGTATGTGCAAAGAATCTAAACTTAGATGTTTTTTTTTGTTTAACAAAAGTGTATGTGCAAAGAATCTATACTAATTTCAGAAAGATAGTTTGATTACGTTTACTAATCGCGTTTTATGTTGTGGTTGTATACGCTGATAAAGAGTGATAAACTCAACGGAAGTGTCTTATATACGTTGAGTTAGACATTAGGGTAAAATTGCTTAGTTGGAAAAATTATGTAACTTATAAATTTTATATCCGTACCAGTTTACATAAAAAATTATGAACAATGAAAATGAACCATGAAATAGAAAACCTGCGTACTCTATGGTAAATTCCACGAAGTCCGCAAGATTTTATTAACTGTGTAAACTTACATACGCTTATATCAAAAGAAATATGGCTTTGTTCAGAAAAAGTGTTTTACCGGTTACGACCCGAAAAGAAATGCTAGGTAATTTAATTATGTTATCGCTGGTTTTGTCAGTTATAACTAAATTTCAACAAAAATATGGTAATGATGCACTTACTATAGACATGCCCGAACCAAGAAATTAAAATGTGTATCTTCAATAAGCGGACGGCTGTACGAGATGAAGTTCATACGTTTTCTTGTTTGATTACGGGACCCTAAAACCTTACAATACTGCCAATGGGATCATTTCAGTTATTATGCAGCATTATTTTTCGTAATGTTTCTTGTAATGTTTTTTTTCATAATCATGACATGTTTATTTAAATTACAATTCTCTTTCGTCCGTCTTTAACCGCGGACACGTCTTCGTCTTCTTCTTTTTAAGTATAATCTTCTTTACCTATATTAATATCATCTCTTTCTTCTTTTTCACTCTCACTTTTTATTTTGTCATGGACTATTTAGTCCATTTCTTCTTTCACAATATTATCAGAAATGTCTGATGAATCAGCACCAGGACGGACATTGAGTTAGAATATCTCACAACCATAACTATAAACAACGAAGCATGGTCGTCCCACTTTCTGACACCCACAAATTGGTAATAATGTGATTGCATTTAATTTACAGCTAACCAAGTTATTACTTAATGCTATGTAAGTTTGTGGTAGGTACATACGTGATACTATACGTGAAAGTGATAAAAATTTTATAAATGAATACATCTACTTAGCAAACTTGTTGATTTCGCCAAGTTCACAACGGTTACCAATATATCAACAAGTACTAAAGCTCAACTTAAGTATAATCTCTTAACTTTTTAAAAATTGACTTTTCAGGTACCACCAAATTATTGTGTTAAAATTAAAAGTATATGGGGAAAATCTAGTATGTATAAGCAATGGGAATGGAGTTCACAGCTTGCTCCTCACACCTGTACATCACGTTTTTCTTTTACTTTTTTGTGAAGAAAATTCTTTTTTATTACCTAAATTTTTTTTCGGCGAGATGGAAACAAGATTTCCACGAAAAGCAATTTTGTGACTTTGATCTTGAAGAAATATAAGAAGCTGGTGTAATAATATCTTTTAGCATTTTACTTATACCGTCTAAACAAAGCTGCATTTAAAAATAGACCGAATTAGATTAGAATTTTTCTAGCAGTTTGATCCTATTTTTCCCGGACTAGAGTGATGCAAGCGAGTTCAGAGGAAATATGGTTTTATCTTTTCATGTAACAAACATTAAACGCCAAAAACCTCTAGACCGAGACATTGTCAAAACAATAGTTATGTACTTTGACTGTAACAGTTCATTTTGTAATATAAAAATCGATGAAAATATCTATTATTTTGTTATTTAAAACTCGAAGAAAATATAAATATATAGAATTTTAAGATGATTTCACTATTTCAATTATGGTGCTTCGAAACAAAATTCAAAATTACCTTGAAAGTGTATACATATTCTTTAACTTTTCTATACGCATTATCATGCATAATGTCAGTAGGAAAAGTGGTATAAAAATATGTTTCACTTAAACGCCTGACACATGAAACAATCACAAAATCCAATGTTTGTGACCATGGAAATTATTTCTTCATTGTAATTTAACGTCGTTTCCGTTCTACTTTAATGGCAAGTAGACATTTTCACAGATCATGCGACATTAGCATAATATATACAATACAACACCAGAGACAAAAATTAGGCAAGAACACGCGCCAGTATCTCCATCGGCCATTGTGAGCTGAGAGTAGGTTAAAACAGAGCACCGAGGTCGAACCTCTTATTGAAAAAGCGATACAATCTACGGGATCTGTTGGGAAATAATTATGTCAGCATTGGACAGTTGAGTACATTGTAATCAGGCAGAGCGTTCATTGTTTCGAGTTAAAGTGGCGTTTAAAAAAATGCTGTTTATCTTTTAACATGCAAAACGCAGATTGAGATATGGCGACGGTCGAATGCAAATTTAGTGCACCAAGTTTCTATCGTTGCGGTTCGTTGTACACGTATTTAGTTATCCGGATAACTAACCATGTGCACCACACACGGTCAAGACTGTCAGTCGGATTTACTTTGGTTAAAAACGTATTTCTGCTTCTCTACTTCACCGACCGTACCCTATTGCATGGTCCAATTCCTAAAGTATCCATACAAAATACGTTTTTAAGTATCAGTAAATCCGACTGAGAGTCCTGATCATGCGTGGTTCATACGGACGTAAGACTACTCGTTGTATAAATCGAAGCACCCGAAAGCATTTGGAACTTTTCGGGAAAAATTCCTTTATTTTATATTAGATATATTATTTAGGACAGATATCACTATTATTATAATTATTATCAGTTTAAACCTAGAGAGTTAGGATTCATCAAAGAGACTTAAGTTACGGACTTCTAACTAAGAAGATGTCAAAAACTGTCTGAAAATTTACAAAACTTCCGATGAAGTGAATTTGGAAACGAACGATTTTTAAAAATATATAAATTCCAAACCAATTTAGCTGGCAAAATCAAATTCCATGCTAATATCTGGTTGGTAATGCAAAAAGGCTTAGATTGTGTTTAAAGAAGTTCACTAAGTGTTCGGTTTTATTAAACATTTCAAGTTAATACTGTGGTCAAGTATTAAAGATATATCCGCGACGTACACGAAGAATGAAACCTAACACAAATTACTGTTGACAAACAACTAAACGGCGTGAATCAAGTTTGAACAAGTCAAAGGTCATTGCCCGTGAACTTGGCTCTGTTCAAACGTATGCAACTCGTTCCTAATTCCTTATTTACGAGGTACAAAGCCAGCTCGTTATTTTTAGACAGACCCGTATACCAAGTAACATCATATTCCTTTATCTTTAATCCAGCCGTATCTCCATTCTACTTGTACCAGAAGTTACCAAATTTTAATAAGTTCTATTTATGTTTAAAATTTATTACTGTGTTGACCTACATTGTTTTGAAATATATTTACTTACTTACTATTCATTCGCTATTTCAACATCACAAAATTAGTTAAGATGAATCATATTCAAATCTTTGATAAACTAATCTTTAATCTCCACTTTTTAACTATTACATGAAGATATGTCCACAATTAAATGAAACTACGTGTGTAGTATTGTTTCTACTTTCTTTCATTTCTTTACCACGATCTGGGTTTCGTTGTATTACAACATATTCAGGTGAGATATTAGCAAAGTGGCAAAGATATTAGCAAGGTGGGATATTAGCATCTTTGCTAATATCCCACCTGAAGATGTTGTAATACAACGAAATCCAGGTCGTGGTAAATAAATTAAAGAAAGTAGAAATAATACTACATCACGTAGTTTCATTTAATTGTGAATAATGAATTTCTACAAAATTAACGCCAAATATATTCAATATATAAAGATATGTATTTTTCTTTCTTGAACTATAAAAAATACTGCAATGTTAACTTCATGTGAACTTAGTTAGTAATTTTAAATTGTCCAACTATAAACGTACACTTTTTGGACTCCAGGATTCCTTACATTATAAGTGACAACTTTATTATTTATAACAGTAAAAAACCTCACTACAGTTATTACCACAGTGGACACAATTGATTTCAATTACACGAATCTGACAGGCAATTAAAATTGCTGGCTTATTCATGGGACACATTACCAAGTCGCACGAATGAGCAAGCTGCATATTAGCAATGTTGTGATATTAAAGGAACGCGTTTTACTTTTATAAAATGAACAAAAATTGGCTCCAGATAGCACTCATACTATAACTATAAAACACATATATGGAACGTTATAACTGGACCATGGTGAGATTTTTTTGCTAGGTCGAAAAAAATATTAAAAAAGCTGAATTTTTGGGTAGACTTTTATTTTAAAGTCCTAATGACGCCCTGAAAATTCCTCGAAGTTCATCTTGTAGTTTTTTTAGAGGATTAAATAGGATTATTTTTTTTTCGCAATTATTTCTGCAACTTTTGATTTTTCCTACTACTTTTGATTTTTTACAACACTATTTTAAAAACAGCAGATCCTCAAGCCTCACAATTTCGGCAGGTAGTACCCCTGTAACATCAGGATTGAGGAGTTGGAACTCGAAGTTCAATAACCGACCTCTGCTTAAAACCCATAATACAAAATTAAAAGCAGTAGCTCTTCAAGTTTCAGGGTTTAGGCAGGCAGTACACATTCAGTATCAGAATTTGTGGATCAAAGGTTAGAATTACATTGTACGTACTCATATATATTTAACCTACCTCATTAATTTCTTTCTATGTCAAGACACGAATTGAAACTCAATGAATGTACTCCTCATTACTGAAGAGTTCCCGACAACTGCTTTGGCCTCCATCATTGCACCCTAATTTTTCTAAAGAGCAAATTGATGCCACCCTTAGTCATTTCTTATTAAATTATCATTAGCCCTATGTCATCCATGCACGATCACGACACGGTACTGTTCAATATTGTATACGTTATATCTTTGAATTCCATGAGTCAAAGGAAACCATACTGAGAGTACACCTTTCAAAATAAAAAAAATCATTCAATTAACTTGAGAAATGCCCAAAGAAAAAAAGACAGTCGAATTGATAACCTCCTCCTTTTTAGAATTTGGTTAAAAAGAATTACTTGTAGAGAATTATATTATCATTAATTTGTATAAAAAATATTCTGTTCGAAGGATCAATAATTGTCGAAATAAACGCCAAAAAAAGGAAAAATTTACTCTGTTTAATCCCCTTGGTGAACTTCTGGGGCTTCTCAGGATTCTTCTCAAGATCATTAAAGTAATGGTCTCCTCACAAGTTCAGTTTTCCTAAAAAATTTTTTAAAAAATCCTATAATAATTGGAATATTAAACGATGGCAATGTGGCCGATTTTCTTACACATATAAAATGACTCGCAATATAGATTTCATAATAAAGATTTACAGCATTCGAAATTTATGAAACCATGCATTAAATTCACTCACTTTCCACTAAAACAGTAAACGTATTCTGTTAAAATGAATAAATTGAAAATCATGTTATTTCTGACTTGCAAGCAAATTATCCGTTACTCTTTATCTCTGTTACTCTTTAAAAATTTTGATATTAAGAAGAAAATCATTTAGCCCATCACTCATATTCGTATCTCAAGAAATTTAGTGCAAAGTTGCACAAAATAGAATCCAAGAAAAGCCGGAAAATCTACTGTGTTTTTATATCAGTACGTACTTACGTGGATGTTAAAAGGTACGCCATCCCTGGTATATCTCGTGAAAAGACCTTCTGTAGTTATGTAATTTAAAATGTGATAATATTTTAAACGACACTCATATTTTTAAAGGACAATGTCACATTCTGCCCCGGCACTTATCAAAATATACAAAAAATATAAACGTTTTTAAGTTCATTTCAATAGCTTAGATTATTTTATTATAAATTTTCTAGAACTTAAGTTTATAAAAAATAAAAGTATTTTTTTTTCATTTTCGGTTAAACGTTAAACATCAACGTCAAATAAAATAGTTTAATACTTCAGTTTTATTTATACGCTTGAAATAAGTGAATATTTATCCCATATCATATCACTTTATGTTACCTATTTTATTTTAAAGCTATTACTCATATCCAAAAATAATATATTTTATTAGGTGTGATAATATTCGATGTAGTAATAAAAGAAAAAAAAACGAATTATAATTATCTTCTCTCATATTATCCGCCCGTAACTTTATCGTTTTATATAATTCTCATCTGGGTACGCCATCTATAGTAGATACATAGATAACGTATAACAAAGTAAACTGCTTATTAGGTTAGCACTAGATGGCACCAAAAACTTTCTGATTAGTGCATGTATCGTTTTTCTTGTATTATAAGAATTTATTTATATAAATAGATAATATATAGCAAGTCTCCATGGAAAATAAATCACGCTTAAATGTTTCATCGTCATCTATTTCCCAACTGAGGCAAAGGTCCATATATCGAATGGCATTTTCCTGTTATTCAAAAAGAACAAAACTTCAAACGAATATTCTTATAAGCTGCCATATACAATAATGATTTTTGGTTTTATAGATTTTACAATAAATAATCAAGTAGAACTCGCACCACGAGGGTTCCATACAGACGAAACATATATTCATTTAAAGATATTTAATATTTCTATGAAGCTTTTTACAAATATGAATACACTTTTTCACAATTTTATAGCCCATATTGCATATTATAGTTGTGAAATTTAGAGTCATATACAGTTTCCCATAAACTGTATGTAAACTTCTGATGACGATGTTTTTTAAAAGTTTCAAGATAGGAGAGGGAGAATATATTTTATATTTATATATATATATAATATATATATATATATATATATATATATATATATATATATATATATATATACCTCTGGAACTTACCTTACATGAATTTATGGAAAAAATAGTTTTGGAATTCTTACAACTTTGTCTTTCAATTGATATCCCACACGATATAAAAAAATAAGGTAACAGTACCTTCTCTCTAGTCCCTTATTTGTCCCTCAAAATTTTGCGTATCAAAATAATTATTTTACACGAATTTCTGAAAAAAAAATGGTTTAGGAATTCTTATGAAATTCAAGAACGACTTCTCTAGTTCTTATTTGCCATCTCAACATTTTCAAGATCAATAGAACTTATCTTACATGAACTTCTGACAAAATAGTTTTAGTAATCTCATAGCTTTATGTTTTATTATGATATTGCACACGATACAGGAATTCGAAGAATGATTTCTCTAGTCCCTTATTGGCCCCTCAAAATTTTCCATATGAATGTTTTTGAACCTTAATTATATGCTATATAATATGCTTTAATAATGCCATATTTTAAGTTTCCTGATCAAACAGTTTTTAAGAAAAAATTATAGATATTATTAGCAATATTCCTAAAATGATCCTAATCAAACTGAAAAGTTGGACGGATTGATTATATTATATGAAAATATCCGACATGACAAAAGAAATTTCAAAAATTTCAAATACTTTTTTAAAATAAGCCCCCTATATTTTTAAGAACTTTCTACTAACTCTGTTAAAGCCTATGAAATTTTAGGCTTTTAACTCAAACGATTTATAAGAACTCAAACTATTTGACAGACTGACAGATGTGATTGACGTTGTATGCATTCCGTTTTCTTGAGCTAGGAAACCCAAAAAATGATAACATACAATCAAAAGTATACATATAAAGTTCTATCACACTTTAATAACTTTAAAAAGCTATTCAAACAGTCTTCTTACGCACTTGTGGCGAACTCACCATTTAATATCCCACTCGAAATTAATATAATTATTTTCAATACAGTACTTGGAGCTAATTAAATTTTTAATTTAATAATAATTATAGCTTAGAATTTATAAGAAGTACCTATACTCTACGCAACTTATTTTAAATCGTCAATTCAACATTTGAAATAAATATTTATTTAGGCGTAAGCAATTAAAATTCAACGTAAAATTAAAAGAATCACTTTTAATTATTCATTTAACATTTATTTATCCGTAGCTCCTTAAAACTAACTAATTTCTTGCACGAAGTTTCATACATACTTTACAACAGCTGTTTAAACCAAAAAAAAATGTTCGTGTTAGCGCCATCTCGTAAAAGTTAATATTATTAATAACTCGTGTTATTCCATTCGCAATATGCAGATCCTACCACGTAACACTAAGTTTTGTCAACAGAGGGCGGCATTCGTTCTGCATTAATACTGTATAAATTATCGTATTTTTTATTAACGTGAAGATAAACAGTTTTATTTAACTTCATGTTCCACATATTATTTTGTTTCAAATATTACAATTGATTCTACTTTGCCAGATTGAACAGAGACTGCATTTACTTAACTAATTTTCATAAAACTTCGCACACATATTCAGTCCCTATGACATAACATTATAATAATTTCAACCTTTGCTACAAAGTTATTAATGTCTAAACTATGAGCATCGATGGTCTACTGGTTTCAGATTAGTATTGTGGGTCTCGTGCAGAGATTTAATCATTTAACTATGGGTTCCAACTCCTCAGTCCTGATGCCGCAGGGATATTACCTGTCTAAATGCTGCAGGGGGTCTGCTGGTTTTAAATTACTATTATGAGTCTCAAGTAGGGACTTTGTCATCCAACTCCGGTTTCCAGCTGCTTAGTACTGATGCAACAGTTGGTGCTCAAATCACGAGACTTGACGGCCTTCTGGTTTCAAATTGGTAAAGTATTTCTTAAGTGAGAAGTTTACGACATTTGTAACAACGTATACCAGCAAAGTTTTGAAAATAACACAATAATAATACCTAGTATTTAACTGCAAATGCGAGTTGTTAATATTGTAATCAAATAACATATACCGAAGGATAACAAACAGTGTGATTTTCAAGCATCAACAAAAGAATTTTACTAAATGTGCCCCAGAATTTTACTAAATGTGCCCCAGAATTTTACTTTAGCCCAGTCAAAACCCCACATTGGTGAGTATAATTATTTTCGACTTTTAGTACTTCATCTCTAGCACAATAAAATTGTTTAATTAAAACTTTTTTTAAGAGAACTCTTCAAGTAACATTCTACCATGGCATAGTGGGATGAAACTGGTATATAGCAATCAAAAAGACTTTTTATACAAATTCCATTTTTTAAAAATAGCCATCGGTAGGATTTTGTCTAAAAGTGATAGTTTGCTAGGAAAACAAATTTCTATTTTTTTTATGGAACGAGAAAGTGCTCTGGTTTGCCCAGTTCTTAACAGGTCGCGCTTTAAAATTACTTGAACTTTATTTTTTGGCTTATTGACTATTATTCTACACTATTAGTATGCACCCAAAGTTACCCACTCGGGAGTAATGTGAATCCAAAAAAAAATGAAAAGGTAAGTCAGTGTCAATCATTTTTATTTCTAAATCACGGGTCATCAAATATTTAACCAAAATAAATGTTTTATATCAAAATACTAACAAATATATGTTATTAACTTTCAAACACTAGTTATCCAGTTAGAAGTGTTAATTGATAAAAAATGTACATTTGTAGTGAAAATATTGATCATAATAGAAAATTAATTGAAAGTTAATAAAAAATTAACGATGTAAAAACGCCATATACATTTAAATTAAATATTACGTACAGTTACCGCTTAAATAATTAAAAAAAAAGTTAATATCAAATTCATCCCTATCACTATCCTGTTATTTATTCATATCTATAAATCTAAATCGGGTTTATTTTGGAAGGGACACAAAAAGCCCGACTGCTCTTTGTGAGAGTCCATTGTTTGGTCATTCTTGGCCATACAGATGCAAGTTTTGGATCGGATGGCAAGAGAAGATTATGCAAGATATCTTCATTTGACGCCATCCTACTTACTTTTCTAGAATGGTTCTCTCTATTTTTACAAAAGTCTGTATTACGAGCCTCTGATGCTTCCTCTGACAGTTTTCCGATTGGCAAAATTCTAAAATGTTCAATTATATCCGCTCCATACATTAGCAGCTTATATACGCTAGAGGGCTATAACTAAACATATAGAGATGCTATAGCTTTACGAAATTGGGCGAACTTTGAAAGACCCTCTCGTTCTCTGTATTGCCATCTTTAGTGGAGCCTGCTCCTTGCTTAACAATGTCAATAAGCAAGCCGACATCCTTAAATGTTTCTTGGATCTGTTGTTTTTCTATGCCATCTTCTGTGTGTCCTCCTCCTTTGAGCTCCATACTTTGAAATTTGTACGGTAAGCTGAAACACGAAAGACAATTCATTAGTATTCCGAATCAAAGAACATTTTGCATAAGTGAAATATTATACCACTAAATAACTATTAGATTAATATTTTAAGTATACTAAAGTAAACACCTATGTGAAGCAAACATTCCATGCACAGGATCCATACACGTAATGAATATAATCCGTATTAGTTCATATCTTCATTGATTGGTCTGCGGTCGATGTTCTATAATTTGTTCATTCCCGAAGGCTTCACCATATAAATGTCATAAACAGCTGAAAAATTTCTAAGATATACTATGTTGATCATCATCATTAGCAGTTGAGGTTTCACTGTAACTTCTTACAGCTTAAATGGTCGAAGTATTTTTATTTGCCGTCCAGTGGCTTGTTTTTCTAGTTGTTCTGTCCTTTCACATTCTTTCATAAATTTGAAATGAATTCGGCGACAGTAAAACGTTGAAGACGGATGATCGTTCCCCATAAAATCTCTTCATTACGCAACAGCCTTTTAGGTTCTGAACTAACCAAAAAACAGAGGTTTCTTGTTGGGATATAAAATTGTTAGGCCAAATAATGGCACTTTCCAGCTAATCTAGATTTCTTTTCAAAAAATTGGAAAGAGTACTATTTGATATTTCCCATCTACCACAAATATTCGAACAAAATTTCTGACAAAACTTCAGGAGTATTGCACTTGTTCCTTCTGTCCATTACAATCTAGCGTCTGCTTCAGGTATTCAAAAAGTTGTTCAATCAATATTATTCACTAAACTTCCCATGTTGCTCACAGAAATATTGAAGTGTATGGCAAAATGTCTTAACAGTCGAAATACCTATTTCAAAATTATTTTATTTTAATAAAACTCTTACTTATATAGGTCGAAATTGCTACTTTCTTCTTTCGTTACACTGTAATTACTAATTGGAGCTGATCATATAGAACTGTGACATAAATCGATATACTTACCTGGTAATTAGCAAATTATTCATTACTATTAATTACGTATCTTTCATAAAAGGAGGCGTTTAATTAATGCAGAACACAAAATACTTACCGTTAAAATGTGATTAATAAAATCATAACCTAAATTCCATACGCAGAATTTGTACTTTTTATATTTTCTAGGTAATCAGAAGAATTATTTGTTTTACGAGTGCATTAGTATATACATTTTTAACTTTTTTTATGTATATAACTCGTGAACGTGCAACTTTGAGTGCAAGCTGAGAGTGTTTGATCATAGTCAATAAGCCAAAAAATAAAGCTCAAGTAGTGTTACAGCAAGACCTATCAAAAATTGGCCGGAACAGAGCACTTTTTTTCTTGTTCCATACGAAAAATAGAATATATTTTTTTCCTGACAAGCTTTTATGCAAACTTTTGTACAAAAACTTGTAATAACAATTATTCATCAGAATGACGAAACCTATCGATGTGTATTTGTAATAAAACTTTATAAAAAGAATTTGTAAAAAAAATCTCAATGTCAGCCATATAGCAGTTTCGTTCCACTGTGTTTCGTCTTCTTATAAAAGGCTAAAAAATTTGTTTAGGTGAACCTAAACAAATTTTATTCGTGATCTGAGCTCGTGATTGCTCAAGAGAAGGTTACCAATTAACATTAAATCTTAGAAAATAGATTAAAACTAATACTTCTTCAATTAATATTGTTACATATGGCAGTTTATAGTCGATTGGGTCGAAAGATTGAATAGATCAAAATATAATAATTAATAGAGATTATTTACTTGGTTTTACTTATCTATATTAACATACAAACTTCATTTATCAATAATTTATTTAGTTGTGTTTACACATAGTTTTAGAAAAAAATACGTTGTAACAATAAATATGATATTTAGATCAACGAATTTCTTTTTCTTCGGGTTCTGCACACAAAGAATCCTGTTATGATAACGCCGTCTACTCGTCTGTCTATCAGCCTTCTGACTCCCAAACTAATTTAGTTATGGACTTAAGTTTTATACATATTATGTAATTTTTTGACCCGAAATTGAAAATCAAAGAACCATCTCATTTGAAAGGAAGACCCGACATTATAAAACATTTTTTTTTTCTATGTAAACTTGTGCATATTTTTGGAAGAAGCACTTTGCGTACGAAAGAAAAATGGGTCCCTCATAAGAATACGTCCTGTCTATCCGTCACTCTTTCTGTGAACCCGATTTTGGCATAGTAATAAAGTATATTAATCCACGCATATCTTATTAGGTAACACTCAAAAATATTTGGATATAAATGTTAGAGCCGACGGGTATCGTTTGCAAGAGCTAGTTGCGAGAGTCACAAAAATATAATAAATCACAATTTTCTCAAAAATATAGTCAAAATCTTCAAATATACTGAAAAATATGCTAAGAAATAGTAACTTTCGAAATTATTCAACCTGAAATCATGGAAAACTGGATCTTAGAAACGTATACAAAGTTTATTGCAGAATTATAAAGAAAATTCTAGATATCATATGATAAAGATATTCATCCCCTCCATGTTTAATAATATTAGGTTTTATTGAACATTTGTTGCGGTAGAAAGTCACTATTGGATATAAATTATGATAAATAAAATAATTTCACTTCAACCGAGATACTGAACCCTCGAAGCTCGAACCACACCTAACATTTGTCCGTTTTTTATTATTAGTTCAATGGATAGGTTCTTAGAATAAAATATTTGCATCTATTGTTTCAAAGAATGTGTAACTTTTAACACTGTAGGTCGGATTCAACACAAATGCATTATATTTTTCTTTCCCATCTCACGTGATTATTTCAAATTTTAGTTAATACTCTTTCTTCATTTCAAACTTGATTTTCTTTTAGAAAGATTAAAATTAAAATCAGAATTAATTTATTTTATATAGGCCACGTCACTAATTTGTCTTATATGGGCCACGTCACTAATTTGTCTTATATGGGCTATGTCACTCATTTTTCCATTAATACCAAACCACTAAAAATACAGCAATATATGTCGCTATAAAAATAAAATAAACAATCGTTATTTATGTTATCAAGTAATATTATTTTTCCTCCATTGAAGCACAATAAAAGTTGGCTAAATGGGTGTCGGATTAGGGTTGCCAACCATCCTAGAATACCGGGATTTTCCCGGAATTAGTTCCTTGTTTTCATCATCGCCCCTGTACCGGAATTGTTCAAAAATCTCCCGCTTTTAATCATTGTACCACATCACACACCCAAAATTATTACTATAACCAACAACAGTCTTTTCACTGAAATGTGACAATATACCGAAAGGAGAGATTTAAAATTATTTCCCATTTTAGGGTTCCGTATCTCAAAAGGAAAAACGGAACTCATTATATCATTCACGTGCCTGATTGTCTGTTTGTCACAGTCGGTTTTCTCAGAAATTATTTATTTTAAAAAACTACTTGGGCATGGTAATACATATTTTGCAGTAACTAACTTTTTCAAATATTTATTTAAGAATTAAAAAAAGGGGTCAATAACATTTTTATTTTTTTTCATTTGATAAAACTGACAATAAAAAAAAATTAAGGATTAAAATAAAATGTATGACCCTAACAGAAAAGAAAAAGCATATCTTCATATGATATTGTCTTTTTAATACAACAAAAATTGTTAATAAGAAATAAAAATAAAGATAATTTTTTTTAGAAATGGCTACGAAATATAATCGATCCAAATTATTTTTTTTAATTTATAGCAATTGCTTAAAGCAATCAGAAATAAATTGTTAGCTGATGTGACAATTATTATGTGTTTAGGTTTAAAATAAACTAATGATTTGTGTCTGATATAAGAGGATAAAATAAACTCACGGCAATAATTATAGACTAGTGAATATAGTGTATATCTGGTAAATATATATATATATATATATATATATATATATATATACATATATAAATACATGTATATATATATATATATATGTATGTGTATATATATATATATATATATATATAAATATATATATATATATATATATATATATATATATATATATGTTTTTGCCTGTTCGCTAATAACTTAAAATCTACTGGATTAATTTTTGTTTAGTTTTCGCCTTGGTTCTTATTCTGGAAGGCTATTTTGTATGAAGTAATAGTACAGATGTTGAGATTTTGGATCTATGCCAAATTTATTAGGCTAGTCTTAGAGTATGGGCAAACAGTGAGCGCTATCTATGGAAAAGACAGTGACGGCGCGGTGCTGGATCGCGGGAGGGGAGGTCCTATCACCAAGTCCAACATCACAGTTTCGATGCCAGCAAAGTTGCGAGAAAAAACTAAAGAAAATTTATAAGAACAAATATTAGATTTTGTTTCTTAAGTAAATAAACGATCTTCGGAATTATAATCTGCTTAATACTGGATAATAGCTCTCATCGAGTTGAATAATACCTCATTTGATTTTTCGAGTTTTATGTGGCTTTTTTCGACGACCATATTGGGTTTGCGAGTTTCAAGAATTAGTACGTTGCATTTTCTTATAGAGGATACAACGAGAGACAATCTGCATTTTGTTTCATGTTGCCGATTCAAGTAGTTCCACAGAAATATCATTTACAAAATGTTACGAAAAGTGAACCTACTTTTAATAAAAAAAATACAACATCTCTCATTTGTCAAATGAAGGTTTTTTTTTTCATTTCTTCTATATAACAATGTCACTTTTATTCTTGTAACACTAGGACCAACACTATTTTGACTTTGGCCGATCTCCTTTAATGGAGGCAAATTAAATTACGAAAAATTGTTTTGTTTTATTTCAGCCCTATTTTCAAAATAAGCTCTTTAAAAGGACTTTAAAATACTTTTTTTATCATTTTCATTTTAAAAATGCATAACACTTAAATTCACACAGCGATCGTCCCAAATTGCTCTTCGCTGAAAAAGATATAAGATACATCCATGGATAAGTTAACTAGACTTTGATGTATCTATAGATAAGTAAACGACTCTAAGCTAACTAGAGTCGTTTACTTATCCATAGATACATCAAATCATATTAATATTCGTAAATAATTTAGTAAAAATATTATATATTCATAAATATTTAAAGTTTATATTTAAATGTAAGTCATATCCTCTTAATATGAGTTATTTCGTAACACTAAAACAATTGCAGACCACATAATATCCAACCGCAAACGTATAAATCTACTAATAAATACCAAACACATTAATTGACATATAAAACGTAGATCGAAAAGGATAAACGATGACAAATGACTCGCTTAACTCCATTAATATTTGGCCCAAATCTCAATTCGACTGTTGTACAATGTTTACGGCAAATGATATGACCCGCCCGAGGGCAATCGTAGCATTATAAACGGCTCCTTACTTTCGAACGATTATGAAGATAATAAAGTTACCGCGTTTCACACATTCGACATATTTATCCTCCAAAAAAACTGCGCATTTATGGTGTAACTGGATCAGTTAAATCGCGGCTGACTTAACCAGTTCAAATATTTTAATGCCATTGCGTAACAGCGGAGCCAATTAATCTGCGGCGACATTGAAACCGGGCGGTTCGATTATGTTTATCGTATTATGTGATTCTAGACGCGGCGTTAAATTTTCTGAACGTTTCCCAACGCAGCTCTGCAATTAGGATAGTTGTTTATCGTTTAATAGATTTACCGATTGCATGGGAAATGCTTTTAATGAGTTATGGTTTGTTAATTTATAATCTTAAACATAAATTCTCAAAGTCAGTTCAATCATCGTAATTAACATTTTTAATCGGCCGGCACAATGAGAGTTATCAATGTGTAATGAGATTTGATTATTGTTTAATATTTTATACCGTTCCTTATGCTTATAGCTTTAAAATGTTATATGACACTACCGACCACTACGAACGAATTAATTTCTTATAAGTTTGGACAAATAGCAATATATTTTATATAAAATAAATTAATTATGTGATATGAAAATATGTATATTTTTACGTACACTATTACAACTTCTACACAGAATGAAACGTCTGACTTCTTGATTTTGGTCTCAAAATAAATCACGGCAAGACCTAAATGATGATTATCGACCGTGCAAAACAACAATTAGCCAGAGGTTACAGAAACAGCGAGCTGTGAGGTAGTACAATGATATATATATATATATATATATATATATATATGTATATATATAAATGTATATATATGTGTGTGTATGTGTATATATATATATATATATATATATATATATATATATCTTGGGCCGCTCATATCAAATAATGGCGGCTATATAGACGAGATCAAGCGGCGTATGGCGATCTCCAGGTTAGCTATGAATAGACTGAGGAATATATGGAGGAACCGAAACATCACCAAAGCCACCAAAACTAGACTTGTTTAAGTTCTCAAATTTCCCATATGAAGCTCTACAAGAAAGTGAGAAAAACGGATCAATGCCCTTGAGATATGGTGAAAGAATGCTAGGCATATTTTGGAAGGAATTCCGAACCAATGAGTCTATTCTTCGAGAGCTGGGCATCAAACAAAGACTATCAACCATAGTACAAGCTCCTATTCTCACTTTCTTTAGCACAATTGAATTCTCACCGTCTTTGGACACATCACACGGCGCGGATGCGAATCCATAGAGGGCCTAGTAGTGCAGGGTAAAGTCGAAGGCATCAGACCACGCGGCAGATTACCAATGAGGTGGACAGATCAATTAAAAAAGACCTTCAACGGACCACTGCACGAATGTATAAGGAGAGCGAGAGTTCGTGAAGAGTGGCGTCGTATTGTGAAACAGACCACTCTGCAAAGAGTGTAACGACAATGAAGAAAAAGAATTACAATGCACCTCTCATAATACCTACTTCCTTTTCCATAATACCTACTTTCTTTTCCATAATACCTACTTCCTTTTCCATAATACCTACTTCCTTTTCCATAATACCTACTTCCTTTTCCATAATACCTACTTCCTTTTCCATAATACCTACTTCGTTTTCCATAATACCTACTTCCATTCCTTATTCCCTTTCCCTATACCATTGACTTGTAGGTTTATATTTATCAGTGCATATATGTATGCATTTATGTATATGTGGTGTGTATTTGGGGATATATATATATATATATATATATATATATATATATATACATATATATATATATATATATATATATATATATGTATATATATATATATACATATATATATATATGTATATATGTGTATAAATATTTATGTGTATGGAAATGCTAGTGTATAATTTTTTTAATATTATTTCACTTTTAGTTAATTATACAGTCCATCGCAATTTACCACAACACAACGTATCGTTTTATCAATAGTTTGCTTCGCTGTAAAAGATTGCTCTCGTAGTAATAAGTAGCCATATCTAACAACTGTATACACTAAAATCTGAAAATAAATAAATAAGTACTGTCACATTTGTGAAAGTAGTTATCGTAAACCAGTTACAATAATATAACTATGATATAACGCCAACTAAACTCGCAACACACTTTGAAAAACACTGACTGGATCATCATAAATTATAACATTTTCAATTTGTATACTAAATTAAATTGTCATTAAAATTTATCGATACTACGGCTACACGCATGGTGCGACTCTAAATGATTTAGTGCTATTTCAATATATTGGACTCTTAATTTTTCTTAAATCGATTACTTCTGAAGGACATCGTAAGTATGCCGAATATAATGATTTCCTGTCTGTTTCGATACTAACTATTTATCACTGCAGGTTTATCATCGGAAATAAGTAGTCGAGTTTTGATTATGTGTAACGAAGATATAAAATTTACGTTTGTATTTATATTTTTAGAGTATTATATTAAATTGAATCTATATAGTGACATTCTATATTAAATGATATTTGGAAATAGTACGAAAGGCAAACAGAAAAGTAGGGTAGACACAGAAAAGTAGGGTATTAGACTGATGTCGATATTTTTTTGTAAAAACTTTTTAAAACAGTAGAGTAGGTTTAAAAAAACTTTAACTTGAAAAAAATAATGGATATAACAAACAACTAATCGGAACTTCTCAATAGACAAAATTTGTTATTTTTTTTCATTAAATTGAAAAAGTTATCATGAAATGTAGTTTCCACACAAAAAAGTGAGCAAAATAATAATATTCAATATTTAATATAATGTATTTAGCATTTTATAATGAATGCTAAATACTGGCCAGTGACGTCATAAGCTAGTTGTGTTTTGTATGGAGCGTTTTCGCGCGAATCATAGTTCGTCAGTTTTTAAGTCGTTATAACTTTGTAATGAAAAGTCCTGGATACGATATATTAGTTTTAACCGTTTTTAATTGTATTACCTATTCTATTCTAGTAACGAACAAAAATATATTCAAATGCCCTATTATCAGTTTAACAAATTCATTTTTAAGATAAGGTACCCCAAAACGAAAAACCTATAAAAGGAAAATCGAGTCCATCTATCCCAAACACTTTCCTCAAAATCAGCCTGATGCAGAAACTAAAATTTGGCATTGCAATAAAGCTAACACTCGTAAATATTTATATGAAACTGCATTTGGGTAAATTATGAACTCAAAAAAATTTAATTCCATATATAGGGTTCTATATATAGGGTATCGCTCGGAAGAGCTCGTTACAAGGTTTTCAAAAATGCTTTTTTAGAGGCTCAAAAAAGTTTTATTCATAACTTTATGTAGTATATCTTCAAATCCTGAAAAATATGCAAAAACATACGCTAACCCCCTTATTTCTGAAACTGCTGAAACTTAAGTTATGAAAGAAAAAACAATTTAGGCAAAGATTTTGGGAAAATTATAACCATAATTTCGAATGTCATAAATAAGAAAAGGTTTTGGGAAAATCATTTGTCGTAAATAAGATATTCCGCTAATTAACTATTTAAGATATTATTAAATATATATTGCACTAAAAACTCCATATTAGAGATGAATAAAGTAATTTCACATAAAACGAGTGAACTCTCGATACGCGAGCCAGAATGCCAATTAACCGATTTTTTTATATTTTAAGATTCGACCCCTATATCAAAAGTGACGTTAATACTTTTTCTAACAACTTATACAATACCTTACAAAACTTGTAAATTATTTCTACTCTAAGGCCAACTGTTTACTTTCATCTGACAAACACATCACGATTTTAAAAAAAACGTTTTCAACTTTTTAATCTTTTTATTCACTAAAATTTTATGTGTTATATTTTTTAATATATTTCCATTAATTTTTGCCATATTTTATTCAATTTTGGTAAGCTCAAAAAATAGCTTGAAAACACTATTATTTTGCTGTCGTTGTTAAAATACCATCCGATCTTAATAAAAGGTGCAACTTTATATTACAATATACTTATTTGTTGCATCTAATACAAGCTAAAATCACGTATTATTTGCAACAAATGCATATATTATCGTATAAAGATGCTCCTTTTCATAAAACAATCGTATCGACTTGCTTAATATGAAATGCAAAACTTACTTTAGCACATAATGCATTGTCCGTGGACATAAACATATCAAGTGGAACTTCTACTTGTGGTCTACTGTAGATTAATTTGAATAAACGTAATTAAAAGCATTCAATTTAATCAAATGAGAAAAGTATTTGAACAAAGGGTTAAAATGATAAATTGAATAGGACAAAGCATCATCTGCACTATCATATAATAAAATTGTAACAGAGTGAATTCGGAAAATATTTTTAAAAAAATTGTGTATGTGTGCAATTCACACACGGTAGAAGTGAAACTTCAGTATTCAATGCTTACTTATTCACACAAATAAAAACATAGTTTTATGATCTGGAGATAGTTTTATTGATCCAAAATTAGTTTTTCATATACATGTTTAGTTATAGTTAGTTATTTCTACCATATTTTAAAGTGACAGTAACACAGTAACAGTAACAGTAACACAATCATAATCAAAATTAACGAGAGATGTCGTGGGACACCCGGTTGGAATGAAGTTCCTTTCGTTATATATTATGTATTGATTATATATTATTTATATGAGTAGAAATATTTTAGCTTAATGAAACATTGTTAATCGTGATATATGAAAAAATAATAAAATCGCTTGCAATAGAAAGCCAGTAGAAAAAAAATACATTGGCATTTGGCATCAATATAATCTGTGTTTCACATGAGAGACAAACCTCATTGCAAGATGATTTTTATTGACATTTTCACTGTTGTAAAAATCAATATAATATAAATAGTTTAAATTATACTATTACAAAAATAACCAAAAAGAGTAATTGATTTAGCGTATAGAATGAAAAAATAAGCCAAAAAATCTGTTTTTATAATTTTTTTCTGTCTGTCTTTATGTTAATTTGTTCGTCAATCACGCGAAATCCACTGGACCGATTTTGATGAAATTTAGCAAGATAATAGTTTATAGCCGAGAGCAACATGTGAGAAAAACAAATTCTAATAACTTTTCTTATTCCGAATTTCACGCGAACGAATTCGTCACATAGAGCCTAATTTTTTTTTTATTTTCTTGCTTTGTTTGCACTAATCTCTGGAACTACATATCCGGTTTCAAATGTCTTTCTGTATTATCGAGAAAGATTATGCGCTATGTATTAATACGCTAAAATTTATAGGTGCAGAACAGTGGTGACAAATGTAACAAAAGTCGGAAAACTGTGCTTTAACAGTTCAAAGTAGAGAGAAACTAACGTATGCTTATTTATTTACTAATGGTCCCGAGTATTCTCACTGATATAACCTCGATCCCGACAACCAATGTCGTTTGGGTAACGAAGCTGAGGCGGTTGATAAAGTAGGAGGAGATCAGCATGATGAAGTTAATTCTACGCTGATGAAACAGCGAGAGAAAACTGGTGTAATAATAAAGAAATATTACTTATTATTTCAAAACGTCCAAAGGTTTTCAAAGCTTAATTTTAAAACCAAATCTAGCTGCAAAACAAAACTTAGCTGCAAATGAACTTACGCCGCACCGTAATAGATTATATTTAAATAAAATGTGTTAGACAAATATATAAATAGAATGAATCAGTTTAACAATAAAGTAACAAGTATACTTTACAAAAATTAAAATCAAAACAAACTGCGGGAATTAGAAACAAATGTAGAAGAACAAAAAATACCATAGAAGAGTCTGTCGGCAGACCTAAATACATAAGTCAATAAATGCCATACATTTTTATACCTTTAGTCACTAGTTTGTATCAACCTGCTACCGGACTAACGCACACAAGTTGAACAGACAGATATTTGATAAAACAAATTACACATCCGTTTAACTTATATACTTTACTCAGATAGGTTGGTAAATGTATAAAAATGTATTGGCGTTTTTTGACTTATATGCTTAGGTCTACCGACAGACTCTTCTATAGCTTTTTTTGTGCTCTTCTATACTTTTTTCTACATTTCCCTAGTCTGTAATGATTTTTAAATTTGTAATGTATAGTACTTTGTTGTTAAACTGGTTCATTCGATTCATTCATTTTTATTGCGTACACGTGAAGTCTAACTTAAAGTTATAAAATGTACTTGAAACTATTCCAAATCTAATAAGATCGATGAAATATTTTTGTTCATTACGAAAAACAACATTTAAATGAAACTCAAGGTCCAACCGTGACATTGGTATTTATTACTTTTTCCTAAAAGTCTCATTAAAGCTTCCTGTCACTATTAAACCAGAAACACTGTTTTACGTCATGTTGCGACACATTTGACTCAAATTACAAAATGCTCCCACGCCACACGGCGACACCTGCCTTGACCAAATCGGTAATCATACTCTTGCATTAAGTCTGAAACACTTTTGACGCGGGCTGCATTTTTTTGTTGTTGACGATACATGGTCATTTTGAAAGCAAAAAACGACATTACCATTCGAGGTCAACACGGGGACATATATGCATTGACAACAGAACATTTTACATTTCTTTACTCTGTGGTAATAAGACTTTTTTCGAATGTTTATTTATCACATCTCGGATTTCTTAATTATTCTGTAAGAGCATGACTCGATTAGAGTCACTGTGTTGCTTGCTGTTTTCGGCCATATTGTTATATTTGTTTTATTTAATGGCGAAATATGTATAATACATTGGTACAGAAAATCTCAATCTAAACAAAACCTCTAGATAGACCTTGATAGTTATTTAATTGGTTTATACAAATTTTCTTTCCTTTTAAAAAAAATAATATTTTTACAAGGTTAATAAAATATTATGCAATAAGTAGATATTATGATAAAAGTAGTCAACTGAAGTACCGAGGATACAAGACCGTGTAATTATCAAAGGAAATGAAATGCATTCTATCACATAAACAAATTTATAACAATTTTACCCCAAAATTAGGAAAGAAGAATAAAAGAATTTACAAAAATCTAAGCTTTTTATAAATCTGTTAATCTGATGAGTCCAGGTTTAATAGAGTGGGGATTTTTAATAAATAATCACCCCATGGCATAAAAGAAAATCCGGCGAATCCAGAACTATGTCCTAGATCAGTTTATAATAAATTGGTGTTTTTTGCATATAACTAATAGATTATTAATATGTAACTAACAGATTATAATATAATCAATAGATTATTACAGCCATTTGAGTTTTCCGAAAGTAAAACTGCAGGCTATTAATTGACAAAATAAACGAAAATTTCTGAACGAATTTCATTAAAAATTGCCAAACAATTATGTTCTCGACAGTTTTTATTATAGCGACTCGTTCTTAACACTAGATATTGTACATTGCGTCAGTTAACTTGCAGTATATTTTCTTCAGTTAACTTGCAGTGTATTTTTTATTCTTTTATTAAAATATGAAAACATCAATACCTTCACAAAATCTCCCATCAGAGGTAAATAAACATATGTCTTCCATATATCATGTTAACAGTGATACCGCAAGTCGTCATCTCTCGATGTTGTCACTTTCCTAGGATCGTCACGTAGAGACCGGTGACACTTTTTGGGGATACTTACCCAAAAGATACGAATTAAATCCTATTTACTGTCCTGTTCCACCTATAAACCCGTTTATTAAAAAAAGGGTTTTGACGGGTAGAGGAACAGACGAACGAATACCAAAGTGATCCTACAAGGGTTGCCATTTTTCATTTTGAGGGACGAAACCCTAAAAAAAACTAAGATTACATTTTAGTTATATCATAATTTGTAAGTTTGTCAAATATAAAAATAACATTTATCAGATTATTTACAAAAGTATAAATATACACACATATATATATACACATATACACACACACACACACATATATATATATATATATATATATATATATATATATATATATATATATATATAGGCCCTAGCAGCGCGAGTCCGACTCACACTTGGTCATTTTTTTGTTCTTGTAAACATACTGGCAAATTTTATACTACGTTAAAATTGTATAGGTACTTGTTAGTAACATGTCCTTATTGCTTTAATCAGTTTAAAATATTCATATTCGAACAAAATATCGATTCGATTTATTATTGTAGCCAAATAGCTAGGTTACATTTTGATGAGTGACCCAATTTCAAGGAGCGATTAAAAAACAGTAACCAAATCAAATAATGACAAAAAAGTTATTTTAATTTGTTTTCATTATATGGTTTAGTTACCGTTTCTTAATTGCTTCTTGGAATTTGGTCAATTCATCAAAATGTAGTCTAGAATAGATGAAATTTAGATGGTAGATCTTCTCTGAACGGCAGTACAACGAAATAACGGAATTTTGAAAAAAAATATTTATTTGGGGTGGCATATATGACGCTAGATAGGTCTTAAAAATGATAAAAATAAGTTCCAAAATATATTTTTATTTAAGTTAATAGTGGTTGAGATATGAGCTTCTAAAACCTCAAAAAATGTTTTACAACCTCCCCAATTTTCAACAAACGTGCGTAAAATTCTGGAAAAAATTAAGTTAGTTTTACAACTTATAATAAACTTAAAATAACTTAAAATATACAACGAAAATTTAATAAGATACGTTGTGTAGTCTTTGAGATGTGGGATATTGTCGGGTACCGACCGCAGCAGTAAGTTTTCACAATATCTTTGAGAAATACAAATTTATAAGATCAATATCTTTCGTTGCTACGGGATCCTCCATGAGGAAGTCTGATTCGCACTTGGCCAGTACTCTTTTATTTTAATATATCCATATTTTATTCGAAAATAAATCAATGGATCTCTTAACCATAGACTTATTTTTTATTAATAATGTGTACCATATATAATTGTAGCTTGAGTGTATATAATTGTAGCTTACAGATATTGAAAAGAAGAAGCAGTACAAACGATATTGAATAATGACACAGCGATATTTTGCCATCGGAAAATCAATAGCGTAATCGTAACTATTCTAATAACGACTTTAGTAATTTCCAAATAACTAGAGTTATGAACCACTCCAATGTTAACTTTACATATTATTTCTGAACGTATTACAAAATATCAAATTCTAGATGTGCTATTTGTTTTACCTTACTTTCTCATTTTATCTGTATCTCATTTAGCAATACGCATCAACGTATTTAATTCTACAAAAATCGATTATTATTCGTTTGACGATGTTAAAATCTATATCAACATCTATGATTATTCAACATTGTTCATTTCTAATACGCTAACTAAATCGGTTCACACTCAATGAAATGAATTTTACCTATTAAATGCAGTAGTATGGTGTGTTGGTGGAATACGTGGTAAAGAAGTGTTTGTGCAGCAAGCAATGATGTTATAGTTTCACCTGTGGTGCACGTCCAGTCACCGCTGCTTCATCGATAACATTCAATACTAATAATTTTTTTTCATTAATTTCATACTGGTTGATACAATATTTACCTTAAGACATATTGATGGACATCATTTGTGGCCTTTTTAAATTAAAAATATGTGCAAACAAGCATCCTTATACCCAAAAAAAAAAACAAAAAAACAAAAATGTTGTCAACCAAAAGACCATAAAATCGTATTAATTTAGTATAAAATAAATAAAAAGAAAGATGTACAGCATAAAGACTACTAAAATTTAATTTAATTTATCTAAGAACAAATCTAGTAAAACTCTGGCTTATCATGGAAAAACTAAAAAAATATGCATATAGTTCATGCAAGTGTAGCTACTGAGAAACGCTACTAGTAAGTATTCGCAACATGAGACATTTAGAATTTTAAAACTTCTATTTCGCCACAAAAGCTCCTTGACTTTTTGCGACTCGAATTCTCACGGGACTCGATCAGCGTGAAAGCTCTGATACTTATCGTGCTCTTAAAGCTTTGATACTGATCACGCGCCTGTACAATATTGCCTAAGCGCATTCCTTTTCCGTAACAGCCGAGCCACGTCCGAGCACACCGTGGGTTTAATTGTATGATTAAAGACAAGCTTGCCCGGTTGACCGGACCAAATGCGCGGAACGTCTGGAATGAAGGCGCCATGACAAGGCGAAGAAATAGCGTTGCATTAGTGGTTGAAAGTAAGTGTGACTGGTGGAGCCCACTATTCGGCCACTAAGCCCAGAGCAATTTGTCGGAAAGATCTAAGGTGATATATGGCTTAAGCTTGATATACACAGATGAAGTCCTCTTAGGCATTACATATATATATATATATATATATATATATATATATATATATATATACATATCTCTGGCCGTCATCTTTGGTCTGCGTCCTCGTTCCCCTCAGGTCCTAGGATGGCTGCTTTAACGATGCTTTTCCACTTCCATCAATTATTAATAGCGTTTCTAGATCACTCTGTAATGCCCGTCTCTGTCACCACCTTTATATCAGGTCCGTCCGCCAGGTTGCAAATCTCCATCAAGTTGGAGATCTTTTGCCTTCAGTATATCCCTGCTCCACTAGACGTTCCATCGAAAGTTGTTTTCTGGAGATATGTCCGAAGAATTTAGGAATCCGTAATTGTACAGTCGAGAAAAGTTTTTCTTTCATTCTCAACTCCTTTAAAATGGCAATATTGGTTCGAAAAATGGTTTATGTAATTTTCACATGAGCCTCCAACACGACATATCTTCTTTCTTTTTCGATTCTGCGCATCGATTTTGCTACAGTCTTTTGATCTGTGATTTGACTCTGTATAGAAACTTATGGAAACGAGACATTTGCCAAATCTTTCCTACCTCCCGACTGAAGATCTTGTGATGGTCGTGTGTGCGTCTTCCGATTTAATTTTCGCGCTCTCCAATATTGAACACAGATGAACCGTGATAAATATAACTTTGTACCATTTCACAGTTGGCAACGTTAAACGGGTTTGTTGTCATATGTCAATGTCCTGTCAAATCTTATAATTTTCGTCTTTTCTCTATTAATAGCGAGTTTAACACTGAGACTGGTCATTTCTAGACGATGTAGAAAGGCTTTTATCTCCTCTTCACTTTTAGCAAGAAGGACGATATAAATATATATATATATATATATATATATATATATATATATGTGTATATATATATATATATACATACATATAAATATATATATATATATATATACACATATAAATATATATATATATATATATATATATGTATGTATATATATATATATATATATATATATATATATATATAAACAAAGAAAGACGCTAGTCATTGTCAGCGGTAGCGCTTTTTTTAGTCAACTCAACGTATGGTTCACGTATTATAACTTACTAAATTGGCCAACGTAATTTTTCTTACGATATACCTGCAAATCAGAAATGGTTCCTTGTTTTTAGATGTAACATTTTTAAAGGTAGATGCTACAAAGCTGCTCGCATTATTTTTTTTTATCAATACTACTGTTTCGTAATCTCTTCGCATTTTGAATATTGTGTAGAGATATCTTAGATTTAGAAAAATATTTAGTAAAAGGTAATTATTTAATAAGTTTTGTAATTACCTGTACGGAACATAGCCTTGAATGTTACATAAAGCAATTGCAAGAAGTTGTCTTCATACTGTATAATATTTAGTTTGGGAAATTATGTAAGTATCTCGTTGATTTCATGAAAATGTTAAATAATAATAATGTTATATTCGATTTCTATCTTACTAACTACAATGAGGTAATAATTTTTTTAAATAATTAATTTAATTAAAAATAAATGCAATTAACATTCTGTAATTAAAATAACAATAACATCTGAATATACTTGGAAAAACAAAGTTCTACAAATTTAGCCATTCATCTAACAAAACATTGAACAGTGTAAACCATTTTTTCTCACCCATTTTTATGTCGCCAGCCACGAAAAAAAGCCAAAAAGTTAAGTAAAAAGCCTTGAGACCTCTTTACTGCACTATAAAATTAAAATAATATTTCAATTAACTTAACTTTAATCATTTTAAAGAAATTAAGGCTTAATAATTGAGCTATAAATTTATTTTTTCATGTATTATCCACATAACCCGGTAATATTTAATTTTGTAACACTTCGATCATAAAAATTTTAATAAACGAATGTTTCGTAAGCAGATCTTAGTTTTGGACAGATTGCGACCCCCTTTAATAATAAATGCAACCCCCAGGTTGAGAAAGGATAGTGTAAACTATAGGTGTTTGTGCAGATTCTATGTATTAGTTTATTACCTGTCTTCGTGAACAACAATCAGTCAAACGCCGCGCTTTGAATATATCGTGTCACTTTTAAATTTACATTCAAATTATTTCGATTTTCTGGAATATGAGCATTTGTTTTTGTTAATTTATGTTTTGATAACTGTTATAATGTGTACTGTGTGCTATTCTCATTCGTAGTATTATGGCATGTACATCAGGTATTTAGGTGCATGCGATTGCAATGCTCGCCAGGGAAGTATAAGGTATTAGGCTATTTAAACAAATCGCGCCAGAAAACCAAATGAACGGACCATCGCAAGATTGGCTAGTCAAGTTCATAGTACTGTAGTTCATATACTGGTCAGGTAACGCCCTCGTTTGATAGATGACGCTCAGGTGGTAGAAGACGTCACATGGCTGCAGATGCAGTCCTCAATGCATTTACCGAAGATTCTACTGACAACGTACGTTCGACAGCTATGTCCCGTAGCTTACCGAAAACGCTTTTCGGAGATACGCTCAGAAAAAATGGGCAACATCCGTTTCACTATCGTGCTGTACTATTGATCGCTTCACTATTGATGGAAGAAAATTTCGTTCATCGTCATACTTTTTGTCAGTGGCTCATTCGCATTAATGACTATTCGCCATCAATTGTGTGACGTATTTTATGGTCAAATGGAAGCATATTTACGCGGCATGGAATATTTAATGTGCTTAACTAACACTACTGGAGCCATATAAATCCACATATAAAACGACCGGGAAATTTAAATGTATAGGCGGGAATTTTGGGTAATCAACTAATAAGTCCGTTTTTCCCACCTACCAAAATAACATCGGACAATTATTTGAATTTTTTGCGTAATGAAGTGGAAGACTTTATTTCAAATTTGCCTTTGAGCGTAGTCAGAGATATGTGATGGTAGCACGACGGAGCGTCCCCTCACTTCGATATTCGGGTACATGAGTATTTAGACAATATTGTCGTCACTGGATAGGGCGCAGTGGACCTATACCCTGGCTTCCGAGATTTCCTGATTTAAACCCACTCGATTTATTTTTCGTTGGGGTATCGTCAAATCCGATATATACTCAACTGAATGGCCCGACGAACAAACTTTACGAGAAAGAATTAACGACAGTTTTAATAAAATTAAGAAAAATGCTCAAATCGTGGATAATGTTGTTAATTCTAGTCTACTCTTAAATAATATAAGGAGAGCGCGATTGTGTTCAGAACAAAACATTTCCTTCAGACTTAACAAATAAGAGAAATAATTTTTTGTTACCATTGAATTAATAAATTTCTTTGTGAAATAATTGTTACTACTCTGAGTGTAATATGATTTTCTATGTGATACTTTACAAACGTGAAAAAAGTCATGGATTGAGTGGTTTCCGCGGAATTACAATATGAGTGAGTACATTAATAACATTATTTATTAAGTTTTTAAATACTCGCTGCGTATAATTTACTTTTTATAATATACAATGTCTCGCGCGGCAGTATTTGTAAAAAATTTGAAATGATTCTGTCATTTCAAATATATGTTGAAAAGGATTTCAGGAGAAAACGTATAGAAATTGGCACTAATTATCTTAGAGACAAAACTTCTCACAATAAATTGAAAAAAATCGCTAATTGCAATTATATCTTCTAGGTTTTTTTTAATTATTTTTATTGGTATTATTTAAATTTGAAACAAAGTTTAAGTTTAAAATAAAACCCTTTTTATTTGTTCCCACTTGGATATCCACCATAGTTTCTTATCATATTATTGTTTTGGAGTATCATAAGAAAATTGATAAAGTCAATAATTTTATTATAATTGGTAAATAAAAAATATATAGAGGAAAGGTTATGAAATTAACACAATTGTAATGACTATTTTTAGAGTTTACACCTTAAGAATCGATTTTCATATGTAGCGCCCGGTATGATGTTTTATGGGGAGTAAAATCAGAGGTTCAGAGCGTTAAAAAAGTGTAACCATTAGGTGACCTCTGCACGCAACATTTCTGCGCATCTTTAGAGTGAGATATTAAAATTTTTATTTGGCAATTACTTGTGGTGTAATCGCAATGACAGAGTGTGACACATATATTGGCATTTTCTTATAGCGTATTCGCAATGACGGAGTGTGATACACATAATTCGCATATATCAAGAGGTAATCATTAAATGTCATTATGTACGAATATTTAGTGTCTTCTATCTTACAAAATTAAAAAGTCTCTTTTAATTTTAACTTCTTAATCGTTACTAAATGTTATTAATTTTGTTGCATAAATTTGATCTTCTTCATTTGTGTTTTATTCGAAAATAATTATATTGTCAGCGTTTTTTATTAAAGAATTTTCCATTTACATTTAATGATATTTATATTTATATTAATATATACAATGTTACCTATTTTATACATTCTAAGACAATCGTAATTAAGGAGTAAACTCCAGTTGCGCCTCGAAACTGACATGCACAATTTTTTTAATCTATATTTGTATATCCAACAGTGAAAATGCGGAAAATCTTCTCACAATTACATTTACCTATCAAATGTCAGCTCTCGTCAAATATCGATATATTTTTAAATGGCTTTCATATATTATTTTGAATCTTATAATTAGAGTCGGATAACTTAATTTTTCCGATTCAAATTAATCTGGGATTTACAACAAAGGTTCATATTGTCTTGAAAATTAGTGCTTAATGTTACATAATCGTACAAATTCAAATACCAAAAGTATCGGCCCCCTCGTTTGTTTATTAATTAATATATTTGTCTTGTAATAGAACTAATTTAGAAAATCATTACCGAAAACGAAGTTCGAATGTTTTATATTTGTGCAAAATTAAAATGACGAAAAAAAATTGATTTTGTAAAGAATTATTTTTTTAAACTAGCAAACTTTAACTTTAAAATCTGAAAGCAAAGTAGAAAGAACTAAAAATTTGGCCTTAATCCAAAAAATAGACTCCTCAAATTTTGACTACAGTTGACGCATAAAATGTACGCACGTGCATTCGTAGCACTACAAATCGCTTGAGCGATAAGTTTCAAAGCTCTTGAATTGACAAGCATTGACAATTATTCAATTAAAACGGTTTAACCTAAATAGTCTCCTCTCTCTTTCGAAGCTTAAGTCCGACTCGAGTTAAATGCCGTACATAATTAAATTTGCATATTCAATAGTATTAAAGCATTTCACATTATTTTTATGCCACTCAACATTATGTCAATGTATGTCTTAATGATGTGGCCTTGGAACATGACGGCTGGTGAGTCATTGTAATGATACAAAACAGACTTAAGCCGTTACAACATTTAATATATATTTTCAGGATCCTGTCACCAGTACGGCACAAGAAATTTCATTAACAACCTCAATCTTAGTGACTAAATAGATGACCCAACATTATTATTAATATACTAGCGTGACCCGTGCGAAGTCTTCGCGTTATTTATTCCATTATGAAGCTCAGATGACAGATCAAACAAATATTTTACTAAAATTGACATATAGAGGCGCAAGTATCAAAAGCATTGAGCTAAAGCGCCACTTTATTTATACGTGAGTGGATTTGAAATGAAACAAAAATTTTACCGACCGTCAATCATATTGACGTTGAGCCGTTAGATGGCAGCATTGCTGTTTTGTGTATATAATTTTAATAATTAATTAATTTGCAAAAACAATAGCAATAATAATTTTTTTAGTTGTGGATGCCGGTAGAGCAAGCAATTATCTATAAAATGATATATAATTTATGTGGATTAGTTGTGAGGTTTTTTCTAAAAAGGGAGTGTAACATCTTAACCTTAGCGTATTAATATATATATGATATGATGATTACGCAATGACCCAATGCCAATGACCATTTACACCCCAATGTGCGTGTATCACAAACATATTTGGAAATAATAACATCTATATTGAATCTATATTGTAATATCCCAAAACAATGGTTTTTGTTACGGTAAATGTTATTAATTGTAGTTATAAAAAGTGTTATATTTATTGTCTTTTATATGTACTTAGAAGTGTTAACGTAAAGAAAGTAAAAGGTATAAATACACTACGGAGTAGAAATTGAATATTTTTGGAAAGCCCGTTTGTCTATTTTTTTTATACGCATACTATAATTTTACGTATAGAGGTAAAAAAAAGTGGACCAATTCAAACGGATTTGTCATAGTTATTGTTGTACTTGTAGACCTTAAGAAAACAATTTAGATTTAGTATTTTATTTCGTTATAAACCTGTTAAGCACAAGTATAACCCGCATTACGAGGGTTCCGTACACAATTAATTATATTTACAAAATTTAAACAAATAAAGGTCCACAGTGTGTTTATTAAACTATCTTCAAAGGTCAGTGTTATTTTCCACTACATAAATATAAATTGCCGAATATGTTTTTCATAAACGTAAAAATAATGCTACTTTCTCAAAAATGTTGTTTATTGTTTATAAAGAGCGTATTACGTCTTCTTACGTAAACCCAAAACGATGTCTTTGTTGTTCCTCAAAATTGTTCTTTTTTAGAAAAACAATTTTAAAAACAAATTTCTTCTCTACTCTAACAAATGAACGAAACCCCATATGCATCTGTAATAAAAAATGTTTTTCATGTTCATGCCCGGTCACTAAAAATATAATTTTAACTCATTTTAAATACCATTTTCAGTTTTGAACAAAGAACTACAGATTATGAGAGAGTTCCAAAGAGTGTTTAAAACATAGAAGTCTCTGCCTGATATACTGGCGGACGAATGGACAGACGATATTGGAACAAATACAAAGTTTGGTCACCCTTCGAATAACAAACCCTAAAAACTGTCAACAAAAGTAACAATAATAAAATTGGGTAAAAAACAAAAAAAGCCAGGTCTTTTTTGTACATTGCAAAATGTTGTTTGCACTGAAGTTTTGTGAACAATATAACAAATATTCAAATACTTAATTTCATCTATCTAAAACACAATTTCCATTGTTTTATTTAAGCACACAACGCTTTGCTACACAAACTACGGTGGCTTTTTTACCATTATTTTCTGTAATGTTTTTTTTTCATTTTTAATATTTTTAATTGTTTAAAAAAATTTAACATATTTCTAACACAAGCGAATAATTTTTCCATTATCCAATGTATAGACATTTTATAGATCTATGTCCCGCAAATTTCAAAAACACGGTATTTTTGGTAACATTGTTGTTACATTTACATAGGGGTTTACATTACATTTGGTAACACTGTTGTTACATTTACGTTACATTTGGTAACATTGTTGTTACATTACATTTGGTAATATTGTTGTTACATTTACATACCAATTTTATGAGTACAAAATGAGACCAATAATAACATTGTTACGTATCTCATCCCAGTGTTGAGATAAATTATTGCGACGTTAATATAAGGGTTCCTAACTTCTTTCAGGTAAGTAATTTACGGCTGGCAAGTCTTCGTATTCTTGAGTGCTACGCCTTGCCTGATTAAGTTATTTGCATTCACAAAGCTGTCTAATAAGTTGTCTTCATTCATCTTCTACTAATTATTTGTAAGATGAAAACCACATAGATATTATAAGTGATGGTATAACGGAAGGCATACGGTAAAGCTGCTCCTATTCTGAAATCCTCGAACATATATTCTAAAGGACAATTGAAAAATTCCTTTTTCTGGTGAAAAAGGTTACAAATGCACTTAAAATGCCCATTGATGACTTCCACAATCCATCGGCATATTTTACGTATTTTATTTGCTTGATGGGTGTTATAATGAGTTTGACCTCTGGAGCGGTTTTCAAGCACATGAGCTTCAAACCCAAATGAGTCAACATAATCAATAACATTCCTAACCCTCTTGATCTAGCACACATATATCGTCGATTAAAAATATATAAAATGGAATTTCATCGTCTGTTAAAATATTATTTTAATATTTTCACATCTGAAATGACCACTGTGTGCAGCCCAAATACTTATACGTTGTATTGGTCCTGCATTCAAAAAGAAAAGGTTTTAGTAAATTTCCGTATTGAAGCCAGCAATCTGTAAGTATCTCATTGAAGTGAGAAATTCGAGTTTTTCTGAATGTACACGTATACATCATAGCAGATTATTTTTGTATTTCTTCGTTAGGGTTCAGAATCTGAGTTGAAAAATAAATGAGTGGGTAGAGAGAGATTTCTTTGCGAAATATCTTCACTGGTAATATAATTTTACCCTTAATGTATGGGAACAAAGTTATAAGTCAGCACATTTCTTGCAAATACCATAAGACGCTTTAACTTACAATGACTCATGTAGAACATAAAAATCAGTTTTTCATTAGAATCTCCTGTCCTCAACCTGGCTGAAAAAATATCCGGAGACGTATTTAGCATTCGACAATTTTGTAGTGACAATGTTTCCTCAAAAGTCTCAGGAATTCTTCATATGTCAGGCCTTTTAAATTAATTAACTCCATAGAATCTAATTGTAGAAAATTTTCGAAGCCCAAACGGGACATCTTTTGCAGGGCAACTTCATACTTCATTCTTAGCCCATCCATAACCTGCTCGGCGATATATTATGGATAGAGTTAAGTGCATCGATTATCTCTTCCTAAATTACTGGGGCCAAATGGATGCCACATACTCTTGTAGTTAGGGGTCGTAATGTTTGGACTCGACTAACATGCGTCCCCTCAGAATAAAAGGTCGACCGTAAGATGATTACATCCAAAAAATACTGCTAGGAGAAGAAGCATATTGAAGAACCGCTACTCCATATTATACATGGTCCCCAGACATGGGAGGTAACACAGGTGCAGTAGGCGCAACAGACAATGGAAATTCCATAAGAGGCGGAGGTAGCACGAGCAGGAAATGGACAGCAAGCATTGGAGTTAACACATGCAGGAGAGGTTCAGCAGCTATTGGAGGTCCCATAGAAATAATACGGTACGGGAGGTATAGCAGACACAGGAGGTACCGCAGGCTCTGGAGGTACATTTTGTTGTTGCGCCAAAATATTTTTTGGCGCTGCAAGTATCAGAGACACAAGAACTCGTTATTATTGAAGATAAGTTCAGCGGAAAGGACAATGGTAGCTATCTCACTCTCGCTTTTATATTTTTTCATCATGCTGTACGTTGAAAAGATGAGTCACGTGCGCTTGGTCACATGCCGGATAGCTTCTTTGTTCTTCAATAGCTTTTGTATAAAAACTAATTGCTTTAATTTTTCTTACAAATCTTCATTTCTAGTTTTGATCACTTTTTGGAAATAACCGTCTTGTGTGTATCATAAGTATGTTTTTTCTTCTTCGTTGAAGTCATAAAAAGTAGATAACCGAATATCGAAGGTTGAAAAAGAAAGTATATGGTACAACCAGTGAATAAATTTGGATATAAAATATTATAAAAAATAGAATCTTACCTTATTCCTAACAGGATATTAATCAAGTATTTTCCAAGTAAATTGTCAACTAAAATAATATAATATTCAATAATTTTGTCTTCAAACATTTTGAAACTGTTAGTCAGATTTTGATGACGTCATGTCTGAAAATATCGTCTACATGTGTACTTTCAAAAAACATTTATCTCGTCTCTGTCGGTTCGTAAAGGACTTCCGATCAGTTTCCTTTACGTTAGATATTAAAAAGAAACACTAAGAATTAAAAAAAATTGGAAATCTGGAATTGTCAAAAAATCCCCTAAGTTTTCAGAAAATTATCATATTTTTCCATTATTAGTTAAGATAAGAGGATGGAACAACAATTTTTCATAGTTTTTCCTATTCTTACCAATAGAACTAGTATGAATCAATAATTTATTTAAATGTTTTTCGGTTTTCTTTGATTTTAATCCATGACTGAGTATTAAAATTGTAGATAGAGATAAGTACGTTGCTTATCTATTCCCAATTCCTGAGGACAAATGGATGGTAAATATTCTTGTAGTTGAAGGTCGTATTGTTTGGACTGGAGAGCCGTTCCTCTCAGATTAATGGGTATAAATCGACGGGTAAGTCGATTACGCGAAAAAGCACTGCTTGGAGGAGTATATTCCAGAACCACTGCTCCAGATTATATATGGTCCTCGGGCTCTGGAGGTGCGAGATAATAATGGTAATAGAGATGCGAGAGGTACAAATGGGGAAACTAACGATTCCCCAGACGGTGGAGGTAGCATGAGCGTGGGAGGAATAGCAGACACTGGAAGTAGTACAGCCGCGAGATGTACGGCAGTTTCTGGAGGTTTCACAGGCGGTGGAGATAGTAGTTCCGTGGGAGGGACAGCAGGCACTAGAGGTAGCATAGGCGCGTGAATTAGAGCCACCTGCTCTAATTCACGCCTATCTTGAAATTCCACAATCAGCGGAGGAAGCACAGGCTGGAGAGGGACAGCAAGTGCTGGAGGAAGCACAGGCGCGAAAGGTAGAGAAGATACTGGAGGTTGCACAGGCGAGAGAGGTACAGCATGCACTGGAGATAGTATATGCACAAGAGGTACAGCGGGTACTGGAGGTTTCAGAAGCAGCAGTAATAAAAAGGGAGGGAGAAAGAGCAGATAGTGGAAGAACCACAGTTCCTGAAGTTACACTTGGTTGTTTGGCTGAAATATTTCTTTGGCGCTGCCAGCATCGGCGCACAGGAACTCGTCTTTATTGAATATAAGTGCAACAGAATGAACAATGTTAACTAACTCACTCTCGCTTTCATATTTTTTCATCTCGCGGTACGTTGAAAAGATCAGTCCCACGCGCTATGAAAAGATGAGTCACGAACTATGACTGATAATCGAGGAGACTAACAATCATATGAGTGTTCTCTTTTTATCGATAGTGTAGAAAACTTATAATAAACTTAAATATTAAATTGTTAAAGATAAGGATTTTAATATTACCATGACACTAATTTAGTTATATTGTTATACTGGCGATAACACATCGTTGATAACAACAATTAAAATGAAATCAGCACTTTTACTTTTTCTTAATTTATTTATTAAATTACAATTATTTCATTTGGTATAATGTGTTTTATATTGTTCGTATGGTTGCGTTTATAATAATTTAACTGAAATAATTATTAAGAAATTAGATAAGGGAAACAGATTGCTTTGGTATAATAATGTTTCGAATATTAGTTATATTTGAACACAGTTTTAAATTCATCTCTTAAATCAGTCGTCCATAACATCAAGAAAAATTTTAGTGGATTAAGATACTAAAAATTGCGCCGACCTAAAAGTTTACTAGTTGTATGAAAATTTTGTTTTTAGTGTTTTAAAAATAGTGGTTACTTTGGGTCAATAAAATGCAAATTTGCGAGTGCAAATAAATATAACACAAAAAAAATATGGAGAGTCACGGGAACTGGGCAGAAGTGAAAACTTAAAGCTGAGAAATAAAAGTGGTTTTATATAAAGATTTTGCAAAAATAACAATATTTAATTTTTGCCAATTTAAACCAATGAACATTGTGTTCGTAAAATTAAATTTTGCGACAAAAGAAAATATTTTCTGAATTGAAAATTGGAGGCTTTTTCGCAATTGTTTCAACAAAAAATATTCATGATATAAGGTAATATGCCATAATTTTGCATTAGTAACCGTATTTTCAAAATTCAACACATAAATCTAAAATTATTCTAAAATTTTATAGAATTATTAATTTTAAAATCGGCGACAAAAATATTATAGGACAACTAGAAATATGTTTTACCACGCTAGTAAGATAAGCCTAACCCACTATGAAATACTCATTGCATGATGTATTGCAGAAGTCAAATATTTAAAAAAATATAAAATCCACGTAGTCAATTTAATTTTATTAGTACCGATGTGCACAGCACTAATGTTGCACAACACGTCACCCTTATAGCTACAGATTTACAGCTATTACAGAATATTGAGGACGCGAACTCATAACATTTTACCCATCAAAAATCGTCCAATGCGCAAATCCATACAGTCTGGTATATAAAACGTGTTGGTGTATATTTGTCTTTAAGTGTACACAGGACGTTGCGCGTCCACCAGTCTGGTGCCAGAATAGTAGATGTTATGTATTCCCCTACCATAAATCGCTTAACTCTCCGAAAGAAGTTTTTACTTCAAAAACCTTAAATTTCATGCTTTTTATATGAAATCTAAAAATGAAGAATAATCCAGTAATTCTTTTTATATTAAAATAAAATCTATGCATTTTTTGTAGAATGAATTTGAAAAAAACACGGCTATATGTCAATGTTGCTAGATAAAAAAGTAATATCGATTATTATTCGATCGTGACTAATGATTTCGTTTTATCATGGCAATATTGTCTCTGCTATTTACATATTTAATGACATGATTAATGTAAGAAAGAAATCTAGATTTGCTAACAAACATAAACCAAGTTTGCACTTTCATTAATCTTGTGATGCCACAAAACTAAAATGTTTATTCGTGGTAATGTTACGTTTATTCTCTGTCAAGCATTCATCTATACGAATATCTGTAGAGGCTTGTCAAAGTGAGGAGACCTCTTAGGACAAAAATCATATAAATACCAACAATAAATTCTCATTTATTTGAATTAAGGAAACTCATCTTCAATAAAAACTAGTTGAGAAGAAATCATAAAATTTCTATCTAATTTGCGATTCATTTATACTTCGATAATTTATTGAACCTGTTCCACTTGTAATTAACAAGCGTACCAAAGTTAAAGACATCTCAATAATTCTTTTATAAATATTACAAATATATAAAACCATTTTTATACGCATTAAGACATACCCGGAATAAATGAAATAAACCCTTTTTTGTACCTTTATCGTTTGCACACACTCACAAGTTCTTTTTACCTAAAAGGAAAAATATTCTGCAATATTTTATTCTCGTTAATACTTTGTTTCTGGACAAAGTTGAGATGCACGTTTTCATCGTAATGATTATTGCAAGCAACTCGAATCGCATTGCGTAACCATTGTACCACTTACATCCGCACAAGTTTCAATACTCTGCTTCGAAACGTTCAGATAGCATCGTTGCGTTACCATTATAAATCTCATTTATAATCTATTAATGGCTCAGGTTGTATCTAGGTTTGTGCTACTTTTTGGAAGTTCTGTTATTAATTTATGGAAAGGCGTTCGTAACTATAATTAGTTCGCTCTAATAAAGTAAAATATATTCAATTGAATACGAGGAAACTAGATCAATATGAGAACATTATGTTCAAGCAATAATTTTAACGCAAATAATCGAATGTTATCGACTGTATTTAATAACCTAGCCTAAAAATAAATTCATTATATTTCACATACAGGTTGTGATAAAGAAAGTGTCTATTATACATACATGTAATTCAGTGCATCAAACAGAGTATATTTGAAGTGTGTTTCCAGAAAAACTGTAAAATTGTATTCGTTGAAATTGCAAATTTGACAGTGATTTTTCCGGCACGGTTGAGAATTGTCAAAATGATGGAAATTTAAGACGAGACGGTAAGACCAACTAGACTTTAACCATTATAGCTACAGGAAAACGAACTTAGAAGACGGTCCATTAATTTTGAATATATTTCGATTGACATTGACATATTTTGAAAAATTTGTACAGTCAGCGAAACAAAAGGCAATTTTCACAAAACTTTTCTTTCGTGCCACTCGATATAATTTCTTAAAACGATCAAAAATCTGTATAGGACCGACTGATACAAGAATGCTAGAAATGTTAGAAATCGCAAAAAACTTTTACCGCAAATTGCGTGGGGAAGTTTAATAATCGATCATTCTAGATAGTTAGAAAAGGAAACTAACAAATTGGCAACGTTTATTTTTTTTAAAATAAAATCTTATAAATATCTTCAAAATTCATCGACAGTCTTTTAAGACAGTTCCCCTATAGCAATAACGATTAAGGTAACTGGCCATACTGACCCGTTCCTAATTTCCGTCGTGTGCTTATGGTTACGTACCAATTTCTACCCATATACCCAGTTACAACTGTATATAATTTTTTTTATTGTTAGAATCACAACTTTGATCGTAATTTTTCCCCAAGATGATTAAGAATTACCATGCACTTCATTACTGTTTTCTACACAATTTTATACACAAAATTATCTGTATATATAATAGGTGCTGTGCGTAAAGGGTACTAAGGAAGTTCTATTGTTTTGATAGCGTTATCCGTCCCTCTGTCCATCCGTTCGTCCATGTGTCAGAGGCTCTAACTCTCAAACGAATTAAGCTAATTATATTAAATTTACACATAGTAACCTTGGTATTGCTTTAACCCAATACCAAACATCACATTTAAAATTATGTATAACTAGTTGTACCCGCGACGTCATCCGCGATTATTTAAAAATAACACCGTCGTAATATTCATTATGTTAGATTTTTTTAAAAATCTATTAGTATATTATTTGTTCCCCAAATCAGTTCTTTTTTTGATCTATAATATTCAGATAAGAAGTTTATATGTTGCTTAAGGTTATAAACTATTACTTTACCAAATTTTATAAAAATCTGTCCAGTAGATTTTGCGTGATTGAAGAACAAATTAACAAACAGACAAAAATTTCACAAACAAATCTTCTGGCTTCCATTGCTATTCTGTTCGCTAAATCAGTCACCTTTTTTCTTGATTCACTCTGTTACACTTTTATTGTATGTATAGACAAACAACTCCGACCCCACCTTTGCAAAACAGTGAAGTATTCTTCTAAAATATTATTTCTTTATATACCATGTTAAAAAATACTAAAACACGGCTTCGCGTGGATGTTGAGAAGATAAAGTATGTTTTTTTTTAAGTAAAACGTTTATTATAGATTATATATAATACATACTCATATGTTGCTGCGGACTTCATTGTACATTGATATATTACATTGTCTCCATGTATCTCTAAGAACATAAACAGTGCTAGCAAAAATACCTCTCCGGCAAACTCTTTTTCCGCCTTTATTTACCGTCATCGTCATAAGTCGAGTAATTTTTCCAAAATATTCCATGCATATACAAGCAAAACTTTCCACGTAAATTAATCTATTTTTTTCTGAACACTGGAATAAAATCCGTTTTCTAATTATTGAGAAAATCACGTACATACAGACATACATGATTGGGAATTTCTTTTAAAAAAGCTATCGATTTACTTTCAGCGGGGTGCTCACGGTCCTCGTGTACATAATTATTATTAAAAAAAATACTTTCTACCAAGTTGTATGAATAATTATTGAAACAAAATGTGATAGTAAATAAAATACAAAAATAGATTTAAACTCTTTTTTAAATCTAAAGATAACGTTTTGAAAGGGGACTATTTTACGTCTCTTTTCCATAGAGTCCCATTACGAAAAAGGATATGACGGTAAACTGAAAATTGTCACCAATATGGCTAATTTTCGAGGATATACTATCGCAAATGTATAATAAATACGAACCTTTTCTGTGTATAAAATATAATTTACAAGTAATTAACAATACGCGCAATACATCTTTGAAAATATACTAGGCAATATATATAGCAAAAATAATATTAATATTTGTAAATAGTTTAATATAGAAGCATTCTGAAATATTTAAAAATTTCTATGACACTAAATATGTACGGAAACCTCCTAAGTAAACTGTAATTTGTCTCCAATATGGGTAATTTTCGAGAATATACTAATCGCAAATGTATAATAAATACTAACTTTTGTTGTATATAAAATAATTTACAAATAATGAACAATACACGCAATACATTTTTATTATCATTATATTATATATTTAAAATAATAATAATATTTGTAAATAGTTTAATATAAAAGCATTCTGAAATACTTAAAATTTTCTGTGTACGGAACCCTCCTAAAGCGAATTCTACTGGTACTTACTCGTATGAAATAAACGCTAAGTATCACTGTGGACGCATAATAATGCTAATTAAAAATCTGACAAATATAATAATAAACATATATATTCGTCGGTACTTTGGAAAATATATTCCATTTTACCACTTTAATGTAAAACACACTACGTGTTTGAACACAAAATAATTTACAAGATCCAGGGAAAATTTTCTTATGAACCTACGGTTATATATTTAGTTTAGAGTTTACATAGAACCATCGGAAAAACCGACTGACATTAAGGTGAAATTTATGAAACTTACTAACTTGTAAACAAGCTGACGCACGAAATACTGTGCTGCCGCTTAGCATACATTTTACCCTGTTTCTAAACTTTACAATATCTGCCTTCCCGCCTACATAACACATTTTTCAAAACTCACTTCAAATCGCATCACCCTCATCTTTTGGAGACGAGCGCTATTTTATTGTCTTCCCTAATTCGCGTACGCAATATAGATTGCACAAATTAGTAAAAGTATTGAAACGCACAAATCCGGCAGCGCCTTCCATTACGAGCGCAATCTACATACATTCCACTAACGATCGTGTAGCACGCGTGTTGCTCTATGCTAGATATACATATTTACGCATTGTAAATCGTCGATTAGACTGTTACTAGAAAATAGGCGAGCCAAGTCGGTATCGACCATTAAGTGGTCGACCCGATAGGCTGGTTGTCATCTATAAGCCTTCGTATATCATCTAGTAATTTTGTGCAATCTGCTTTGATACGGATCTGATGACTCATAAAGATAAGTAAGGAGGAGACATATCATATAAAAGGTGACTTTCAATGTAAGTAGGATTTATATTATACCTTATGGTTCTTTCATGCATTTTATTTTACAGTATTTTATGGGGACGTTTGTCGTTGGGGAATTTTATAAACTTTCTCAATAAAAAAAACGTTTTTGTTTATTTATTCATTTCATCTCTTTGCCTACTTGTTACGAGTATGTATATTAAGAGCAAACTTGGATTTTTCGACCACTATAAATGGGCGGTATCTTAATAGTCATGAAAAGGAAATTGTCGAAAAGTAATTATAAGAGATTTAATAATACTTAGGAATAAGAATTTTTTAAAGAAAGGAAGAAACCTGTAGACGAAAAAAACCTGTAGATTCTATAAAATATTATGAAATAATGCAAGAATGTGACGATCGTGTCCACTGCTTAGTTAAGCTGTGTCTTTAATTGAGAAATGAGTTTATTTTTCCTAAAGCCAATATGATTACATATATTTTAAAGATATTCTAATTGTTTAACACGTTCTCGTAAATTTTAAATAATATACACCTCTATAGGTAGATAAATTTTAAAAAAATGTTTGAAAGAGGAAAAATTCTGGAAACTGCATTCTGTTGAAGTACCTTTTATATTATTTGTTTTGTTTTATTTAGATTTTCATTAGTAATACAAAAAAAGAAAATATAATCATTTCATAAAAATTATTATAAGTACCTGATGTATGGTGAAGTTAAATGATTTTTTTATGACAATAATTTAGTACTGAGTAGAATTGACTAAGAAACTTATTTTGAGAGCCACTAACTCATCAGATCCAAACATATATTTAGGTTATCAATTAATGGAACTAACATATACGTAAATTTATATACCATCTGCAAGCAAATAATAATTAAAATGGAGATTTTTTAATACAATATAAACAAAACTCATCTCAAATAAACTGCAGACTCTAAATTGATATACGTTTAGTTATAAATTTTGACGGCTTCTGTAAGATCATATAATTATAATTTAGGGACATTTCAAATATTGAATTATGAGTATTTCATGGAAGGTAAAATATAAAACTCTACATAGATAAATTCGCTATCGAAGACAAGGAGATTCCCAGCTGTCAGGACAATAAATTAAAGTATTATGACATACTTAACAAACGAATAACAATTTTCAGAGATAATTTGTCAATTTTTTTAATAGCATGTAGATATGTTTTGCTTTTTATATCTATATTTTAGACTTACTTCAATAAATTCTGAAATTACAAATTAATTTCATTAATTTTGCGTAAATTATATTTTATTAATTTTATGGAAAAGTATGCAGTTTTAATAAGTAAAAGTACAGTTTTTCTTCGATTTCATACTTGCCACCGAATAGTTATTTGAAAATAACACCGCAACCATGTTTTTTTAATAAGTCCGTCTACGAATATAGAAATCCAATAGATAACGAAATACTAAAATAGATACAAACATGCATTTCGCGCTTAATCGATTACAATCGTCTAAGTGTTTATTTAAACTTTTTCTATAACACCTTTATAGAACGTAATTGTTTTAAAATTCTACTGCTCCAATTTTAAATGTCATTTTCATTTTATACATGTCGCCATTGCATAAAATGTTGGAATAATTATAAATATTAATGTAGTCTAATAATATCATATAGTCTCTTATAAGCCTGCGGATTATTAACTATAAATTTACCTAAGACACTTCACCCAGGACGTTATTTTTAACCAACTTAAAAAAAGGAGCCAGTTTGGCTCGTATACATTTTTTTTCACGTATACGTAATTCTAACTCGAATACACCTTGACCAATTTTTATTATTCTTTTTTTTTATGTGAAACATCTATAGGCGCAGGTATAAACCGGATTGTTGGCGTGGCGACGCTTTCCGTGGCGACGGGTCGCCACGCTATACTAAGGTATATATATAGTCTATATGTAGTAGAGTGTACGGTATGGCGACGTGTCGCCATGCGCAACCGACTATGCGACCCCCTCCTCACTCAGTGGAACGCTGTTGTTTACTACGGTAAACATAACCTGTGCTTTATTATATTTGTATTAATTGTAAATAAATATTTATTAAATAAAGTCACCATTTTCTGTAAGAAATTCGTAATACTTTATTTTTTCATTATGCTGTATTTAGTTCCTGTAATAATTTTGTCTTTTATGCATATTACTTGTACGAACACGATGTTTCACATATGCCAGGCGTCCCGTGACGGCTCACTGTTTTTTTATTTGAAAGGAAATGTTTTAGAGAGGTCCCTTATAAATATGGCCAGGATCGTATAAAGGACTCTAAAGATACCCTAAAGAACTCTTCTATGAATGAGAATACCAGGTATCTTTAAAAAAACATCGCTTGACTTATCTTTTATAAGTACTTTAGTCACAGATGATGGTCAGGGATGGAACCGGAATGTGACGACAGAAGTCCTCAAGTAAGAATTAGAGTCGTCACGTTTGGGTTCATTTAAACTATTTGACGAGTACGTTTTTCAACAATGGCGAAGAGCAGATTCATCAAGTTTTCACTCGTTTGACTTCCTTCACGAGTTTTTAGTCACAAATAGTAGCCAGGGTCTGACGATGGAGCCGAAAGGTGGTGCTAGTTCTCCTTAATGGTGAAGAGTAGTTTCATCGAGTTTAGATTGATTTGACTTATTTTGACGAGGTTCTTGATCACAAAAGATAACCAAGGTCTGACGATAGCGTCGAATAGTGGCTATAGTAACTCTACAATGGTAAAGAGTTTCGTTGAACTCGGGCACGTTTGACTTATGTTGATGAGTTTTTTTCATCATAACGGGTTGCAAGGGTCTGTTAATAGAACCAACAGGTGTTGGCAGGAATTCTTTAATGATGAAGAGTAGGTTTATCGACTATTAAACCTTTTGATTTGTCTAACCAGTCGTTTGGTCACAAATGGTGACCAGGGTCTGCTAATAAAACCTGTAGGTGATGACAAATACTCCTTAATGGCGAAGAGTAAGTCTGTCGACTTTGCGCTCCTTTAAAGACAAGTACATTGGTCATAAATGGTGGCCAAAATCGAATGATAGGTCGGAAAGATTGTGACATGTATTCCTGAGGAGTTTATGTTAAAATGTCATATGGTGAGAAATAAACTTATAAAGTTTGAAATCGTTTAATTTATCTTGACATCAGAAACTAAGTTATTGGTAGGGACGTAGATAGGTAAGGAAGTAAGTAGAAAACTTATTCAAAATATGTATATCAAAAAGAAAAACCAAACAAGACAACTTACGTAAAAAAGGAAAAAATTATAAACGTGTCATAAACAACACTTTGGTTAATGAAACAATACAAGGAGTATAGGAATATATCAAATAACATATTTTTAATCGTTTACTGATTTAAATTTTTCGTTATATAGACCAATTTTAAGTCAATTAACAATACTTAAATGTAAAAAAGTCGTAAGTCTCGATAAAAGATCTTACTTCAGAATACTGCTTATACATATAACAACTATAAACGCAACCACAACGCCATTCAGACAATAATAAACGTCATCTATTCGCTGAGTAGAATTACTTATTATGTTTAATAATATTTTTTTCGCGACGCAATAAAACCGAAAGTGGGCAACGTATTTATATGTCGCTATGTATAAATTTAGATATGTATGTAAGTATTCTAGTCCATTAAAGGCCACAAATTATAGTTACGATTGTGTGAAGTGTTGTTGAAGTGTTTAAAAATTATTTTTTCATAGTTTTAGATAGTATATCTTCAAGGATATACTGAAATAACAAAGATATTTATAATTTTTCGTATGAAATCTATGTTACATTAAGCTAGCGAGATAAGGTTTGGCTCGTCTATCGGTGAAGTGTGATTTATTTTTTTATTCTTTTGAAAATTTAAATGGTATTTATACTAATTACATAAATTTAACAGGTGACACTCGCCAAAAAGTCGATCTAAATATTTCGGTCATAAAAATATCGTTAAATCCTTTTAGGAACTACCTATAAAGCCGTATATTAAAATGATCGTGTCGTAACCTTGCAGTTTCCTGTCGTAACACCGCAGTGCATAATAAATTATACATCAGAAAACACAATTGAGTATTATTAGCAACGACATGTATAAAGTATGTTTTGAAATAGAAAAGAGGATTAAAAAGAAAACTTAGATGGAAAAAGGCACTTCTAAAACTAATTAAACGTCTTTAATTACACGGAGCAAACGAAATAAAAGGTTGGTGAACGAGGCTGAACTGGTAAAATACGAGTATATATCTATAGTTTACGTGTTTATCTTTTTCACGATATCAAAAAATAACAGATTCATGAATTGTTAAAAGAGTGTTATTTTTATGAAAACTGCTTAAATTGCTGGATGTAGTCTGTAAATACCAATGTCGCAAGCAAGAACAGTACTAATTCGTAGCTAGATATATTAATATAACACAAAATACTATTTTGCTGGAAATAATTGACAATTCCACCATTTTCAAAAAAAAATATTATCTTCAACACTATCTGGATGATCTTTCTTCAGCTCTTCATTAATAAGATAATTCAATCTGTCCAAGCCTTATAAACTTTAAACCTTTTTATTACAGCTCCATGAAATGTGCAATACCAATGCCTTAAAAGAAAAATATATCATCATCATATATATTAATACGCTAAGGTTAAGATGTTACTCTCCCTTTTTAGAAAAAACCTCACAACTAATCCACATAAATTATATATCATTTTATAGATAATTGCTTGCTCTACCGGCATCCACAACTAAAAAATTTATTATTGCTATTGTTTTTGCAAATTAATTAATTATTAAAATTATATACACAAAACAGCAATGCTGCCATCTAACGGCTCAACGTCAATATGATTGACGGTCGGTAAAATTTTTGTTTAATTTCAAATCCACTCACGTATAAATAAAGTGGCGCTTTAGCTCAATGCTTTTGATACTTGCGCCTCTATATGTCAATTTTAGTAAAATATTTGTTTGATCTGTCATCTAAGCTTCATAATGGAATAAATAATGCGAAGACTTCGCACGGGTCACGCTAGTAGAGATATATAACTGGTAAAAGTTAGAGACTCGGTATGGAATCGAAAGTATCGATAGTATACCCGTGAGTAACAGCAAAAAAAGCATCTTATAAATAAAATATTGAAAGGAACGTATTGATACCCCGAAATACACCCCATTTCTGACGAAAGTAATAACACCCCAAGATTCACCCCATTTTCTGAATGACTGTTTATGTTTTTCACAATTCATACATATTTGTTCCTTTCTTTATGATCTTAAATAATTTTACAAACACAAATAATTCTCGTGTAAAGAAGAAATATAATGCAAATCATGCAAAAATTTTGACTACGAAAGAATGAAACAAGTTTATACTTTATAATTGTTTTTCTGTATGAATTAAGATGAGCAATAGGGCAGCCAATATAACAATATTTTACTAATATATATAGCCACCATTCAGTTGCAATTCAATATGAATTTTTGGAGTATTATATTAAGAATAGAATTTTGAGAGATTCGATACACCTTTCAGATGTAACGAGTACAAAAGTATCTGTATAGAAAAAAATGTACACGATACTGAAAGGTATCAAAACTTTTTCCGTGTCCCAAGTGAAGTAGTTTTGTTATGCAGTTACGAAACGAGCGATATATACGATAATGGAAAATCGCGAAAATACTTATAGAAAAATAAATCCAAAAATTAGGTATAATAAAATATAACTCAACTTTAATATATTAACACTTGAAAAATCGAAACAAATTTTTTTCTTGAAATAAGATGATTTAAAAAAATCTTGTTAAAGATAAGTAGTAGTCGAACTGCAAAGTTCTCCTAAATATAAACATGTAAAATAAATATAAACCCTATTAAATATAAACATATAGGTACATAATACTTTTATAAGATTGCTTAAAAATACTAATTTTTTACCATATACTTTTAAATATGTTATCTAGGATATTTTTCACAGGCTTATAAATATCGTGCGTTTCTCAAAAACAATGAGATTTAAAATAATTTTTGTAATTTTCCGTTAAACTTTAAATAAACAACTAGTAAAACGGTTTTTTTTCATAATTATGAGCTATTTCTCGACAATTTTCCGAAAGGAGAAAGGGTGAAGCAATTTTTTTCAAATTAAACAATTTTTTAAAACATCTTGAATACAATTTCGCAAAAAAGTAGTTTTTCATTTAACCCCCTCTTAAACTATGTTATAAATATTATTGAGAATTAACAAAAGTTGAAATTTAAGCGGTTTAGTATGCTTTATAATATAAAACTATATTTAATATATTACTATGTTAAATTTCAACTCTTTACGGTAACTATTTTTAAATAAAAAGTATCTAAAGTTTTAAATCAGTATATTTGCTGTTTATACAAAATCATAAAATTAAGTATTTTTCTACCGGTTTAACAAATATAATGTTAAACAAATCGATGAGGCATAGAATTGTACTTTAAATATCTTTGGAAAACAAAACTAAGAGCGAGAAATTAAAAGATATGAATACATAACGTGAATGAACAACAAACGACCGTTAGTGGAGAATACACATCGAGATTTTAATGAAAAGTGTAGATTGTGACAGCAAGTTAACTCTTAACCATCGTTAAATATGTCGTTGGAGGGCCGAAAATTTTTCCTTTGTTGAGCTTTATTATCCACAATAGGGGATGTTTGAATGTTGTGAAATAAAATGGTAAGAAAAAGAAAACTACATAAGTAGTGGGAGACGGTAATGAGTACTTTCCACTTCCTCTGGCAGTCATTCAGCACGTCAGTTAATACCGGACCACCTGTAAAATGAGCCGAGCTTGTTTCATATTTCGTTATGCTTTCAATCGTAAAAAAGCAAATATCCATCTTTATTATTAACCAGCATTTCACCGCTACTTTGTTCGCCAAGAATTTGTAAGGCATGGATATATTATAAAGTGGTGCCTGCCCCGCACGACAACTACACCCCCGACACTCCGTACAAGCGAACATATTTAATTGCCTACACAATTACATACGTATTCGCCTATCCGTGTCCGTTTGTGTGTGTGCGTAAATTAATGTAGGGCTGTCAGCAGCGTGCAGCTAAATAATTTTTACTATTACTACATATCTGTCTCAATCGTTCGGGCAATGACAACGATCGAGCGAGTTGACGCTGTACGTCAGCCACATAGCTGTTTCTCTTTCTAATAAATAGCGTCGATCGAATGACTGTCTCGATAGCACGCTGGCGCAGTAACTTTGTGCTGGCGCGCACTTCTTTATTATTAATTGGAAAAATGTATAAATGTTGATAATAGTAATATTAAGATAGAGTTTTGAAAAAAGGTGAATGGATCTTAAAAACAAAATAAAATATAAAATGTAAATAATTGTTTTTTATTTATAAATGTAATACACTGAAATATTGTGTTCATTGTACCTTTGACTGGATTAGATTTGCTTCATGTGAAGGATCTCTTAATAAACAATATAACATGCCTGCAGCCGACACTTCAAGAATACAATTTCCAACCACATCGTGTTAAAACAAAATAATGACTCACAATTAACTGAAACTACGTGATGCAGTATTATTTCTACTTTCTTTCATTTCTTTATCACGACCTAGGTTTCGTTGTATTACAACATCTTCAGGTGGGATATTAGCAAACATCTGCTAATATCCCACCTGAAGATGTTGTAATACAACAAAACCTAGGTCATGGTTTCATTTAATTGTGAATTATAAATTTCTAAAAAATTAACGCCAAGTATATGCAATAACAAAATAATGACTTATAAGAACAGTTTGAAATTCATAACTGTGCAGTGACGTTTGTAGACATAAAATTATAGGTACTAACCAAATAAGTGGGTAATATAAAACAAAATTATTTAGAATGAACAAAAATGGGATACAAAACAATCTCCCATCCTTATTGATTTTATCGGTCTCCAAGAACTCATATACAGCGCAATAACGGACCGTTATATTGAATTATAAATAGTTATCAATTAAGACTGAATTACACAAAATAAACTCGACCAAACATGGCAAATTGAACAAATCACACGTGCACGCGGCAAGCGACAACCTAGGAACGCGTACTCTTGATCGTACTGTTTATCTGCGGGTCACGTTAAACTGGTGGGGGTAGGTGAGTGTCACTTCTTTATGCAGTAATAGTAATTATTTTTTGGTCTAGTTCTCTATAACCTACTTGCTTATCTTTAGTTCCTTGAATTTTGTAATACCGTTGAAAAAATAGATTTTTTACCTCTATGGTTTTATGGTGTGCATAGATAGTTATTAACTAGTTCAAACTTAATTAATCAAGTAAGAAAACTTCAATTATAGTTTTGACAAAGTAATTAAAAATTATATAGAAGTAGTATCAAGATTTCATAATAAACTTATTTAAGATAACGGCTTGCTAAGATAACGGCATCGATTTAAGTTAACGAATATAAAAGATGTTTCATCATTTTTTCTCAACCGTTTTAACTCATTCGCTCTCCGTTACGTTTATTTTTTATTTCATTAGTTTGACTAGTGGCTACTATTATTTTGCACACAATAAATTTATCTCAAACTAGAGAGAATTGGATCGCAAGATTTATGATAGCATGCACAAACAGCATCCGGGCATAAGAAATCCTATTTTGTAAACGATAATTAATTATTATAGCGTAGCGAAACGCGTGTATGCGACATAAAATATTTTCGTGCTAACTTCACGTATTAGATATAAATATTCATTAGCTTGGTTGAAACTTTGTTATCCTTATTTGTCAATGCATGTATTGCAGTATATAGAGTCAGAAAACTAAGAAAAACGCTTTTCCTGTAATATTGTTGTACAAGTACCTGTTCATGTTTTCTTTCGATTTTTCGATACACGTGTAAGTATAATTAAATAAATTTTTCATTAAAATTCCTTAAGGATATCTTAATTTAAGTCAACGTCACAACTGTTCGACAACACGGTTCGGAGCTGTTTGTACCTAAATAAAAATAAGGTTAAATGTATTACCTAAAATAAAAAGACGGTTAAGTGCGAGTAAAACTCGCATCCTGAGGCTAATTATATAGGTACATATTATCATAGAGCTTATTGGGCAAGTATTTTGCAACAATTCGAAACACCAAATATAGAAACAACAAAACATTTACTTTATCACATAATAATTCCGCATAAAATGACAAACTAATGTTTTTTAGATTCTTTCTCTTTCTCTACTAAATTTCTAGATTCTCGATCAATGGGAAGTATCTAGTAATTAAAGGAATGAGTTAGTATCAAGTAGTTAAACGGTTGAGTCAGTATCAAGTAATTAAATTAATGAGTCAGTATGAAGTAGTTAAATGAATCAGTCAGTATCAAGTAATTAAATTAATGAGTCAGTATGAAGTAGTTAAATGAATCAGTCAGTATCAGGTAGTTTAATGAATGTAATCAATAAGCCAGTATCAAACTTCGTAATATTTGAAAAACTATATCTTTTATTAAACGACTTCATAAAAAAGTAAGTTTCTCAGTTCCAAGACATATATACATCTCTAATTACGAGACGCATTAACAAACTTTCATTACGATTTTGTTTGAAAGGAAATGGTTTCAGAAAGATTGCCTGTAAATGTGGTCAAGGTGTAATAATGGACTCCGAAGATATCCCAACGAAGATATCCAACCCTTCAACTGATGAGAGTAACTTGATACCCCTTTGAGAAAATTGATAACTAGTTTAAAATAATTTGACATGTTTTTATAAGTACTTTAATCACAGATGGTGAGCAGGGTCTGATGATAGAACTGGAAGGTGGCAACAGAACTCCTCAAATAAGAAATAGATTTATCGAAACTAAGCTAATTTAACTTATCACTTAGTCATCTTCCATTAATCGTCTTCCATTAGTCCTCTTCCATTAGTCCTCTTCCATTAGTCTTCTTCCATTAGTCCTCTTTCATTAGTCCTCTTCCATTAGTCATCTTCCATTAGTCCTCTTCCATTAGTCCTCTTCCATTAGTCTTCTTCCATTAGTCACAAATAGTAACAAAAATCATTGGAACCGGAAGATGCTAACATGAGCTCTTCAATGACGTGGATGCTTACATACTTATCAAGTATCGATGCCTCTCTTTCTCACTCTCACTTACATCGAACCCACAAAGAGATGCATGAGCGCCACATTTGACTTAGTATCGACTCCAAAAATCTTTGACAATAGCAATATTTTTCAAATTTATTCATTTTTGGAAGCGATCCTTTACCGTAAAAGTTCCACTAAATACTCATATTACTACTCGAAAAAGTTTTTTTCAAATTCCATATATAGTATTAGATATGATCCTTATAATATCACTCACGTGTCTGTCCATCTATCCGTCACAACCGTTCTTTAAAGAAACCGCTTGACCTAGAAATTTGTAACTTAACATAGTTATAAAACATATTAACCCCAATACATTTCTATACTAAAACTGAGAAATATTCATTCAAAAATTTTAGGGGCACAAATTAACTAATCGAAAACATTTTTTTAAATTCCATATGTAGTATAAGATATGGTTTGAAATGGTTTGTTATCAGGGCCTTAATATTAGTATTTTCCTAATTTTAGGTGTTATATTTTCAAAAACATACTATTTTTTAGTATGTTTAAAAAATCTGTCGCCCTCTACACCCTCTCTTATTTTCGAAATTACTCGAACTCAAATTATCAAAAAATAAGGGTAGTTAGAAGTCCACGCACAGACACCTTTTTTTTTGTTTTTGCGCTTATAAAAGATACAGTAGGCAACCAATTTACGTTTTTCGATATTGATAGTAGATTTTCCCAGAATTCAAGTGACGTAGAAACTTTAAATTTTGGTATAGTATACATTTTTTTTAAATTTTCATTTTATTAAATTTTTTTTTAATTAAAAAGGGGATAAATAATATTCTCAATTGTTTTTTTTCAATTTGAAACTATTATGTGGAGTATTTTTTGAAAGGGTTCATATGAGGGATACAAAGATAATTTATTTCATAATTTTAAATTGATATTTTAAGAAATTCTAAAAAAATATGCTATACCCTCTACCCTTATTTCCAAAACTACAAAACTAAAAATCTTGAAAAACGGGGTAGACAAAATCTGCCTAGAAAAATGCGCGAAAACTTTAGCGATTATTCTAAGTCTTACCATTTTTTTAAATATGCACCATATCTTACGCCTGTGAAAAATATAGTAGGCAATATATTTATATAGCAAAAAATTCATATTTTTAAATAATTTAAAAGAAACTCGATGTACCCTTAAATGTTTATAAGTGCCTAGATGTGTACGGAACCATCGTAGTGTGAGTTCTACTCGTACTTGGCAGATTTTTATCATCAAGAATCTATGGAATATTTTGCAAATTGATGTCCGGCCGATGCTTTATCGCAAAAGTTTGGGACTTTTTCAGTAAAATATCGTATTTGTATTATCTTATACCTTTCAATAGTGTTTCTTTTTCAATGGTTATTTGAAATCGGTTCGATTTTTTTGTTAAAACAGTTTATGATCCCAATTTTTAATTGGACATGGCGCATTTCGCGCCAGTTTGTTTAGATTCGTCCTCAGAAACAGCCTGGCGTGTGCCTGCGATTTCGAAACGCAGGACATGGATCACGTTTTGTTCTACTGCAGTGAGCACCATGATGGGCGTAGAGTTTTGTTAGAAAGCATACGTCTTAATATTAAAGTGGAATCAGGCGGAGCTTTCAAAACGTGATGCCTTTAGTCACCGTAACTTGGTTGACAATGGATCGATCTTTGAGTCATTTCGAGAGTTTGCAAAGTGCGTTCTTGAAAAAATGGAGACACTCATTGAGTAAGGACAGTATTTAATCCTATTGGGGGTGGCACTATGATTGTAGATACGTGCCACTATCAAGGAACTTTCTTTTGTATGAGTGGGGGTTTATGTGTCCCAGGAGAAGCTCTGAGTTAACCCGGATGGAATGGCGGGAATAGACTTTTGTTTTACCAATCTATATTTCAGAATACTTACCATATTATACTTACCCACTTTTTAAATAATTTTAAAACATAGTTATAAAGGAGAAAAAAAATTAACGACAATATTTACACCGAAGAATTTATTTATTTTAGTCTAAATATGAAAAATTAATTTCGAAATTCAAACTTTCAATTTCAAATTCAGTACTTTACCGCTACGTTAGTTACTCACTTGAAAAACGACGAAATCAAGTATACTTACTAAGTACACTTGTTCTAAGTTTTAACTAATTATAAAAAAAACTGGCAATATCTTTCCAGATAACTACAAATCATGTATAATCCAAATGAAACATTTAATTTTCCCAACTTTATATAGTTATCCAAATTAGGTATTAAATTGTAATTAATGTTATGGCCGATAGCCATGTACAATATATTACCGCGATTTAGTACTAAAATACAGAATGTGGCAGCGTTACACTCCAAACGGATTCCATAAATATGGAGAACTGATAAACGAGCTAAAACCCATGAAATCGCATTTACAAGTCTTGGCTACGCGTTTACATAATAAGTCGAACTTTAGTAATAAATTAATGTTAACTTATATGCTCCACACAACTTTCGAACAGCATTGAACGAATGTAATTCCTACCTCGCTTTATTGAAACCTTGTAGATTGTTGGCAATATATGGATATTAAACCTTTTCAAAGATGTATTTTAAATCTTTTTTATTGAACCATGTTAAATGGCATTTTAGGAGTTCGTAGTGAACGCAAGGAATTCTGATAATTTTACTGTGCCTATCCGTAGCAGCCTTACAATTCTTATGGACGCAAACGCTTAATATTTTGAAAGTAGACGCTTGATAGCTATATAGAGTATTTAAAAAAAATATTTTGATGTACAACCCCGTACATGTAAAAGGGAGGAGTTTTTTTATCATTCCATCTATTGAATTATCATGAGGTAGTTCCTTTAATTTGAAATTGGGGTTCAACTTACTGTTTCACACATCGATAACCGGTGCATTAAATATTAAACCGCGAAATGAAGGCAATGACCCATAACTTCCTAGTGTTCTAACTTAGCTTAAAAAGAATTTCCAATCAAAATAATTTCGATAAACTTTCATTTACATTTTCAAGAGACAGACAACTACGTAATATTACTTTATGTGTGGCCTCGCTCAGATTTTAATTTGTGGTCAAAAGACATTTTAACTCTTAAGTAATCGTGAACGATTAATCGTGTTGAAAAATGTTATTGTTACTATTATCATGACAATAAATCCTGATAAGATTTCATTACAATTAAATTAGTAGGTAAAAATAGAGGTACATTATTTTTAAATATAGATACATTAAGATACATTTATAGGTTTATAGACAGTAATTGCTCTAGTGATTAAGCCGGCGGTCTGTTTTTTCACATTATCACCTTGAAAATCATAACTTCTGTACCAGTAGCTAAAGTAATGCTATTTACGTAAAGTTTAGATTCTAGTATCCCACTAAAAGCCTTCAAAATATTTTTTTTTAATATAGACATATTGTTATTAATTTCGAGTCATAATATTTTTTTAATATTGTTTTAATGTTCTTTTCTAGTGAGAGACCGTTTACCAGTGTTCAGTTGAAAAAGAGTTATGGATTAAAAGAAGAATTACAGAACAAAACAAAAGATAAGTGAACATGTTTCAATAAAAGAAAATAAACAAATCTAAAAAAAAAACAAAAAACAATATTAAAACAATTTTACAGACAACACAAATATACCTACAATATGCAGACGAATACAAAAGAATACACCTACAAATTTAAACGTCGAAAAAGGGATACTCGTGTATCCGTTTATATATTTACAATGTCCTAAATTTTAGCGTTGTTTTTTTCTTATATACTGTATAATTATTGCTTCGATGGGTTCATTGAGAACTACACTAGAATAACTGAACAAAAACGACACAAAGCTGCATCTGTTCCACAAGTTGTCAGAAACAATTGGGAGCTTACAAAGCAAAGCTTTTCAACAAAATAAAAACAATATTGCTCGATGAGAGATAATTTTATTATTGTCCTTGCGTTTGTAGATCATTTTATTACTGATCAGTTTTGGAATCAGTTTTATATTACTTACCTCTTTTCTTTATGAACATTGTTGACGTTATGTATGTATGAACGAATGTGAAGCCGTAGGAGGCGGCGCCCACGGCTTCACAATTCAGGACGATTATATTTTCGTGAAATTATGATTATCTAACTTGTTTTTCTACTTTTCAGTTTTCACAGTTAAATGGAACTACGTGATGTAGTATTTCTACTTTCTTTAAGTCCTTTACCACGACCTAGGTTTCGTTTTAGTACATCTTCAAGTGGACAATTAGCAAAGATTGACTCTTAAGAACTTGCAACAGCCTTTACATGCGAAACAATAGCGGAAGCCGGATCTGCACGGATTTTTCCACTACTTACGTTAGTGAGTTTATTGTAGGGGATTGGTGTAGTTTTATTATATTTTTGAAAATTTTACAGTATAGTTTTAGTGACGGTAATAAATTAAATTGATGTTATTCTATGGGGTTATACAACGAAAACGTTCCAGTGTATCTAATAAAACTAAAGGAATATTATACTCAGTAATATATTTATACAGTAGCAAGGGTATCTGAAAGTTAGAACAAGGTTATACCACTAATTATACTAGAAGATATTAAGTATGAGTGATGATATGGAATTTAGTTGTTCATTTAATATTACGTTGTACGTATAAATTCACGTTGGTGTCTCCTTTATATCTGTTTATTTCTAATGTTTCTAGGACGTTGACTTTAATGCCTTTTGTATTTATTTGCAATATATAGGGAGCATTGTCGGTATTAGGATAATGTTATTTTCAATAAATGGTGGTGTTTTGCAAAATGAGATGTGTCTGGTATGTTCTTTGTATCTTGTAGTAAAATCTCTTCCTGGTTGTCCTATGTATACGCTATACAGTCGTTACAGTTACGTTATTTGAAGTACTGTAGGCACATGTGGTATTATTTATATTTATATTATTAGTAAATTTTTGAGTTTTTTAATGTAGTAGAATTTTTGTTTTTTATAGCTTCGTTTTTATTTCACCCTTTTTGGTGGTTTTTGAGATTGTCCGAAAACCGGGTGCATATAGAGCTTTCTATCTTTAATGTTTGTGCCAGACTTGGCTATTTTTCCATGTTTATGAAAAAATGGTCGAGGAAAATTCATAACTTTTAACGACCTGTTTTTTAAGAATAACATTGTTTTTTATAAGATACGCGAATTCTTTTTAGCAATTCCATTTTTTTATTGCAAGTCCACCAAAATGTTTTTTTTTCTTTCTATAAACCTAGTTTGTGACACTCTTATATTAAGTACAAACCGATTGATATTTCATTTGCTAAAATAGATTCAGAAGTTTTTGAGCTACGATTAAACATCCATACATAGATTCATATGTACATACATAGACTTTTATATTCATTACCCTTTCTTTGCTGCGCAGTCGTCGGATAAAAAATATACTGTTTAAGATCTCGCAATCACGCTATAATCTAATGTAAATAATAAATAAATAAAGTAAAATAAACATATAATGCATATGTACATACATAGACTTTTATATCCATTACCCTTTCTTTGCTGTGCAGTAATCGGATAAAAAATATACTGTTTAAGGTCTTGCAATTATGCTATAATTTAATGTAATAATAAAGTAAAATAAACATATAATGCATATGTACATACATAGACGTTTATATTCATTACCCCTTCTTTGCTGCCCAGTAGTCGGATAAAAAATATACTGTTTAAGATCTTGCAAATATGCTATAATCTAATGTAATAATAAAGTAAAATAAACATATAATACATATGTACATACCTAAACTTTTAAACTCATTACCCTTTCTTTGCTGCGCAGTAGTCGGATAAAAAATATGCTATTTAAGAGTTGCAATTACGCTATAATCTAATGTAATAATAAAGTAAAATAAACATACAATGCATATGTACATACATAGACGTTCATATTCATTACCCCTTCTTTGCTGCGCAGTAGTGGGATAAAAAATATACTGATTAAGATCTTGCAAATATGCTATAATGTAATGTAATAATAAAGTAAAATAAACATATAATACATATGTCTATCTAAACTTTTAAACTCATTACCCTTTCTTTGCTGCGCAGTAGTCAGATAAAAAATATACCATTTAAGATCTTGCAAATATATTATAATCTAACGTAATAATAAAGTAAAATAAACATACGTATATGTATATATATATATATATATATATATATATATATATATATATATATATATATATAAGTATATATATATAAGTATATATATATATATATATATATATTCACAATGTCCTAGTTGCTGGTGTCATTCTTTCCCGCATATTGTAGTTCTAAAATCGTACTCCCAGATCAGTTCTAGATTGTGTTTGTTGGTTTTTATTTTTATTTTAATGTGGTTGGATAACGAACGTTTTCATTAGTTTTTACAATATGATAATAAATAACCCTCAAAGGTCTTGATGAATCGAATAAGACATCCACATATGTTTTATAAAAAAAACAATACAGTACTTTCTGACGTAAGCGCTTATAGATAGTCGCATGTTGGAATGGTAATTTGAAAGTTTCCACCCTTATGTTTAGTTCACCATTATAAAAGTTTATGAAAGCTTACAGAGCTCCGTTCTGAAATTAAAATTTTCGGAATTGGTCGATGAAAATACATTTGTTTGTAGCTTTTTATTATATTACCCATTGGCAACCCCAGTCTAAACGACGCGGATTAGTTGAGATGAAACTCACCCGTGTCGTGGACGAAATGATTTGTCAACGATGACATTTATAAGAAATACACATATATAAGAAATCAAAGTACAAACATTTTTTAAAAAGCTTCATTTCTAACTTCAAGATTGCCTCAGAGCGCTGGACATGTGCAAACACGACAGTGTAATAGTTTAAAGTACAATATAAACAGTATTCAATAAAACAGAAAAAACACACATCGAAAGAAACTAACCATACTCTCTATATCTATACTATTAATAAAATTGTAACAATGTAAACTCTAAAACGGAGTTAATTCTGAAAATATTTTAAAAATAATGATTGATTAGCGTATAGAATGATAAAAGAAGCCAGAAAATCTGTTTTTAGAATTGTTATCTGTCTGGATGTTAATTTGTTCGTCAATCAGGCGAAATCTACTGGATATATTTTGATGAAATTTGGTATGGTAATAGTTTATACCCAAAAGCAACATATGGGATAAAAAATATTAATAACTTTTCTTATTCCATTCCAATTTCACGCGAACGACAACGTAGGCATAGCTAGTACTAACTAACTTTCAAATGTGAACTATCAAGCAACCCCACACAATCGTATTCCTAAAGCAGTCAATGGAGCAGAAAAAATATCAAAATTTGGTGCCTCTCGCAATATCGTGTTGGTCGTCGATATCATGTTTTCGCGCACTTACGTTGCGCGAAAAAGGTGAGGATATTCGTGAGAACTCCAAGTAGACGGAATAAATCATAACTTCATCCACGTAATTGCCAGTAGTCTAAATATTTACCAAAGCCAAGAACGAAGGGCTATCAAGATAATTATGTAATAATTTACCACCACGCATGATCCAAACAATCCTCCCGTCATAATGTATGGCAATTACACCTGACCATGTTAACTGAATATATAATATGAAACGAATAAAAATAGCAACATATATAGCATACGTATATACTATAGCTACGTAGCGAACTATATTCAAATTGAGATTCTACGCCAGACGGAAATTAAGTTTACTTGATCACTCCAAGTATCGACAATATCATGAGAAAAGATCTACTATTATATCAGCAATTTCATATGTAAAAATTTGCATAAACCTAATAAAAAAACATTAATAGTGCATATGTTAATATTTACATAACTAGGTAGTTAAAGTTGAAATTTTAGTCCTCATTGTGCAGTTATTTGTTCCATGAACAACTTTCTAGTAAACGTAAAATGTTTATACATTTTCGTTAGCACAGTTTCGATATAAAAATATTTGTCATAAAACATTCACTTCTAAGGCAAATTCACAATAACATCCGAAACGGTCGCAAAAATATTATTAATGAAACAAAATATTCTTAAGTCACAAAAATTCTAACAAAAAATACTGACCGTATCATAGTTCTCAATTAAATGAAACTACGTGATGTAGTATTATTTCTACTTTCTTTAAGTTCTTTACCACGACCTAGGTTTCGTTGTATTATATCTTCAGGTGGACTATTAGCAAAGATCGGTGGGCTATTAGCAAAGAAAGAATCTTTGCTAATAGCCCACCTGAAGATGTTGTAATACAACGAAACCTAGGTCGTGGTAAAGAACTTAAATAAAGTAGAAATAATACTACATCACGTAGTTTCATTTAATTGAGAATAATGAATTTCCACAAAATTAACGCCAAATATATTCAACGCATAATAGTTTTCAATTTGAGCATACAAAAATAAAATTTCAATAAATATTTAAAATAAACAAGTGTCTTCTACTAGGTAAAATGTCTCCCTTCTCTATGTATTTCACTCCAAACATATTTACACCAGTTGCATTACGTTTGAATTTAGGAAGGAATAGTAAGCCCTCAAAACATCATTTGAGATCAAGATCAGATAAAACCTGAATTGGAAACTAAAGCTGATTTGTTCACCAAAAATCACAGAATTGTTCTCTCTCTTGACTATCGACAAAAATTACAAATTTACGCACAAATCTTGTTCCAAATAATACTGTGCCAGATAGCAAATAATTACAAATAATAGAAAAATACGCTTGAGAATATATAATTCTAATACCAAAATGCATTTTGCATTTTATGCTCAAAACTCCGTTGATTAGGGCAATCGATTATTCTGAAGTAGCTCACAATTGTGAATGCAATCTACACTCCAAAATTATTTTTTGAGATGCGAACCTGTGCGGTGATCTGGCCCTTCGCGGTCATTAAAATAATTTCTAATGAAATTAGTAGAACAGGTCAAAAAAACGAAATTTTTTTAATTTCGGTACTGGAAATCCTGCTTTTGAGGACTAAAATAGAAGTTAATGAGATTTTAAAAAAGTGTCGAAATGTGCAGACATTTTTAAAGCCTTACAAATACAGCTACTCATATAGACCACAAATTCTTGATATTCTCGATCTTAATAGTCATTTAATAATTTTCTAAAACAGTAACTATGAAGTACTGAGTACAAAAACCATTCTGATAATCCGCAAGCCGAGAATGGGCTATTTAGAAACATAACAGGCGAAAAAACGATCGTTTCTTCTTTCATGGAAATGAAATACAGTTGGAATAGCAAATTATTTTTTCGTTATAATAAATTGTTTCATACGCCCAGAAGACCTAACGGTTACTATATATCATAATATTGGAAAAATTGGAATGATATTTGTTACTCTTAACTCCATAATTTTTGATTGGATTTACATCAAATTGAATCGTAATCTCGGTGGCAAATTAGGAACCAGCACTTCCTAATTCACATTATATAACTTTTTTAAACCAGTTTTATTACAGTTATTTTATAACTCATTTTGTAATTGAGTTACGATCATAACATCACAAATGAGTCGTGCGAAAGTTATGCCGAGCTGAAATTGGACGAGTTTCGCAGTTTTACGATATGCTCATAAACGTAAAATATATCTTATTTTTCGTTGTACTTATGTGTGCCGATTATTCTTGCACAAAGCTGCCCACTTGATTTTGCCTCAAAGCAATTCAAGATATTAATATCGAAAATGTAGCAATATTTTCTGTTATTTGTTGCTTAACCTGAATTGACGTGTAGCTAAAGCTGTCAATGTGGCTCATATCAATATATTAGATTCCGGCTCTAATCTTAACTCCAAATTAAATAAAGTACAGAAATTGTAAGAGAGAACACTGTAAAATGTTGGCAAACAAAAACCAAATCAAATGTATGAAACATGCAAAAATAAAGTTCCGTGATCATTCTTTAGAACAAGCATACTATTATAATATTTCTGGAATAATTTTAATTGTACGGAGCATATTCAAAACTAATTAATCATATTTTAAGCATTAATTTCAAGTTTTTTTTTTCTTATTTATTATAACTCTGATGCTTTTGTAACGTCATATGTAATAAATATTTGCACATAATCAAAGTAATACGTTTTTGTACAAAGAGTGACAATGTTATTTTTACCGCAATGCATTATATTATTAGCCAATGTATAGTTATTTTAATTGCTGTGTATTGAATTACAATCGCAATATATTGTTAGTTTTATCGCAATTTCGCAATGCATAATAACGAAAATCCTGTCTACTATGCAAACAAGTCATTCTGTGTATCAAACTGAATATAACTAAAGCAGATTTCTGTAAAAAAAATCGCTTAAGTGCAAACTACTGACTGGTGAGCGTTTCAACTGAGCCAAATTAAAAATGTTGAAAAACGTGTTCCTTAGATCTTGAGAAACATTTTTTGTTGAAAAACTTTTTCTACAAAAATGATGGTTCCGCACTTATAAGGAAATAGAAAATTAAATTATTTATAACAATTAATATAGATTTTTTTTCAATACTGATAATTTATGTAATAACCCTTTCAATATATGCTTAATTCTCAGTGTTGATTTTTTTCAGATTCTTCTGAGCGATCCTTTTGGTGATATAAATGGAGGACAGACATTTTTAAACGTTTGGTCCAGGAAAACGTTTGAAAGAATTCGTAAGTAAATACCTCATAAATATTTTTGAATTCATGCTTCGATTCATTTGGCACCCTATAGGATAACCTATAGAGTGGAAAACTTCTTTAGGCGTGTGAAGCCATTTTTGGAAGGGGGAAATTTTATGGATTCGCGCCACCGACATGCTAGGGTTAACAGTATATCTGTAGCTATGAGCATTACGTGTTGCGTTTGGCCAACAGTGAAAGTATATATATATATATATATATATATATATATATATATATATATATATATATATATATATATATATATATATATATATATATATATATATATTTAACAACTATTGCTTTGGCACCTGACTGGTGCACCCGAAGCGGCCTATGTATACGTATCCAATATGTACACACCAACACATTGCATATACCTGACTGTATGAAGTGCACGTTGGACGCTTTTTGGATGCGTAAAATGTTTTGGGTTCGCGTCACCATCATGCTGGAATAGGTATATATCTGGCCCTATCAGGATAAGATCTTGTGCAACATTAGTGCTGTGTGCATCTATACAAGGTAAATTGTGGGAAGTTCAATGTTTGTATACTGTACATTGTTTAAGTTGTGTTTTAGTTTAATTGTTAATTAAAATTTTTTAATTGTAGGATCACTGATTGTAATATTTTTATATTTTTACATGTTAATATTTTTACATAGAAAAAGCAAAACAATGCCTTTATTTTCAAAGATTTCCAATATTCGTGTTAATATTTGCGTTTAAAAATTTGATATTATTTTTTTTTTTTAATATTTGACCTCTGTAATACATCATACAATGAGTTTTTCATAGAGGCTTAGGACTTATCTCAATAGCGTGGTTAAATAGATTTCTAGTTGTTCGATAATATTTTTGTCGCGGACTTTAAAATTAAAGATTCTATAAAATTGTATAAAACCACTGTTATTTCATAATTTTATATTTTCACTTCTATTGGCAGTCTCCATGACTGCCTATGTTTTTTTTATTTATCCCCTGAAATTCAGTGATAGAAAAAAGTTGAACTTCACGTCTATAATTGAGTCACCATATCTACTTCTGCGCTAAATTTCAAATTTTTACGACGAAAAATTCGCCCATGGCTGGTGGACAAATACACATCGAAGTGACTCCGTGGATAAATACACATCGAAGTGACTCCGTGGATAAATACACATCGAAGTGACTCCGTGGATAAATACACATCGAAGTGACTCCGTGGATAAATACACATCGAAGTGATTCAGATTTTGGCAATTTTTCTATGGCAAACTAAAAATGTCATTTTATTAAGTAGAAACGCGATTTTGTCAGAAACGGTTGAGAATTGTTATATACTTCCTTAACATTTTCTACTCAGTTTAATGCACAGAATCATTTATGTGAATAATACACACGTTTTTTGACAACCTTGAAGAGGGGCCATATTATTCAGACAGGTGATTATTTTGTGGATTACACTGAGAATATTTGAAGAGTATTTCTATTAAAAAAATAATTTTTTTTTTTTGAAATCACAACTGTAACTTTTTTAAACAACTATGGCTTCGACTCTTGTGATCTACATACGCGAGTATCGTAAAGTTTTCAAGTTAGTATGGAGTAATTTGTTTAAGTTTTATCCATATGTTTATTTATTTATTTGTTGCGCCATCACAGAAAAACTTCTAAATGGTTTTTAATAGTATTTTTCCTAATCATCATCTTAAAGTTCTGTCCGCTTATTAGAAGCCTTTAGCTCTTAACCAGAAAAGCTATGCTATGCACTTCAAATTTACGCATATTATATACTACTTTGGGCCAAAACTAAAAATCTTGTTTGAAATATGGCTAATAAACTCACATGTTCTGGTCAATCAATACAAATAATACTGAACCCTGAAATTGTCACCCAAACTTTGAAACCAATTCATCAAAGATCCGTCTCCTGTTTATCGAATATTGCATTATATTGATATCCAGACTCGTAATATTAAATTCAATCACGCCGCATCATAGTAATCATCATCGTCAACCGAAATACGACCACTGTAGAATGTAGACCTCCCCCATAGAGTACCAAAAACTTTCGATGACCTTTACCGGATCATCTTAGGAGGAAAGGGGTGGGCGTGTCCCACTCTGCGTTCCGGTATCTGGTATCTGTTCTCCCCAACGTGGCCTGCCTATTGTTACTACAGCCTGCCAAACATACCATCTACGTTGATTATCTTTCTCAATTTAATCTAAGTACTCCTACGGATATCCTCATTATAGATGATATGCCATAGAAAAACTCCGAGCATAGCCTTTCCATACCTAGCTCAGTAAGATATAGTCTTTTTGGGAGCCAATAGTAAGGAACCACGTCTCACTTTCTATATCCTGGCAACAAACACTGGTCTTAAAACACTTGGGTATTTTAGGCGAAAAGGTATGAAGAAATTTCCTGGTTGTTGCCAGCCGTGTTGGATTAATCTATTTCTCGAAATTGGATTTACCTGTTTAGACAGTTTATACAGTAACCAGTAACATCAAGACTAGCACTTTTAATATATACCTGAATCGGTATAGCATGGATGTTGGATCTGATATGTCTTATCCAAAGTACCAAACTTAAGCCATACTACACAAACAAAGAATTACTTGATAATTCTCGTATTTAACTAAGCATATTGACTAAATATCAATTTTAAATAGATTATATTTTTCTTTAGTTGATAATATTAAATCATTGGTGTAAAATTAATTAGAGACTAACTCTCGATTAATGGAAAGTAATTTATATAACCGAAAAAAAAAACGGACGCAATAAGACCATAGGACTCAAATAGAACCACGGACTAATAAGTCCATAATAACTCAAAATATAACCATAATAAATAAAAATAAATAATACATTTATATTCTTGACATTATTTTTGATACAAGAACGAAGCAGCTGATTGACGTGCCCATAGAAAAACAACGCCTGGCAGTGAAAACAATTATTCACAATAATAAATTAATTATAGCTGTCTATTCATCAAACGAACTTTTATGTAAGGAATATGAAGCTTTAACTAAAAAATTGGAAATAAAAAAAATATCAATAAAAAAGAAAAAAACCCGAAAAAACAAAACTGAAAAAAACAAGTTTTCTAACGCTGTTTAAATTTCTTCAACAAATGTTTCGAAAATTTTAAAACTCTGTTAACTTTTTCTTTGTAGTACTTTAAAACGTTTTTATATCTTTGGAGGTATTTAGGTTCTAAAGAATTTAATCCGGTGAATAATTTTTGTTCGTCTAGATATCTTTCTGCGTTTTATTAAGAAAAACACTTTGTCTGTTAGATTGGATGCGTGACCGTCAATCACATATCTTAATAATGCACTTGTGGGGTCCTTCGTTCTTCGGAAGACTCATTAAGCCTAATTAAGTAATTATGTAATTTGCAGGCAAAGGAAAAAACTAATTATGTGCATATTTGCAAACTGCTCTGTATCCAAAGTATTCCGAACATGAACATAACTCGTAATAGACGGACGAATGTATTACATCAATAGAAGTAAACGCCCCAACATCCCGCCAAGCCACTGCACCGCGAGTCAACTTCCCGTCTTGCAGTTCCGCGTTGAAAGTACTAATATTTCAAATCACACACAAGTAGAGCAACGCCTCCAAGAGAACACGAGTACTCTTGCAGCCGATATGTAGGTGACGAGGTTCACTCGTGCAATCTGAAGCAGGATCTGACGCAACATTATTTTTAATCTTGCTCGCGGCTGCATTGCTCCCACTGGTGTTTTCGGAGATTTAATTGACCCGTGGATTGCAGGTGACAATTATTCCTGAAATATAGTTTTTGAAAAGAAAGCAAAAGATTTATGACAAAGATTGAATATTTTCATTCAAAACATTAAATACTATGCTTACTTATTATACTTCACAAACTCAGAAAAAAATATATTTTCAACAAACTACCCTAATTCACAAGATGACATGGTGTATATAAATTGCATTTTATCTTTAGAATAAGAGTAAGTTATCAATGTATTATTAGGTTGGCGATTAATAAACCTACTCTCTCACCCATATCTATCTAGTTTAGAAAGTAATTCCATTGTTTAGAACCATTGTAACTTTTTACTTGTGGCTAAGCTGTACGCAGAGACAAAATTTCTTCAATGGACTTTTGACTAAAAATCCTGCGTCTGCGTCTTTATGCATGTAATTAGACAGCGTGCGAAACAGACGATTTTCGAGGAGCCTCCGGAAAGTATAATGGATAACAATATACTCTTGTAATTGTTATCCATTATACTTTAATCAATTTTTAGTACGATGGGAACCCAATAGCTCCATGCACAGGTCAGGGTAGCCAAACAGAATACTTCTATTTCTTCCACAAAATATGAAGTTATTTTTTTATTATCGAACGAGAAAACATAAAGTAGCTCTGCCATAAAATGCATAGTTAAATCGGGCCTGTGTTAGTTCACAATTTCAGAGGTTACCCTGGATATACATATATATTATATATATATATATATATATATATATATATATATATATATATACGCCAAACGAAATTCGTGAAACAAGAATACTGTAAGTTCTCTTTGCCGGTTTTTCTTTGTTAACCGAAATTTTAAAATTACTAATTGAACAGAAGTTTGAAGGCCATGCTCTTTACCCTAATAGAGATTTTGTAGAAGTTTCTATAATATTCCAGAAATCGCTAAAAAATTGAAGTTTTGTTAGTGGCCAACCTAACATATAGGAAGATCTGTAATCAATATTATCTACTCATACTTTCATTACATTTCTACGTAAACGTCGTACGCTTGAGTTATTCCTGTATCACCAATCTTAAAATTTCCTAAAGCTAATTCAACTACATCTTCCATAATTTGATTTTTAATCGTCTAATCACGAAACTATATATTCCAAAAATCGCTCAAAAATACGGAAGTTTTGTTAGTGGCCAACCTAATATATAGGAAGATCTGTGATCAACATTATCTACTCATATTTTCATTACATTTCTACGTAAACGTCGTACGCTTGAGTTATCCCTGTATCACCTATTTCAAAATTTCCTAAAGCTAATTCAACTACATCTTTCCTAATTTGATCTTTAATCGTCTAATTATGAAACTATATATTCCAAAAATCGCTGAAAAATACGGAAGTTTTAGTAGTGTCCAACCTAATATATAGGAAGATCTGTGATCAACATTATCTACTCATATTTTCATTACATTTCTACGTAAACGTCGTACGCTTGAGTTATCCCTGTATCACCTATTTCAAAATTTCCTAAAGCTAATTCAACTACATCTTTCCTAATTTGATCTTTAATCGTCTAATTATGAAACTATATATTCCAAAAATCGCTGAAAAATACGGAAGTTTTAGTAGTGTCCAACCTAATATATAGGAAGATCTGTGATCAACATTATCTACTCATATTTTCATTACATTTCTACGTAAACGTCGTACGCTTGAGTTATCCCTGTATCACCTATTTCAAAATTTCCTAAAGCTAATTCAACTACATCTTCTCAATGTGGTGTCTTTTTTGATCTTTAATCGTCTATTTACGAAACTATATTTTCCAACCTTTTATTGTTGTGTATATTGCAGCCATTTTAACTAAAGCAAACCTTGCTTATTCAAATCATATGAAAATAATATAACAATATTTATTTCCAATTGTTATTAAGTTAATTTTCCATCCTACCCTCCGTATTCTGGTCACCTTTTAATTAATAAATATAGTTGGTTAAAAACTCTTTTTCTGTTATTTTTGTCTTCAGTTTAACTCACATCAACATCTTTGTAAAGTCAATTACTGGCGACAATGATCAACGGTTAACTATATCTATAGGCTAATATTTTCCAAATTTTTAACAGCATTGTAATTCTAACTAATATTATAAACAAGTAAATTTAGTTTATTTGTTTTTCTCGCTTTTACCTCTCACTATTCCGCCGATCTCTGTAAAATATTTCGTACAAAATAGCTTATACTATGGCCATAAACATATTTTGCTTTTATAATAAACTTTTTATTCATGCTTAGGTTCACGTAATTGTTTAATCATTAATGAGGTATTTTTTTAATTACTTAAAACAGTTGACTCTGTTACAGAATAAAAAGTTTATTATAAAGATGAAAAATGTTGTTTACCGCCATGGTATAAGCTATATGTATGAAAAATTTCACGGAGATCAGTGTAACGGGGAGAAAAGTGAGGAATATAAATAAACCATTTCTTTTTGTTTTGTATATTAGTTAGTTAGAATTATTATGGTATAACACATAAATCCAACATGTCAGCTTATGACCACCTATTACAGGGTACCGGCTCCTTTCTTTTTACGACATTGCAATCTACTTAGCCATTTCCTATTTTAAGATCTAATATTTTCACAGATGCACTATTTTTAAGTTATACCATAATTTTCTCTTTTCCATGTGAAATAAGCCGCATGTCATTTAGTAATTTTGCATGCTGTTCTATCACGTATGACAGAAAAAACAGATTAGATTCTAAAAAAAGGTTATTTCAGATTCTATTCGATCTTACAAATGCCCTTAATAAACGCCCCTAACAATAATACCCAATGCAATTAAATAGGAGGGAGTGTCTCTAAAAATTAGATTTAAAATTATTGTCGAGTACTTAATTTACCCCCTGTAAAATTTCTACTTATATATATATATATATATATATATATATATATATATATATATATATATTATTGAATGTTAGATTCCACATCCACATTCCACATCATTGAGATATATGCGGGTTAATATATTTTATTACTATGCCAAATTTAACGGTTATGACGAAGGGTCTTACGGAAACCTGTCTGATCTTATAAGAGTTTCGTTTTTCCTTTTAGGGAAGGATACCATAAAAAAATACTTAACATCGCTAATAGAGTTACCTCAATAGGAAATCGCCCTGGACGAACAGAAAGGGCCGACACGCGATATAGAGACATGTGTGCTGCAACCCCACTCCCACAGGCCACATTGCAGCCGTTTGTACGTCTTTGTCCATAGCGTTTGTTGTGCCTCTGTCTATGTCTGTAGTACTTTAGTCGCGACAACGTTGTATATGATCACTAGTTTCTCTAACTTTATTCGTTTAACTTTATTTGTTGTACCTCTGTCTATGTATGTAGTACTTTAGTCGCTGCAGCGCTGTATATGATCACTACTTTCTCTAACTTTATTCGTTTAACTTTATTTGTTGTATCTCTGTCTATGTCTGTAGTACTTTAGTCGCGACAACGCTGTATATGGTCACTAGTTTCTCTAACTTTATTCGTTTAACTTTATTTATTGTGCCTCTGTCTATGTTTGTAGTACTTTAGTCGCTGCAGCGCTGTATATGATCACTACTTTCTCTAACTTTATTCGTTTAACTTTATTTGTTGTATCTCTGTCTATGTATGTAGTACTTTAGTCGCTGCAGCGCTGTATATGATCACTACTTTCTCTAACTTTATTCGTTTAACTTTATTTGTTGTATCTCTGTCTATGTATGTAGTACTTTAGTCGCGACAACGCTGTATATGGTCACTAGTTTCTCTAACTTTATTCGTTTAACTTTATTTATTGTGCCTCTGTCTATGTTTGTAGTACTTTAGTCGCTGCAGCGCTGTATATGATCACTACTTTCTCTAACTTTATTCGTTTAACTTTATTTGTTGTATCTCTGTCTATGTCTGTAGTACTTTAGTCGCGACAACGCTGTATATGGTCACTAGTTTCTCTAACTTTATTCGTTTAACTTTATTTATTGTGCCTCTGTCTATGTTTGTAGTACTTTAGTCGCTGCAGCACTGTATATGATCACTACTTTCTCTAACTTTATTCGTTTAAATATTATTAAAATAAAAAGAGTTGGAAGAAAGAGTCTGCTAGAAAGATGATCTGTAGAAAGTCATCCTTTTAGTAGTAAAAAATATTTTTAAAACATGTTGGTTAGGAGATTGTTTCTAGCAAACCCATATATACTCTCTATTACATTAGTTCAAACCAAAACGTACTTTAGTTTCTTCCCTGGAATTTAAATATTATAATAAAATAAACTTTTACTTTTTAGTTCTTATGTGATATGAACACAAACAACAGAAAATAAGCCTTTTTTTCAACTTCTTAACACTATATCGAGATGATATAATAGGCAGTATATAAATAAGGTAAAAAAAATATTGAAATAATTATAATTATTGAAATTTGTTTTAATTATTATAATTATTGAAAATTAAAATTATAAATAAAAATATTGAAAGAAATAAATTATAGAAATACTTTGTATCCTTAAATGTTTAAACTTTTAAATATATCTAATTATAATCCGAAACCTGACAATGCAAATTCTACTTGTAATTAACTAGTTATTAATCTAACAATATAATATTTGACGTATAAGTTGGACGTCTCAAATAAATAGTCCTATAAATTATAATAGCATGACGGCCGCCATCCTGCTCTGTGTCTTCCGGTCTTCTTGTGGTCGCCATTCGAGCATTTTTTTCCCTGACGATGGTTGTTTCTGCGAGCTATATGACCTGCTCATGCCACAGCAACCTACCAATCCTACGAGCTATGTCAATTGCCTTAGTTCTCCTAAGGATCTCTCATTAGACGAAATGATTACACAAGAAGATGTGAAGTTTCAAAAATGTTGCCTAGACGAGTTAAATTTTCCGATTGATCTCTTCCTCCAAGTTCGATTTACCTGACCGGATATATTGTCCTAGGTATACATCGTGATCAGCAACTTCGATATCAATATTCCTAACATGTGCCGAAATAGATATAATATAGACCTTAGACATGATCTCTGTTTTTCCATGTTCATTTTAAGACCTGTCTATTGGGAAATTCTGTTTAGGTCTATGAGCATTGCGCCCAGTTGTTCCAGCGACTCTGTCATAAGCACTACGTCGTTTGAATATCGAAGATAGTGATGTGTAATAGATGTGATAAAGACCTAGGCATGATCTTTGTTTTTCCATGTTCATTTTAAGACCTGTCTGTTGAGAATTTTGCTTGGGTCCTTAAGTATTGTGCCTAGGTTATCCAGCGACTCTGTTGTAACCACTACATCGTTCGCATATCGAAGGTAAGTGATATGTCAACCACTGTTATTGAAATCAAATCCAAATCCGTTTTAGCAGTTATTGCACCCAAGTTAATAAAAACAATTGACAGACTCGACTGCCCACGCCATACGAACCTAAAACTGAGTATTTAATAAACGTTGCATAAATCTATATTAAGTAAGATCCGATAGTGGTATAAAATTAATTTAATTTGACACATACAGTAACTTGAAACTAACCCACCAACGATTCTTGCACTTTCAAAACAACTATTAAACTAAACAACTAAATATGAGACCCAGCGCCAGACTGGGCGCCACCATTACCTAACAAGTCATCACAACGAAGTTATCTCTTTTGTGAATCAACTATGCGTCACTAACAAGCCGTGAGTGCTCATTTTGTGCCACACGCCCAGCACTGAACGCGACGGCCGCGGCCGGCACTGTGCAGGTCGCATGATACGGGGCATTAATCATAAATAGTTAGAGCAGGGAATGTGCTCTCGACGTTCCGATATTTCAAAACGGCAAGCCTTACGTATCTCGCAATAAATGAACCGACGCGAGGTGTTTGTGTTTTGTCTCTTTTAAGGGTATTGGGGTCAGGCAATGATACAAATTTGTCTCAAGAACGCAGCACAAAAGTGTGCCTGCTATTTACACTTTATTTGTCGTACTGCTTTTATGCTCTCCATTCATACAATTGTTCTAGTTTCCACTGCGGCAAGTTGGGCCATAAATACAATGTGGCTATTTTTAACTTTTATGGCTTACTATATATGTATGTATATTGAACTTTGAGTGGGTCCAAATATTTACAAGCTTCTGGTCAATGACTTAAGCCTTAAGAATATTCATATTCATGTTTACGAATATAATTTTGTAAGCAGCTGTACAAAATTTAGCTCTCCATCTTACTCTACAGGACATAATTTTGTTAAATTCGTTCCTTCGAGAGAGAAATATACACGTTCTGAAGAGTTGCTAATGATGACGAATGCTGCCTATACCCTGGATGGCTAAGAACACAAATAAATCTATGCTCAAACAACTAATAACGAAAACAAGGATACAAGAAATTTGTTAATAAAAAGTTCTTCTATACTTCAGCCATATGACAGTCAAAGGCTCAAATATATTAGATAAACTCAGATAGAGAGGGTAGGCTAGATTGAGAGAAAGCGACTGCAAGGACCAGTGCTTAACCGCTAGGTCAGAACAACTCAAGATACTCACAGAGCTCTCAGTGATGATAATTATAAAACAGGCCAAATCCAGGTAAAGGACAGAAAAAAATCATATGGTAATGGAGCCTTTCAAAAAAGACCCGACCTTCGACAACGAAGAGTGTGACAGGAAGATGTGAAATTTACATAAATATTACTGAAAATCAACCTAAGTAAATTTTACGAATTTCTACCTTCAGACGTTGCTGAAGTAAAATGAAATTAAATTAGCTAAATGTTATGTTTCCAAATACACAAATTGATTACATTTCCTTGTCTCTGAAAAATTAATTATTTTCTGTTCTCTCTATTTTTAATGAATCAATATGAGAACCGCTTGTCAGCAAAAACTTAAATAGTAAAAGCGTATTTTTAACCTTTTATAATATATTTTTCAAGAGTTTTTATTTTTCGTATATATGTCTTAAAAATACTACAACTCGGCTATGAATAATGTGTCTAATATGACATACAAGCCAGGATGTTACTATGTGCTTTTCAGAAGACAAACGAATTTGAAAAAATAACTATTGCAACAACATAGTTCTTTATGTGTCTTACAGTTCTAAAACGTAATATTAGCAATATACACACTTTTGCAGACCTTTAGAATACAACGAGCTCCAATAATCCAAATAAATAAATAACAAGCTCCAATAATCAACAACTACTAAAATGACTCAGGAAATAAGATGTCAACGCACTCCTCATATATTGAGTATTTGAAACTCTTGAAATGAAATTAGAAACTGAGAAACTATATATATCCGACAGCAACTGTAATGAGACAATCAAGTTCAGCCCTAGCATATAACAAAAAAAAATTCATTCAAATCATCGCAGTACTATACGAATGAACTTTTTTTATTATATGCTAGGCCTGACCTCGATTGTCCCATTACAGTTGCTGTCGGATATGTACGAAAATAAACATATGAACGACGAATTGAAGCCATCAAATATTCAAAAATTTAGATAAGCATGTTTTTAACCTGATTTTTAAGAAATTTACGACGTGTTAATTTTGTTTTTTACATTTCTTAACGAAATAACCGTTCGAACAGTTTATAATCGATATTCACCATTTAAGATAAACGGATTCATTATTTCTTTAAAAACATTTTTACGAAATACTGCTAAAATTTCATGGCATAACTGACATATTCATTATTGAAACTATAAAGGAAATTATTGAAAACTGTTGAAAATTTCTTTATTAATTGACACTATTTTCTTCGAGTTTACTATTTACTCAATGATGTTAAATTATGAATTAATAGATTAGAATTATGTGATTCGGTATCAAGGGAAATTTTGTGTGATATTTGGATTTAAAAGTAATGTTTTGATTAACCACCTGAGAGTAACCAATCTTCACTCGGCATTTGCTATTTAAAGAGAAGAGATGAACAAATAAGTGTGAGCATAAATATAATATAATATACCAAAACACGATTATGCACAGCTATTATATTTATCTTCATATGTATGAAGCAAACGAAGGAGTATTACTTTTGTAAACAAGTAGATTTACAATCAAGAAATTAGTTATGATTGCAAAAGGTCAATAATATGAATAAGGCAAATACTAACAATAATATACATAACACAAACAGCGTGTACTTCATATACAACATGGTAGAACTAGGCGTTCTATGATATTCTTATTTTACTTTACTATACTTGCTTAAAAAATTGAAATTTATAATAAAAATAAAAACTAATAAGATTAAAATAAACTACAAGGCAAAGAATCGTACTGATTTTTAACTTTCACGCAAAGTCACAGACACTCGAAAGTCTTCGTTGGCTAACTTCTCAAATTTTAATTTTCAGGCTAAATCTGACTTGAACTATCTAACAATGGATTCACACCATGCCGTAAAAAATCTATGGCAATAAATCTACGGATTAGGTAGACGCTAGTCTCTAAGAGCTATAATCCTTTTACCGCAACAGCTATCAGATGATTTTTTTGCTATTCAGTCACTCGTATGTGCCACCAATAATGTGATTTTTAATGCCTTTTTGATCAGTCGCATGTAACTTTAGACTTATATTATAATGAAGAAATTATGCTAAAATATAAAGCTTTGCTAATGTTTCTTCATGATCGAAGCGTTGTCCTTTCGCTTATACTATTGATAAAAGCATAATAAGAAAACAATTGTTATAATATTGGTGATACCTATTAAGAAGACGCTATGTATAATTATACATAGTTTACTGTATTTAATTTACAATCAATTTATTAATTTTAAATTAAATTGAGTAACAGACACGCCAGTGATCATGCCTAAAACCCTCTAACGCACCGATCTACAAACTGAACCAATAATTATCCTTGTAGCTGTTTTCCTGATCCTATACAGCAATTAATTCCAACAATATTCCTTAGTTCTCTCCATGAATAACTCCTTCCAAAAATAAATGGGGACATCAGACATTTAAATCAATTGTTTTACAGACCAACAAAGGATTCACTTCTTGCACATAACACAGGTCACATTGCGTTTAACGCATGTATTAAGAGTATACGTGTTAATCGCGTAGCTGAGTTCGTCATACTACACAGTAATTAATTCCAATAGTAATTCCTTAGTTCTCTCCGTGAATAATTCCTTTGTTTCTCCTAAATGTAAATGGGAACTATAGGCATTTAGATTATTCATAACACGACTAACGAAAGATTTACTTTTTGCGTATAATACACAGGCTGACTTTCTACATTAATATACGTAGTGTTCTAGTTAATCTTTTGGTGGATTTAATGATAATTTTGAATGATTTAATAATCCTTTACTGTAATTTTTATATTAATTCCAATAATAATTCCCTAGTTCTCCCCGTCTCTAATTCATTTGTTCCTTCCGAATATATAAGGGAATATTAAGCATTTAAATCGGTCGTATTACAGACTAACAAAGGATTCATGTTTTGCATATAACACAGAGGTTGACATTAAACTAAATGTATATATTAGATTGTTCTAGTCAATTGTGTATACTCAAATACATTACTGTTCTAGTTAATTGTGTACACTCAAGTGCATAAGGAATTCTAAACAAAGACTTGGAAAGAAATAAATATCAGTTATCAAACCATTTTTCTTTATTTCGCTTATTATGGCTGACTTCGTGTACTGAGATTATTATATAGACCGTTCAAAAAATATTAATGTAACATGATAATTAATCAACTACTCCTATAATAACCCAAAACAAAAGTTGTAGGTAACAAATGGCGGAACTTTCAAACATCAGCAATCTTTGACCCCCTAACAGCATACATCATTATTTCCGATCGACACACACCAGTACACTTGTTACGAAGGTAGCTAGTTCATATTGTATGCTAATTACGCCCACGTTGCATAGATTAACACGTTCAATCGAGGCGGATATTAAAGATACGACTCCGATAGCGGGCGTCGCCTCGCCGCGTCGTGACGCGGGGGCGCGGCGCTAATCTAAGAATACGGTTGTTCAGTCGTTGGCCTTTCTGTTTGTATAATGCTAACAAGACTTAATGCTTGCCCATGCTTTTTGAACTCTGTAGTGGAATTATTCTATTTATGTATATCGAAGTCAGAAGGTAACCGTCGTTTACCGAGATATTAATTACATTATTTTTCTTGAAAATGGTGTAAGTTACGTTGGCTTCTTAACCTTTATAATTTTCCATGTCCGTGTCTGTGTGTGTCCGCCTCTCACACCTATATTTCTGCCCTTTTAAACCTATTTACATGACATTTTATAAGATTATGGTTTAGGTAAAGGTTTTAATTAGTATGTAGGAAAAAAAAGTTGTTTCTATTTTCTTATTAAGAAGTGGGGAAAAAAACATTTTTAGCGTACTCCATTATATATGGTATCGTTAGAAAGGTATTTTAACCTTTTGGTTTCATTACCACTTTAGGTGGTAAGACGTTTAGATTCCATTTACCGCTTAGGTAGTATGACGTTTAAGTTCCATTACCACTTTGGCAGGTATGACGTGTAAGTTCCATTTACTACTTTAGGTGGTATTATGTTTACTTTCGTTACCGTGTTATGAGGTATGAAGTTTAGATTCCATTATCACTTTAGGTGGTATTATATTTAGGTTCCATTACAACGTTAGGTGGTATGACGTTTAGGTTTCATTTACCACTTTTCCTTTCTATGATCCGAATAAGAAATATTAAGCTTCAAAATAACGTCCAGTGTTTTCCTCCATCTCAATTATTTCAACAGTGGTTTTAGAAATCTGAAAATATTCTAAGTACTGTATTAAATCAGAACTTTTAGATTAAGTTATTTCCTTTAATTTACGTTAACAATTTAAAGAGATGTTGATAAATACAAAACTTAGCTTTGTGCGTGTTTCGACCCACACTTAACCCATTTTTTTATTTCGGATTTAAACAAATGTCATTATTTAATTTCGTTACAATGAAAATATAAAACGTAAAAGAATTAATTAACTTTATACGGCTTCACATTACTAAAGCAAAGGAAATATATTCCAGTACTTTTTAAATTCATAATTTTAATTCAAAATTGACGTAAAACTTTTAAAATCGAAAAAGAAAAACAAAAAATTTCTTCTTGAATAATTTCACTTCCTGACGCGGAAAATCTTATATCATACTGGATATCTTTGTATTTTACCTGTTTTACTATGACACGATTACTTATAATCGATAAGTGTAATAGAATCGACCTACAGGAACTGTCAATTACTTAGTTTTTATATCAATAAAACACTGCTTGACAGCAACTGAAATTACAATTTTCTCTGGCCGCACAATATGTATTTGCAGTTCTAATATTCGGAATCAATATTTGAAAAGAATTTTCCACCGTGTACTGGAAGAAATGAAAGTAATTTTGTTTTTTTAGTATATATAATTACGAATACGCGTATTCTTACGCTTATATATAACATATTAGAGACCCTTAGTATATTGAAAATTAATTATATAGACTTTCTTTAATTTTCAGTCATTCTAATAAAATATAAAAAAACCAAAAAAACAAAGAAAATCTCTGTATGCGTTTCACATAATTTACTATTTTACACTCTAGACCGATTAAAAATTTGAGGGTATTTTCTGAATAGATCTTCCATTCATTTTTAATCTTTCAAATTTCATACACCTGCCATAAAAAAAAACTTTAAATGTTTATTTTCTCGCAACTTTTCTTCAATTTTTTTCTAGTTATTAGAATTTTAAGAAACCAACAAAATTCATTACCGTAGGAGTGATTCTTATTTTTCATACTACTTCATAAACTCGACAATAAAATGAAATATTTAAGGAATCACCGGAGAAAATGGGCCTTGCCGTTATAGAAATAGAATATAATTTAAAAAAAACCGGTATCTTTTAGAAATAAAAAACCAAAACCTTCAGCGATTGACAATCAGGAAAAGACAGAAATAAAATATGGTTACAAATTACCATAATACAGAACAAAAAATATATCTCGATAAACGTGCATGTATTATATTTATGATATACCAAGAATTGTTAATAACAAATAAAAATAACAATGAAAACCTTTCGAAACACAACAACTTTAGAAATATTTACAATACAGATTCCTTTTTTTTATTTGTAGCTATTGCCTAATTTAAAAAAAATAAACTGTTGAACGACATTGACATTAGCTCTATTGTCATGAAAATGAATGTTTTTTTCACTCTCTTCGAGTTTTCTGTGGATTTTTTCAACAATCATGTGAGGCCTGCAAGTTTTATTGATTAGTATGTTACAAGAGTGCATGTAGGATACAGCGAGATACAATCAGAACTTTGTTTTGATCTCTCTTGTTCAAATAGTTCCGTAGAAATAGCATTTACAAGCTGTTGGGAAAATTCATAAAATACATGTTTCATAATAAAATACAAGATTTCTCATTTATCTTTTAATGATTTAAATAAAAAAATGAAGGAGTCTATTTTTTTCATTTTCATTTCTGTAACATTTCATCCTTTTATTTTCATTATTTAAGAGATTTATTTTTATTCTTGTAACACTTGGGTCCAACACTATATGAACATTCGCCTGTCTCCTTTTAACTGCGATATTACAAAAATCGTCGATATAAAGGCTTGCGTGCGACAAAAAACTAAGTACAGCATGGCTATATCGTTTATGTTGTTACGGTAGCAACTAATATCAATAAATAAAATAATAAATCAGCCTGTAACCGTTTCAGTTTCAGTAAGTAAACATATATATATATATATATATGGATATCTCACAAAGAGAACTTAGAAAATACTTAATCCATGAATTATATTCAGTGCGAAAAGCTAGGATGCAACACGCAATACATATCGATGGATGGAAGTATTCCACTTTATGAAACAATCAAACTTTGATCACAACAATTCAAGAAAGGAAATTATAGTCTTTCCGTTAATCGTTATCCTCCTCCTACTTTAAATTCGAAATAATTAAAACACCTTATCGAAAAATTAAGTTTGCATCATCTATAAGAGTACTGTCGTGCCCTCATGCTGTCATAGAAGAACAACTAAGGTGTAAAAAACTTCTATTTAGCTACCACATGAGCTAAACCCCTTCAAATATAGAAAAACGTGTGCATGGAACTACTGAAATTAACCATGACGTACGAAAAAAATCGGGGTGTGGCTGTATCGGGGATGAGCCGTCCGTCCAGGGGACGGCCGTGTATTTTACGTGAATACGTATACGTTAACGTGTAATATTTTTAACGTTTCCAGCACCGCTTCACTCTATCATATTATGTTTTATGGGTATCACTGGATTTCTCTTGAAAAGCTATCTCCAACCGTATATGATTTCTATATTTTAATTTGGCCTTTCTTACGAGTGCAATTGAGTATAGATTCAATGAATAAACGTTTTTGTTTTAACTCAGATTTGGATATCCGGTATGAAACTTATAAAGAAGTTCAACTTTTATTTATTGCAATATCGTAAAAAAATATTTTTCGTCTCTCAAACAAAAATCCTGAACTTAAACTTCTATAGATACCTACATAAAATCTGACGCAGTTGTTCACCCAATTATAGTAAATTAATAATTACCATTCGGGTATGAAACTTATTCAGAAATTCAACTTTTATTTATTACAGTATCGTAGACAAGAATTTTTCGTCTCTCAAATAAAAATCCTTAATTTAAACTTCTATAGATACCTACATAAAATCTGACGCAGTTGTTCACCCAATTATAGTAAATTAATAATTAGCATTCGGGTATGAAACTTATTCAGAAATTCAACTTTTATTTATTACAGTATCATAAACAAAAATTTTTCGTCTCTCAAATAAAAATCCTTAATTTAAACTTCTATAGATATATACATAAAATCTGACGCTGTTGCTCACCTAATTATAGTAAATTAATAATTAGCATTCCGGTATGAAACGTATTCAGGAATTCAACTTTTATTAATTGCAGTATCGCAAAAAATATATTTTTCGTCTCCCAAACAAAAATCCTGAACTTAAACTTCCATAAAATTCCATCTGACGCAATTTTTCACCCAATTATAGTAAATTAATAATTAGTATTCAGGTATGAAACTTATTCAGAAATTCAACTTTTATTTATTGCAGTATCGTAAAAAAATATTTTTGGTCTTCCAAACAAAAATCCTGAACTTAAACTTCTATAGATATCTACATAAAATCTGACGCACTTGTTCACCCAATTATAGTAAATTAATAATTAGCATTCCGGTATGAAACTTATTCAGAAATTCAACTTTTATTTATTGCAGTATCGTAAAAAAGTATTTTCGTCTCCCAAACCAAAATTCTGAACTTAACTTCCATATATACCTGCATAAAACCTGACACAATTGTTTACCCAATTATAGTAAATTAATAATTAGCATCATATCATCCAATAAGCAAAGAAGCAAACATACAAATAAGAAAAAAATGTTCTATTATAGGTCCTCCAACATTTATTAAACAACTAACAATATAATCTACGTGCATCGGTGACAGAAACAACATGGTGGATTTGTTTATAAACGTTGGTAAGCGAGAAATAATGGCGAGATTCGATCCTACTGCAGCCACTACCTTGAACATCAAATGCTTTATTTAAACACTGATCTTGCAAATGAATAACGTCATCTTACATTAAATACCTAGCATGCAAACTTAACTTACTATTTATTGAAATTTACGACACAAGCTATCGATATATAAGGCTTTGATGCAGTACAGAGAACATGCATCCGAATTGGCATCTATCTACTGCACTATGTTCGGTCAATCGCAAATGCACAGAACTCGTTCACCAGAGTAGATGTATAAGATAACATTTCCGCATACAGCTTTGGCAGCGAGGCGAGCGGTGCGTTAGATTTGAAAGCTTACGTCAACCGTTTATAATGTTGACCGTTTGGTATGAGGTAGAGAAATCTGCAGTGTGCGGTTTTGTTGCAACGGATACAGGCAGACACTGTGTAATGGCGACTTCAAAGAATGCCGACTTTAGTTTATAGATCAAATGTTAAACTCATTTATTTCAACATACTGTCGAACTGAAATTAAAGAGATGAGGTGTAGCATATAAATTAGAAAATCCACTCCGATCCGCTGACTGCAACAACTGCATGTAAATAGTGACATTAATCATAATCTAATTAACTATGCTTTCGTGGGCTAGTAAATAAGTCAGATAAGTTGTAAGAGTGTTAACGTCAATTTAAATATATGTTTTTGTAATAAAACTGTAAACATTACTTACGTGTACATTGAAAATATTTGCAAAAAATATAATTAAAGGGATGAAAGATAATTGCATGTTTGTTTGTGGATGAATCATATAAATACTACTAAACCAAATCTAATAAAATCTTTAGAAAATTTGAGATAACATTTATTTTTTATTTCATCGCATCAGTTCATTCAATCAGAATATATGTTAATTTAATATATTCAAAAATTTATTTTCATTCTATTAGTAAAACAACAAAGACGCGCGTAGCTAATGGACTCATAGTAATTACGCAAATATTTAGTGTACCTTTTACATCAGTAAATGGCGCTACGTATATTTTAAATCGTGCAATGAAGTTTTCCACCCGGCTGTACATAGACGAAACGAACCCAACAAAAATAAAGTTTGGAAGTATACTTATAAAAAACGGTATCTGTACGCTTTTCTGTGGTGACAATGTTGCGGGCACAGAAAGTACATAATATTATATCTGTTCGATTGAAGAACTAACTTACGCAATTCATCTTTTCACACCGTAGAAGGTTTGAGTTTATTTCTTCATCCTTCTTTGTTACATTATATAAAAAAACCTATTTTAGGAAACATATTGAAAAAATTCAAGTTCATCAGAACAATGCATTATTCAATAAAATATTGCATTCTATAGGTAGAATTCACGAATTTTTGAAAATGTTGAAAACACATGAGACATGCATCAAGCTATGATTATTAAAGAGAGACCAATTTTTAATATAAAAGTCATTAAAAATAAGTAAAATTTAAAGTTAAAAAAACTAGAAACACCTTCTTATAAACAAAGAATCCATTGAAACAAATCAAACGAACTGAAACTCGATGGAGATTATAATTGATTAGATTATAATTGAGAACCATTGATGAAATTTCCATCACCACCTCCATCCTCCATCACCAGATCCTTTCGGTTACAATACGTAACCGAAAGACTAATTGAGTCAATTCGAACGAGCTCAAACTGGACGGTTTTATTGATAGTCATTGAGAAGTTTCTAAGACCGCTTCTTTCCTCCATAACCATACCTCGATTGTGTTTTCATCAAAATTCCATAAGTTTACAAAGTATCAAGTCGATTCGATAATTAGAAACAGTTTGAAAATCGATTACCTAGATTTGTTTAGCTAAATAGTTGCAAAGAATTGAAGCTAGTAAAAGCTTTAAGGCTTGTAGCAAAAAGAGCGTCCGTTTTTTTCCCATTTCGGATTAGATTAGATGCGCATACCTAAATGTTTTCTCTGTAAACACTGGCATCAAAATTGTTTACCAATTTATTAAATGAAGCTGTGTTCAAAATAGCGACCACCAAGCCTCTCGGCCAAGAGCCAATTTTCTACATGGTCCTTTAAGGGTTAATTAAAATAAGAAATAACAAAGTAGAGAACTTAACAAAAAAAATGGATGAAATAAAACTTGATACGAAAAAGAAAGAAAAAATGATTGAGATACTTTGAATTCGCGTAGACAAAATTAATATTGAACTATAAAGACCGATTACATATAAACAAGATACGTACGAAAATTTCACATCAGATTCGATCTCATTCGATGGTGAGTACTAATCAACCAGTAATTTATATTTTAATACTTAAGTGCCAACTTAGTTGACTTACAGAAACTGAACATTCATATGTCTCTATTATATCATCACTATCCACACTAAATATGAACAATCTTCTTTAAAGTATCTCTCGTAATTGTGGACTAGTACCTAATTAATAGATTGAAACTCCTCATTTCGTAATCAAAACAAACTTTCAAATGATTATTATATGCAATACATTTCCCTTACTGTACGCTTTTCCTTTGCTTACGCATTTCTATTATCCCTTTTTTTATATTCGAATAAATTACAAGTTGAGTAAACACAATTCACCAAACTAATGAACTATCAATATTTTACTCCATCATAGATAGAATCACGTCTGATTTTATTTTTAGCTGGTAACAGGTAGCAACTCGAAACAAAAATTATTCAAAATGGTTTAGACTATTGGATGCTGTCGAAGTTGTCAATATCTTTCTGCGGAACTGCTCTTAACTGACATAGAAATGATTGAACGTGAACTGTCAGTTATTAGCCTTCCAAACGAGGTTACGTTCAGACACGTTACAGAGTTAGACATTTATTCAATATTTTAATACGATGCTAGCTGTCATCCAATTGGTGACAGCTCATGATTCGATAGTACATTGAACGACATAACCAAATTGAGACTAACTTTTTATAATTTTAAATCAAGTATTTATGTTTGATTTGACAAAACTCAGAATACCTTTTACACGTTGGGAAATTTCATAACAAATTTACACGTTAGGAAATTTTCAAAACAAATCTATTTACGACTCATCAATTCCATGGTGGCCTACAAAAGACATATCGATACAGCGTATGTCGACTTTCAAAATACGTATGATCGTCACTAACATAATACTTGAAAGCCTTTTTTACTTTATTGTCAGCTTCGTTAAACTTTTTGTTGATTATTTTCTAGATTGCCGGCAGTCCGTCGTTTACTTTCCCCTAAAAAACCCTAATTTCACGCGTTCAATGATAAATAGTGACCCAATAAGGATCATTTCATATTTATTATTATAGCAAACAACTTTAATACGATAATTATAAACAGTCATTGCTTTCGTACTTTAGACTTTAGAAATAACATAAGAGTTTTCTTTAACGTCAGATATACGGAAAACTTGGAAATATTAAAAACGACTTCGATATAAAACATGAATGGAACTTGAAGTACAACTATTATTTAATATTCAGCAAAAATTTACAAACATACAAATGCTGCATTACTAATTAAATAAACTTAGACGTATTGTTACTAAACTAGCACTAAATAAGTGAAGATTAAAAAAAATTCTCTCAATAATCTTCACATTTCCTAATTATGTAGGAATCTGTCTAAGTCAGCTCTGAAACACTCGAATTTGACTTCTGCGCGTTTATTAAGAATAAAAATTTTATAGAAAATCCTGCAGTATCTTTGTGTTTCTACATATTATTGAATGATATTTCTGCTGTTGGTATTTTAATTGCCGATCTGTATATATAACATACTTATAGATAACGTAAATAAATATCTATGTCCACCTCTGGCACATAAACAAGACAAGAAAAAAAAGAAAAAAGCTGAAGGGCTAAAGAAACCTAAGTAGGATATTAGAATCCGAATAAAACTAACTGACATCACTGAAAGAACTGCATGATATAGGTGACCTGGGGCGATCCTCCAATTTGCTAGTGGAATGACTTAAATTAATAGCAAGAGATGGAAAACTATGGACCACGGGTACATGAATACATAGAAAACTATAGAACAGGCCTACGTTGAGAAGTGGGCTGATAGGGATTGAAAAAAAGGAATACTCCTTTTCTGCATTTCCTTTGCATACTGCATTTCTTTTGCTTTGTGCTAGAAAAAATTGAATCGTTTAAAATGAAAGTAAACTTATATGCAAAAGTTGTAAAAAGACGCACCTGATTATACACATTTACAAAAGTTTTAATTTTATGTTTATCAAAACCCCACAAATTTTTTATTGCATTATAGTATAATTAATACCTTTTTTACTTAAAAAACAAAGAATTTTAACAATCCTATGTAAAACAATTTGTACTAAATTTCATGTCAAATCTGACAATTCAGAGGTGAGAAGTTAGCTACAAATAGGGTTCGTTTTACAAAACGTACGCCAGTGTATAGAATTTCTCAACACTCTGTGAAACCATCTGTAATCAATTTTATGTCGCAAAGAACGTTCGTTCTAAACAATGTTCGTCAATTTGTATGTTCCGAATATACTACCATTACTAAAAGTATAATGCGAGTGATGCGAGTTGTATGATTTTAGGATTCGTAGTAAAAATAAACGTTCACAATATATCTACTGTTTGTGGCTCAAATAATACATCATTATATGAATTTTGTTATTAAACTATAACGACAAACGTTATTTAAACCAATTATTTCTTAATAAAATAGAAACAAAAACGTTTATTTCATATTTTAGTTATCGCAAATCTTTTTTAAATTTAAAAATGGAAACAATCTGCTTAATAATGATATAAACGTCTTAGGGCATATACTTTTTTATCATTTACATTAGGCATATACTTCTATATAATTCAACATTTTTATGCTTCCTTAACTTTTTTTAAATCAGTTTTTATTTTTTTCCTGAATCTGAGTTTAATGACTTTTAATAAAATTAAATAAAACTATCGTATAGGTTCTGTTTCTTTCGTGCAGAGTCCACTGAGCACACATTTTTTTAAAATTTAATGTGTACTGTCAATACGATATTATTTTACGAAAAGCGCACGAGGGAGATTTTAAAGCGAAAGTGAGCTCTGCGCGCAATTGAAACAGGTGATTGACCGATCTTATCAAAAGCATTTAGGGTACGACCATTATTTTTATCCGAATCTTTATTATATGTAGGTAATATAAATTAAATTGGAGATGTACTGAATTAGGTTTAAGTTTTTTTTAGATTTATGTAATTTCTAGGAAATTAATAATTTAATTCATTTTGATTCGTGCTTAACGGAATTGAATTTTCCTTCATTGGATTAATATTTATTTATAGGCAATTTAAGTGTTTAAAATCTTGAATAAAATATTGATCAGTTTCAAAATGTGTTAATATAATATATGAAATTACGTACGTGAAAAAACGTAGGTTAGACATTGCAAAACTAGATTCAGTATTTTTTAATATACCTCCAAAGACACATTACCAAAAACTATCAAAAAATACATTTTGTAACCCTTATAACTAGCCCTTTTAAACGTCCCAGTCTTTAAGTAAAATATAAAAAAATATTTCGCTTATCTAATTTGAACACAGGATAACCTCCGATTTCTACTTAAAATTGTTTTGAGTTTTGGCTCTACCGGTATGTGCTGTTAATATGCTTTAATACCTTGCCAAATTTCAAGTCTCCATTTCAAGGCAAAAAGGCGCAAACCAGATAAACATATCAAAATGTGAGTGATGTTATCGATTGAACTAAAAAACTAAAAAATAACAGATTCTCAATTAAATTTTAACTTTTCAATGACATCCACACGATGACGTGTGGGCCAATATAATTGTCGACTTCATTTTTGTTTAACAATTTCATCTGAAGCATCTAGCCTTGTACAATTGCATCCAATTAGGTCTAAAACCGTACAAATTAACTGAAAGCGCATGTGCAACCAAACATGATAACGCTACAAAGCTTCCTTGTTTGATTACAAAACTCTAAAAACATACATTCAAATTATAAATCAGTCTGTCTTATATTCCACAATTGCTAGTGTTTTCTACCCTCAATAGTTTGACCCACAAAAGCGAAACCCTTCCGGAAATTCTATGCTATACACGGTGTCCGGGAATAAATGTCGAACAAAGAAAGACGTTATTCGTTGACTGAAAAGTAGTTGATTGTCTATAAAATAAAATTTAAAAGATGACTTTTTTTCAGAAAATTGAAAATAGTATTCATAATTATTTATCATCTTTTTCATCACATTTGTCACATTATTCAGCACTGCTCAGGGTAATAACCCGCGAACAGCTGCGAAGACATCTAGCTACCCGGGTAAGTACCGAGCTCCAGGTAAGTATTGGGTGTGCTGAAAAGAGTTATGTGTAATACTTTTTTTTGCATTCAGAAGAAGGGCGTGTTTTACGTTTTATTTCAACGACAATTTACTCCTTGATACCCAACGAATAGCGTCTTTCTTCGTCCGACACATCTTCCCGGACACCGTGTATAGATAGGGTTGCCAGCCAGATGTCCGGGATTTCTGGAATTGTCCCGGAATATGTGACATTGTCCCGTGTCCAGGTATGTAATAAATTTGTCCCGAAAATGTAAAAAATTATGGTAATTCTTTAAAATGGTAATTTTCGTGAACCTGTACATGCCATAGCTGCATTACATTTTGCTAGATTGATCAATGAAAAGACCGGAATCGCATGATTACTGATCAAAGATACAGATCAATTACAGATTAAATTCAAATAAATTGCTAAGAGTTAGAATTCAACTTCAATTTATTAAAATAACTAAATCCAAACATGAACATAATAAATTAAATATTATTGTCATTGTCAATCTATGAAAGTTAAGCTTCGAGTTGAAATTAGATAAGATTAATTATTGTAAGACAAATTTATTTTGCCAAACATTAGCATTAGATTTTATTAATTTGGATAAATGTGATCAACGTAACGACTGTTTTTATATTAAATTACTTATAATTATTTAATAAGTCAATAAACTTTATTAAAAAGTTCACTTTGTATTTTGGCAAAAGAAAACGTCTTTTTTATTTATTTTTATTAGGTTGAATGTTTTTGGGTTAAAAATAATCTTTTGTTGGGTCAAACTAATTTTTTTTTCTTAAATCACTGGTAGTTATAAATAGTAGTAGAAATGTCCAGGTAACAGCCATTTTACATATGGCAACCCTGTGTATAGAGTAGATTCTGCCGCTCAAAAAATGGCGTTGTGGCTTGTGCATAGATAACAGCCATATTTAATACTTTAGATATTACTTTATTCAGTTATCAATTTACCCATTCAGAGTGTGATTATGGCTCATTTAACTACAATTTTGACGTCGCATGTGATTTAACGATTACGGCAAATAATTATGCCCACTCGTCGGCCAGTAACGTAATTTGCATTGCGTACCCGCCCATAAATTATAAACAAGTCACAGTCGTCGGCCGGAAGCTGTTAATGCAGGGAATATGATTTATGCGATTGCGATTAGAAATTGACAAAACGTTACGTTTATTTCGATTACTATTTTTTTTAAGTTATGTTTCAATAATTAAGTATCTTCGATTTTAATATTTCATAAATAATATTTACAATGAATTGTAGATCTGTAAATGTTAAGATGGCAACTTTTATATTATTAAATATTAAAAGTTTAAATTATAATTTACTTTAATGAGAGTTTTTGTTGATAATAACAAAGAGTTTAAGAACGAAACCATCATAAGACATACCGACAAGTGACAAATAATTCATTTTAACTCGTCGATTAAAAAAACTAATGTTAAGTAAACTCTAAATATGCTCACCGTTTTCTTCGTGGTAATTTTATAGAATTTAATTTGGTTTTTTAGATTTATTTCACTTCTTATTATTATATCAAAATAATTCTTATCTCATTTTATTTTGAGGGTTTTAAGCTATACAATATTAAAAATCCTGTTAAAACTTAGTACTTTTTATTAGAAGGATGTAAAAAACAAAGAAATAGCCAAAAAAACAGACAGACAATGACTTTTCAATGATGAAAAAAAAAGTGTAGGTACCTCATTTTATTTCTGGAATACTAAGGTATGCAATATTAGAAACTCACATCACAATTGGGCATCACCCAGTAAATATTAGATGAAAAGTAGCTGTGTGATGTCCATACTAATACTTCACAGTCAAATAAAGGAAGCTTTACTTTTGGCACTTGAATTTGCAGAATTAAGAAACTGTAAACACTTATTTATCATTCAATGTACCAAATATTTTTTAACCCCATACATAATAATGACCAAGCACCGTATTTGCCCCATACATAATAAATACATAAAAAAAATGCAATGAAGTCTGAAAGTCACGTAAAAAAGTACATTACCATAACATTTGACAGGTATATATATATATATATATATATATATATATATATATATATGTGTCCAATCGCAATACAATAAGAAAATAACTAATTTTCTAGCTATTTGAGTGAAATATATAATCTTGTTGCTATCTACTTTTTTATTCGCTAATTACACAATCGTCTGGCTTTATCAATTAACCTAAACATTCTGAATGTTCGATGGTAGAAAGAGTGTGGTATTGCTAGTAATAATAAATAAAAAACACTATTAATAATAATAAAACCTAAATATTCGTAATTAGCCGTATTTTTCCCTTTATATTGAGAAGTTTCGTCCCCTTACAAACATGGACCTAATAACCATATGTCCATGCCTACAAAAGTCAATAACAATTTTCATGCTTTTTTGCTAATCTCCTTTCGAAAGGATCGGCTTCTACTCAACCTATTACTTACAGCCGATCATGCTTATTTTTTTAAAAATAACTTTAAAACATAGCCTTTTTGACTTCACTAGTATAGCCTTTATAACATAGATCGCGGGTAGCTTAATTTATGTACTTGACGTCTATAATTCGACAAATAAAAAACTGTAAAAACATATTCCCAATGTTAAGTAATTTGCTTTTCAAATGATGACATCACGTTTAGTTTAAACAAGCAAACATTTATTTTAACAATATTGTTGTATATTATTGTTATATCTTAAATTCAAAGATTTTTAAATTCGCGTAAATTTGCATTTTATTTTTTGAGCAATAAATATATTTTGCACGACATTCCCGTAACATATACATTGAATTATTATTGGAAAAAAAAGTGTTTTGGACTCTGTTTAGAAATTTGAAAGACGAAACATTTTTTTATTTCTTTTATGATGCGCGTTAGACCAGAAACTTCCGAAAAATTGAAAAAGGTCCAGAATAAGTGAGACAGCTTACTTGAGTGAAGTTCTGCTATTCGCGGACAAGCTGAGTGACTGACAGCAGAGGGGAAAATTATCCAACTTTTCGTTTCTGTCTAATTTCTCAATATATCGTGGCACTGCCGTAGTAAATGAAATTACACGGCTGTGGCGGAAGAAGTTACACTATTATGGCAAAAGAGTGTCCCTTTGAAAGTAATCTTTCTTCAAATTTTTACCGTAAAAATAGTTGTCGGTGACACAGCATCATAAAACCACTACGTAGTCGCACAAATACATTACCCATTTTATTTTAATTTTATCGCCATAGCCAAGGGGGCTAAGAAAACAACAAACGTAGGTTATTACGTCACTGACATGCGTAGACACACCGAAACCTCTTCTGTCTCTCCATCATCGTCCAGTGACCCGATTTACGTAGATCTTTCATCATTGAGAACCAAGTTTATCTGAGCAGGTTTGAGGATAATACTGCGTGTTTCATCAGATAATTGCATTTGCTTTATGTAATATGCAATATTTTGGTCCATTTGCATTAATATTTTACTTCACCAGCGGCAACTATGTGAGAAGCATTATTTGAGTTGATATAGTGATTATATCGCAAGCTTAAACAAGTTTGCATAGATTTTGGATTATGCAAGTTGCTTTATATGTTTGTTATTATTTATTACTTTATTCAATTCGTAGCAATTTGACCCGGCTTTAACCAAATTAACTAAAACATTTATATAAGCATTAACGGCTTTAAATATTTTCACAAAATAACGGTAATAAACATAAGTTATGATTCGAGTTAAGATATAAGCTACTTATTAACTAGGCAAATGGAGTAATTCTTGTATAATGAATGTTCTTAACTCAATAACAATTATTTAGTGCTACTATGTGTCAATAGAGGGCGATATATAATATTATATATATATATATATATATATATATATATATATATATATATATATATATATATATATATATATATTAATATATCGCCCACGTGTCTCAAGAGCTAAAAATCTCCATATGAATCTCTCCGCCTCAATGGAAAATTTACATGGACGAAACCGCGGGCAAAAGCTATTTGTTATACAAATATGGAAGTATGTTTATATATATATATATATATATACTCATTTATTAACTACTAACCAATTATATCTGGCAAAATTATTGCTGTATGAACAATTTCATTCAGTCGACTATAATTACGGGGCATTCATATAGTTATAATGATAACAAAATATAAAAAACACATTTTTTGAGAAAAAACAAAAAAGACAAATATAATCGAATTTTGATACATCGGGAGGTCTTGGGAGCAAGCTTGTAGAGTAGAAAAGAAAGGAGTCTAGCATCGAAATCTAGTTTCTTCCATAACTTGGCAACATTAAAAGTAAAAGAATGCTCGTAGAAAAAAGTATTATGTTTTAGAATAAAGTGCGTGAGAAAATTCTCAGAACCGTCAATTACTATTTGTCTATTATTCTAATAGGCTATTTGACTTGAATTTTTGAATTGTTCTATTTTGTATTATAAGCACACTACATTTATATTTCCAGGATATATGCCGTATTTTTTATATAAATCACTTTTAAAGTTTGAATTTTCGAACGCGCGCTAAAAACGCAATTTCTGTAATGGCGGCTAATGTGACGTCACACACAATGTAAACAAACAGTCCTGCCCGCTGAAGGGGATTATTATTTATTTTCATATTAAAATGGTGTATAAATGGGGTGTAGTGCCACAATGTACAAATACGTCTATAAAAAGTCGACACAAAGTCTTCGTTTCCTTGCCAACAAATCTTAAAAGACGAAAAAAGTGGCCGCAATTAGCCCAAAGAGATCCAAACAGCATTGTAGCTCACTCAAATGATTTGATGTGTGAAGATCATTTCGAAATAAATAATATTTGTGTTTTAAACATTATTACCGTTATCAATGCCTATAAACCAAAAGAATAAGAATATTAAATTTTGGTATGAATACGTTTTAGTACCAATGATATTTTGACAAATGTTAGTATTTATCTAAATTTAAATTTTTGATATGATATGGAACAATATACATTAAAAACGATATATTTAAAACAATTCTGTAGCAGACGATAATAATACGATTATAATAAAAAAATCAATTTAAAAATTTCATACCTGATGACTTTCGTTTGCGGGGGAATATGTTTTAACCTTTTTTCCCAGTTAGTTCATTTTATCTTTTATTTTATTAAAAATATAATTTCTTACAAATTGCTAAGTATTTACAATATAAATATAGTCAATTTAATTATCCAACTCGAATATTTACTTAATCTGTCAATTTTAACAATAACATTTTGATTATGTTTGAATCTATGATTTATATTTGGAATGAAATTATAGTGCTGATATATACATTAGCATATGCATTGTATGGGAATTAAATAATTTTTTTTATACATTAGTTATGACCGGAAATTATTTTAATTAAATATATCATTTGTAATGTATTTCTTGTTATATAATATAATACGTAATGAATAACATACATAATGAATTTATGTTATAAAAAAATTTATACTAAATGCAAAAAGTGATAGTCATAAATTTAAAAAAAAAGAAAAAAGGACGATAATTTAGAGATTTAAAAACTTGTCTGTGACGTCATCTGACTTTCTAACAATAACAGGGCGTTTGCAACGCTGATTAAATTTCAAAGAAATATTGTGATTTCTTTACGTTTTTTTTTATATAATATAAACTTATTCTTCCGAAAATTAAAAGCAATACGCTTATTTACGTTATAATCTAATAGGATGACCCCGAATATTGGTATATTTTCGATGTTGTCAAATAGCCTATTGGCCTTGTCTGTTTATTTTCGTATGAATACCAGCTAGCATCGATGTTTCGATTTAGTATAGCAGATAGCTTCCCGTAATCTTCTTGGGTCATAGTGTTGATTTTAGATACATATTGTAGCTTAATGTCTTGAATCGAAGGTTCTCCTTTGTTGAGTAGGTTTGTTGAGGAGGTTTCTCCTTTTCCGTTCTAGTACTTTGTTAGGAAGTTCTTGTTTTGTTGGTTGGTTGTGTGGGTATGGTATTAAATTTTCCCCATTTCCTATTTTTCACTTAATTCTATTTGCTTTCCTCTTTCTGTTCTTGCTCCAATTCCTCCCCATCTGTAAAATGTTCTGCAGGTTTCAGGACTTTGTTTTTCTTCCTGTTTTTTAACTTCAATCCTGTACTTGTATTTTAATTAATTAACTTGCAGTTATAATTCAACAATTAAAGCTTTAAATTGTTTTAATCATTAACCTGTTTCATATATACTGATAGTTAATTTCGTTAGTGGCACGTATGTGGTTCTATTATACTAAAGTTTAATTTTGTTGGGCAAGCAATGCTTCCCCTGTTACACCCCAGTGGTCTTAACAGCTCCCGTGTTGTCTATTGTCATCCTTGTCAGATGGTTGGACAGACATCAAAGTGATTCTATAGGTGTTGTACACGAACGAACGGTGTATGTATAAAACACTAATAAAATCAAATTTCGAAAATCTAAACCTTAGTAATCCATTGGGGAACTTTGTTCGGACTTTTCAAATTGACGGCAACTTAAAAATTGTGTGTATTTAATATGAATATATTTCGGTTTCATAATTTTTATGACTTTCGTTGTTGTTTCAATCCATAACGAAATTACGATCGAATTCGATTAGCATTTTATGATGAATCATCATACCGTGCTACGGTTTAACGATTTCAAGCTTGGTCGCACCAACCTAAGTGATGATCTGCCTGAGGAACGTCCACAGCGACAACTGAAATTAACACAAATCATAGGATTTGTTGATAAATAATTATAAGAAACAACCTGTTAACAAATTCGGGCAAGTTTAGGCATTGAAGAAAATAGAGGAAATTCCACTTGGCTACGCCTGAATAGGCCTCAGCAAGCTTTGTGCTAGATGGATAGGCAAAAATCGAGCTCGAAAACAACATTGCGATAATGGTGTCTCGAAATGGCAGGAAAATTCGGAACGGAAGTCACTTAATTGCTACACTTAACCTCGCTATGGGTGTCAAAACCGCACATCCAGATTAGGTTAGGTTAGGTTCAATGAAATTTAGATTTAAATAACGCATTTGGATATGTGAAAACGTTGTTTAACAGTTTTTTTATTTAGAGAATTTAATATTCCCGGTTTCGACAAAAAATTTAAGTTTCAATTTCGACCTACGATGAAAGATATTTTCGGCGGATCACATTTTCTCTCCATTTAATTTACTTCATAAAATAATTATATGGTAATCATCTATAAATGTCAAAAAACTGCACTTTAAAATATAATGGGATAAATTAAAAGCTTCTACTTCGCATCTCATAAACAAATCACATCTATCACCATTGCACTCAACAATTGAATATTATTATATATTTCATATCTAGAAATACGTATACATACATGTGTACGTATTGCATAAATGTATAAAAATATAAATTATTAAGTTAAAAACCATTCCAGTGTAAGTTAAACGCAGGCTGGATAGGTATGTATCAATCTCTATAGCCAAAGAAAAATTGTGCTTATTTAAAAACTTTAAAATATTTTAGCAAAAAGTTCTTTTTTTCTTTCCGTTCTGATATAATTATGTATACAGGCTTAGTACAGATTGATCAAATCCATTCCCACTAAACTCCTTATAGAATATAGAACATTTTATCAGTATAAAATACTGTAAAAAACATTCAGAAACACAAACACATGCAAAAATTTACATTTTTTCTTTTTTTAAAAGTAATATTGTTGTAAAGAGCCATATTATAGAGTACATGCAGCTTTCAACGATCAAGAACACTCTAAATGTAAGAGAAAATCAATTCGCCCCTAATTGTCAAAACCATAAACGACGGTGACGTAAATAAAATAATTTTAACACATTCTCAAGGTCACTAAAACTGATGAACTCTTAGGCTAAGATTAGAAAGCATAAAATCGTTTGGAAAATGGTATATGCACTACATATCATATCATTTTTAAATTCCTGAGTAGTGGCAACAAATTCAGGCAACCTTCCATCCCTGGGCAGTAGTTAAGTATTATCTTTCTCGTTCTCTGTTTTATCTACTAGCCATAGAAATTATTCCCACATTTATATATGAATGTATAAACTTATCAACAACCATGACCAAATTCTTATTCCTCTGTTAAGTACATTCAAACTTAAGAACAATGGTATCATGTTGTCTCCCACGAAAAAGATTCATTCGGCGTGGGCGCTGACAGTGTAAGGTCACTCTAAATAAAAGCATTGTCAACCGCCGGTACCTACTTCACATGATACGATCACTGTCACGAGAATATAAATCATAAACATATATTTAACACCTACAATACTGGCTTTATATATTCTGTGTGTAGAGAAAATACAAACGTCCGAATACAAAACGAAAATAAAAGGTAACGTCAGTTCACTTCAACCATAATAACATTGTAGTTATATCCGTATTTTTCAGTAAATAAAAACAAGGTAGTGTTTTATGAGTTTATAAAGATGCCTTCCGTTACCTCAGATGGCCTACACTCGCCCGTCATTTCGTGGCTCTTTGTGATTTTGAAAATAATTTCTGTAATCCATTTTGAAGATTTAAGCTTCATAATATTTTTTTTTAAATTTTATTATACCATAACAATAAGAAACATTTCGAATGATTCAATAAAATCACTTCTTTACACTTTGAATTCGATTTATAAATTTATAATCCCAGTTAATAGCGGCTTCAAACATCCATTGAAGGATTTGTTTCTTTCAGGAATTTCTTGTAAAAGAAAACTCGTAGAATGTTGTTACTCCATAGACATGCATATGGGTTTATGGATAACCACTCGTCGTCATACGTAATTTTTTTCAAAAACTGAAGTGTCGTTTTCAAACATCCATTGAATAGTTTGTTTCTTTCCGGAATTTCTTACAAGAGTTAAAGCATAGAGTATTGTTACTCTACAGACATGCACATGGTTTCATAGACAACCACTCGTCGTTAGATCGCACGTATTTTTTTCTAAAACTGAAGTGTCTCATTCAAACATCCATTGAAGTTTCTTTCCGGAATTTCTTGCAAGAGTTAAAGCATAGAGTATCGTTACTCTATAGATATGCACATGGTTTCATAGATAACCAATCGTCGTTGGGTCGCACGTAATTTTTTCTAAAACTGAAGTGTCGCATTCAAACATCCATTGAATAGTTTGTTTCTTTCCGGAATTTTTTGCAAGAGTGAATGCATAGAGTATTGTTACTCTATGGACACGCACATTGTTTTATAGATAAAAACTCGTCCTTGGGTCGAACGTAATTTTTTTCAATAACTGAAATGTCGATTTCAAACATCCATTGAATAATTTGTTTCTTCCCGGAATTTATTGCAAGAGTGACAGCATAGAGTATTGTTACTCTATGGATATGCACATGGTTTTATAGATGAAAACTCGTCGTTGGGTCGCACGTAATTTTTGTTAAAATCAAAATCAAAATGTGTTGCACTGATGAATGAATGAAGACGATAATACGTTCAGTGGAGATCTATGCGCTTGACAAATTTAAGAAATCAACTTTATGTGATTAATATCAACACGTTGTCCATATACCGAATCTTCTCTGAAAAGAAACCTTTATATAAAAAATAGTATTTATAAGATAAAAAAGCCACTCGAAAAAAAATTGCTTAGAAAAGAAAGTTTATTCCCATTAGGGTCGATTCGGGGCAACAGTTTCGGCAATCTTTGAAGCATTGAAATAGTCAAAGCAAATTGTAGAAGCTTACAATCCTTTAAATTTATCGTTAATTCAAAAGTAAAAGAACAACTATAGTTATAACAATACTACAAATGGCTCAGTATTAAACCGGTATAATAATTTTATGTATTCTTTTTCTTTACAATAATTTTTTCTTTTTCTTTACAATAATTTTATGTATTCTTTTTCTTTTTCTTTATAATAATGTTATGTATTCTTTTTCTTTATAATTTTATGTATTCTTACAATCCTTTAAATTTATCGTTAATTCAAAAGTAAAAGAACAACTATAGTTATAACAATACTACAAATGACTCAGTATTAAACCGGTATAATAATTTTATATATTCTTTTTCTTAGTTGAAATATTAAAATTACATCATGTTTTGATAATTACTCAAGGGAAATGTTAATTTTAATATTATTTGTTAGATTTTATGTTTTTGTCCTAACTTTACATTATTATTTTCATAAATACGGTATACGGTATTATTTCCATAAATAATATTTCGCGATTTGAATACATGGGTTAAGGGTTATTACTATTTCAATATCAATAATTCATGCTTATACTCACCGAAACTAATATGAAATAAAAATATTAAATATATAAAATTTTATGAACTGAATATTTAAAGAGTTAATTTCATCATTTTGTAATTCACACCAACTAATTCAATTTTTGAAAATAATAATTCCCAATTAGTACGAATTATTGATTTTAAAGTAAATATTCCTAACATAAATATTGAAATAACGAAATATTATTTACTGAAATAATACCAATATAATGTGAGGAAAAAAGCATAAAATCTAACAACATTTTACTCACACTAATAAAAAGTATAATGATCAACACGTTTTTTTTTACAAAAATCAATCAAAACTTTAAAAAAGGTTTTAATATTTTATCTACGAAAATAAAACACATAAAATATCAACAATACCGTATGACATTATAATAGACCTATTTTAAAACCTTTATTATAATAGGGTATTTTTAAAGACAACCATAAGTGACTAAGAACGTGTTTCTGCATCTATATAATGAATAATTATCAACAAAAATACTGTTGCAAATGGTATAGTATAGTATTATACGATATAACAAGTTTCTTACAATAAAATAACAACGGTATAAATATATAGCATCTCTAGTTATAACTCAAATTACCTTAAGCAGCACAGTGTATTCTGTCAACATAGAAGAAATCACAAATATAAGGAAATATGTCGTATGCTCTATGATTAAAAAAACGAAGGGGAAACTTCTTATCTAATAAGGAGCTCTCTAAAGGAAAATGATGATAAATGATTATTTAAATTTCCAATGTTTCGAAATCTGTCGCTTCTTTTCATAAGGTTTTTCCATTAAAAGGATTTTACTTGCTTCCTTTTAGTTCCTTAACACAATTTTCATCGTCGTCTGTCAGTTGATCTACAGTTACATTGACTATTTTGAAGATGTATAAAGGTTTCTATATAGTGCTTATTATTGGATTATATAAAAAGAAAACCATATCAAAGATAATTTTAATCCTTTATTTTCTCAAATCGCGCTCAAACTTTGAATTTTTTTAAGTTTTATTTATGTTTTCTTTAATTACTCTTTTTACATGTAAATAAATGTTTGTTATTTTAGATTTTTAAAAAAATATTTCAGACGTAATTTTTTTCAAAATTTCATAGATTTATTTTGTTAAAAATCGTCACAATCACAAACCCATTGCCAGTGCTGTTTGAGCTTTTGACGAAGCCCTAAATATAATCTCAACAAAAATATGTGAAAAGAAAGCCGCCTTATTGAAATAAGAGTTAATTATTTTCACAACCCAAAACCTTCTGCTTTGCTTGCTTCATTATATGTAATCACGAGAGAAATAAAACCGATAACAAGTTTTTCTACGCTCTAATGATACGAATAAGTGTTTCTGTCTGTTACAGAACAATAACTCACTGTACCAAAAACTGGGCCAACAATCACATGGCATTTTTGTTAAATAATCATGAATACATTACATTATATCAGCACAGTGAACAATTTAATTATTCAAGTGATATTTAGAGTACTAGTAAATGGAGACACTAATCGTAACGGCCCACCAATTCTTTAGCCGATTGCGATTGCAGTTAGATAATGTTGTCAAACATTGTTTATGATCACACTCACTAAATGTGTGCTTTAAATAACCGGAACATTAATGTATACATTATATGAAGTTTATCTACGAATGTATATAGGTACAATTCTGTTATTATTCGTTCTCACACAATTGATATTCCATTTTTATATTTAACGTTTCGCATATCGACATTAAATTTTTAACATCGGATATGATATTTATCCCTAAACATTAAAATTAAAATTTATAAAAATGAAATATATATGGCAAATTTTTTTCACAAGCAAGATTTTTTTAGAATCCTCCCAAAAATATACAAAATCTAAACATAAAATAAAACTGAAACAGAATGAATTCTGTACATGAAAAATATTTTTAAAAAAGTGATTGATTTAGCTTACATAATGATAACAAAAGCCTGTCTGTATGTTATTTTTGTTCTTCAATCACTCGAAATCTACTAAACGGATTCTGACGAAATTTGGTAAATAATTGATATCCCTGAGCAACATATAGGATACTTTTATATAAATATAATAAATTTTAAAAAATCCTGACTTAGTGAATATTATGATAATTTTTATGCTTATAAATATATAACAAAATAGTACTGCCAATACTGCTCATAGATATTGTAGAAATAAATAAGTAATAAAAAACAGAATAATTGTGATGATATTAAAAATAATATTAATAATAGTTTCCACAGTAGAGTTGGGTCAGCCGTCATGTGATGATTAGCACTTTGGCACGGTACGCCGAAGACATGGGTTCCAATCCTACCGTACCTAAAATAGTGATTACTACACTAAGAATATTTTAATTAATCGCGGATAAGCCGCGGGTACAGCTATTGGTCTATATTTTTTTTATTTGTGCTTTTATTAAGGAGAAATAATTTATTTTTCCATAACGAAATATTTTTTTATTTTCTTAATCGTAATTGCATTTAAACGTTGGATTATCAGAAACAAAATATCGGCGTGGAAAAAAACTGAAAAAAAACTAAATTACCAGCAGAAACGTCCTTCAAATTTAAAAAATTATAATCGTAAATAAAACGCATTTCCATTGCGGTAACGTTGAAATAGTGTAACTTGAGAACAAGACAAGATACAAAAACTATTTATTGATTATTATAATCCTGGTTTGTACTCCTCTCCTTCTTCTTCTTGACACTGCAAAATAGAGCAGGCCAAGGCCGTCCCAACGAGCTTTTCCATCGGAATATATCAGATGCTTTTTATTTCCAGTTGATAACCATTAATATTTTTAAGTCGTTCTTGACATCATTAAGCCATCTGAGTGCAGGTCTTCCCCGTTTCCTGGTACACCCTTGTAGCTTGGTCGGGTAGTTATCCTCTGATCTTGGGGAGCTAGTAGCTTGGTCGGGTTGTTATCCTCTGATCTAAAAAAATGTCGAAGATACCTTATTCGGTTTGATTTGATGACTTTGGCAATGTCTGGTTGTTTTATCAATTATACATTTCGTGATTGTAGAGAATTTGCCAAACCTTATTTTCTTGGACAGCATCGAAGATTTTGCGTAGTATTTTTCAAATAATTAAATTCGGTCACTTTTTCAAAGGTATGGCCATTCACCACCAGTGGTGCGTTGTCAGTCTCTTGACTTGTCACGATCATGATTAGGCCCATTTTTTCAGCCTCAATCTGAACGGCTGTAAAAGCTTCGGTAACAGCCCGTCTCGATCTGGCAATGATATCAAGATCGTCTGTGTAAGCCAGTACTTGGATGGATTTGTAATATATAGTGCCATTAGTTGAGAATGCATAGCCTGAGACCTGCTTTAAGAGTGCATTGTCTAAAACCTCTATCAGTTAAAAAAAGCTCTGATAAGTCATTGTGTACCTTGATGTACATACAATCCTTAAGAGAGTTGTTTTAACGACATTGATTAGTTTTGTAGGAATTTTAAACTCTGTCATCGCCTTATATCGCTTTTTCCTCTTTATACATTCATACGCTATTGCGCCTATCATGGATTCATGTTTAACAAGTAGTATTCAGTATGAGTATAAAGTATATATAACAAGAGAATGATGGAGTCAACTTTATACAATTCTTCCTCAACTTTGTATGTAATTCACGTAAAACTTCTGAATTTCTAAGTAAATTTCTTTGTAAATTCAGCGAGCCACTATAATAAAGTGCATGGTCAATGAATCGATTTACGATGATACATTTAAATTTGTAGGCATGAAGTTGTTTTTGTCAAACCTGCTAGTCATCAAATATGTAAAGATGGAATATGTATAATAATTGCATTTATAATGTTGTTTGTTTATTAAAAAAAATGTTTATCACACTTATTTTCTATAATTTTTTCCATTACACGCGGGGTGTATGTAGTGTCGCCATCTGCCCTCTTCCCCGGACACTGCAATTTTCTATTATTGTCAGAAACTCTATTCTAAATTGTTAAGACTAAGTACAAATTTTATAATGACTTGCCGGGAATTTTAAAACTCGTAAGTATTTTGAAATTATTTATGTTACTGTTGATTTCATCTTTAAAGTTTGCTATTATAAGTCTTACCTGTTGATCTAAGTTTTAGAGTTTAAATTAAGGATGTAAATAGGAATTGATTTTTTTTATTCTTCACGCAGTAGACGAAGCATTTTTCATATGTAATCGTAGGAATATTTTTGTTTGTAGTCAGTGATATAAATGAGATTTGATTTAGACAATCAAAACAAATAATCTAGCTTAAAAGTCCAAGATTAAGAGCAAAATATCCGGGGTTTTTAGTTCACAACTTCTAGTTTTATAAAAGTTATTATGGTAACCCTAGGTGTACATGATTTAGACTATAAAGCAAAGTAAGCATTGTCTGCGCGCCGTTAGCTCGCACGCGAATGCCGCTTTATCTAGCAAATATATTTCTGCCGACATGTCAAAGGAAAGTACTTAAGAAAGTTTTCTGTACGTTAGTACTACGTGTTATTCTGTGGTCATACTAGAAACTGAATTGGAAATATTTCTTTGAGTTTCGGTAAAATTGTTGCGGCCTTCTGCAAGACTAATTGTTATTTTTTTTTTTGTTATCAGGAATACAAAATATCTTTAATTAAAAAATAAAATAAAGAAAAAATTATAAGAAATAAAATTGTGTTTTGCATTAAATGTAGATGCTTAATTAGATCTATACTGACATTTTCATGGGAAACTTGAATTCTAACTCAAAAATGAAGTATCACTCGGGTTCTGAAATGTATAGACGAATGGAATATATCAAGGATGAATTAATTTAAAATTTTACTATGGATATAATGAAACGGAAATGTAAAACTTGATCCAAATCCAAAAAAAATAAAATGGCTTATCCATGTCACGTAGATAGAATTGAAGATCATGTAAAAAACAGATCGAGTCTCAGATTCTTTGACTCCCTTGAAAAAGACTTTAGCGAGCAAAAAGCTAGAGCAAGAAACAAGAACAATGGCCAAGAATAGATCAAATTGAAATAAACTCCTTGAGTGCGTCTACTATTGGAATGAAGAAATCAAAGTATTTTATGAGATTTTTGGAATAAATAAACAATTGCATAGGTTAGCGGGCATGATTATGTTTGACATATGTTGTTATATGGGTAGAGCAAATTGGCTTTTATGAGTTTCTGAGTACGAAATACATTTCAAAGAGGAAAATTTTCTATAGATCAAATTCAAGTCTTAAGACAGATCCTTGAAAAAAACAAAGAAAGTAATATTTATACCTACCATCTTTCGTTGATTTTAAGGCAGCGCATGACTGCATAAAGAAGGAAAAGCTATATAAAGTGATGATAGAGTTTGAAATTTCTACAAAACTAATCAATCTTCTTAAAGCAACCTTTTGAATTTCTACAAAACTAATAAATCTTCCTAAAGCAACCTTTTTACTGTTTTGCTCTTTTGATTTTTTACTGTTTTCCTTAATGTGGACCATCAATACCCGTATATCGAAGAAGATGGTCGACGCAGCGTCTAACAGCCCTAGCCGCTTGGCCTAATTAGTGGGTGTAGGTAAACAATCGTACATACTGTGTAGTGACAGCCCTGATATGGTCCGAATGTAGGAACATTGAGACATGTGGTTAACCGTATTAAGATGGTTAGTGGCAAACGTCTTCCCCCATTCTTAACTTTTTGATGTCATACCAAGATATTTTAATTTCTTTCAAGACTTTAGTAAATACAAGCCAAAAAGCAGCATAATGCCAAAAAATCAAAAGCTCAGTATTCTGAAATAATTCAATATTTTATGAATTATTTTATCTTCTCTTGATTTTTTTTATTCATCTAAATCCCTCCAACAGTTTTTTTATATGACGAACGAGCAAACGGACTGGCAAACAAAATAAAACACAAAAACCACGACTTTACTAAGTGACTAGGGCAGAAAATTATATTTTATATCTTAGATCCTCCTTTTTCAATAAGAAGATGAAGAAAGTATTCTGGTCATCCACCATCAAAATATCCAAGGTCAGACCATCCAAAGTCAATGGACGCATAAGTTATTGAATCTGCTTATGAGATAGTAAATCTGTCTTACAATTATTCAAAAATAGTATAAATATTACAAATCTACATTTATTTTAACATTGAATATATTTGGCGTTAATTTTGTAGAAATTTATTGCCACTTGATTTTTTATTAACAAGTCGTGACCTAGGTCGCTAACGAAACCTAGGTCATGGCAAATAATTTTAATAAATAAATATGATGCAGTTTTATTTAGTTGTCAATAAAAATTAAATTATTTTAACCTCAACCTATACGCAGATTGTAAAGTGGTTTCTCATAAATATTTTCAAGAGATTTAAACCTATAGTTTATAAAAACATTTATAAAAAACAAAGTGATTTATAAATAAAACGCACTTGTAATTCACTTTCAAGCAAGAAGTGCACTTTTAGGATAATCAAGAACAAGTGGAAAGCTTTAATTTTAAAGCTACTAGAACGAATCATTACCATGTTTAAGGCATGTGATATTTCGCACGATTTTACAATAACTGGAGATCTATTGCAACCTAAAGATTTATTATATGATAGTCCGTTGGAAAATATTGAATACTAGCTATGCCTACAACTTCGTTCGCGTGTAATTAAGAAAAAAAATTGTTTTTTTTTCTCTTATACGCTACTCCTGGGTATATAGGTACTATTCTTCTTTTCAGTCGTTACACTCTTGGCGGAGTGGTCATGACCATCATGTTAAGTGTCTTGCAGGTGAGTGATTCGCCATGGGACATCTCCCTATTCGTCTCTTTTATCTGTTCTCCGGGTGCACTCGTATGGCGGAACGTCCATGGCTGTCTTCACCTGATCTCTCCATCTCATCGGTGTTCTCCCACGCGATTTGGTACCTTCCACTTTGCCCTGTATCACTAGGCGTTCATTATGATCGTTGTTACGCTGCAATACATGTCCGAAATATTAGATAAACGCTGCCTGATACTAGGTTCTTGGAGTATTGATGCATTAGTACGGAACTCAATCCACGACACACTAAGCATTCTTCCCCAACACCACCTTTCCAGGGTATAATATTTACTATTACCATACCAAATTTCACCAAAATACGTACAAAAAATTTTGGGTTCACATACACACAGACATACGAGGCTCCTATTATCGTGGCATATATTTAAATTATCTTTTATACGCTAAATCAATCACTTTTTTCATAATTTCAATATACAAATTCAATTCACGGAGTAATAACAAAGGACTTCTATTGAATATATTTGGCGTAGTAGAAATTCATTGTAGAAATTCATTATCATTTAATTTTTATTAACAATTAAATGAAACTACGTGATGTAGTAATATATCTACTGTATTTAAATTCTTTACCACTACCTAGCTTTCGTTATAGTTTCATTTACTTGTTAATAAATATTAAAGGATTTCTAATTCCTCGTAAAGTGAAAAATTTAATAAAAAAAAAATTTGTCTAATTGTTTACTTCGTCGAAAAGTTCGGTAGCATTGGAAAATAAAACTATTAGTAAGGTATTTGTCTATGTATTTTTTACTAAAGTAGAATAAGTAATAACATTAAAACGGTTAAAATAAACATATCGTATTTCATTAAACAATTATAATGACTCCAAAACTGACGAAATACGATTCGCGCGAAAACGCCCCATACAAAACACTGCATTATGACGTCACAGGCCAGTATTTAGCATTCATTATAAAGGAGTTTATTAAATATCTTTAGTATCTCGTTAAATATTGCGTTTAAGTTATATATTGTACATTATAATTTCTCAATTTTTTGTGTGAAACAAAGAAAGTTATTATGAATACATAATAACTTTTTCTGATTAATGAAAAAAAATCGACACTTTGCCCTTTAGAAGTCTCGATTGTTAATAATATGCATTATTTTTTCATCCCAACGTTTTTTAAATCGACTTTACAGTATTCATTTTACAAAAAATATCGACATTAGTCAATTACCCTATTATATTTATACTCACAGGTATCATCTTTCAGAGACATAACTGAGCAGTCATCAGCTATGATGAGCTAGACTCATTTTCCAAAAGGAATCTAGATCCACCTCTGTAATAATGTTTTAGATAGAAACTCCACGACATTGATGAAGATATAATTTTGTCGAAATTAGGCACACAGCGACAATCAAGGCGAAGGCGCGTGGCTGACCGATGGCAACGCTACTGCTTTTAAAACGCTCGTGTTAAGTATGAAATTCCTTAAGTTCTCTTCCTTTCAACGCTTAGTGCCTAAAATTAAAAATAGAAATTAAGAGATAAGCAAACTTTGCGTCAAAAAACGCATTAATAAATATATGGAAAGGCATTAATTGTTGCGTTGTAAAATTTCTTAACGGACGTTAAAAAAGCTCCCGTGCGAATGGCGCCTTATGGAATTCCTTAAGTTCTGTTCCTTTCAAAGCCCAGTGCCTAACGTTAAAAATAGAAATTATAGGATAAATAAGCTTCGTGTCAAAACAAAGCATTCGCATTAATACATATACGGAAAGACATTAATTGTTACGTTGGCAAATTTTGTAACGAACGTTAAAAGAGCTGCCCTCCGAATGACGCCCAAGAAACAAACACTATATATTACTGAGCTATATGTATACTTAGAGAATAATTGGATGGGTTTTTCGTGTGGGCAGTTGAGTTGAAAAATTAGACATCAAATGTATGACGCTGAATAGCTGCCGGAAACGAATTGAATGAGTACTTTAATTAGGATAGTAAAGTATAAAAGGATTGTGAAAAGGTTCGTCTGTCGATGTATAATGTCATGATAGTTTCGGGACTTGGGTGGGGAATTTAATCTCGCGTCTAAATAAAGGGGATTAAACAAGATTAATGCAACTGAAATGAGATCTTTGCAGTGAACAGATACTCGCACGTGGGAAGTCTGTATGAGGTAATTATTTGAATGATTGACGTCAAGTGAATTCAAAATGAATAGATATAAAAAAATATTGCCTTTTAACAAAAGAAGAAAAATTAAAAAAGGTAATTTATGATTATTCATGTACATAGGGGGAACTAAACTGCGTATTTGGTAAAAATAACATAGAAGTTATATAATTTTAACACCATTTTTTTCAATGGAATAATTATGCTACCAAAGATCTAGCATGATGGAAACGATACCGGTCAAAATGGGCCAGACGTGACAAAAATAGAATATAAACATTTTTTAAAAAGCTCAGTATTTTTTAGAAAGCACAAATCAGAAAGGAGCAAAAAATAAAATGCAATAAATTACCATAACACACGACAAAAAAGCTATCTTCATAAACATACATGTGTTTTATTTCTACAAATAAAAATAACAATAAAAATCTAATTATTACTTTTTAGAAACTCTTACATAAATAATCAATGTAGATCACTTTTTCAATGTGTAGCCCTTTCCTAAATTTATTAAAAATAAATTGTTAAAAAATTAAAAGCCTTTCTCATTCTTTTCGAATCTTACATGTTTTTATTGACGATCAATTGAGACTTCGAGTTTCTTGGATTAATATGATTTTACGTTACTTTTTGTACTACTTTTCATTCCGTTTTTTTTTTATTTATGGCTATATTATAAATTTAAAAAAATGCATCTATTCATGCTTTTCCTCTTTACAAAATTAATAAAATTTAATATGTATAAATAAAATTTAATTTCTAACTTTTCCGATCCTTTTTATTGTCTTATTTACCCACCAATCTGTAACGTAAAATAAAAAAGTTGTTTTTTTTTATATATGAGTGGAAATCGAGAATTAACATTTATTTAACTTTACGAGTCACCTCTAAAACTACCAATTTATCGGACAAAGTTTGGGAAAGTAATGATCGATTTGCTAGAATTTCCTCGAAAACAATAATCGGGAAATGAAACTAAAAGCACATTCATTAAACGACACTGGAACAGATAGACATCGAATGAAGTAAAGAATAATTAAATTCATGTAACTAATGACCGAGGCAAACAATTATGCTCTTTGGTAGCTGTTCTTTGTAATTTATTATAAAATTATAGGATAATTAAAAAGCAGGAAATAAACTACAAAAGATGGCTGGAAAATAAGCGAATTAAGAGCTCTTAAATTTAATGGTAGAGCCAGAGTATAAGTTACATATCTGTATCATTCGCACTCGCAGAATATAACGATCATTATTGAAGATGACGTCACAAGTCAGTATTGCCGTTCTTGTCTAAAAGTTGAATTTAAACCTTTATCGATTTAGAAATTTTTTTTTATAATTTATATGATTTTTTTTTTTTATATATTATGATTTATTTTCAAACACCTCATAACTGAAAAAATTTGAATTTAAAAAAAAATATAGTTTCTTTTTTTTAAAAAACGAAGATTTCAGAAAGTTACGTTTTTCGATGTAAGTAATAATTTTATAAACAAGTAAGTAACGTTTTTATAAACAAGACAGCCTCCGCTACCATTAGTCAATTTTTTTTTTTGGGCATAGAAAAATGTTCACTAAAAAGTGCTTACCGACAACTATAAAATCAAATTATCGATACGCAAGTAACAAAATCCTACTCGACTGTGTATATTCATTGAATGTTTGATATAAAAAATATATTCTATGCTAAATAAACATATTTAAAACATATCATATAAAATTGTTGGTCACATACACACCATCACAAACATATGTCAAAGAGTAGTAAAACAAACTTTTGAAGTTCAACAAAATTCGGAATGAATTAAAAAAAGAACAATGTAATCACGGTGTACAAAATTATGAAGCCTATTTCTACAACACAAGTGCAACTTATGTTGTTGAAGAGGTTTCAAGTTGCAACTAGGTTAAATAAATACGCTTAGGAAAATAGTTTTCCAAATACAAAATGGTGCAATGTGTACATGACCAGAGTAACTACAAGAAAATAAATTTTTAAAACATTCTACCGTTATTTAAATGTCCAATGGAAAGAGCAAGGATTGTTTTGCTCTAAGGCAGTGAAGGGATAGAGCAGGGGTCAGTAAGGCGGCATTAACGAGCTCGCTTGCTCGTTTTTGCATCAGCCATTTACCAGCGTAATGGATGTACACACTCTAGCCGTTCTATCGAGCAACTGCCGCGCCCCACCTTCCGGAATGCATTAAGTGCAGTAAGCAGTGGTGCAACCGAAACTATTACTTCAATAAACATTTCATTTAACAAATTTTCATTATGTCAATGGAAAACATTTCAGCATAAGTTACAAGTTCTGTTTGATATTGGATTCCTTTCAACTTTACTTAGAGGAATAAATTATCGGATTCTTCTCTTTTCCGTTTATAAGAAGAAAAGAATAAATAATATCACTCATTTACTGAAATAATTATGAACTGTTATTTTTCTGTGCAACAGTTGAAAACAAAATTAAGTATGTATATATATATATAAATTGTAAAGGATGTTTTTTGTAAATAAATAAAAAACTTAATCAAATCATACAAAGTATTTCATTTCATTTTAATGACCGAATCAAATTCATATAAAAATATAAAAGTAGTTACCTCAAAGATGATATGAAAAATTGAAACTAGAATAAAACAAGCAAATTTATAATTTAAAAAAACACACTTTTGTAACCAAAAAACTAACTGAGATAAATCAAACGAGCCCAAACTCTATGAGTTTACAATTAGCCATTGCGATATTTCCAAAACAACCTCGCTCCACCATCATCAGTTTCTCCCGGTTACAATATGTAAACATACAACTCATTGAAATAATTCAAATGAGCTCAAAGCCGATGCGATCACTATTAGCCATTGAGAAGTCCTATGACCAACTCCTTTCTACGTCATTAGACCTATATTACATATAACAAAATAACACATCGAGACAAGCCAAACGAGCCAAAACTATATGAGTTTACTGTTATACATTAAGAAATTCCCATATTCACTTCCTTTCTCCATCGTCATATCTACTTGGTTATTATATTTTCATCAGATTTGCTTAAGTTTGTAAATTTCCAAATCGATGCAGCAATTGAAAATGTGTGAAAATCAATTTGCTATATTTATTTAGATACATAGATTCTTCCAAGTGAAGTTAAAAAGAGCGTATTAAAAATGATATTCTTTCAAATAAAAAATAACAGAAAGTATATTAGAGCACATTACTAATATTCTTTCTGTTATTTTTTTATATTTTTGATATTGTTTTCTACAAAAATTTGAATTTGTAAAGAAAACAATGTAAGTAAACGTCTTACAACATGTTGAAGTACAGACGATTCCAATGACAGTGGAGGAAAAAAGAAACATTAAAGAAATGAACTTACTGTTGTATACTTTCCAGGAACATAAAAACAGATGATTGTAATTATGGAAACAAATTATATACACGAATAAAGCAGGTAAACAATATAAAAAAAGGTTGTGTGAACGATACATATTTTTCGGACGAAAATACCTCAGTAGAAACATTCATCCACTAAGCGTTTTAATGATGCGACATTAACTGACAATTGCTTTTAGTGTTTTCATAAATTCAATACAACCACACACACCTAAAATGTTGTTATTTTTATCAATATATTAAGCAAGAATAACATCAAGGACAGAAAATGACCAAAAAAAAAAGGTTTGATAATGGGCGGATATTAGAACCGAGATATCGCGAACTTATGCTTCGTATGTGTTCCTATTATTAAGATGACCTAAAAAACTTACGTGATACACAATTACAAATAGGCCCAGAAAGAAGAAGTCAATGATTAAAAAATAAACTAGACAAAACTAGCAATTTATTGAAATTATAATTTTAAAAGATTATATTAATTATAATTTAATTTTAATTATAATTTTAAAAAATTAATTTGTATATTTATTATACCTGATATTTTTCTCCTTTTATTATACCTTGTATTCTGCTAACAACACATATTAGTAAAAACAATCATTTCAAATTTAAAGTACAACGAAAAGTCTACATCACATGGGAAAATGTAAAGTGAAACCACGTAATAAAAATAATGAGTACTAAATTAATTTTATAATTAAAAAAACCGAATCTTGATGTCAGGAGAGTGAAAATTGTCACACGTAAAATTTATCTACTAACAACAGCATATTTATTTAAAATCAAAACATTCTTACCTACACAATACTTTCGCCTTAAATCCCATAAAAAAAATTGCTCGTAAATGGTGCCACTTGGACTAATAGAGCGTTTGTAAACTTTTGCATTTATGCAACCATAATGAAAAATAATGTACAGAGTTGAGGTCCAGCAACCGCGGTGGCCACAGAATCAAACCTAAATAGTCAATCCACCTATCTGAAAAAGTTTAATATAAATACTCTCCCAATCAAACCCCATATTGTACGGAGCGCTCATTGGCATTTAGCCACAGGGTCTGATTTAACGTCAGTGGTACGTCTTCAAGCATAACCTAAGGACCATTTCCCAGAAACTCCAAATAATTTTGTGCATCAAAATTAGATTATAGTTCAAGCGAACCGACCAATTGTCTGTCCATATTTTGGCAAAAAGGCATACTCTAAAAGAATACGGTAGACGATATTTCCATCACTAGGATACCTTTTGATATATAGACGAGCAGCAGCATTAGCGTTGCCCTCATTCCAAGCATATGAATCTAAACACATTGATGTGACATATATTGCTCTAGAAGCATTGCAAGAAGCGCAAAACTAAAATCCAGGAGATTGCCAAGTCGTCATTAAAAGCGCCAACACTAAGTCCATCCACAAACCAAATAAAGTTCTAAGTCCAAATTATAAAACCAAAAATTAGAAAGCAATGTAAAAGAAACGGGACGTGATTTTACCTTAGATCATCCCATTGACCTTAGATCATCCCATTGACCTTAGATCATCCCATTGACCTTAGATCATCCCATTGACCTTAGATCATGCCATTGAGAGATTCAATACGAGATTAGCAAATGAAACACCTTTAGGAAAAATGTTTTATTCTTATTCTCATGCAAAAGCTGATACGATTTAAATGAAATTTTCACTCGTGAATTCTATTGAGTCTGGGATAACATATACACGATATCCGAGAATAGATGTCGGACAAAGAAAGACGCTATTGTTGGCTATAAAAAAATAACTTGTCGTTAAAATAAAAGTAAAACACGCCTTTTTTCTAATTGAGTGCAAAAAAATATTTCACATAACTCTTTTTAACACACTCAGTACTTGTCCGGTGTGTGGTGTTTACCTACAGTGACGATGTCTTCGCAGCTGTTCGCGGTTTATACCCCGAGCGGTGCTGAATAATATGCGCAAGTATCTTATATAAGAAAAAGATGAGAAATAAATATGAATATTATTATAAAAAGTCATCTTTTAAATTCAATCAATTATTTTTCAGTCAAGAAATAACATCTGTCTTTGTCCGACACTTATTCCCGGACACCGTGTATATTTTCTATTTCATCAAAATCAACCAACTAAAAAAAGTATATTAATTTAACATTTCGATACAAAGCGAATAATTATGAGAGTAGACTTATTTCTAAGTTACTTCAAAAAATTTACTTTTGTTGCCATTATAACAGCTGGCGTTAAGTGTATTAATCTCAAGTTAACTAAATAATAGTATCCGCGTGAACTAAAATAGAGATAAAGTTAATTGGGAAATAAATCGTTTCCAGTTTTATTTTATTTGCGGATTCTTAAGTTCAAAGTTTCGCCACTCTTTTAACCACACATATGAACAAAGAAAAGGAGATATCCAACGGTAAATGTATATGAATATTTTGTAGTACAAATGAATATTTTGTGGTAAAATTTGAAGTTAATTACTAAATTATAATGGTATTTTATGATATCCTATACGCGATACCTTATTAGTTTAAAAAAAGCCGAGAGGTAGCTGTGAGACATTTTTTTTTAATTTGAACTAATTTATAATCTCTTAGGGCTTTACGATAGATCCAATCAAAGTCTTCTTTTCGATTCTTTGTCACTCGAAAATTAAAACACAATTTCATTAATTGAATGATATTACGAAGATAAGTACTCTTATACAAATACAAATACAAATCTACGTTTAAAAAAAAGAAAAAAAGGGTAAAATAGCCACCCATCAAAAACAATTTAAATATTTTCAATCTGTCATACATATGACTGATGAACGTGCATGTTGGCAGCCTTGTGCTGTCAAAGGCTGCTCTCGAATAATTATTTTACAGAAACAAAAAATATTTAACCCATCGCGCTGGAACCAACAGGCATTACTCTTGTTTAAAAGCAGTTTGTAGAATGTCAGCTTGTTTTATTACTGAAATGCTGTCACTAGATTCGGCTCAAAAGCCTAGCCAATACTTGCGTAAATTTCCAGCCAATATAGAATGCACTACGTCCAAGATTATTGCTTTAAGATAATACCAGACTTAGGCGGTAGTTTAATAGAGCCGACATTCTTAAACCCGTATTTTAATGAGCTATTTACCTGACTTCTATTTCGAAATTAGGTTAGGCTAGTTTGATATCCAACAAAGCCAATATTTAAATATTGAAGGTTTTCTTACGACACCCACGCGACAGTTCGACTCTTTACACAATTTTGAATTCTAATTTTGTGGTGGCAACTTTATTAAATCGAACAACACATCGAAGTCAATTAACAAAGAGGTTATTTTTGTGTTTTGTTAAAATAATGATAAAATACCAATTGCGAATTTGTTTGACGAATAATGAAAGTTAATATTTTGTTTCTGTTTATAAAGAGGGATAATATGACAATGATGTAACAAAAGACATGAAAAAATAAGCAGAATCAAAAATTTAACCAGTCCTATACGAATACTCAAGTGCTGGTCCTGCCTTTTACACAATATAAGTAAACATCGGTGTTACTCTTTAACTTGAACGTAAATCAAATCAATCAACATCATCACCGTGGTGTGTTGGGTTGATCACAAGGCATACGGCCTTTAGCGGTGTTATTCCCAGCCGCTCGTCGAACGATTCTGGATTGGTGTTCTGGTTGACTGTAAGAGATTACTCTCATAGCAATAAGTCCGCCATATGTATCAATCACAAATATTAAAGTCGATAAATAAATAAATCAATCAAAGCTTGCGCAACTCTCTAACGTAACTTCCCCCTTTAGTTTCATTAAAAATATACTAAAATTCTTGATTTAAGGTTGCAATGCAAAGGCTTGTGCTGTCTGGTAGGTTATAGTAAATCCTCTATCTTTGCAAAAATTTTAAATTTAAATTATATCTCTTAATATCCTTTATAACACTCTTTGGGGAGAATTGTAATATTGTGAAATTTTCGGATTTTTAAATAAGAGAGCAGAAAAATTTTCAATGCGTTTGACTATGATATTTCTTCTTACCACTTTATAATATTTTTTATTAATCCACAAATACTTTCTTAGTACCAGACTCACGGATTTATTTGTCTGCTACCTGGGTCTTTTTTCTATTTCCACAGTTATCAAAAATATTAAAAAAGAACTGATTTCTACTTTTGAAGAAGATACAATCAGACTTGTTGGAAAAAAACAATTTTACTATTTCATTTATTTTTTTGAATCGATCATTTTAATATAAGTTTATTACATTTAATGAGATCTGTAACAACCAATATGAACCTTGTTATTAAATAGGAAATCCTTTTTATTAATTATCCTAATTTTTTATTCTTTTTTCGCCGGAAACATCCTCTACCATTACGTTATTTGAAGTTAAAACCAATTAAGCCACTACCTGTTATCTCCGATCTAAGTGACTGCACCATAGTTCAACTGTGTCATAACAATTATTATTAAGTAATAAAACAAATGGAGATAAACTTCCGACTTGGTATACGTTCACAGATGTATCAATAACAGACAACTAGATCCAAGCAAGTTTATATTTCGCAAGACCCAGACACTCGGCGCGACACAGCCTCCGCCAGCTAGCACGTTCATTATATCAGTCGAGCATACCTAATTGCGCTTATTCATTTAATTAGCGCCGTATCTCGCACGTTCAGCTTCGTGTAATGCCCACCGATATCTTCATAAGCGATACCGTTGCGAAATTTGCTTAGAGCCAGTTAATCATTACTCAGATTTGCGCCTTAAGTAGATCTGTGTCATTTCGACGTGAGGTGGAGATTTCGAGTTTGAATAAAATATATAACTGTAAAGTTTATTGCAATGATATTCTTCAATTAAATTTTAAACTAATACAACAAATAATATATACAAAAGCTTATCACGAATTATAATAAAAGTGTACCGCCGAAATTCTATTAACATCATCACTGGTAACTTAACCAATAAATGAATAGAGGAGTTTTAAACACTTGTTCTAATTATGTTATGAATAAGTTTTGCAATATATTTACTTTATTTCTTTTTTCTTTAAATTTTAATAAACCTTTGTTGAAATTTTTAAACCTGGATAATTAAATGAAACTACGTGATGTAGTATTATTTCTACTTTCTTTAATTTCTTTACCACGACCTAGGTTTCGTTGTATTACAACATCTTCAGGTGGGATATTAGCAAAGATCTTTGCTAATCTAAATAATCTAAAAGAATCTTAAATTTATTTCACATTTCTAACTTTTTTTCTTCCATTTCCTTTTATTATCTATAGCTAAAGGGTAGAACAGAAGTCGTTTTAATTTTTTTTTAAAAGTTGTACCTAATTTAATTTTCTAAAGTAAATTATAACGTAGTTTCATTAGTATTATTTATACTTTATTTAAATTCTTAATCACGACATAAATTTCAAATCTTTAATCTTTACAAATTGCTCTCCTGAAGATGTTGTCATACAATGAAACCTAGGTCGTGTAAATAAATTAAAGAAAGTAGAAATAGTACTACATCACGTAGTTTCATTTAATTGTGAATATTGAATTTCTACAAAATTAACGCCAAATATATTCAAAACCTGGATAACTTACTGCTTTAAAAATAATCTCTTACAGCTAATATAATACGACTAGGTATAAGGGCAGGTTGAAATGACTAATTGACATCAACATATATCAAGTATAAATTTACTGAAAGATCAAGTAAAACGAGATAAGGCGCAACTAACACGTACGTCTTTCCAACAACATTAAAACCACAAAAAAGTCGTCGTCTGCAAATTACTATGGAAACCTGTCATCGAAACCAATATCAGTGTGTCGCACGTGTGTTATTGAATATATCTGAGGTATAAATTTACTGAAAGATCTAGTAAAACGAGATAAGGCGTAACTCACACGTACGACTTAAAACGACGAAAAATTGTCGTCTGCGAATTAATGGCAACTCACACGTTCGACTTTACAACGACATTAAAACGACAAAAAAGTTGTCATCTGTACATTACTATGGAAACTTGTCGTCGAAACCGATTTCTATAACTTTTTTGTCGTTAGAGGGTCGTATGTGAGAGTTGCGTCTAAGAGACTTATTGGAAATCGGAAAGGGATAAGTAAATAATAAGGAGTGAGATAAAAAGGATTTCGACTCATAGATTGATGCGATTTTATGCGAGTTTTTAATAAAGATACTAAATGCGCATAAAATGATTATTCTAAAGGATTAGAAGGTTTTTCTTATATATACAACGTAGCACCAGATCATAAACTAAAAAATGTTTAAATTTAAATTCAAAACATGAAGTACTTCTTCTTCTTTAAACAATGATTAAAGATCTGACACTAGTAGTAATATTTTTGAAACTGAAAATGAAGAAAATACACTAATTTTCATATTGCCCCAATTTTTTAAAATGTTATTTGGTCACTTGCATATTGCGTGTTCCTTCCTCAGTAATATGTACTTTCCTGTTGAGTCAAAAGTAAATTGTACATAGCGTTTGAACCTTTGCATATAAAATAAGTTATAGAAAAAATGGTGGTCTATAATAGACACTTATAAATTTTCCGTTACTAATAAAGAATAAACCGTTGTTTATCCTTTGAATGAACATGAAATTTTCTATGAACAGGGTCCAGCTTGTATTAATACCATAAACTTGTTATACATACGAAATGCACTCGGACCACGACGGCTTCTAGCCTACGAATATTAATAAGTCGTTATAAAACCGTAAATCTGTACGTGCGTGCGTGGGTGCGGGGGAGAGGAGGCTGGCGGTCGGGGTGGCGTACGTGCGTTCGTCACGCGCACATACGCAAGCGGATGTGTGTGTACCACTCGATGTAGACATTTGAAATTTGGCACATGAATAACCCATATTAACCTACATTTATCGCAATAGTTAAGTACACAAAAATATATTTATTGAAATTTGGGGGCAATCATTTTTTTTCATCAGCAAACTTTTTTTTTAAATTACATAATATGGGATGTCATTTAAAAGGACTGGTTACAATGGGCACTTAAAACATATTTTTTTCATTACATTTGGTGGAATATGTTCACAGATATATTGAAAAATATACAAAAAGAAATCCCCACTTATTTTCGAAACTACTGAAAATACCTAAAATTATTAAAAAACAACTGCGACACTAAACTACAGTTTTTTAACTCTATCAAAATCTCCTCTCTGGCTTGAATGAATATAAAGGAAGACAAACATTTTAAAAACGACATGTTTTCCCTTTACTTTATTTATAGTTAAATTTGATACAATGGACCTGGAAATATGTGCACCTGTGACAAAATATGTGCACTTATTCTATTGCGATACCACAATTTTGACGCAACAGTTTTCGCAGCAACGACACAATAATCTCAAGTGATATTTCAGTAAGAAATTAAACTTGAATTTCTTTTCTATTGACCGATATTTGAAACTTTTCTAGATTACTTAGTTTCTCCAGATAACTCATCATGCAATTATGTATATAACATTGTAAAACTTAATTGCAAAACTATTATTAAGTAACTAGCTGACCCGTGCGAAGTCTTCGCACTATATCGCCATCTAGCGTGTTCCAAGTATACAATTTGGCTAAGATATTTGATGTGTCGCCCACAGGTGGCGCTCATGCCAATTGTTATAAAAATTAATTTTTTTATTAACAAAAAGATTTTTTCGAATTTTTTTATATTTTTCGTCCAAAGTAGAAAACATAAGCTTTAAGTGGGTATTTTTTTTTTTTTTTGGTGCAGAAGTTAAAGAGATCGAGCCGCTCGACCAAAAAACACCTTTTAGAAATAATATATTTAGATATAATGTATTTAGACAAGTATGAATGACATGCCACTTATTAGAAAGCTGCCTTCGATGAATTGGGTGAGAGGGAGGTCACTATCCTTTTTGTTATATCTAAAAGGTTCATACTGCCCATACATGCATGACTATCGAAATATTTGTTCTCTTAAAATTGCCGTAGAAATTTTAAACGAATTGGAAATATTCGAAAAGAGACTTTTTACTTTGTAGAACCTTATAATCAATTCCGAATCTGAAGGATATTCTAAAACAAACTTTCTTTTTATTATGACACTCGTGTTCTATATAGCACTCGAGACAAATATATACTAATATACAGGATATTTGAAAATAAGTGTCGGACAAAGAAATACGTTATTCGTTGACTGAAAAATAGTTGATTGCCATTTTAATTAAATTTGAAAGATTACTCTTTTCAGAAAATTGTATATAACGTTCACAATTATTTGTCATCTTTTTTGAACACACGATAATTGCGCACAGCATTTAACACCACTCAGGGGAATAACCAGCGATCAGCTGCGAAGACATCTAACTACCCGGGTAAGCACCGTGCTCCAAGCAAGTATTAGGTGTGTTAAAAAGAGTTATGTGTAGTATTTTTTGGCACTCAATTAGAAAAAGGGTGTGTGTTGCGTTTTATTTCAACGACAATTTATTGCTTTGTAGCCAACGAATAGGGTGTTTCTTTGTCCGACATTTATTAACGGACATCTGTATAAGAGAGAGAGTTTGTTTGTTTTTGTTTGTTTGCGCTAGTCTCTGTAATTAAACGTCAGATTTTAAATATTATAAGGTTATAAAATTGTGTTAGAATGCTTATACTTTGGGGAAGATTAAAAACTGTACATATATCATCACGCTATGACTCATAACGACAGAACAGTTGCAATAAATGTAGCCCGAGGAGGAGAAGCCTGTAAAAAGAGATTGGCTTATTTATTGACCCATCATCCTGAGTTATCCTTCCAATAAACCCCCGCCAGCGTGTCATTTGGCGAATTAAGGGATAGTTCTACGAACGTAAAACTGCGGGACGAAGCATTTAAAATCATGAAAATTTTACAGTATTCCTAATAAAATGGCGCTATGAAGCAGTCGTTACACAACCGTATAGTTATTCAGTGAATAAGCGGTGTATACAATTGCTACTAATAATCTCTGTATAAGCATTGTATAGCTATACTATGCTTCTAAATAATATATACTAATGGCGTTCGAATTTTTCAAATTTTTATACAGATGAAAGGCAAATTTATATCGCCAAAAAATACATACAAATTTATTGGCGTGGAAACTTGTCTAAAATTAGATATCTTCCAGTTACACCATAATTTTAACAAAAATGTTGATAATTGTATTTTATCAGAAGAAAGAAGATTTAAGTATATCAAAAAAATCAAAAAGTAGTAAATCAATTAAAATAATCAAAGAATTGTGTGAAGACACACAAGACGCAACTTACTTCGATATTAACACTGCATTAACGGAAATATTTACTTTATGTACAGTTTTAAAAGTACAAAGAAAATATAAAAATATTGTGTGGATAAAGAAATGAATATTAGGAACATTAAAAAATACACTTCAAAAATTATTTTCGTTATTACACTAACAAAACCATAAATACTATCGTCAACTATTAATCAACATTAAATCTGTCAATTTTGCTTTCTTTAACTTATCAAAGAGATAATCCTAAAAATAATTATTTATAAAAACTGCTCTTACAGAAGGAAATAATGTCCTCTCACAGGTTTGATGAACTGTGGATCTGATAATTCTTCAACCGTATATCATCATCATCATATATATTAATACGCTAAGGTTAAGATGTTACTCTCCCTTTTTAGAAAAAACCTCACAACTAATCCACATAAATTATATATCATTTTATAGATAATTGTTTGCTCTACCGGCATCCACAACTAAAAAATTAATTATTGCTATTGTTTTTGCAAATTAATTAATTATTAAAATTATATACACAAAACAGCAATGCTGCCATCTAACGGCTCAACGTCAATATGATTGACGGTCGGTAAAATTTTTGTTTAATTTCAAATCCACTCACGTATAAATAAAGTGGCGCTTTAGCTCAATGCATTTGATACTTGCGCCTCTATATGTCAATTTTAGTAAAATATTTGTTTGATCTGTCATCTGAGCTTCATAATGGAATAAATAATGCGAAGACTTCGCACGGGTCACGCTAGTAAAGCATATTCTGCATAAGGCTCCTTTTTCTAGCTACGAGAATTCAGAATAGGAACAGAAAGGTAAGTAGTACACCCGTAATCAGAAACCTCAAGATGTCTATCTCCAAATTGTTGTTTTTAGACCTTTGTATGCGGATTCATGCAAATTTCTGCTTTTTGTAAAAGGTGCTACCTCTCGATTGAACCAGAATGCCTCTTACATGAAGTACGGCTTAGAATAATAAAACTTTAAAAACGAATATTTTGACTAAAGAAAAATTAGTAGATGGGGTAAAAATGGAGATATATGTAATAAATAAAGTATGGAATAGGATGTGATGGCAAAGATAACAAAAAGTATTTCCTTGGGTGTTGATTTTTTATCCACTTTTTCTGTATGGTTTGGACATATGTCCTAACCATGGTTAGAAAGTATGGTTAAAAGCACTAACGAAAAAAGGTGTATAAAAATAATAGGTTATCATTGTCGTTTTAAATACCAAAATTATTAATATTATGAAGTAGAGAGAAATATTTAATATTACAAATATTGAATATATTTGGCGTTAATTTTGTAGAAATTAATTATTCACAATTAAATGAAACTACGTGATGTTGTATTATTTCTACTTCTTTAAGCCCACATGAAGATGTTGTAATACAACGAAACCTAGGTCGGGTAAAGAACTTACAGAAAGTGGTAATAATACAAAATCACGTAGTTTCGTTTAATTGTGAATAATATTATAAAGTAGACGGACATACCAGTATATTCAGAGATCAGCATCCTTTACGAGTCACAAACAAATTTGATTATGGGCACACCAGACTATTTAAATGTGGATTCAGTCGATCGCTTCGATTAAATTTGGAAAACTATCAATTATTCGAAATTTCCTTATTACTTCATGCTGCTCATCGCTTGAAGGGGACAATTTTATAAATAATCTGGATCATCTAGTAATATACACCAATTCCATGAATAAGTTTAATTTTGGCGTAAATTCACATCCATGTTCATATCCATTTTTGCAAGGCCAGTGCTTGTAATTCATGGATTGTAGCTTATTCAGGTTATTTTGCAAAAAGTAATTTTTAACTAGATCGATTATATATTTTGCATATATTCTACTGAACCTGTATTTGTATTTAAATTTTTTTTCGCTCATTTTAAACAGGTCTCTACTATTTCTAAAACTTTTTATACTTCTTGTTAAGAAGACTATTGAATATTCATTATATCGAGTAAATCTAACGTATGCATGTTATTATTTTATTAAAGAAGCTTATTATTACTATTAAAACTAAACCAATTTAAATACAATAAAACCTACTTTTATTAGTTTGTACTACAAGTTATGACATATATTATCAATTATTAAATGTACAATTGGAAATTGAATTAGTCTCGCCAGTAGTAACATATATATATATATATATATATATATATATATATATATATATATATATATATATGTATGTATATATATATATATATATATATATATATATATGTATATATATGTGTGTATATATATATATATATATATATATTATCATGTTGTGTTCAAATATTTTGTTATGTTTTCTTAATTTTTGTCAACAAAATTGTTTCTTTATCAGACATGTTAAAAACATACTACTTGAACAACATCGAATTTTTACTTAACAATAATTGAATAATTTTTCATTGTATAGTGCGCGCGGAGCCTAATTATCCAATTTCTTTCTTTCATAGCTATATTCATACTATTAATTGTACAATCAGAAATTGATAATGCGCATCTGGCTCATTATGTCGACTATCAGTCAATCAGCTGATACTACAGATGGCTATTTTATTCCCGTATACACTCCTTAAACAAGGATTGTATACGGGAATAAAATAGCCATCTGTAGTATCAGCTGATCGACTGATAGTTGACATAATGAGTATCCTTATGCAGTACTCGCCTTGAACACAGTTTATTAGTGAACATTTTTTTAAACCACTTCAATAAGTCTTGTATAATTCTTATACAGCGTTTATTAGTAAGGCGGACAATGAATATTGGAAACTCTAACTAATGAGGATACTCTCCCCCAATCCCTACGTGCCAGTGAAGTCCCACGATATACAAATGTTAATTCAATTTAAATAAATAACTTCAAATTGTTTTTAGATAAAGACACTACATATCATATATAAATTTAAAGTCTTTATCTAATTTCGTTTGAAAGTTAGAATAGTCTAACAGACGGACGGACGGATAAAAACGATAATTTTGCCACAGAAATAACTTACCGTTCGGAAACTCAAAATTCGGAAGGTTAGAAAAGACGTTAAAATAAATACTACGATAAAAGTAACATGCGATGAAAAAGTCATTATCAGGATTAAGCTACTTAACATCTCATCTTTAGTTACTATTTTGCTGAAATGGAAAGTAGTACAAGGCTACGCTTAGAGATAAAATAATTAGTAATTTACTCAACACAACCAAAGCAACGTAACTAAAATTTTAAATCTTTGTAATTACAAATCATTAGTGCTTGAATCGTAATATTTAATTAAAGGTATCATTATTTTCTCCTTATCATTTCTATTAACCTCTAATCAAATCTCGTCCTTCTATAAGAGAAAAATAATTACAAAATTGATTCAAGCAATTTATCTATTTTAAAGGTAGTATATAATTAGATAATCCCATCAACTGAACTAAACATCAAAGTAAAACTCTTTTACTCAACGCAACCAAAGCAACGTGACTAAAATTTTAAATCCTTGTAATTACAAATAATGTGTGCTTGAATCGTAATTTTCTAAACATGAATCTTGTTATCTGAAGGCATCATTCTTTTCTCCTTATCATTTCTATTAACCTCTAATCAAATCTCGCCCTTCTATAAAAGAAAAATAATTACAAAATTGGTTCAAGCAATTTATCTATTTTAAAGGTAGTATATAATTAGATAATCCCATCAACTGAACTAAACATCAAAATAAAACTCTTTTACTCAACGCAACCAAAGCAACGTGACTAAAATTTTAAATCCTTGTAATTACAAATAATGTGTGCTTGAATCGTAATTTTCTAAACATGAATGTTGTTATCTGAAGGCATCATTCTTTTCTCCTTATCATTTCTATTAACCTCTAATCAAATCTCGTCCTTCTATAAGAGAAAAATAATTACAAAATTGATTCAAGCAATTTATCTATTTTAAAGGTAGTATATAATTAAATAATCCCATCAACTGAACTAAACATCAAAGTAAAACTCTTTTACTCAACGCAACCAAAGCAACGTGACTAAAATTAAATCCTTGTAATTACAAATAATGTGTGCTTGAATCGAAATTTTCTAAACAAGAAACTTTTTTCCGAATGCATCATTCTTTGCCCCTTATCAAATCTATAAACCTCTAATATAATTTCGTCCTTCTATAAGAGAAAAACAATTACAAAATTGCTTTATGCAACTTATCTGTTTTAAAGGTAGTATATAATCAGTTCTAAGCCATAAACGACGGTTACACATCGCTAATCATCGTGAAATCAGGTTAGTAATCGATCCGATCGACCGTCGAGTGTTGTTAAGATCGATTGGCGATTTTGTCATGACGGCTTGAACTATAGTTGATTTACCGTTTCGTGAGTCACTTCCTCTGTGGCAAACCAATAAACGCAGTTTTCATATTGCGCTTAGACGCTATGTAAGAATATCAAAAAGAACACATCTACTTGAATAAAAAAAATGGTTTCCGCTTCATCCAATTTCAAAAAACAAACAACGAAAAACGCAAAATTTCGTCAATATGATTATATATTCATTTCACGAATTTAAAAGTTAATTAAACAACCTGTTTAAAACTTAGTGGTGACTTTATAGTTTCTTTGTTTACTTGGGTATATCTGTATCGGGGCAAAAGCAAAAATTGAAAAATTTTCAAACATACATGTGAAACATGAACTCGAAATTTGCGTCGCTATATTTAAACAGGACCTATTTGAGAGAATATGGAAAGCTGTACTGCTCTTGCCAAACAAACGATCTGGAGAAAATTTTGCCAAACAAAACTTTCATCAAAACCAAGGAATGTGTAAATCACACTAATAAAAATGTGACGCAGTCATAATCTAACATTGAACCAACCAGCCTTGACGATTTCGCGTCAAAAGTAGCAGACTTATCCGACCTATAAATGAAAAAAATAAACTCTAGACTCTGAACTGTCAAAGAATGCCACCATAACAACGGACCATAAATACGAAAGTCTACTGTGTGCGATCTGCCACTAAGTTTCTAGTTTATGGAAAAGAAATTTAGTTTGCCTGTAAGATATAGGTTTAAATTTGTTAATGCCAAAAAAACGTTATATCTAAAGGACAACACAATATCCATACTTTGACTCGCCTATTAATTCAATTATAAATTAATAGTACGTATTAAACTAACCAGATAATATATAATTGTAACATATCCAAAATTGTTACAACTGAACGCTTTCACTGAACACTGTTTTTTCCAATTTTTATAATATACCATATTAATAAGTGCAGATAGGAACACAACAATTCTTTATACGAAAACCTAATAACACAGGAAGTTATCCAACTCGGTTTCCATCACAAATTGAACTTGGTCTGCAGACATCAAAAAGCGATATAAAATACTGAAGTCTAAACACGAAACTACTTGTTCGAATTTCAGAATTAATATTTCCTTTTTTAAGCTAAAATAAAATATAAAAATCCTTTAGCCAAAAAGTCTGCTGTTAAATGTACCTAAGAAAAATAAAAAATCCGTCTTTTTCTTTATGGTTTTAAAGTACGACACACAAAAATTAAATATATAGCTTATGTTATTCCATGTCATACGTGTCCAGAACACAAAGCATAAACATTTTTTTTGCAACAAATTTCTCCAATAAGTAATAATTAGTGATTGCAGGATGCTACTGAGTTCTAATGAACGAAGTCAAAGAAAGCCAAATGTGGAACCCACGAACCCTCTTCCTCCCCGACCCACAGGCAAATGAATTACAAATCAAACTTCTTTATGGTATACATAAAATTAATAAATTACTAATGACTAATATCTATCTATTTTACATAAACAAAAAATAACGAAGAGTGAAATATTTATTCCGTGCATAAAAAACACAATTCCTACAGCTCTGGCACATGCGTATACTATAAACATAAAGTGACTGAACTTCATACTAGAGTAGTAAGTACATATAGGTATATACAAAGCTACATAGTAGCTGGAATATTCCTAGACAGATAGATATATGGATACATATACATACAAGCTTAAAGCACATAACTACGATGAACCAAAAGAGGAAATATAATTGTCCTTATGAATGTATGTACGTGCAACAGAAATATATACATATATAATATGTTTAGAATCATTATATGCCGCAAACGGCTGTTCCGATTTCAAGACATCAGATATTATTGACACTGAATTCATCGTAAGTCCGAGACATTCTGAGCAGCACAGGAAATCATGGGTGTTAAAAATGAAAAAAGACTTTTCCAAAAAACTGAACGAACTTCAAGTAATCACCGAATAAGAAGGGTACCGAAAACCATAAAATAATGAAAATACGAGTACTTCATTAGAATATTTGCAGTTCCATATCGTTTTCGAACATAAATAAATTTGCAAAATACTGCTTGTGCTAGAGATTTTTGAAGTCGGTGCCAAGTGAAATATAGCATTCATATGTGTAGATGTGAATTTACGTGAAAATTGAGTGAAGCATCGATTTGAAATCGTATCCAAAAATCTTTAGCAATAACGGTATTTTACTAATTTATTTATGTTCGGCAACGATATTGTACCGCGAAAGTTCCAACTAATAATGACATTATCTCTTCGATACGCTTTTTATTCGATGGTTGTTTGAAATCGGTTCAATTTTTTTATAAAAAGTGTTATTCATCGTGTCGTATCAAAACGTACTAACATCTACTTTGGGCGAGGGCAGATGTTTAACGTATATTTAACGCAGTATGTTTAACGTATACATAAAATGAATTTTTGAAAATAAACAAGAATTTTAAAAATTCGCGAAAAATTCGAGACGATTGATGTCCATTTAAAACTTATTTCATTTCAATTTTCTTTAGAAGACATAAACGAAAACGCTACCCTCATTAAATAAAATCCTGGCTGCACTCATGTTTAGTAATATCCAAATATTGGAACTATAAAATGTTATATAAAATATATATCATATAAAATTCATGTTTGTTGTGTGATAGACATCAAGATTTTCAAGGATCTGACTCTCAAAACAAGTGAGCAAGGAGAGTCTCATATTTTTGCTCTCCGCCAAGAGAAAATACATCTACCATACAAGAATTACTACCACGGTGATACTCTGGAACCAATAGAAGCATATTCTACAGTTTCGTCAAAATATCTTCCTTCAAATATTAGGAAAACATTTTAACAATAAAATGCAATCTACATGAACCTCCTAGTAGTTTCACTGCCCGCTGGTATGCAGAAAATGCTGGTATGCTGAAATACTCAACTAAAACCGAAGTTTTGCAATAAAATCTCACCCAAGTATACTCGTTTATTTCCTACTTAGATCAATTTAACTTTATTCCGCTTTATAACTAACAAGTCTACGTTACACGCAGGCTGCCCATCGTAAATCGACCGGCGGGTGTCTGTCCAGCAGCCAACGTCTTGTACGCGAAGTGATTAATACTGTCGACATGCAAAAGTAGACTTCATTTGCCTAAGGCATTGTCAAACTTGTTTGCCGATGTAACGTGTATTTATTGCATATTCAAAATATCAATCGATTACATGAAAATGTAGATAAAAATGCAAAAAACACAGATTTACCAAAAATTCCACTCGATCGTTTTCAAATGCAGTAACAATTTGAAGATCGTTATTATGTAACAATTTGAAGATCGTGATTATGTATCAATTTGAAGATCGTAATTATGTAACAATTTGAAGATCGTTATTATGTAACAATTTGAAGATCGTGATGATGGAATAATTGGAAGATCGTGATTGCAACAATCTGAAGAAAATACACTCTTGATACGAATTACAAGTTATATAGAAAGGCACTCAAAAGGGTATCATCCATGCGGGACCTCGGTGTAATTATGGATAACCATTTAGCGTTTCACGATCATATCATTGAAACTTATCGGAAAACCTATAGGTGCTAGGATTGGTTATGCAACATTTCCGCAATTTCCATGACTGAGTGATTGTAATCTTGTTTAATTTTTACTTCATTGTATCCTTGAAACCAATACAGTCATCTGGTCTCCACATGAAGCAACTTATATACGTATATTGGAGAAATTATTACACAAGTTTAATGTTTTTTTGAAGTAAAACTTCTTTACGCACGCTTGACTTGGGAAGCGTTACGAAAAGTGTGATCGGGCGAGGCGAACGGAAGTTGAGAGGAAGATATAAGTTAGTGAAGACAGAAAGAGAGAGAGTTACGTTTCATATATTACTGTAGGGACAAGAGAGAGAGATGCGAGCACACATTTTCTTTCTCTCTTTCTCTCATAGCCAGTTATGTTTCGTATATCTAAGACACAGTGCAAGCATATTGTCTGTATCACACTATAGGAAAAAGAGAGAGCAATGTGCGCGCACATTTTCTTTCTCTCTTCCTCTCATAGCCAGTGCATGAAATATCTATATATATATGCGAGTTTGCTAGCGTGACGTGAACGGTGATTTTTTGATTATTTTGTAATTTCATTTCGTTCTTGAACAATTTTGTAAATTATTGTTTTGTTCAGTACATTAAATATTCTACGTTTAAAGTGAAAAAAAATTGTAAATTCATTTTAAAGTTCATATTTTGTGAATTTGAAGTTTTACTTCAGTCGTGTGGTCTAAAGCACACTCGTTTTTTTTATATTAAAAAAATATACGGGTACTATACTTCGTTTCCTTCAGAATTTAAAAATGGGCATGGCAGGATGTCACATGTCAGGAATTCACTTCAATAGATGATGGCAGATGTCAGGAATTCACTTCAACTCCAACGGAAATCCCTTTTTTTATTTTTTTTTAATTATTATATGATTATATTCATCAGCTTCTATTTCAGGAGCATAATGCGTTACCAAACCCAAGACTTGTATTGTATTTCAGGAACATAATGCGTTACCTAACCCAAGACCTGTATTGTATTTCAGGAACATAATGCGTTACCAAACCCAAGACCTGTATTGTATTTCAGGAACATAATGCGTTACCAAACCCAAAACTTGTATTGTATTTCAGGAACATAATGCGTTACCAAACCCAAGACCTGTATTGTATTTCAGGAACATAATGCGTTACCAAACCCAAGACCTGTATTGTATTTCAGGAACATAATGCGTTGCCAAACCCAAGACCTGTATTGTATTTCAGGAACATAATACGTTACCAAACCCAAGACCCCTCGGTCTTGGGTTTGATAACGCATTATGCTCCTGACTGATAAACAAAAACGGATAAAATACGGAGTCATAGTTTATTTCATCTGTCTACAATGCGTAGGAATATCCTGCAACATTCATCAGTTTTTTACGTACTTATGTTAATAAATTAGGTATTGCGGCAGGCGTCAAATCTCGATATTTTTTTCTGCTCGTCTTTAGGAATATGATCATAGAGTTGCTTGGTAGTTCGCGTTTGATACTTAGTTAATGTTATGTATTGAATATATTTGACGTTAATTTTGTACAAATTCATTATTCACAATTAAATGAAACTATATAATGTAGTATTATTTCTACTTTCTTCAAATTCTTTACCACGACCTAGGTTTCGTTGTATTACAACATCTTCAGGTGGGCTATTAGCAATTAAATTTTAATTAATATAAGTTTCTATTAATTATTATTTATGTTATTATGGACAAGTCGGACATGGGGTTTTTGATAAATAAGTAAATAAATACGTATGATTCATTGGACCCTAATATATAACCTATTGATGTCTTATTTAAAACAATATGATACGATTCAAATCATAAATGTATAAAATATATTAAGAACAGGATATCGAATTCACTAACCCGTCTTGATTACCTACAATTATTATTTTTTAAATCTGGTGTTATTAAACGAAGTAAAAGAAACTTTCAAAAAATTCTTAAATTACTTCGTAACGTTTGATCAGTTTTCATTACACATGACCGACAGGTATGCTGTTCACACGCGTGTGACCATGCGACAATCAGAGATAGAGACGAAAATATAATTCTTCTATTTTACATATTACTATATTTTTCGCACGATTTTGCCCACGTAGGTTCTCGATTAATAAATACATTAGGAATTATACCTTAAATGAGACTACTGCAACATCTTTTTTTAAAAATGTTAAACTTATTGTGCGATTTAATACACATATCGCGCCAGCTATTAGCATGATGCATTAATATTTTTATTATTAAGTAAAAAGGCCGAGTTTCATCATTTAAAAATTATGCGTTTCCATGGTTCAATATTAATTAAACTAGTGCTTTGTCGCAGGCAGTCTTTGCTGGAAATTGTCGATTGGAAGTTAAGATATAAAACAATAGCTTACAAATAATTGATTTCACCATCAGATTCTTCTGATTCTTTCCAAGTAAGACGTTATCATTTAGCCGGATATATCCGGTTTTGTGCGAATTTAAGGATTAAAAGCTTTGATCGGACCCCGTCCGGTCAAAAGCTTTTAATCAAGATTGAATATCGATTACGTAACGTAATTTTTAATAAATGAATACAATATTACCATTCAAGTTGCTAAGCCCCATACTGTATGAAGGCACAGTGAAGACATACTTTTGTAACGATACTGGGTAGAGTGATAAAACTAACACAATAGAATCATGAGTATTTTTATAAAAAAATACTTTCTGAAAGTTGATCTAAATTACCAAATAACATAATTATAACAATAAAAATGAATACCTGTTTATTTTTTCCTTTTTTAAATTCTACAGACCAGACTTTTTTCTTAAAGTCAGAATTATTTATTACTCGTAAACACGACTTTAATATTTACCCCTGGTAATTCTATCCCCAAACCATTGCCATCCCCACAATCCTGACCTAGACACAAAATTTTCAAAAAATCTTTTTTTCGAAATTTCTTAAATGTCGGTTCAAAATGAAAACAAAATGGGATCGAGGAATTTCATAAGGATGGTCCATGCCAGACTTTATTAAGTTTTGATGAGTTTTATAAAAGGTATCGTATTACAAACATACATAAGGCCCTACACGACTCAAATATACATTTTACACTGGTATTCGAGTAGTGAGTAAAGCGAAGTCTAACTAGTCCTATGACACAGGGAGGCTTCGCTCGCAAGTTCCAATAAGAATGAAGTGGTAGTAATGAAACGTCGTCAACGTGATATTTTGGATTGATCACAAACCTTACAAACGCATGCCGCCTTTGAGGGCTCGACACACCACCGGAACCTGGGTTCGATTCCCACTAGTCGAGCGGGGTTGACCATTGGTAAAATTCCACAAACCAATAACTGGCAACAACGTCACTGGTGCGAGAAACTACACACTGCAATGGCAAACCCACCTGTCCAGCGTGGTGATTACGGGCAATAATAATCTCTAATTATACGAGCATTGGAGAGATATACGTGCAACAGTAGACTGAGACAGGCTGTTGATAATGTTCATGAATAGAACTTCGGATAAGGCATAAATGTATTTTACTTTTTATAAAAACGAATATTGTAAAATACTACTTTTTTTTAATTAATTATTTGTGTAAAATTATAAAAATAAAAAATATATCCTATATAATTTCTGGTTTTCGTAATATTGCTGAATGAAAATTTTTATTAAAATGAAATTGTATAACGATTCGCAACCAGAATTGTAACCTCGTAGCATTTACTACCTCTGCGATAGTGGTCAATGCTCAAAATGTTCAATAATTCTTTATCTATATGTAAATGCCTATTATATTAATTACATTCTTGATCTACTCTTTAATACCTTTTGGTTGATATCATACTCAATTTTTCTTTAATTTCCAAAAATGTTTCGTTAAAATGGTGACCAGAAGACAAAATTTTGTAAAATTCTATTTATGTTCTGTTTAATACTTTTTCTTCGGTAGCACACTGTAATTTTTTTATATCAAAAATTTTGCACCAAAATGACGACTAAAATTTAAATTTCCAAATGCTAATTAATAAATGATTTATAATAATTCGTTATCTATATTTTAATACTTTTTGTTTAATACCACCTTATAATTTAGAAAAAATATTCCTTTTTATTATCCTAAAGTTTTTAGAGGTATGGCGGTCAAAACACAACATTTTCTAAAAGAGTCTATATATCCATTACCTACTCTTAAATACCTTTTGTTTGATATCACAGTCAAACATTTTCAAATATTTTTGTCAATTTTCAAAATGCGCCCATTTTAGTCAAAATTGAACTTAAAGGGAATAAATAATTGCCAAATTTAATTAAACTCTAATGAGTTTTATGGAAATTATTTGCGTATTTGCACAGCCGCTCAACCCTAGTTACTAAAGACTAAGGCTAAAATACTGAGTTTCGTATAAATCAGTCCACTCATTGAAGCGTGATTGAGTATCAAACATCCAAACATCAAAAACATTCCCATTTATAATATTAATAAGATCAGCTTCAATAAATACCTTATATATATTATATATTTCTTGAGTAGATCATAAAAATTCTTAAGTATTTTTTGATCAAATTTTATCTTTCTCGTCTTCTCCAAATAGTTTAATGTATAAATAATAAACACAGAAATAATTAAAGACTCGATTTACGTGCGCAAGTTAACATTACGATATAATCATAAAAGTAAACGATGCTCTCTCACACAAACCCGCTATCGGTGACACCATCAAGTGCGTGTGCATATCACCGGAACGCATCGGCGCATTGTCCCGATCTATCTTACCCAACGCGTCTTCCGACAATGTGTCAACGAAGCGTGCAACTTGTCGCCGTAGCTGTCACGACTCTGTGACTTATCAATCTAAAGCCCTCAACCTGTTCAAGTTTTATAGAATTTCACAATTATATTAATTATAATCTAATTATAGCCGATTGTAGTTTTTAGCCTTCCTATACTCAAAAAGAAAAAAGGAGTCCTTATAGGATCACTTCGTTGTCCATCTCTATGGTATGTCAAGACCCTTTTTCTCAGAAACGCGTGGAGCAAGAGTCTTGACAGACTATAGAGATGGACAACGAAGTGATCCTATAAAGGCTCCTTTTTTCTTTTTGAGTATTGGAACACTAAAAACTACAATCGGCTATAATTAGATTATAATTAATGTAATTTTGAAATTCGAATAGCTTTCCTTTCGAGTTAAAATTAATATCAAATAGTTAGACCTACGGTCCCTTGGAGCTGTAAAGAAAGCCCAAGCTTGTAAGTCAACGCAATCAAGAAGACCCTTAAAATAACGCCATTTGTGCCGCATAATTTGACACTCGCAAATAAATCAAGACCTATAGAGTACTTCCCGTTGACAAATAGTTTAATAGGAATGTGTCATTCAATGTTGTAAATAGTTTAATAGGAATGTGTCATTAAATGCTTATAAATGTCTAAATGTGTACGCACCTCTCGTAGTGCGAGTCCCAGTCGTGCTTGATAGGTTTTCTAGCATTATAATTGTTACATCCGTTCAAATCCGAGAAACAATGTCAATGTTAATAAATAAATAATTGGTATATAATTGTCTATTTACATAATGATTTTCGTGGTGAATATAACTTTCATGGTCTATGTGGTGTATAAATTAGGACTTTACCCATAGAGATTTACATACTTGTTTACGAAGATAAATTATATTTATCGATTATCCGTTTTTTTGCCATTCTTATATTTACAATTTTAATATATAATATTAATTTCTATAGATATTTTATCTAATATACAAAGCAAAATGTTCCTTAATTTATTTGTTTGTTCGCTCTAATCTCTGGAAACAAATCCATTTCTAAAATATTTTTGTTTCAAAAAACCTATATTTTGAGCAAGTTTATAGGCCATATTCTGGCTCTATATATATATATATATATATATATATATATATATATATCATCAAGCTACGATCTATAGGAGTGGAACAGTATTAAAAAGGGAGCAGAAGTTAGAAAACATTTATTAAAAGATGCAAGGTAAAGAGAAATCGGCTTATTTATTAATTGATCATCTAGAGCAGGTGTTCCCAACCATTATTGCATTGAGACTAGACTGAGATTATAGAAAACATATTCATGTCCCTCTTTTGAATTTTTTTTAATTGCTACGATAAAAAAACACATCATTTTCACGATAGTTACTCCTCAATTACAAGCATAATCCAATAAATTAAAACGTTGGTGTTCGCTACTAATAATAATTAAATATAATTCAATTATAAAATTGTATTAATGAGATGTTTGTGCCTGTATACGTCTGAGAAAAAAATATTAATGGATTTAAGAATTGAAATGGATTTTTCTTTAAAATGTCCAAACATATAGGCCCCCTTATAATCTCTTAACGCCCCCCCTAGGGAAGCGCGCCTCTCTGGCTGGGAAGTCCTGATTTAGAGCGTTCCCGCCGGTTGGTATTGTTTGGCGAATGGAGTGGTGGCGTTTAGTGACCGCAAGCGAAGAGAAGCACAATTTAGACAATTCTCCCCAGATCATATTGCGGAGCACTACTAGTTATTTATGAAAAATATATGTCTCATAATAATTGTAACACGTTTAAAAGATTTAGTATGACGAAAAGAACTATCAATACCGACATTCATTTAAACAATTAAGTTATTCAACGGTTGAATTCATTAGGATATAACAAGATAGTGCAAGCATGTTATTGCTTGTGACAATTTACGCATTAATTATGATTACACCAACCCAAATAGTTAGGATGCAATCCAGAAACTAGAGTCAATAAATTTAAAAAAGTATTAATTTCTAAATTTTAATTAAATATTCAATTATTCAGCGATGCACAAATTTCAACATGAAAATTGCTTCAGTAAAAAAATTCACTATCAATTAGACGTCACTATTTTTTTTAATGAATACACTTGGACGCCTCCTCAGCTTTTCTTGTTCATTGTCATATAGGTTCACGCATCAAAGTTTGGGAACGTCTGACGCTAACGCAACACGACTGCAACACTACTTAATATTAACACGTCATTCGTAACGTGAGAGATGTCTCGAAGGGCGAACTTGCTTCTTTCCTCGAGCGAAGGCCGCATACCTTTATATCGTGATCCATTTTTGGTAGGAAGACAGCTTTCACTATTGCCCAAGAGAGTGGCGGATTATCGCAGATATGCTCCGGTGTGGCTTAAGTTACACATCGAATCGGTTAATGCCCCTGTGCCGTAAGAATTAGACTCACGCGAGTTAATGGATTATTTAAAAATATAATACACTTGTTGAGTGTTACAATTATTAGAGCTGACTAACTAAGAGTCAGGGCACGCAGGCCTTTTTATTAGTTTCCAGACAAAGACTGATTATCTCATTCATACATGGTAAATACATTTAAATATATTTAAAAATAACAAATTAAAATGAATAGCTTCCTTTTTGCTGATAATCGTTGTCCTTTGGGGCGGCATTATCTCTAATAGTTTCATCTTGATTTTTCTAAATTATGAGCTGATAATTGTTGTCCTTTATGGCCAGCGGCGTTATCGACTAATTATAAATGCTATACAAAGTAATTTATTATTTGTAACTCATAACCGTTGTCCTGTCCGGCATGCTGGCGTTATCGCTAATAGATTTGTTTTGCTTTTGGTTACAGTTCTGTTGACTCGCATAAGGGTATCTGAGATATATTCTAAGAACATAGTTGAGTATGTTAAACCTTTTTTCAAGAGCACATTATAAACATTTAACTTCACTTATCTTCAAAGTCATTAAATCGCAATTTCAATATTGGAATAAATGACAGTGATGATCCGGCAAACTTTCTACTTTATTTATTGCATAATAATAAAAATATGAGTCCTGTCAGTATTGTTTGATACATTTGACAAGCTGACAGTAAAGTAAGAGGCAGATTTTAATTCAATCGTTTGTTAAATGCGAGTATGTGCAACCTCGCTTTTATAAACGGTATCACCTGGCATCAATCAGGCGTTTTATGAAGTCAAGGTATATAAGTTTATATTTGTGTCACCTTATTGTATAACTTTAGTTAGTTGCACTGTATTGTGCCTTATTGTGTCGGCTTTACCTGTTGATATATAATAGTCCACTATACAACTGATAGCTTGAACAATTTAATATTCACTTAACATACTTAATTTTAATTATTCTGATGTTTGTAATTCGTTGCGTCTTTCAATGTTTACTGCCAAATATAAGTTCAGAGTGAAAGTAAAGTTAACAAGGGTTTAAGAGTCTGTATCGAAATAAGCTTACAATACGGTTCCGTAGTGATCTATTGAGAATATCTTTAAGTTAACCAAAATAAATGTAATCGATAGTTGTAATCAAATGCTATAAACACATTAACATGATCTAGAAGGAAATTAAAAAATAACATTACAATAAAACTGGACAATGGCGAGTCTGGTTCGCGCTTTAAAGGTTTGAAGGGAAATTACCTTATTGATCATAAACCATCACTAAAATGGACTTCCTAGCGCAAAATAATATTTAATAATACTAAAAATGCCTTTGTGTTAACGTGAAAATCTCAAAAGTCATCTAGAAAGTCGCTATAGTTTTCCTACCTTATACCTATAATTTTCCTAACATCTAGAATAGTCGCTATAGTTTTCCTATCTTATACCTATAGTTTTCCTAACATCTAGAATAGTCGCTATAGTTTTCCTATCTTATACCTATAGTTTTCCTAACATTTGGAATAGTCACTATAGTTTTCCTGCCTTGTACTTATAGTTTCCTAACATCTAGAATAATAGCTATAGTTTTCCTAATATTCGGGTAAAAATCTAAAAACCCAGTTTTTTCATAATATAATTTTTAGTAGGTTTAATAGTAAGTGAGAGGGGACATAGTTTCTACAAATTTTTCAATGTATCTCTAAAAACATCTAAAATTGCTAAAAAAATAATTTGAGACATTAAGCCCTTTGAAGCGATACCCCTTAATATATATTTTATTTACATATTTATTTGCAGACTTCAATGTAATGGACATATAATGAACTTATTGCTACGCGAGCAATCTCTTATAGTATGCCAGAACCTCAGTCCAGGCCCGCTCGAGTCGAACGGCCGGCAATCGAATCCAGAATCTCGCTGTGTACTGCGCCCGTAATACTGCCATCAACCTATATTATACATAGAATCCCACCATGATACTATACATAGAATTTAAGAAAAAAATTTCAAATGTAAATTGGCATACCCTAAAATTTCCATGTAAATATTTTTAATCAAACTACTGAGATAACCGACAGACAGCAATATGAATCAATTTATGAGGATTCTATTTTTCCTTATAAGGTGCGGAAACCAAAAATGCATCAAAAAAGTAATAACGAAAAGGAATTAAACGATATATTACGCATATTGATATATTATGTTTGAAAATAAAAGAACCCGCCGTATTTGCATTAACCGACACCGGTAATTACTTTTGCAATTAACCAAGTTTTAAGAGATACGTGCCATATCATTTCCAATATCGAATCCCTTTCACAGATTTCCCTTTATTTAAGAATATCTTAACAACAATATATTATTACAAATTATAGATACAAATTTTCTACATTATGTATTAAAAGTATTTCTTTCAACGTTTTCTTTACGATCTTCATTATCATGCGAATCGCCATTTTGAACACGACTATATAAATCTCTTAACATTAATTGGTTTCTTTTTAAACAATTTCCGGTCATTAAAAGATCAAAATAAGTTAATCTAATTATATTATTAATTTTCTATTTCCGTTAATTTCGCTCGATTTTTGTCTTGCTGAAATATTTGTTTTTTTTATTTTAATGGTAAAAAAATAAAGAGTATTAAAATAAATTGTTTCTCGTAATTTAAGACACTAAAATATATTCACCAACGTTACTTAAATAAACGTATTTTCAGTTCAGAAATATGGCTAGTCTTGCTACAAAATATTGTTTCTAATTCCTCATAATAGATATGAATAAGTCAAACTTTCATTTGTCTCTTTACCATAATATATACCTAAAATTCAATACTTGACCATTTGTCTTTATAATTTTAGTTGATAATTTCCCCAAGTCACAAATCACCAAGGTAATGCAGTGGAATAGAATATCACTTAAGTAAATAAGTATTTAGTTACTTGAATGTTTAAATCGTACCGTATATCGATATTTGCAGATTAATCAAATTAATACGGTACCCAAGATCTACATCACAAAGTAATTTCAATAATTAGATTGGAAAATAGAATTTGTGGAATATGCGACAGTTGAATGAGTACTCGTAACTCGTACTAAATTTATTTCGCATTTCTAACTTTTTTTCTTCCCATTTCCTTTCATTACCTATAGCTAAAGGGTAGAACAGAATTGGTTTTAATTTTTTTTAAAAGTTGTACCTAATTTAATTTTCTAAACTAAATTATAACTTAGTTTCATTAGTATTATTTCTACTTTATTTAAATTCTTAATCACGACCTAGATTTCAAATCTTTAATCTTTACAAATTGCCCTCCTGAACATGTTTGTCACACAACGAAACCTAGGTCGTGTATAGAATTTAAATAAAGTAGAAATAATACTACATCACGTAGTTTTATTTCATTGTAAAAAATTAAATTATAATGAATTTCTACAAAATTAACGCCAAATATATTCAATATTTGTACCTAGTTCTTAAAAGAATACGTAGTCTTAACATTTTAGAAACTGCCCAAACATTGCGCAATTAAAACTCAACAGTTTTTACATTTCATATATCTCAAATTTATTCATAAACTTAAAGTTATCCTGACATTTGTAAACTAATTACATCAATCATTCTTTCACCAAGGCTTAATTGAATACTATTATCGATGTGTAAACTTACATATACATAAATGTATACTAATGTACACAAACATCCGGTTCCAATTAATTGACTTCCACGAATCCATAAATAAATTATTAACAATTATGTGTAGACAACAATTATCTCATATAGGATGCTTACACTCAGTTCTTTAGAATGCAATTCGATCGCTTTCGCTTCAAATTACATTTCTTCCTAATAAAGTTCGTTATTACTCGATAAAATTTTGTATATATTTCAATAATGTTTTCATTGTTAGCTCTCTTAAATCGAATTTTATAGATTCTACTAGGCCCTGTCAAATGTCACGGATTGAATTAACATCAACATACAACAGTGCTATTAATTATCAAGTCAGTTCATTTCAAAAAGTTCCTCGATAATGGATTGATTACCGGTTACCGGTCTGTCAGAAATAGCCTTTTCAACAAAACCATCACCGCTTCGTTCGGTTAGTCGGTAATTAAAACAAACAAAACTTATGATCTTACTGTATCATTGTATTGATAACCGCTTCACTTCGGAGTTCTTTCATTTTTAATCCTTATATAATATTTATTGGCATTAGAAATCAAAACATTTTACGAATTATAGCCTTTTAACAAAACCATCACCGCTTTGTGTGGTTAATCGGTAATTAAAACAAACAAAACTTGTGATCTTACTGTATCATTGTATTGATAACCGCTTCACTTCGGAGTTCTTTCATTTTTAATCCTTATATAATATTTATTGTCATTAGAAACCAAAATATTTTACGAATTATAGCCTTTTAACAAAACCATCACCGCTTTGTGTGGTTAATCGGTAATTAAAACAAACAAAACTTGTGATCTTACTGTATCATTGTATTGATAACCTCTTTACTTCGGGGTTGTTTCATTTTTAATCCTTATATAATATTTATTGGCGTCAGGAATCACAATATTTTTACGACATCTTGATTCCTGAATTTTACCTTTCTTTTAGCAATCTTACCTATTTGTGTCCTGAGCTTCCTTAAAAGACATCGCAACTGTGCCAACCAGATTACGGTATATGTGAGTAATCTGTGACCTTTAATATTAGTTTATATTTAATTATCAAGATAAAAAATCACTGGTTTAAGTTAAAACTCTTACTTAATAACTGCTGCCTGATTGTAAAATTTCATAAACTCTGCAGAACCAAGTAAGAGTTCATCCTGTATAATTTTTTTTTTAATTTATCACAACGATAAGATATTAGACAATAAGATCACTACTAGAGACTAGACACTTTTAATCATTTAAGAATACAGGATTAACAAATTCAGAGACAAACTTCTAAAAGAGAAAGAAAGCTTTGCCAAAGTTACATTTTTTTGCTTTATTTGGTCAAAACCCGTTTCATTTTAATGGAAACAATACTGGATGACACAGCTTGAAGGAGGAAAAAAAGAAAGAGATAACACTGTTAGAAGGAGAAAATATATGTCAACTTGACGCGCACGGTGCATGTCGAGTCACTCGTACGGATCACCTCAGCGTCATCGCTGACGAATAAGTTGATATGAGTCGCTCTTACTAGAGATTATATAAAATATTATGAGCGTTGACATGAATTTCACATTCCTAAAATGATTTAAAATTATGAGTCATACTTGTAAGATGGGGCAAAACAAATTTTGTTTAGGCAAGTGGGAAAAGAGTTCTTTGAGTCAATAAAAAAAAAACTAACAATTTTTTTTTTCAAAAACGATTCGAGTATTTATTATATCCTGTATTCAAACAACAAATACAAAAAATAGTTAAAAAGTAAAAACTTTATGAGTAATAAAAACAAAGTATTTTTTTAGATTTTCGTAGTATTTTTACACCTATTAAAGACATACTACACAATATATTTACGTGGTAAAAAATAATATTACATTTTGCAAATAGGTTAACAAAAATACCCCTAAATGTTTAAATTTTTACGTGTACGAAGCTCTCGTAGTGCAAGTTCTACTTATAAAATTAGTTTTAGTATAAAACCGTTTGTAAACCAAATGCATTTTTCGTTTTAGTATAAAACCGTTTATAAAATTAGTTTTAGTATAAAACCGTTTGTAAACCAAATGCATTTTTCGTTTCCAATATTTTTTGAGTACTTTATTTATTTGTTTATAATACTAAAATGAATGAACTGGTAGTGTTTTTAGTAGGTAACATTCGTTTCTAAATATTGGATTATCCTTTTAAAACCGACATTTTGGATATTGAATACGTTTGATATCGATACATTTTGATACAACTATTTAGTAATCATTTTATTTGTTTTTAACTTACTTCAAAGGGAAAAGAAAATTCACAATTCGACTGTATTTTTTATGTACAAACACATATCTCCTGTATGTACGAAACGGTATATAAACACATATCTGTATTTTTATATTCGCGCGATATCGTAGTTCGTCAATTTTTAAGTGATTATAACTTTGTAATGAAAAGTCCTAGGAACGATATATTTATTTTAACCGTTTTCAATGTTATTACTTATTATATTTTAGTAATGAAAGCATATAGTCTAATACCCTATTGTTGTTACTTTTTTAGAGTCGGTTTAAACAAGAATGAATATGTAGTAACGAAATCCAATGTAATATTCGTTTCATTTAAATATCAACAAAAATGAGCGTTACAAATGCATGTTTGTGGAGTTTTATAGGAAAACACCTGTCACAAGTATCAACTTATTCGACTTGATAATACAAGAGTACTTTGTTTACAAAATTAAAATTGGTATAAATATAAAAATTTTATCACATTCTACCAATTATAATATTAAATTTTAATTAGTTATTTTTCGTGTGACCTTAAGTGAACTGACAACTCTAGTTACAGTTATATATAAACTATTAACTCTCCCAATAGTATAACCTATTTGCAAATAATATTATTTTTCATTACGTAAATATATTTTCTATTATGTTTTTCATATAATTAAACATATTATGATATTTTTAAATGGGATGGAAAACTATGGAAATTTCGAAATAACTATGGATAAAGACGTGAAATTTTGTAATTAAACTCCAAATTAGAAATAAATAAACACCTGTTTCGGTGTTGTTGGAAAATTGCTAATCGTAAATAATTATTTTATAAAAAAAACGAATAAAACAAAATGCAGTAATACTACCTTTTCCCCGGATATACCGGAATGGACAGATAGTATCTAAGAAATTAAATGTTCACTGTTATTAACATTTTTTAACCACGCGTTTCAATTAACTAAAAAAATCCTTTGTCTTAGAGATGGATATCCTTATAATTTTTGGTACATTTTTTACGTTTATAATATACAACATAACTTATTTCAAACAAATAACAAACAATAAATTCGTCTTATTAAAAATGACAAAATAAATGGAAAGTTTCCATATGATATCAATGTTGACAGATAGCTGAAACATCATAACCTAATTAAATATAAAATATATAATTATTAATTTAAAATATGCTATTTTCACATTCCAAGTATTTAAAAAAATTTACGACTATGACAAAAATAAATGAAATGTTTCCGTATGACATCAATGTTGACAGATAGCTGAAACTTCATTACCTAATTAAATATAAAATCTCTAATTATTACATTAAAATATATTATTTTCACATTCCAACTATTTAAAAAAAATTTACGACTCCATTCGTGAGAATACACCACGCCACTTGAGCCACACGTGTACAAAAGTTGCAAAACTCGCGTTCACCACTAAAATTTACGATGTACAAATATATTTTAATTATCAGTAACGCATGTGAACGTAAAATTAAAACGTCGAATATTGCCATTGCTAATTACAAACAAACATATCGTGATAGTGAACCATTATTAACATACTGTCGATCGATCTACTTTACATGTGAACTCCTGATACTTTATCAACGATGTTCAAACTGTTGACGGATTTGAAATATAAATACTTGTCATAATATTTTTAATTTCTTTTGTTTTATCTTTTTTTTTTTTAAATATTAAGTAAAAATATTAAGTACAAAGTACATATCACTTGCATTATCAAGTCGCATAATTTGGTATTTGTTATAGTTGTTATTCTATAACATTTCATAAACAGCTTACGTAAACACGGACATGAATATAAATAGGTGTACATAAACTGTGACATACGAACAAAAAGTATACAATATTTTAACTTTCAATAGTCTAATATACAAATAATAAGAACCGTTATGTACGAGTAGAACTCGGGTTACGAAAGCTCCGTACATATTTAGACACTTAAAAACATTTAAAGATGCATAGCATTTCTATCAAACTATTTACAAATATTCATTTTTCACAAAATAAATATATTACCTACTATATCTTTCACAGTATTAAAAACATTGTGCATATTAAACAAATTATGAAGTCTAAAATAATCACCGAGTTTCCCCACAATCCGCATGGGCTTCAAATAACTCCATTTTTTTTTTAAATTTCAGGTTGAATACTTTCAGGAAAAGGATGGAAAAAATAATGTCATTCAAGAATAATTAGGTTATTTTACATGGAATTTAAAAAAATTCTGTGCTTAATATTCCAACCAAATTTTCGTATATATATTTTTTAGTCTCGGCTATACAGATATATGCAGGTTGATATGTTTAATTACTACGCCCAATTTCACGTCAAGTTCTACATCAAACAGTTTCTGAGAAAAATAGCTGTGACAGACAGACAGAAACGTGAGTAGTGTTGTAAGTGTTCCGGTTTTTTTTTCTTTTAAGGTAAGGAACCCTAAAATTTGGATAGACAGCATCGGAGTCGCAACAATTGAGGTTTTCGATTAAAAACGTCCTATCTAAATTGTGTTTTAAGGTTGGTAAGAAAGAATTAAGTGCACCAAACTTGTTGTTACAATATTGTTTACATGTTTTTACATTGCCGGTTAATTTGTCAAATTTTCTTAAAGGCGAAACGATAGTACAAGTATTACGATACATAACACTTACATACATATTAGCGTGGTCTACCGTAATCTGAATTTTTGTTCACAAATTGTTTCAGATACCACAATTTAAACGTCCCTGGCAAGCACAAGTGAATTTTGGATCACAAGGCCAGTCGCTAACTATTATTCTGACAATCTTGATGTGATAAAACATTAGATAAAAGATAAACATCTTGATTTAGTTGAGTAGGGAGTTTATGTATTAAAATATACTGATACTAGAATGAATTTGAATATAAGTTTTATCTCATTGTCAACTTATATTGGTTGTGGTCTTGTATCAGACGTTACGGCGCGATGTCTAAACGACTGGTGCTTGCCCCATTTTGTCAACGCTGCCACATTCTCCGCATTCATTATTTTGTTATTAAAGAGGTGTTTTTTGGATTCCTCATATATTATTTTTTCCTTTATAAATATTTACTATAAGCATTTACATTCTTGTTTTGAAAGAATGACATTAATTTTGGAAGTTGAAGGAAAATGTATCTTAATTTAACATTATGCCAAGGTATATATTTCCAAGTTCTTTCATCATTGTTACTAATAGTATTTTATATAATTTCTACCGCCCTTATTACCGAAATACGTTAAACAATATCCCACATAACGTCTTTTATATATATATATATATATATATATATATATATATATATATATATATATTTATATATACGTATTCCTGAGCTATACTCATTTTGCTGAGCAGTCCCTGTGTCTGAGCTATATTAATTTTGTTACTTTTAATAAATTTACCATACTGCTTTTAATGAATTCTAATACCTTCTTAATTAAGCTCTCAGTGAGTGATAATGTATGAAGAGTTATATTCGTGTTTAGTAAATTATATATGAAGACTATGCCTATAAAATGAATGATGGGATGAGGAAACAAACAAAAGAGTAATAAATTCCATAAGCTGTGCCGTTTCATATTCTTGCGACTTCAAAAGAAATTCAATACTGCTTTTATTAATACTAAGATACGACTCTAGATTCGATTTGTTTGCATGTAGAGAATATTTATTAAAGGAGCAACTACATAAATATCACGATCGCTTTTTCATTTAGAGTTGCTGATAATGGAAAATGATATCAAACGCTGTCTATAAAAGTACTAATTGATATTTCAGATATTGATATTTCACACTTCAAAAAAAATGTATATATACAAAAAATATATTTATATATCAATATGTGTGTACATATTCACATATATAACATGCAATATATACACCTCAACACTAAAATAATAACCGATTAGAGTTAAAAGTAAAAGTGATATAATAAAAACTATAAATATTTTTTATATTAATACTTCTGTTTTTAAATGAAAACAAAAAAATAATATATGTATATATAAAATTGAGATGAAGTAAATAATATCACCTTTACATAATTATAATTAGATCACAATCTACTCTTATTGCAACACTAAAACATATTAAACAGCACCATACTTTAAAAGCAAGTTATTTTTGATGTAGTAACCTTACCTTAAAATTGAAAACGTTTGACTTAAGGATCAAAGTAGATTATATATTCCATTAACGAGATAAAACGAAATAAAAGTACACAATTCTCATTATACCTTCACCGCAAAAATTCCAAAATAAAGTAAAATAAACCAATTCATAAACGTGCGTTAAAACATTTTGTGCTTCACTTGAGCAATTACGGTGACTCACTGACGTCGTTAGTACATCAGTTTCATAACAACCTTGTCACCTGTAATGGGCAGTCATTTACAACACAACTAATGGATTGTTAGAATTGTGACAAGATGCTAATTTATCTGTTAAATATTTTTTGTTTCCGAGATAATATGGCTAAGAGATGACGAGACTTAAATGGTATGATCTTTTTGAAAATATATATTCATAAATAATATTTGCATATATTTTATGAAAAAGATGTACTCATTATTGAAGGTTGCCTGTTAACACATATTAAATTGCATGTTAGAGTGACCTCTTAAATTAAAAACACATTACTTTGATATACTTTTTATGGTTATTTTTGATGGAAATAATGGTTATTAATTATTGGAAAAACTGTCGCCTTTATCACGTAATTGTCTAAATAATAATATAAAATAAACGAAGACAGAAAAACAAGTTATTAAACCAATAAAAAGCAGATACTTAAAAAAATCGGTAGATAGGTTTTTGAGGTAATAAAATGCTTAAGTTGTTTTCTATGAAGAGTAACTTTGTTTTATATAAAAAAATGGCTAGATATATTTATACGAAATTGCCAAATACTAATTATATCCAGATCTATCCATTTATTTATTAAGCATTACATTACCGGATACTTACAGGCACGAAGGCATGTTCACACATACCCACAGTCATACTATGTTAACAATATTACTTTATTAAAATTTAATTTGATATTTTATAAAATTTCTGAATATTTAATGTATCATGGAAATATCTAGAAAAGACTGAGGATATATGTATGTAGAATATTAATTTCATGTGGGAATGTTAGGATATAAGTTAACCTTATTGTCAAAAAACTCTTATTTTATATTTCACTATGACTTGTATCTGTTTTTTCTCCATAGGAGATAAATAAATAAATAAATAAATAAATAAATACTAATAGTTATAGATAAATATTGACAATTTTCGTATGACATCTCCTAGAAATTTTATTTCAACTCACTTCTTTTAAAATCAATTTTAAAAACTCACTAATCAAGGTTGTCTTTTCAACGTAAATACTTATGAATAATTCTAAAATTAGTCAGATATGAATAAAAATTTTTAAATTCTTAATGTAAAAATTATTTTATAGGCATTTTAGAAAATAAAAATTGTTAATAATATTTCTTTTAAATTATTTATAGTTTTTAAAAACAACAGATGAAAAATTTATGAATATGATACCTATAACAAACGTAAATAAAATAAGATTAGAAAAATAACACGTATTAGTAAAATACTTATATCTATAACTTTAATATTATACAATACTTCAACATTTAAAGCATTATATTACAATAATCTGTTTCATTTTCAGATAATCTCGAAGCACGATACCAATTAAGAAATTATCTGATTGCTTAAAAAATTAACTTATGAATAAAATAATATAAATTATCAATTTTTTTTTACCAGGCAATGACAATATTGTGGAGACTTAAAACACGTCGATAATTTCTAAAATGTTTTATAAAAAATTAAATATTTAATTATACCAAAATAAAAAAAAATCGAAATCAACTAAAAAAATTAATTCTCAACGCTCGCTTTTCTCTGCGTCAAAGTTTGAGCTACGCTCGAACGTTCACACCTAAGATTTGGAGGGGCGCGCCTCGTGGAACACGTGTGGGGGATACCAGTCCGCCCCAGAATGTTGGTCACCCGTACAGCCGCCCATATAGCCGGCTACCCGTATAAAATAAAATAAAAATGGACCACACGTATGTCCGTACGAACGAGAGCGAATGTGTAAAAATGCAAGTCGCTATATAAGACATTACATCTCAGCCACTGTCGCATAATATTTCGTTCACTGTATGAGAATCCAATCTCCGTTGCTCGTTTGCTAAACGGTGGTATACAAATATTTTTATTTGTATTATTTATTAAATAAGCAAAGTCAAATATAATATATTTAATAAACAGTGATTATATAATAAAAGTGAAGTGTTTATTCAGTTATTGAGTAAATTATACACAAGTGTTACAATGTTTAGCACGGTAAGTTGTTGAAAGCTTTTCAAACATAACATATTTTTATTTTAAACTTTAGCAAGCTATTTGCTTCAAAGCCATCGCTTACACTTAACCAGAGCCAGAAATATGATTGGGAAAAACTTCCATTAGCAAAATGAAATATCATTTACAAATTTCCTCATATTTCAAATTTCCTCATATGGTACTTTACATATTTTTCATATAGTTCAATATACACAAAGGAAAACAAGCTAATTAAAAAGAGAGACACTGAATATCTTGCTGAATTTTGTAAAGATTTTCATACAACAACGAATGCATATAGAAACTATTTTTTTAAAGATGTAATTATTATCATTGCCTTACTCATATAACTTTTTAATTGTCAATATTTTCATAAATAGAAAAAAAAATGTTCCTCATATCATCAATATTATTTTATCTACAGTATCAAATTAAAGTTAACAATTTCACTGCATTCACAATTAAATGAAACTACGTGATGTAGTATTATTTCTACTTTTTTTAATTTCTTTACCACGACCTAGCTTTCGTTGTACTACTATCTTCAGGTAATACAACGAAACCTAGGTCGTAGTAAAGAACTTAAAGAAAGTAGAAATAATACTACATGACGTAGTTTCATTTAATTGTGATGAATTAATTTCTACAAAATTAACGCCAAATATATTGATAATTTCACTTTAAATTGACTATGTAAAAAAAGCTGCCTTTTTTAAGCTTCTAAGTGGCATTCTGAATATTCTTTAATTTATTCATATTTTAATGATTTTTCATAAAATACAACCGATAAAATCTGGATTATAGATATAGATAAAAGTGTAGTACTTAACATTTAGAATATCGCAATATATATATATATATATATATATATATATATATATATATATATATATATATATATATTTATTTATATATATTCAAGAAACATCATATTCATAACCTACACCAAGCGATCAAAGGTATTTATAAGTAATATGATGACATTTAAACCATTACAGATATCGGAGGTACCATAAAGACAAATCTTATTCCATTAACATCCTATCCTACCTATAACTATCCTACCAACTAACATACTTTTCTTCTCCGATAATCAATTCTCTTTTAAGTAGGCTAACAATTCTTAACTTATTAAAGCTTAATCAATTAGCATTTACGTGAACGATTATTAATTGTCCGGGAAGGAACCTACTAGCACCAATTCTGTCCTTACAGTCTCTCCACTAAACAACTGATCTCTGTGTTCATCCGAAGTATTAAAATAAAATCTATTCAAAATATGCTATATAAAAATGTCTCTATTACTTAACATTTAAGTATCTAGATAGTACTGCGTTATATATAAATTGTTAACCTCATTGTGAGGAATATTGATTTTGCAATAAGGTTTGGAAGCAATTCTATAAATTAATTTTAACAACAACAATCTCCGAGATACTTTTATTTAAGTATCTATATAAACAGATAGAAGTACAACTGATCTCTGTGTTCATCCGAAGTGTTAAAATAAAACCTATTTAAAAAATTATGTATAAAAATGTCTCTATTACTTAAACTTGAAGTATCTGGATAGTGCTGCGTTATATATAAATTGTTAACCTCAATGTGAGGAATATTAATTTTGCAATAACGTTTAGGAGCAATTCTATAAATTGCTTGTAACAACAACAATCTCCGAGATACTTTTATTTGAGCCACCATAAATGGGCAGTGCGCCAGATGTTAGCAAGAACTGGACGAAGGAGCAAATAATGTCATTGTTATATTCCTTACTAAAGCTAAACTTTTTAAGGATATTAGATAGAAAATAATAGCCAAAAGGACACAGTCGTAAATATTCATTTATCTCTCTAAACTCCTACATAAGTTTACTCATTTAAATACCTCAATAATTATATAATTAAAACAAATAAATATATATGCTTTGATTGGTTTCAATAAATTCTTAGAATTTTTAAAAAGTTGGTACTATAAATTGACTTTTTCAAATAAATAAAAGATTACTGCTAACAATATATTTAAAAAAATTAATGAAAATTTAGATTAAAACTTGTAAATGTCGAAATTAAAGTAACAAAACTAAACATTGTTTCCTATCGCATTTGTTTTAAAAATGATTCAAAGACGAGCTGACTTTAAATCCTTTGCTTGAAAAATTACAAGAGACAACGTAAAATAATAATCTTCTAAAAAACGAAAAGCAAACTCGTTTTAATTACACGCTAAGAGCTTTATGTCATTAAAAGTCATATTTCAAAAATATACCATAGATAAAAATGTATCAATTTTTCTACTTAATTCAAGAAATGTTAACATGTGAAACACAATTATTTGCGTATCTCACAAACTTAAGCAAACTCGTTTTAATTACACGCTAAGAGCTTTATGTCATTAAAAGTCATATTTCAAAAATATACCGTAGATAAAAATGTATAAATCTCTCTATTTAATTCAAGAAATGTTAACATGTGAAACACAATTATTTGCGTTTCACGTGTTAACATTTGTTAATTTCTCGTCGAACACGCTATTGACCCTTTTCCCCAATTATCTTGATCCCCTTCTTTATTTAGGTTTATATTTGATTTGTTAATACCCCCTTACATTAAAAAGCTTTCAATTCACTGAAGGATATTATTTGAATAATAATAGACAAGCAAATAATAAATAAATTTTCAAAGGAAATTATAGATATTAATTGGTCGCCTTAATAAACTAAATTCAGTTTATTTTTTTAATTTTTACAGTACAAAAATGGATTCAATGCTTGTTAATTCAGACAAATGTTGACAATATTACCATTTCCTTATATTATGAAAATTAAAAAAGTTTTTGATATAGATGTAAAAAGAAAAAGAGTGTTACTTTTTATATGCAACTCATGCGCTAATTAATATTTTTTCCTTGGATTTTTACATTTTTATAGATTTCTCTGCTTTCCGATGACTTTAATATAACCTTTAAGTAAAGGCAATTACTTTAAAGCTGTATGAATCTACTTATATAATATACGCGAACTGGGAGGAAAAGTTTGGGCAGTCTCCATATTCTACTAAATTTTATTATGTATTTTCCAATACAATTTTCCAGTGTTCAATAGTATAAATTACAACTCAAATAAATCCTGTAAACGTTTAATTTTAAAATTTTATTTCATCCGATAAAATATGAACACATGAACAATCCTATGGCCACTGCTTTTTAGGGTTTGTGCACAATTAACGTACCATCCTCCAAGTATGGTTTGTTCTGATTTAAAAGTCCACTTAATGTACGAAGACCCTTATAATTCCATTTGTTCGAGCAATTGTACACCCACAAAACATTTACTCGCAATATTTGAATTTACAAAAGTCTATCTTTGTCCAAAGTGTTCTTGTTAAACGAAAGAACACAAGCGAGATCAAATCAATGGCTTGATTGGATCATTAAGTACTCTAGTATAGTGGTAATAATATTCTAGCATTACTGCTATTTTCGTTTCAAACTGCTAACTGAACTTTGTTATTTACTTAGTAAATTAATTTTTCTTGTTTTTTGGTTTTAGATTCCAATAATCGTCACAGTATTCTCAATACTAACCTGGAGTGGAGTATCATCATACGTAGGACATGGAGGCTACCAACAACTTGCTGCTCCCCATAACTGCGGACCGAGTTCCGGCTATTCTTATGCAGCACCAGATGTCCAGCTGACCACCGCCGGAATCAAATACGCTTCTCCAGCTCTTCGGTATCAATCCATATCTCCTGCCGTAATTAAGGCTGCCTTATCTCAACAAGTTCAACAAGTTCAACAAGTCCAACAAGTTCAACCGGTGCAACCTGCCATAACCTACGCCCAACCTACTTATACTATTTCTGCTCAAGCACCAAGTGCCAAATATACAATTACGCCAGCATTCCACGGGTACTCTACCTCAGCCGGTTTATCTTCCTACTCAAGTGGTTCACAATACTCCCTCTCCCAAGGAGGCTCCTCATACTCATCTATAAGTGCTCCTTCGGTAACCACCAAAGTCATTTCACGACCGACTGTAGCAACATACGCTCAAGCTCCCATTTTATCTAAAATCACAGCGGCACCTTTGATAGCCCAATATTCTGCAGCTCCTGCAAAAGCACTCATTACTCCAGCAATTCAGAGTGTCTCTTACAGTGCTCCAGCTTATCAATCCTACAGCTCCCTCGGCAAATATGCTTCAGCTTCGCAAGTGAGCAGTTCATACAGTTCGTCGAGTGGCGTTTCTCAATCTTTCGCAGGACCCGTTGTGTCTAAGGTATACGCGCAACCAGTTGTATCTAGTTACGCTACTGGTGCAGGATTATTGGCTTCGGCGCCAGCCACTTCTTCAGTGTATACCGCTCCCGTGGTCGCTGCCCAATCAAAAGCTAATATTGTCAGCGAGCATGCTAACAACATCGCATCTTCAGCGTATAGCGTACATGGTATCGGACAATTGATTGGAGCACAAGGCTACGCTGCTAAGAGCTATGTGGCACCAGCTCGCACTACCGTGTACGCTGCACCTGCCCAAGTGCAGTATCAGGCGCCCGTGCAGGTGCAAGCCCATGGAGGTGCTTCAGTCTACGCAACTGGCGCTGTAGCCGCCGCTCCGTTGGTGAAGAAGGTTATCGTTGCAGATGAATATTATGTGAGTTTTGGATGTAATATTACTTTGAATCAATTTTTATTTTTTTAAAAAGGAATGAATCATACATGCTTAACAAATCTACAGATAAAAAACCACGAATCCCATTCAGTTTTTATTTAACCAATTTATAAATATGTTCACATTTCTAAATATTCCAATTCTTCCTGAGGTTTCTAACAAAACTATTTTATTAAAATGTACTACTTCACAATATAAAACAAGTGTGATCAACCCCATCTTGAATTAGGGTACGCCTTTCGCTTACCACTTTTGGCGATCTTGTATGATGAACTAATAATGTATATAAATCAATTTTATATGTATTAATTTATATTAACTGTATGAACAATTTAAAATGCTAAAAATCTAATGGCGGTTGCCCATTATAATGTTTGTACGTCAAACTGGTTTGTGTTACCGCTTCTGGGGCTTGCGCTTACATAATATGTTCATCTGTTTGGCTGCTGTCAAAATTGTTAGGTCAAAATTATATTTCTTGTCTAACTTACTAAACAAAATTTGAAACGATTTAACTTTTGGACAAATTGCAAACTTTTTGCGTAATATAATTTCGGTCGGTTACACTTCAGTAGGCAATTAAATACTTCTTATTAATGAGATATCATTAACCTTTTCTTTTCAAAAATATAAACAATGACAGTTTAAATACCTTAAAAATAGGATAACATATTTTTCGTCCATTTTGGGTGTGTCACAATTGTTTAATTCTTTATTGTCTTAATGTTACCTGATAATGAGATATTAACTAAAAAACAATTTAAAAAACTTAAATTATTTAAAATAATTGTTACAAAGTTTGAAATAATTTTTTTTTATATTTCATGATCTCATCAAATAATTAATTTATTATTATCAATTATATTCCAAGTATCTTTAAAGAAAAACAATTAAAATGCGTAGTTAAATTTTAAAATTAAATTTTAAGCGAGAAGATCGGGTTCATATCAATTTCGGTCAGCCATATTGATTTTTTAAAAATTTATCATCATTCTTAAAACTTGAGATAGCAAACACAATTTTAAAATTATACTTTGTAAATAAAGCTATACGATTATACATACCACTTTCATACTTCCTCCAGTGAAAATCATCAAAATAAAGGTTATGTTAAAATGAGCCGAGGTCACTCTTTAATTACAGTTGTAACAAAATTATTGTTGCAAAGTAATGAATATAATTAACTTATATGATATTCGTCAAATTATGCCCCAAAATCCTTGAAGTCATTTTATAAAGAATATACACGTTTGAGTGAAAGATCCTCAGAGCTTTCTTTGGCCCAGTGCAAAAAAGACAGTAGATGGAGAACAGATGTAATTTTGAACTGTATAAACTTTACGGACAATCACAAATTACCCAAGTAATCCGTAGTAGCAGATTAAAATGGATTGGTCACATGTGAAGAAGCCCAGAGGATAATCCTACCAAAAATATTAACATTCAAAAAATCCGAGGGTACTCGACTAAGAAGTAGGTCACCCTCTAGATGAATGGATCACGTCGAAAAAGAAATAAAAACTTTGAAAATACGTAATTGGAAGCGAGTCGCAATTGATAGGAGACTCGTAGCTAGAGAGCTGCTAGAGGCAGCCAAAGCATCCAAAGGGCTGTTGTACTTGTAAAGAAGAAGAAGAAGTTATGAATCTAAGAGTATAAATCTTTATTGCAATGGTTAGGAGTATAGTTATTCGGTGCATATTTCAGTAATATTCATATATTATATTGAACTTAGAATATGGAAATACAAATATACTCTATTGTGCTTAGAAATTACTTCAAAATTGTAGAAAGAATCATTGATGGTGAGATAAATAGAACGGTCAATAATTAAAAGCCATAGAGAAGGCTATATTTATACTTTGCACTAAGTAAATGTACTCGTAGTTCAACGACTACCAAGTCTTTTGCTTTATTTACGTAACAGTCTTCAATTAGTCCTACAGGAAACCTGACGCACAGCTAAAAAGTTTACCCCTTCAGAGTACAATATTTTCAGAGATATGATCCAGATCATATCTCTGAAACTATTATGCTCTGCTTTTATGATTAATGTTTCATCGTAAGGTAACATTTATACTTCAATTGAATCAAATAATTTCGATCCGCTAAAAAGCTGGTTTTTAGTCAGATGAAAATATTTTTTAATTATTTAAAAGAGTCCCAAAAGATTATAGATATAAAAAGTAACTCAAACACTTGACGAGCATAAATTTAAATATGTTCTATCAAATATTCAAGATGAAAGGCATAAAACTATGCCGATTTTAATCTAAAAGATGACCAGCAATCAATTCAGTAAATAAAAATCTCGTAAAATTAATGGCAGTAACTAAAACTAAAAGGACTGCCATTCAAACCAGTTTTATCTGTTTAATCTCAATACACAAAGCGTTGCGAGCGCCTTTGAATTAATAGTTGGCTTGCAGCAATCATTCTATTTATTGTTCCGTTTCTTTTATCCAAAACGATCTAAAATTTGACTTTTCCATGAGTGTGAGTTTTAAACAAACATTTCAAGAATTATTTTTAAATATTAGCTTTTGAACAGCATTTTACCATATCCTTTACAAATTCTTTTCCTTTTATACCAAATAAAAAAATAACAGCATTAACTTCGGTCGCACCTAATATTGGAATATATTCTTTAATCTTAACGTTGTCATTAATCTATATAACGTCATTAACAAGTTTGGTTAAGTTTATCTATCCAAGATCCTCATATACGTTATACGTTGCACCTTTAAATACACCAGATTCTTTTTTTCCAGTTATTATTTGTAATATTACAGATTTGTTGCAATACAAGTTAGCCACCAGGAATGTTTCCTTCTATACGACGTCGATAAAGATTGACCTCATAAACAAGAGGTTTCTTTACCAGTTTAGGGTACCAAACATTTTAATTGAATCGTGATCCTAATGGTCTTTTTCAATTATACGACACCCTGGGAAGTATGCTGGTCTTTTCAAGGAATTCCTCCAGAGTGACTTGCTCTCAGCTAAAGTCCTCCAGTTTTTCTATTCCAAGAATATGTAAATCCTTTTTAATGCTACACCTCAGTCTGGGTCTGCCTTTAGGTCTGGAGCATGTTAACTTTGTAATTTTTTTGGTATTTCCATTTGATAATGATGTTTCAATGAATCATGTTGTTAATATTATCTTACAATGGAACATTAACCCCTTACAAATTAGTTAATCAAATGAGCGGTTTTTGAGATATGATTCCTTAAAATGATTTAACAACTTATGCATTATGTAGACACACAATTCTAAAAAAATTAGTTGAAAACACGACCTAAGATGAAGAAATCGTCACAGGATCTGACAATTCTTTTCTTAAACTGTAAACTCGTTCTTTAATTTAACTTTAATTATTATTATATTCCGAGTACATTTTGAGAAACTAGAACAAAAACTCAAACGAGAAAATATTTATGATCCGTTTAGTGCTGATTTCAGACCGTCATATTATAAGTATATATCATTTATATAGAGTTTTAAAAATTTTTAGAATTTAAGGTATCAAAAACAATTGAACCCATTGGAGGATAAAGGAGCCATCTAGCAATCTCAAGAAAATAGCCTCATAACCTACTAGAGAAAAAATAGATTTTTGGTTATTATACATTATGTAAACAATATTTAAATTAAAAAATAATATGCTAAACATCTCATTTAGATTAAAAAAGTATTATTTAGTCCAAATAATTTATAGTAATAAATACGACTTATTTACTTCTTCCACTCACATCTTCAATTTTAAATTAGAGATGCCTGGAACATTTGTATATAAAACTTAACTTACCATTTATATGCTTGGGTTATAATCCAGAATAGTTTTTTGATTAATTCAACATTTGGACCACAAACAAAAAAAAATGTTGGTGCTCCAATCAGGTGACTTTTGGGTCACCTTTTACGAATATCAAAATCAGAAATCGAATAATCAGCGATCATATAAGCAGAGATGATGTAAACAATGATCTCATTACGATGTTATTAACAAATAATCTTATTGATATATCGATTAAAATAATTTCAAAATACATTATCTAATATAACAATAAACTAAACAATGTTAAACAATTCTATTCATGTCATAACGCATTACGAGTAATCGATTGAAATATAGATCTTGTATAATTGTTCTCTGAAACCGATCTGAATCTCTTAACCGGTTATTATACATATAATGCCCGCATCAAATACACCTGCTGTGAGTTATTCAGCTGCGTAGTAAATTTATTCATATAAACATTTCATTCAGTATTCAGTCTGCTGCGTAATAAGGCCGCGTGCACACCGAAAGTTGATAATATGTTAATATTTATTTTCTTCTAGTGTGTATAAAAACGGTACTATCAATTGCTGCAAATCAATATCTACACTATGTGAAACCACTTGCCTTAACAAATTTTAAAGACGTAAATTATTAATAAAATAACTTGATCATTATTTAAAAAGAATTTAGATAAAACCAAATAGACAGCGGGATAAGAATATAAATATAACTATGTAAATAAATTATTTACATATCTTATTTTACTAATATAAAATTAGATTCTTATCTCCATTAGTTACAATTTATCTTAGCTCTCTTTAAATATTTCCGCTTTCAGAATCTAGTGCAAATTTTTATTACGACATAAATTGAGTTTCTTAATTATAATTTTAGTTATTTTTACTATTGAAATAAAATTGATATATCATAATTAAGGTAATATTAAAAAAACTGGGGCACTTTAAATCTCACTAAATAATTAGTCAATTTTCTCATTAAGTAACAAAAATCTAAACGAAAAGATCATCGAACAATGTGTGTGAAGGCAGCTCTTGCGTTAAACCACAATAAACAATGAATACTGAATTTTCCCAATTGTTTTTCTTAACAAACGAATATTTACTACAGTCAATATTATGAGTAAACCTATTTTATTAAATACGAAGTTCTTAATTTAGGCATATCAGAATTGAATAAAGATCAAAATAAGAAACGCCCGGATAAAAAACATCTCTTAAAAGTTGTTCCGTGTAGATACAAAGGGTGATTTTGCTCAAAAAATATATTTCAAATAAAAATTAAAGACTTTATTTTTTCTACAAAAAAGGTCTTATATAAGGAAAAATTGTTTATCAACATGGCGGCTGACGCACATGACAAATTGTTAATCGACATGGCGCCTGATTCCTAATAGTGTATCTACAACATAACATAAAATTACTGCAGCGTTTTAATGCATTTTGATCACTTTATTCACCCTGCCGACTGGGGTATTACGAAATAAGTTTAAATTAATTAGCTACGCTCGATGTGAGCTTAAGTTTAACATATCAATCAAATCGAAGCGACATTACTAAGCCGGTTCTGTCAATTTGTACATTCGCTCGCGATAAGCTCACGGCGTAATCGCCTATAAGTCAGGAATGCCCGCGGTGATCGAGATAAAACAGCATCCGCCTATCGGTAATGGTTATTCAATTGTACAAAGTGTTCGAATCTAGATTAATCAAACTGCCCTATTACTTTTGTGGGAATGAGAACAGTTTTGATTCTTGAAGTTATCAAACTGGGAAGCTTTCAAGTTCGCTATTGTGAAATTGTGCAGTAACGCAATTATAGTGAGTAGCATACTATTCATCAGACTTCGTTATAAGATAAAATCGGCGGCTCAAAGTGGCAGCTCACAATCTTTACTCTTATTCCTCATTCACATATTCGGACGAAATACACATACGCTTTCGAAAGTAACTTTTCTACATAGGTGATAACGTAAAAACTGATCAGGGATATTCCCGATGTCTTTGGAAAACTAATCCTTTATAATCCTTCGAAATTCGATATTTCATTTCAATATTTTCCTGGAATAAATTATTTGCCATAAATTTCTCATAGTTTTGTCAGGTTAATGTCATTAGTAACGGAATATTACTTAATTCCATTTTCTCTAACTATTTGATTTTTATTAAAATTCATTGTGTTTACCAAACTTGTGCAAGTGATTTTTTTTATATTTTGTTCAAAAAATATGACCGCCAAAAACCATATAGACTTCGATGTCTTTCATACTTTTTTGAGACGAAACTTCCCGAGCATGAAGATGCTGTTCATTCAATCGTGCTCGGCCAGTGTGAATGTGTCATTACTTTTTCTCAAAAAGAACTTTCAACTGTCAACAAACAGTAGAATAGTTTTTATCTGCTCTAGAGTTTTTATCACTAGAGACCAGAGTGTCTATCATCTTTTGGAACTTGTGTGAAACTATCAGAACCAAAAATTCATGTTTCTTTCAAGATTGACTTTATCGAAGGTTTCTATTATGGTTGTCCTAATATCAATATTCATTAAATCCATTGCAACGTTGTTAGTTGGAGAAATTGGTTATAGATTTATAGGCTTAATTAATATAGTTACCATCGAGATTAGTTGTCCTCATCTGACACATTTACTAATATTGTAATTTCAAAAGTTTATTTGCTTGTTATCACATAACAGCAACTACTTCATTGACCGTTACCAAATACACACCATGTTACAACCTAATATAAAGGGTAAAGTTATGTTACAAAATCGACTATTTGTTTTATGAAATAACCAAAAATAATTTTTTTTTCCAACATATGACGTTATTATGCATCTAAATATTTAATCACTGTATTTTCACAGGATTCCTTACACTCAAAGTTCCATAAAATCTTAATTTAAAAATTAATTGCATTAACGTACCTACATCCCGCAAGAATAATTTAAAAGTTACGAACAAGTTTTAAAATTTAATAGAAACAGCCAGTCGTTCAGAATATAATATATTATACATCATTTTGGAGGTAAAACTTATTGGGAAAATTAATTAGATAGTCAACAATCAATCTGCAATTCATTCACGAGTTTTAAATGATTTCTTCTTCAAGTTAAGTCTGATATGGCCAAAGAAACGTAAATGTTTTTTCTCCAAAAAATTGATTATTTGTGAATATAACTACAATACTAACAATTGTGAGTCACATTTTTTATTATTGTTAGTGGTGTAGTTACACTCACAATTGTGAGTCACATTTGTGAGTGTAACTACACCACTAACAATAACTAATTGTCCTATAAAAATAATTAAAATGGCGTTACAACAAAAAAACTAGTGTAATTTCGCGAATACCTTTCGAACGTCGTCTAAAGCGGCCTATTTTATCTCAGCTTCTCCTATACAATCTGTACCGATGAAGCAATTTACTTCTTAAACAAATTAAAATAGCGAACACTAACCAATTCTGTTGCTTTTCAAGAGAGGCAGATGCCTAGTGACTGAACCTATCCTTTCGCCTTATTGATACTTAGCTCGAATGAAAATTATAGCAAATAGCTTTTACACGTTTTCAATCTCAGCCAGAGAGTTCATCGGATCTTAAAAAGTAGACAATAACTTAGAAAAAACATAAATATTTAGATCCTTTTCTATATTTCCACAAGCTGTCGTACATAATGAACAGCAGCCACAATGACGTATTGAAAATGTACTAATATTCCGTGTATTCGCTTCACTTGTTTGATATGCAGCGAAACAAAGAATATAGAACTCGTAATATTATATATTCGTAATATTATACGAGATGAAAATTTTCTTTTAGATTTTGATACAAAAATGGCTTATCCGATTGACATGAAACTTTCGCAGTCTTATATGTCATGGTATCCTTATGAACATAGATTATATAATATATTTTTATATTACATGGATAACGAGCAATAGTGGTTTAAGAGAAAGGTGTCGAAGCTTACTGGATGCGTTTTCGATATATAATATTTAAACCAGCTGCAATAAAATGATGTATCAAAAGATGGAACACGACATTAAAATCTTGCCAAATTTGATTAAAGTTCAATAAAAATTCTTTCCATAATGTGCAGGACTAATTAAAATTTATTAATAAGAAAACACACGTGGAACAATAGGACAAAGTGTCATTAATGGATTCTTTAGAAAGGGACCTAGAAGTATTGAAGATCTTGAATTGCTAAGAATAGTCAAGCAATTAAAACAAAGCTCAGTCATATATTCATTCTATACTTCTAGCTAGCATAATATATAGATGCTGATGTCCCTACCTTGTTGTATAGTCATGTGAATGCCTCATCACTATCTACTTTATCTAGGTTACCGAAGACTCAGACTATAAATCTAAAAATTTTGACGAGATACGTCTAAAACACTTAATTTCTCCATAGTATTTGTGTTCCTTTCACTTTGACATGTTAACGAAATACCTAACGCCAATGACATTGTTAATCGAAAGTGCATTCGCAAAACTTGGCCAAGCTTTCGTTAAATTTTTAAAATAACTTTCTCTTTAATTTTTAGCACACGTGTTGATTTTTATTTATAATGTATACTACATTATATACATACAAACTTTACTTTGAAATAACTTTTTAACTGTGCAGTAAATTGTCCGGAGCTTTCTAAATAGTAAGTTTAATATTAACAATTAAAAACTTGTGCTGATAAAATCGCCATACGTTTTATGTTTCTCCGAATTAAATTAAATCCTAATTATAGGAATTGTAAATGGTTTTACAGTTGATTCTGGGCAATTTTGATACTAATTACGAATTCTTAAAAATGCCTTACTTTTTGAACTTACACGATGTCATTATAATCAACTTCGAAACTCTCAAAAAGATTTAAAGAAAGTTTTCTTTAAATCTTTTTGAGAATAGAAGACATTATTAAGAATTATTCTAAATTTCTTCATCTTTCATTACTATTGACATCATAAACAATCAAAGGTACCTAAAGAAATAATTCACAACAATTTTACAATTTTCAAATTGTGCAAAAAAACTAAGCTAAAGAAACTCGAATCGATATCATGAAATTGTAATAAAATAAAAACGCAATTTATTAAATTATCTAATAAACTTATATCAATTCATTCATCGTAAAAACCGACTAAATGCATATCGGGACGCGAGCTACGTAATTGCCCGCATCTTAAAATTGTTGATGCAACTTGCATCAAAAAACGGAATAATTTCATTTATTCCTAATATTTAGAATTTTATTCCAAACTAAACAAACTCATTGTTGAAAGAACCTTGAGAACATTACACATCACTTTGAAGCCTAGTATTTTGCAAACGGAGCTTAAAAACGAAAAATGAGAAAAAAAAATTAAAATTAAAAATTAAGGAAGGAGCCTTAATTTGATTTTAAAAGACCTATCCAATAGTATCACACTCGACGGGATGTGAAAAAAGAAATACACACCCTATTTATATTTATGAGGAGGTACATTAAAATGAATATTAACGTGTTTCACGTATATATTCACGGTTATTCGGTATATTAATTGAAATTTATACGTGAAAAATCTGCTTGCGAAAATTTAAGTGCACAGGTCTAAAATTGTAGAAACTACACGAGTGTGAAAGGCATAGACGTACAGACGAACGGCCGTGACGGCACTAGAAGGATTTATATCATTAACGATGGAACCCTAAAAAAGCACGAGTAAAACTCGCACCTTACTCATTTTGGGCACTTATAAACATATAAGTTTACACCTTATTTCAATTAAACTGTTTACAAATATTTATTTTTAACAACGTTAATATATTACCTAAATATATTGCCTATTTTTAAGGATGATGCATATTTCAAAAATTATTAGATCTGGGATAAACGCTATAGTTTTATATTAAGAATGGTGCTGATTTCAAAAATTATAAGATCTAGGATAAACGCTATAGTTTTATATTAAGCATGGTGCATATTTCAAAAATTATAAGATCTAGGATAAACGCTATAGTTATATATTAAGCATGGTGCATATTTCAAAAATTATAAGATCTAGGATAAACGCTATAGTTTTATATTAAGCATGGTGCATATTTAAAAAATTATAAGATCTAGGATAAACGCTATAGTTTTATATTAAGCATGGTGCATATTTCAAAAAATATAATATCTAAGATAAACGCTATAGTTTTATATTAAGCATGGTGCATATTTCAAAAATTATTAGATCTAGGATAAACGCTATAGTTTTATATTAAGCATGGTGCATATTTCAAAAAATATAATATCTAAGATAAACGCTATAGTTTTATATTAAGCATGGTGCATATTTCAAAAATTATAAGATCTAGGATAAACGCTATAGTTTGCTACAACCTTTGCACAAAATTCTAAACACCGTATTTCATTCGAAATTTTAGGTTGAGTAACTTCGGAGATGAGACATTTTTTTTAATAATTTTAGTGAATTTCTGACGATATACTACCTAAACTTATTTTTAGCCCTTTCAAAGAAACCCCCTCGCATCCATCGAAAATGTTCGTACAAATATTTTTGGATGTTAGCTAGTTAGATATTATATGAGAGTTAATATGTTTTTACTATGACAAATTTTATGTTTCTACGTTTCTGAAAAAAAACTGCTCTGACGGACATGCAGACACGTATGTGACCTTATAATTCCTTTTCTTCCTTTCGTAGTACGGAAACCTATACTTTTATTTAGCCTGCATGTTATATACTCTTTTTAATATTTCAAATATATTGATAAATAATATTCTCATAAAATATTTAATATTGCTAATGTTAACAAAACCCTTTCCATCCGAACTAAAAATATATTGCATTTAATTTATAGTAAATGCAACATTGAACATCAAGTCATCAAAAATCTATATCATTAAAACAATCTCATCTTAACGTAACGTTACACATACCCAATTGAATTGCATAAATCCTTAACCTGTTCCGATCAAAACCTACGCAACTGCCAATCAAGCATTGTACTTCCTGTCCTATTGCTAGACTGGTTGTGGACTGCTCCATGGTGGCCTTACGTAAACCGCCTACAAAGTTTCCTTAACCTGCTACAACGCAAGCTGTATCGAATAAATCGCCATTATACGTCACTTTGACTTACGATCACAGCTGTTAACATCTTAAATTAATAACTGATCAACCCGCCTCAAACCTTTCGAATTTTGCAACGACCGCGGGCGGACACTCGCGAATATTCTAATTAAAACAAACAAGGAAACAATGTTGGCCAGTTAAGGTTCAGGTAGATATAAGTGAAGTTACGCAACGCATGTGCGATAAATAAAGGTGGCAACACAATTTTTGTCCGCGTTGACGGGCGTTTTAAAGACAAGTTGACGGGTGTTTTAAATTGAACGAGTGGTAGACCTGTTTAGCGCCCGTATTGCAAATGTAGGCCGCTTACGTCATTGAAGACTTAGTCGGTTGAAATGTATGTGTGTTAACCGCAAAAATGTTGTTCGAACTTACTTATAGAAAGCTTTTTGGGGACTAATTCTAAAATATGTCAATCAGATTTAAATTTAAAACACACCATCCTCATGAAAAAACTTCGAATATAAATTACGTTTTTAAATTGGTATACTGAAATTGACTTCTATTAGTTCCTGAGTAGAAAATAAGACAATTATAATCAATAAACGTCTCTCGTATTTCATCTCTTTCTCAAGATACATTATCTCAGCGTTAACTCAAGGATCAAATGTCGTACAACGCACCGTATACCAAACGTTTCGCCGTTTCACCAAAGCGGTACAACGAAATGCGTTGACATACAAATTAAATAAACACCTTATTGAGGTTTGAATGTTCAGTAATACGAAGGTAGCACTGATAACACTTAGATCTGGCTATTTGTAATTATGGTAAAAAAAATATCGTAAATTAAACTTTTTGGTAGACGTAATCCACTGAGGTACATTCTTGAAAGTGTTGTTTGGTTTTACGAATTGACAGCAATTTAAAAATTCTTTGTAACACTGTTATGATTCTTATGAATTCGAAACTAAGTGGCAGTCAGCGTAACGGGCGTTTCCTTCTGAAATGTCGCCTACAAAAGTGGAAAAAGGGGGACCTGCTGGAAAAAAGTGGGTTTCCCCGTTTTTCAGATGGACAAGTTATCGAATAAAAAAACAATAAGAGGATAAAAACGATAAGAGAAAAATAATAAGGAGATTATAGAATAAAAGGACAATTACCGTAGACTGATAAATTAAGAATTATTTTCCTGCCATTCTGGGGAAAATTCAAGACCAATGCCCACCCAGCGATCCTCTTCAGATTGATGCGAGGGCGTTGCTCTCAAACTCAGATGAATGACCGAATATTCAACTTACTCGGATGTAGAAACTTTGGTCATCTACTATACAACCACGACCTCGCGCCATGCACATTCTGTTTATTCCCGAGAATAAAAAAAACTGCGAGAAAGAATGTTTCCGGACGCCGAAGAGGTGGCAGCTAAGTTCGAAAAGGCCAGAGAAGAGATGTCTATGGAAGAGTGGATCGACTGCTTCCGTCAGCGTTTCCATCGAGTGAAACAATTCTTCGAGTGCCAAGGAGACTATATTGAAAAACGATAAATAAATTACGAGCCTGTTTGTTGGTTCCGTAGCCAAACTGACGACCATTATAGTTTCGCCATGTTTGTCTGTCTGTCCGTCTGTAGTTCTCAGCCGTTTTACTCGCAAACTATAAAGTTAAAATTTGGCAATCTGGTTAATTTAGTTGAAATTTTGGAAAATCTTTAAAACAAAGTATTAAGTTCTTCCCCTGCATGTTAAGGGGAGGTGTTTTTTTATGCGCATGCCAGTGGGTATAGTTGTCTTCCAAAAATATTGGGGGCATGTCATGACCACTTTTTCGAAATAACGATTCTTTTAAAAAATATTAAACTTCAAAGCGGTCATTTAGGTTAGAGTTACATGTCTCCATTCACTACCAGCTATACGGTTATTTTTTAATCTTTGCTGAGTATTCAAAATAGTAGTATATACATATATCGAAATTAAAAAGAAAATTGTCACAGGTTCTTCTAATCGACCAAATTATGACATATAGATGGATTTGTAAAAAGTTTATAAAAACTCCAATAATAACTGTAATTTAAAATGTATCTTTGTTTTTTAACCTGAAGACCACAGTAACGTTAAGCTAATTGTGTACATACGAAGTAAAGAAAAAAACTGAAAATAATTCAGTATAATCATTACAATCAACAGCACTTTAGTTCTTGATCTTTGACTCGACCTCATGTGAGATGCATAGATGAGATTTGTAGTTCTAGTGTAAATATTGATGTGCCGTCGACTATACTTATACTAAATTACTGTTATTGTTTTTATTGATATATTCACGATAATACATATATAATATAACTCCCTATTTAATTTTATTTGGTATTATTAAATATTTATTGCATTAGGAAGACCAGATTAATGGTGACTTATGATAAGTAACTTCCCCGGTTTTCATTGATATTCTATAAAGTTTCAGTGTTACTCTCGTACTAGTGTTATTTCTTTTGGTTTACAATAACGAAACGTTGTTAGGACTGAGAAAATTTTGAATATAAAAAAAATAATTGATCCCTATAATAATTCCATATAAATAATGTTAACTCTTAATATAACAGGATTGACAACTTCATGTATTACTATGCTAATTTTCAAATTCCTACATCGAACTGTTTCTCAGAAAAAAAGTGACAGAAACACGAACGGACACGTGAGTAATCTTAATAATGGTTCTTTTTTTTCTTTTTGTAGTAAGAAACCTTAAAACTAGAAGAAATTCGAATATATAATATTAAATTCGAAAAAAAATATATATAATATTAAATTCGAAAAAAACAATATTCATAAAAATAAAATATTAATATTTAGTTCTTAAAGAATATTTATAAAAATAACTTCAGGAATAGTTATAAAAATAAAATATTAATATTAGTTTTTTTTTCAAAACTGGCAATTATTCAAAACATATATAATAATTCGTTTATGTTATATGCATTTCACATAATATATTGGGCATTCCCAAACAAACTCCTTTTCTCACTTTAATAATTTCGAAGAACTATTCGTAAGCGCAACCAGATGACATTTTTTTCTTTATCTAATGGCCTTCGATACATAATTTTATGCTTGTAGGCCTAGTTTATGTCACAATAATTGCAATATAGTTGAAACATTATTCTCTATTGGTATCAGCGGTCTCTTAAAGTTTTTATAATTCATTACTCGTTAGCGAACACGTAAATAGTTTTACGAACCAACTTATCTGAGTCAGTTGTAACTTTTGTAAATCCAAAAGGTATTAAAAGAACATGTTTTTATGTAAGTGATATAGTTTACCGTTGATTTAAACGGCATAATATTAACATTGCTTTTCAATGTCACTGTACGGTGAAAAAACTTGAACATTGCAACTGCTTGGCGCACATTTAATATGTGAAACACGGCCTAACTTATATATTGCATATAACCTCGCTCCCAACATTATTTTTTATGTCCACCAGACATAATTCTATATCATCTATTGAAACCACAATTTATCATTGCTCTGTTTTATTTTGAATTACATAAAGAAACAAGAAACTATTGAGGTTATTAAAATTTCCAAACTCGAGTTTTTAAAAGAAAACGAAATTGAAAAAAGGTACCCTTGTGGCCTATGTAGGGTTGCCATCCGTTCTCTTTTCCTCGGACACCTCGGACACTGTGTAGCTTTGACAGAATTATTTTAATTGAAATAACATAAATCAGACATATCTTAATATACTTGGATAATATAATGAAAAACGTTATATAAGAGGTAATATTGAAAGTTTTTAGAATGCCTAAAATGTAACCAACTAGCAAGTTTGTAATTTATTTATGATTTTTCAAAATAGTCTGAATGACACTTCATGTACGGTTTCATTCGATCCTTCATTGGATATCTCTTCCGGGGCCTTTTCGAAGCAATCACCGCTGCTTTTGCGTGCGGGAATCACATTTCTTGCAGTTTAATTAATCTTGGGTACGCATGGTGTGAAGTCAGAACTGTATGGCGATGACCCATAATTTCTACACACGACTTAATAAAATTTTTGGTCGTTCGTCTGGCTGAGTGTGCAGAGGCATTGTAGTGATAAAAGATGATTTTACTGCTCTAGAATTTTTATCAATACAACAAGCAAACAATGGCTACTGTTACCGGTCTATGGGAACTATTATTTTATTTTCCAAAGCAATCTTGCATAATAACCAATCCTCCGAACAACTTTAAAGTGAAAACTTTTCTGAACAGTGAACGAAGCTGAGGCGTTCGCACCAATCGGTGACGCTAAGCCCGTTACGTTCGGGTCGGTGATGCAAAGCTCCCCCTTGGACATCGGACGCGCAAGCTAACCGTTTAACACGGAGTGGATTCTTTTCAAGAATTACGTTCTGTTTTTGAATAATATTCCGTTTGAGTATGATTTAATATTCTTGATATTTTATATAACCAATTCGACCAGCTTCGTTGTTATATAGTCGGTTCTTTCAGAATTCTTTGGGAAGCTTCGCGTCTTTTCAGCTCTTTCCGACTTAATCAAACCAGCTCGTTTATATCAGTGTATAGCATTAAACTATTTTAAAACGTTACAAAGTTACATAAATATAGTTGGGTTCGTCCGGTATTTGAACCCGGGACCTCTCCCACCCTAAGCAAAAATCATACCCTAGACCAACAAGCCGTTGTTATGGTTTTTAAAATATTGATATGTGAGGGTAAGCTCATATTTTAAATAAAATTATTTTTGGCTATATTTTTCGATAGATCGCTACATATTGATTGCGTGGTTCAAATATATGCTTGCGCTACGTTTCATCAAGTTTATTTTTGTAGATATTTCTCGTACTAATGGCTAGTTTTAAAATTTTTCAATTCTATCTTCTTCGTATTGAAAATAGTCGAGGCATTGCTAACTACTCGTCGACATCTGAATTCTTCATTCGGTTTCCCAGATATATGCATATATACACCACAACATTTAATTGAAAGCAAAACTGAATGTTAAGACGTCTCGAAATAAAATAACTGGCAAATCTATTAAAGGTTTATTTTATTAGAAAAAATAAATCATTCTATTGCTCGCTTGCTGCTGGCTTACAGCTCCTGCTTTTATTTTATGAACAAAATAAAAAATGTATTATCTCGAATCAACTTAAATAGACTTCTGCCTTTTTATTACACTACGTAAACATTGTGATTTTTTTTCGAAAAATTTAAACATAGCTTGTCATCACTAAAATTAAATAGCTTTTAAAACCGTCAAACGTAAATAACTGTATTTGACATATATATGTTTTCCGTTGGCTGCACGTTGTCACTAGATATACAGTCACCAAACCAGCTGCAAACAATAAAGTTTATAATTCAACGCTCTCCGACATAAAATCTATTATAAAAGATTGTAAATGAATATTTTGATAAATAAACCTCGTGATAGAAAACGTGTATCTACCATTTGGAGATCTTTAAAACTAAATGATATTATTTTAATGTTTGTCCGTTGCTTTATTTATCCTGGCAATATGTAAAACTTATTAAAACAAATTTCACTTTTTGAATGCTTTGCCAAGTTAGAAGCTGTGATATGTACTATACAAAACAGGTCAAGTGCGTGTTGGAACACACATAGCGGATTTTTTTTAATTAAATGTGTGTTACACATAACCCCAATATCGTTTCGACAGACCTATCCAGTGACATTCAAAGATGCACTCGAAAAATACAATTTCTCCAACCCATTTTGTATGTATATATATATATATATATATATATATATATATATATATATATATATCGCTTGAGTGCTTTTCTAGTTTTCCTTGATCGGCCTTTCCTGTAATGGACGACGCCGATATTTCTGAAAAAACATCATTATTTAATTTTACAAAGTCAAAACTTTTTATCATTGTTATTAAAGTTATTAAATTATTGGAACTACTTAAAGGCTTTACATTAACACCTCATTCGAGGTAGACCGCCTGTTAAATATGACTACTTCTATATTTCCGCTTTCGCACACGGTTAATCAATACGGAATAATGCGAAGTAATCTGAGAGCAGTATGCTCTCAGATTACTATTATTGAATAACTAGCTAGAATCTTTATAAGAGTAAATGTCCATTGTTAACAGGGTTATCACGTTACGAACTTCGATGGAATTTAGTTGCGTCGAAATTATGTCGAAAGAGAATAAGCAACCCATCAAATTATAAAATTATCAAAATATTTGAAAGCGAACGATGTTGCCAGCAAAATCTTATAAAATATATAAAACAACTCTTTAATTAACCCTTCTGCTATCGCCGCATACATTTGCATACATATACTTAAAAATGTACCATTCTTACATTATGACTCTTTTTTTATTTTTTAGAATCACCCACTTTTATTCTGTGCCATATTCTTTTTCTTCCATTTTATTGGCTTACAATTAAAAGCAGAAGACGTGACGTAACACTGAATGTTTTTAAAATATCAAGACACCTGGTAGGTAAGTTTGTAAATTATTTATTGTTTTTTACAACAGTCTCCGTGGCACTCTATGCACTGTATCATCAGATGGAACCTCTGAGAAAAACAGTTGGCCCACCCTACTTCAGACGTCTCTTCTACGAACTTTTCGAAAAAAAGCGTATTCCTTCCCTTTAGCGTTTTCCTCGCAATTTATCTTTTATGTTTAGGGATGAATAGAAATCGCAGAGTACGAAGTAGGACCTATATAGCGAAAGACCCATAATGTCTACACCGACGTAGTCAAATTTTCGATCGTTCGTCTGGCTCAGTGTATAGCGGTTTTGTCGTGATGAAGGAGGATTCTACTGCGAGAGCGTCGCTGTCGAACTTTTTCAAAAACGACAATCAAAAAATTTCTGGTATACCAGCCTGCGCAGTTATTTTATTTTCCAGAACAATCGTTCCATAATAACTCATGAAGGATGAGGCGACTATATTTTTACCAGTGCTTCGCTCTTTCTTCACGATCGTAGGCAACTTTTTAGAAGAAAAAAGCCCACTGCGCAGACTACCACTTATTTTCGCTTTCGTTATCCTTGACCGTGTATTGAGCACAGCATTTGAGTGACCTCCCTTAAATTTTTCCAACATTTTGCGGCATTGATCAACGTGACAGTGATTTTGAGCTTCTTTCAAATCACGGGGTCACCTAACACAATCACCAATCACATAGCGTAATGATCCTTGACGCCTAAATGTCCATGTACAATTTTTTATCCTTGACTAATGTGTCCAAACTTCCCTGAATCTGCTGATAGGTTTTTCTCTTGTCAATCTTTATTACGAGTCACATAGTACTGTTTTTAGTCCCTGTTGAGGGAGTCCCACACGCAGACCACGCTACCAGTCATTAAACCAGTTGTAAATAGTATCGCGGGATGGAGCTTCATCATAAAATGGCTATCAAAGTCTATCATAACTTTGTTGTTTATCGTTGTAGTCTCACCACAACGAAAGTTATGGAAAATCATCGAAAGAAAATGTTCTCCAATTAAATTAATCTTTAGACATACTTTTCAAATTGCTACCAAAACTTGTAAAAACAAATGAAAAATTCAAACGAAGTTCGACAATGGATTACCAAAAAAATTTTAAACTTTTTATTATCATTATTATAAATAGCCAGCACTAAAAACTTTCAATGCTACCCTAGTAATTAATTTAAAACTCGTATAGAATGGCGTATTTATATATACACGTAAGACTCTTACTTATGTAGGACAAAATATTTTAGGGCCATAATTTTAGAGCCTCACTTTGTGTGTTGCTCACAATATTTTGTAATAAAAATAGACTTTAAATTATATTTTCTGACTAGCATTTTGTCCGTGACTTAACATCCATGACGTTTATTTAACAAGTCAATAATACCAGGGTTATCAGTAAATGTATATCTTTTTCTTTATTACTCAAAATCATCGTTATTACACAAAATTTCTTCACTTTTAAAGATTAGATTTATTTATTACAGGTTATCCTTCCGTCGATAGTTAATTTAAGCCTTAATTATTTATTTCCGCGCATATTGGTCTGTGTCTCTGTGTGCATATTAAAGATGTTTACGAAAACATCAATTAGAGAACATAACAGAATTAATAGAACACAAAAGCATTAGAATTATTTTTTTAAATTTTTGTCTGTTTGTCTTTTTGTACGTTTGTTTGTACACGCATCACGTAAAAACTACGAAACTAATTCGGATGGTGTTTTAGAAGAGTATAGAGATCAACTAGAAGTAATATTTAGTTTTTATTTCATCGCAATTGGTTCACTCTCTCAGAAGGCGTGCGAATTTAAAGTTTTCAAAAAATAATTTACACTTCATCAGTACGACAACTAAGAAAAGCGTAACTATCCGATGCATAATAATTACACATATGTATGTATAGTATACCTATATGCCTCAGTAGAAGGCGCTACGTATATTATGAATCGCGCAAGAAAGTTTACCACCCGGACATTTGCGAAATGAGTGTGACTAGATGTGAAGTTTGAAGTGGTGCAAGAGGGTAGGTGCTTGAGCAAGCAACTCAAACACGAGCAGACGCATAAGGGCAGCTATTCTTGTTGGTCGTCGTCCGCACATAAAATATTGCGATGTTCTATATATCCATTTTAAGCTCTTATATTTATAATTATGTAGGTTTATTAGTTATAAAAATTTGCGAAAAATGTTTTAGGGAAACATAAAAAAGTAATAGAACACAAAAATATAGTTTTTGGAATATTTATCCGTTTGTCTGTGAGCCGTTTATTTGTTAGACACACGAACGAAGTACCTGATACAACTAGTTATTAATATATTTTTTCTGTGAAGTATCACAAGCATCTTAAATATAACTTTTAATATTCAGCTAAACTTTTAAATCAGTTTACATCAAGACTAATATCCTTTAGCACTTATTGTCATCATTAACAAAAATAAATTTTCACCCACGTAAATATTTCAATACCTAATTTGTCGTAATCTACCACAAAGGTCAATCCGGAACCGAAAGTTGAGCAATCAATTCCTTGAAAGAAAAACTACCAAATCTGATCAACGACATTATACCTAATAGACACGTTATACCTATTTAAAGCGAACAAAAAATATGGCCTCAAATAGCACCGCGCGGGAACTACGGTGAACGAGAAAAAAGCCCACGAAATCGCTTATGTAAAAAAATATTTTTGAGGACAATTTTTGAGCACTAATAATATGTTTATATAATATAATCCGATACTTCAATATCCATCCTTATGCTGAAAAACAAAGACTAAGATCAGCAAAGCATATTTGGCACTAAATTAACAGCATAGATATCCAACTTCCGTCTTCCAACTTTTTGCCTTTACAAATCAAGCCTTCCAAATCTAACTCTTCGCTCATAAGACGCACGTGATACACTTAATTACGTGAAAGTACAAATGATTCAATTTCAGGACCATCATCCGCGGTACGCCTTCGAATACGGCGTCAACGACCCACACACCGGCGATATCAAGCAGCAGCGCGAAGAGCGCGATGGAGACATTGTTAAGGGTAATATTTTAACAGTTATTAAATAGTCTCTTTAAGATAATCAACATGTCTCAAATTAACAATATAATATTTTTAATGATGCATATTTTTTCTTAATTATACTTAACGGTAGCTGTATTCCTTAATTCATTAGTGTTCGAAGCTCTCTTTGAAAGCATGTTACTTCTTCAAATTATTTAGGAAATATCACATTCACAATATTTTAGTTAGCAGCAAGTATTTTTCACTAATTCACTGTTAATTTTTCCATCATTAAAATAAGAAGTAGTTTCCGAATATTTTAAGTTACATTAACACTACTTGTAGTTGAGTAACTACTAGAGTTGTAGTAACTTAGCATAACATGCTAAAAACCAGTAGTTAAGAATTTGTAAATTACTTTGCAGACGAACAAAGCAAGTTGTAAAAAACTAATTAATATATAAACTTCATATGATATGTTCCTTTCTTGGTAACACCAAATTTGAAAAAGCTGTTGGCTATTAAATTTTAAATTTGATAATTACTATTGTAACTAAATATACCTTAATATATATGAAAACAGTTTTAAATAACTTTCTTGTAAGTATAACTAGATCTGATCTCTATTTCGCTGTCCTTGGGTATATATCCGAACTGTAGCCATGCCATCTGATATATTTGGACCATTGGATTATCAAAAGATTCCCAATACCCAATATGTTTTTGACTCACAAAGTAGATAGTGCAGTTTTTGAGCGTTTCATAATCTGTTCTTTTTAATTTCCCATATGGCATTGACAAAGATGGGACAAAGAACATCTAAATTGCTTCACCATGCCAATTAATTGTGAATATCTCATATCCCTTCACTCCAAATCTTGCCGATACCCTTCTATTCCACGACACAACCGACTGCCAGCTCTACTTCAGACTGCCCTACTTCCTTTCCCTTTAATTTTCTATCTAAAGCACATTGAGGAATATCTTTTTCGAGTTTACGAGCATTCCAATTCCACTTGTAACGTTTAATTTGTCGCTCGATTGGAAATTCCGTGCATCTTCCCAACAAACCTTCCATTACGTGATTAGGAGTATATATCTAAAGCTTTTATTGGGAAAAATGTTTTTTCTTTACGTTACATCCATAGAGCAGCACAGTAGTAGCGGTGGACTGAAACATTTTGAGTTTAATTCTCCTGTCAGTTTCTTTAGGTAATTTCCACATTGACCAAAATTGTTCAAAGTTTGCGCTAGCCTTAACGTTGCATGAAGCGTTATCCTTTTCATTTCTGTCTGTCTCAGACAAAAGCTATTGTAAAGCCATAATTAAATTTATTCTTTACTTTTTTTATTGACTGTTTCGTAATTTTTTTTCTTACATTTTATTCATAGGATTCGTATTATGTACAACATTTGTATTCTCTAATTTACAGCATTGGGCAAGAGTTCCAAATTAAAAAACAAATATATCTGTGTCAATTTCCTGAAGAAATGAGTAAAAAATAGAATATATTATTAAAAATACTTAAATCGACACTTACCTAAGCTTTTCACCATTTTCATAAATTATATAACATAATTCATTAAGGTGAAATTTAGCTTCATAAATGTTCTAACGTCTGACATGCCATATTTATTGGGCACTTTACATGTAGTAATATACCGAGTAAGAGTAGGGAAGAACAAGGAACGGGGATTATTTTATATTACAGGTCTTAAATTCAACATGTCGATTTCCTGTATCTTATTGTGAGAATTGATCTTTGAGTTTTTTTAATTTACAATCACTTGAGTAAATCAGTAATTATAAAATGCCGATGTGTTATTTGCTTATGCCATATAATTATATGCTACATTTACGTACTCTTTATGTGCTGTCATATAAAATTTTTGAATGGAAGCATCTTTTGGCACAGAAAGGGTTACATGTCATAAAATAAAAACCAGCAACACACAAAGATCTTTCATACTGTTAGTCACGAAGTTCATTTATTACCCTGAGCATAGTTATGTGTATTAAGAGTGTTATTATCATAGCGAACATAGACATTTCTCCATGGCAGAAACAGCACTGTGCTGAAATATGTAAAAGACTATAAATAATTTTTAATTGAAAGCTTTCTTAAACAATTTTTAGGAAAGCGTTCAAAAGATTGTTAAGTTTTATAAAACAAACTTTATGTCATCATTGTGATAAAACACAAATATTCATGAGATCTGATAATCCGGTCCAGTTCAAAAGTCCGCACAATTATCCATGAGTTTCAGTGGATATTAATATTCTTAAATTTTGTGTCATTATAACACTAACAGTGATTTAATGAAATAAGAGCCATAGAGGCTCTATGTCTTTACATAAGTTCATTGCGTTTCAATTCTTTCTTGCACATGTAAAGGAAGAAACATTACCTAAATTATAAAACAAGAGGTATTACATAATTGAATGTATCATAATATTGTAAACAGCAAAACTGCAGATTTTATTATGTCAAAAAAGGATCAACCAATAATAATAAAAATGAACCACATTGGAGGAAAATTGCAAATGCCGTGTTGCAAATGCCATACACCAGCATTGAATGGTTCCAGCTTTATGGCAATGTGATAAAACAAAAGATAGCCATATTAGGAAATCACATCGTAATTGCCTTCTTCATCTTTGAATTAATAACCTCTAAAATTGTCCGAACCCCTATTATTAAAAAGATTGTATAAACGGTTAAATGAAGTTCAAAATAAAGCATTAAAAAATTGTTAAATTGCTGATGGGAGATTTGCAAAAAATCTGCAACAGCAAAATCTCCGAAAGTATTTATTAGTCATACTAGGCGGCTCACAACAAATATTTTCAAAGTTATCCATTTCTAATAACAGATCAGCTTCAACTTTTCAAACAAATCCCTTAGACCATCGCACAGATCATATATCTTTACAAAGACAAAAAAGATATCTTTAAAACAACTATAGAGATTATAGTTACGAAAAATATTCCCAGATAAAGTGGCATCTATCCAATGATTAGATTATACTGATTTCTCTACAATTACCAAAATATTTTCAAAATATGTCTTAATAAACTTTATAACTTTTCAGGGCAATACTCCCTCGTAGAGCCTGACGGTTCTGTCCGTACCGTGAACTATGTGGCAGATTGGGACACGGGATTCCACGCCACTGTGACCAACAGTAAAGACAAAATATAACCAGCACACCACGTACCTGAGTCTTGAAAATATGTTGTAGTTACCAATATGACAGTATATTATTATTATTATTAATCTACACTTATCTAAATTAAGGTTAGAGTTAGTAAATCATTGAATCATTCATTTCATTACATTTAAGGAAAACATTTTTATTTGAATAGTCATTGTAAATTAATTGTAAAATAAAAATAAATGTATTTTTATATCCAAGTCAATTTATTTGGAAAGAAAGGCAAGCATTGAGCATATGGAAGAATGTTTTACGTGTAATAAAAACAATGAGACCAACTTCTGCTTATGAAGAGAGTGCTAATATTTTCACTATCTGTAATGGAAACCAGTAAATGTGTGAACAACACACGCATTGTATTTTTTACCTTTTATTATACACCCTTGATGAGACTATAACAGGCGTAACATTGAAACTGCCATATAAAATATATCTGTCAAACATAAAACAGGCATCATTATCTCAGTGCAACACTGGGTTATTAAAAATGGTATACAACATTAAAACATTGGTGGTGTTATTAATGTTGTACTGAAACTGTTTTAAATAATTTGTTGGTTTTGGTTTTTATTTAAATTTCTTGGCTGAGTTAAAAACATATAAACAACCCCAGATTGCCCCAATGTTCTATTGAGGTATAGACTAACTTTAATTTATTATTACATACTTTTTACTAGAACACAAATCAAGTATTAAGTAAGAAATTTAGAAAACTGATTTCAGTTAAAATTATGTTTATTAATTTATTTATTTGCTATTATAGAAACAGTACAATAAAACCCTATATAAAGATAATGGCAACACATTTCAACAAACATACTTTGAGTTAGCATAAACAAATTACCTCCTATCTTAACACCTTGCGAGGGCCCCCATGAGGCACACGGGACACTTTAGACGCCCTAAGGACTAATCATACTTACCTGCATCAATTCGCAACTTACTTGTGGAAAATTAACACATTGTATAGTAATGAGTATGCGTTTCTCCACTTTTTTACATCGATTCAACTTTCATATCAAAAGAAGTTAAAACGCATACAAGTGTAGCTATTTTCTAGTATGTTTAAGAACCCTGAAGCATGCTAATGCATATTAATATAGATAATCCCCTAAACCATCTGATGAACGCATACATGTGATTAATCGGATTTCATTATATACACACTGTTCAAATACAGGGAGAGAGATAGGTATCAGGTGAGAGGCTGTAAGTAGCATACAGTTTATGATCTCATTCCTTCGCAGTCAATAACATACAAAAGCAGAATTACACATGATACTGAAGGATGCCAGTGTTGGAACAGTTTCTTACCTGAACACATTTGATGTGCATGGCAAATTATGAATTAATGTTGACAGGTCAGATCAGTCCCTAAATAAAATGTCTACATGTGATGTTCCACTTTCTTCATAAATGCTATAATATATATATATCGATACCCGACTCAGCTACGGGTTTTATTAGTAAATATAAATCTGAACCATTATTAGAATAAGTAATTTAAATAAACTTCCTTAAGATAATTTAGACATTTCACAAATATTTGAAACATCATATGGAAGGCCACAAATATATGTCTCATTGTCTGCCCTGCACGAAGTGTGTTGCAGTTTTTTTTAAACCTCATGCTCATAGTGCACATATAACATTAAGCTTTTTACCCAACTTTTTACGCCTTTATATAATCATATTTAATACTAGTTTTTGATAACCTGAGACTTACTGGATCATTACATACAAATTAACTTTTGCAACCTGTTGTCGTTTTTAACATTAAATAACAAATGATTATTTAAGAAAAATATGAAAGAATGAAGTAACAAATAAACGATGAAAATAATATAAGGAGAAATAAATATTAATGTGGCAATAAAAAATAATTTTGACTCACTGGGAAAAAATATTTTATAATGTTGACCAATAGTAACCATAGGTTTATTGGGAATCTTTAAAAAACAATAGGTAGCACAATGGAGGTAATTCATTCTAAATTGTATTGCATATTTACATTTACCATGTTTTTATATATATTTATTTTATTTTATTTATTTTTCTGCAAGCATAGAACACTAAGTATATAGAAGCAGACTTATTGCTACAAGAGCAATCTCTTTCAGGCAACCACAATGAATTAGATGATAACATTAAATGCTACGGTAGACTGTAAGTGATTTTTAAACATTAATTAATTCTACTTAAAATATTAAATATATAATAATATGTGGTAATAAAATAAGATTACTTAAAAAACAAAGCAAAATGACACTTTAGAAGTAGAAAGGGATAAGGATGGGTTATAATGGAAGGGATTAGGATCTGCCAAATTATAGTAGATAATGTATTTTCAGACGACTTTTGAACGCAGACAACAAGAGCCCACTTTGTATATTTGCAGTCAGTTCATTCCACAATCGAGTAGAATATACGGTGTAGGATTCTCTATAAAATTCCGTTCTATGCTGAGGAATTAGGTGGGTATACTTGTTTTTCAATCAAATTTTCGATCGTAGTTCAAGGTCGTGGAATGACAGGTATTGGAATCTAGATTTAAGGTATAAAGGTGTAACAGGATTATTGAGGATATCATGTACAGAGCGTAGAAGATGGAGATTACGTCAATCACGAACGACCATTAAGATGTGATTAACCATTGAAGATGTGAACAATATATTTAATCTATATTAAGAGAGAATGTATAGCTGTAAATATTGTATAAATCTATTTTCGCATTTATCTATTTATTTCATCTACGTAACTACGTAATCTGCATATCTTGAACATATTTCTAGTGCTAAGCTTCAGTTTCGTTTTGGCCACTTTCGGCCATAGAAAGCACCTTTGGCTTTAACAAAAAAAGTCAAAGATTTGAGCAAGACCAAAAATATACTCACCAAATGAAATGTTAAGGACTAATCACACTTATCTGCATTTAACGCACGATAAAAATTAAAGATGAAAACTATTATTTAAATGTAAGTATTATTGTACTTTCTTCTTTTACATTAAACTCCAATTAGCGACAAGAGTCATTAAATTATAATACCATTCTTTATGAAATGAAATCTGAAGAGCAGTGCAATGAATATGCGTATTTGTAAATTGCGATGCTATTTAATAAAATACTAAATTTAATATTAGACACCTTGAATAGTAAATTTTTTGCCATTGGTGATTAGGCTACTTATTATACTCCAAAATATTTAGTTATAAACTAGTTTATTACTTTTACTAATGAAAAGGGCATTTGAAATACACAATGTTGCTTCTTTTTACACGTTGATAGTTTGCATTTTGTTTTGCTGTAGGTACTTTATAATTTTATATACATTTTTGAAATAGCACATTGGTATGGTCTAAACACTCTTTGTCAGAATAGCAACTTTGGTGCTTTGATTGGTTTTTTATTCATTTTATATAAACACTATATACACTACAAATAATGCCCAGCAGTTTCACCAGTGTGAAATTGTCTAATTATTTACTCTCCTCCCAACGGTCACTAAATACCTCCGCTTTATTTGTCAAACAACATCGGTCATCAGAATCGGAGGTATGTCAGCAGGAATTCTTAGGATGATTAGGATATAGTAAATAAATCAGTCTCTATTGTACCTTTTAAGCAGTGTTTCTCAACCTCTTTTAAATTTTGTATCACAGCTCTGCCCTAAATAAATTGCAGAGTAATAATATACAGCCTATAATCTCTCTTAAAGTACGGGCTTTTGAATATTTTAAATCAAACGTATAGTTCTAGATATAAGCGCAAACAAAGCAAAGAAAAATCTTTTCCGGTTTACCACTACTTTGCCCCTGTGAAATGTAGCGTGATTGTACATAGCTTATGAATTTCCTCAAAATATAGTTTTCTAACAATAGAAGAATTTTTGAAATCAGACATTTGATCTCAGAGATTAGTGTGAACAAACTTTGCTGCTTTATTTATGTGTATAGATTATTTTTAATATTATATTTTTCCATTGGTTTTAGATAATTAATATTGCAAAATGTTATCGTTGGAACACAATCCTATTTGGAAACACTTTACTAAATATGACAAGTCTGAAATGGAAAAAAACTATTTCCAAATTACGCAATAAATCTTTGTCTCTTGATAATTCAGTACCACAAAATAAACGACAGCAAATGTAAAAAACTGTGTAGAAAAAGTTCATGAAAATGCATGAAGAATATAAATTCTCATCTCATCAAATTATGGAGCCGCTGAAAATGTTTAATCAAAAAAAAACTCAACATGACTTACTCCATAATACCAAAAACGAAGTTAAACAATTAATTTTGCCAGAGATTTCTAAAAAAAAAGGAGCCCCATCATTGCCAGATAATACGAATCTATAAATTAATTATAATAGACTAATGGCCAGTTTTTGAGTACTTTTTGTGAAATAGATATCTATTCCATATTTGAAATTATTCATACAAAAAATTATAAAATAGATATTCTATTCCATAAAAGGTATTCAGAAACCGACCATTAATCATTGTTGACATACGGTGTATATCACTGATGGTAAAGCTTTTTGTACACTTAACTTTACTGATCCCAATGGCCCATCAAAGCACAAAAGTAAGCAGAAAATTATTGCTAATATCTTTAACGAGATCATAATTCATTCATACCAATACATAAATTAAAATAAAACAGTTCATAACTGAAAAATTACAATTTATTGAAGCTTTTCCCAGTTTATACTTTAAGTGATGTGCCTTCAGCTTTGGCTACAGTTTACAAACTGACCTCCGGTCAAACACTACATGTTTCCTTCAAATTTCAAGTCAATAGTGCTAAAACTGACGAAGTTATGAGACTTTTTAAACCATGCCCCAAGCAGATATGCACAGCAACTCATAGGGTCACTAGAGAAAGGGGGACCCTTTTTAACTTAACCTACAATTTACTGTATTCCTACAAAAAAATATTTCAGAAAAATGTAATATATAAAACATTGCAGTATCACAGTTGACTTCAAGCTGAATGGACCGTCTTAATTATTTCAATGTTGTTTTTATTTTTGTATATATTTCTTAAACTTTCAATTTAATATAAACTATACCTGAATTTATGAACATATTTTTCTCAAAACCACATTTTAAACCCTTTCAGCGTAGGAATATTGTAGGTAATATCAGGACACTTCATGGGTAGCGATAGACAAAACATGGGATTGCCTAGATGCAAAGAAGTATTGTGTTCTTTTAGCACTAATAGATTATTATTATTAATATAATCTGAAAGTAAAAACAATGCTGTTCACCATCTACCCACATGAAATACTTGCATACTTTGCATCAAAAAAGAAAGTAGCATACAAAAGCTACTCATAGGGGATAAAATAGCAGGAAAATGACCAAGAGGCCATTTTTAGGTTAGATGGTCAGACCAGATATAAAAATTATCTGGTATACCCTTCAATGACGCCATATTAAATGCACCAAACCATAACCAATGGAAAGGAGTAATAAAATCTTGCAGTTGGCAACTCCAAATGGATACACCCCTCAGCCATGAGGAGACGAACAATAAGAATATGATTAATATCATTAGTTATAGTGTCGTATAATAATTTGCAGTATGTTAAAAAATTGGATACTTCAGTTATGCTCTGCAGCGAAAGAATCCTGTGAGTCGACATGGTATGGTTGCTCCAATCGATCTAAAAAGTTTTTATGCCATAATAATAACTCATTTGTGGATGAAGATTTTTTATCTTTTTCTGTAAATGAAAAAAAGAAATCATGTGTGCAATTCACACGTGGTGATCCTAAAACCTTCAAAAATTCCCTTCCCCTACATCTTCCACATACACTTCCCCTTCCCCTTCCCCTTCCCCTTCCCCTTCCCCTTCCCCTTCCCCTTCCCCTTCCCCTTCCCCTTCCCCTTCCCCTTCCCCTTCCCCTTCCCCTTCCCCTTCCCCTTCCCCTTCCCCTTCCCCTTCCGCTTCCGCTTCCGCTTCCGCTTCCGCTTACCTCCCCCTCCCCCTCCCCCTCCCCCTCCCCCTCCCCCTCCCCCTCCCCCTCCCCTCCCCCACACCCTCCCCCTCCCCCTCCCCCCCTACCCCCTCCCCCTCCCCCTCCCCCAGCCCCCTCCCCCTCCCCCTCCCCCTTCCCCTTCCCCTTCCCCTCCCCCTCTCCCTCTCCCTCTCCCTCCCCCTTCCCCTTCCCCTTCCCCTTCCCCTTCCCCTTCCCCTTCCCCTTCCCCTTCCCCTTCCCCTTCCCCTTCCCCTTCCCCTTCCCCTTCCCCTTCCCCTTCCCCTTCCCCTTCCCCTTCCCCTTCCCCTTCCCCTTCCCCTTCCCCTTCCCCTTCCCCTTCCCCTTCCCCTTCCCCTTCCCCTTCCCCTTCCCCTTCCCCTTCCCCTTCCCCTTCCCCTTCCCCTTCCCCTTCCCCTTCCCCTTCCCCTTCCCCTTCCCCTTCCCCTTCCCCTTCCCCTTCCCCTTCCCCTTCCCCTTCCCCTTCCCCTTCCCCTTCCCCTTCCCCTTCCCCTTCCCCTTCCCCTTCCCTTCCCCTTCCACTTCCCCTTCCCCTTCCCCTTCCCCTTCCCCTTCCCCTTCCCCTTCCTTTCCTTCTAAAGTTGATAAGATTCCGGAGTTCTATTGCGTAAAGTTTAATATCTTACCTTGTTACATACATTACCTCAAACAAAATACATTAGATACAAAAGTGATTTTAAATCTCCAGTATCAAAAAATAATTCATGCTTATAAAGAACGTCCAGATAAAATAATAAGTAACAAAGAAGAAGTGAAAGTTGTTTTTAACAATTTTATTTTCAACAAAGATAATTTTAACAATACTTACATAACAAATAAACCGTAAACAACAAAACATTTCCCTTATCCTAAGTATAGAAATACCTTCTTAAGGCTTCATTATAAAAAAAATTACTATTATAATACCACTTTTTCTATTTTATCGCCATTATGTCCACATTGTGGGCAGGAATAATATGGATCTGCTGTTTTATTAGCCTGTAAATGAAGGGAAGTCATTAAGATTTAGTTCACAAAGATGAAAAAGTTTAAAGATACTTCTATTAATCCTTTACTACTTCTTTCCTACTGGTACTTCCACAATTAAATGAAACTATGTGATGTAGTATTATTTCTACTTTCTTTAATTTCTTTACCACGACCTAGGTTTCGTTGTATTACAACATCTTCAGGTGGGATATAAGCAAAGATATTAGCAAAGAGTGTGATATTACCAATCTTTGCTAATATCCCACCTGAAGATGGTGTAATACAACGAAACCTAGGTCGTGGTAAAGAAATTAAAGAAAGTAGAAATAATACTACATCACGTAATTTAATTTAATTGTGAATAATGAATTTCTACAAAATTAACGCCAAATATATTCAATATGGTACTTCCATTTTAATTTAACTAATCGTAGCGCTCGCTTAGGTTGGAGCCAGAAGACAACTAATTATTTATTGTAAAAATTGGGCATTTCGTTTTTGTATTACCACCTTATTGAAGGATTTCAGTGACGTTCCATAAGGAACAATGTAAATTTTAAATTTAATTTTGTTACAGGTTATAGAGTATGACAAAAAATTACCTTCAAACAGTAATAACAAAATACATGTTGACAGAACATGTGGTGAGGTAAAACTGGTGCCTTCCTGCATTCAACACATATAGTACTAACATCCATTGTTATCTGTTCCGCTAAAACTAGAGCAGAAGCCCTTGTTCCCCGTGATGAAAATTTGAACCGGCTAACCAATTTATTCTTCCATTTATACATGTTAGTTAAAGCAAATACAGTGCCAAACAAATCCTAAAATTTTAAAAATTAATTGAAAGTTAAATATTTTTTGAGTATTCTAAATTATTAACATATAAGCTTAAGTGCATTTTATTCATAATAATCAAAGAATCAAGAAATAACATTTCAAAACTAGTCATTATAATAAAATACAATAAATTTTTGTCAAATTATCAAAACCATTGGTTTAAATAATAATAGGCCCCAAGCTTACAAAATGTGTCAAAATACAGTACATATGTGTCTGTCATCATTCAAACTAAAACATATGTATGTGTATAAAGATATTTGTCTCCCTCTCACTCAATATATGTCGTATTATTTCTGTCTCAGTATAAATGCCGTTTTATAAACTTTAAAAACACAGAATTATTTCTATATAATTATGATTAATTTAGTTGCACTGGAATATTACAGCTTTGATTTTAATTGTGTTAGGGCTCGTGTTTTTGCATATTCAAAATAAGCATAAAGTCATATTGGCTATTAGCTCCTGGAATATTAAGAATTATAGCACGAAACTAATAGTCAATTCTTATAAAAATAACTGCCTTGATTGTTTTATTTTTGTTGGGAAGTCATTTTCTATACATTTGAATAATTCTTTATTTCCATATCGAATACTTAGGTAGTCAAGAAGTGTTGTAGGTTTAAACGTTTGTAAACATGTTTAATATTAGATATTTTGGTTTATGTAAAAATCCAGATTCTGCCTCTGTGCATGCCTACAATTGTGTTTGCTTGCACCACCGATTTAATAATCTGAATGGGTCTCAAGCATATGAAATGTGTCAAAATACAGTATCTAGTATGGTTTATCTAATATGATTAAATTCTATATTGAATGTACGCATAGAATGTTACGACATTTAATTATGTTACAACTGATATTTTTGCACATCCGGAATTAGTGACAAGTCATATTGGTTCCTAGCAACTATGATTTCTCGAAATAAATTCTCTACTAACACACAATTGCTTGCAACAGCAGCTGTAAGCAATTAACTGTGATATGTGTGCCTGCGCACAATCTATTGTGGATATTCTTTGTGCGCTTATATGTTTGTACGTAAAGGCAGGGCCTGTCTACTATTATTTATATCTTTGATCAAACCAATAAAATAAGGGGACTGTTAACAGAAAATGTAATTACACAATTTACTGAAAAGATTTGCCAATGGTTTTAAGTTTAGTCAATTCTAATTTATCATTACAAACTCTGGTTGTTTCAGTACAATCTACTATTTGTAATAAAGAGCTTTGTAATAAAGAGCTATCATCATAAATATTTGTTCTCTAGAATGAAGACTTCTGCCTATATTTGATGTTGAGTTGACTACTTTGTAATTTATACTTATATAAATTTGATAGTTATAGACATTGTGGTCGGATGATTGACAAATATACATTTCAAATATATATATACCCACTTAATAAAGTTTTTGAGTTACCTGTAAAGTGCTGTTCAAGAAATATCAATAAAATTTCACTATATCATCTCACATTAAATATATACTTTGAGTTTTTAGATATTTGAACACTAGTAACAATCAATGCGTTTTAAATAGTACATAAAATTTTCCAAATTTGCTTAAATACTTGTATGGCAGACTTATCAAATATTCAGAAATCAAATAATCATCAGAAACCAAACACACAATCAGCCTTTCCTTCCAAATAAACTTTTACCATTGATATATTTGATCAATAAATTAATAATTAAAATATATATCAAATTCGCTAATAAAGATTTATTTCATATCTTTTCAATTAAATATATTTATAGAAATCAATTTTGGAAATAATGTAAAGTTATTCTAGAAATACTTTACAAGTTCAAAGTTCGTACATAAATACTGGCATAAAAGACGTCTTTTAATAAAGTTTTAACAAGTAGAAAATTTTTCTAAAGAATATCTATATTACATTTCAATATAAAGTAAAGGACGAAACCTTACGTATTTAGTAAATATTGACCATTTAATTTGCGTTCACTGTCCCCATCTCAGTCAATACACATAGTTGCATAAAAAAATTTACTGACAATGGATATGACGTACATATGACGACAAAGGAGAAGTACTTTAGGCTTGTATTAAACATGTGCAGATACTCTTATTAGAACCAGATGATATAAATTTACAACATCTGGTGATACAAACATCTTAAACACACTTAAAAATTAATGCAAAACAATGTGTGAAATAGAGATGACACTGCGTTCATAACATTAATGTTGATGATGAGTTTATTTATTAAGAAAGATTATGGTCAAAGAACAAAAAAATAGAAGATGATGTGAAACTTATTTGCACTAGATGATATATATATTTACAAGATCGGACATGATGAACCTGTGTTCATCAGACTCCAAAAAAATGTTGAATATGGAATCATAGTCAATCACAAGCAAGTCCAATACACAAAGCCAAAGTCGTTAGTACGAGAGCAACACGAATACAGAAAGATGCACTGTAAATGAAGGAACAAAACGTACTGTAGTATTGCATGTGTACATGGGTCACTACCTGACTAAGGTGACATCGCTTTTCGTCTCGCTCATACTTGGCAAAATGACATATCTATTCATCTCTCTCGCACTTTGTAAAAGTGGCGTCACTATCCACCTCATTAACACTTGGTAAAATAGCATCACTATTCATCTCACTCACACTTTGTAAAAGTGGCTTCTCTATCCATCTCACTCACACTTGGTAAAATGACGTCACTACCATCTCACTCACATTTGCACCTTAGAATTAAGACTTAGAGAAATCCTAGCGTGCATTAGTAGCATTATCACTAAGTATGAGAATTAATTTGCAATCAGAATTTTTTGGGAAAAAGATTTATAACTTGTGTAACTTGCCAAAACAGAGCAATATATTTTTTCACTACAATCAGTCAAAATTAGGTGATGAAACATTTTGAGTGCAAGATTGGGCTAAAAGATTTTTTTTTAAACTAAGGCAGTTTTATTTTTAATTTAAATTTATATAATTGTTGTTCAGGATTTAGTAACAAAAATCATAATCAATAAAATTGAAAATTCATAGTCAGTACTTGAAAAAATGTTTCACACTTGAAAGAAATTTTCTCGATTTTTATCAAAAACACCTTTAATTTTAAAAGTACGTGACCTAGATTTTTTTCTCATTTTTCCGATATCTGTCATAAGCTGGCCTATCCCCCATTTCCGGCTTGACATTGGACTTTTGGGAGCCTGTATACAAATAGTTACTTAGATTAGGTTAGTTTACTAGGTAACCTAAAAAAACTACAACAGCAACAAAATCTACTTACAATAAAATTATTCCATAATAACTCACGTGTCCACGAAAAATCATTTGCGTCACCTCTGGTTACTTTATCAGCGGTTACTTCCATATTCAATAAGTAATCAACCAACGTAGGATGCTTGCCATTTTGGATGAAACGTAAAAAATTTAAAATATCACCTATTAGCTGAAATTTTTCTATTCTCGTAATAAAGTTTTGAATACTCTCATTAGTAGTAAAGCTGTAAAAAGCTCTGTCTTTGAAGTACTTGAGACCTACTGTGTATCCATAATACCAGTATAACTTACTTCTTGGTAAAGTTGCTTTATTGTACTTCAGAGACAGCATTTGTTGACCAAATGTGGACTTTGTCTTAAATAAAGAATATTGAAGTAGTAATGTTCTAAGGATCAACTCCAACTCTGGGAGAAGCGATGAAAGAAACCCCGGCTGTAAGATAACAAAATATATAATAGGTACTGAGTATTAAATAAATTTTGCACATTTTAAACTTATGACTTGTTATACAAAAACACTTACTGAAAAATATTTCGTGCTTTCATTTAACTGTTGTTTAAATAATTCAACCACTTCATCATCTAATTGCACAGCATCTAACTATAAATTAGTAAAGAAAATTTCAATATGAGTACGTTTGTATAGTAATTTTTGTCATTACAAAAAATAATAAAAGTATTCCAAAACAAATTTTATATAACGTTCAAACATGTATTACTGGCCTGTGTAACTCTTGGTATATAATTTATAGACATTTTTAATATATAATCTAAAATAAATAAAAATAATTATTATTATCATATAAACATTTATTACAAAGGAACGTTCTCGCTTCTGACATTTGACAGTTTAATATAGTATCTTATCTATACACTTTATCTATTCTGTGATCTATACCATATAATAGATACGGTATCTATACTTGACTAAATTTTTTGGCCATGGGCACTTCAAATTAAAATAAAAAATATAAAGAAATAACATAAATACACGTTTGAATTTGACACGTTTGTATTTGGATTGTTTCATGCCATAAAATGAAAGATTCTCAACCATTTAAAATATTAAAGTATTATAAATTTAAATATTCGTCGTATTTTATGCAATTACCAAGGAAACACACTCACTATGCATGAGTCGAGCGAACATCTTATTAAAGATCGGTTTCGTAAGGCAAATAATCTGGAATTCTTCAAATTTTTTTTAGTAGAAGGCTGTTTTAGAGTTTGAAATAAAAGAATATGTTAATGCTTTAAATTTTTTATTAAATATAGCGTCTTTGAAAATAAATATCTTTCCTAACTATAATAATAATTATTTAATAAATTATATACATTTTCAATATTTAACGTGAAATAAAAATATGGGCCATTTATGGAGTGCAAACAAGATGACCACTCAACTAAGGATAAGCTGTCAGAACGTAACCACTTATTTGGCTCTTTTTCCAACTGTGTTGAGCTATTCTAGCACTAGACACATATGAGTCGAAGAGACAAGATCTAATATTTCTTTGGATTCTTTGATTTAGCGAATGGCCATTTTTTTATAGTGTAAATTGTAATGACTTTAATATATCATTTTTATGTACAGATACACACAAACCATAAGTTTATATCACTTTAATAAATAATTCGCTATCCTATCCAATCGTATTGATGATATGGTGTCGTTTATTAATTTGCAATTAATTTTGAAGTTGCATTACAAGTAAATAATTATATGTAACAATACTTCAACCATATTATTATGAATATTATAAAAAATCTATAGTTCGTTCAAACTTTTGAATTAAAAAATGCTTGCTTTCTTATTTAAAAAAAATGTTTGTAGTCGTTATTATTTATTAGTAACAGTCCTATACTGGTATAAACTATAGACACTAACAGTGAAAGAACCCTGAAATATTTTAAATACCATTTTATTGAACTGGTCATATTATTCTCAATTAGCCTATTTGTTTACGTATTAAATTTTACGTATAAATGGAAATGTTATTTGAAGTGCTTAAAATAAATTTAATTTTATAATTTTATAAATGCAACGATACATCTGTTACATTTATAAAAATCCTCCTTCATTAAGCTAAAATAAAAATATAGTAATGTTTTATTAACCAGATATTAGGAGCAGCCTAAAATTAAAAAAAATTTAAACACTTTCGACAACATACACAAATTAATTCCCGCCAGCGAAATTGTCATAACATGTTTGAGTACCTTCTATTCGAACGAGATTTAATTAGATATTCAGTAAATTGAGTTATCTAGATTATGGTTTTATGTTAGTAAATATGGTATGTAGTTATTAAATACTCAGTTTCTGTCAAATTTCGTAATGGTTCATTCACCCCAACTCTCTAGTGGTAATGAGGCCCGAGGAGCAAAGATTTCTAAATCAAAGATGGCGTCAAAACCGTCGTCCGTGGTCGATACCAGAGCAGAATTGGCTGAACTGGTAAAACGGAAAGCAGAAATAGCGGTAAATAATTGGCCTAATGATTCTTATTCATAGATTGTTTATTTTTTTCGAATAATTTGCGCTTGAACAGCTTAAGAAATCTTGATCTATGCAAGAAAAATTATCTGTCAGCGTGTCCAATTAATGGCTAACTTTCAATGGTACCAACCGTTTCAATAAATGTCATTTTGCAGAATATGTAAACATAAACACCGAACCAAAATAAATACTAATCAAGTGTTTAAAATTATATTGTAATAACCATACTAGACAAATCATTTAATAAAATATCTATGCTTTCTTCGTCATACTTCCATTTATCCAGATTAAATGCTTTAAACAGGAACCCCGTATTTACCAGCGCAGAAATGTATTCTCAGTGCAAAAATCTTCCAGAATCAACTTAAAGCAAGTTATTTTGGTGAAGTAAGTTTGTAACCGGATTGGAAGCGTTTTTATTTTAAAGGGTACATATTGAAACCAATACTACCATTTAGATTTGTACAATTCCAGCAACTCGACTAAAATTATATCCACTTCATAATATTTTAGCTTGAAATAGTGCCTTTACAACGTTTTACTTTGTTATTTTCCATGATCTTTTATGGTAACTCTAGTAACAATCTTAAGAGAATAACTACTTTTAATTGAGTAAATGAAATTTTTCTTCCAGCAATAAGTCTGCTTTAATATATACGTGAAAATTGCAATAAATGTTAGTACTAATCTAAGTCTTCTGGTGTCTAGTATTAAAATAAGTAGTTTGCCATACAATAAAATATTACTTATGAACTGATCTACGTTAGGATACTGATTTATCGCAAATCCCATATTCAAAAACTTACTAAAATATATAGTATCGCAGCTATTTGGAATGAGTGGAAGGAAGGCAGTCATAATGTGTCAAACTTTTATCGATCTGTTAAAGTTATTGTCTCAGTAAATTTATATTATTTTTACATTGATGATATGTAATGAATAGTTGATTATTTAAAGCTGGTGTGTTCACAGTACTAACGGAAATACACTTTTAATATTCAGGTGTGGAAAGAAAATTATGTTTATTAACATTTACTATACTGGATCATAAAAACGTGGCCTTACATAAAATGCTGGCCATTATTCTGATTTTTAACTGACTTCAAAAAAAGGTGGAGGTTCTCAATTTGTCGCAATCTTTTTTTATGTATGTTCTGATGATGAAGTGATAATTTTTTACCGAGTGGACCGATTTTGATGATTCTTTTTTGATTTGAAAGAGGGTACTATAGGGGTGGTCCCATATAAATATGGTAATGATCTGTTGATTAGGTCCGAAAATGAACGACGGAACTCCTTAGCGAATGGCAATAAATCAACTATGATTCAAGATATTAGCTATGGGTAGTTACTTTGCAAAATAACTACACCCCTTACCAGGTCAGGGTCTGATGATAAGTTCTGGAGATGAACAATGGAAGTCTTTAATGGATATTAGTAAATCAACCGTGATTAAAGATATTTGCTACTAGCAATTGTTACTTTGCAAAATAACTACATCATCGACCAGGTCAGGGATGATAAGTTTTTAGATGAACAATGGAGCTCCTTATTGGATGGTAGTAAATCAAACATAACTCAAGATATTTGCTACTGCTAGTTTTTACTTTGCAAAATAACTGCACCATCGACCAGGACAGGGTCTGATGATGAGTTCCAAAGATGAATAATGCTACTCCTTATGGTAGTAAATTAATCATGATTCAATATATATGCTACTGGTTAATTGCTACTTTACAAAATCTGATATTAGGTTAATTGCTACTTTACAAAACCTGATATTAGTCATTAATTCGCAAAATCTGGCATTAGACTTCGGACATGAAGAATGGAATTCATCAATGGCTAACAACTAACCACTGACGGCACTACTATCACTTCATTTCTATGTATTGTTGATAACCAACTATAGCCAAAGAGGAAATTATTTATATACTAGCTTTTGTACTTGACTTCCAATAATTACACAATATTTGAAGAAAGAAAATAATTGAATTTTAGTTATAGTGTAATGATTAAGATTACTATACTAACACTAAAAATTCTAAAATAAAATATCTTTTTAAAACACCAACCTCAAAAAAAGCAGGTACTAAAAAGTAAAAAATAAATAACTCAAAATAGGTACCTACTTATTTGCAATAAATAACTAAGTTACTTATTTTTAAAGTCGATTCTAACACCGTCAATCAACTTAAACAAATATAAAATTTTATATTATAAATACACTCTTATGCATTTATTTAGTATTTACATTAAAAGCCCATCAAGTCACATGGCTAGCGTGCTAAGTGTTAGTGCTTTTCAAAATTGCAACTTCATTGTTCTAGGCCACTTAAATCCCCAGTGTTTGAAGAAGCAGATGCAGACAATTCACTATCGGAATAAACTACTATTAATATATTGCTATCGGAGTAATTATCAACCTTTGGTTTGGGATCAATATATATTCTCTCATATTGTCTCAACTTGTTCCAAACTTCTCGGAACTTAACAATAATACACTACTTTTTTTTTAAATAACTCTTCAACGATCTGTAAGTTAATCTTGAACTGACCCATAATAATTCTATAAGGTTTAGCTCTGAGTGGGGCTCTAAACCAAGTAAATAATATAAAATGCGTCCCATCATTTTGTGTGCGTTGACCTACAACTAACTGACAAGCTCATATGATTGACATGAAAATATCACGCTGTATTTTACATTGTTAGCAACAAATAATGCCATAGTAGCTCTGTCACACCCATAAGTGTGTAAACATCCAAAAAAAAGACAGAGCGTGTTTTCATAAAACTTATAAAATGTGATATTGTCCCCACATGTGTCATGCAAGATGCTAACAGATGCAATACAAGCGCAATGGTGTACGCACCAGCTTTGGATAATCGGCCTATATGTAACTAAATATTGTCACTAATAGGCAACAAAATTTAAAAAATTATTATTTAAATTGAAAGCGATCGTTATGTAATTGATCTGCCATAAAAAAACGATGAAAATTTTCTGTTATTCGGTATAAAGTTGTGAAAAACTCAATCAGGTGTGATAGAAACTACATAATATCTAAATGCTAAAATTTATTTTTTTTTCGATAGAAACTGTATAGAAATTTATGATGTCGTTCAGTTGAATTGTTTGTTTTTTTTTTAACATTTCACTAAGTGTTTTTTTCCTAAAGCAGTATTTATGAGTTATATGCTGCTGTAGAAACTGTAATCCATTGATTATTTAAATTCTATGGGATATTTTATATTGCGAAATTTAATTTTCACTAATGTAATGATTAAAAAAATATTTGTCAGAAAAAATAATTTTTTCTACCTAGGCGAGTGGAGTATCGTTGAAACACATTCTTTGAGTTTTTAACTTTAAAAAAATTATGATTTAAAGAACCATCAAAGAGTTTGTATTTAGGCTTGTTTTTTATTAGGTCTATCTCAAAAATAGCATTACCTACCACTGTAAATTGTCTTCAAGAAGACATAACCTCAATATGAACAGCAATTACCAAATATTATTGTATATAAAATAAAGTAATGAACCTTATAAGCATTAAGACATTTTTTAATGTCTCGTTACATAGTGAAAAATAATAATCACAGTTTTAAGTAAGTTGATATAAATACACTTAAATGTATAAATTTTTTAAGTAACTAAGCGTCCTTCTAATTTGAATTCTACTCGAGTAACACATTTTATCCCTATTGAAAATAATTGTTATTCATTAACTCTTCGAGTGTACTTGTTACTTATAAGCAAAGCTTGCATCCGCACTATTCAAATGTATATATTTTGGTTAAAATGAGATAAACACATAGACAATTATATACCATAAGAAGGTGAAAGGAATGATGAATAGAATGGTGATATCTTCATCTATGGCATACAGTTATTTTTGCCATTATAATTTTGGCTCTGCGTGAGATGCGGACGGAGCTAAGATGGCTCACCAAAAACTTAAAGATAGCATTAACTTTTATTTGGAGGGGTGATCAGGTGATGATCGATAAAGTTGAGAATTGATAATTTAGTTATCATTATTTACATGATTACATATAGGCTTTCCAGAATAGTTCGATAAGAACACTTTTATATATATCTCAATGTATGTATAATGCATGTATATTCTTTATAAGCTTCTACAATTTTCAACTGATTTTCCTCAAATTTTCCATACTATCAACAAATTATAAGGGGTGGTGATTCCGCCCCACTCCCTTATCTTCATAATGTGGTCAAAATTATATCATAAAGAATACTAATTAATTCATAATTTTTATACTTATTATGGCTTTCTCCAGAATTCAGCATGTTTCTACTCTTTACCTCCAGGAAACATTGTATAACCGCCAAAAAAGTAAAATTTTGCAAAATATGCCAAGATACGTGTCAAATTGCTTGGAGTGACTTCAGAATTTCAAAATTATACAAAAAATGTGATGGACCTCTCCCAACTCAAGGCCGCCCTGACAAAAATATGTATTTGAAAATGGTTAAAAAATATAGAAATAAATATATTACTTCCGAATGGAACGAGCTATTTGAGTGAAACTTGGTACACTTCTTACTTATCAACTAAAAATACTAATGCACACTTATCGACTAAAAATACAAGTGCACAAAGATTAATGGGACGGACAATGGTTAAAAACTTTAGAGACCTAAACTTTCTAGAATTACTTTTGAACCTGAATGAAACTTGGTGCACATGTTTCTTGCTTATAAACTAAAAATACAGTGTGATTAAGACAACCTTAACTGACCTCCATCGAGAAGGGCGAACATGATATACGCCTAAGTGACTCGTGTGCCCACGAGTCACTTAGGATACTTTTTATTAACCAGTTTGAGTTTGGTTAATAAAAAATTGAAATTTGATCTAAATGACTAAAAACTGCAGTAGTATGACGCCACCCTTTTTGTTATAGATGACTTTTTTAAAGTCATGCTTTGCAAGATTTCAAAAGGGATATTAGGAAGGGAAAGGGACTTAAAAATTGGGAAAATTAAAACACCCAGTTTTTCAAAATCGATAAGTCTTGAGGGTCAATTTAAGAACACTATGTTTCTCATGCAGAAAACATGTTGCGTATTGAAGGGTGGATCCTCAAAATTAATTTTATATTTACCCTCTGGGGATGCCGGCTTTTTGTTTTTTTTTTTATTTATTGAATCATACGATTTGTTTCTATTTATCTAACTTTTTAAATTGTTGTGTCAATGCATATTGTTTTTTTCGCTTCGCCGACTGTGGGTACCAGTGACTTTATTGTATTGTTTATAATTTCTTTGAAATAAAATACCATTTTTTTATATAAAATACCATATATATATTTAATATAAAATACCATTTTTATAATGATATGCCCATTGCTTTAACTCTCTCATAAGGTTTCGCTAGCTGGTTCTGTATAGACTATTTTTTTATATTTGAGTTAATTTAAAAAAATTAATCAAATTTCATTATTTTTCACCATTATATAAGGTATTCATTGCCAGTGATTTTGTAGTAATTCGTTTTTTTTGGAATAGGTTAAGTTATTTATCAAAATTTCGTAATTAATAAAGTGAAATGAATGCTTCTGAAATTATAAACATTAACATTGTGATCACTCACTTGGTGGTTTATGTTACAATTATAATTGTGTTGTTCATTCCTATTGTTTATTCAGTCCTTTCCTGTCAAACTTATCTCATCATCGTATCTGTTAGAATTTTCAAAAAATCAATAAACAAATGTGAGAATTCAATAGTTATGTATGATTTTTTAAAAATTGGTCACATTTTCCTATAAAATCACAAAAAGGGGGTTACATTACTCTTTCTTGTTTTCAACCAGGAAAGAATATTGTTACAATATTCTTTATTGACCATAATTGAAGTACATATTTACTCATTAATTAATTCTAGGAAACATTGGCCAGCTTGGAAAGACAAATTTATGCTTTTGAAGGATCGTACCTGGAAGACACGCAGCTATATGGAAACATCATTCGAGGGTGGGATCGCTATTTAACTACCAATAAAAGTACAAATTCAAAAGCCGACAAAAGAAATAGAAAATTTAAAGAAGCAGAAAGGTTGTTTTCTAAATCTTCCATCACCTCTATGGCTGTAAGTATCATAGTACAAAAATAAAATAGAAAGAAGTATAAAAGAAAGTAGAGAATAAGTGTAGAAACACTTGGTAGAAAAGAAAGTCCAAAGAAGTAGAAAGAATGTCTTCTAAATCATCCCTCACCTCTATGGCTTTGACAAATTTAATATGCAATTTTGTTTCTTTGTTACTTTAGACCAGAAATAAAAAATATTTAGTAATAAATTATTAAGTAATAGATGGATATTACTTATAAATTATGTATATGAAATAGTATATTATCCTGCAAAAGGTTTACATCAATATTCCCATACTGATACCTCCAGAGTTGACATATTTACATTAACTTAAGTTAATTCATATTTATGACATTTACGTGAAAGTATATTTTACGCCATAGACACGTCGTCAAACGCGATTTTCAATCAGTGGGATTTTCTTGAAGATATATCTACCTCGTCAAGTAAAAAAAAAAAAATAAATAAAATAAAAAAAAAAGACTATAAGGAAGGAAGTCAAACCTTATCAATTATAATAAATAGCAAATTAAGGTCCCTATCATAGCTCTACTACTATATCGACAAAGGGTCACATATTAATATGTACGACAAAAATGTCAAAAGCATCTTCATAAAAAACTATTATGTAGACATATTGTTAAAATGCAACGAAAAAAAAAATGTTTTGAGTATTGGATATTTTGATTTAAGATATACCTTTTAAAAGTAAAATTAAATCAGTTTCAATTATTGCACTTTCAACAAAAGTGGAATTTATTTATTCTTATTTACATTCAAACCATGTGCATAGAGAAATAGAACAAGTAAAACGTTCTGTAATATGGTTATTAAAAGATTATTGCCGCTTACTGTGAATACAATATATTTACTATTAAAAATTGATTAATTACTGACAAAAAACTTGCTGTTATTCGTGTTCGATTTTCATAGAAACTAAATAACGGTTGCTTATTTATATAGGATATATAAATAAATTAATGTTTAAAGAATGTCTTACCACGTCTTGTCTTATCGCAATATATTTATTTTGTTGTTTAATTAAAACTTTTCATTGGATAGGTCTAAACATGTCTGTCTTAGTATAATTGGATAGGTCTAGACCTAAAGTAACATTGTACAATTAAAACTTTTCATTGGATAGGTATAAAGCAGGCCCTAAATCTACAATAACTTTTATTGTGCAATAGTATTATGACTTCTGCAATAATATTGATGGCTCATAAGCGTCTATGCTTTTGTGTGAGCAAGAAATATTGTTGCAAGCTAAAAAGAAAAATGATGAAAAAACAAAAGTGTTGCTATTTAAAACAGTGGATCAAGAAAAAGCATAAATATACTCAACGAAAATTTTTTGTTAACGTTGATGAGGATTTCAAGAATTTCGTAATATTAGATTTGGACATATTGAAGTTTTAAGAATTACTAGACTTGGTTACACCACTGATTAAAAAAAAATACAAATATGCGAAAGCTATAATTATATGCTTTTCAGTGGCTATGAAATACATTAAAATATCTAGCCACTGGAAGGACTCTCGAAGTATTGAAATTTCAGACACGCAAGAAGTTTTCTTTTGAACGCAAACTTCAATATGAAGCCCAAACGGTTGAAAATATTGTGCAGTTTGTAAGGTTGTACAATATAATTGATCGTCTAAACCCCACTTAAGTGGATAATGACATAAAAAAATGTTTTTGGAGATTTAAGATTTTTTAAAATCTCCAAATGTTCAAAGAATAAAAAACCACTTGTAATCTGAAAACCACCACCATAAAAAATAGACATTTTTTAAAACCATTAGGTTTTATTAACATTCAAAATCAAATAATGCTTATTTTTAACCGACTTCAAAAAAGGAGGAGGTTCTTAATTCATTGGAACCTTTTTTTTCTCCCGGAGTTTCGTCGTTCATTTCCGGACCTCATCTGATGATGAGGTCCAGAAATTAATGAAGGAACTCCTTAACGAATGGCAGTAAATCAACTATGATTCAAGATATTTACTACGGATAGTTGTTATTTTGTAAAATAACTACTTCAATTACAAGGTTCAATCTGATGATAAGTTCTGGACTGAAAAATGAAACTCCTTAACTGATATTAGTAAATCGACCGTGATTAAAGATATTTGCTGCTAGTAGGAGTTCCATTGTTCATCTCCAGAACTCATCATCAGACCCTGACCTAGTCTACGGTGTAGTTAATTTGCAAAATAACTACACCGTAGACTAGGTCAGGGTCTGATGATGAGTTCTGGAGATGAACAATGGAACTCCTTAACAGATGGTAGTAAATTGAAAGTGATTCAAGAAATTTTCTACTGGTAATTGTTACTTTGCAAAATAACAACACTATCGATCAAGTCAGAGTCTGATGATCCATTCTGGAGAGAAACAATGGAACTTCTGTGTCGGATGGTAGTAGATCAAATGTAATTCAAGATATTTACTGATAGTTTTTACTTTGCAAAATAACTGCACCATCGACCAGGTCAGTATATGATTATGAGTTCTGAAGATGGATAATGTAACTCGTTAATGGATGGTAGTAAATCTATTGTGCACTATATATGCTACTGGTTGATTGTTACTTTAGTTATTACTTTGCAAAATCTGATATTGAATTTCGGATATAGAGAACAGAACTTCTCAAGTGGTAGATTTTAATTTGCAAAATCTGATATTGAACTTCGGCTATGGAGAACCGAACTCCTCAACCGCTAACAGCTAACCACTGGCGGCTACTACTACCGCTTCATTTCTATGTGTTGTTGATAATCAACTTTCGACAAAGAGGAAATTATCTATATACTAGCTTTTGCCTGTGACTTTTAATAATTATCCAATATTATAAGAAAGAAAGTAATTGTGATGATTAATATATTTATATCACTAAAAATTCTAAAATAAAATATCTTAAAAAATCGACTTCAGAAAAGTTAGATACTAAAAAGTAAAAAATAATTAACTCAAAATCGGTACCTACTTATTTGCAATAAATAACTAAGTTACTTGTTTTCGAAGTCGCTGCCAGCGCCGCCGATCAACTTAAACAAATGTACATTTTTATATTATAAATACGCCCTTTATGAGTCTATTTAGTATTGCAAGTGCATTAGAAGTTAAACTTAAATTTACATTATAAATTAAATGAAATTATAAATTTGTTTAACATTTAATTGTCGACAGTGCTGGCACCGGCTTCAAAAATAAGTAACTTAGTTATTTATTGCGAATAAGTAGGTACCGACTTTGAGTTAAATATTTTTTACTTTTTCATACATAACTTTTTTGAAGTCGGTTTTTTTAAAAGATAATTTATTTACATTACAAGTGGTGGATATCCTGCTTAATATAATTAATATATAAATAAATTTCATAATTAAAACAATGTGGCATCAAATTCCTATAAATTATCCACCAAGGCCCTACAACTCTATTGTATATTAAAATACAATAGAGTTGTAGGTCATTGGTGGATAATGCTTTGAAATATTTAAAAAAATTTTCTTGTATTTGTAGGCTGTCAGCGGGTTGGTGGATCCTGCAGAAACTAAAAGTTAGTATATATTTATATTTTGTTGAAAATAAATTGGGGTATAATAAAATGTTATTTGATCTATATAAGTAGTTTTCATACTTGATAAAATGTAATACGTGTTTAAATCAATTGTTAACCAATATAAAATTACGTTAAATTAACAAGTAATATATTTATAATAATCTAGATATACAATATATCATAAATGAATTTCATAAAAATCACTCTTGATAAATGAATTTTATAAATAAAAATTTTTTTACCAATTAATTTCAGCTGAAAGGAACAGTGAGACGGAATCGCAAACCAATGAGGATTCTTCAGACACCCAAATTGGAACTGCGAATCACTTATCACACTCTACTGCCAACACTAACCACACCACTGCTCACAACTCCGTGGACAGTGTTAACACTTCCAAACCAGCTGGCAAACATCACACCACAAACGGAACAGGTCAAGAATCGAAAGGCTCATTGGCCCACGCTATAGTTTCCAGCAAACAAAATAACTCCCAAAAGCTTAATGCGACTAACAATCCTATAAAGCAACAAATGAGTTCGGACACAAAGATGTTGTCAGCGATCGGACTAGACAGCAGGCCCGGCACCCCAAAAGATAAAGATTTATCACTAAACGTTCTCGCTAAGAGTGACAGTTTATCCTCAACTGGCAACAAACATAAGGTTCCATCTGGCAATAGTAACATTAAGAAGAATAGTAATAAGAAAGCGCGACATCGTTGAGTTGACTTGGTTAATGCAATTATATGATTGTGAGTCCTGATGTGATCAGACATTGAAATATAAAGTGAATTCTTGCAAAGCTTCAAATCTACAATCGTACAGAATAGTTGTTTTACTTAGATCGAAATTAGCGAACTCGGTGTAAAATGATGTGTCTATTTGCTTTTACAAAAACCATTACCTCACCTATAAACCCCATATGCCTCCGTAATAGGGTATTTCCGCATATATAAACCGCATATATCTCTAATAGGGTATTTGACAATTTGTGGAAAAATGTTTAGTTATCTGAAATGTAAATGAGTTGAAAAAATTAATTTATTGCAGTCATGCAAAGCTTTGAACTAAAACACTTAGTCATGTGATATGTAAATTCCACTATGTCGCAATGCCCCAACGATTAAATTGAAAAGGGGAGATTCTATCTCTTTTATACACTCTCTTGTTTTACATTGACAGATAAATATTGTTTATGGAATTCAATTTATGGGATCGCACTATCTTGCTCTCACAATTCCATGAAGTTTGGGCATATATTAGAATATTATGATCTGTCTAATGCATTTTGACGTTGCATATTCTGATTGGCGGATAATTTAAGTTTTTAGGCGTTTAGCCGTGAATTTTAAAACACAATTTTACTTTAATCAGATATTTTTTTTGTACATGTTGTAAATACCCTATTATTAAACAACAATATGAAATAATTTGTTATACTAAGTATATTCATATCTTTCGACATACAAATATGGGATAAAGTAAGGTTCAGTGTATCACAAATATTAATATTTGTCAATTTTTCCGTAAAATGCATGGGAAAATGCAATTACCTAAAAAGACAGTCTGGACTTGCTCCATCCCATGAACTAAGTAAGCTTCAGTGTATCGCAAATATTAATATTTGTCAATTTTTCCGTAAAGTACATGGGAAAATGCAATTACCTAAAAAGACAGTTTGGACTTGCTCCATCCCATGAAATAAGTAAGCTTCAGTGTATCACAAATATTAATATTTGTCAATTTTTCCGTAAAATACATGGGAAAATGCAATTACCTAAAAAGACAGTTTGGACTTGCTCCATCCCATGAAATAAGTAAGCTTCAGTGTATCACAAATATTAATATTTGTCAATTTTTCCGTAAAATACATGGGAAAATGCAATTACCTAAAAAGACAGTTTGGACTTGCTCCATCCCATGAACTAGGTAAGCTTCAGTGTATCACAAATATTATTTGTAAATTTTTCCGTAAAATACATGGGAAAATGCAATTACCTAAAAAGACAGTTTGGACTTGCTCCATCCCATGAACTAAGTAAGCTTCAGTGTATCACAAATATTAATATTTGTCCATTTTTCCGTAAAATACATGGGAAAATGCAATTACCTAAAAAGACAGTTTGGACTTGCTCCATCCCATGAACTAAGTAAGCTTCAGTGTATCACAAATATTAATATTTGTAAATTTTTTCGAAAAAAACATGGAAAAATGCAATTACCTAAAAAGACAGTTTGGACTTGCTCCATCCCATGAACTAAGTAAGCTTCAGTGTATCACAAATATTAATATTTGTAAATTTTTTCGAAAAAAACATGGAAAAATGCAATTACCTAAAAAGACAGTTTGGACTTGCTCCATCTCATGAACTAAGTAAGCTTCAGTGTATCACAAATATTAATATTTGTAAATTTTTTCGAAAAAAACGTGGAAAAATGCAATTACCTAAAAAGACAGTTTGGACTTGCTCCATCTCATGAACTAAGTAAGCTTCAGTGTATCACAAATATTAATATTTGTAAATTTTTTCGAAAAAAACATGGAAAAATGCAATTACCTAAAAAGACAGTTTGGACTTGCTCCATCTCATGAACTAAGTAAGCTTCAGTGTATCACAAATATTAATATTTGTAAATTTTTTCGAAAAAAACGTGGAAAAATGCAATTACCTAAAAAGACAGTTTGGACTTGCTCCATCTCATGAACTAAGTAAGCTTCAGTGTATCACAAATATTAATATTTGTCAATTTTTCCGTAAAATACATGGGAAAATGCAATTACCTAAAAAGACAGTTTGGACTTGCTCCATCTCATGAACTAAGTAAGCTTCAGTGTATCACAAATATTAATATTTGTCAATTTTTCCGTAAAATACATGGGAAAATGCAATTACCTCAAAAGAAAGTTTGGACATGCTCCATCCCATGAAGTATTTATCAATTATCCTTAAATTATTTTGCTTATTATATAATTATTTTAAAAATTACACTGGCAATAAAGACGAGGTTTAAATTTGAAATATGTAAATGTAAAGATAATAGAAAATAAATGACGTTATTTTTAGATCCTATATTTGAAAACAGCCTCAGGGAATTTTTATATCTGCCTACAATTGAAATATGTGCGTAATCACTTACTAAGTTTTATAATAAGCGTTAATACATGATTACGAGTATTATTAATAGTGAGATTGTTACAGAATGGATTTAGATTTTCTTATAGCTTTAATAGTATAATTGTATTTAGCTTTATTTGGACTGAAATTCAGCGTCTGTATGAAAATTTTCACGTTAAATAGTTTAATGTCGAATTAGGATATATTGCATGGAGGATAGTACAATTGTGCAACATTTTTATATTTACAGCGATGTTTTTTAACTTCGTATAAGTAATCAAAATATTTTTTTAATACTGTCTACACATCTGCCATACCGTATATATATATACGTCGTTAACTATTATTCATGGTCACGGTTAATATATCCATTAAAAATAGACAGCTAAAATATTGTTTAATTAATTATCTAATTTTCACATCAAGACATAACGACTAACCAAGGCCTTATAGTAATATCGTAAGATGACATTGGAAAAAAAAACAATTAACAAAATTCAAAATAACTTATTTCAACTTTTAAATGGAACAAAATGTAAATAAACCGGGAAAATGTATTTAATGTGCTAGTTATATTTATTTAAATTATGTAGCAAAGTTTACTCTACTTTGTAATTCTATTTGATTGTGCATGTAGTAATTTTAATGTTCAAGTAAATTGTAATTATTAAATTCTTTTGTTTTATTTCAACTTCAACAACAAAACTAACATTTTGCTATATGGTTGAAAATAAAAAAAAAAGATAAAAACATATTATTGAACATGATAACAAAGGCTCTCCTAATACGGCTCGACTGCTTAACCACTGAAACCAAATTTTCAGTAACAAACAGCTCAGCTGCTCAAAAAGGCATTCTCTGCACACGGCAAACTCAAGTTGGTAGATAAGATTTACAGTTTCTTATGTCAAATGCACCGAACACTTAATATTTTCTAAATTATATACTATGGACAAATTAACATTTTGCTATATAGTTGAAAATAAAAAAAAAGATAAAAACATATATTATTGAACATGATAACAAAAGGCTCTCCGAATACGGCTCGGCTGCTTAGCCACTAAAACCGAATTTTCAGTTACAAACAGCTCAGCTGCCCAAAAAGGCATTCTCTGCACACGGCAAACTCAAGTTGGTAGATAAGATTTACAGTTCCTTATGTAAAATGTACCGAACCCTTAATATTTTCTAAATTATGTACTATGGACAAATTAACATTATGCTACATAGTTGAAAATAAAAAAAAAGATAAAAACATATATTATTGAACATGATAACAAAAGGCTCTCCGAATACAGCTAGGCTGCTTAGCCACTGAAACTGAATTTTTAGTTACAAACAGCTTTGCTGCTCAAAAAGGCATTCTCTGTACACGGCAAACTCAAGTTGATAGAGAAGATTTACAGTTTCATATGTCAAATGCACCGAACCCTTAATATATTCTAAATTATGTACTATATTTTTAAGCAATATACTGTATATCATCGTCAGTACATCGAGTATTGAACCTAATGAGAAAGACATACTATATTATTTATGATATCTACGGAGGAGTTTACAAAAGAAGTGCATTGAAATATAGAAAGAAACAAACTACAGTTTCTGTATAAATTAAACATTCGCAAGGGAGGAGCTGCAGGTTCTTAGCATCCACAGAAAGTGAGCAGTCTAATAAGGAACTGGTGCAAATGATTACTACCTTCCAATAAACTGACTTCCCCCTCAGTTTTGTAATTTGTTCCCTTATACTCATTCATTATGCTGTAACTTGAAATCTGTAATTAAGCTCCGACTTACATGTTGAGTTACACAGAAGTGGTTGCTAACTACCCTGCAACTAGTTATAATTAGTTATATTAGGAACTTATTTACAGGCAACTTAATGCTACTTCAGTTACTAACTAGTAGAACCTGACAACAATTAGTGCATACACTACAAGCAGGTGTGCCAAAAAGTAAATTTTTGATATGAAACGTCTTTAAAATCACACCAAAACATACGGGTACCAGGTCAGAAAAAAGGACCGTAAAGCAAAGGTCTATATCGTCTTACCTTAATAATTACAAAACTATAAGTCTTAGAAACATGAATCTAATGTCATTATTTAGCATATATAGCTCGCTGCTAAGACCTCGAGTTTGCATCGGGGTCGGGCGGGGGAGACATAGAATAAGTGAAACCAGCGCTCTAGCTGGTTTCTATTCAATTTAACTCACGACTCACACGTTATAGAGCGGTGACTCTTTCATGTATTTATAGAGTTCATTTAGACCAATCGATTGAAATAATAATAAATGTGATTTGGACGATACTTGTAGTTAAAAACAACCAATAAGTGTAAAAAATTAAATAAAATATCAATATGTCGGCCTCAGTCCGTGCAAGGGCCAGTCAGAAATATGCCATCGAAAAGAGGGGATTATGGGCCACGCACAGGTACCCCAATGTCCGGTGCAGAGCGAGCGAGGCGGTTTTGGGAGCGTCTCAAAGCTGCGAAGGCACATTCAGTAAACGACGCCGATTCCGCATGAACCTTTACTACTGCCGTTGATTTCGCAAACTCCTCTACCTCTGCCGCCGACCCCTCTACCACTGCTGTACTTGTATTTGTGGACATAACGAGTAAAGATACCAACCATACATCTGTCGAAGCATACACTAAAAGTGACTCGCTGATATAGACGTTTCACGTTAAAACCAACGGCCGTGTGCACCAACACAGCCCCACCCAATTTTTTTTTAATATAAATGGGTTGGCCAACATATTTTTTGTATATTATTTATTTATATACTTTAATGTATCTAATTGATACATATAAAGGACTTATCGCTACGAGAGCAATCTCTTACAGCCAACCTTGAAACCAGTCCAGTCCCATGATCCCGACGAACGGCCGGGAATAGAACCTGGGCCTCCGCGTTGCGCCGCTTCCTCAAAGGCCGTATGCCTTGTTGTTAACCCAACATACCACGGCGACGACATATGTATATTACATATTCACTTAGTATAACACATTTTAATAATACATATTTTACTTTTGTAAGTGGTTAATATTAATCTCTTAACTATTTCTGTGAAAACTTTTGGGTTTTGATCTTCAGTGTTTACAATGGCTAGGAATAATGGTGCAAAAAAAGACATGCCCATGTAAACTCTATAAATATCCAAAACGTAACATAATATGCCAATATATATATATATATGTATATATATATATATATATGTATATATATATATATATATGTATATATATATATATATATGTATATATATATTTATATATATATATATATATATATGTATATATATATATACCAGGTGTATGCATAAGTTTTTCCGGTTTTTTGGTAAAAAAAACACGTAATTTTCAAGGGAAATTAATTTTTTTTTGTTCAAAATATTAGCCATCGGCTTCTACACATTTCGCACATCTTTCAGGTAATTTATGAATACTATGCCAGAAAAACTGCTTATCTTTTGCGGCAAACCATTCATTGAGCCATTTTCCAACTTCCTCGAAATTGCTGAAGTGCTGCTCTGCGAGCGCATGCCCCATTGATGCGAAGAGGTGATAGTCAGATGGCGCCAGGTCTGGGGAGTACAGCGGGTGCGGAAGGATGTCCCATCCAAGTGATTTCAAGGTGTCTTTCACTGGTTTTGCTGTGTGAGACGGCGCATTGTCATATAACAAAATGATTTTACCATGTTTTCTCTCCATCATTTGTTGGCGATAGCATTGTGTATTAACAGTTTCGCCGGGCTTCAAGAGTTCATAATACACAATACCGCTCTGGTCCCACCAGACACAGAGCATGGTTTTCATGCCAAAGTGATTTGGCCTTGGTGTTGTTGAACCGGCTTCACCAGGTGAAAGCCACGATTTTTTCCGCTTCGGGTTTTCAAAATAAATCCATTTTTCGTCACCCGTAACAATTCGATACAAAAATGATTTCCTTTCGTGGCCGTTGAAGCAGCATTTCACAAGTGACTTTGCGATTTTTCATTTGACGTTCATTCAAATTGTGTGGGACCCATTTACCGAGTTTATTGATCTTTCCCATTGTGATACATATAATGCTTCTGTTAATTGCCGTTGAGTTTGAGTTGGATCATCACCAATAACTCCTGCAATTGCTCGTCTTCTCATTTTTGTGGTCTACCAGAGCGCTCACTGTCTTTTACATTGAAATCACCACTTTTAAATTGTCGAAACCATGTCTCACATGTTCTAATCGATGGAGCGTGTTCACCATATGTTTCTACCAGCAAACGATGACTTTCAACAGCCTTTTTCTTTTGATTAAATAAGAAAAGCAATGTGTGCCGCAAATATTTTTTGAGGCACAAAACTTGACATGATCACTGAACGATAAAACAAAGACTAGTTTTGGCGGTACGTTTACGCTAGTTTTTGGCGGACTCAACTTGTGTGTGTTTGTAGTTTTATGTCAGACGAACAAAATGACATATGTGTCAACTTACACTGCGTACATTTCGCTGGCACCATCTCTTAGTTAAATTGGAAAAAACGTATGCATATATATATATATATAAAGTCAGGGCACTTACAATAATTTGCCCACTGTAATAGCAAGGCAAGAAAACGTGTGAACCAATAAACACACTATGCATCATCATAATCAACAGCCTGTCCTGTGTCAACTTACACTGCGTACATTTCGCTGGCACCATCTCTTAGTTAAATTGGAAAAAACTTATGCATACACCTGATATATATATATAAAATCAGGGCATTTACAATAATTTGGCCACTGTAATAGCAAGGCAAGAAAACGTGTGAACCAATAAACACACTATGCATCATCATAATCAACAGCCTGTCCTGTGTCAACTTACACTGCGTACATTTCGCTGGCACCATCTCTTAGTTAAATTGGAAAAAACGTATGCATATATATATATATATAAAGTCAGGGCACTTACAATAATTTGCCCACTGTAATAGCAAGGCAAGAAAACGTGTGAACCAATAAACACACTATGCATCATCATAATCAACAGCCTGTCCTGTGTCAACTTACACTGCGTACATTTCGCTGGCACCATCTCTTAGTTAAATTGGAAAAAACTTATGCATACACCTGATATATATATATATATATATAAAATCAGGGCATTTACAATAATTTGGCCACTGTAATAGCAAGGCAAGAAAACGTGTGAACCAATAAACACACTATGCATCATCATAATCAACAGCCTGTCTTAGTTCACTGTTGGACATAAACTTCTCCAGTTGGCTTACAATACCTTGCCATATTAGTAGACCCGTGGAAGAAAAATGTGACTTTCATCTTGAGAGTAGATATCTGTAAATAATTGAGTGCTTTATACTTTCTTGAAATTTTAATAAATAAATATAATACAAAGTAAAGCACACTTTGATGACATATTTTATATTCTGTATTTAACCGTTTTAGTGCCATTGTTTATTACTCATATATACTTAGAAAAGCCAAAGAAATCTTTTGTTTTTGATGTCATTTACCCTTGTCTCGAAAATAACTGTATCTCTTCCAAAATTTATCCAATTTTTATAATTTTTTCGGTGTTTTCTTAATAAAAACTCATACAAGGATAATAAAATACAAAGAAAATTATGGAAATATATATTGTGAACAAAAATTATAACAAAAACTGAAATCAAGGTCACATAATTATTATTATCGTCACTATTATCACTATACTAGTATTACGGCGGTGTGAGCGCACAACAATGTCACTTTCTTCACAACTTGAAAAACAATCATTTTCACTCGAATTATTTTCGTATTTCGACATTATGGGTTAAACATTTTCTTTTCCTGGATCCTTTTTATATTGTAATTAATAATAATATTATAATTTGAACTTTATGTAACATGTAGAAAGATAAATAATTAGCGATGCGTGCAAGCGACCTCCCCTACCGCGTGCTAAACAGCAACTGATTTCGCGAGCGCCATCGCGCTCGTGGCAAATTTAGTTAGTACGCGCAAGAGCGCGATGATGCTCATCGGCACTCTAACGGTTAATACATCAGTTTTATTATAGTACCCTTATTTCGTTGATCTCCTTTAGTTGAAATAAGTGTCTTAATTCATCGAGGCATGCTTTCTATGCATGACTGGATAGTGTCTTGAAGATTGGGATTATGGTTCCACTTGAAAATCAATTTTTCAAACCATACTAATTCTTTTTGTTGTTATAGTAGATTTTGCTATTTCTCTCTTCAGAAGCTTCCAGGCATTCTCAATGGGGTTCATATCTGGAGAGTTTCCAGACCATTCTAAAACTTTAATATTCTTTTGTTGTAGAAAGCTTGTGATATTCTTAGCTTTATGGCATAAAAATTTGTTCTTCATCACCAAGGGAATCAGTCTTCAATCTGTGGTATCTACCTGGTTTCTGGGACTTTTTTATATTGATCTTGGTGCATTGTTTTTTCTATGCTTAGAGGCGGCCTGTTCTTTTTCCTGATATGACAGGACAGACCAGAGCAGAAGATGAATTTTTCACAGTAGGGAAGATGCAGTCGGACTTATATTTCTCTCCTGGTTTTCGTGCAAACTTTTATTTTTCCATCAGAACTTGAAAGACAGTCTCATCGGAAAAACAAACTTGTGACCAATATTGTTTTAAATGTTTGATGTGACAAATTAATATTTTTGATTTCAACGGTGAAATTTTTATATTTACGGGTCCAGTCAAGTCACTTCTTCACCATAGTCGGAATCAACTTAGATTTTCGCACAGGTTTACATGCGATCAATCCACTTTCAGCGAGACGCCGCTGCACAGTTCGTTGGGAAAGAAGTGTTCTGTCTTTGTAAGATATCTCGGATTTTTCTGTCCTGTTCTTTGGGTTATAACGCGTCATCATCTGCACGCACTCTTTGTTTTTGGCAACGAAGTTATCCCGAAGTCCATTTTTTTTTAATATTCTTCACAGAACTTCTCGAGATACCTGTTGCTTTTGTAATTTCATATGACAATAACTCGGTAGTCTTCAAAAGATCACGCACTTGACCAATTTTGTTGGGAGAGTGTGTAGCTTCTCACACCAGTGGTCCTGCTCTCTATCACTAGTTTGGTATTTTAGCTATGCCATTAGAAACACCACTCCAACCCCGCTCAACGAGCAGCAGGGAACCTGGGAGCCCACATTGTGCTGCACCTTCAAAAACCGTAAAGTTTGTGATTAACGTAAACCATCATGGCGAACACTACTCATAGAAGTATAATTGTTATTATATTATAAGCAACAAATGATGTCAAAAATCATTGGCTTTTACAAGGATCATTTTGATGAATGGAAAATAATTTTAAGATACTTCTCTTTGATTCTTGCTTGTAAACCAAAGTACTCCTGGATATATTTGATACATTGTCCTAGATTTGTTCTTTACAATCATTAAAATATTCAGATTTGTGCTCTTTAACATGTAAAAAGTTCAAAAACTGGATAATTAGTAGACTAGACAGTGTGTTCACATATTAAATTATAAAACTCTATGTAGAATCAACATTAACCGAAAAATATTTTGTTGATTTAACTCCACTTATAATTTTCAATAATAACTCCTATTACATTAGTATAAATATTTATTAATATTTATCAGCTGTGTGTTATGAAGTGTGTGCTTTCCTAGGATTCACACAATAACTTTTTAAGAGATCTGCCCGAAATGAGTTGTTTCGATTAGCCATTTTCTTTCGACGTATTTACCATCCCTTAATTTGTCATTAAAGACGTTTTATTCAAATTCCTTTTTTTTTGATCTATCATCTGCTTCTATTCAATTTAGGGAAGCTTTGGAAGAGTTAGTTTTTATTTCGGTAAAATACAGTCGTAAGCAAAAACAAAATTCACATACCTTTAAATCCTTCATGAAAAACATGAGGATTAAAATATAATTTCGGCATATTTTAAATCAATATTTTTATTATACTATTTAAAATTGAAAACACGGAAAGCACATTATTTAAAGTCCAACGGTGAATGAAAAGATTTTTAGTCCCGAAAAGGAAGTTAACGTAAGGAAATTCCCGGGAAGTTTTTAAAGTATAAACTTATGGGAAAGTCCTAAATGTGTGAGATTTGGATTATTATAAAATCAAATGATTTGGGGGAATAACCTGCTAGCCAAACAGAGTTACCAGTATAAAATTATGTTACGATGAAACGACAATAAAAATGTTCTCCAGCTAACAGATAACATTTAAACGTTAAACTTGTAAAGTATTTTGTTTTGCTGATTAGAAAATCGGAGCTCTAGGCCTAAGCTCACGCAAAAAGACAATATTGGTCATTGCTTCTTTCATAAACGAACAAAAATAATAATGCGAGTTTTGGTTTAAAGGTAAGGGTTGAAGTTTGAAAGCGTTGTAATTGAATAATTTGTTATGTTTTTTCACATTGGTATTTTTATAAATGTATTTGGACGTGAAGATAAATTAAACTGGAAAAGACGAACACTCTACCTTCAGAAAAAGGATCTTATCTTGCTGGACCTTTCCCGATTTGACAAGTTACAGCAACTACTAAACAACATATAAATTATATATATATATACATATATATATATATATATATATACATATATATATATACATATATACATATATATATATATATATTTATCTTAAAGCATAAAAAATTTGTTAGATAGCTAGTTGTTTACATTTGAACAATTGTTGATGTGGATTTGTACTGTATTTTTGTTCTATTAAAGAGTATTTTTGTCTGAACTGATGAATATATTCGGTTACTGTGATTTATATCAGTGAGGCAATCAACTACCTGTTACTGTCACTGATGCACAATGCATCATCTAAAAAGTGCACCACATTTTATGGTTCGTCCATTTCATATTCCATCCTTTGCCAGCTACCTTTTTCAACAATATCAAAGTTACATAACGTAAGAAACGTTATGAAAGACACATACATTTACACATACATACATCTATACACTACAGGTAACCTATTCATAACGTTAAGAAATGAATTGTTTAACAAAATTTAAACTCTTACATTAAACAAGAATAAAAAATTACAAAAGATAACAACGACACATTCCAAAAAATTTACTTTCACTCGTCATAAACAAATCACACTCTGGTGGAACCACAACCAGGTGGTTGACCAGTTGATACAGTGAAAAACTGGAGAATTCTCGTATAATTCGGTTCTAGAGGGTGGTATAGCAAAAACGTGATTGTGTAAGCGCAGGAAAATGTTAGGTATGAAGAATGAAAGGTTACTTAATAATACAGGGCATAGGATTTTTCCTTTTAATAGAAGATAAATTTCATACACGCAACATTCTAACGTAAAACTATTGAACGGGAACGGATGTAGCAAAACTCTTAAAAAAATAAAGTAAAATGTAATATAATACCATCAATAAAAAAGTAATATAGAAATTTCAAAATCAATAAGGATTGGTTTCTTTCATTTAATTAAAGAAAAATCTTGATGAACCTAAAAATTAAGTTTCTATTTAAACAACCATAATTAAGTACTCGCACAAATAGTTTGATAAAATTTTATTTGTAAGCTTAAGATCTTAAATAGAAAAATTGATCATAAAATAATAAAACACTAACACTTATCAACAATCAATAAAAACATTCTAAACTGAGTAAATTTATTAATATGTTTTAAATTAAATTGATCTAATAGTCCGTAGATGTACTCGGTATATCCTGTCTTAAAAATTTCTCCTTGAAACGATTTACTGAAACAAAAATATAAAAAAATAACATTAGAACAGAGAAATAACAAAAAATATTCTTTGATAACTTATCAACTATTAAAGATATGACTATATCAATGCCATCAGCAATGTATTTATTAATAAATATTGAAACAATGTTTCACAACATTTAAAGGATAAAAGGCATTATCAACAAAATGTGTTAATTGTAACCTGTTTTTTCCCACAAATGTAACCCCTTAATATTATATCAGGGGCCAAAACAGGTCAGTAAAATCAGTAAAAGCCAGTATTTTTGAGAGGAGTCAGTAAAAGTCAGTATTTTTTAAAAATGATCAGTATTTTTCCAAACCCAATCATTCTTTTCAATATTTCTTTGCTATGTACCAATATATTTTTGATTTTTCAGGTGCCCAGTGATGATATCTGAGGGCTGCTTTCGATGCTCTACACGTTGATTATAGCAAGATATATTGAAGCATCATGATTTCGAAAATAAATAGAATTACTATTTTTTCGAAAACAGTATTTTGTTTTTATTAACAGTGCAATTTAATTTATGCATGCTTGTTACAGCTTCCTGCAAACTACCTTCTGGTTAATGTACATATGTGTTGTTTAAATTTTATGTTTATAGTACAATGTAATCATGGGTAATGTAAATTTAACGAAGAATGTCTAAATAAAAAAGATAAAAATGGGTATATTGTGTCTGAATGGGGAGCAAAAGTGGGAAACAGTGAAGTTTTTTGTGCAGTGTGCCTAAAAAAGTTTTCTGTCGCTTTGGGATTTGAAGCTATTGAACAGCAAGCATCAACACAAAAACATAAAGAATATTGTAAAGTTGTCTGCGTTTCAATTGCATATGACTAGTTTGGGCTCTAATGAAGTAAAATACATCAAAGTACAACCAAGTACCAGTTCACAACTTGACGATAGCCGAAGTTGTATACAATTATATAGGGTTAAAGATGGGACTAAAAGAGCAGAAGTTTTATGGACCATGAAGATTTTCCAATAGAGCCCTCATGCGATTCTTTAAAAGAACTTTTTACTGCTATGTTTCCAAATTCACTACCATCAGATTTTTCTATGTCGACTACCAAAGTCAGGTATTTAATTTACGATGCTTTAGCTCCATATTTTAGGCAAGAGATTTTTTCTGAACCTGCAAAGCGGCATCAAAAAAAAACTTCAGGTAGCCATTAAATATTGGTCTCCAATAAAGGAAATGATAATAATGACACATTTAGAAACTTTCTTCATAAGTAAAGCCACTGCTGAGAATATTTTTTCTAAGCTCAATGAAGCAATGGACAATGCTAAACTGTCCCGAAAAATGCTTTTGATGTTCGGTTGCGACTGACTAAATGTAAATAAAGCTGTTACAAGATTAATGAATAATTCTTTAATTCTATTAGGCAGACCGAAATTAGCTGATATAGGAACATGCAACATTTACACTGTACATAATGCTTTTCTCAAAGCTTTGATAGAGTTAGGTGAAAGTGTGTCTGACTTCATATTTCAAATTCACAACTTTTTTAATGGCTGGCCTGCTCGTTGGGAAGAATATGAAAACCTTCAAAATAAGTTAAAGCTGCCCAATCATCGTTTTATAAAGCACGTTTCTTCCCGGCGGCTTAGTTGGCGACTGTTGCTGAAAGAGTTTTAGAGCAATGGCCTGCAATAATTGAGTATTTTACTAAACATTTGCCTAAAAAACAGATGAATACATCCCAAAATTTTATAAACATCAATAACTATATAAATTAAAAGCTAGCAAAAGCAGAAATAATGTTTATAGTCTCCAGTGCCAAAATGTTTGTAAAGTTCACTGGATTCTTTCAGCGTGAAGAGCCGTTGGTGCATATGATTCACGAAGAATTGAAGAAATTCATGAAAACAATTTTGAATAGTTTTTGTGTAAAAAATGCACCCACAACATTTGATGCTCTTAATGAAAAATATTACGTACTCCTTTAGGATATAATAATAATAGAAGATTCAATCAGAGAATTATTAGCGACCGCAGAAGAACGTGATAGAATAACATTTTTGACTAAAGTGGAAAAACCATTACAATGTCCCTTGCAAACATCTACTGTCAAAAACGTCGATAGACTATTCTTTGGGTAAATACCTGACCGTTTTGAACCCTGGAGTTCCTAAAAGAGAAACATCCTATAAGGACGTTTTAAAAATTGCAAAATCTTTGCCTATTGAGTTTGAGGAATCGTCACTAATAAATGAATGCCTTCTTCTGACGCAACAACCTCAACACAAAAACTCTGAACAACAAAGGATTGAAACATACTGGGCTTATTTTTAAATGTACTTTTGAATACGGGAGAAAATGTTTCCTGACTTGGAAAATATCATATAGGCAGCATTAAAACTGTCGCATGGCAATACAGATGTCAAAAGAGGGTTTTCGTGTTCCGGATGGATACTAACAGCAGAAAGGGCTAACATGTCACAAAGAACCTTGGATGCTCATTTAATAGTTAAGTCAGTATGAAAAACATGTATGACAACCAGATTCATTGGATTCCACTAACCCCAGAATTAATGAATTTGGGTAGAATGGCATATATCCGTTATAAACAGTACTGCGAAGAACAAAGGAAAAAAGGAGAAGAGAAGAAGCGGGAAATGAAAAAAAAGAACTCGAGAGTGAAAAAAAAGAACTTGAGAGAAAATACAAGGAAACTAAATCAAGTATTGAGGAAGGCGAATCGACATTAAAAAAATTAATAGACGAAGAAAAAGTTAAGAGGGAGACAATTGACAGGTAGGTATAGTATGCTTTGTCATTGTCAGTAATCGTTTTGTTTTTGTTGCGTTTGTTTCTGTGTACAATTTCGAAATGCAATTATTATTTCCAGATTACTTAGAAATGCGAATGATATGTTGACAGGCGGCATGGAAGACAAAGATTTAGTAGCCGTGAATATGGCTAAACCGTTACTAGATGTTGTCGTCCTGGAAGGGAGGGAAAAGAAGATGAACAACAAATCAGAGAGGAAGAAAAAATACAAAAAATTGTAGAAGAAAAAATCACTTATAACAAATTTTTTTAAGAAAGCTTAATTTTCAATATTCTGTTAATTTTAATGTTTCTTTCTATTTTTTTTTCACTTTCTCATGGTTTGATTTTTTATGTATGTATCTTACTCATTATAAATGCACAAATACCAATAACTAACAAAAAATAACAAAAACTCATTTTTAACATAATAAAAAGGCGATGTTTGTTAGCTATGGGGATAGTGGAATTAAAAATAAGTTTTTATTTTACACCTTTTCACCCATAAAAACTGTATTGAAATGGTCAGTATTTTTACACATTAAACCTGTTTCAGCCCATGCTATATACAAATTTTGTATGTTTGTTTATGACTTATTGTATATATGGTATATTTGATATCATATTTATTATTTACTTTTCCCGAGTAACACAAGGTTTATATTAGCACATAGCATCAAAATGGATCAAAGTGTAATAGTATAAGTTTACAATTAAATGAAACTACGTGATGTAGTATTATTTCTACTTTCTTTAATTTCTTTAACCACGACCTAGGTTTCATTGTATTACAACATCTTCAGGTGGGATATTAGTAAAGATCTTGCTATCTTTGCTTATATCCCATTACATCACGTAGTTTCATTTAAATGTGAATAATGAATTTCTACAAAATTAACGCCAAATATATTCAATAGTATAAGTTTAATTAAATATAGAAAAAATGGCTACCCAAATTTATTGGACAGGGTTCCTAAAGCAGTCAAGGTAACATGAAAAATCATAATAAATACAACAAAAAATTAGCAACATTATGTACATACATATATGTATGTGTAACAAAAAAACAAGTCCATTATTCACAAGAGGATTCTCAACAGTTTCTGAAAAAATGTCTATTTTGAAATCGCAAAAGTTGCAATTCCAAAATAAATTTTAAATTGTTTATAGACACACTCTTCAAATATACTCAATTTGATGCACAGAATCACCATATGAATAATAGACATGTTCTTGTTTGACTGTTTTAGACACACTCTTCAAATATACTCAATTTGATGCACAGAATCACCGTATGAATAATAGACATGTTCTTGTTTGACTATGTATATAAAGATACAAGTATAAATAAAATATATCTGTTATTCATACAGGTGTTTCTGTGCATCAAACTAAGTTGATAATATGATATTGATTCTTTAACATCCCTGAAAAAAATCACTGTAACAGTTGCATTTCCAAAAAAATTATTTTTTTACAGACTTCAAATATATCAGTTCGATGCACAAAATCGCCAGTATCAATAATAGACACCAGTATATACTTATTACACAATAAGGTGTCTGAACAATAGTGCTCAGGCGAAAACATTGGAAAATAGGGTAAATTTCAACTATGAGAAAGTCACATTTTAGGAGTCTAAAAAGTTTAGTTTTATGTGGCCAAATTAATTTTATTTTAGCTAAAATTGTTCTACATCCAAAAAATCAACTACAACTATTAAACTATTTGAGTAATTAAAAAAAAAAATTAAATGAGTGCGAGTAACCTTTAAGCGCAGTCGAGGTAAAACTTTGATTGTGGCAGTTATTATGTAGTTAAGGGTGTAGTTATTTTACAAAGTAATAACCACCAATAGCAAATATCTTGAATCACAATTGATTTACTCTCATCCGTTAAGGAATTACATTGTTCATCTCCATAACTCATCATTAGACCCTGTCCTGGTCGATGCTGAAGTTATTTTGCAAAGTAACAACAATAAGTAGCAGATATCTTGAATCACGGTTGATTTACTACCATCCGTTAAGGAGTTTCGTTGTTCATCTGCAGAACTCATCGTCAGACCCTAATCTGGTGAATGCTGAAGTTATTTTGCCAATTAACAACTGTGAGTAGCAAATATCATTAATCATGGCTGATTTACTAACATTTGTTAAGGAGTTTCATTTTGGAATCTCATTATCATATATCATCACCAAATTTATAAGGGACCACCTTGCTAGTATACATTTTCAAGCAAAATAATTATTATTATTAAACTTTATAAAAATAGAATAGAAATAAATTCAAGTATATATGCAAATAATAAATTCAAGTATATATAACACATATACTCAAGAAATTCTATAGTCAGTCAATGCATTTAAATACAACAAACTGCGTAAATAAACTATAGACATTACTGAATGTTATTTTCGGACGGGTCGAAATAAAAAATGTGAGTCACTCTGAAGTCACATAAGTTTTACTGAAAAAATGTTTTAAACTAAAAAAATTAAATTACTTTCAAAGATAGAATTACTTTTTTAAAAAACTTATAATTTTGTAAAATTACAAAAATATTAATATATTTTGTATTTTCTCATAACTGCTCTGTAACTGCTCTGTTACATTTTAAAACTACATAATAACATGTATCTATTAAAAAAAGTATAGTAAAATAAAAAGAGATTAAATGTTATTAAATGGAATTTGTTAACGTCTTGGGGGGAAAAGGAAATTTAATGGTGTGTTGTTAGTTTAGTAGTATTAAAGTAAAAATAAAATAAGAAACAATTAAACTATTATAATAATAAAATTGAAATTAAATCGGAAAATTCAAAATAATAAAATTTTCAATTCGAGTTCTGCCCACATATTTCGAGATGGGTGGCAATTCGGAGAACTATTTATCGAATAATCTTTCATTTGAAAAAAATGCCTTGCGTGTCTTTTGGAAAATAATATTCGAAAGCTTTAGAAATGAGCTACTTACAGTTATACCGTCAATATACTGCAAATATCTCACTACGGCCTTAGAACAAATATTAAACTGTTCAATGAATATGACTTGATCGAACAAATATTATTTGATTTTAATTTGGAATTGTCTGTTGGAATTACAAAATTATTATTACTACTACTCATCAAGTTGTGGAGATTATTCAATTACTAATTTTACAAACGATTATCAGAATATCTCATTAATAGAAATTATTCATAATCATAAAAATATCTTCATCAGTCTGTGTGGCTTCGTAAATGCTCGATCGTCCTTTATTTCATCAATTTCCAAAAATTCTTTCATACAAAATATGTATGTTTTGAAAAGCGTTATAGATCAATAAAGGTATTTTGTTCAAAACACAGCTGTGTAGGCAGGACAGGTGAATATTTATTCATAATGTAGCCATTTTTGAACATTGCAAGATAACAAAATTGCAGCGATGCATAATATGAAGCAACTGGCTGTCTTGACTAAGCTAATAAAATTACTAGCTTCAACCCGATAAACGATTTACCATTCCCTACATTGTGAACGATTTATTGCCGATGTTGATTACATTTATTCGTCAATGGCTATTATTTTTGGGGTACCAGGAATAGAAATTTAGATTACAAATTTTTTTAACAGAATACCTGAGGATATAATAAACCTTCCCATAGTGAAATTTAAAATGTATATTAAACACAAGCTTATTTCGAAGGCTTATTTATGGAGGCCATTATAGTGCACATTCTGACCCTCATTAAAAGGGACTAATTGATTGTAGATATATGTATAGATAATAAGGGCATTTGCTTATAATAATTATAAGTTAAATTGTGACATGTCAAAAGAGACTATAATAGTCCTACTTGAAAGAAAAATGAAAAATAAAAATAATTTTTTAATGTCACTATTCAAAAACTATGAATAAATATTTTTTTTAATTAATGGGTTGTAGGGATTATAATGTACTTATGAAGCGTAGAACAAAAATATTCACTTCTTTAAATTCTATGAATTTACAATTTCTTTAAAGAAAGTATTTTTTGTATTTCATAGTAATTTTATCGATTAATTTAAAAAGAAATAAATTAGCTTATCAGGATACTACACTAATAAATAGTTAAGGAATTGTGCGTGATTAACTGATGCAGAACAATTTTAGCAAACATAAAATTACAAATTATAAAAATAATTTAGAGTTTTTTTTATATTTGAGGAAAATTTCTCTAAAATTGATTTAAAAAAACTCAATTTAATTTTGAAGACACATTCGAAGACTCCGCCCCATACAACTATATATACAAAAAGAGTTTATCCTGACTGCATGTGCAAGAAGGAACGACAATTAGGGTCTCTAGCTAACGAAAATTAGGGTCTCTAGCTAAAGAATCTACCTGCAAAATGTTCGGTTTGACCTAAAGTTATAGAAACTATGTAATTGTGACTGAAGGACTTATGTGTAAGGTTCTGTAGTCGGAGTCAAACGTAGGAACTCTAAGGTTAGATAACAATTTTCAAACAATATCTGTAGCACATAGTTTTTGTAAGTAGTTCTGTTATTTATCATAGACTTTTCATGAAAATAAAAAATGCATTATTATAAACACAGGAATTATATTAAAATATGCCAGCAACAAAAATGCAAATTTATACAACAGACCCTAAGTGTTTTATGTCCCATATAAGTTTTATGACCCCAAGTGTTTTATGTCCGCAGATTGTCACAATTTCAATAGAACTATTATTGTCACACCGCATGATATTAAAAATTGTATCAATCACATAGTCAATGAAATAGAGGCTTTTAGGACGAAAGTTCAATTGTAATCAACTGTGCTCTCATTACAAAGTCGGCAACCGTCTTTCCATTATCTCACTTGAATAGTAGGCCACGGACAGGAAATAATAATTATCATTACCAATAACATTTCTCATGTATTGTTACGTAATTTAGTAAAATAAATAAAAGCCCATATATTAAGTTAGATAATGGAATTACGTTGAATATTTTTAGTGTTGTAAAATAAAACTGTAACTGTAGCAACTTTTAGAATAAGAGATTCGTAAACATTGTGTAAAAGAGTTATCACAATATCAGAGGCTGTCATCTATATCATTACTGCTAAATAAAAGTTATCTATGCCACATAGAATGATGCGTGCATTAAAACTGTTACGAAAGAAAAGTTTAGCTTAGATGATTTATTTGAGACATGGGTACATGAAAAAACCATTTTTTCATACTGTTATTTCAAGAAACGGCATTAATTCATAACATGATTTTGAATGTGCACACCAATACTAATAGAATAAACAGTTAAATTTATTTTTCCACTTTCAACTGCTTTTGTGTATAAAATATTTTCGAAGTCTTGTTATTTTGACAATGTGTTGACATCAGTCACACAAAGTAAATTCCTTGTTATTCAAAATATTAAGTGGAAAATATTCTTAAAACTAGCTTATGATAGAATATTAACTATTTGTTAATGCTCACTTTTTAATATCCTCGGTAAATTTTTCTTGGGTATAAAAAATTTGGCAAGTAAATAAAATGCTAAAGGTAGCATAGAGAAAAGAACAGAGCAACATAGGAATGCTACCTCCGGATGTCTTCTCAACTTGCAACAATTTAGTTGAGCACTCCACACTGTCCTTGTTGCATTCATCTGTAAGGTATATTAAAAAGATTTATACCTATTACTTAACTTAGGAATATAATTTAACTTTCTATGTCATTTTGGATGCCATAATATAATATTATTATAATATATCCTATAGCATTATTTCATTACCGTTTACAATCCAAAAATTGTACTCCTAAACCACATTTTAATAATAATTAAAACAATATATATTGGATAAATAACATAATAAAAAAACATGAAAATAAAAACCACATTAAGACCATGACAAAATTAGTTTTTATTTTTATATTGCCACTTTAACAATAGAAATATTACTTATCAAATATTCTTACATGTAGAATACAATTAATTTTAATTGTTGAATATTATAAAATCAATATTTGAAGTGGGTATAATTTATGTCTAAATTTTGCTTTCCACATAGCAAATATTTTGGTTGTATCAAATAAACATTTCTAGCCAAAATCTAACTCAATGCAGTAATATAAAGACTAGTTTTTAAGTAATATGTAGCTTGTATAAGAGGCTTTAGCTTGTATAAATTATAAATAGATTTTTTAATTATAGAATCTGGCCTCCGGAGAAAGATACACTTAAAAAGGTATACAGAGTACTATTGAATTAATTAAGAATGAATTTATAGAAATATAATTTATATTTTAGAACAATAATCTTATTCAACTCTAAAATTAGACACCCATTCTAAAATGAAACAAAAATGTTATTTGACTACAACTAAATTGTTTTAGTCACCAAAATTTTTTGCAAATATAAAAATTATAAACTTCCTTACCGCATCGACAATGTCCATGCACACACCATCCGTCACAGCTTTGCCCCCGCTCATTTTTTCATAATGAGAATTCAACTGTAAATAGTCATCCATACAAACTTTACAAATAACCTCAGATGAATTAGTTCCATGTTTGTTGTCATCTATACACTTAAAGGTCTTGTCATAATATTCAATAAATTTCTTTGTATCATTCGATATTGTGGGACTTGTATTATTCTTCCATACAAAACAATCTGTAAAAAAAAAATTATTTGAAATGAAAGAGAATGTCAAATTAAGATGACTTAACAGACAACAACTGTTATTGCCTATTAACATTGTTCAGAAGTCACTATTTGAAAAAAACTACATAAAAATAATGATAAGCTACTAAGACAAAAAATTTAACATTGTTATCTGTTGTGTTTCCTCCGTTTTATAAAGCTTTAAATGATATGGCTACTGTATATGTGCATGTACATCAATAACATACTTTAATTGTATGAAAGTGAGAACCAAATCCATATAAATTGCAAAATGTTTGACACTGCATCCATGTAAAGCTTTAAATTAAAGAACCCTTAATGGATAAGTGCACAGGTCATGGAAAAAAATGACTTCTGTACAGTATATGGCTTACCCCAAATGAATAGAGCTCAGGATAATACATATTTATTAGTAAATACATAATAAATATTCAATAAAATGTTTACTTTGAAATAATCTCCCATCACCAATTTCACTCCTTAATTACGTGTCAAAAACAAATCATATAATAATAAATATGTATAACACAGATTTCAAAACGTTTGTCATCTTAAATTAGTTAAGTAAAAAAGTGCAAAATGCGGCTACAGTAATAGTTTAAGGTAATGTTTATGGCTTTAAATACAGATATAGTATTTTTGAAATTATAAATTTTGAACACATTGCAGTTTTATTTCATAGCTATAAATGAAAAATTGTTGCAATATTTGAAAGACACACATCTGAAGGGGAGCCTTCGCAACATGGCTCTTGTATACAGGTGCATTATTATGTAAACGCAGCACACCTTTCGTTAATATCCCTCACCATTTCTGCATAGACAAGCATAATACTCTCCCATTATAGAAATACCCTTATCTTTGAAGTCAATGAGTAGGATATCCTCTGTGTCCCAGAAAACCATCGCCGTGACTTTTTCGCCGATTACGACCTTGCAATTCTTAGGGGTGAGGTATCCTTTTTATGCCACTGCACCGATTCCTGCATATATTCAGGTTCGTAATAATGAACCTAAGTTTCGTCACCCATAACAATTCAGCTCAAAATCTCGTTTTTATCCTCTCTACAGAGATCCAAAATCAAGTAAACACTCAACACTTCGCATTTGCGGCAGCGTAAGCATTCTCAGCACCCATCTTGCGCTGGTTTTTGATATGCCAAGATGGTCATGAAAAATATCAATAGTTATAGAAGAAACTTCCTTTCTTCCATCTGTTGGTTCTTTAATCAGGCTTCTTCCAATATAAGTTTTTCAACAATATCTGAGGAAGGGTGTCGATCGACCATCCTGAGCACAGGTTGTTTTCGATCGAATCTCTATCTTGTTTGCAGATTATGCCACGTGTAAGTCATGGATTTTACTAGTCCCCTTAAACATTTTTCCTTGCTTTGTAAGGAACTTGATGATAGCTCAAAGTTCTATTTTCTCTATAGTCGAAGGTTTCTTACAGAATTAATTGCTTGATCAATGATTGCTCAGAGATTAATGACACAATTACGCTGAAACTTGGTATACATATTATCATTAGCGTTTATGTGAATAATCATTATGTGAATAATCAGTTTATCATTAGCGTTTATGTGAATAAGCAACCCTTACCTCCCACCATCCCCTCCTTTCTGTGAATTTTTTAACCCAACGTATAATTTAGTGTACATAGTTTATAATCCCTCATTCCCAATTTAATTATTAATTAAATTATTATTAAAAGAGCTAGAGGAAAAGTCCAAAAGACAATGTTTCTGAGGATAAGAGGTAAAAGAATTTGATAATATCTCTAGGTGACTTATAAACAGTTTCTATGAACATTGGATATGAATTACAAAAGAATATTGGCAAAGACATAAAAAGAAAAAATACTCACTATCACAGTAAGCCTTATCCCAGACTGATTTAATATTGTCATAATAATTTAAAACTACGTCCAATTTGTCATGGCTTATGTACAATTCTCTGCACGATGTCCCATTGAAGCTAGACGTTACTAGAATTTGAAAATTCTTTGTGAATGCGACATATTCCTGAACACAACTTTCACAGAATTTAATAGGTTGGGCGTGCCAAATCGAGCACAACGTGAAATCTGATGCACTGCCTGAGAAATTTTCCAATGTTTCCTTGCAACTCGACACGTCTTGAAAAGTATCGTCATTGAAATAACTAAAACACGAAACAATATATCATGTTACATCGATCACGTTAGATAAATGTTTTACATTATTTTTAAATAACACTTACTGCAATTGGTAACTTGGCGACACACATGATTTGAGTAATATTATAGAAAAAATATAAATAAACATTTTGAATCAAACATGAGATGTAATACAATACAGCAATATCATATCTTATAATTGTGACCACAAAGGCATGACTAAGGAAAGAAGAACTCCCAGCCGTATGTATTATACGCACAATTGTTTACAATTTTCAAATGTCTATTCTGACATCTGTCAAGCTATTTGACAGTAATAGAAAAATAGGAATACAGAATTGTAATTTTCGTTGAAGATGGAAAAGAAAAATTGATTCATTAAAAAGGATTAGTTTTAAAAAAAATACTAATATTAACTAAAGTATTCTAATATTTTCAAAATATGGTTTAATTTATGTCATCTATAATTTTAGAATATCCAAAGTGATCATTTACAATATTTGAAGTATCTACCCATCTATTAATATATTATAAATAAATATTTATTATTGAATTTGTTAGTCTCTTCAATATTTATTTAATTTTTAAATTAGTTTGTAGTTTTGTGACTGAACTTTGCATTATAATTTATTACTAACACATTCTTTACTGTTTTATACTTTCATAGCATGTTTTATGAATTATTAATCAAACTTACATGAGATATAAAATGTTATTAATACTTATTTAGAATTAAAAGCTTAATTTACAGCTCAAGGAAAAGGTATAAGAATATAGTTTAGAACAGTATTAATTAATTTAATTTGTAAATAAACGATAATTTATATGTTAATAATAAATAAATACTTCAAAGTAAGTATTAATGAAAAATTAATGTTTGTGTTAGTTATTTACTGCCATTCACTGAGAATTTTGTAAACGTCTATGCATAGATAATATACTTATGTTTTGTTTTGCTGTCAAAACAATAAAATGTTGATATTCAAAAAGATGTAATATAGATGTAATAAATTCCTATTTTCCTTTGACTTAAAACTACGTTTAGCAAAATGGATACGAAAGAACCGACGCCTGAAGATTTACAAAGAAAACTTTATTTCTTATTAGACAGATTACAAGAAATGGCAAGGGAGTTACCACCGTATGTTTACTGATGTAATTTTTGTTAAAATAATTAATATTCCCTTAAATTTGTTCACATGTTCTTAAAACATTTTTTTAGCAAATATCAAATGAGAGTGCCTATTGAGCTTTTATCTGGGCTTGCTAATTCATTACTTAACGACACAATATTCGAAATTGTGAAAGGATTAATGGACATACAACATGTAACTGAGAAACATCTTTTTCAACAGAGATTACAGGTTATTAATAAACAAAAGAGTAAGTAATTATATATTCATAATGACAGCTAATAGTAATGTTTTAGGACGAATATGTCTACATTTAAGAAGACATTGTATCTGGTCATCAGGTAATTAGATGATTGTTTATTTTATTCGGTCATATAGTCCTATAATCGGGCGACTAATTGAATTTATTAGTCCGGTATTTTAAAAATTAGTTCAAAATATAAGAATAAAAGGGTGTTTGCGTATGAAAAATTTGGATATTGTTATTAAAATAGGTAAAGAGATAAAAAGCTAGGTTAGGTTGTTAACTTATTTTATTTTATTAATAAATTTTATTTGCCCTTTAATCCGACGACTAATTTATTTTATTTGTCCGTTAATTTAAAAAATAAAAGTTTGTTACTTTCATAAAAATAATATAAATTTAATGTATTTAATTACGATTAACATGTGAAATTCTCCTAAATATTCTGAATGGTATAAACATGTCACCTAAATAAATAAATACAATTATTATGTAAAATAGTCTTTAAATCTGAAATTTGTAAAAAAATTCTTTCTTTGTATAAAAAATAGTATTTCATAATCTAATTTAGTATTGTATAACCTAGCTTTATAGGTTAAAGCCATAATTTAGCTTTTTACCTTTTTTAAAAATTTTCCATAACAATTTGCTAATTTTTCACACTCAAAAACTCTTGTGTGCAATTTTTCGAACTAATTAAAACTCGCATTATAAATATTAAAAAAAAATTTATAATTTTAAGAATTTCAGACGAATAAAATAAATTAGTCATCTGAATAACAGATTAATCGTAATAGCCTTAAATAGGAAGGAAAGAAAACTTTTACTAAACAATGTATTGTGTAGTTTCAGATGCCACTCACTTTTTTCTCAATTATTTCCCATACAAATTGTGTTATTGCAATGAATTACTTGTAATTTTTTTGACTTATTACCATTTGTGGTATGCCAAATATAAACACAACTGATAAATATTGAATAAATTTGGCATTCATTTTGTAGAAATTCATTATTCACAATTAAATGAAATTACGTGATGTAGTATTATTTCTACTTTCTTTAAGTTCTTTACCACGACCTAAGTTTCGTTGTATTACAACATCTTCAGGTTGGCTAGGTCGTGGTAAAGAACGTAAATAAAGTAGAAATAATACTACATCACGTAGTTTCATTTAATTGTGGACAAATATTAAACTTAAAAAGTCTATAAAATATAAAAAAATGAAAATAAAGGGCATTTGCAATTTAATATTTAACTGCAGTGCAAACAACTTTGTAAATTTTATTTTTTTATTGAAATAATCATGCGCGGCAATTATCTTTTTCAAATACATTGTTTTTCATATATACTCAAAAATAAACCTCTTAAATATGAGTGAAACTTGCACTACGACGAGAGATTCGTTCACATTGAAATATTTTAAATTATCTATTTACATACATATTATTCTTCAGTAACTAAATATATTGTCTTATATATATCACAAATGTAAAAAAATTGTCAATAATTCATACACTATGTAGTTAAGAATAGTCTCTCTACTTTTCTGCTAAACTTCTAGTAATAGTCTTTTATCTTTCCATAATTTTAACTAGCAGTTTCATAGTTAGGGTGTGTTTTTTTGGAGACATTTTAGAGAATATTTCAAGAACAATCTTACAAGCAATTCTAAGAGTGGTTTTAGAACTTGCTCTGTAATTGATTTCCCAAAAGATATATGAAATAAATAAAAATTTAGAGTAACCCTACTTTTTTTGAAACTTTTATTATCTGCTACTGAAAGATAGATGCGGATTAATGTCATATTACTATACTGAATTTCAAGTTTCTACATTTGAACTGTTTCTCAGAAAAAATTTGTGGACATTTTTAGTGATGCCCTATTAATTTTATGTACCTAAGTACATAAAATTCTAAAATAAAATCTTTAGAAGTCTCTGTTTTAAGTTATATCCCACATAATAAAGAAAAGTTGAGAAAAAAATTTTAGTTACTTTATTTCTTCCCTAAAAAATTCCATATAAATGATATAATATATGCAGGTTAGTATGTTTATCACTTTGCCAAATTTCAAGTTTCTATGTAAAAACAGTTTGAGACAAACGAAACGTTTTCTATGAAAATACCTGAGTAAACTTTTAGGGCGTTCCGTTTTTTCCTTTGGGAGTATAGAACCCTAAATGTAAAATTTTCACTATTGCTGAAGCAATTACTTATACTAAAAGTGCTGTATGGGAGTGCCCATTCTTAACACGATGATTTTTAGTGAATATGTTCACGCACCTAAAGAAAATATCATGCAGAACTACACATAACTAATTCCCATATATGTATACTAAATAACAATAGTTGACCAACATATTTTTTGAGTAACTAATTTTAAGTAGGATTCCAGTGTATACCTCTAAAATTGGTCTAATACTGGTGGAAGAGTTGTACCTTGAGCAATTACCCATTCGTATATAGCTTGTGTAACATAAACTAAGCTGAGATTTATGTAGTAAGATGGTGCAGCCTATTGGTGATTAAGTCAGCCAGCATTTATACGCTACAGAAAAATTGATTGTATATATCTATGTGATAAATAAAAACTCATATTTGTCAAACTCTCCTGCTTTTTGAAGTGCGAGGGGAGGTTAAAAATTTCGCAGATGGGGTGGAAGGAAGGCCAAAAAAATGTGGTGCTATTTTTCCTTTTCATTATGTTCGCCCTTGTGTCGATTCATTTATTTCTACCCTTAAAAAAATATTTTCCGTTTATTTTGAAAATTAGCTAAAATTGTAGCCATGACCATCATCGCTGAATTTTTCTCCACGAAGCTGCTTTTTCATTTTTGGGGACAAATAATAGCAGCAGAGGGCCAAGTCTGGGCTGCAAGATGGGTGTTGCAATATTTGAATGCTCCAGTTCAGAATGGCAAAAATCAGAGAGTTTATTTATAATAATTTTAAATCTAAATATCTTATGAACCTTTGATGTTGTAACAGAAATAATAAACATTTATTATTTTAACGTACATCATTAGTAATTGGTAAAATAATTTAAAAAATTTTAATTTTCATAAACTTTAAAGTGCCGTAATTCGTAAACAGTAGGTTGTTTGAAAATGCTATATATGTTGATAATTTAATATAAAGAAAATTGTAGAAAACATAATGGTCTCCTAAAATGATTTGTATCATTTTTGTCATAGTGTCAACGGTTCATGAAATATTTAGTTTTAAATTTTCCGAAAATGGTCTTTGAGTGTTTGATTGGACTATATTGTTTATATTTATATTTTTAATATAATTTATCACAATACTATATTTATGCATTTCTTGTGTTATCGTACAAGAATGCGTAGGTGATTGCTTGCATCATTATAAAAGCACCAGTCTAATTGTTTTTTCTAATTCCAGTGGAAATCCAAGAAATGATAAGCAAAACTCCCTCAGTCGAAGAGCAGAATAACCAGAAAGTCGCGTTAATTTTAAAACATAAAGAAGAACTTAAGCATACAGACATGAAGCTCGTTATGCAATTAGATCAGAAGGTTACACCTTTTATTATTTGATTTCACCTATATGCATTTTCTCACATTTACATTGTAATTGTACCATTCTTTCTCAACCATGTTCTGTTAAAATAATACACAGTATTTTTTGAGGAAAGAGATCAATCCTGATATCTCTGCTATTTTTTCTTTTCCAGTAGTATTCATAAATCATATAATTGAATTATGAATATTACGGGAAAAGAATTAGACTTTCCCGTAATATTCATAATATTAAGGGAAAAGAATTATAATTGAATTTGAATTTTTAGGGTAGGGTTGTATATTAAATATTTCAATGTACAAGCTTGTCCCATATCAGGGCCGTTTCTGAGACGGAATAGTGGCTACAACAATTTCTTTTAAAATTTTGATACTTGGAGTTCAGGTAGCAAATCTAAACTGTCTTTTGTCCTGATCAAACATGTTCTAAGGGGGGTTTTAGTCTGTCTGCCCATTTGAATTAATAAAAATTTGTCTGTCCGTGTGTAAAAATTTGTCTGCCCTTGCTGGACTAATTTGAATGGGACTTTCAATGGTAGAATGTAATCTACTATTTGTCCCCATTGAATATTCCCTAAGGAACTTGAATTTTGATTATAGTATTCATGCAATAAAAATAGACTGCATGCATATAAGAATTGATGAAAGAAATTATCGAAATTATCACAGAAATTCTGTTTAAAGATTAAGCTAGCTACTAGTTATTTAAATCTCGGTCAAAGTACTTTTGATTTGCAAACATTATTATCGTAGTAAAAATTGTTGTTTTAATCAATAAATACTGAACTGACTTAGATAAAATTTTGAATTTTATTTTTATACCATTTAAGTTCCAATTTTGATTTGTTTTAATTAATATGACTTTAATTAAGAAATGCTTGTTAATTACAGTGTAACAAATGACAGTGTTTTGTCAAAGCTAGCTCATTTGGTCTTAGTTAGTAATTATTACTGAAAATATAAAACTGCATATGTTTTCAAATCATTAGCTTATAAAAAATATTCAAATATAAATAGAATAAATTTCTGTTTTTGAAGATGTTTCTGTAGGTTTATAACACATTATTTTTTCTATATTCTATAAACCTTTAACCCTAAAAGGCAATCGTTTGCATGAAGTGATTTTATTCATATTTTCATATACGGTGATGAACATAGAATTTTTTTTTAAATATTGCCATATATAAAATGAAACGAAGTGTTTCCAGATCATATTGACAATCCAAATCATCTCATTTTTGCATGTCCATTGAATAATAGATTTCCTACGTTTATTTACAAATTACAATCCATTTTAGGATTAATCATTCAGTTCATAAGAAAGAACGACATCAAAATATAGAATTTTTCATATTTATATTCTTGTTTATTTTTGTTTCTACATTTGTTGTATATTTGTATATACTTATTTTGTACTCCTGTATATTACAATCTCATTTTCTTTTTTTTGTTTAATTGTAGCCAACTTCATATTTCCTTTTACATTGTAATTACTAATAATATTATAATTTGAACTTTATGTAACACGTAGAAAGATAAAAAATTAATGATGCGTGCGAGCGACCTCCCCTACCATGCACTAAACAGCAACTGATATCGCGAGTGTCATCGCGCTCGTGGCAAATTTAGTTAGTATGCGCACGAGCGCGATGGCGCTCGTCAGCACTCTAACGGTTAATTTTTGTTTTATTGTATTGTTTATTCTTTTGTTAACAAGCAACAATGACAAATATCCGAAATATGACTTAATCAGTGTTGCTTAGCCTTTTTCCACACTTGACATTGGCAAAGGTTCTCTATGGAGAGAACGAACGCTATATAATCAAAGATAAAGAAGTAATATCTATGTCACTTTATTTATCAAACCTTTTTTTATAATGTTTTATTTTGATAGCTGTACTGTATTTGTTGTGACTTAATTCTTAAGATACAGTATGTTTTTGACAATGAAATATGGAATCGGATAATATTTGACAGTGAAATATGAAAACAGTTTTATTTCGTTGTTTTTTTTCTGTCTCAACATTTTACCTCTAGGCAGCATTTTATTGCCATTACAATATTACACTTATCAATTTGTAATTTTACTACAATGTACGAATTATTATATTAATTATTTGAAGTAGTTAAGAATTTTAAATAAACCGTGAAACGTCTATATCCTTCATACAACAAACTTTAAATTATCTTAGTTTAAAAATACTATTGTATTAACAAATATTGAATATTTCAAATAAGACGTTACTTTTCACAGGTTAGTGATCAGCAGGTGATATTAGAAAAAGCAGGAGTCCCTGGATTCTACGTCACAAATAAACCCATAGAGGTTAAAGTACAAATGTATCTGTTAGATTTTGTTTTACGGTTAAGTAAAATGGAAATACCATAATTATAGAAACTATTATTTTAATTCTTGTATCGTTATTTAATATTATAACTATTTTTATACATTTTCATTTGTTTTCCTTAATGTTATCCAAGTATTTTACTGTTATTGGATTACTTGCACTTTCATTTGCCTAGATAAATTCTTCTAAAACAGAAAGGTATATATTTTGTTTTCAAGATGGTGTTAAGCATGTTATTTGTGTTTTTTTTATAATGACAATAGCCACTGGAAAAGATTTACATAAAACATTTGATGGAAAATATTTACACAGAAGGCTCTATTGGTCATCTATGATAAAACTTGCAAAAAATAAAGTACTACTTTGAGGACTACCTGGTCCAGATGACATTTTTAAACAATTCGTAAAGTAAAACATATATATATATATATTGTATCATGAAAGTACTGGTATGTATTTATTATTTTTCTACAAAAGCTAACGAATTTCATGTCATTTGTTTAGTTTATGATGGTTTACACAACACAAACAATTTATGTTGTTTATTAGATAAACAAATGAATTTTCCCTTGGAAAATACAGTATTACTATTTGTTTCCTTCATACTAATCCCATGAGTTTACCCAAGGCCAGTTCTGCCTATAATGTTCCATTAAAACAGACTGAAAAGCAATAATGCTAGTGAATAAATGAAATATGAAAAGTGAGTTAAGGAAAAAATGTGGCAAAATATTAACAAGGGTATGAGATTTTTATAACTACGATATTATTATGCTTAAGTTTTCTAGATTGCTTGAGTTCACGCCAGTTATGAAATGTTAAACCAACAGCTCATCAATGCGATACCGAGACACATCTAATACATCATTGAAATTAGATCTATCAAATAAACTAGAAGTTTTCATTAAACTTTCCATGGATAATATCTAGTTAATTGCTTTAATACTACATAGCAAACAAAATAGTAATACATAAGTTTTTTAAATCAACAAAAGAAAATATAACTCATAATTGATGTATAAATGTGAATTGACATCAAAGTGTGTCAGTGACAAATTTTTTTGTCACTGTAACCCACTTTGATGTCACAGTCACAAAGAAATAACACAATGTAACAAATATATTATTTATTGTTCTAACTCAAATATTATAATAATATTTACCAATATTAATTTGTTTGAACATACAGTGTTATATGTTTTTTAAATAAGACATTTAAAAAACAATTTTATTGCAATAACATACATTGTAATATCTACAAGAGATTTCAGAATAACATAAACACATCTACGTAAAATTAAATTATGCAGTTTATATGATCGAACAATCTGTAAACTTTCGAATCAACCAAAATTTCAATTGAGGAGAAAATCATAAAACTAAATCAAAACCTTATAATGTTGCAATTCTAATCACTGGAAATCTGTTTCGTATAATAAAAAGAACCTTGAAATAAAAAAAAATATACAAATAAACAAAAAAAAATGTTCAGCGCAAATAAAATCTTTAGTAAACACTGTAGTCTGTTAAATCAAAGAATCAATATTAAAAAATAAAGTCAAGTTTATGATACGATCTTTAATGGAAAAGATTTTCAAGTAGAATTATGTCGGGATTATTATAACAAATAGTAAAGATGATTAATAAAAATTATATTTAGATAAATTCTATATCTTCATTTTGAAACTTGTTTTTTCATCTTTAGTCCAAAAGAATGTTATTTTACAAATTGTACTATTAATTTTGACACACGGTTACTTTAAATAGTAAAATTCATCTATATCAGAAACAGAGAAAACGATTGTCATGAAAAAATAGGTCCTGGAAACTAATCAAAATTGAAAAAGTCAATCCACAATTAAATCTCAATCTGAAAGATCAATCGTAGATTAATGGATACTTTTTTTTAAGTGCTTTCATTAACAGACATATTAATAAAAAAGAGAGTACATACTGAATAGCGAAACGAAAAAATTAAAATACAATAAACAAATCGTATTTTTTATTGAAAAACTTATATTTAGTTATAATTATTATTTCCAATATTTGAAATGAAGCAACATCAAAAAAAATAACTTGTCAAGTCGTCGGGCTACAAATAGTCTCTCCTATCATCTGTTGCAATAATACTTAAAACGGAGAAAAGTACTCTTAAATATACTACAGTTGTATTCAGATAGAATTCTTACATTTCAAATATACTACAGTTGTATTCAGATTAATAAAACAATTTACAATGACGTGTTCCAAAGTATAGAAATTAAATTAAAAAAATAATTCGCATTAGATCAATTATTTCTTGCTATTTTTGGTGGATGACATTAATAAAATATTTTCTTTTAATAATTCGTCTTGCCTGGTAAATTGGATCTGTCCGATCTTTTCTTCAGATCGATCTTAAAAAATCATCAACTCAGATCGCCATCCCCGGTCCAGTAATTTTAAATACAAGTTAATCAATTTTTAAGATTAGTTACTGCAAATCACTTTAGTCTTATTCAAACTGTCGTTAAACAAACAAAATAAAATACCAAAACTGAATGGAAATTTTATTACGACACAAACCAGGTTAGAAAACATTATAAATTATAAATACCTATATCTACAATAAATTAGTTTTTCTTTTCAAATATTTTGGACTGTTCACATGGATCAGACATTTTTTTTAAATTTTCAGCTATACAACACTGCAGGATTCAATATTCTCAGTTTTATAAATTTATTTCTATTTTCATAGTTTAGACAAACTAAGGTTTAAGAGAACAAGCCTGTTAAAAATGTGATCAGTTGAAATTAAATTATTAAAACATATGTTTTCAACATATTATAATTTTGTGCGACTATTATTTGTGCTTTAATTAAATATTCTGTATGAAACTTCTAATAACCTTATTCAATATTATGCCATCACACTCGGGCAGCAGCATTAAAAGAACAGCTGTCTTAATTACAATTAATGAAATTTTAATGTACATGCCATAAGACTCTTATTGACAGTCGTCAGGGGTAGGTCTCCAAAAATATTCATTTTAAAAGCAAAAATTTAATTTGATATTATGCACTTTTTATTTACATAAAATATTGTCCAATAAGTCTAGTGATGCAATTTGATTGGCACTACAACAGATCAGTCTACTGGCAAGAAAAATAGTATTTTGTATTTAAAATTGCTAGTATTAACAGAATGATATACCATAAACAAAACAATAAATGATAAGCACACTTTTGTTAGATACAATATGTCGTAAATGTCAATCAATCAACCGATGTGCGAGTTTCCTAGTAATTGAGACAGCCACTCAAATATGCAAATTTTTTTTAATCTAAGCAATTAAAATATATCAATAAGTGAACTAGGTTTAAATATAAGAATAAATTTTTTTATAAAGAAAATTATCAGATCTTTTGTCTTAGTCCAACTTTTTCCAATAGAAACAACCTTCTTAATTATTTTCACTATGGGAGAAAAAAATAGCATTTTTATTGCTCAATTATATATGATAGATAAGACAATTTTCATGTCATTTACCCTTAATTGACTTAAGTTCTTCTAGTAAATGAGTATTTGTTAGTTTACAACAATACACAAAGCAAAATCATCTGTATTCTTTTCATATTAATTTTTTGGTTTAATTTCATAATTATTCTCATGTTTTAACAGACAAAAATCAATTTCTTTTCGAAATGCTGAAAACTAAATATTAATTTTTCAAAATGAGTGCCGTGCGAGCCGGTTTGTAATTTTATAACTATTTTTAATATTGGCAATTATACAAGCGAGTTGAAATTATAAGCTTACTTAAATACCAAATAAATGAATCATATACGAACTGCGTAAAATGCCGTTAATGTTATACATTTCTATTGATTTCCGAATCCAAGAATGCTTATACCCTATACATAGTAGGCGAAGGAAAGTTATGAATTAATACCATGAGAAATAATTGCCATAGAAATAACTCATTAAAAGAATACAACGAGTAGATCTTCAAAAATCAATTTGCGTATTCATTTTTAACATAATCTCTAACTTTACATTAACATTTCCTATTTCCTGTGTAAATAATTTACGTCCAGTCTGTATAAATGCCGTAAAGCTTATACCTTTCTATTCGTTTCGAAATCCCAGAATGCTTATACCCTATTGATAGTAGGCGAAAGAAAATTATGAATTAATACCATTAGAAATAATTTCTATTGAAATAGTTCATTAAAACAATACAATAGTTAATTCTTCAAAAATCAATTTGCGTATCCATTTATATTTTACATTAACTTATCATTACATTAACTTTTCCTATTATGTGTAAATAATTTTTGTCAAAGTCTGTAACAATGCCGTTAATATTATACCTTTCTATTAGTTTTCGAATCCCAGAGTGCTTATACCCTATTGCTAGTAGGTGAAGGAAAATTATGAATTAATTCTATTAGAAATTACTACTATTGAAATAATTCATTAAAACAATACGACAGATCTTCAAAAATCAATTTGCGTATTCATTTTTAACACAATCTCTAACTTTACATTAAGATTTCCTATTATGTGTAAATAATTTATGTTAAAGTCTGTATTTCTATATAAATATTGCTACTCCCATTCAGAGTTAAATAATTTTTGTAAAATTTTAAATAAACAAAATTTGTTTTGCCGTTTTTATAATCTACAACGGTTTTGTCTCAATGCTTAACAATTTTAATCTTTTCTATTCCATTAAAGTCTGTCGCATTAATTAGATGGCTGGCTGTAAATCGTTTCTCCCCTTTGTCACACGTACTTTTTCATACTTCGCCAACAGATATTGGCTGAAAACCATATTTGAAAATTTTACCCATTTTTTAAAAACAAAAATATTACACTGACCTGATGTATAACAAACCAACAACACTCATTTCTGTCACTTGTGGCATAAACATTTTTAGTACATTCAATTGCATGATCCTATAAGATGATCATTACTTTCCGTTAACAAAAAATACCAATAATTAAATATTTCACAGTGCAATTTGTTAGTATTTTTTTAAAAGTACCACTAAAACCTAAGTCCATTACTTCGTCAGCTCATGTAGCTGCTTTTAAAAATGTCTTACAACAAAAAAATATGTCATTGTGTTATTTATTTCTAATTATAACTATTAATATCATACAATATAAAGACTGCAGGAGAACATATCCAAAGTTGCAACTTACAATAAATGCTTAAAAAAATTTTGTATAAAACTAATATTTTGGGGGAGTCACCTAAACTAATTCATAAATATTCAATATTGCACGCAGTAATTCAGTGAGTATCTTTGTTATTTTATTCATATTTTTTGTGTTTTAAGAGAGCGAAAAATTTAAGGAAATTGACCTTACAATTTTTAAAATCAACATTTTTCCTTGCGATTTACATAGGTTGCCCTCGTACATACTTTCTATTGGTTCAATACCATTTTCTAATCCTCTAAAATCACACTTTCCTACATTTCTAATTTTTCACACGGTAGCAGCCGATTGTTCACAATTATAAATTTCTAGTGGTTCAAATTCTGTAATTCCCGTTTTTTTAAACTTCCTTACAAGTGCTAATTATATTTCTAAAGTTTTTATGTCTGGATTTTATTGGATTCTTGTAACAAAATTTATATTGTTGAAATAAAATTTTAATTGTTTTTTATTATCTTATCCAGATATTTATAAAATACTTAAATGTTCTATCGTCACTGTCGTATTTTTTTGTATGTGAATTTTTTTGTGAGTATTCTTAATAGATTCCATATAAATTATACCTCTTAAATACAATAATCTGTTTACCATTTTCTGTAAGAAACATGTTTTTAATTTTAATAAATTTAATTACTATTTTTTTTGTAACGACATTGTTTACAAAACAATTATAATAAACACTATAAAATTCACTAATGTCATAAAATAAAAAGTACATTTAAACAAAAATTTAGCTTTTAGTACATGACGCAAAACCTTTAGATAAATGGTTTTAGACAAAGAAAGTCATGGTTTTAGGCAAAAAATGACAAAGGAAATGTGGAATAAGTAATTATTTTCAAAATCACATGTAAACATGTTATGACACTCTTTTGTTATGACTCCACAGAAATCATTCTGTTATGACGTTCATTCCCTTATGAAGTGTTACAGCAAAATTTTTTTCTTGGTATGTCACTTTCATAGCAAAACTCACTAAAATTTCATGGAAGAACCTTAAACGCCTTCTATACTACTCGTGAAGTCTATGAAGTGCTCATCGTAGTTGATCGCAGTCTGAAGTCCATCTGGAGTACAGTCTGAAGTACGCACAAAGCGAATCGAAGTACCTCTTTACACTAATCTCTTCGACTAACTTAGATCAACTTCGCAAGTAGTGTAGTGCAGGTTTCACATTTTCACATTTTTTCAGAAATATCCGGTATGTATATACTGCAATACCTCGCTTTACGTGAACCCGCATTGCACATATTCGTTATAACACAATTTTTAAACTTTGCGCTAAACTGCCCCGTTTTATACGGCCGTGATTGATTGGTCCATTTGAGCGCGTATGGCATGATTGCATTAGCCAATACAAACCCGTAGCTTCTCAGTTATGGAAACCGGATTGTCAGTTGACTTAAAAACTCGAAATAATAGTTATTTCTTGTTTATTAGCTGTTGTGGGTTATTCCCCTAAACGGCGCTGAATAATGTGCGCAAGTATTGTGTGTACATAAAAAAAAGAATTATGAATATTTTCAGTTTTTTAAAAAAAGTCATCTTTTAATTTTTATTTTAAACGACAACTATTTTTCAGTCAAGGAACATTTCAACATTTCTCTTGGTCCGACACTTGTTCCTGTATGTATTCATGTATATATAAATATACACAACTTTCTGAAATCTGTCACAAGGCATGTAATATGTAAAAACGTAAGAAAACAAACTATTAGCTATATTTAAAGTTACTGTATAGAATTACGAAATTACGTAAAAAATACTGTATAGAATTTACGGTGAAGGAAAATAAGACACTGTGGGTGGATTTGATATAATTCTGAAACATATAAAACAAATGTAGGCGAGCAAATATTGAATATGACATTGCAACAGATTGATCGAATGTGTTAAAAGAAATATGTAATCGTCCAATAGATCCATCATATATCAAAACTAATTGAGACAGCCTTAGCATGAATTAGCTTTAGTGCTTAAGAAAAAAAAGAAAACAAACAGGTATTACTTTGTATAACCATTGAAACGCCGAAACTGATGCTGATTGTTTATTCTCAAAATACTCAGACAACTGAATTAAATAGAACTGTTACTTACAGAATTACAATCATGGCTGAACTTCAGTTTTAAAATATATGTTTTTTCAGTTTTAAAATATATCCATAAAAAATTTTACCGAGTAAAATGCAAAATTTATTTTAACTGAATTTAACTTTGCTAAACTGACATTAATTTTAGGATTCTGTTAAGCCATTTTTATTTCTTGTCAATGAAAGGGAAAATAATTGTGTCAATTATCTGGTTCAGGGAGAGAATAAGGCTATTTACACTGTCGCATTAGAAGCCAATACAATTAATCTATTGCAAAAAATTAAGGACTTGTCTCTAATACAAAGTTTTAACTTTGTCATTTTTTAAATCGTCATCTTTTTGGGTCATATAAATTTGATTGAAATTAGCAAACCATTTTCCACTCAAGAAATTATTACATCTATAAAAAATGAGATAATTTGAATTAATTATTAAAAATTAATTTTCGATTATTAATATAATTCGTTCAAATTTCACTTAACGTAGACATAAACATATTACTTTTATTTAATGTTAATTTATAAACCATAGCTTTTGCAAAATAATTTGCATTGCAAAGAAAAATTTAAATTGTGCTTAGTCTCGATTTAAAATTAACTTGGAAATATTTAAAAGCAACGAGTCGCATTATCGTCATATGATTTGTAAAAAGAATAACTAAGCATTTAAATCACAAAGCTAATTCAGCAGCAGCGACTGGTCAATTTGTTCAACAATGCATGTTGCTCAAGAATTTGTGTTTAATATTTGAAAAATTTAATAATTTACTTTGTTGTATTTATATAAATTATCGTTGTGAACCTCTTATTGAACTTTTGACACATTAACTACAAATCTTAAACCTAACGGGTCAAACAAAAATTAACTAAACGTTTAACAAACCTAAATGCCCCTGAATAAACAAACATTTAAAAGTTAATTAATACCATAATACTTAATATGACAATTAACCTTGAATACAGTTATTAATAATTTAATATCATATCAAATATAAAACAGCCTCCTCACCACTTTGTCACTATTCTTTCTTTTTTTCGGCGCCATACGAGGACGCATGACTGATCTTCGACATTCCAATTGTTTTTTGTAGAAGAATATGAACTGGAACAAAATAAAAAACATATTATATATTAATAATTAATTATCTCTAGAAGCAGAGGAACCAATTTGAAATATAACGCCGTCGGTTATGGGTTTTTTTTCCAAAGTTACCTTCGCTTAACAGACATTCATGTAACTTATAAAACTGTTTTGGTTTTAAATAAAAACTGAACTGAAGAGCAAGTATAATTAAAAAAATACTAATTTCCTCAAAAAATTTACAAAAAAGTCCTTATTGCTGTATAGCCATTAAAGTTACAATTTACCTTAAAATTTTAGAACCTCACATGTAATATAAGTTATCCATTTGAATACTGTAATTTTATATCTCGACAATTTGACGAAAAATCCCCCAAAATACATGTACGTACTAATAAATAATTATTAAAAAATGATTGGACAGATTAAAATCCAACTCTATATGAAAATGTTGATTGATGATTTCTTTATTTTTTAATTATTGAAATTAAAATGTAAAGAAAACATTTTAGTCCCGGAATCTGTACATGACGCAAAAGGTTTGCTTCATTTGGTTTGTAAAACTAATCTATGTAGTCCTCATGTATCCATGTAGTATCTGTGATGATATTCATTACTCTAAATATTATTCTCTATCAAATCTAATAGAAAAAAAATGTTGGATCAACATTGTATTAAAGAGTCTTAAATTGTCATAGATGCACAAGACCAATATCGGTCTCGAAAGACAAGGTCGCACATGTTTCAAATGACAATAAACAATAAATATTAATAAGACGCCTTATAATTTGTATTACGTAATATTGAATAAATATATTATACCATATTAGTCCGCATAGTACTATTACACTATTTTTATGATGGCGAAAGAATAAAAATAAATAATTGAAAACAATCGACCATTATATGTGAAACTGTGCAGTTTGTTTTGTGAGAACTCCTTAGAAAATGGAACAATTAGCGTAGCCAGTTTTGCTACATGTTATTTATATATTTGGATTATGATTATTTACTCTGTTTTATTAAATATCTAACAATTCATTCTATTTGCATAAATTAAATTCACACATATTCGATTACGCAGTAGGATTAATTTCAGAAATAATTATAATATACCCAGGAAATCATTTTTTTTACAATCACTATATTATGTGTTTTGTGATAAAGTAACAAAAAAATGTTTCCGCCAAAAATTGGAAGATTATCATGCGATCACTATTTGATAAATTGTGTGTTTGTGACGTTTTTATCATGTTGGCAGTAATTAGTTTATTTGGTTTGTTTTGCAATGTTATTGTATGTCGTAATAATTATAGATGTATTGTAAATATTTTCATGATAGCATAAAAACATTTTAACACATAAAAAAAATTTAAAAATGTATTCTATGTAGATACAAAGAAAATTCAGACAAACATATTTTACAACTTGGAAAATTATATAATTTGATAAACTTAATGCTTGTTTTTTTTTATGACCATTACAAATAAAACTTTTGTTTAGGGAAAAAAACAATTTGTTAAATAATGAAATAGTATCGTAAATAAAAAAAATACGATTTTATATGAATGTCTTTCAGAAAAAAAGGATTTCCATCCATATAACTCTCATAAAATGCGCCATGGGAAAACCACAGTTCAAAATTATTTGTAGAATACTTCCACTTATCAGATAAACATATTTTTTTTTATTCTTTTATATGTTTAAAAAATTATGTATGTATAAATGGAAGTGATTTTAAAGACAACTATGGTAATATGGCGAAATAAAAATTTTCCATGCTTTTTCTTAAATAATTTTATACTAAATCAAACAAAGTAAATTTTAAAATTAAAACATAGTTTTAATGTTGTGATTTTATTTTCAATGTGCGGCAAGCGACATAGAGATTCATCACATTACTTTTTTTCACAATGTTTATGAAGTCTTTTTGAGTATTTGTATGTGATTTGGATTTATATAGCTTATAACATTTCATTTGGGAATATATTTGAGATTATTTTAAAAGAAAAATTAGTATATATATTCCATAAAAATATTCATATAAAGCCATATTTCACAAAATATTGTCAAAAATAATTGAAAGGGAACGAGAAATTGGTCTTTAAAAAATTTGACAATTTTTTTAATATCTCCTTATATAGTTGTAAATAAAAAAACTATTTCAACATTTAGAACATTTCATGACCTGTTTGAAAATGTATGGTTGTGGTTAGTTTCAATTGAAGTAATTTCTCATGCATCTCATCCCCATCTCTTTTCTGAGTCTCAAGCGTTGATTAGTGTCTAGGCCCTAGAGGGAATAACCTTACAATTGCTACAAGGCTTTTACTACTTTTTAACCAAGAAATAGACACTTTAATTATTTTTCTCATCTTTAATATTCTAGGTAATATGCATTCTTTAAATAAGTGCTGTGGTCATTATGTTGCTATTTGTTTATGTCTATTATGGTGTTATAGCCATTGTGTTGTTATTTGTTTATGTTTGTTAGTTTAGTACACAATCTATGTAATTTATATAAATTAATAAAAAAATAATAAAAATAAAACTCACTTTTTTACTTGACAATGCCTAAATCTTTGAGAATTGGGAGTGAGACATTATGCCATTTTAAGCGATACCAGAGATTACACGAGGGGCTACGAGCAGGGGGGCTGGGTGGAAAGCGAGAGAATTCTAAGAGTATGGCTGACACTTCGACTTTTGTTTTGCAAATCGTTGTATACGATTTGTGACACTTATTTTAGGTGGGTTCATAGGTATAGTGGCCATTCTCTATGACTCTATTCTATGATAATGTCATTCAAAGCATTGCTATAACTTACCAAAGGTTAACATTATAAGTGACATGAAATTATATTGTTATAATATGTGATAAAACACTTAAAACAACATTGAAAATTACAGTAAAAGGTGTACAATACAGAACATTGAAATAAAAAAATGCTATCATTCTTCATGAACTTATGTTTTAGGTAATCATCGTCATAATTGTCTGCAAATTGATGAATCATTTTTGTCATTTTTAAGACTAACTTTTCTTCGTAGAAGACTGTTTCGGAATCACATTAACTAATTATTATTTTGAAGATTGAAATCTGTTTTGAGGGCTCTAATTATTCGTTAACCTATTAGTTTTAAGATGGAAAAAAACATTACAATATGCATCTAAAATTGAAGATAGCCAGATATGCAATTGTCAATTAACTAATAAATCTTTTCTTCTATTTTATTTACAGGTTTTCACACTTAAACAATTACAATTCTCTCTCGACCCTTGTGTTGTTTTTGTAATTACCTACCAAGAATAGTACATGATTAATATACTTGAGAGTATTTTAAATTTAAAGTTTGTATTTAATTTGTTTGAAAGGCAGTGTGGTTTTATCCATACTACAAATGTGGTCGTCATTAAATTATGTCTGTAAGTTAGGCTAGACTGTCTTTAACCAATTAGACAACACATAGGAACTGATGAAAAACTGTGTGGTTTTATCCATACTACAAATCTGGTCATCATTAAATTATGCCTGTAAGTTAGACTTGATTGTCTTCAACCAATCAGTCGACACATTTTAACTGACGAAAAACTGTGGTTTCATCCATACTATAAATCTAGTCATCATTAAATTATGCCTGTAAGTTAGGCTAGACTGTCTTCTGCCAATTAGTCGACACATTTTTACTTTTCCATATTTTTGCAATCTCATCTAACAGTGGGTAAGTAATAATGTAAACTGACTATTTTCAGGGCACTAAGACAAAGACCAATACACGTCCCGACTAGCAGACTTAGTTCGCTACTAATAGGAACAGAGTACAGAATCAGCAAAGAATCAGCTAAAATTATGTCATTCACAAGAGAAAATCATATTTTATGTCAAAATAAACGGTACCAATTCATACAATTGGGATGGAAATGAAACTTTACAAGCAAGGTCTTCTATTATTTGGTTGTTCATTATAATCAAAGTTTTTGTAAGCTCATTCCACTATACGTGTTTTTTTAAGTTGTTTGTTATTCATTCGTTTTATATGCATATTCACTATAATTCTTCCATAAGGTTTCCTTACATCCTTAGTTGAAAAATGTTTTCGCCCTTAATTTCATGTCCTTATTTGGTATTTTTCCTAAAACCCCATAATCATATAGTTTCTTATGTAAAATTTATCATTTATAGCCATATAAAAACACTTAGATGTATGTAGATTTTAGATACTCACAAGCTCCGAATATGGCGCAAGCAATAGAGAAGTACAGCAACTCGCCGCTGAATAGCAAGCCTAGCAAGTAATACAGCATGGGCGTTAATGTGACCACCGCCCAGCCTACGGTGTTGAGAAAAGAATAAATGCGGGGTGCGACTGTGAATGGCTCTACTCGTTTCACACCAGACTCCGCGAAGAAGTCGCCCGTGTTATGAAAAGAATCCTGCATTTTATCCTGCAAACAATTTTATAAAAGGGAATATCAATTATATTTCAATGTATTTGTAAAAATAAGGTAATGTCATTTCTTAAACAGAGTAAACTTCTTAAACTTAAACAGAGTAAACTTCTTAAACTTAAACAGAGTAAAACAAAAGTAATTGAGTTTTTCATTATGATATTTCTATTGCCTCTTTCACATTGATGACAACCATGCAAAATGCCATCTGGTGGTAACTAAATAAACACTCATTTACAGTAACGTCACTTTTTGTGTGAAGGCCCCATAGTGTACATATTCTAACCAATAGAGTTATTAATGCCCAAAATATGATGTATTCAAATAATTAATTGAGAAATAATTGATAAAAAGAAAAGATTTCTATTATTTCAGAGTAGATAGATATTTGTCTTTACATTTTAAATAACTAACATTTGTTTTGCAATTTTCATAATTTATATTGGCTTTGTTTCGGTATTTCATTTCAACAAGGTGTTTACCACTCATATCAAATGGCTCTCGTGTAGAGGTGCATTGTCGTGCAAAAACAGGACACCTTTCGCTAATATCCCTCGCCTTTTCTCCTTCAATGCTTCTTGAAGTTGCTCCAGTAGAACAGCGTAGTACTTTCCCGTTATAAAAAAACACTTATCTTCCAAGTCAATGAGCAGGGTACCCTCTATATCCAGGAAAACCACCCTGACTTTTCCGGCCTATTGCAACACCTTGTACTTCTTATGAAATGGGATACCTTTTATGCCAGTGCATGGACTCCCGCTTGGATTTAGACTTAGAATGATGAACCAAAGTTGAACAAATTTGGCTGAAAATGTTAACCTTATCCTCTCTACAGATGTCCAAAAAGTGAACACTCTTCACTGTTGCTTTTGCAGCAGCGTGAACATTCTTGGCATTTATCTTCTGCTGACTTTTGACATACTAAGACGGTCATGAAGATTATTCATAATGGTTGTAGAAGATATTGCAACCATTTCCCCCAACTTCTTTAATCGGACATCTTCCAATATAATTTTTTCAATGATCATCTTCAACCGGTAGTTCTGAGCGTGGGTCACCTTCGATCAAATCTCTACTTTGAAGATATTATTCCACTTGTAAATCATAGTTTTACGAGGGCAAGTAAATCGATGACATCTCATTTAATATGACTTGTGGTGTATTTCCTTGCTTTATTAAGAACTTTATGACAGCTCAGAAGTTAATGACACAATTAAGCTGACGCTTGGTATATATACTCGTAACGAGTCTCTCATTAGCATCTATGCGAGTAAACAGCCCCCACCCCACACCATCCCCTCTATTCCGTGAATTTTTTGACACACCCTCGTTTGTTTTCAACATACAGTGAGCTAGGTAACAAAATAAAGAATTTTCAATAAGATATTAAAATACTGTAGAATGATAAAAGCAAAATGGTGGCTATGAGATTCTTACAATACTTGGTTTTTTTTATACCTAGAAAAGCTATTCTTTGCCTATGTTTCAGCATATATAATTCATTGACTTTATTCACCTCAATTATTTCATCATCAAAGAATTTTAAACATTTGCAAATATGAGCTATGAAAATCATTACATAAAACTCTTAACCCGTCATAAGTCCGCAAGCGGATATTAGTCTTGAAAGTAAAGGTAGCGCATATTACTCAGCCACCTTCGTCATCCACACCATGCATCAGTCATCGCTACTTGCTCCAGAAACCATAAAATACAATAATAAAACTAAAGACAAAGGATCATTAGAAATTAACACCTGAATTGAAATCACTTTTCTTTTAATATAAAAGGTTCCTCCATATGCAGAGCCACTTCTTGATTAGCATTACTTTGTGACTAACGTCTCTCTACTAACTAAATCTCAAAACTAATAAAGTCTAAGCTGTTCTGCTAAATTAAATAAATTTATTAGGACAAATTGTGTTTTTAAAAACGCAACCGCTCCCGCGACCGTCGTAATTCCCGCCAATGTTATGAATGACAATAAACAATAATAATAAACGAAAGACAGCTTGTAACTTCTGTTAAGTGACATTGAACAGATATAGTGCCATGCTACTCTTAGTACTGTTTTCGTGATGGCAAATGAGTAAAAATAAATAATTGAAATAAGTCGACTGTTATATGTGAAAGTGTGCGATTTGTTTTGTGAGACCTTCATAGAAAATGGAACAATTAGCGTGGTCAATTTTTGCAACACATATATTACTATATATCAAAATAATCAGTATCTATTGCAGATTGTAAATATATACTTTGTTTTTTAAATAACTAATAATTCATTCAATTTGCATACATAAATTCACACATATTAGTTTGCATGGTAATAATTTCCAAAGTAATTTTGATTATTATATGATGTACTTACAGCAGGAAATCATTTTTAGTATATAGTAATATATAGTATATATTTTGTGACAAAGTAGTATAGTAGTTATATATTTTGTGATAAAGTAACAAAAAATTATGTTTCCAATGAAAAATTTGAAGATATTTGACGTGTTTACTATTTAATTCATGTGTGTTTGTGGCGGTTTATCATGTTTGCAATAAATGTGATGTTTTTTATTATAATAGTTATAACATCGAACATCACTCACACATCACATTTATTGCAAAACAAACCAATTTATATAGATGTATTCTTATATTACAGATATATTGTAAATATTTTCAAGACAGCATAATAACATGTTTAGGTCATAAAACATTTTAAAAATATATTTTCTACATGGATACAAAGAAAATGTGGTCTACAGCATATTTTATAACTTGGAAAATTACATAATGTGATAAAAATGAAATAAATATATTTTTATAAGTATTCATCTTTAAAAATTTCATTAGTTAAAACTTAATATATAATACCCTATTATGTGGTTTGTAAATTTCATACACAAAACTGACAAATTTCGAACTCCGAGAATTATATTTTGTTTTCTAAACAAACAGTGCGTGATTTATTTATTATACAAAAACAAAAGAATGTAACAAGTTAGAAATTATTTTTATAAGTTCCATTTTATTGAATAATATTTAGTCATAAGAATCATTATGTCATTCTTCTATCATTGTCACCCAAGTATTTCATACAGATGCGTGATTGTTTGTAAACTTTACAAGTGTTATTTTATTAAATAATATTTGTTCGTAATAATCGTTATGTGAATCTTATATATTCGCCTCTGTTATATATTTCGTCTCTGTTATATATACACTACCGCCCAAAAGTTTGAAAGCATGAAGGAAAACATGAACTTGAATAAAGTAGAAAATTAACATAAAATGTAAATATTAATTAAGTTTTAGCTTCATCGAAGTGTCCACCATTTGCTTTTATTATCTCCGCGCATATTTTAGGCATTTTGTTAATTAATTTCTTAAAATAATCTTTATCAAGTTATTATTCCATTCGCTTTCTAATAGTTGCCACAAATGCTCTGAGCTCGTAGGAGAACGATTTTTCACCCTTCTATCGAGTTCATCCCAAACAAGTTCGATTGGAGAAAGGTTCGGTGACTGTGATGGCCATTGCATCATTTTTAAAATCTTTGCATCTTTTTTTTTCTTTAAAAAGTTCTGGCGCAGTTTAGAAGAATGTTTGGGGTCATTGTCTTGCTGAAAAGTTAATTCAGAACCAATAAGATTCAGTCCAAAGGGTATGGCTGAGTCCTGAAGGATTTTCAAATAACCTTCTCTGTTTAGTTTTCCGGTTATCCTCACAAGATTTCCGGGTTTATTGTTTCCAAAACAGCCCCAAACCATCACATTACCATCACCGTGTTTCATAGTACTGTACAGACTTCGGAAGCCCTTTCTTCTTTTGAACGGCGGACAAACACACGTCTATTAGATCTGAAAATCTGAAATTTCGATTCGTCACTCCAAAGAACATTTTCACCTTCCAAAGAACATTTTGACCTGCAGTCCAATTTTTATGCGTCTTTGCCCACTTTAGTCTATTATTCTCGTGTCGAATTGTTAGCTTTGGTTTTTTCGCAGCAACACATCCTCTTAGACCCACAGACAAAAGTCGTCTTTTAACAGTTGTTACTGAGATGGGCATTTCTCGCTTATTATTCAGGGTTGCGGTAATTTGTGGTGCTGTTAAGTATCGATTTCATTTAGAGAGAATTCTGATGAAATTATCCTCTTGATTAGTTGTGGTCTTAGGCCTGCCTGATCTTTTCCTGTCTTCATTTTTTTCAGTTTCTTGTTTTCTAGCAAGAGTGTAGTGAACACCTTTACAAGAAATTCCAAGCCTTGATGCGATTTGACGTTCACTGTGTGATTTGCTTGCGTTTTGCCATTTTCAGAAGAAGAATGATGGTAATAGCAGTAGTCAACAATTTTCGAATACAGAATATGTTATTGTCACAACTCTTGCGTGCCAATTCTCAAGTGCGACTAAATAGGACTGATAAAAGTTGAAAACAATAAATACTACCAATAGCAACACGTCAAAGTACAAAAGAAAGCGACCGAAGGATTAAGTCATAAAACACGTGTTTGGTAAAAATCTAGGAGTTTGTTAAAACTTGTTCAATGTGAGCAGATAATCCTTTTGTTTTGTGAATACAACCGTAAAAGACCTATTTTAAAAGATAATATTTATTACGAATTTTTACCGCACATAGTAGGTAATAATTTGTTTTGGTCAAAAATAGATGTGCTTTCAATCTTTTGGACGGTAGTGTAGTACAACTTTGTTTCTGCAGTTTTTTTCCCAAGATTGGAGTCTTTATTGTAAAAAACTGGGTATAAATTTATTATTCAAAGTATTGTCCATTGCTGGCCACTACTTTCGAGCAACGTATAAATCCCACGTCGAAAAAACTGGTCATCTTTTCAGACGATTCCCGAATCGATCCAATTTTTATAAGACCGAAAGTGCTGGTCAGCCATGCCATATGCCATTAAATGAAACAAATGATAACCAGAGGGAGCAACGTTTGGAGAATAGACGAGTGGGGTAGGACTGCCCATTTCAATGTTTCCAATTATGTCTTGATCACTTGTGCAACGTGGGATTCAGCATTGTCATGCTGTAAAGTCAATTTACAATTAGCGTCTCTCGTTGTATTACAGCCATTTGTCTTTCAACGCTCAGCTCAAACACATCAATTGCGTTCGATACCGATCGCCTGTGATTGTTTCAGTCGGTTTTAACTGCTTGTAATATACTACGTCAAGCCAGTTCCACCAAATACAGAACATGACATTGGAGCCGTCAATATTCGGCTGGACAGACGAAGTGAAACCATGGGCGGGAACTCCCCATGATTTTCTGCGCTTTGGGTGACTGTGATGAACCCATTTTTCGTGCCCAGTCACAATGTGATGCAAAAATCCCTTCCGTCTATGTCAAGCAGCTGTTCACAAGCAAACAAACACCGTTCAACATCTATTGGTTTCAGCTCATACTTTACTTTGCATTCCTTGCTTCTGAATCATTCCCGCAGCTTTGAGGCCATTTGAAATAGCTTGTTCAATCACTCCCAATGATCGTGTGAATTCTTCTTGATTATGATGTGAGTCTTCCATGAAGTAATGCCTCCGATCCCGCATATTTGAAAACCTTATATATAAAACTTCCCGCAAATGGCAAGAATTTGTCTTGTACACTGACATTTTAAATAGAGAAAAACTTTATGATTCAGACACAAAAGATTAATATATCAATGAGGTTATGTTGACAGATGCCCAAGTTTATTGTACGAAGTCTATGAACTATTTATTTCGACCACCGCTCACCGCTAAAGCCATCTATAGGAAAAAGGCAGAAGCTAAGTCAAGAATTTTACTACTTGTTTTTTGTTATTACCTTTATTAGATCTACAAATAAAACTTTTTTTACGTAAAAAACAAATTTGTTAACTAATAAAATAGTGTCGTCAAAAAAAATATTTTCTTTCAACATAACTAGCATGAAATTCATGGACGAATCACATTTTAAAATTATTTTTAGAATAGTTGCACATATCTGATAAAAGTAACATGTTTTTTCCTTTATATATGTTTCAATAAAATTGTAAATTATTCGAGAAAAAGCATGGAAATTTTTTTTCCTCATTGTACTCTCTAAAATCGAGTGAAATAGTATTTTTACTTAATCTCTAATATAAAGAATACAAAAAATAATACGTTTATCTGATATGTAAAATAATTATAAACTGTTGTTTGTCCTCGAGGCATTTTATATGATTTACAGTTGCAAGAAAATATTTTTTTTACGGATTTCCATATAAAATCATATTTATTTTTATATATTTTATTGTTTAACAAATTGGTTTTTTCCCTAAAGAAGGGCTTTATTTGTAGATTATTTTTATAGAAACATTATCAGTTTTGTGTACACAACTTACAAACCAGATATAAGGTATTATATATAAATTTTAGCTAATGAAATGTTGAAGACTACCACTAATAAAAATATATTTAATTTTTATAAAATTATGTCATTTTCCAAATCATAAAATATGCTCATGATCAAACTATTTTTGTATCTATGTAGAAAATATTTTTAAAATTTTTTTTAACTTAAATACGTTTTTACACTATCAAAAATATTTACAAAATATCTATAATTTTTAGTACATACAATAACATCACATTTATTGCAAACATGATAAGATGCAATGTATTTCTCACCATGAATATGTATGCACAAATGAAAGCATACTGGAATGTGTATGAATTCAAATGAATTGTTGGATATCTAAAAAACAAAATAAATAATCACAATCTACAAACACTTACTAACTATAGATTATTTTGATATATAATAATATATATGTTGCAAATACCACGCTAATTATTCCGTTTTCTATGGAGTCCTTTGGACCTACAGCGTCGATCTGTATTCGAAACCTACGACGGGTTAATAATAAAATTTAAGATAACACTGTACATTAGAGATGTGTAACTCATGAGTGAGAGATATAAAAGATATAGCTCACATGTTACGATCATATATATCACTCGCTCACTTGGAATCAAAATATATCAGTATATCACTAGCTCGGGGAGTGATTGGCGTCTTTTTCTTTTCACTAAATCAATCATTTCACACTCGTCACATCATGAAGTAGATATAAAAGTATATATTTTGTTTAAACAAATATGCCATTGGAACGTGATCGAATGTGAACGCTGTGATAAAGTATACTTTAATTCACTCCAAATATTTGCATAAACAAACACTTTTTTGTTTCATTTTAAAATTCTAATTTATAATTGTATAAATACGCCAATCTGTCTCAATTTAATTATAATCATTAAAGTTATTTTATGTATAACTTGAATCTAGTTGCAAAGTATTAAGCAAAGTAGTAGCGGATACTCTTGTAGAATTTATTTTTATTTGCAAAAAATAGTGCGTAATGTTTAGTCATTACTATTTATCACCATATTGTATGACCATTGTTGAACAATTCAACGTATGCTTAATAAATAATTTCGTTAATAACTCGGAGTACTGAGATACTGAGCTAGAGATATAAATGAGTGATATATATCTTTTCAATCAAATGATATATATGACTCTTTTCTTTTCACTGATACATTTTGCACACCTCCGCTGTGTATTATAAATTTTATTCTTTTGTGTACACCATGTTATTATTATTCCACAGTATGTATTAATACCTAAAATATAAACTTTCTTATGTTCTGTTTGCACTGTGGCTTGTGTATCATATATTTGCAATTAGTAATATGTAGTATATGTAATATTCTTATTATTACTGCAATTTTTATATTTGAATGACTAAGTTTTGTTTGGCAAAATCCGTATATGAATAGTAAAATATTGTTTTTTAAAAATAAATTAAATACAAACCTTCATAACAAACAAGTCATGTAGCCATTTTGATGCTTCTTCTTCACCTTCAGGCACCTGCTCTAGTGGGATCCTGTTGATGTACAAGTGAGCGTGAACATGGCGACCGTAGAGCAGGCTTGTCATAGTAGGTGGAACCTGTGACATAGAAATAATTGTAATTTTTACAGACTTATTTTCACAATATAATGAACCATATATAAATACATATCTCAACAAGCACATATAAATTTCAATAATTTCTTGAATCTCCTGAGTTTCATTCTGGTCTTTAAAAATTGTATTGAAGTACAAAAATAATATATACATACAAAGGGTTCAACACACACTTTCAAAATTAATATGTGAATAGTCCTTCTAAATGGTATTATTTTAAATAAAAAAAACGTGGTAAATTAAAAAATATTTTAATGTAAATAACATCTATTTTTTAGTGCTGTGTATGTGAAAATTAGCAATCTATTTTAAATATCTTAATAATGATAAAAATTTCTTTATTTCACACATATTACGTTATATACATTAACAGTCTATATATTGCTACTAAATTAAGTATTTATTTCACTCGCGTTATTAACACTTGTACGCTCAAAGTACAAAAGAAACACGTATTCTTTCTCTTGCCAACTTATGACAACCTAGTACTTTGCGGTAAGTGGAACGAATACGGTCGCAGTACGAATATTTAACTGCAGAAATCTGCTATGTGTTATTTTCTAACAAACTTGTTCATTATTACGTTTGCCTGGTAATTAGGTTATAAAAAATTTGTAGTCACGTGGATATTCTCATTTGCACCGAACAGACAAACAGACAGAGAGACAGACGAGAAAACGAATTAATATTGCATTGTCATCCAATTTTGAGATATTGTTTTAATTTTCAAGTCTCTAGCTCGACGGGAGTTTAAAACCGTTTACAAAATTTGTACCAGACAAACAGTCAAAAAAATGTGGTAAAATAAATAAAATTATTAATGATAAAAATCTAAAGAATACGTTGCTTGAATAGCATATGCGATACTAAAAACAAAAAAATATATGTTATATCCATCGTGTTATATATATATATATATATATATATATACGATATATCCATCGTGTTATATATATATATGTTATATCCATCGTGTTATATCCACGAATATATTTGATTACCATTGCTCTTTATCAGTATGAAAATTTTCATTAAAGTAATTGTGTAAGCGAAATCCATAATCGGGACATACGTTAATGTTTATTAATATTATTTAATAAAACATTTTAACGTCAAAGCAACAAGCCATGAATTATACAATAGATGTGTACTCGGCAGTTTTCTAGGCAGTGAGTTAAATATTTTCTGAAATACTGCAAACTGATGAATCCTAATTTCCTCGGACTATTAAAGATTAAAGTGCAATTAAGATATTTCAGAAATTTTAAATGTGAGCATTCCTTCTGGAACAAAGAAAATATTTTGTTCTTATTATTATCTGTCAACGCTATCCTGTATATTTCTAGAATTAGAGGCATCAACCTAGTTATTTATTAAAATTTTAAACTCTTCAATAGCTTCAGTGCCCGAAATCCCTGAATGTTTAAATCGATGACACAAAATTTTAGCGACTAAAACTAAAATCATTTTGATCAATAGGAACCATAACTTTTTTTGAGAACCTGGTCTCCTTGGAAACTTAGAATCCTTTGGTGATATTTAATTAAATCCTGTTTTTTATTTAAACTTTACTTCTTCACCTTTTGTTATTTATTTTCGAAATTATAAACCATGTTTATTTGCAAATAATAAATACCCTTGTACCTTTAAACATTACAACTTCATAGAATTTCATTTTCTTAATAAAAATTAAAAATATCACGTAATTATGTTGCTTTAGCTCGATATTGTAGTAAGTGTTTGATAAATATGCAGGTTAAAGAACAAATGTAATGATTGTATGGAGGTGGATTTGTTCACTGCAATGTTAAAAGATCAAAGTTCGAAAACGGAAAGATGTGTTCTTATACAGTTCTGGGAATCAGTAGTTTTTCGCATTATTTACACTGCTCCAAATAGTAAAATATTGTTTTTTTTAAATTTCCTTGACGCAGTTTTATGTTTTGTTTTAAATAATTTAAATCTAGCAGGTATTAACAACAAAATAAAATAGAAAATTTTGAATATACAAAAAAGGCATTTATTTATTAAAATGATAAATTAATGTTTGACGTAAGTCTATCATTTATACATAATGTTTAAAAACAACAAAAAATTTCATGTTTATTATTAACCATAATTTTGAGAAAGATCCAATAATAATTATAATATCTCAATGCATCCTGGTATTTGGAAAAAAAAATTTGTATGAAACTTATTTTGAAATAGATTGTTGACAGTTAAAAAATAATAAATTAAAGTTATCGTAATAAATTTTATTTTAGTTTATACTTTAAACATTCAAATTATCATCATATTGTTTTTTTAGTATAGACGTTTTTGCAATTATTTAAATTATGTTATTATATTCTTATTTTATTTTTACCTTTGTTGCTATATTCATTCATTAGATACGGGAAGTATCCCTATTAACTCTTAAAAAAAATAAATCGCAGTAAATAATAATTATAACCCATTGTCACAAAACTGTACCAGAATACTAATCCAACAAATATACCCAGTCATGATTTTTTTATAGTAACTTAATTATTCACTGAACAGAGGTAAATTGGCTTTTGCTTAGAAAAAAGTATTTTTTTTTAGAGTTAGATGTAAAATGTACTGTACCATTTTGAAATTTTAATTAGTTGCGTCAACTTTTACAATAACTTGACATGATACGAGACGGTTCATTTTTTTACAATATGAAGTGTCAAAATTACCTGAAAACAATTTCTTGTAATAATTTAAAAAAAAATTGACACAAATTATTTTTTGTGTTTAAACTATAGCAAATCCAGTTTTATTTAGTTAAATTACAATCCTTTGATTGTTTATGTGGAACTCTTGTTGCTGACATAATCACTTGACGTTGAAAAGGTTAATAAATATGTTTCACATTCAACTATTTCGATTATTTGGAAAAAAGAAGATAATATCTTTTTTTGATTAACTTTTATTGAAAAGAAGCGAGTGAGAACGACTACACAGATGGAGATTGAAGAAGTTTTGTTGAAATGGCTTAAATATAAGAGATAAACAATATGCGAATAAGTGAACCAATTCAGAAAAAAAACTAATGATTTTGCTCAGCGATTGAGGCAAGTTGATTTTGCATCTTCTTCGAATTTGAATCAAGTTTCTAGATTTGTCACAATATCGTCGATGGAAAAATTTGAAGAGAAGCTGTTGGTATTTCAAATAGACTAACAGAAGAACATTTGTTGAGGAAGTTGCCAAAGTTATGTGAATGTTACAAGCCAGATAACATCTTTAATGCAGATGAAACTGATCTTTTTTTAATAAGACTCCAAACAAGAGACTTAAATTTAAAAATGAACAGTGTTCTCGTGGCAAAATGTGTAAAACAAAAACAACTATCCTAGTCGTAGCAGATATGGACGGATCAATTAAAAAAACCTTTTAATCACCGGCAAATCTAAAAAGTGAAGTTGTTTTCAAAATATACTTTTTTTGCCTGTTACATATAAAAAAGTACAAAATCATGGATGACTTCTGACATTGGGAATCTGAAGTAAAAGCAAAGATGGATAATTATCCTGTTTTACTTTTAGTTCTTCATAATCCCTAAATAATGATGACGATGTTCCTTTAGCACAACTGTCTGCTACAAATAATGACACTGAAAATTATCCTTTGGTTTTAAGTCATAAGTTTAGACCAACTATATCAAACACTAAAGCAGAGAAGTTTATTAACCGTTAGAGTGCCGACGAGCACCGTCGCGCACGTGCACATACTAAGTAAATTTCCACGAGCGCGATGGCGCTCGCGAAATCAGTTGCTGTTTAGTGCGCGGTAGGGGAGGTCGGTCACACGCATCGTAAATTTTTTTAACTTTCTACGTGTTACTACGTATATGTTTTCTACGTATGTGTTTTCTAAGTACATAATATATAAACAGGATCCAGGAAAAGAAAATGTTTAACCCATAATGTCGGAATACGAAAATAATTTGAGTGAAAATTATCGTTTTTCAAGTTGTGAAGAAAGTGATAGTGGGAGTGAGGTTGTGGTGCGCTCACAATTTGTGATAGTGATAATAGTGACAATAACAATTATTTTGACTGCGGAATTGTTATAATTTTTGTTCACAATAAATATTTTCTTAATTTTCTTTGTATTTTATTATCCTTGTACAAGTTTTTATTAAGAAAACACCGAAAAAATTATTAAAATTGGATAATTTTTGGAAGAGATAGTTTTTTTTCGAGACAAGGGTAAATGACATCAAAAACAAAAGATTTCTTTGGCATTTTTAAGTATATTGAGTGAAAAACAATGGCACTAAAACGGTTAATATAGATAAATGTGTCTCAATGTGTGTGCACCGGTTACAGAAGATGAAATCATAGTTGAGATTCAAGATCAAATGAGAAACAAGATAACGATAAAGAACACTTTACTGTTTCATCTCTAAATGATGCCATTAACGCAGCCAGTGTATTACAAAAAGGATAGCAGCAAATATGGGCCCAGACGTTACGTATATATTTTTTAGAATATAAAAAACCAAGCAATTCAGTAATTGACAGTCAGGAAAGAGGAAAAATAGAATTACACTTTGTAACCATAATACGAAATAAAAAAGCTGTGTTCATAAATGTGCATATATTATATTTCCAAAATATAAAGAATTGTTAATTGGATATAAAAAAAAATGAATGGAACACATAATAATTTTTTAGAAGCGATTACAAAAAATAATCAATTCCTCTTGTTTTCTTTACCGTGTAGACATTGCCTAAATTAATTAAAAATAAACTGTTAACAAATATGGACATGGTTATATTGCTGTCAAAAAGATTAGATTTTTGCCTCTTATGGAGGTTTACGTAACTTTTTTCGACTACCCTGTAAGCATCATGGATTAATATGGTACATCTGTGGATGGAGGATACGACAAGACATAATCTGCACTTTATTATATCTCGCTAGTTCAAAGAATTCCGTAGAAATTACATTTACAATGTATTATGAAAAATAACCTTACTTTTCATAAAAAAATACAAGATTTCTCTCGCTTTTGCCTGATTGACAACTTGGATAAAACTTTTAAGAAGCTTATTAGTTTTATTTTCTCTATATAACAATGTAATTTTTATTATTGTAACACCTGGGCCCAACACTATATGGAGTTTTGCCGGTCACCTTTAATATTTTTGACAAGCAGTTTCACAGTGGCAATCGTCAGATGATTTTGGTTCAAATCCAACCTAAATTATGAACTTTGTACACATGTCTGAAGTATTTTGAACAGAAGAAAATTATTACAATAAATGTTATGTACTTCAATACCTTTTTTTGAATAAAAATATTTTGAATATTTCATTTTTTGTGTTTTTTCACATTATTGCTAAAATGGACTCATATGTACGTATAAGATTAAAGAAAGAAATTAAAAGAATGTCAGTTCTTATGACAACCGGTTTTAACGACTCAATATGGACTAGTTCCTTTAATGTAGTTATAATCAATTTCAACTGTATATTTTTTTTTAAATGACCAGATTTTGAATTTTAATTAATTTTGTGCGCTTTAATTGTAGGAGAAAGAATATAAATTTTAAATGATAAATCGATAGTACTCATACTGAACTAATACTAATGGATTTTAATTTGAATTTAGTTAAGTTTCACAAATTCGTTATTGAGTTAGGTACAATTCTACACGTTTGTATAATTTTACAGCGTGTCTTACTTGTAATCAGACAGTATATGGTATTAAGCTATAACTGATAAACATACGCAAAACAATTGTATAATTATTACTTAAAGCAAATAAAAAATACTTCAAAGGAAATTTGTTTTTCCAACGATTACTGCATTTTAAAAATATCCAGGTTATTTAAAAGCAAAGAATAATATATATAGCCAAATGTCAAAAAAGTAAATGGAATTAAGCTATTTCAGTTGTAAAGGAAACTAGACATATTTGACATGAAACTTATCAGAAAATGGGAAAAAGATTGCTAATTATGGTTATGTAAATTTTATAATTATTTTTACAAGATAATTTAGAATAATAATATCCTGTAAAAATAATTATAAAAATATAAAATTTTTAAAATAAAAATCTTTTTTATTTACTCCTACGGAAATAATTATTTAATTCACTCAACTAAAATTTTTAATTTATATTTTTATATACAACAGTAAAAATGTACAAAAAAAAATTGTTTTACAATCAGCTACTTCTCAAGCGTCATATCAAATGTTAGGTGTTGTCAAATGTCAACATATTCATGGTATATTTCATTTATTTATCCTCTAACTTTTATTTAAAATATGAATTGAATTTATAACTTTGGAATAATCTGAGATTTATAGAGAATGTTTATTTTCTCATTACAAATAATTGGTTACAATTTCACAACTTTACTGATTCAACTTCAAAATATCGGAATTCTTTCATTATAGATAACACACATTACATACATTATTAATTTCCTAGTCCAAAATGTAGATTATAATTTTTGTCAATATTTCAAAAAATTACACTCAAAATAATATGTTTTGGACATAAAACACGAAATACGTCACATTGTCAGAAGTATTTTAACTTGTTTAAGTTTCTAAATGAACTTTCAATAGCTAAAACTTTACATACAATTTTATGGAATATTGAAAAAATTTATTAGTAGACAATATACTGTTGTGATGAAGCATCCAAAAGCTTCATCGCAATAACATATCGATATAAATCGCTGTAGGAGAGCTTCTTGGCTTAGTAAAATGTCACATTGAAAATTTTACTATTCAAACTACCAATAGATAATGATATTTGTTTATTCAAAATGCCCTCACAAAAGTTCAGAATCTGAGTTTTTCAATTAAGGCTATTAATTTTTAGAAGTGAAATATATTTTAAATGACCACGGAAAATAAATTAAGAAGTAGATTCACTTAGAGCGATAACTTACCTTACCATCTTTCGAAAAAGCAATCTGTATATCATAGATAACAGGAACTTTTCCTCTAATATTCTCAAGGCTTGTGGTGAAACCCTTAGTTCTAGGAGTCAGGTGGTGCTTCAGAATCGGCAAACCCTTCTCCTGAGCAAATTTCATTGATGCTTCATGTTTCTTCGCCGTAAATCTGGTACCCTCGGGAAACAATAGCAGCTGAAATATTGGAAAGCAGAAATATTGATTATTTTTTAAATAGTCCATATTCTCAGTTTGATACTGTTGATAGAAATCTGGTTTGTTTTGGAGAAAGACCAAGTATGATTAAATTTACTTCTTATTAAAAACAGTAATTTCGCTTAATTTAATAGATTTAAAAAAACAGTATCTAAATTGTGTTACACTTTTAAGACTTATTTTGAGACTCTTCCAAAATCAAATCCATTGCATACACATAACTTGATAACTGAATTATATTATTTTCCAGTCTGGAAATAACACTGCTGAACTGAAACTACTGATGGCACTTTTATATTATCACCTTTATCTTAACTAATACAAAGTGTGTTCAGAAAATAATGGGAATTTTTAAATTTCACGGGTTTGGAGAGTCCGATTGTCAATTTTTCAAAAAGAGTTTCAGTTCCGTCACATGAGTCGCACCCGAAATTTTTTTAGGTAAGTCGTCTAATTCATACAATAATTAAAACTAAAATTTTGTATGAAATCATAATTAGAGTTTCAATTCTGTCACATATACCGAGTTGCACCCAAAATTTTGTTGTTAAGTCATCTTTAAAATTTTGTATGAAATCATAATATACTACCTGTGTAAATAGTACCAATTATCAGTTTGTAATGTGCAACATTTTGTGAAACGTCATAATGATATGTTGGACCGTTGGGAAGAACATAAAATAAAAACATAGAGTTGTTCTGAAGCTTAAGAGTTCACTCTCAATTTAAACCGCCGACGGAGTTTAAACAATGGTTTACTGACCATTTTGTAAAATCAATGACGGTTTAACTTCATTAAAAGTTTAAACCTTAGCTTATTTTTGATGGTGGGACTGACAGTTTTAACACTCCTCTTCGTTGATTAACCGTAACAATATGGTCGCAGGGCTATTAGCTCTTTAAGTTTCTGTCATTCTACCAAACTTTCATTAAATTATCATATTATTTCAATTGTTGTTTCGAAAATTTATTACACTATTAATAGGTTATAACATTAATGGAGTTTGTAGAATCAATGATGTCTTAACTCCGTTAAAAGTTTAAACCTTAGCTTATTTTTGATGGTGGGACTGACAGTTTTAACACGCCTCTTCGTTGATTAACCATGGCAATACGGCTGCAGGGCTATTAGCTGTTTAAGTTTCTGTCATTCTACCAAGTTTTCATTAAATTATCATATTATTTCAATCGTTGTTTAGAAAATTTGTTACACTATTAAAAGGTCATAACATTAATGGAGTTACATTGTTATTTAATGCAAACATAGAAAATATGTGTGGCGATTGTAATGAAGAAATTGTATTGTTTTTAAATGTTCTATATATATATATATATATATATATATATATATATATATATATATATATATATGTATGTAGGAAAATAAGCGATCGTACTCCACGCAAACGAAGTTGTGGCCAGAAACTAATATAAAAGGATAAAAAAATTATCACAGGAAAAATAAAACATATTAAATACTTTATCTGTGTCTTGTGTTATACAAATTATTAAACGTCAATGATGAATGCCAAAATAAAAATTTCTCTTCAGGAATGATAACTATATAATAACGAACTTACCCAAACAGGATCTGGGTAATCGCAGATTTCTGCGAGTTGTTTCTTGATTATGTCCCTGTCCTTTTCGTAGGAACGTTCCAAGAATACAAACTCGCTAAACTTCCACATCCAACCAATGGGAGGCACGTATTGAATTGATTTTTTAGCATAGGCCTTACAATTCTAAAAATGAAAACAAAAAAATTACATCACAAAACGAGAAAATAATTTCTAATGGTCCATTTTTTTAAAACTGTCATATATGACACATATTTCTTAATGAAATATTATAAATTTAACTTAGAAGTCTCATATTTATAATAAACAAAATTGTGTGCTATAGTTGTCATTGATTACGCAAATACGAATCCTAAAATTCTATGGACACATATAAAATATAACGAGACCTCGATGGAGTGTCAAGCAGTGCAAGAAAAAATTGAGAGGGTAACAGATCCCACGTGCGCTCTTCAACACGATGGATAGATTTTATTAAATTCATCATATGCTCCACACTCAACCAACGTTTACACAACGCTAAAAAGAGAGCAATATGAAAATGCATCGGTAGAGCGGCTGCTCAAAAATCGGTCAAAAATTACTGCGACCGCTCCGTCTAGAATGTACCAAAGAGAAGATCTAATAAGACCGAGAGCAAAAGGTGAATAATGTTATTTTGATAATATACTAAATTATTGACATTAATTGAGATAGTGATACACACTCATTCAACTACATCTATTAATAATTTCAACATCCGTCTACAAAAATATAATATTGTGCAAAGTACAATCCGATTATCTGAACGATAACATAACAAAGAAAAAACTTAGATATCGGAATAGATTTTTTGCGTAATGCAAACATTACTATAATACACTTCAAAAAGCAGACAGTGATAACACGAGCAGAGGTCACTGACTACTCATGGTGAAAATGCTTATCAATACTACGAGGATATACAAATTTATATTTACGTAGAATGTGTGTCATAAATGTGTTTGTTTTGGACTTGATTTTTATGAGTTATTTACCAGCAATTTACTTAAATAGAACCATATCCAGGTGTAAGTTTGTATCTGAGTGACTGACTTCTGAATGATAAATAGGAATCGAAAAATTTTCTGCATTTTAAAGTTTATATGTAAATAAATGAGGTTTTTCTCTATATACTTAATGATTGTGCAAGTAGAAACATCACAGATATCGATGTAATATCCGCTGTGAAATAATACACTGTCAGGTAAAAATCAGGGTTAATAAAGGTAAAGACATGCCCTGAATAAATTGGCTCTATGGCTTCGATTTGGGGTAATAGCAAGCAAAACGAACACTAGCGAATAAACAGCAATGCGCTGCTGCCCAAAATAGCGGCTAGTTATAAAACTGGTATTTCAAATATAAATTTCATGTAGATAAATATAGTAGAAATATTTGTAATCAATCTGATTTACATTCACTGAAACTATGATTTTATTGTGCAAGTGAAACTTGATACGCTGAGTGATTCATAATCTCTCTATAGCATCATAGATTGTGTCGAAGATAGTTATATAATGTTATAAAAGATTAATGTTGCCATTAATAAGAACTTTGATAGCCAAATGAAACTGATATTAAATAATGATTTATTTTAACAAAGGTATTCAATGTCAAATCATACCCAAACGACATTACAATAATTTAAATCTTAATAATGTCGAAATATGTTAAAAGGCTCTTAAAAATCAATATGAGAGAATTTAACTAATACGTAAACTATTATCATTAACTTAATTAACTTAACTTTAGGTAATTGATACTTAGGTAATTAAACAAAGTGTCTTTAAAAAAAACAAGTTTTAATTACTTGTTACAAGCAGAAATTATTTTGAGGGACGCACTGAAAATATTGTTGTGTACATTGTTAAAAATATATGCTCAATATTTATATGCTCATAAATTATTTTCTTTGCAACGACCCTGATAAATTATCATATGATTCACAATATCGGCACACCTGTCACTGTTTATGAAATATAATCTCTCTTATGTTTTGCATTGATAAAAGACTAAATGAGTATACTTACACCTAAAACTTGAATGTAATCACAGAATTGCCAACCGATAAGCCAATCAATTTCGTACCCATGATTCATAATAAGACAGCCATGCTCCTTTCCATAATATTTTTCAATATCTTCTTTGTCTATGTATATTGATACTTTAGTACCGGCCCACCATTCTGACATGAACACAAGTTCTGGAAACAATATTTAATTCAATTCCGGGGGTGCAAAATAGTTATTAATAATACACTTTCAAATATATTAATGTAAAAAAACAATTACAATTCCTTTAATAATTGTAATTGTTATTCATTTAATAATTGTAATTTTGTGTTTTTATTAATTAATAATTTACAAATACGTAAATTTATGCATCTAACAAAGACAAAACCATTTGCATATTTCATGTAATGCATCATTACTATTAAAGGAGATGATTAGACATTAACCGAACATGAAACTATTTGTATTATACAGATATAAAAGAATGTCTCTGTTATTCATCCAGGTGAGTCTGTGCATCAAACAAGTAAAAAATGTTAAGGGATTTTATGAAAATTCTCAATAATTTCTAAAAAAATTGCTGTCAAATTTGCAATTTCAAGAAAACAATTTACATTTTTAAAATAAATATGCTTCAAATATACATAGTTTGATGCAAAGTACCGACTGTGTGAGTAACAGACATATTCTTTGTTATAAAATATTATTACATTCAGTAAATGTAACGTTGATGGGGTATTAATTAAGTTGAATAATTGTAGAGTAGAATATAATAAATTTTAAAAAGATAATTACATAATGAGATTAAAAAAGGTGTTTTTCGTTATCGAAAACTCACGATAGTAAATGTAAAAATATATACTGATATAAATATATACTCTTATCTTCCTTAGAGCATTTGATATATAAAATATTGTTATGTTTCATGTCACTCACACGTGTTAATTGTTCAATTGTAATATTGTATAGTTGGCATTATAGAGATTTATGAGCTTACTATATACTTTATCAACATGTCTAATTTTGATAACTATTAATCAATCATCAGTTTAGTATAATGTCAAAAACTTGTTTGAATTATCTTCCCATTATTTCATTAAGACATATATCTACATACAAATTAATATTAGAGATTGTCAGCATATATCGAGTTACTATGAAAAATGTAGATTTCGAAACTTTATTTAAAAAAGATATAGATGCCAAAAAGTATATTTTAGAATTCTTGTCAGTTTTTTTGAATGTTTATCTTTTACCACATCATATTTACAATGAATGTTCACGGTAATATAAATGATGCTGTCCATTCGCCTGTTATATATCAATTTTCAAAAACGTAATTTATATGAAAACATAGAGCTATAGATTTTAAGCCTATTTCATTAATTAATAAAATATGCTTAGTTCTGTTTATTCATAATATAGAACCCTGCGCAAGAGAGACGTGAAGGATCACGATACAGCTTCTCAGAGAATACCCATTTTCTTCTTTGCTCAAACAAGTCTAATATACAGACATAATGGTAGTGCAGACTGACTTCACTTCTGTGAAACCATCGACGTAATAATAAATTGATAGTCAATAGAAATAAATATTAGTTAAAATATGTTATTTCTTTAATTACAGGAGACCAGCGAAAATGGGCCTAGCGCTACAGAAATAGAATATAATTTTTAGAAAGGTTGGTATTTTTTATAATAGAAAAAAGCAAACAAATCAGCGATTGACACTTAGAAAAGAACAAAAAATAAAATACGATTTGTGACCATAATATAAAACAAAGTAAGGTATCTTCCTAAAAAAGTATATGTTCAAATTTTAATAGAATTGTTATAAGAAATAAAAATACAAAAAAGTACTTAATTAATTTTTAGTTATAAAAATCATCAATATCAATTGTTTTTTGTAATTTGTAACCATTGCCTAAATTAATTAAAAATAAACTGTGTACTGACACTGACTTCATTCTTTTGTTTTCAAAATTAATGTCTTTACTCTTCGAATTTTACATAGCTTTTATTGATAACCCCTGTGAGACCTGCAAGTTTCATGGAATATTATGTCACATCTGTGTATGGGAGCAAGACCAAAATAAGCAGACCCAATCTGAACTTTGTTCCATCTTGCTGGTTCAAAAAATTTCGTAGAAATAACATTTATAAACTAATTTGAAAAATAATGTGACTTAATAAAAAATTCAAGATTTCTTTTGTCCCACTGATGCTTAAATAAAATTTTTAAGGAACTTATTTTCTTCTATTTTCTCTATTCACGAGTGTCTTTTTTGTTCTTGTCACGTTGGTCAAACACAATACGAACTTTTGCCCGTTTTGTTTATTTAAAATTTGTTTAATATAAAATTAATTTTTAATCAATTTTTATATAATATCGGCACAATTGGGCAAACAGTACAAAAATATCAAGAATTATATTTGACACAGTGTACAGCCACCAAAAAAAAAGCAAAAGTACAAAAGCTAAATCATACTTGACAAACAGATTGGATATACGTTAAATATTCCAAAAATTAATAAAATAAATAACATTTTTCACTTACGACTGTAAAATGAGTATGAAAGATAATAATTTATACTCCTATATAGGGACTTATTGAACGGTCTAAGCCCAAAGTATAATACTGCTTGTATAACATTTAAAACTAGGCCGGATGTGAAGTACGATATTGCAAATAGCAGATGTACTATCGTGGACTGCTTCAATATATTTAAGTCTATCATTTTGGCAAAAAAAAGCAGCTCTTCGTATTCACAGCACTGCTCCCGAGTGAATCTGAAACGAATAAGAAAATATTATGTATGGTTAATAAAGAAACAATTCCGTATAACCTTGCTAATTTAATCTCGCAATGTCACATATGTGGACCCTTAATTCTAGAGATTATTATAATCACTTGTCATACTTATGATATTAGATAAACTACAATTTTTTAAGTTGTTTCCTTAAGTTAATAAATTATATTTTCAAGATAATTTATCTACATAATCTTTATCCTTCACTGCGATATATTAATCTGTATATACATATTTAATATTTACTGTAATAAAAAAAAAACAGTTTCGGTTACGCATAATAATAAATTATGTTTCAAAAACCATACAAGAATTAGTTAACAGTCTAACCATTTTTGCAAAAAAAACATTTTAAATAAATTTAGATCTTTACACTTAAGTACGCACATAAAAATTCATATTTAAAAAAATTTGTTATACTAGTTTTTTCAATTGATCCAAGTTTATATGAAAAAGTGTTTTTTGTTTTAATTAAAAAAATATTGTTTACACAATTAAATTATCGTCTTTAATTGTGATTAAAAATTAAAAACTAATCATAATTACAAATTGTTATTGTTTATGCAATAAAAATTTTACAATTAAATATTCTTAATCACAATGCATGATACAATTAATATTTTATAATAAACAAATAAATGTGTGCCTAGATGCGGTGGATGTATCCATGAGCGGATGGTAAAAACGTGTAAGAAGACAGAAGGATGAAAGATTGTATTTAATAATGCGTGGGATAGGATGATTAAAATATATAAGCTAGTTGCTGACAACTTCAATGTTAATCGCATGCAAGTTTTTCTTTATATGCAAGGCATTATGGTTTTGTTTAAAAAGGCTGAGAAATAACCATTTATTTATAACCATTTGTTATTAATTAGGGCAAAGAAAAATTTAAAAAAATGTAATCAACCGATATAAATAACTCAATCTATGAAAATAACCAAACAACATGTCAAAATGAACTATCCAAACAACAAAAACTAAAAAAATTGCAATAAATTAACCAATTGCAATTATTTTTTATTGCGAGCCACAATTAAATAGATTAATCGTGATGCATGATGTTATTAATTTTTTAACAAATTTTTTAAATATTGAATATATTTGGTGTTAATTTTGTGGAAATTCATTATAATTAAATTTTACTCAACTAAATGAAACTACGTGTGTAGTATAATATTTATGATGTATTATTTCTGCTTTATTTAAATTCTTTACCACGACTTAGGTTTCTTTGTATGACAACATCTTCAGGCGGGCAATTTGTAAAGATTTATTTAAATTTATTAAAACGTAAATTTTTTAATGTTACTAAAATATTTTGATTAACAACATTAATATATGAGTAAATTTAATAAAAATTAATCTTTGCCTACTCTTTACAACACCATGATAGTCTGTTTATCTGTAATGAATAAAATAATTATAAAATTCCTCCGGCATACTGATATATTTTGTAAGAACAGTAGTAAAGTGTATACAGAAGATAAAAAAATCAACTCCTTTATAAAACTGTCTTATCAGAGGAAATGTCAAGTGTTAGACGTGATAACAGATTTAATATTACATAAAGAGATTAAGTAAATATTTGACTCTAATATTTCAAAACATATTTTTTTCTTTTGTGTACATAGATTTGATGTGTGGACAACACTCCTTTTCCTATGAAAATCAGAATTACATCCATTTCTTTTTCCACTAATTGATCCATAAGAAGAGTAATTCAACTGAAACACGCGTTTTAATAACCAATCATCATCCACATTGGCAATCTTTATTAGTCATGCCACATCAATAAATATGAATCAACTAGTCAACGACCTTAATTTCATGGTCACTACTCATCTCTAGATCTACTTAGGTATATAAATAATACAGATCTTGAGTATTGTAACGAATCAATATTACTATACCTAAATATTTATTAAATATTCCATTGGCTTTTATTTTACTTTTCAAACTTAACATGTTATCAGTGATTTTTTCAATGGATTTTTTCAGTTATCGAGGTGCTTTTTTCCTTTCCAATGTATTCTCCCTTAACCCTGATACATTTCTCAGATGTGTTAATTAATTTTTTATACCCTCAAAAAACATTTTCTCTTTATATTGAAAATAAGCTGAAATTACAGACTTCAGCTATTCATCACCGCTAATTTTTTTTCCACAATGCTACTTTTTCATTTTTGGGAACAAATAAAAATCACAGTGGACCAAGTCTTACAACCCTGTAAGGTGAGTGTTGCAATATTTGAAAGCTGCACTTGTGAAATGCAACTATTGTAACATGGTTCTTGTGTACAGGTGCATAGTAATGCAAATATGAGGATAATTAGCCTTTCGCTAAGTTCCCTCACCTTTTCTCCTTCAGTTCCTCTATATGCTGCTCCAGCCAATCAACGTAGTATTCTCCCATTATAGAAACACCCTTATCTTTGAAGTCAATGAGCAGGATACCCTCTGTATCCCAGAAAACCATCACCGTGACTTTTCCAACTTATAGCAACACCTTGAACATCTTATGAGTGGGGTACCCTTTTTATGCCACTGCACGAACTCATGTTTGTATTCAGGCTGGTAAAGACGAACACAAATTTCGTTACATGTAACAAGTTGGCTTAAAATTTCATCCTTATCGTCTTTATAGAAATCCAAAAAGTGTTGTGAACACTCGACAAGTTGCTTTTGCGACAGCATGGGCGTTCTCAGCACCCATCTTGCGCCAACTTTTGGCATGTCAAGATAGTCATAAAGAATATTCAATATGGTTATAGAAGATACACTAACTATTTCTCCCAAATGACTCTTATTTAATTGGGCATCATCCAATACAAATTTTTCAACAATGGCCTCGATCAGCTGTCCCGAGCACATGTCGTCTTTGATCAAATTTCTGCTTTGTTTGAAGAGATTACGCCATTTGTAAATCATGGTTTTACTAGGTCAATAGTCCCCGTAATCCGCTAGCATCTCATTCTATATGACTTGGGGTATTTTTCCTTACTTTCACGAACTTGATGACAGCTTGAAATTCAATTTTCTCCATAGTCGACAATAACTCCGAGGTTAACGACACAATTAGGCTGAAACTTGGTATATATACTCGTAGCAAGTCTCTTATTAGCGACTATGTGAGTAAGTAATCCCCACCCCTCGCCATCTTCTTCATTCTGAGAACTTTTTAATCCACCCTCATGATATATAAATTTTAATAAAAAGAACATATTAAACTCTCCTAGACTCATTTGTTTATATTAGACTTATATTTACTACTGGAATCATATTTTGCTTAATATATGCAGAAGCTATATGGTCTTAATAATTTAAAATTTTAGTTAATCTGGTGTTTTATAATATTAGAATCCATTTTTACAATGATTGCATTCCAAGTATTTAAGTTTTTCGATATTAGTGCACGTTTTATACTTTCTTTCTAGCACTGACAAAATTTAGAAAAACAATACCTTTGCTTCATGTTATTAACTAAGCGAAAACATTTTATAGAAAAATGTATTATCCGTTTTACTTTTTTTATTTTGTTGTAGAATACTTTTTCACAGCCAGTCTTGTTCGAAAGCTTTTCACTAGATTATTTCCAGCTACAATAGGTCACTTTTGGCATGGTGGCTAACTTAAGGGTTGAAATTAGTAATGATTAAATAATTAACAAATGCAAAAGAAATAGTGCAAAAATCTATGATTCTGAAGAGAAGTTCCATATAAAAGATTTGTTTATTCAGATGTTGGTAAACTATGGACTGAACAGAATTAATTTACAATCACTATTAAGACTTTATTTATTTCTAAAAATTCACAATCAATTCATACACCTAGTCATAGTTTGAACAAGTGTGAACTGTTATGTTATATCTATTATAAATTCAACATAATGTACATATAAAACTTTGAAAAGAAACATAATGTCAAATAAAAGAAAATATTGTGAATGTGTCATTTCCCATTGCCGACTTTTTTATGTGCTGTGTGTTGGTTGTAATGTATAAATACTTATACATCAATTTCATCAGCTAACGGCTAACTCGTGTGGGTGCGTGTGTGTGTGTGAATGTGCACACTCGCATACATACAATTCTATGTGTACATAAGTGTGTCTGTATCTTACACAAAACTGAAGCAAATTGCATGGTTGTGCTATGAATTTCTATGAAAGTTTGCGTTATTTTTGCATATTGAATATCATGAAGGTCGCCGGCAATTGACACTAAGTCTATTAGAAATATATGATTTGAGTAAATTTAATGTTTTTTTAATTTTTTCCAGTATTGTTATTTGTATATATTATTTAAGTATATGTATGTATTTAAATTATATATAAATTAGCAAAATATATAATGGGGAGCCAACATGGCATTCAACATTTCAAACATCTGACCCATCCTTATATTCTATTCACTGTGACCAGGTATCCCACGTCTCAATGAAATGTTATTACAATTTTTATTATCAACGTAAAATGAAAACACCCATGTTTACTATAAAACAATATGCAAAGTTACGATTATAAATTAATTCATTAAACAATATTGATATCACAATAAAAAAATGACCTTGGACAAAAAGTAAGGAGATAAAAATGCAGATGATTAAGTGAATGTTAGTTTCATATATTTAAGTTGTCTTTTTAAACATAAAACTTGATTATACATGAAGAAAGTATACATTTATTGGTAAAAATAAATTTCTACATTTCACAAAATTTTTCAAGCCAGGTTTTTCGACACAGTATATTTTAGAAATAAATAATGTGTAACTTTTGAAACTCGAACTCGAAATTTGATAAAAATACGTAAATTTTTTGGTGATTTCCGTTCTGAACATGATTAAATTTTTTGCTCGTTTTTTAAAAACTTTAAACAATTTTTTGCATTAACAAGGCCCATTTCATAAAATGATTCAAAGATTACAAAGACACAATGGTATTTTTATATTTTGGGTTATCCCAAAAACAAATTAAACTCAAGTAAATATAATAAATGGAATGGTAATAAATGTAGACGTGAACAAGGAATAATAAAAAATAAAAGCATTCATGAAGAAAGTACATCATGAGTTCTTTATGGAATGAAATCATGTTAGAATGGAAACAATTGATAAATGTTTGAAAATATAGCGTAAATGATAGGTACCTGTATAAGAAAGCAACGAGAAGTAAACGAGTCACAACTGTATAAAAATGTATTTAACCTTTATAAAGAAAAGACAGTTTGTAATACCAGATAATTTTATCCACATTATTGCAATCGTAAACATTATGTGTTATCTTTATAGGCTAGTAATGCACATCAATTATGATATTTAGTTGGCAAGTATGTAAGCAATATTAAGCCATAGAGATCAAATAAACTACAGAGACCAATTGCTGGACACAGTAGCTTGCTAGGTGATCACATATGAATGTGCAAATTAAACTTTCTTGATACATAATTACTTTGACTTGTTTTAAGGCATTATTTCTGAATTATGCAAGGTTGTACTGAAATGAGCTCATCATTAAAAATTTTTTTTTAATCTACCTATATTAAACCGCATAAAAAAGGTAATAACGTTTGTAAAAGTATTAAATCACAAACATTAATTAAAAAATTGAATTATCAAATTCAATTTCATTAGTTAGAGTATTAATATAAAACATAATTAGACTAAAATTTTAGCCGTGTTAAAATCTGTTTCAAACCATAAAGTTATAAATAAAATGAGTTTCTTCAAAACTTTCTACAGATAATAAATATGTGAAGCCAATTACAAATACATATTCGATTTAATTAATTTATTAAAATTTTAATATACATATACATAAGATGACCTCATATGTATCTGAACTGAAAAGATATTGAAGACATATTCAAGGGAATAATGAGGCAAGTTACAAAATGAATTAAACTAGGAGATATATTTTTTCAAGATGAATTTAACTATGTTTGTTGACAGTTAAATCCATAAACAGGAATGCAGATTAATATATAACTTAGTAGTGTAATGACGGAACGAATAATAATTACAGTAATGTGTGGTCACAATGTTGTAAATCATAAACATAATTAAGTAAATTCTATTAAAAGTATAATAAGAGTTCCTCGACCAAGTATTGTACTCAACCTATCAGCACATTGTTTATTTGAGTAATACTCGTTTTTTAAAAGAATTCATTACATATTTATGCGTAAAATTAGGATTTGGATGAGGAACAAAGAAACAACAATTCTAAAAAGATAAATAGGAGAAAACATTTTTATATACTAAATTATGATACAAATATACTAATCAATAAGAAGAAATTTTTGCATTTATAACAAAAATTACCCTAGCACAACGTCGGCATTAATTTCACAATAAAATTCAAATAAATACATTATACACAATTAAATGAAACTATATGATGTAGTATTATTTCTACTTTCTTTAAGTTCTTTACCACGACCTACGTTTCGTTGTATTACAACATCTTCAGGTGGGCTCAGAGTGGCTTCAGAGTTCAAAGATCTTTGCTAATAACCGTAAAAAAAAGAAGGAAATCATTTTAAAAAATTCAAAAAATAGATAGTTTAATGTCTATTTTTTAAATTTTGAAACTTGCTCCCCCCTCTCCATCATTTAATAAGTAATTAATGTACAATTGCGGCGAAAGAAACAAAATTTTTTTTTCACCTTCATGATATTTTAGAGCAATAAACTCGCTCCTTTAATTTTAAAAAAGTTTTGACATTCAGGACGGAAAGACAGATGAATCTGATAAAATTGAGTAATAAGGGTAAATTTATTGTTATTATTTTTTAAACAATAATTGTAGTTTATAGAGATCTTTTCAAGTTTTTCAAATTATGCTTTAATTTTCTATATAATCATTAGTTCATGAGATATTGATGATCGAAGACAAAAGGACGACTTTTCATTCAATGGTCGATATCTCAGCAGCAAATTGTCGTATAGAGACTAAAGCTAAAGGATCAAGCTTTTTGATCTTGATATAGATTAAATCTTAAAAATTCCAGGTTGAATCACAAAAAACCAAAAATTTTATCATGTTTTTTTTTTCTCGTGCATTAATCGTATCCGAGAAAAATTCTAATGAAAAATGTAAAAAAAAGACCAGTTAGATAGTTAATTATAATTTTTTTATTTTTTCTGCATGATTACTTTTTGCAAAGTTACAGTGCTTTAAAAATCATTAAAAAATCGAAAAAAAAATTTCTGCTTCATTTTATTTTTTGCAGTAGCGTAAGTTTAAAGCAGATACAGTTGCAGGTAAAAGGTAATGACCAAATAAATCTATGACAACTTTTATCCAACTGTATTTCGTAACTTACAACACATGACATACTGACATACCATATTATGTCAAGTATTTATAATTCTGCATCGTCTGGTCAAGATAATTTATTACTCACAATAAAAAGTACATTTGTCATATACAAAAGACAAAGTCATTTCTGATGCAACAATTTTTTATAAAGACCAAGCAACAGACATCTGCAGTTTAGAACAATGCCACAAAGAAAATTGACACTGACCGTAAAGAATGCACTTCAAAGTCCAAGTTGTTGATTTAGAATCAATTCCTTATAACCAAATGTTTAATCAGTACCAATATTGTTGGTCTAATTTTAGACAAGTATGGCACTCGTACGAAATTGCACGAAAGCAAACTAAAGATTTTCAAATATGTTGCTCTACTGATTTCATTGTATGCCATGACACTTCCTGTCCGTTATATATAGGACATAGTATTAAAATAATTGAAACGCAAAAAATAGCTGTCAAAATTTGGATACATTTTTAGCATTAATTTCCAGATATGAGAACTTTATAAACGAGACTTTCATATTTAGATAGAAAATTAAACTATTGTGAATATATTGACGATAGGGTTTGGATACCTTCAGCACCCAAAGAAAAGTGACACATATGAACAGAATATGAACACTGTATTCAAAATGAAATATCTCTTAAATTTTTACAAAAGCTGAATAATTATACGCTTTCTTATTTATTAACTAGCTGTTTCTTTAATTAGCTCTTCTGCATTGAAATTGTAAAACCTGTCCCAACCTATAAAATCATAATGGAATTGGTTTAGCTGTTTTTGAAATACCATTTAAAAAAGAATTGAATACGTCACATACTTTACATTCCAATACCGATATCATCATAAACAGAATTAATGAATGTAAATTATTATTCATTAAATAATTAACCTTTCAGGGTTCACTTGTGGACTCGTTTTTTTTTGGTAGTATAGTTTCCGCTATCAATTTATTATTTTACTTGCTTATAAAACAATTACGGATAATGCAAAAAAATTAAAGAAACATTTTTTTATCATAAAAAGTTATTTCTTTAATTCATCTAAGTGCATGGTGCAGCAAGTCTAATGCACTATTTACATGAACTGTTTAAAGCTTCTTTTAACCTCTAACTCAAAGCGTATTTGATATGTAGTCCCATGTTTTGGGTCGGGTTAGAGACTGTCCCTAAGGAATGAGTCACTTAGCACCTCTATTTTCTCTAGAGACTTAGCAAATGCTATAAAGGTCTCCCAACATAGGTTCACTCTGAAATAGGACTATAATTTTGATGAATTAAGACTATGATTCGATGCGGGTTACTAGTACAATTACTTTCCTAGAGTTTGTTTGATATCTGGCACATGTAATGTTATTAAAATGTGTTTGATAGGATTATAGTGTATATATTATTAATAAATTTATCAATTCGTACAAATTTCTTGATTTTTGTAATTCCTTACTTCGTTGTAAAAGATGTTATTCTGAACCATACTTCTGCCACATTCTCACACACTCCTAGTTTTTAATAAACTATTTTAAACTTTGCTCTTGTTACACATACAATCATATTTTATCACACTCATTATCCTTTCAAGTGGGTGTCTGTTTTAAAGGTTTAATCAAGGTTTAATAATTCTTTGAAATTTACAAACAGTGTTTCATTGAACGGAATAAATATTAAAATATTCATTCCGTTCAATGAAACACTGTTTCACATTCAAAGTAGAAAAAGAAATCAGATATGAAACTTAAATATTTAATGCTGGCTAGCTCACAATTTATGCGTGGCAGTGTCTTCATTTGCCGCACAGCACTATGAAAGTGGCCTTCTTAATTAAGCAAACATGTCACACAGAATTTACTCGCATGCAATATTAATTTTCCCAGGCATTTTAAGGAGTTCAAAGGTAAATTGACTGTATTTTACGTAAAAAGAAGTTTCAAAGTTATTTCAATATCTAAAAATTCAACTCAATTTTGTAACTAGTTAGTAACTACAAACGATAGCTGTTTCAAACTCTGATGTGATTAAGGTAATGTGTGTAAAATTATGGTTGTTAAAAGGATTAAACACATGATGATGTCTGAAACAAAAATTGGTGATGTGCTATAAAACTAGTGGATGAGTTTGTTTGTTAATGAGAATTTATTGTTGATGAATGAAAAAACCAGGCAATATGAAACGAAAAATATACACAATAAACAGAAAAATTTAATGCAAATGGAATAGAAACAATCAGAAAGATTTGTCGCTAATGTTTTTTGAATCTTATTAAAAAATAATAAGTAAATAAAATAAAGTTGGAAAAAATGTCACAATTGGAAACGAGCCAGACTATAATTGTATACAAGGTGTATACAATGAAGGAGTTAATTCGTACAACCAGACATGTGCTCGCACAGCAACTAATATAATTTCTTTATCATCAGTGTTTTATTAATAACAAATATTAAATTATATAGTATATAATACCAATAGTTGAGCATATACAATATTACACAACAGTACAGTATATAATACCAATGGTTGAGAAAAATATCTAAAAGATGCTACTTATTTCTTGTTACATAATACATACACGAAGTCAATCATAGGATCAAAACAAATCTAACGACTTCTCATACATTAAAATCCATAAAGCTATCGGTGATCTACGTGAGAATAAAAAACCTGGCACACATACATAGATACGTAAGGAAAACATAGCCCTTCCATCCCATTACATGCAGTCAAGTAAAAATATATGATAGAACACATTTTTTCCAACAATTAATGTGATAACAAATATTGAACTAATGAAGAGCATTAATGTGCGAAGATGAGTGAGTGTCAAATCTCAAAGTAATCTTATCAGTCGAGATAAAAACGTAATAGAGCGTCCAATTAACTATTACACTTTATTGCCCTCACAAAACTTATCAGTTGAATAAGCCTATACTTAGCTGTTATAATATTTTATACTTTGTGTAATTAAAGTACATTTCAAACAATACGAATATCATTCATTTTTTTGTCATTAGGTGTGTTACTATTTTATTTTTATATGATTTTATCTGGTTTAATTTTTCCATTTCTCTTTAGACTTTTCTTTAGATGAAGTGATATGTCACTTATTGCTGTAATTTTAGATATTGATTTTAAAGAAATGATTCATTTTTTTTCCAAATGATTACATTTAAATGAAAATAATAACACATTTTTTTTAACTATTTTATATATTGAGACTCACAAAATTTTACACAAATAGATCTCATATTGTAGAGGCTGAAACCGACAGATACGATAAAACACTAAGTGAATTATAGGAATTATAGGACCTATAGTGAATTATAGGTCTATAGTGAATTATAGGACCCTAACGAACGCAATCGTACGGTACTTAACCCTCAGTATATCACAATTTCGTTTCCAAGATGTTTTACATATTCATTATATATGCTTGAAAATAAATAGTGACAGGAGACTGTAAATCACTATTATCTTAAGATAAACGCAATTCTTAAGATAAGATTGAAGACAGTTGTTACTCAGTCACAAGAACAACATTACGCAGTGAACAATTAAAGAGAACAAAAAGACTTTTAAAGAAATTAAAGAATTGTTTAAGTCTTTTGTTAAGGTTCATAACAAAAGACTTAAACAATTCTTTACAATCTACAATTCAACAAAATTTAACTTAACGTAAATATTTATTTTTGTTGCCTACCATAAAGTTTTTAGAAATGAATTCGACTATTTCGAACCTTATATTTGATTGGATCAAACCTTACTATGTGTGCACAAGTGTTGTGTAAACCACGCAACATAAACGTATCGAATTGACAAATGTTATTTTAATCTATAGCTATCAAATACCTAACAAAAAAGTCATTCAACATGGTCTTAAAATTTAAATGTTTCCATAAAGATATCTAATGCTTTATTAAAATAATTCTTAATTTGCCCAACATAGTTTACTCTTCAAAGTTATTATTTAACACAATTATATGGTTTTAACTACAATTATGATTTGATTGATTTGTAATCCTTTAAAATATTTTTTCTTCATATTAAATAAAATATTTCTAATTAATTATATTCTGATGATACATTAGTAAGTTTTTTACACTAATAATTATATAATAATATTATGAAGCAGAATTGTAAATAATAAATAAACACCAGAATATAATAAAGATAAAAGTAGGACAGCCAATATTTACAGGATACCTATATTGGAACAATTCATATTACTCCACAAACTTCAAAATTTTATTAAAAAATTACATGTTTTCAGTCTATGGGATTTGCTGTTCCTTTAGTTATATACCGTGTTACACCATAAAACAATTAGTGCAGTATAATACTACAAAATCTATTCTCATACAATGTATGTTCAATCCATAGATTGGATTGAAATACAAGATAAATACTAAGAATTACAAGTACATACCTGTTTTTTTCCTACAGCATTCAGTTGAAAATATATATTCGGAAAAAAATGCACTTTAGCAAAAGTGAATAATTTACTGATTCAAATTTTATTTATCTCAACTCCAATTCGTTACAGAAAATAAATTATGAGCTTAAACAAATATTCCCGAAATAAACACATATATTGGCCACAATATTTTACTTCAATTGAATATACAATTCTATAAAAAGCTAAAATAGACATTCCTTAAATTATTAACAAATTTAACTTAGGCAATGATTATATATTAACTATGGTTAATAAATCACATATCATTCTTACAAATTGGGGTATCAGCTTTCTAATTTACTATGATGAACGCCAATATTCCTATCCTATTTGTGAATATAGATGTCAATTAGGTATTATCTTCTCACATTCACTTCTTGAATTTAGTAAATACTTACGTTGGCTTTTAGTACCTTAACAAAAATATTGAACGACAGCGCTCAGTTGTACATTTAATAGAAAATCGAGATGTTCAATGTTTGATTTTATAAAAAACATTTAATTGTTACCTTGAACATTGCCTTTTATTTTTAATGGAAAAAATAGATGTGATAGCTGTAAATTTGCATAGGTATATAAACATTCAACGATCATTCATATTCTATAAACCATATACACTAAAAATACAAAAAAAATGGAAATTGCGGATAACCTGTATAGAAAAAAAAATGCAATGCACCTCCAGCTATGGTTAAGTATAAATCAAGATACATAAAACTTAATATATTTACCTGCTTTCACTTCAATTAATTATAAGTTTGCGTAAAGATAACTATAAATTTTAACGCTATATGCACTTTATATCGTTTATTATATCATGGCGAAAAATAACTATTTTTATTTATAACAAATGCTCGTTATACACGTGGCTATAAATTATTATTTTTCATTGCGCGCTTTTTATTTTAAAGTTTTATACACACTAATTGTCTACGACTGTAAATAATAACATGAATGAATAATCATACGATCATACGAACAAAGCGAACAGCTTTTTCTAAACTATTTCAAACAGAGTTGCCTCCTATTAATATCGATATCGAGACATTCAGAGTAAAAGATCGATGCCATAAGACATAACAGAAAAATTAATTTTATTGGAATACTTGTCTAATATTTTGGTGGAAAATTTCATAGATTGCTTGTTATTCCAAAGAAATATAACTTTCTAATCAAAATACAATAAAACGTGGAAATATAAATTGCCTAAAAGTTTTAGAATAAAAATATAAAATAAGTGATTATGCATATGAAGTTATATGTGACATTTTATATATATTTTTATGACAATGAATTTATTTTATTATATCTTAGTAATATGAAATATATGTTCCCAATTAAATTTAAAAGTTGAAACACAATTTTAATAGATTCAGAAGTATTCGAAACACAATATTATAATTTTAGTTGATTTTTTATATTTAAACAAAACAATTGAAGAATAATATGAACGTGCAGTTTGGCTCTACGTCATTGGTAGTCTTGATAATGAATAAAATCATTTTTTTTTCAATATTATAGGTAGTTATTCTAAAACTGTTAAATGTTTTTTATATTCAAAACAATATATCATAATGAAGATAAGGTTAATCAAATACTTTTTATGTAATTACAATATAATTTTCATGTTAATTCAAAGAAATATGCAACTTCACATTCAAAATAAAATATAAATATATATTTCCAAAATATGTGAAAGATATTTTTCCTATTTAAATATATGATAACATATATTATGTTTGTAATAAAAAAAATTAAAAGCGATATCATACGAAACAGGATTTTAAACAATTGAAAAATATCCGAAACACATTATCGTAATTTCAGTTCGTTTTTTTAAATTTACGCGTATAAAGTGAAGAAGTGAAATAGTGTGGCTTAGTTGATATATTGGCATTCTTGTTAATGAATAAAATAAAGAATTTTTCTGATAGTCTGTAGTTGTTAAATATTTTTTTTTTAATTCAAATCAATATATTATAATAAGAGTTAAAATTAATCAAATGAAATAGGACATCACAAAACTTCGTGAAGCTCTAATTTTATATTATTTAGGTACCTGTAAGTATCGACACCGTAGATCAAGTAAAATAAAAAGGCGAAGAAATATTAGTTGTAATATTGAATATTATCGTATGTCCATTTTCATAAATATAAAATATTTTCGATATAGTGACTAAAATCAACAGAACATTTTTTATTTATTTTAGTTTCAGTTTGAAAGTAGTCATGTAGATAATTTTAATAAAACAAAAGATATGTTTCAACTTTATAAATATCGTTTTTTGTTTATTTAAAAGTTGTCGTAGAAATCATTGAAAAATTGCAATTGATTATAATATTGTGATGTAAATAAAAATAGCTTTTCTGTTAAAGTTTTACGAATGGGTTGGTCTTGAACAGCAAATTTTCAATTTACTTGTAGAAAATACTAAATTATAATAGAAATTTGGTTCTATATAAAATTAAAACACAACCACGACATTGTATGGAATTGACAGCCGTATATTGAGCTTTCCTTTAGTTAATTTGTTGCCGATTTCTTTACTACCTTTTTAACTAATTTGATGACTTTTTAAAATGCAGTCGAATACAAAATATAATTTATATTATAAAACAAACCTTGTTGGTATTTAATCATGTTGTATGTCAAGAAATAGGTTAGAAATACTTCATTTCTATTTTTATCGAAACAAGGAGTGTAAAATATGAATCTATGTCGAATTATTTCATAGTATTTATAAATTTTAAATCGTATAAATTAAAAAAAACACATAGGTACACTATTTTCAAATATTAGCGTAGGTATGTGATTACTTTGTAGTTTTAAATATATTATGCAAATAACTTTAAACAAAATTTCATGACGCAGAAACACTCCATTGAAAACAATCTTTTTTCTAATACTGAATATATTTAACGTTAATTTTGTAGAAATTCATTATTCACAATTAAATGAAACTACGTGATGTAGTATTATTTCTACTTTCTTTACCACGACCTAGGTTTCGTTGTATTACAACATCTTCAGGTGGGATATTAGCAAGAATCTTTACTAATATCCCACCTGAAGGTGTTGTAAAACAACGAAACCTAGGTCGTGGTAAAAAAATTAAAGAAAGTAGAAATAATACTACATCATTATCAATAGTTTCATTTAATTGTGAATCTTTTTTCCGTTTTAGTTAAACTCGTAGTAACATAAATGTAACTGAAAATGAAATTTTATTGGAACTGAAGTAAAAAAATATTTATCGATATAGCTTCGGCAACTCTAAGATAAAACGGCGAGTGACGTGGTCTATAAATAAATGTGAGTAGCAAACTTGAGCAAAGGATTCGCTGCGTTTATTTTGTTAGCACGATCCGACACTCGACATTTTCGAAGTGAATTGTATCATTTACATCTCAAATTACATAGGTAACTTATTATACGTGTAACCTTCTTAAAAATATTGCAATGTATATTACATAAACCAGTTTTCTGTACTTTAGCAATTTGTTAAACGTTTTAAGAAAATGAAGATCATATTAAAGTGTGTTTGGGATGCTATGGTCAAGTTTCGGAATATTTTACACAACTGTGAAATTTTCTATTTCGATAAATTACTATTTTGCGTCATTTTGATAATTCATAACGTCATTATACATCGTTATAATCGTTAGGTCATTGGGTAATATTTTATTTACAGAATAATTGTTTACTCGACATTTAAAGTATTCGAAAGGTAAAAAAATCGTTTATATTAAAATAATTTCCATGTATGCCTATTTGTAAACACGAGTTTACAATCGATAAATGTTTTATCTATAACAAATTGAATGTTTTATTTGCGCCATCTTACAAAATTTTTAATAACTGTCTAAACATAACCAAATACCGATTGCGACTTAAAGCGCCATCTCATAATGATCATATTTGAATTGGTCATTTCAAAAACCTCATAAGTCACATTTTTTTCCAACAAGCTTTTTTTGCTGAAAATGGTTCTTTAAAGGGAGATGCGTATTCTGGGTAAAAACCACATAAGTCAATACGATCCTTCCTCTTCAAATAATACCGTGTAAAAGACGTTCATTGTAAAAACATTAGCGACTTATGAGGTTTTTGCATGCGCTACTAGATGGCGGGACTAATTTAATGACTGAGTTTGACGTTTTAAATTTCCTTTATTCTTTGATTAAACAATATTCAAATCTTCAATTTGACAAGAATCGTCATTAATGTCACATTTGTGTCTTTTACTTAACAGCTATTTTGTGCGAAAAGTAATATGTTAGCTTTAAAATGTCTTAAAGTGAAACAAAGAGTGAATGCTTACTGAAAATTGCAGGCAAGTTTTCCATAAACCTTTGTTCAGTTAATGTGTTTTATCGGGGCCTATGTAAACCACACACACACACATATAAATATATATATATATGTTTATATAAATATATATATACGTATATATAAATATATATATATATATATATATATATATATATATATATATATGATATGTTTTGCGAATTTCTACCAAGATGATGTGGACTTTTGCATTTCGAAAATACTAATAAACTTATTTTCAACAAAAAATGAACAGGATATATTTCTTCAATCATTTATTGAAAAGTTACCTATAAAACAGAGGCGTCCTCGAAAAGAAAATGCTACACAGAGGTAAAATGCTTTTCAGTTCTACGTTTTAAAACAAACTGATAAAGTTAAAATCTGCAAGAAAGCATATAAATGCTACTGATAACAGTATATATGGAGTTACTGAAGCCAGAGTACGCAGATTTTGTAAGTTGCTTAATGAAGGGAAGAGTCCTACAAATAACAGAGGATGTCATCCAAAAGGAAATACAGACACATTACGCAGGAAAAGACATTGAATATCTTGATGCACGATTAGATGTCAAAACAATGCATTCAATGTTTACAGAAAAACATCCAGATCTCGGTATAAAGTACACATTTTACTTACAATACTTTAATGAAAACTTCTCCCTTAGATTTGGCCGACTACAAGTCGACACATGTATGACTTGCGAAGAACTATCAACAAAAATAAAACAATCAAACTTATCACAAAATGAAAAACGTTCAGTAGTAGCTCAGTTAATGATCCATAAAAGACGCGCCAAGAAGTTTTACAACAAAATTTTATCAGTTCAAGATATTTGTAAGGAATGAGATGATGTTGCAGCTATAACATTCGATTTTATGCAAAATCTACCATTGCCGCACATACCTATACAAAACATTTTTTATTTACGGCAATTATGGGTTCACTGTTTTGGTATTATGGATTAAAAAACAGGGAAATCGACATTTTACATGTATCACGAAGGCATCGCTAACAAAGGAGCCAATGAGGTTTATTCAATGTTGAGGCATTATATAAAAAATAATATTGTGACAGATATTAAGTATTTATATCTATTTTCCGACGGCTGCCCCGGTCAAAATAAAAATAATACATTCTTAAAATTTATGTTGGCTTTGACTGACTCTAAAAGATTTGAAAAAGTTTATCAGTATATTCCCATACGTGGTCATTCCTTTTTACCAAATGATCGTGATTTTGGAGTTATAAAAAAAATGTTCGAAAGCATGATCGTATCTACGTACTAGGAGAAAAAATCAATGTATGATTTGGTTTCGAACTCCAGCTCAACATTTTCAGTCATAGAGTTAAAAACTGAAGATGTTTTGGAATTTAAGAAATGGCGGCCATATTTGTACAAAACAACAAGTTTGTCAACTGAATCTTATGGAAAAAGTCCCAAAAGAATAGAAAAAATCATTCGCACCTTCGACGTACATGAGTTTTCAGTATAATTCAGATAACAAAGGTACTATTATAGAGGAGGTATATATTGATGGATTGATTAAATATTCATTCTTATTAATAAAAAAACTTACAACTTCGGTTTCACTTCCATCAGCCAAAGCTTATGATTTAAAAGTTCTAAAAAAATTAGACGATTTAAAGCAAGTTCAGGATAGCATTCTGGAAGAGCACATGCCATTTTATAACAATATTTTTAGCTGGCCAACTGGAAATGTTGAAGAAAATCCAGATAATAATAATGGAGAATATGACTATGTGCCTTAAAATGTTAATAAGGTTATTTCTAAATATGATTTTCAATAATTCGCAATAATAGATATGATTACTACGATTGTTTTGGTTAAATTGTATACCACTAACCCTATTTCTTGCTAAAACAACATAAGTCAAGAACAGTTTTTCAGGTTTTTTTCATTAATAAACTGTTAAGATTATTCAAAATTAAAATTTTTTGCCACACAATACTAAATTAAGCATAAAAAAGTCCGTTAAAACTCATTTGATTGTGCATGAAACAGTTTTTATTGATTCCTGAAAAATTATAATTTAGTGACTTATGAGGTTTTTGAAATGACCGATTCATTTACTATCATTTCAATTTACCACCTGTCATCAGGAGTACAATACAGAACAAAGACCATATTCTATAGTACATTCAAATTCAATATGGAATGTTTGTAAACAATCACTTTTCGCAGTTCAGGTATTGCAAAACCTTTTTCTTACATTCACGTTAGTAATTTAATGTGGATTTATTTGCTATTTGTGATGAAAAAATATTTTTTTAATTAGTGTGCACATTTACACTGTGTACATAGATTGCTGTACACGTAGCTTATATGTGATGTGATGTGCACGTACCTTATATAGATTATATTTTATATTTATGAGAAATTCAAATAAGTAACGTGATGCGTTTCGAACAATTTAAAAGTAGTACATACTTTTTAAGAAGTATACCATAACTATATCTGTATATAAGGTCATCAAATCTAGAAATATAGCAGCGTAAGCTGACACATTGTAGCTATCTCACTCTAACGCCTTATAAAATTAATGAATAGCATATATGGTCCAGATTTTTACAGCGTCGAGATTTTGATTATTTTCACAAAATGTTTGAGACGCCTGACTATTTCGCAAAAAAATGGAGGTTTGTCCATTTTTACCGTGTAAAATTTTAGAATTGGTACAACAATAAAATAATGGTGTAATACTTGTATTTATAACATTTTTCATAGTGAAACTTTCTGAAGTTAATATTTTTATTGTGTATATACTTTAATAATACTTCGGGAGTAATGCGATGAATTTTATAGTCAGCTCATCGAACATTATATTTGTGCCAACCATATTTTAACTGTCAAATTCGATTGTTTGTAGACATTCCATCTTGAAATAGAATGGACTATAGTACACTAGAGTGCGAACCACTTATATCGCTGTATAAGATGTTGGCACTTACTTTATAACACTATCTTTACCATTTTCATAAGCAACACTGCAATTCGTTTTGTGATTGAGGAAAAATAATATCATTGTTTTTACAGAAGTAAAAGGATATAAGGCATGTTATAATATTTGCAATTGTGAAATAAAAACAAACATTTCGTTTTTATAAAAAAACAATTTTGGGCCCATATTGTAATTTGAGGAGGGATACTTTGTTCTAAGGATTTTATCGCTAGAAGTACTTACTAAAAATCAATCTTGGGCCATTGTAGGCATATTGTATTATTGGGTCGAATATATAAAAATGGTTTGATGAGACTTAATTTTTTATCCACTTTTTAATAAACTTTCAAAAATCAACGTTTTTTTAAAACGTTGAAGTCACTAAATATCACTTATCAGCTTTTAATTAATATTTTCAGTTAGTAATGTGAAAATCAATATTATATTAATTGGAAAATTTAAACATGTATTTGTGAATATCTTTTTTAAATCAACTCAGGTACAACATGTAAGATAAAAACAAGAAAAAAAATATATTAACTCAAAATAGTCATAAAGTAATAGCCAAAATTAATAGTTGATCCTTTTTTCATATCTGGAATAGAAAAATAGCCTTTTTTTCAAATTCAGGGATTCCAATTTTACTAATAACTATCCCAGCTATAAAGCTGTAAAACCTTAATAGTTGGCCAGCGCCACAACATTTTGCCTTTCTTTAAACAACTTACAAGAGCACCTTCTTCACTTATTGATAACACCTGACCTGGATATTTACGTGAATTCCAGGTCACTATGACATCAATTTTAATATCTTCTGGCAACTTCCTCTTTAAATTTGGGAAGGCAGGTGAGTCTTTTTTTTCAAGTCTCTCTTCATGCTTACTCAACATCAATCTATCAAGTTGAAGGACAGATGAATCCAGAGATTCGTGCTCAGGTGAGTTTTCACTATCATTATTGAGCCTATGGTTATCATTATTGAGCCTATGGTTGATCAGTGGAACATCATTTTCGAAGTCATCGGAATTTACGATGTGATCTTCAGTAGAAAAGGCAAGAGAAGTATCCGAATTACAGCACTTTGTTGATGAAGAGTCATTGCGTTTTGTTATTTTTTTGCCACTTTTTTATCTTTTTACAGACCGGAAGGGCCTGTATCAGCTAAAATGTTGGCACATATTGATCTGCCAGATAGGATATTAAGCTTTCTTTTTCTGGGAGTGCTCATTTCTGAACATATTGTAATCTGTCACTGACGGACTGTTCTAGCTTTTGCATAAAGCTGTTGGCAATAATATCAATGTTTGTAATCCGGTCTTGTTTCAGTAATCTCGCTAATGGTTCCTCTAGATTGATGGGATATATGCCAGTTCTTTCTAAAACCAGCAATCAAATTTTGCTTGGTTTCTGTTAAAGAATCTAACATTCTTTTAGAAACACTGGGAATTGATCTTTGGGTGGAGTTAACAGTTTTCTTCCCATTTGGCTGTTCTTCCAATTTAGTAAAACTTTCTTCTATTTGCACTGAGATTCTTTTTCGTCTTGGTAAAAAGGACTTAAGCCAATCTTTCCTGGAATATTGTTTTTGAACTTTTTTATAATCATCCTTGAGAGTCAAGATAATTTTTGATAATAATTTTCAGGTCAAAATCCATTAAAGGAAACCCGTATGCAGATAATGCTGTAATGTGTGCGACAAACGTTGCTTCCTCGTCTTCAGTGAAAATAATAGGTCTGCCAGGTTTATTCCGGAATCTGTGAGCCAATTTGTTTCTGAGCATGCTTCTAGGTGTATTAGGGTAGACTGGGTACGGTTGAAACAAAGGACGGTTGAAACAACACGAATACCTCGCAAACCGTTGGCAGGACAGTGAGGAGTTCAAGGGGAGAAAGAAGCGGACGACTAATATGAACACGAATCTCGAAATGCGTTGCTCTCCGCTTGCTTTAGCTCTTTTTAGAAGACCCTATCGTGTTTTTTTACCCAAAAGTAAGTATTTTCTCAGAGAATTTTCCAATTATTTTGGTTCCTATTTATCCTGCGTTATTTTTACCAACATCATTTTATTAGGGATGGGTCCGTAGACTCCGCTGGAGCTGTCAAAATCTCTGGCTGAATGCAGAATGAAACATTTATATTTTTCCTGGAATACTTTAAAAAACATAAAAATGTGTCACCGTCCCATAATGTGTTACTTCTACTCGATAATCACTCTTCACATATCTATATTAATGCACTAAACTTTTGCAAGACCAATAGCATTATCCTACTATTTTTCCCACACCACTGCTCTCGTAAACTTCAGCATAAAAAAAAATACAGCAGAGGCAGTAATTGTTCCTGTACCAAATGCTAGCCCACCGGAAGACGAAACGTCGCCACTATAGTTTTCTGTCTTAAATCACGAACCATCGGTAGAGATAGTCGTTCAACAAGAGGCTATCAATAGTTCACCAATTTCAAGAACTGAACAGGAATACATAATTGAACATCCGGAAACTTGTAATTACACCACCCAGATATCACAGCAGCATTAGTATTCAGGAAACTTCTCCAAAACCCAGTACGAGTGCTCAAACAATTTCTTCTAGTATCCCCGCTGTATTTTCACCGGAAACAATACGATCATTTCCGAAAGTTCCTTCGGGGAAAAATAATAACAGAGAGCGAAAAATCAGGAAGTCTATTATTTACACTGATACGCCAGAGAAGGAAGGGATAAGAAAGGAGCAAGAAACAAGATTGAAATGAACGAGTGCTAAGCAAGTTAAGAAGCAATTAGATAGAGGAAAGAAGAAGCAATTGGATGGAGGAAAAAGTAAAAGAAACACCACAAAAGAAAAAAAGAAAAATGTGCAACAGGAAGTACTATCAGAAGAAAAAAAGTGCTTTTGTCTTGTTTGTATGTCAAATTCAGAGAGTAGATCCAAAGATAAGTGGATCCAATGCACCACTTGTAAACTGTGGCCTTAGCTATATTTGTCATAATTGCGACTCAGATTGATTTTTATATTTGACTAATGACTGATTGACTAATGAAAGTCAAACAGAGTTTTCATTTCGTTTATTTTCAAATTATTTTTGATTACTTTGTTATGTTTAAAAAACAAACAGTGGATTTTTGTTTTGTTGTTTGTTAATTTATGTAAATTATATATCAATTTTAAGTAATCTATAGTTACAGATGACTGGTAATATACGTAGATTTCAACTAGCGTGATCTAAAAACGTTAAAGGCTCATTAAAAATATCATTAGAAGTATTTAAAACATTGAAACTAATTATTATTGTCAAACAGTACCTTAATTATTCTAAAATAAACAATTAATAAAACATGTTATAATATTATATTTTGTATTATTCGCATGTGTTTCAACTGATCCCAATCACTATTTCAACCGCCCCTGGTATGAGGACGGTTGAAACAAATCGAATTTCTTTTTTTAATTTCATCTACAATTAAAAATAACACACCCGGAACTAAAATCGCATTGCCCATTGGTAGATAGGAACATGCTCTTTTATTTGACATATCTTCTTCATGTCTCGGATTATGAAAAACAAAACTATGGACGATATAAGTGAAATTGTATCAACCGTACCCAGTCTACCCTATATTTTTCTGAGGCAGCTCGTTGCGATAGCAATTTTGATTTTATAGCAACCAAACATTCGTCTAAGTCACTCTGCTCGTAATCAACATACTGGAGACTGCCGGATTTCCTGCGGTACTTTGACGGCATCAGAAGTGCTGCAGTCTACTCGTTTCAGCAAAAAAAGATAAATTATAGAAGATTTTCTCGTGTATTTATTAAACTAAATTTGTCAGACTATTTTAGCCCATGGGCCAAATTAACCCGAAAATAGGATCAAAGTATACCGACATTTAATTTAGGTAATTTAAGGAACAAAACTTGTGTAAAATATAATAAAATAAGTAATGCTGCTCATAAATATATGCCCAATAACATCAAACATAATAGGGGTGAACAACTTACCAATATGTGCAGTTCCTAAAGAAAGTTTGCAGAAAGGGCAGTTATCTCCTAGGGTCATATTAACCCGCCTTTACAATATGTGTGTGTGTGTGTGCACGCGTGTGTGTGTGTGCACGCGCGCGCGTGTGTGTGTGTGTGTTTATATACATGGGCTATTAGCAAAGATTTTCTTAAAGGTCTTTGCAAATAGCCCACCTGAAGATGTTGTAATACAATGAAACCTAGGTCGTGGTAAAGAACTTAAAGAAAGTAGAAATAATACTACATCACGTAGTTTCATTTAATTGTGAATAGTAAACATAGCTAAGTAACACATCTTTTGAATTAATTGAAACATTTTACAATAACTAATATAGTTCTCTCAAAAAATAATGTTCTGACTCTGACGCGCGACTGGAGCTTACTCCTTCAGTACGATTGTTTCCAAATGTATAAAATATGGTAACACTGTATATGAATATAAGTATTATTAAGCTTAAATGGAAAATTGTTTAAAAAAAATGCTGACGATATAATTATTTTCAAGTAAAACACAAATGAACAAAATCTAATTTATTCAACAACAAAATTAAAAACGATTAGTAACGTCAGACTAAAAAGTTAAAATAAAAAGAGTCTTTTTAATTTGATATGATAGAAGACATCAAATATTCACACATAATCACATTTATGATTACATCTCGATATAAGCGAACGTATGTGTACTGTGTGTGTCACACTCCATCATTGCGATTACGCCATAAGAAAATGCCAAATAAACATATTGATATCTCACTCTAAAGATGCGCAGAAATGTTGCACGGAGAGGCCACCTAACGGTTACACTTTTTTCTAACGCTCTGATTTTACTCGTAAAACTTCATACCGGGTGCTATATATGAAAATCGATTCTTAAAGAGTAAACTCCAAAAATTCGAAAAACTTTTGAGGATTTCGTAATTTTCGTCATCCAAATTTGACTGTTTGTGCTGAAAAAAATGTAGTACTCAGAACTTGAAACCATTTAAAAATTTGGCACAAAATTATATTATTAACGGCCTGGCCACAAACTCCGGCGATGCGAATTGCGGCGCGTTTGGCGAAGCGACCCGCTGAATAGTAGCGGTGGTAACAACAATGAACGCGAGGGACGTATTAGATATGGCTTTATCACAAACAGCGCGTTACTAACTCGAAATTAATTCGTTTTTTATTCAAGATATTTTTATTCCAGACATGGAATACATCTTGTAAAATGAAAAAGGAGAAGTTATTTTTCACTTTAAGGTAAGTAAAAAAATATTTTGTTATTTATTCATTGTAATACAGAAATTATATAAACATGTAAGTAAAGTATTACATTATTTTAAATTACTTAAAAAGCTACATAAGTAATATAATATATTGCTTACTTAAGTGACATAATTAAATTGGTAATTATGTTGGAGGTATATATATTTCTATCGTTTCCGTTAGAAGTTTGTGGTTGCGTGTAATAACCATCCCCATATTTTTATACGCATCCCAGACGTGGACATTGCGAGAACTGAAAAAGCGGAAAATAGATGGCCTAGAGACGTGATGCTGAAAATGTGAGATGTGTGAGGAAAATGTTGTGTCATGGACAGAATTTCGTACAAACACCTCCATAGCTTAAGAACTCTGTATCACAATTAAATGAAACTAATTGATGTAGTATTATTTCTACTTTCTTTAATTTCTTTACCACGACCTAGGTTTCGTTGTATTACATCTTCAGGTGGGATATAAGCAAAGATTAACTCTTAGGAACAACCAACAGCATTTATATGTTTCAAACACAGTAGCGGAAGCCTGGTTTGTGCGAATTTTTCCATTGCTTATGTTAGTGAGTTTATTGCAGGGGCGCAGTGTAGGTTTTATTATATTTCCGAGAGTTATACAATGTACCAGTATTTTAGTGAGGGTAATAAATTCAATTGTTGTTATTATGTGAGGTTATATAATGCAAACTTTACGGTGTATGTAATAAAATTAAATGGAAGTTATTATCGGTAATATATTTATACAAAAGCTAGGGTATTTGAAAGTAAGGACAAGGTAATACACTAATTCTACATATCTCCGGTTTTGTGTATTCCTGTATTTATTTATTTCTTTTAATTTTTTTTTTATTACATATACTTATATTTATATGTGTATTTCTGCTGAAACAATTTCCAGGATACTGTAGTATCAATGTTGTATATTTAATATTATATCTAGAAGATATTAAGAATGGGTGATGATATTATATTTAGTTGTTCATTTAATATATTAACCTTGGTATTTTTTTGTCTGTTTATTTCTAATGTTTCTAGGATATTAAGTTTATTACCTTTGTATTTATTTGTAATATATAGGGGGCATTATCAGTATGGGGGTGATGGTTATTTTCAATGAGATGTTTAGCAAGGTGAGATGTGTCTGGTTTATTATTTCGCCAGCTGGCAATGTGTTCTTTATATCTTGTATTAATATCTCTTTCTGTTTGACCTATGTATACACTATTACAGTCGTTGCATTTAAGTTTATAGATACCACTCTTTTTATGTTTATCTGTTTTTTCTTTATTATTAATAAGGGTTTTACCCAAGTTATTTAAAGTACTATACGTACATGTTATTTTATTTATATTTTTATTAGTCGTTAAGAGTTTTCCTAATTTGAGTGATACATTACCTATGTATGGGATAGATTTATAGTAAATATTATTATTATTTGGTACGACCAGGTATATTTCTTGTAATAGTATTTTTCTTAATTTATTATGTTACAGTTTTGTGACAATTGATGTGTCATAATTATTATTTATTGCGATTTGTTTTATAGTTTTTATTTTTTTACTTAGATTAGGTTTTTCTAGAGGGATGGTTAAAGCTCTGTGAATCATGGAATGGAACGCTGCTAACTTATGGGACCAAGGGTGTTGAGATTGATCATTAATTATGGAGTCTGTAAATGTGTCTTTTCTAAATATACTAAATTTATGTTTATTATTTTTAAGTTCTATTGTTATATCTAAAAAGTTAAGTTTATTATCGGTTTCTACTTCTAAAGTGAATTTGATATTATTGTGTAGGGAGTTAGCAAAGTTAACAAACTGGTCTAACTGTCGCTGTGTACCTTTCCAGCAGATAAGGATGTCATCAAGGTATCTATAATAGTATAATATATTGGTCGCTAATTTACTGTTTAAGAGGATGGTTTCTAGATTGTTCATAAATAACTCGGCTAAAAGGGGACTGAGGGGGGAGCCAATCGCAAGGCCATTGACTTGTTGAAAACAAATTTTATCGAATAGGAAATCATTTGGTCTATGCATAATTTAAAGAGGTCTCTAATTTCCGATGGGGTTTAACTTTTTCTTTTCTAGGATATCTGAAATGATATTTAGGCAATCTTTTGGTGGTATATTAGAAAATAAGTTTACTACGTCGAGTGATACTAATTTACAATTGGGTGTTAGATGTATATTTTTAATTTCATTACAGAGATCAACAGAGTTTTTAATGGTATATTTAGGCGCAAATCAGGTTTTATTTCGGAAGATCTTATTCAGGTGAAAAGCTAATTTTTTTATGGGTGCGTTTGTGTATGAGACAACAGGTCGAATATTTGGTTTATGAATTTTAGGTTGTCCATATAGTATTGGGGGTCTAGGGTTAATTTATATAACTTTATGTTTCGCGAATTCGTTAGGAAATATGATTTTACAGGTTTTAATTAATTGTTTTACGTTATCTGCAAATGTCGGGGTGGGGTCCCTTTGTAGTTTTGTGAAGTCATCTGGTTTAAGGAAATCGTACACTTTATTTTTATATTCACTTTGGTTTAGAATAACTATAGTGTTGCCTTTATCTGCTTTAGATAGGATGAGTTTATCTTTATTAATTTTAATTTGTAAATTACGTTGTGTCAAAATTTCGTCATTAATGTGTGTCTTGGTTTTAGAGTATTCTTTACATATTATATCAGCAGCTTTGTGTTTAGTAAGTGCATCCTGGTTACTGAATGCTATGGTGGTATCTACTACTAATTTTATAGTCTAAAGTATCAAATTCTATAGGGTGAAGGAGATATGTTAGAGAAGAGTGTATTACCTTTAGACAGAAGTTTATGTTGTCTCGTTTGATGGTTGATTCCCGAATTTCTTCCTTCAGCCAGGTGGTGACGGCTTTTGCTGTTGCTTTCTGGGCTGCTCGAGTTGTTCCACTAGTCTTTATGTTCACGTGACTGGGTGTAAGATTACACTTTATTAATATAAATATACAACATTGATACTACAGTACCCTGGAAATTGTTCCAGCACAAATACACATATAAATATAAGTATATATAATAAAAAAAAATTAAAGGAAATAAATAAATATATGAATACACAAAACCGGAGATATGTAGAATTAGTGTATTACCTTGTCCTTACTTTCAAATACCCTTGCTTTTGTATAAATATATTACCGATAATAACTTCCATTTAATTTTATTACATACACCGTAAAGTTTGCATTGTATAACCTCACATAATAACAAGAATTGAATTTATTACCCTCACTAAAATACTGGTACATTGTATAACTCTCGGAAATATAATAAAACCTACACTGCGCCCCTACAATAAACTCACTAACATAAGCAATGGAAAAATCCGCACAAACCAGGCTTCCGCTATTGTGTTTGAAACATATAAATGCTGTTGGTTGTTTCTAAGAGTTAATCTTTGCTAATATCCCACCTGAAGATGTTGTAATACAACGAAACCTAGGTCGTGGTAAAGAAATTAAAGAACGTAGAAATAATACTACATCACGTAGTTTCATTTAATTGTGAATAATGAATTTCTACAAAATTAATGCCAAATATATTCAACTCTGTATCACGCAAAGTCTATGTATCAATCCTAGTATAGTCTCGAATTTTGAAGTTCTTCGGTCATATCTCGAGGCGAAACAATGACTCCATAAAGCGTTTGGTGATCCAGGGAAGGGTGGAACATATGCCACGGCAAACCTTTAAAGATCTGAAAAATATGGCAAACGATTTTTATTCCAAATGGCAATTTCCCAATTATCTTGGTTCGATAGACAGGAAACATTTCCGCATATTAAATCCACCCCATATTGGTAGTTAATACTTTAATTATAAAAAAAGTGTTTCATTAATATTACAAGGTATTTCAGATGTAGACTATAAGTTTATTGCTATTGAGGATGGCGGTGAAGGAAAACAGTGGTACTGGTAGTTTTTATTTTTTTTTCAATTAAATAAATTGTTAAACGAAAACAGATTAATCTACCACAGAATTAACCAGGTTCGAATATAATATTATTATGTGTTAATCGGGGATGAAGCCTACCCCCTTAAAAATTATTTGAAGAGCATTTTTAATAAAAGATTATTTAGAGTTACTGTCAAGTGAGCATTTTACATTTTTACCAATAAATTTAGTATTTTTACGTAAGAGCTTAAAAATATATATTTCTACCCAAATAAATGACACAAATGCTACCTTCATTATCAGGAAAATGTTTTATTCATTCTACATTTTAACTACGTTTTTATATTTATGCTGGGGACGCTTATATGGCCATATTGTAGGTCTATTAAATATTTCGCTAATAAGAAGTTATTCATAATGTTGCCAGGAATAAAACAAAAAATATTAATTTAGCTGCTCGTCAGAGATAGGACAAGATCGCACTGATTTATACTATTTCTTTACATTTGTTCTCGACGTGCTTGTAGACGCATCACCGTTCGCGCCGCTAAAGCCGATTCTCGCCGCTAAAGTGAGTTTGTGGCCAGGCGGTAAAAATCTTATCGCCTTTAATTACAAAAAAAATATTCACACTCAACACAAAACGCTTATAATATTAAGTAATTACCTTATATTTGAAAACTTTTATTGATTGCAATTGGCTTTAACGCACGTGCCACATACGTGCGTTAGAGCCAATTGCAGACACTTGAACATTTGTTATATAAAATAAAAACTTTATTTGAAGAACTTGTTAATTTTTTTTTGAACTTCCCTTTTATTGCTTTACAGGAACATTTAATAGTTTCCATGAAAAAAAATTATAGAAAAATATATTCACTTGAAAATTCAAACATAGGTTTTTATATTACTTCATAATGCGTGTCTTCTGTGGTTAAGTGTGAATACTTCGTTTTTTTAAAGGTATGGGCGGTAAGCTTTTTATTACTATAACTTTTGCATTATGTGTGCCAATTTTTTAAATTTATAAATAATTTTTAGTACATTTTTTTCAACAGTCAAATTTGGGTGATGAAAATTGCAAAACCCTAAAAAGTATATTTTTGAATTTTTTTAGAGAGCCGCACAAATTTTATGTAAAAGTATCTATATCTCGAAAACGAAAAGATTTCTATAAAGGTCCAATTTTAGTCAGTAGCTCACGAATGGTTCCGTAAGTTAAACAGTATTAAACTTATAGCTTTGTATTTCTTTAAGCACTGTGAAAAGAAAAGTTATTGTTGCGGTTGGTACTGAAAATATCCCATATCTCAGTAACTACACAACAGATCTTATTCAAATAATTTTTTGAAACTTTGAAAGTTTATTTTATTTTCAACTGCCTTTCATATTTTTTTTCGGAAATTTTTACTTCTTAATTCTAAACTCAGAGGGGGGATACACTTTTTATGACTGTAGAAGCGCATACCTCACCAACTATTGAATTAAATAAAGTTATTTTGGAACTTCTATATAATTTTTTAAGATCTATTTAATGATGCTCCACAAGTTTATGTGCACTGGATTTTTTTTCATCCCTCAGTTACATCTATGGAGTGCCACCCCTAAAATTATTTTTTTGTGACAAGTTGTTCCAAAGGACTTTTCAAATAGGCAGGTAGTCTTATTCTTCACAGTATATTATTTACAGATAAAACACTGGCGTAATTTATTAAGTTCAATCGATTTTTAAAATTATAAAGAACAAAACAATTAAAGAAATACACAGTTCCATCCATCGTAAATACGAAATATTGGTTTATCCTAACTTTCTTCGATTGAATTACTGCAGGGTTTTCCATTAACGGCGTTCGAATTTTAAATTGAAATAAAACAAGTGTATGAGATTTTATTTATTTATTTTTCTTTTATTTGAAAGTGAATTCGTTTTTTTAATTTATGGAACATGATAGCCAAATGGCCGCCGCGGTTTTGTTGGGCGGTGCGTATCCGAGGGGTCCAATTTTCAACACGTAAATAGGGCTCGATATGATCGAGGGCTTTGGTTATGTTGACTTATAAGGAATTAATCGTCTACAATTTATTCGCATACACTTATAATTTAACGTAGCTCCACAAGAATAAGTATAATGGCGTTAAATCACACGATCTCGGTAGCCAGTTGACGTCGCCGAAACGCGAGATAACCTTACCGTCGAATTTGTCGTGCAGTTGATCCATTGTTGCATACACCGTGTGGTTGTAGCATCGTCTTGTTGGAACCCCATATCTTCCAATGTAGGTCACGAGAAATTGTTTATCATTATACATCACGTTACTAAATATATATCACGTTACTAAAAACTGTAACTTTCCATGATGATTTGTCCAACATTATTTTGACAGCAGTAACTTCACCAACATGCCGCTATACACTGTCACAATTCGAGCGGCCCTATTGGAAATAGCAAGGCTTACTTACATGTTTTTTATTTGACTCCGCATTGTACTTTTTCTGTAATAGAAAAATAAATAATATATTCCTTTGTAAATTATATTTTAATAGGTCTGTGATAGAATGTCTAATGAATGAGGGTTTTGTGATAGAATGTCTTATCTAGACGTTAGACAAGGTGGGTCTGCATCGCTACCGTACTAGTCCTGAGTGGGCCTTGCGTCAAAATTTCTTTGGGTGGGGATCTTTTTCGGGAAATAAATAAAAACAGTCTCATAAATGAAATCAATTTGAAAATAACAAAAACAATAACACGTTAAAAAAATTAACTGTAAAAACATTCTAATGTCGAAATACCTAGGTACTATCTTGTTTTTTTCGGTGAATGTTTTGGTTCTGCCGTCCATGGCTGAAGAAGAATTTAGTTTCCCAAATGTTTTTTTCTATTGATAAGTCCGATAGCCGTTCTTCTGCTATAGAAATTCTAAGATAATTTTTAATAAGGTTTTATTTAGGAAAGCTTCTTTCAATGGTTGCGGTAGTATTCAGGAGGGTGAAATATTTCAAGCATTCTGTTATAATATATCATCACCGTAGTGTGTTGGGTTGATTACAAGGCATACGGCCTTTGCGCAGTCAAAGTGCACTTCGAGGACCCCGATTCCTCGCCGCTCATCGAGCGGGGCTGGACTGGTGTCCTGGTTGCTGTAAGAGATGTCTCTCGTAGCAATTAGTCCGCTATATGTATCAATTAGGTCCATTAAGGTACATAAATAATACCTCTGGGAACCTGAAGGCGAGACTATTAAATTTACCAATAATTCTGTGAGTTCCTTAATGGCAATTTTCGGAATTTATGACTTCGAAGAGTTTTCAAAGCACTTAATTGATCATAGATCAATTATCCAGTTATAATGTTATTTACTGACCAATTGACTTGATTCCTTATTTAACATACTGGCTAATCCAGAAGATTATTTAATATACTGGATTTTTGTAAATTATTATTTTTCGGCTGTATGCCGAATTTCTTTAGAAGATGTTAATAATTTCGAATAGCTGAGAAAAAAAGATGACAAACACTATAAATTCCTAACCTTGTAAGATATTTATTGTGTTTTGACCATAGAGTTAATACAATGATTTTGACATTCGTATCGCATTTTCATTTTTTTGTTGAAATAAAATTTAGTTGATATAAAGCTTTCAAAATTTTTGGATATTTTTTTCTTAGAGCGAATACAGTGTCATTCATAGATAATATACTAAATGTAATTTGTTAAAGGGCTACCAGGTATCCGGGATTGTTACGAAATTTGCAACGTTGCTCGTGTCCAGGAATGTAATAAAATTATCTCGGACACAGAATAGACACGATAATCTCGGACATTTAAAAAATTGTTGTAATTCTTAAAAATTGCATTTATTGCCAGTTTTCGCGATCTGTACATCCCATGGCCGCATTGCTATTTTATTAGGTTGATCAATGGAAAGACCAGAATCTGATGATCACGGATCTAATCAGGGCATAATTTCAAATTCGAACAAATTGCGAAAATTCTTGCTTCAGAATTTGACAGTCTCTATTAAATACTAATGGCAATAAATTGATTAAAATAATATAGAACATCATAAACTAAATATTATCAAACTACGGAAGTTAAGAAGTTACTAATCGGAAATAAATAAGATTCATTACCGAAAAAGAAGTAGATTTTCACAATTTTTTATGCCAAATATTAGTATTATCTTTTAATAATTTGGATAAATGTGATTATTTAGTGAGTCAGTTTTGTTAAAAATCTTCATTTGTATTTAATTGTTTATGACAATTTTTATTGATTTGAATGTTTTGTTGAGTTGACACAAACTTTCGTTGTGTCAAACTAATTATTTTTTTTTAACTATTAGTTAAATATTTCAAGCATTCTGCAATAAATAAAAGGGAATAAATAATGTTACATAACGAGGTTGTCTGCTGTTTTTAACTTTGCCTTTTTCACGTCTGCTCTGGTAGTAGAAGTGTTCCGGGAAAAGCGATTTTACACGTGGCAACTCTACCGGCACGGCATTTTTTTTTTAAATATTTTGTATTTTTCAGATATTGCGTTACTCAATATTGCCAGTGTTTTATACTATTGCCAAAAAATAAATATTCTTCTAATTTGTCGCAAAATCAATATTAAATTTAAAGAGTGTGCTGCACAACGAATATAGTTAATACATGTAGTTAATAAAACCATGGCTTTACAATTTTTATACCAGCCTTATGAGTAATAATGAACCTATATAAAATATCGCTTTTTTCTGGATCCTTTAAAATCGGTTCTTCAATTGCCCCCTAAAGGGTGAAATGGCTAAAATTTGAATATTATTTTTCTTTCGTGTTCTGTAAGACTTTCTTCAATCTGCAGAGGATATATTATTAGATTCATCACATTTCTCCAAATCTCAATTACGAATTTCTTCTGTTTGTGGAGGTTCCTACAGATCATTAGCTCAGATGAACCTACAAATCCAATTAAATTAAATATTGCATATTTTTAGTTAACATCGAGGTGCTAATAATCACTTGGTGTAATAATGTTACATTATCTGAGAAAAATCAAAGTATTTACCGAAAACAGCCACCATGTAAATCAGTGTGAAATTAGCCAATTTGTACAATATTTTCACATGTTTGTTCAACAATAGTTGATACCTCATCAAATTTGTTTCCAAGTCAACTTACAATTAATCCTTTAGGTAACACCAAGTTTTGCCCGTTCAGAAATAAAAGTAGAGAATTTTTAAAGTTCTAGTGCACTTGGAAAATTAGATACTTCAGGAAAATCTATAACAGAAAATGTTTGTTACTAGATAATTTTATTATAGAAAATATTTTGTATTTTTAAGTACTACTTTTTTCTAACCTCATGTATAATTTTAACACCATGCATAAAATCAATATTATATTATTAATTTTCACTCACTGAAAATCTCTAAATATTCTTTGGGTTCATATATCGTTTTTTCAAGTTGCTAACATACATTTTGCAATGATTTGTCTTTAATTTATACAAAATGTTAATTCAAATAATACACATGTGGGTACTGTTATATTTTATGGTCTGTATGTACTTACAAATATGATTATTCTAAATTAGCCATACTACTCACCGCTGAAAAAATGGTGCAATTCTTGGCATCTCTTTAGAAATATAAACTATTTTTGCATAAATTTTTCTTTTAAAATATGTATACCATACATTACTGGAGAAAATTCTATTTTTCCGCTTAATTATTGACAATTCACTATGCTAATAATCACAACATAATCAGCTATATATATATTTATATATAGCGCTAAACCGATTGCATCGAATATTCTTGTACATTTTAATGAATAATGGGATTGGGACTTCCCCATCTTACATCTGGTGATATTAGATCAGTCAATATATTTTTTAAACACCCTAAATTGACACGGAATTGTAATAGTCTCCAATTTCGCTTCAATTTATATGAGTGTGCATAATTGAGTATACGAAAAAGGTATCATATTGCCAACGTGTGCATTAAAGCAAAGAAAGCTATTACTATCACTGATTTCCCATTTTCTTTGCGTTAAAAAATAAAACATTTTAGATTTGTCGCACATTTTTCAATGGATTTACAGAAATAAGGGGTGAAGACATTTTTTTAAAAAGATTAAAACTCAGTGTGAACTTTAGGGGTTTTCAAAAGCTTATTAACTGCCCCACATCACATTTTCCCAAGACGAACCAATATAGAGCTGTTTCAAAGTGTTTTAATATTCATTCATTAAGACTCACCTCTTATTATTATGATTTAAGAGAATGAACATAATTGTTTTTTGTAAAAATTAATGAAATAAATTTATAAATTTCACTTCATTCTTTAATTTTATTAATATGTGGATAACATTTTAGAATTTTTTGCTTATGCATGTTTGTATGATTTACTGCGAAAATGTAAATGAATATTTAATTATTGTTAATTAAATATTAGTAGCAAAATTTAGAAATTTTATTACATTTTTGGGAAAAGGTATAAGTCTTTGGATTCGAAGGCAAGTCTCCCGGACGCTCCCTATTTTGTAAATACTCCCTTGTTTAAATCACTTGTGAAAGATATACTGGTAGGTAGGTGAGATTGTGAAATTGTATTATAACTGTATTGCTCATTTAAAAATATTAATATTTGTAAATGATTAATAAATACACTACGTCATCATAAATATTCAAATTTCTAGTGTGTACAGAAAGCTCGTAGTATAATTTCTATTCGTACAGATGTCTTTTATATAAAATGACTTGTTGCAATCACAATGAATAATTTTAGATAAGGTTTAACATATATTTTTAACTTTAGGAGTTATCAAATACTCAAAAAATATTTAGCATATTATAAGTATTTTTTTTGTTCTACCCAATTTGTACTTTTATGCCATTTAAGCACCATATTGAAAACTTTCTTTTTAAACTTTTATTTTATCGTTTAACAATTATAATACATTTTCGTTATCTCTAAATATTAGGTGACTCTGTCATTGCCGTCTGATTTTGGAGCATTTCTCCGCTTGCATTCATTATATCTTTAAATTTTTATTGAAAATGATAAATAATAAGAAAAGTAGATTTTTTGATAATTGTGTTTAAATATATGGATTTGTATTGTGATTTGAGTAGTTTTTACTTAAACACGTAGTCATTGCAAGTCAACTTTTATTGGTAGGATTATTAACGGTGGGTCCATTTGAAGTTGTATAGATTTGAGTGATACAGTCAACGAAGCTGAGTTAGCTTCATTACATCATATATAAATATTACATATATTTAATAATTGTTTAAATATTCTTGTCAGACTGATTATATTAATTAACAGATAACCACTATATCTGTTAATTAATATAATCAGTCTAACAAGAATTTGTCTCGTTTTTCGTCCTGGGTTGTTAAACCTGAGCAAAAATACACCTGTTATTTCTTATACAAACATCAATCGCATTATACTCTCTCCTTCCCTGTTAGCACACACGCTGAGTTTTTTAGCCTGGTATTCACGTTCATGAAGCAACTCAAGTGGATTCACTTTGATTTGCTTTGCTGTTCGATTCTCAACTCTAGAGCTAAGACTGTGGAATATTTGGTTGTGCTTAATGGCCCACTTGCTATTTTTAATTATATTTGTTGACTGATAATTGTATCTGCATATCTCTGTTACTCTAAATGTTTTTTAATTCAAACTAACTTCCTCAACACTTGATGCCGGGCTGTAAGCTATTTATTTAAAAAAAAATAAATCAATTGAATTAAGTAGAATCTCCATTTAAGAAGAGATGGCTAGGTTAACAAGAAAAACTGATCATGATTTTTAAGATGTTGGCTTAGCACATGAGACATAAAAGTGGAACTTTGTAATATAGAAGTTTGCAAGTAATAAGCATTATGATTTTCACATGCAACAGCTTCTGTGACTACCGAACGATTCAAATTAAAAATAAATATTAATTTTATAGTTGCGTTGATAACCATTTTAAAATAATAAAGATTTTTTTTCTTCTATCCAAACCATTCCACTTATGTTAATGAGTTTATGGTAGGGGAGCGATGTAGTTTTTATTATATATTCGAAAGTTATACAATATACAAGTATTGTATTGAGGGAATGTAATTGATGTTATTCTATGAGGTTATACAATGCAAATGTTCAGGTGTATGTAATAAAGTAAATGGATGTTATTCTCAGTAATATATTTATACAATAGCAAGGGCATACGATGGTTGGAACAAGGTACAGGTACTGATTATACATATCTCCCATTTTTTATTTCCTTTTGTTATTTGTCTCCTTAGATGTGTGACCAGGCTGAAACAATTTGAAGTGTACTGCAGTATCAATGTTGTCTAACTATATTATGTTCAGAAGATATTAAGTATGGGTGATGATGTTGTATTGAGTTGTTCATTTAATATATTAACGTTGGTGTCTCCTTTATGTCTGTCTATTTCTAATGTTTCTGTGCGCAGTTTAATGCCTTTTGTATTTATTTGTAATATATAGGGAGCATTGTCTGAGGATGATGTTATTTTCAATAAGGTGTTTTGCAAAGTGAGATGTGTCTGGTTTGTTATTTCGCCAGCTAGCAATGTGTCCTTTGTATCTGGTAATAAAATTTGTTGCTGTTTGACGCATGTATATATACGCTATTACAGTCGTTGCATTTAAGTTTATAGATTCCATTTATTAGACCATTCTTTTTATATTTATCTACTTTTTCTTTGTTAATAATAAGGGTTTTAGTCAACTTATTTAAAGTACTATAGGTGCATGTGGTATTATTTATATTTTTATTATTAGGAGTTTTCCTAGTTTAATTGATACATTACATATGTATAGGATGGATTTATAATAAATTTTGTTACTTGGTACGACGGGGTATATTTCTTGGATCAGTATTTTTCGTGATTTATTCTGATACAGTTTTGTGATAATTGATGGGTTATAATTATTATTTACTGTGATTTGTTTTAGTTTTTATTTCTTTATGTAAATTAGGTTTTTGTAGTGGGATGGTTAAAGCGCTGTGAATCATCAAATGGAAGGCTGCTAACTTATGGGACCAAGGGTGTTGTGGACAACTATTAATTATGAAGTCGGCAAATGTGTCTTCTAAATAAACTAAATTTATGTTTATTGTTTTTGGGTTCTAATTTGATAAGCCCGGTCGCACATAACAAAAGAAAACTAAAAATGGGAGATGTGTATAATTAGTTTCTACTGTACCTTGTTCTAACCACCAGATGCTTTAGCTATTGTATAAATATATTACTGAGAATTACAACCATTTAATTTATTACATTACTTTGGACATTTGCATTGTATAACCTTGTAGAATAACATCAATTAATTTATTACCCTCACTAAAATACTTGTATAACTTTTGAAAATATAACAAAAATTAAATTGCTCCCTTCCATAAACTCATTATCGTAAACAGTAGGAAAACCCATGCAAACCCCACTTCTGCTACTGTTTTGAATAATATTTAAATGTTATTTTAAGAGTGAACCTTTACAATTGCCCACCTGAAGATGTCATATAACGAAACCTAAGTCGTAATTAAGAATTTAAAGAAAGTAGAAATAATACTACATCACGTATTTTCATTTAGTTGTGAATAAAAATTAAGTACTTTAAGTATATTTATCTACGTACAGACATAATCATTGTAAATAATGTGCTTCACTTCAGAGGAGTCACAGATCTTTAGAGTAACACTAGTTGTAAAGAAGATTTAGCCATAGACTTAAATTCTTAGTTTCTTCATTTAATACTGTATTGTCCTTAAAAATATTTTAAGACCTGGAATAGACATGCTATTAAAAAGTCATGCTTAGTTGCTACTAGGTAGCGAGTTTGTTTTTAGCATGTTCTTGGTATTTGCTAATAACGTAGCATAGTCTTAGGCTCTTTCCGTATATATGTGCTAATTGTTTACTACTAGGTCGCATTTGCTTGGAAGTAGCATGCCTTCGTGCTAATAGGTATCATGTGTATTCCTGGCCTAACTATAGTAATTTCAGCATCCAATTTTTAGCTAAGAATATGATATTTCTTCTAAGTATTGTGACAAATAGCAATTAAGTCAAAGCTACCAGTCAACATACAATTTTAAAAATGGTTAATTTTTGTCTGAACTGAGTTATTATATAAGGTTATGATAATACATTTTGCAGTCTATCTGTAAAACAGCTATTTTCAGGGCAAATGAAGTTTGGTAAGCCATTGGTATGGTGAAGAAATTCTTGAAAATACTATAACTATTATTATCAATACATTTGTGAACATTCTCAATAATTAATATAAGTTTTTGATTAAGAATTTTAGAGAAAAATTTACAGTCTATTTTTAAAACATTTACAGTCTATTTTTAATATATATTTCATGGTCAATCTTCAGGTGAAGAAATTCTTGAAAACGTACAATCATTACCAATACTTTTGTTTAAATATTCTCGATAATTCAAGTTTCTGATGAGGAGCAAATCTAAAAAATGTTGCATGAGTGTGCTGTGACAAACCTAGATTGAAAATATTCACTGAGAAAAAAATTATATATTTTTCAAAACATCATGAAACAAACGGAGCTGTGACAAATTTTGATTTCATATTATCTATTTTTGTATATTAATTTATAAGATTTTACAGTACAATATTTTACAGTAAAAAAAATTTGTACTCATTTATATAATCAGATATAACAATGAAGTTAAGCCACTCCGTTCGTTCATGTTGTAAGGAACTCATTGCATATTATTCTCTATAATAATTTCCATAATAGAAATCAGCTAAAATAATTAGGTTATATGAAATTTATTTGTTCAGAATCATTGAGAATATTTAATATAACAATTCTTTTCTAAATATTATACTATTTAATATCTGAAATGTTCAGACATATTAAGTAGAATGATTAAATATTATCCACTATTCCTCTTTATTAATTGAACATAGGATTTTATATTTTAAAAGTATATTTATTATAAATAACTGCAGCTAGAATAGTCCCAATTTTGATTTACTGCCCGGGCTTTGTTGACCCTGAAAAAAATAACATTTCATTTTATTTATTTTAATAGACTAAATTTTATTTTAAATTTTTATAATTTTATTATATATAGTTATAAAATTTTATTTTAATAGACGTAATTATTTTAAATTCTGTAATTTTTTTATATTTTTTATATTCGGTATAGATTTATGATTAAATAAACAATATACATAAAAAGTCCCTTCATTCATTTTTTGTGAAGGACACAAAATTTTATAAGTGACAACATTTGGGAGTGGCCAGAACATGCAGTGCAACGTTGCAAAGCAAAACAGACGGCGCACCACAGTACAACGTGATAATGTAATGCAAAAAATTCGTTGCATATGTATTTCGTTGCGTTGCGTATATTCGTTGCGTTTGGTAATATATAACATAGTATATCAACTTTTGAAGAACTATTAAATCTGATATCTCCTCATATACAGAATAAATACATATTTAGAAAACTTACTGAATCTCTAGAGATACGGCAACGCATCGGACATTTACATAATATATTGTGCGTCGTCGTAGATTTTTGTGATGCGGCGTCGTACCGCTGTGTTATGGCCTCTCCCACTTCTTGCACTAGACTATAGTGTAGTGTGCTATCTCTACTATGCTCTGTTATCACTATCTCCCTTTTCAAAAATTTTCAAAATGATTCTTTTATTTGTTATTATGAAATCCTTAGTTCTTATTCACATTTTTTTTAATTTTCCTTTTTGTAAATAAGCTACATTATAATAATTGTGAAAGAAATAGATTCAATATTTATTTTAAAAATGCCTTAAAGGCTATGTAGTGTAATGACAGCAACATTTATCAATTAAAGGTATTTGATCCAAAATATTGCTTTAAATAAGAAACAGTTTATTTTGGTATACCACAATGATGTACAATTCTTGATTGATACAAACAATTATTACATAATAAAATGTGACGTAAATTAGCACTTCTATACATTATAAAAACAAGAATGAAATCCACACATTTGAATTGAAACTTCTTTATTTGAAATTTAATATTTGCCAATTTATTTTTGTGAAACTCGTATTATTAATATAAATTTGATATATTTGAATTGCTAGACTTCACTAGGGATGCCATATCACACATTTAAACATTAGAACTGAATATTACTTTTGCCACACATTTTTGTGATTAACTAATTTTGTATCCTATATTTATAGAAAACTATAAGAAGTTCCATTTCAAATAAAAGCAAACGAAAGTGAAGCCATAATGTAAAAATTATATTATTTAATTCATTAGTAGAAAATTGTTCAACATTTAAACTTCATATTATTTCTCTCAAATATACAGTAAAATGGACAAAAGTTACATTGGAATAAGCCAGTACATGCATTATTAATTTTTTTTTTTTTACTTTACAAAAGCATTTCAATTTTATAAATACAGCGACTGATATAACTTGTCCCCAATATAAAAAATTACATGCTTTTATTATTAAAATAAGCAAATTATTTCCTAATAACTGGTCAAGCAATTTCATCTTTGGACGAGGTGGATTTATCCCAAATTTCTTAAAGAAAATAACTTTTTGTTTGTACATTTGACAGTGCCAATTAGAATAAAGATCTTTAAATGGTAATTTTGTAATAGGTTATTGCTGCTATAAAATTTTATTACATAAATGGTGGCGGCGGCAGAAAATATTTATTATATACTGAATGTAATTTTGACTCTTTGCTTAACCAACTCTTGATAGCATCGTTAGGTTGCAAATTGTACATCATTTATGAAACCTGGAAGAAGCTTAAAAAAATACATGTCACAAAAACAACATGCAACAAAATGATTATATCTCATGCTAGAAACAAAACACACTGTTATTTGATGGCACAATCATATAAATAGTCCACGTTTGTTTTTTGCAAAAACAATTTGAACTTACAAATCAACAGCCTCATTTATTTACTTCTCGTCTGTAAAATAAAAAAGAAATGAATCATAGAATACCTACATTGAATAAAACAATAAACGCTTGGTAAGAATGAAACAATGGAATTGGCAGAAAATTTCTTTGACTACTTTTCTCCATTTTCAGAAATGATAAAGTGCTTTGAGGCATTTATTACGTTTTAAAATCAAATTAATCTAATTATTATAAAGATTTTACTCTCACTTCACTTATAATAGTATTTTATATTGCTAATTTTCTTTCAAAAACCATATTTAAAAAGAAAATTGGACTGTTTTTTAATTTTTTACTATTATGAAAGTGGCATTGGTGGTATGGCCATATTATATATATTAAAATGTGTTTATCATCTAGAGCAAGAAATTTCAAATTAACCTTAATTATTGTTTATTAGATACCCACAAATTTCAGGAGTGCCACAGGCTCTCTTCTAAAAAGAAAAGATAGCTGCTAGCTACATAAAATTTTTTATTATCATGTGGCCACTATTTGCTTGTAACTCACAGTTCAGATCACATCTTGTAATGCAAGTTGCATTATAGTTTAAGCATCATTCTAAACTTTTGAACACCCAACAGACAAGGCCAGCACTGACAGCACGTAGGCCAATGTGTCAAAGTATTCGCTATATACATCACTTGGAGTAACCCTCCAGTGATGTATATAGCGAATGTAGTGTTCAATCTACATTGAAACCTGGCAAACCGAGCAACCGATTTATTTTTTGTGTTGGTTCTATACACAAATCCTTGCCACATTCACCACTACAGTCGCCTTCGAGGATAGCTGATGGTGGTGTAAGACTGAATTAATTCTTGTTCCAGCCAAGGATCTTGGTGAGTGATTCCGCTGCCAGATGCTCTATAAGGCCACTCCTTTAATCATAAGTAATTTGTCACATCCATATAAGCAATGATACTACATTGCTGAAGGGATACTGCGAGTACACCATCAAATATGATGTTCTACAAGATATGGCCAACGATCAAGCATTGCAGTTAATCCCTATTTTGTTATACATATTTATAAATCTTTGACAGAAAGGCAGTCAAAATAAAGAATTATTTGCATAATTGTGCATAATAGAAAAATTTAATATATTACAATTACGAAATTTAATATCAGTGTTTAACTATGAAATAAAAGTTCCTCTTAAAAAATCCTTTTTAAAGATATCTTGAGTCCAGACGTAAAATAATTCAAATATTCTGAGTAATTTAGTTACAAATTACGGTTAATCATCTATAAAAAACAGTTTTAATTAGATAAAAACTATTAAATTACTATTAGACCTTAATAGACTTCTAATATGTAGCATTCAATGATAGACTTTCTTAGGTAATTATCAGAATCCATCAATGATTGCTAGTATTCTCGTGTTTTGGGAGAGATCGTGATTCCCAATAACACATTGCCGGTTTCAAAGGTTTCGTTTATATTGTATACTTACTCGCAGGTTTGCCGTCGGTCCATGGAGTGAACTTAATATGGGATTCATTACGGCGGGCAGCCTCAGCGCGTTTGTCTGATTTTAATGAGTTCCTAAGAACTCGGGCAGCGATATTAGAATAGTTGATGTAGCTGAAAATGAGACATACATCGTAAGTAACCTTTAAATAAATGTTACATAAATATATTTTATGATAGTTTAATAATTATTTCTTATCATAAATATTATTTCATGACTTTTACTTACTTAAGACCGGCTGCTCTCCAGGCACCCATTTTAAATTTTTATAATGTACAATGGGAATTTATGATGTAACAAGTCCGACCGTGTTCCCAAAATGTCACAGATAGACAGAAATTGTTGCCAGCATTAAAAACAAACGTATTGAAATATATGATTTTGGGTTTTAATAATAAATTTTTTCAATCTGAATTTTAGCAGAGCTAATTGAATTCTGTTGTATTTCATAATCGCATTGTATGAAATATAATAAATTCATTGGTTGACGATACTATAAGATATTGTCAAAGGAATATTTTGTATTTGTCAAGAATAATATTACATCTTAATCAATTAAAATTTGTTAATTATGATCATAAAATAAAATCTTGGCTTGTTTTTTTAATTTAATATTCAATCAGTACTATAATTTTTAAAACTTAAGTAATTTTATTTACTTATTTTGTTACGATAATAATTCGAATTCATAGTCTTTTTAAAAAAATATTTTAGAGCACAAGTGAACATGATATGTAGATGTTTTAATTTTTTAATAAATGTATATTTAATAACCCTTGGATAATTAGAACGTTAGTAACTATAAAAATAATTATTTATGTAATGTAAATTAAACAGCAAAACATTAGTATTAGCCATGTTATAAAATGTGTGTAGATAAGATGGCCACTTAAGTAAGGATAAGTTGCAAGTAGTGTAGCCATTTATTTGGCTCTTTGTATGTGTTGATCTGTTCTGGCACTAGGCGCTAATGAGTTGAGGAGCTAGCATCTAATATTCCTTAGGATTCCTTTTCTTGTAGTTTCTCTCAAATATACGCTAACAAGGGGAAGAGTCATATGCTATGTGTATCATCCGATGGTCGTCTATGTTTTTATACCGTGAAGTGGAATCACATTAATGTTTATTTTATGTAAAAATACGCACAGAATACTTGTATATATAACTTTTGAAGACTTTTTATTGCTACAACCCCCCTTTGTCCTCGAGATTTTTTCATTGCTCGGAGATCTTCGGCTTCGGTCATTAGGTAGTACCGCAAACACCTTGAATGGCCCCTTTGACTTGATTTAACAGTTTCTTAGTTTGGCCAGTAGCGGCAGGGTTGGAGGCCACAATCATTAGGTCGCCTACACTATGAATTGGAGTTTTACATCATTTAGCGTAAAAACGCACCTTTCAGACTCTCTGGCCACCGTCTGTAACCCTTTTAGCTTCTTTTCATAATTCGGCCAAGTCTTCTTCATTTAGACTTGCCTGTATTCCTTCTAGTAATGCATCGTCAGTTTGGTTCTTTGGTATATAGCCTAGTAATAGTTGTGCAGGACTTCGCAGTGTCATTCGATTGACCGAACAGCTGATCGCGCTTTGTACCTTAGAGACTAAGCTCCCATTGATCTTTCGATTTAGCTGCGCAGATCGCATCCAACAAGCTTAGTACGGCACGGTTAAGTCGTTCACATTATCCTCTAGCTCTTGGAGTGTATATTGTGTTTAATATGTGTTTGATACCGTTTTCCCTGTAAAATGTCTCAAAGCGATTAGAGGTATATGGTGTACCCCTATCACTGATTATTGGGGCAGGTACGCTCAACAAATTGAAAACTTGTACCAAATCAAAGTATGTCTTGAAGACCCGCTTTCATTTAGTATTTTACACAAGTTAAAGAATACAAAAATTTGTAAAACTATCTACAATTGCTAGTATCTGTGTGTTAGTACGTTTACTTTTTACAAAGGTCCTTGACATGTGAAAAGGTATCGCTATTTTTTCAGTTGGGTTTAAATACCCACTTTGCATAGGCAAAGTGCCTGCATGCCTTTACATATTTGGAAATAAACTTTCTCATTCCCTTAAACAAATAATTCTCTCTAACTTTTCCTACCGTCCTATCTAAGGCAAAATGTGCCTGGTCGTCATGAGATAGTTTTACGACACTTCATCTATATGCCTTAGATATAACCCGTTTATTCCCGTTTCCTGTTCTTCGAAATAGCACACTTTAAATCATATTGATCTAAGTAATGCCTAATTTTAGGCTTAACCTCCCCGGACTCTAATATTTTAGTTATCACTCTAATATCATTGTCCTGTAATTGTACAGCTTTTATCCAGTAAGACTCGGTAATATCTTCTGCTAGACACTCAATATTTTCGACAGGATTTCGGCTCTTTTTGAGTCAAAATCCTGTCGAAAACATTGGACATGTTGAATTTGCGTACTAGGTAGGATTCACGGTCGGCTTTTTCGGCGCATGACTTCAAAATTATAATCCTGAAGATATGAACCACCATCGAGCAACCCTAGGTAGTATATTTTTCTTTGTTGCGGTTGCACAGACTGCACAATAATCTGTTACAACTGTGAACTTAATTCCCAACATATACAAACTCCACGTTTTCAAAGCAGCAATGACAGCAAGCGTTTCTAAATCATAAGAATGGTAATTTTTCTCAACAGCTGTTGTTTTTCGACTATAATACACGATTACACGCCTATTGTTATTCTCCTTCTGAATTAGCACCGCCCCTAGACCTACAGAGCTTGCGTCAGTATGTATTTCGGTTGATAAATCTGGATTGAGCATTACCAATACCGGTCGAATGCACAAAATATTTTCAATTTCTTGTACAACCTGCGAGTCTTTATTTTCTCATATCCATCTTACGTTCTTTTTGAGTAGATTAATAAGCGGTGCCACTTTCTGACCGTAATTTTTAATGAATTTACGGAAAAAGCCAGATAGTCTCAAAAATTGCCGCATTTCTGACAAGTTGTTTGGTTCCACAGCTTTCAAAACTGTCCTTATCTTTTCTTGCCCTGGTCTTACTTTTTCTGTGGATATCCCGCTACCTAAATACTCGATTTTCTCTGCAAAAAAATTACATTTAGCTAAATTCAATGTTAAAACATATTGTGTCATGCGTTGTAGATAAGCCTCTATTTTATAAAATATTTCTTCAACATCTAAGGCATCTAAAAGGGAATCATCAATGTAAGGGCTAGCTATATCACGAAATATAGGATCCATGTTACTCTTGATATTCCTCTGGTGCGTTTACTAAATCAAACGGCAGCTGTAAGAACTCAAAATGACCGCCGGGCGTGACATGCAGTTTTCTCAATAGATTCCGGGTTCACTTTGATCTGATAAAACCCTGATCTCATATCGATAATTGTATAGAATTTTTTATCCTTTAATCGATTGATTTGGTCATGAACGTTTGGAAAATATCAATAATTGTATAGAATTTTTACCCTTTAATTGATCAATTTGGTTTGCAATGTTTGGTATAGGAAACTTTCGACGCTTTGTAATTTTATTTAACGGTCTATAATCAACACACATACGTGGTTATCCACTTTTTTCATTAATTAATAATATTGGACTAACTAATGGTGATTTACTATCACGAATAATATATTTCCTTTCAGCTCGTTGACAATCCCTTTCAGTTTCTCCCGTTCTGCTAAGGAATCATATATCATACGTATGAATCTTCGTTAGATTTCAAACTACAAGATTTTTCTCAATTTTATTAATTAAGTGTACCTTTTGTATACTATTCCTCAATTCCGGTTCTATAAGTGTCGTGTTTGTTACAAGTCCCACTCTTGAGAAGTCTGCAATAGCCATTACACTAGCGTCAATTAATACATTGCGTCCATCTAATATTTCTCGTGATAGTTGCTCGTCTTCATCTATTCTATTCGAAATTTATATTATCGATAATAATTGACCCTTGGTAGAAGCTATGGAGACAACAAGCGAATGATTGAATCCAGTTAATATGACGGCCTTTGAGATAAACGGTAAATCCAAGATTCTAGCAATCTCTTCTCTCATTAGTGAACTGTCACTACCCAAATCTATTGTACGTTTCTTACTTATTTTATTTATAACACATTCTTTCAGAGGTCTTTTAGCGCTTTCTTTATCATTTTCGTTTTTTAGTGACTTAAGGGATTCATCTATCATTAAAATATTCTTATTCGACGGTTCACTAGCATTTTTCCTTTTAAAACATCTATCCTCCATATGACCAAATACGTGACAGGTTCTGCAGGTTTTATTCTTTTTTATATTGTCATATTGTTTATTCACGATTTTCCTATTCCCGTCTCTGATCGGTTCAGGGCAATTTATTTTTGTGACTCGTTTTCCAGAAATTATTTATTTATTTATTAACTTTTGTGTATAGTACATATGGCGGACTTATTGCTACATGCGCAATCTCTCCCAGTCAGCCATAACAATTTGTATTGAAATTTAGTTGGTAGACTGTAAAAGATTTAACAATGAAAATTCTTCACAGCACATTAGACAAAAAAAAATACAAAAGTAAATTAAAAAAGAAAACAAAATATTGACATGATTTGGGATGGGAAAGACAGGAAAGGGTAAGGACATAAAGGAAAAGGTTTCAGGAGATGCAGGAGTTTTTCACTCGATCTTTGAAAATATTTAGAGACGTGATTTTCCTGATGTCAGGATCCAGGTGATTCCAAATTTTTGCTGCTTGGACAGTGAAGGATTTTTCGTAAGTGGTAGAGGTATGTTTAGGAATAAGTAGAGTGAGTGAACTTTTAGATCGTAGCCCAAGGCCGTGAGCAGACAAATATTTAAATTTGCCACTAAGATAATTTGGGCTATGACGATTTTTTAATATTTTAAAAATAAGTGTAAGTATGTGAACTTGGCGTCGATTACGGATCTTCAGCGATTTGAGAAGTGAACTGTATTCAGAAATGTGATCATATTTTCTGAAGTCGAATATGTACCGGATGCATAAATTTTGAAGACGTTCCAACTTGCACAAATATTCTTCATTAATATCAGGATAGCACACATCTCCATAATCAATTAATGGTAATAAAAGTGTTTGACAAAGGTAGATTTTCGTTTTAGTCGGTAGAAAATTTTGAAGACGTTTCAAAGAGTGTATCCTGTTGAAAACACGACAACTAACATCATTGACTTAAGGCCGCCAATTAAGATTTTGATCGATCAGCAGGCCCCGGTTATTAACAGTTGACGTGTATGGTATTATTGTACTATTTAGCACTAATTTCGGTAAACTAGGTAGGTTTACTTTAGAAGTCAGTATTTGACTACCGATGATGATAGCTTGTGACTTACTTGGGTTAATCAAAAGACCCATTTCATGAGCCCACTGACCAATTGAAGCGAGATCTCGATTAAGGATGTCGATGGTTTTTGATAAGGAATGGAGGTTCGAGTGCGCATAGATTTGTAGGTCATCAGCATAGAGATGATAATTGCTAGAAATGTTTTTAACAACATCATCAATAAATACTGAGAAGAGAAGAGGAGAGGAGATAGAACTCCACTTTGAGGTACACCAGCTGTAAGATCAGTCCACTCAGAATATGTATCTGACACATTGCCTGCGTCCATGAAGATATGAACTAAACCACTCAAGTGAATGTTGGGATATATTAAGATATTTCAAGCGGGCAAGAAGAATATCGATGTCAACAGAGTTGAAAGCACTGCTGAAATCAAGAAGCACAAGGACAGTGACTTGTGTATAATCCATAGCTAAGCGTATATCATCAGTAACCTTAACAAGGGCAGTTGAGGTAATGTGGCCAGCTTTAAAGCCAGATTGAAGTGAATTTAGAGACTTATGAGCATTGAAGAAAGTAACGAGTTAACCATGAACGATACGTTCAGACTTTAAATAGAAGCGGTAGAATAGATATGGGTATAAAATTTTAGGTACGGGCACAACATAGGTTTTTTTTCCATTACAAAGGGAAGACAGCAGTTTTCAAAGAGGTATTATAAATATCAGCGATGACCGGAGCCACGATATCTATTATTGGTTTAAGAGCACTAATATTTAAGCATTAATTCCCATGGATTCCGATTTTATCGCAAGAAGATTAGCCTTAACTTCGGACTCACATTATATATTCTTCATCCGTTTCATTAGAAACGGATGAAGACGAGATACCGTTCATAGTTGCAGACTTAACAGCTGGTTCAAGTATTGTGGGTGGTGTAGAAAATTATAACCGGTTATTAAAGTTTTCTTATGTTAATAGTGTTTACTGTTTCGAAAATCGCGTTTTATGTGTCGTTTTTGATCTTTATTTCTGTTACTCGACGTGTTAATACATCGAATATATTATTAAATTCGGTGATTGATTTACACTTTAACGCTAGAATTGTCGTTCGTATATTATTGTCATGAATTCCACAAAATGTGCCAATTTGTCTTTCGGTAAATTTAATTCCAAACAGTTTATTTTTCCGACTTTTATGAAACAATACGTCTTAAAATTATGTCCAGGCATAATAGTTTACAAAACAGCCTCTTTTAGTAATTTTTCCAACCGTAGATCGCCGGTAAACTGGCTGCTTATTGATTCGAGGAAACTTGGACTAGTAAACTAGTTATTTAGTTAAATCAATTTAATTAATGTATTTTTATTAAATTTATTATATGTATGTCGATTTCAGAGAAAATTTACCAAGTTGGAATTTAAAAATAAATAAATTTATCTTTTTTTGTAATGGCAGCACTGACCTCTAGAATATTTTGGAAAAAAATCTTAAATAAAATCCCTGTTTTGTGGTATTGTATCCACAGATCATAATATACTAAATAGATGGTCAACTGCAAGCAATTGTGCGAGCGAGATAGCACTTTCGCGTTTCCAAGTACTATGCCTCTATATTCCCCTGTTGCCCAATCTAATGAAGTTGCAGCGAGTGCCCATTTGCTGAGCACTCGCTGCAACTTCGTACTTTCCAGAGTCCGGACACTCCATACTATAATATTTTTTCATACAAATTTTCTGGTGTGCATCGGCTATCTCTTTCTAACACAACCAACTTCATTGTACTGTACCTTTTCTTGACATGCCATAGACTTATGCTATTGTCAAAATGCGTCTCAAAATGGCTGTTCAAGCGTTTAAAATGTAAGTAGCTTCATCGAGACTTATGCTTTTTACGCTTTCTACTATTGCTTTTGCATTTTTTATTTACTTTTAACTTTGTATATATATTAATAATATATTTGTATCTGTTTTAATATTATCTGCATCTATTTTTATTCGTTCAACCCTATTTACGTAGTTGTCAAATCGTGAAATTGTGTTGTTTTCTTTTTATTATATTAATATATCTTTGTATTCGTTTTAATATTATTTCCATCCGTTTTCATTTATTTCATTTCTATTTACGTACTTTTAAAATCGTAAAATAGTTATTTTTAAAGATGTTTGCTATGTATGTGTATAGTAAATGTTCCAAAGGATGAAAAGATGAACAGTTTGGCTAAATATTATTGTACGTCAAAACATAAAAATGTTATTTATTGCAGGTCTGAAAAACTTCGTACAAGAAACCAAGTGTGAATATGTTTTGGAAGGTAAACGTAGTATACTTTCAATAAGTGTATTAACAATTAGTGATATTAAAGCATCCATTACTTGTGTTTATTTTTAGGAATTCTTTTACTACAATTTAGGAATCTAAGTAATTATTATATAATTATCCCTTACTTTATGTGTCATATATACTCATAATTTAATTTGTATTTATGACTAAGGCATTTAATAAAAGAGTTTTTTTTAATTGAACTGTTTGGTGTTCTTTATTTTAATCCAGTCTCGTATTATGTAAACAAAAGTGAATATAGGCACGTATGGCTAGGTTGTAAATCCGATGGCACATGCCATTTCTTTCTGACAGTGTTAAAAAATTGGAGTGTCCCATCTATTTAGTATATTATCTATGGTACTTTCGCTGCAACTCGTATTTTTGACAGGTGCACTTTTCTTACATTTTAGGTTACAATTGAAACAACAATTCTGAAATTAAAAAACTTTATTAGAAAAAATTCGCCAGTTCGAGCGACATAACTAAAAAGAACTAACAAAAAACTTAGTGGCTACAAAGAATGTCATAATTATTCCTGTGATATTTACACAATTACAAAAATTTCTAAAAAACAAATCTAACCTAATACATATGAATAAATTATTTTGTTGAAAATTATTTTCTAAATAATCTTTTATTCATTGGCACATTGGCATCCATTGACTACGTCTTCAGCTGAACAAATCACTTGGATGCAGTAACAAATTATTTTTATCTTTTAAATCAATATGCTCGTAGTTGTTGTATATTATATGTTAGCATCATTACTAAAAATCTCATTTTCACAATCTTTTGTTTTAATCAGAAGGCTACACGCAATCTAATACACATGCAGTATTTGGTATAAATTAACACATTTGACAAATTTTGAAAGCGAATGCAATATACCCATCAATGGTACAGCGAACAACTTTTGTAGGAACTTGTAATTAGGAGCTATTCTTAAATATTGACAAACAACTTTGCATCCGTACTAAATCTGTGCCAAGTCTTCTTCAAGTTCTGATTCAATAATTACTTTTTAACAAATATTCTCTAAATTACTTAAATCTTCCAATGACTTATAAACAAAAATTTAATCTCTTCGTTCAATTTTCGTACCATATTCTGTTTTGGTTGTTTTTACCACCTCCAACTGCAAATAAAAGAACAAATTATTTAACCAACAATGTACATATATAATATTTTAAATTTATAAATGGATTCTTTTTGGTTTGTAATAATTGCTTCATCATAATTACATAACGTATAGAAAGTTTTTTTCTTTAGAAATCAGTGGGATATCTATAAAATCTTAAGCTAACCGTCTAATGTAACTTACTTAGATTACTATAAGATTAATTGATTCGCAAAGAGAACGCTTTCAACTTAAAAAATTCATAAATAAACTTACTAAATGATAATTTTATTAATATTTAGCTTTTATTAGGTGTCGGGCCGTATGACGGTGATGTTTTTTTGAGAGTGTCGGCGGTTAGGTCTGCTATTCTCCACATGCCGTAACTTCTTAAATCCGCCTGTCTAAAAAGAAAATTAAATTATTAGCAACTTCTTTGATGTTGATTATTAAAACGCGAATGTAACTTTGATGATGAGTTTGAACAATATTATCAATAAAATGTATAATTGATTCGATGCTATTTTCAAATTAATAATTTTCCGTGAAATGTTTACTTACCGTGAAATGTTTACGGCTACAACCCAATGTACAAGAACGATCTTTAAAATAATTTCCTCTTATTACGAACAAATGTAACAAATACAACAAAATTTGAATTAAAAGTGAAAATATTACAGATATTATAACCAAATGTAAAAATGAACTATAAAATAATGTTAAGTTACAAATTTGCAGTTTGACAAACCAATTCAAATAAAGTTAACGATTTTAAATTTCGTATCATAGTCTTTTTTTTCTTTGATTATATAGCGTTCGTTATCGCTGCTCTATGTTCCATAGACAAAATTTTATGTATTTTGTGTGTGCGAAAGAGATAGGGCTTTCGCTTTCCAATCGAAATATTTGTATGAAGTAAACCCACCCTGATTGTATCGTCGAAATTTTTCTAAAGAATAACAGAAAATTTAAAAATAATCGTATGATATAAAACGGATTATTTAAACAAATATAGTTTGCCACGAACAACAAATATATTAAAAACATGATGTGGCGTGGAAAATGAAAAGTTATTAGTTCAACTTTTTGACGTTGAAGGCGTGCTATGCTGTCGCAGTCGGGCCTGTTGTCTAGTCAAACTTGATAGTGCGACAGTGGCACTCAGCCAATGACAGTTACTATCACAAGGTTGATACATGGTGACAGACGATGACGATGACAATGATAAGCATTGTCACAACGGCAACCGTTACCGTGTAAACTCGGCTTAAGTAATGAAAATATTAGATTATAAATCCATTTTTGTTGATAATGTTCTTCATTTCATATATTTTTCTTCGTTCGAAAATCGAAATTACGAAGCCAGAATTCGTTTTTTCCAAAATTTAAATTCTGATGTAACTTTTAAAACGTTCGATGCTGACCTGTTAACTTGATGACTTGACTACAATTAATAAAAGATATTCAATATGTAATTATATCTTTCGGTTATTAATTATGTTTAGACAGTTAATATATCAATGTTTATACATATAAAAATGTGTTATAAGGTCAGAGTAGAATAAAATGTTTCTGTGTGCATCTCTTTTTTGGTCTCTATAGAATATAACGAATGAGAACCGGTCACCCAAAACATGACAGCATAGGTCATGATTTTATTAACAGGCATTTTAAACTGATTATCCGTATCCGTGCCAAACTGTACTGATAGACTTTTTATGACACACGCGATCGTGGTTTGAATTGCTGTTAAAATGGCAACGGTATTTCTCGTCTTCATATATCTTTATATGTGCACATGTTTTTAAAGAGAAAAATATATATATTTTGTAGGATTTTTAAACTATTATCATAAATGAAGAAATCAGGATTGCGGAACGAAATGTTGTAGAAAATGAATTATTTATTGGTGAGCTATATCTTTAAGTGCCAATTTGTATACACCGTGTCCGAGAATAAGTGTCGGACAAAGAAACGCGTTATTCGTTCACTGAAAAATAGTTGATTGTAGTTAAAATAAAATTTAAAAGAGGAATTTTTTAGGAAAATTGAGAATAATATTCATAATTGTTTGTCATCTTTTTCGTACATACGATACTTGCGCAGATCATTCGGCGCCGCACGAGGGAATAACCCACGAACAGTTGCGAAGACATCTAGCTGCCCGGGTAAGCGCCGCGCTCCAGGCAACTATTGGGAGTGTTAAAAAGAGTTATGTGTAATATTTTTTTTGCACTCAATTAGAAGAAGGGCGTGTTTTACGTTTTATTTGAACGACAATTTATTCCTTTATAGCTAACGAATAGCGTTTTTCTTTGTCCGACACTTTTTCCCGGACACCGTGTATAATAATTTTAACAAGTTAATAGCAATTAGAGTATGCTATGTCGCACGTCGTAAATTTAGCAACTTTATCGAATTACAAATTCATTGACAAGCTCCTTTCTTTGTAGAAAACTTTCTCTCACAAAAATTGATAGACAATTACCCACCCGTGTACTAGTTATTGCACATTTTTTATGATTCCGTTGTCGTATAACAGAATTGAAAGCTTTATATGCCGTTTGTCTGTCCGTAGGTATATATAGCATTATAACACTTTCAGTTTAAGATCAATTGTGATGATATGTACAGGAAGGTAAATTTGAATTACATGATCAGTTAGAAATAAAAAGATAAAAACTGGCCAAGTGCGAGTCTGGTTTGAGCATCGAGAATTCCGTATCTTCTTTGAAGTGAAATTACTCCATTGTTAAGAAGGTTGCGCTAAATGAACTTATTTTTCCATTTTTTCAATATATTTTTGAAAATGTGTGGTACATTTTAAGAAAGAAATATTTTTGAGATCCTTGATAACTCCTTCAAACGATCTTTATATACGATCCCACACGATCCCACACATATATGTATACAAAATTTGAAAAAAAAAATTGGGTAACTAATCCCCTCCTTAAATTTTCATATAACTATTTTTGAGTGGTCGTTATTGAGATGTGTGGTTTAATGTTTTTTAGAGTTTCATCTCTGAAAATAAAACAAAAATGGAACCCTTATAGGATCACTTGCTTGTCTGTCTCTCCATCCGCCTGGTTGTCAAAGCCTTTTTAAGTTGAAGTTAATATCGTATTGTCAGTATACGATACCTATTAAACCTATTAAAGATACCTATTAAAGCCGTACATTAAAGTAAACAGTTCAAAAGTTTTGATTCACACAACAAAAAGATATGGCCCTTTAAAGGGTATTTTTTCTTTATTTTTACCATAGTCCAATTCACTCATTATCAAAACATATAGGGTATTTCCAGTTGACGTACATTCTTGAAAGTTGGCATAATGGGAGTCGCAAGTAAAGGGAATACCCCAAAATCAATTACTTATTTCTAATTCTATGTGGAATTATAGATTTTTTTAAATAAGTATACAGTTGTCAAAAATATAGTAGGCATGTTACCTACTATATTTTTGACAACTTTACGTTCTAAAAATTAAAATTTTGTAAATAGTTTATTAGAAATACCATGTACCATTGAATTTATATAAATGTCTAAAAGTGTACAGAACACTCGTAATGCAGGTTTTACTAGTGCATGACAGTTTTTTTTCCAAGTTTCTACCTCAAACGGTTTATGAGAAAAACGGCTGTCACACATACATTTTTCATTTTGAGGTACGAAAATCTAAAAATATATTTTAATTTTTTTTTCGAAGTTATAAAGCGAATTATGGTATTAATTTTTTTCTCACGAACTCTATCGCGTAGGATATATTGAAGGGATCTGTCGAAGCGATAGCGAAAGCGTTCATTAATATTTTTATAAGATCTTTACCACGAAATCTGAAAAATAAATACGATTACTGAATATTATTGTAACCATCTATTATCCATTAAAAGAAGTATAATAATATCAAAAGACCACAAATGTTACGTATTTGTGAAATCAAATTAAGTGATATATCTATTACTTAATCCTTGCAGACTGACTATTTGCTTCTTTGTTTAATATGCATTTAAATCTCTTTGTTTAATATGCATTTTTACTCTAATATCAAAAGACCACAAATGTTACGTATTCGTGAAATCAAATTAAGTGATATATCTATTACTTAATCCTTGCAGACAGACTATTTGCTTCTTTGTTTAATATGCATTTAAATCTCTTTGTTTAATATGCATTTTTACTCTAATATCAAAAGACCACAAATGTTACGTATTCGTGAAATCAAATTAAGTGATATATCTATTACTTAATCCTTGCAGACTGACTATTTGCTTCTTTGTTTAATATGCATATAAATCTCTTTGTTTAATATGCATTTTTACTCTAATATCAAAAGACCACAAATGTTACGTATTCGTGAAACCAAATTAAGTGATATATCTATTACTTAATCCTTGCAGACTGACTATTTGCTTCTTTGTTTAATATGCATTTAAATCTCTTTGTTTAATATGCATTTTTACTCTAATATCAAAAGACCACAAATGTTACGTATTCGTGAAATCAAATTAAGTGATATATCTATTACTTAATCCTTGCAGACTGACTATTTGCTTCTTTGTTTAATATGCATTTAAATCTCTTTGTTTAATATGCATTTTTACTCTAATATCAAAAGACCACAAATGTTACGTATTCGTGAAATCAAATTAAGTGATATATCTATTACTTAACCCTTGCAGACTGAGTACTTGGCTCTTTGTTTAATATGCATTTAAATACCGTTACAGGACAGATAGGAATATTTGCCACTTGTCATATGAAAAGAAGATGGTGGTGGATATTATCTATTCATAGAACTGAATTAAGTATCTATCGCTTAACTCTTGCAGACTGAGTACTTGGCTCTTTGTTTAATATGCATTTAGATACCGTTACAGGACGGATCAGAATATTTATCACTTGTCATATGAAAAGAAGACGCTGGTGGATATTATCTATTCATAAAACCGAATTAAGTATCTATCGCTTAATTCTTGCAGACCGAGTACTTGTTGCTTTGCTTGCTTTAATATGCATTTAAAGACCGTTACAGGACGAATCGGAATATTTGTTATTTGTCATATTTATTAAATAGAGCAAAATTAATGAAAATGGCATAAACATATGGAAAATATTGGAGAAATACGGCAAAAAGCCAATATGCAACGCCAAGTGAAAGGCAGCATAAGGAACGAACCCCTTGATGAACGAACTCCTTGATGAAATGGCGAATATAATAATATAATATAACAATACTCCATATTCGTCACTCGCTAAATATGGAGTATTGTTTTTATAAGTCTAATTTTAATTTCATGGCTGTAATTTATTGTATCGTTAATGCATAATGACCTGCATACCTTCAGAATAACAAAATCACCTGTTTCAAATTGCATCGCACTTGCGAGTACTATTTTTAAAGCAACCACTAGAGTTTAAATATTTATTTAAGAAAATAAATGTTTGCCATACTGTAATTATTATAAATACGTGTTATAAAATAATTCTTCCCGCGTTCGTAAACCATGATTTATCTCCTTTTGTAGTGTGAAATTGACTACAGGATCCTCGTAAAAATTGTGCTCTGCTCATTGTCTGTTAGGAATTTACACGAGAACTTATAGCTCGACTGACGTTTAAAACAGCCATTTTCTAATACGGCTGTCTAGAATTTATAATGCATCTGCTGTTTTGTTTGTTCATTTTTTTCCTTGCTTTTATGAAACACCTTTTACATTTTGTGACCTATTTTCGAATTTGACCCAGATTTACGTCACTTCCAATTTTATAGTAAAATTAATCGCAATTTTACATTGTCATAACTACCATTTTGAATACACGAGTTCCAGTTGAAGTTTGTTTCGTAAAATAAGGTGTGAATAAGATCAAGTGACAAGAAGACAGACGAAGCGAAGGAGGAAGTCATATAATACATTTTGAGAGACAAAATGAATTAATGTTTCGATGGTTTTAATTTAACTGTCTCTTTTATAAGACGTGGAGGTAAGGAGTAATGGACAGAATGTTAATGAATTTAATACAATAAATCTTAGTTTTCTTAAACGTCATTCTCCCCAATGTTAACATTCTAAGAAAGCTCATTTATAGTAAAAAAGCCGTAAGCTGAGTATACTGAGCAATGTTTGCAACGGTGTAGCTTTTATTCTCGACGTTTATTTATCACGAGAATTATTAGATTGTTATCTGCAATATTAATGTTTATAGGAAATAAGTAAACTTTCCAAAAACGGTATTTCGCTGATAAATATTCAAGTACGAGTAAGGCAAAGTAGATACTATTAGGTTGGCAACAAATAAACCCGCCTCCTATATATACAAATTTGTTTACTTTTTATATAAAGCGAATGTTATCAATCTTCAATTATTTAAGCACCATCGTTGTCCATCACTTGTCGCCATCGTATTTGTGCTTTTGACTGAAAAAATGGTCAACTTTGAGACGGTCTTCATCTTTGAATTTATTGTCGCGTGAATGATTAGATAGAGAGCGAAACAGATGGTAATCAGAGGGCGGAAGGTCTGGAGAATACGGTGCATGAGGTAACATAGTTCATCCAAAGGAAAGTATTTTCTTACGTGTTTGTTTTGTTATATGAAGTCTAGCGCTGTCATGCAAAAAATAAACTTTGCTTTGATTTGAAGGAAGTTTACGGATTAGGACGGCACTTTGCTTAATTGTTCACAGTAAATGTTAGCGGCAATTGTACTATTGGTTGGAAGAAGTTTCCAATGAACTGCTTCATTTATACTCCACCATACACTCAAAAACAATAAAAACCTTTTTTCCAGTTTCAGATTTGGTATAGGTATGCCTATTCTTCAGCTTCTAGCCACTGGCGCTTACGCAAAAAGTTCACATAAGCCACCCACTTCTTATCTCCTGTAATTAGATCTTTTAACCACTAATTGATACGATGAGAACTCAGTAGATCTTCTCTATTGAAAGGGTGTTAGCTCATGTGGTAGCCCAACAGAATATTTCCACTTCTTCTCCAAAGTGTGAAGTTGTTTTTCTACTGCCATATGAGAATACGAAAGTAACTCTGTCAGACAACGCGAAGTTAACCTAGGATCAGTTTCAATAAAGCTTTTTAATTTTTCTAAATCAATTGTAGGAGGTCGCCCTTGATGAGGTTTATTAGAGAGATCAAAATTTCCTTCTTTGAATCTTTGGGACCAGTGCTTCCCTGCGTCGTAACAGAGCACACCTTCATTCATTGTTGTGCATATATTGCGTGTCGCTTCACTGGCATCTCCTCATAAACGAAATTCACGAAACAAGAGCACTCTAAGCTGCTTCGACTAACATCCATTTCTTGATTTGTTCGTTGCTCGCCGAAACTTCACTGTCACCTGAACAGATGACTGAACGCAGCGCTCTTTATATACCCAACGAGAGAATTCTAGAAGTTTCTATAACATTCCAGAAATTGGTGGCTATATTAGTTGCCAAACTATGTCTGTCGTGTCACAGATATCAATTCTCTCTAGGTTAATATTGGTGATGAAGTAGTTGTAAATGTTAGCAATAAAGGCTTTGTCTAAATCATTAAATTACTTTAGTATTTGTTTAAAAAGAAAATGTATTTTGACGAATATTTCCTAATAGCATCAATTAATAATTTTCCTTTTTCTGCTTTCCATCGTGCAAGCTTCCAAAATTCTTATGTCTTAAGTTTCGACAGATGTTTAAACTGTTACGGTATTGTTTGCAAAGGGAAGATCAAAGATATCGGAAGACGTGCACGGCCCGTCTCTATTATCTTCCAGTATCTTTGGAGAAGACATTTAAAATAACATCGAATTAGTAATATTTATTATAAAAAGCAGTGTTTACTTTTCGCATTGATTATATTACCCACGGAATGCTCTGTGATCTTATATTCTCCTCCTGATTAGCAAATATGAGCAGAAAACCACATAAAGAAAAGTCGATGGCAGGTAGGAATTATACCCATGTATTCGGCATACCGTGCCAACGGACTAACACCACGGCCGCACGGTGGTTCCATTCATAGGTCATAAATCGAAAAATCTGTACCTTAAGTCCCATTTCTAACTACGTCACTAACTAGTAAGATAAATAAACTATCCGAAAACGTATAAATATCATGGCTAATAATTGTTTTTAATTTGCATTTTGACCTCTGAATTGCGACATTGAGCGTTGTTTACTACAACCCTTTATCGCGCGGTTATCAGTGATTAAACTTTGCAATAACATTTCCCGGTATTTGTTTGTTTATTTGAATGTTTGTAACATGGAAATTCAAGGTCTAGACATGTATTGCAATAATTAACGTACTTTAAATTTGTATGTTCGGAATGTATGTAATATTTTAGTGCTACGTAGGTTAATTATAATTTGAGATAAAAATGCATAATTTGGTTTCTCTTGAAAACATTTTTACATATGCCTGTCCCTAGTCTGTGGGTGCTATGGCTCTTTATGTGCACTCATAGCATACATTTTCGTAGCGTTTTCGTTGTAAATATTGTATAGATTTTCGTTGTAAAAATCTCGTAGATGTCTACATACGTATACATACGTAGAGATTTTTACAATGTTAATTAAATTGTATGATTTTTCTTTTCAGGTAATTCCCTGAAATACTACTTTAATAGGGCATATTTCCTTGAATCATGGGATTCAGTAAAGGGAAATATTAAAGAAAAACACGAACGTATATAGTAGTTTGGATAAACGTGTGATTAATTTATGTACAAGTGTTATGAGTTACAAACTTGTGAATTGTAATAAATCAAAAATGTTTCAAATATATGGCGGTTAATTTACTGCTAGTGAGTATATTGAATTAGTAACAATTGATGAGCAATGTAAATCTGAATGTGATTTAGATTAACTGCAACCAGACGTTTCTCTGGTGGCGATGGACCAAGGAAGGATTTTAGTGATCTTAGCAAAAGATCGAAACGTAGGGTAAATGTGGGATAGATGCCTCACATTTCCATTAAAAGTTATTAACAATAAAACCGGTTATTTTTTAAAACTCAAAAGTGTTTATAAATTGCGTTTATTTTATAAATAAAATTCGTATAGATTGTCCACAAAAGCTATCAATATCATTAAAAAAATATATATTTAAAAAAACTTATTAGTCGGCGTCTCTTCTATAACTGTGAGGAAAAGTGCCGATGGTCTATTTCTGAGAATTTTCTTTCATTTTTCTTATATTCTGCCTACCGCAATGTACACAGAGTGGTGCGTACCTATATGGTGTAGGAGCCATTTTTTGCACGAGCACTGAATCCAATCGTTTTTACTTTTAGTAAGGAAATAATTTTCCCAACCTTCTACACATTTATTTTCAACATTGATTTTATGAGATAAAGGTTATATGGTTTTTTATTTTTCATGTAGAGGACTTAAGAGGCATTGTAGGCAGCGGTTGAAGGCCTTTTAGAATTTTTGTTGGAGTCTCTTTGAGTTCGATTTAAGCGAAAGATGATGAAGATGAAGCCAAAGCAGATTGTTTCTTGACAGAAATTTATAATATCTTGATTATAATAATTGAAATAGCCTCACTCTTTTCACCAGGAATGATTACACCCACATTCTTAGATTCCTTTTCTGTAACGATGTTGCCAGGTTTGTTAATTAATTGAATGATACTTTCATCAACGTTGAATATGTTTTGAGGCTTATCAAAGAAATTATGTTGCTTTATTGTTGTCTTCAACTGACTGAAAAAAGAGTCAACGTCTTTCCGATTCATACCAGCAGCTCTAGCCACCGACAGTCCTTCAGATTGACGAATGGAAAGGTCAATATTTCGTTTCAAAAATGAAGTCAGCTAGTGATTACCTGCCATTTTTGACTCTTTTGAAAATTTAGGCTTTAATCCTGCTCTCGCAGTGCATTCGTTAGTCTTCGAACTTGCATTCTAATAAGAGCAAACCCGACCTTCGACAATTTTTTATGTAAACTGTTAAACGTTTTTTGTTCTCCGTTCCAAAACTTGCTGAAAGACATTTTGTCAAACATTTAATATAAAAAAATAGTAGCTACCTTCAGGAGCCAGATTCTCATTAGTCACCTTTCCAGACAACTCTTTCTCCTGGTGCGAAGTGGTATTTCATACAGCTTTTAGGCTGCTCGTTTTGATATTTCATCTTTCTTAAACTTTTCTATTGCAATTTTCAGGTTTTCCTCAGTTCATTCAGCTTGGTTAACATCAGCTTTTCGCTTATATTTGCATGACATCTAAAAACAATAAGTTTAATAAATTAAACGTAAACGTAAGTTAACAATAAGTTTAACAAACTGGTTATAAATTAAATTTACGTAAATTTAATTTATAACCAATGTATTGGCATAATTCCTCAATCTGTGGGACAGACGCCGCATTACCTTAACACAGTGCTAAATAAATAATTCTTGTAAAAATGATATATACAATTCAGGAAAATCGCCTATTTTATTTAAGTAAAGATAACTTATCTTTGATCGGAAAATATGTACAAAATTTCCATAATATAGATACTAATGTCAAAACTTTCGGTTGAAACTATTTGATACAAAAACGTATAAGAGTTAACGTGTTCACAGCGCCACTAGTGAGCCACAAATGACCGGCGTGAGTTTACCGTGGGCCTCTGGCCTTGTCCCTCCTCCCGCGCCATCTCTCCCACATTTACCCTAGACAGCTAAAAGAATTATCTCATGTTGACGATTCAGCAGTTAGTGCATTACTCAACGGTTCGGACGCATCAACATCACCAAATTTTAGTGAGGATGCGGTGTTTTTGTAGAGGCTAATCTTCCGAAAAATCAATATTTGTTGATAATGAACTTTTTTAACAGCAAGACTTCTAGTAAAATTTTACCATCATAACACAGTGTTTTGAAAGTGAAGAATAAGTGATATCCTAGCAATATGATAGTGATAGAATCAATAGCTTAGAGTATCAATCAGTATCAATAGCTTAGACTTTTGCAAAGTTTATTAGATCACACAGTTTCACGGATTTTAGAGTAAGAGAAATTTATTTTAACATTTCGGTAGAGTCACTGAAATTAACTTTAATTGGTAAGTAGGGGTTTGACGGTAGTGCGAATCATAACTAGTATAAATACGTTAATTTACGTTCCTTTTCAAATAATAAAATCAACATTTTGGGGGAAAATCCCCGCCCATCTTCTACGAGGTACTGTAGAGTTGTACTGTATCTAAGAATGTGGAATCTTATTTTAATGAAAAGACACCTTTTGCCCAACAACTTACACATTAGACGAACGACTTTTCAACGTCCAGCAATCTTTGCAATTGGCTATGGTTGATGGTATAATAGTGCGTTAAGTATTTGTAGTGAGTTAAGTGGAACATTATCTACTAAATGTTATATTTATAAAGCAATACCCAAATAATTGAATGATATAGCTATCTATATAATTCAGTTCTTTGGGTACACTAAGAGAGATATTAAATTCGTTTTGAATTCGGTTTCTCACTAAGGGAAGTGGGTTAGAAGTTAAGGTGGGTGTGCACTAAGAGATTAAATTTGTTTTGAATTCGGTTTCTCACCTCTACATTCATGGATTCGTTTCTTTGAGTATTGACTTCACCTTTCTCACAGAAAAGAATTTAAAAATTGGCAGATTAGGGCAGTCGACGTTAAAAAAATGTTAGCTGATAAGATATTGTATGCTTAAATCAGTTTAGGTCCTGACTAGGCTTAATTGTAATAATGTACTCAAAGTGGCGGAAGCGGAATATCGAACGACGGAAATACAACGAGAAAATTCTTTTTGAATTACAGATTTAAACAGATATTTAATTGACGTTGTTCTACAAGTTTGCAAACTTTCTCTTCGGGATACAATATTAATGTAGAGCCATGTAGTAAATTCGGTTTGGAAACTGAGCGACTTTTAGTACAAGAATATAAATTGTACAATCTCCCGGCTTCCTTACACAAAGTACTATTACGAGTACATGGCTCATAAATTGTAAAGTATGCATTAGTGTCTATCGGAGAACTATCTGAAGAGACTGCCGAAGCTAAAAACAAAAAATTTGAAGGTATTGATTAAGATTGCAATGAGAATATGCTCGAAACATGACTCGGGAATTTACTATTACTGATTTAATGAATATAATCATGTTATACTCAGACCCCTTCGTTACCAGCCTACGGAAGCTTCCCCTAAAGAAAAAGGTGAGATTACAATGAGAATATGCTCGAAAAATTGTTCGGGAACTTACTATTACTGATTTAATGAATATAATCAGGTTATACTCAGACCTCTTCGTTACCAGCCTACGGAAGCTTCCCCTAAAGAAAAAGGTGAGATTACAATGAGAATATGCTCGAAAATTTGTTCGGGAACTTACTATTACTGATTTAATGAATATAATCAGGTTATACTCACACCTCTTCGTTACCAGCCTACGGAAGCTTCCCCTAAAGAAAAAGGTGAGATTACAATGAGAATACGCTCGAAAAATTGTTCGGGAACTTACTATTACTGATTTAATGAATATAATCAGGTTATAGTCAGACCCCTTCATTACCAGCCTACGGAAGCTTTCCCTAAAGATAAGGATTTTTTTTAATAGTATTAAGTATGTTAGTAGTTTAGAAAATATTGTAATCGTTTTAGTAAGAAAATCTGATTAAATATATACTGTTTTTCTTAAAATAATCACAGTTTTTTGATTTCTCACGATTAATTTAGTAAAAAACTATAAATACTGCAATTTTTGTACTTATTCCATTTTTTTACATTTTTTATATTTGAAAGTTTTTGTATATTGAGTATTTATTGAAAAAAAATGCGAATTAAGGATAAGAACTATAACAAGTGATTTGCAAGAAAATGAATTTTGTGGAAAACGTTTTATTACTAAAGGTTTTAATCTAATAAAGTTGATTTATAAAATTCTTTTTTCTTTTTAATTATCTGCAAGAAAAGAAAAAAAACACCCAATAGCATCCAAACTGTGCAACAAACTTGGTTTAGAAACTAATGAATCAAACATGTCATGATGTTTTTGGGATAGTAATCGCAATTGAAATTTTTATTTCGCGTTTCTAAGCATGGTTTTTAAGCATGTTTTATTTATTTTCAGAATATTTATTGCTGGACTTTTTTTTCTGTTTTTTATTATTTTTTTAAGGTTATTTCTTTTTTTTACCTTTATTAATAATTGTGCTCTATAACAAAATATAATAATTTTTTCTAACCTATTACCGTTAATCTATAAAACTATAATGTTTGTATATAACTATTTGTAAAGCGATGTTCGTATCCTAAACTATGTTATTTTTATTTCTAGTTTTATCTATCAGGTACAAAATTGATTTAAGAACCGACCACGTAGAAAGTATATCTTAGAAAATAAATTCTGTTTTGTTTATTTTCAACATTCGATTAAATTTTGTTGTGTTCGAAATTTAATTTGCCCCCTTTATCAATAACATTTCTAAATTTAAATGATGGATTACATTAAAAATATTTCAAATGCAAAATAAAAATTTCCCGTAATTTTAAATCCATGTGAAATTCTAAATTCCCATAATTTTAAACTTAGAGTAACGAGTCAATTTATGGCAGATAACAGCACGCGGCGCTGTCAACATAGTCGACTCGATTAAACGCGCCAAGTGCCGTGACGTAAAAGTGAGCGCGCGCATTTAAAATATTATGTCGCCCACTTTTATTTTTTACGGTAGGCTGACTGATATGCGGCCAGCCAGCGTTAACATTTCGCGACCAGAAGTCGTCGTTTCGCGACGTGCTTTCTAACTCAATACACCATTTCAGCCCGACTTCGATCGACGATACGATTTTAATATATTAATTTATGCACAAAGAACGGTCCTAATAAGACACATTAAAATAATTTAAAATAAAAACGAACGTATCGGAAGTTAGCGCGTTCGTTTTGCGGCTACGGAAGTGTTTTGTTTATATTTATTTTAATTTTATTAAATAATAAAAGAAAATGGTTCGAAAAAGTAGTGTGATATTGTGCTTTTTGGTGTGTGTCAATTTTGGAATCTCATTGTCTAGCAGCGCCATATCATCGGAAAGCGTAAGAATGTTTTCTTTATTTTATTATTTGTAGCAAGAAATTCTTCATGGAAGGATTGTTTTATTTAAAGTACTATAAATTAGTACTTTTTATTACATAGTCTCCAAAACTTTCGTACATTTTAGGTTTTTTTATTTATTTCTCTCTAAATATGAATTTAAATTTTATTAAATAAATGGTGTCTATAAGACATAAGATAGAGCAAATGTTTAATAAAGATGGTTATTACTGGCCGGTGAATTAAATTAATTAGTAGTACGTATTTCTTTATGAGTTATTTTCCGTCGATTAATATCCATATATTTTAAGATGTGCTATTATACTGTAAAATTGTAATAAGTTTTGTAAAGTTTTGTAAATTGTGATAAGTTTTGTAACACATGTTATTTACGTATATTCTTATTGTTGAAAGAAGTCCCCAAAACTTTTAGGGGTTCTTCTAGGCATTGAGTTTTTTATTTAGGAACTGTCTTTTGTTCATTTCTTATTCGATAAAATTTATTTTTTTAATGATATATATATCTATCGCATACAACTGATGAGTATGCTACCATGATTCTTTTCCGTGATCAGTACACCTGCAGGCATAGTGATCCGCAATTGTTGTAGAACGCCTTCGATGCAGCATAAGATTTAGAGTTGCTCCGTATCTGATTTTCTATTGACTGATATAGTCAGTGGATAAATGGAATGATTTGCTGTCCACTGAGCACCGACTACGTTACTGTTTGGTTTAGTGTCGTTATTTGTGTGCCAGTTCAATTACATACTATATTAATTCAAGTACAATTATTGATAGTCATTGAAATTAGGATATGTGTTTGGAAGAAAATGATTTATTTATTTAATCTTTCATTGAGAGCTATGTAATTACACTTATTTGTTAGTATGGGTATTGCTGTATATTTATTTTTTATATACGCTGAGAATATATGCGAAACTATGTCTGAAGGGGTAAACAAATATATAGGAATAAAAAATATATAAGTTCAATGAGTATTGTAGATAGGTTTAAAAAAAAGAAAGTGACAAGAAATTAAGCGGCAACGATGATGTTTCTGAGGAATTGACGTGATAAGTAATGAAGACAAAAGGAAAGATTATGGAACGATACCGTGATGTATAAGACAAGGAAAAAGTTTGAGATGATTCGATATTTAAAAAGAATGAATAGTGAACAATTTTAATTATTAAACGGTTGTTATGGCCAGTAGCAAAACATATTTAACTGATCAGTTACAGTTCAATGAATATTTTATAATTATGGCTGACCGAAATACCCGAGGCATATTACGTTTTTAGAACTAAAGATATATTTCTCACATAGTTTTTTGAAATAAATTAATATATATATACATATAAATTCTGGCAGGTAATATAATTTGATTTGGTTATTACATTTTAATAACTTACCCTATTAAAAGAAAAGAAATATTTTCTACTGCCATTCTAAATTTAAAAAGATTTCCTCATATTTTTATTAATTTAGTTCTTTGAGAATTTATTAGGTCTATCTCTATACGAAATCATTTAGTATATTGTCTGAGTGTATGCTCTATACATTTAATATATGATCTGGGCACATACACATGAATTAAAGGATTGCTATTAAAATAGTGTAAAAAGAGTGAAGGCGTAGTAAAGGACCTTGAGCAACTAAGACTAACTTTAAATTTGAGATAAGTTGTATTGTGTACTGGTGTACTCTCTAATATTAAAAAAAAAACGACAAGTGAAGCGTAGATCGCAACTTTTACATATGTCAATTAAAGGAGTTGTGATCTGTATTAAGAAACAATGTGAAAATATTTTTTGAAACGAAAATGTGGATATCGTGAGCATTTTTTAAATTTTATGTATTGTCTCTTTTATGTTAATAAATTTATTAAATTATCAAATTTAGTTAATTATACTAGGGTACATTTTGATGAGTTAACCAAATTTCAAGAAGCGATTAAGAATTAAAACATATAATGAATACCTTTCGTAACATGGAATTTTAGGAGAAGTAAATTAATTTTTTTAATTAATGATTTAGTTATCCTTTCTTAATTGCTCCATGAAATTTGGTCCCTCGTCAAAATGGAATCTAGTATGTATCCAAAAGAATTAAAACAATCATTATCGAGGTAAACTGGACAATTATAGTAACTATATTAGCTAACAAAAGAGTTTTTAAATAAAAAAAAACAAAACTCGTAACAGTAAATATTTACAAAAATGGTTAAAATTTAATACATTTGGAGGAAATAATCAAAGAAAGAGGTATCAAGGGGTTAAAGAATACGAATGGAGGGGTTATATAAGAGTATGAATTAAGTATGGCGGGATATATTTTTTAACACGGTTTAAGACGATATGAAAGCGTTTTTGATAGTGAATTTTAGTTATTGATGTACATACTTACATAGATAAAATCACACACAAACACACACTCACACACACACACACACATATATATATATATATATATATATATTTATATATATCTATATATCTATATATATATATATATATATATATATATATATATATATATATATATAATATAAAATAGGTAACACTGTATATAAATATAAATATCATTAAATGTAAATGGAAAATTCTTTAATAAAAAAATTGCTGACAATATCATTATTTTCAAGTGAAACACAAATCAACAAGATTAAATTTAATACAACAAAATTAAAAACATTTAGTAACGTCAGACTAAGAAGTTTAAATTAAAAGAGATTTTAATTTTGTAGGATGGAAGACACCAAATATTCACACATAATGACATTTAATGATTTCGTCTTGATATAAGCGAACGATAATAAACTATATGTGTCACATTCCGTCATTGCTATTATGCTATAAGAAAATACCAACATGTGTGTCACACTCCGTAACTGCGATCTCGCCATAGGAAAATGCTAAATAAACATATTGATATCTCACTCTAAAGATGTGCAGAATTGTTGCGTGGAGAAACCACCTAACGCTTACACTTTTTTTAACGCTCTGAAATTCTGATTTTACTCTTCATAAAAACTTCATACTAGGTGCTATATATGAAAATTGATTCTTAAGAACATGTAGATATTATTCTTAATTTTTGTGTTTCTTTTTGCATTCGATACGATTCATTCATGTTTTACAGTCGTTAATTCGACTTAAAGGTACGTAAATCTCATTTGCCTTGTTACTGCTAAAACATAAAAAAGGACTTCTTTTTTGAAACGCGAGCCAGTTCCTTTATGGAAGCACACAATACTGCATGCTATTCCCGACTTCTATTCTTTCAAAGCGAGCCGTTAACAATATTTTTACGGCTACAATTATGCGTACGCAATTTCATGCAATTGAGACTTGTAATAAAAATTATTTGATTATTTAATTTTTATTGTATATTTTTATGAGGCTCCGTAAGAGGGTATAATTAAAGGTATTACTGCTAGGCGTATATAAATTGATTTATCTCCAATGCTTTATTAATAAAGGCCAGAAACGGCCCTTTTCTCTGCACTATTTCTATTATTAGAAGGACAAGGTTTTTCTGTGTTAACACACTTATGTATTTAAATATAGGTCAAAGTTATAGTGTTGATGTGAAATGGTTTGATTAGATATATTAATATGTCATATTGAGCAGATATGAAGCTATTGGTATTCGATTGAGTATAACAGGACGAATACTTTATTGTATATCATTACTTCGTCATCCTTAAGAAGACATCATTATATTATCTGCCTCTTGAATAAAATAAGTTCTGATGATCTTCCGTCAAGTCAGAAACTTCGTCATACTTAAGAATATACTATCACACTATCTAGAATAAAACAAGTAGCGATGATGTTACGCCAAGTAAGGAACTTCATCATTCTTAAGAAGATATCACCATATTATCTGCCTCTAGAATAAAGTAGGAACCGATGATGTTCCGTCAAATCGGGAACTTCATCATGCTTAAGTAAATACTATCATATTATCTGCCTCTAGAATAAAATAAGTACCGATGATGTTATGCCAAGTAAGGAACTTGATTATTCTTAAGAAGGTATAATCATATTATCTGTCTCTATAATAAAATACGTACCGATGATGTTCCGTTAAGTGGGGAACTTCATCATACTTCAAAAGATACTATAATACTATCTGACTTTAGAATAAAACTAGCACCGATGATGTTACGCCAAGTCGGGAACTTCATTATTCTTAAAAAGATACTATCATATAATGTCCTTCTAGAACAAAATAAGTACCGATGATGTTACGTCAAGTCGCGATGATAGTACGTCAAGTCAGCAACTTCACTATACTTAAGAAGATACTATCTACTATCTGCCTTTAGAATAAAATAAGTACTGATGATGTTAAGTCAAGTAGGGAATTTCATCATTCTTAAGAAGATATTTTTACTCACACTCATAATGGTTATTATAGTGTTTTTCAATTTATACATTCCTAAATACAACAAAATAATGATAACAACTATCTTTCTGCTTCATTTTTTTAAATATAAGCGCAGTTGATATACTTATTTTAGTGTTATAGTGGAATTAAAAAATACGTGTATGAAAAACATTTTTCAATGTTACACTTGTTTAAAATAATTGGTTAGTATAATAAACAAAAAACTGGCCAAGTGCGAGTCTAGCTCGCGCACAGAGGGTTCCGCATCTCGTTTGAAGTGAAATTATTTAGATAATCATTAGTAATCTTATACGTCTACTTGTGTAGCCTAGTTGTAAAAACTTTGTTTTTTCATAACTTTAGGTTTAGTAGTTTCAGAAATAGGGAGGGGGAGGAAAATAAGGGGATGCACCTATATATAATGAGATTTTTAGTGCAATTGACTATCTAACAACATTTTTTATACTGCAAGCGCGCGGCTTATAAACTCTTTGGCGCTGAATCTAGCAGCGCGTGCTTATAAACCCTTTGGCAGTTTGAAAAAAAAATTTCGAAGTGCCCAGTTGCTCTAATAATAGGACCAACATTTGCTCTATTGATTATATAAATGCAGTCATTTCCGTCTAGTGGTTCTTGCGTGATGGACGGACGAGGAAACGGATAGTAGTCGATTTCTTATTTATAGTTCATTTGTAGTTCTCTGAACATAATTTTAAGGTTCCGTACCTTAACGAAATTTAAAGTAAAAAAACAATATGTGTGTCAGCTCCGACTCGCCACTGGAGTTTACTCGTTAATTACGATTGTCTTGGAATGTATAAAATAGGTAACACTGTATATAAATATAAATATCAATATACCTCTTACCGTTAAGGCAGTGTTCATAAGAAACGCATTCGCTTGACTGTTTTTTCGTTGGCTTACGTTGCAAAACTGGTCTCCATGAATTTTTTTTAACGGGATAATATGCAACCTATGTCTGTCTTGAAGGTCTTTTCTAAATATTGGCGAAAGAATTTTTCAAATCGGACGAGTAGTTTCGGAGATAACCTCCTACATTCAAACATCCAAACTGCTACGCTTTTTTAACTTTATGAACTTCTGATTTAACTCCTCATAAAACTTTATACCGGGCGCTATATATGAAAATCGATTCTCAAGGAGTAAACTACAAAAATAAATTGCTTATAAAATCACTCACCTATCTGTCTGTCACAGCCGTTTTTCATAGAAACGGCTTGACTTAAAAACTTGAAACTTGGCATAGTAACAAATCATTTTAATCCGCATGTAACACTTAACTATTTATATGGGGGCCAAATTAAATACTTGAATTTTTTTATTAGATAAACAATGTTGATTATGGTTTGAAAGGGCTAGTTAGAAGGCTAGTTAGAATTTTCATAAGTTTAGGCAGTACATCTGCACAGATATACCTAAAAATACACAAAGGGCTTTATTTCGAGAAAGTTTTAAAGAACAGCTTACGGTTAATGTTTTATTGTATGCATGTACTAAAATACACGAAAAAATAAAATCTCATTCTATCTCCGTCGATAAATATAAAGATGCAAGGAGCATCTGAAATTTTGAATGACCTTTGCTTGTACGTGCCGTATGTAACAATGACTAACGCCGATTGTCATATTGTCTGTACTGTGATCTTATACATTGACTCTTATATGACTCACATTGACGTAATGTTAGTTAAACAATATCGTATCGTGTAGGTTATTTTACAATCTGCAGCATTAACTACTAATACACGGTGTCCGGGAATAGATGTCGGTCATAGAAAGACGCTATTCGTTGACTATACAGGAATAAATTGTCGTTGAAATAGAACGTAAAACACGCCCTTTTTTTTTGAATATTACACATAACTCTTTTTAACGCATCCAATACTTGCCCGGAGTGCGGTGCTTACCCGGGAAGCTAGATATCTTTACAGCTATTCGCGGGTTATTCCTCTGAGCGGAGTTGAATAATGTGCACAAGTATCATGTGTACGAAAAACATGACAAATATGTAACTATGAATATTATTTTCAATTTTTTGAAAAAAAAAATTTATTTTAATGCCAATCAACTATTTTTCAGTCAACGAATAACGTCTTTCTTTGTCCGACATTTATTCCCGGACACCGGGTACGTCGATTTGTGTCGGAAAGATTATACCATACATTTCTTATCTTAGTATATTTCTCAATAATAATATTGTTAATAGTAATTAAAATTGTTACGAGAATAGTCCACGTATTAAATTTACATTGTTACTAGCGATCCGACCCGGTTTCATATATTGCACACATATAAATTTTAGGGTTGACGAAAATAGTGTCTAAAATATGTTTTTATACGTTACGTTAAATGTATTTCCGATTCTGATCCCTAACGACCCGTACGAAAGGGATTACAATTGTTATTTTATTGCGATGTTTTGCTATATATTTTGTCTGTCACATACGCAGTCCCGCACTTTATTTTAATTATACGCCATGGACACGAGACCCTTTTGCCTGTTCCCCCACTCCATGCGCAAATACATCACACCGAACATCATTAAAATGCGCATTTCTATTATCTATTGAAAACGCTTATAGTGGCTATGACATATATTTTAATGAGGATTAATAAATTAACCTAATACACATCGCTACTTTTGTATCACGCACTTTTTAATTTAAAACAGTTACCGTGTCTTATCTATGAAATATAGATAAATGCTGTCGACTGTTATATAGACTTTTTTAAGGTCTACAATTTCTCCAGAGATTTCATTACTGTATCTGTAGTAATTTTGCCAGAGTTCGTCACGGAAATGCCCAGGCTGGCGAATTAAAAAAATTATAAAGAATATATATGTATATATAAATATATGGGATTATACACTATTATATTGAGGTATGTATGTCAATAGAATTAGTACTTTTGGTGTAAATTACTGTATAACAAACAAACAAAACATTTCTCTTTATTATATTAGTAGAATATTCTTATTTTCGTTACTAATTTGCATAAATTCATCATGTAAAGGAGACCGGCAAAAGTCCATATAATGTTGGGGTATCACAGTAATAAAAATGACACTGTTATATAGAGAAAATGAAAAAAATAAGCTCCTTAAAAGTTTTATCAAAATCGTCAATCAGTCAAAAGAGACATCTTATATTTTTTTATGAAAAATTAGATTATTTTACATAATAGATTGTAAATGTAATTTCTACGGAATCCTTTGAACTAGCGAGATAAAACAAAGTGCAGATTGTGTCTCGTTATATCCTCCATCCACACATGTACCATATTAATCCGTGATGATCACAGGCACGACAGGTCGTCGAAAAAAGTCCCGTAAACCTCGATAATTGAGAAAAAGCCATTCATTTAGACAACAACAGAACCTTTGTCAATGTTTGTTAACAGTTTATCTTTAATTAATTTAAGCAGTGGCTACACGTTAAAGAAAGCAAGAGGCATTGATTATTTTTTTGTAATCATTTCTAAAAAGTTATTATTTATTCTGTTAAATTTTTTTAAATTTTTATTCCAATTAATAATTCTTTACATTTTAAAAATATAATATATGCGCATTTATGCATATAGTTTTCTTTTGTTTCGTATTATGGTTACAAATTTTAATTTAATTTTTTCCTCTTTACTGATTGTAAATTACCGAATTGTTTAGTTCTTTTATATTCTAAAAAATACCAGCTTTTTTTAAAAATTATGTTTTATCTCTGAAACGTGTGGGCCTATTGTTGCCGGTCTCTTTTATGTGTAAGCGGAAAGTAGATCTTGACGATATTTTGGCAAAAAATGAGAATTTTTGAATCTTGTGAATTTTGTTGACACCTCCGTTCGGCGAGAAAAACGTAGAATATGTTAGAAATTACTGACAGGTTCGCCGCCGGAAGTGGATAAAGCCGCTCGGTCCTACTAAAAAAGTTGTATCGATACATAGTATCGTTATTTGGTACCACAAGTTTAGTCTTCCTGTAGTTTTTGATTGTGTATTTTTTTATTAGTCTTTGTTCTCTATAATTAATTAATACTGCCAAATTAAATGTCATATTAATCAAATTTCATTACTAAAAGAGTAGTCGTTAATTTTAAAAAGTTACTGATTAATAATTAACCCGGTTTGATTTTATAGTTCCGTATCTCAAAAGGAAAGAGCGATTTTATACGGGCTCCTCCTTATAAGATTACTCTGATGTCTGTACGTCTGTCTGTCACAACAGTTTATCTTAGGAAATTCTTTATGTAGAAACTTGAATTGGAAACTTGACTTGGAATAGTAATAAGCCATATTAACTCGTACATATTTCTAGCTAACACTGAACAATATTTATATGCAAAATTTTGGAAGGTTTAAAAGAGTTTCAAAATATTTTTTCCATAATTATATATCTTTAAAGATATACTTAAAATATGCAAAAGAATGTTTCCATTTATATTTATGCGTAACTTTTAAATATAAATTTATGACAAAACATTGTTTTTGGAAGCTTTACACAAAGTTTGTAGAAAAATTATAATAATGACTCCGTATGCCAATTTTGTTGAGATGTTCACGATAAAGTATAAATACCTCGCCCCAATTTAACTATACTAGTTATTATTCAATTGTATCGTTACGAAGGCCATGTTAATCATGAATAATGATAAAGTATTTTATTGCAAAGGATTCCCGTTTGGATGGTTATATTTTCATCAGTACTTCTTATAAAAATAAATGGCATGAAAGAATGAAAATATGAATTAAATTATTCATCACGTACTAGCTACGTCACGTCTATTTACGTACGTGGGATACGTCGATATCTATCATCACAATGGCATAAAACTTTCTCATCGATCGCACTTTCCTTCCTGCTTGGTCGAGTTTTCTACGTTGCATTTCCCAAGCCTCAAAAGAGTTTATTGTAACCATTTTCCCGCACGTTTTTTTAGATTATTCTTCATGTTGAATTCATATTTTTCTTTTTAGACGACGTATTTATTAAGATGCTACTAAATGTAACGTTAACGTGGTCGTGGACCGCTAGGAACAACATATGCTGTGCTACAATTTCAATATAATGTACCCAGTTTGTACTGGTTTTTCATTGAGATTTCATTTGTTAACTTTTTCGTTGTTTGCTTTTAAGAAAAGTTAATTGAACGTTTATACACACATTTCATTTGTCGAAGGTTTTTTTAATTTTGTTTGCATATTAATTATTTAAGAAGCCGAAGAATTAAAACCGAAATTTTGCATTTACAAAACTCATATTCCTTTTTGTGTACTTATAAATTTAAAATGGTAAAAATAAAATATATATCTAGTTACTTTGTGTGCGGTCAAAATTATTAAATCTCCAAAAACGCAGTTACCTTTTTACGACACTATACTGTAATAAAAATATACTTTAATTTGATTTATTTCGAATGGTTGTTTTAATATTACTGTTCATTACTTGCACATATGAGTTCATTACTTGTACATATGAGTTCATTACTTGTACGTATTCGTATTTAAAGGGACAGGTGAAAATGGGCCTTGCGTTACAGAAATAAAATATAATTTTTAAATAAGTTAGCATTTTGTATAACATTAAAAAAAAGAACAGTTCGGCGCTTGAAAACCGGGAAAGAGCAAAAAAAAATGTAACCATGATATGAAACAAAAAAGCTGTTTCCATAAAAGCGTGTATACTATATTTTTAATATACACAGTATTGTTAATAAGAAATCAAAACAAAAATAAACATCTAACAAAGTGTTAGTATATAATAACTTTTTAGAAATGATTACAAAAATTAATCAACACCGACCGCTTTTTTTATATGCAGCCATTGCCTCAATTAATTAAAAATAAACGGTAAACTGACATTGATATTAATTTTGTGCTGTCCAAATGTATATTTCTTTTTCTATTTTCGAGTTACTGTGGTTTTTTCGACGACCTGGTCGGGCTTACGAGTTTTATGGATTAGTATAAAGGATACAACGGAACACAATCCGCACTTTGTTTTATTTTGCTTGTTCAAATAGTTCCCTGACATCAGCGTTTACCAACAATTACCAAAAATAGTTTGGCTTTACATAAAAATAAAAAAAAAATTCAATAAAAAAAACGTCATTCAGGAAAATTTCTCATTTTCCTGATTGACGAATCAAATAAAACTTTTAATAGGCTATTTTTCCATTTTCTCTATATAATAGTGTGGTTTTTTATTTGTGCAATATCTGGTTCCAACGCTGTATAGACTTTTGACACTCTTTTCTGCACAAGGCCTCAAAAAATGACAAAAAAATTATTGTCGGACACTACTGTCCGCACTTTGGAAGTACTCGTATAGACCGATAGATGGTGACAGGATAGCGTTATATGGTGATCAAACGCTATGGAATTAACCCTTTTTATTTCAACTATCGATTCAAAAGAAGTTTCACTTCGAAATATCTTAGAAATAATAAATGTGCAGTAATAAATATCGCCATATCAGGAAACTTAAACGAGCCAAACGAAATGGTGGTGTTCAAAGCGTAACCAGTTTCTCTTGTAAGCGGTTCTCAAGAGGGGAATGGACAATGGAATACAAATCCTGTAATTATATTACATTTTGTTCATAACGTATGGCAACTTAGTAGCTTATTATGACATGCTCTCGACACCGCGCCAAATGTTTCCTCACAGCCAGGGCAAGGCGTTAGTCAAGCGTACGAACGTCGAGAATTCAAAGCGAATTGGTGCATTATATAATAAGAGCCTTATGCAACGAGCCATTTGCACTATCATTTGTTGCTGTCAGTTAAAGTCGCATACAACTGGGCGCCAGTTGCAACTGCACATTCTACCTGTCAGACTTAGTAGACTGTGAAACCGTTGTTGTTCGATGAGTACACAACAAGTTTCGTCTATTAAATACGGGCGATGCGAGCTGAAGGTGAGATATGAAATCTTTTCAAAAAGAGCTTATGAAACATATTAAAGGTGTTTGCAACAATTGTTTTCGCAAAAATTATATTTTCGAACTTTAATTTCAATCTAATAACGAATATCACACTCCGTCATAAGAAAAATACACAATATAAACGCACCTTTAAACGAACTTATAAAAGTAGGTATTTAATTTATGGAGGTCCTCTCCTGCTTGCCTTAAAAGAGCTGCGTATATGATTATGATTTGTGTTATAACTAATTTATTGAAGCGGTATTTAATTTTATGTCGTGGTTGGATAATTTCCCATATTTAGAAACGTGAGCCTAGCGAAATGAAACACTTTTTAAGAACACTTTAGAGAGTATACGATGGGTAAATTTTGAACAAAGCATACGTAGCGGAATGAGTGGAGGGTATGTCGATTGCTCTCGCTCTTTATAAAGTCGAAGCGTTCATCCACTATCAATCGTGCGCGACAAACCGGTATATCTAACTCGCTTTCTCAGATAGCGGCGTCTCTATGCTGGTCGTGCAAGATCTCTCAAGCTCAGCACATTTATTTCGTAATATACACATCTCTTCATTTCTGGCCATTTCTTTCTCATTTCTACCCATTCATATCCATTTCTTTATCATTTTTCTAACGAAAGTTGAATACAAATTAAAACCAATATTTTACTTTTTTTTCAATCTTTATGATTCTAGCGTTTATGAGGCATTTTACTCTAACAAAGACGAATGGAATAACCCACTTGTAAATTTCCAAAATATTAAAAATATATAAACTTAATTATTTTTAGTTATGATATACTGCTGTAAATTTTATGAATATTAAATTGTCAAATTTTTAGTTCGTCTTTTAGTCTTATACATATTTTCCCTATAATTTATAGCGCTTTAAGGCGATCATCTCGCCAGTATGTTAAAGCAGAGTGATTTGATTTCGATGTTTAATTTATCGTTGCGCTGTGAGTTTTTGAGAGTTAGTAATTGCGAACTTTACTTATTTATTTTTTATGATAAAATCTCTTTTATCGAGGATTATATTACTTTTGACAAGATCATAATTTTGATTAGGGACTGAAATATATAGCTTTCTGCCATAATTTTGAAAATTATATATTAAAAAGAAATTTATATATATATATATATATATATATATATATATATATATATATATGTATATATATATTATAAAGAAAAATAATTGATTGTCGTTAAAATAAAATTTAAAAGATGACTGCTTTTTCAGAAAATTGAAAATAATATATTCATAATTATTTTTAATCTTTTTAGCACACACAATACTTGTGCACATTGTTTAGCGTCGCATACCTGCAAACAGCTGCGAAGACATCGCCACTGCGGGTAAAAATCGCACTCCGGGCAAGTATAGGGTATGCTAAAAAGAGTTATGTGTAATACTTTTTTTGCAATCAGTTAGAAAAAGGGTGTGTTTACGTTTTATTTCAACGACAATTTATTCCTTCATAGCCAACGAATAAATAGCCTTTCTTCTAGAATGGTTTTTTTTATCCTATATCTATTCCCGAACACCGTGTACATATGGACATATATTGTTTATATTTATATAAAGTCATAAAGGAAAAAGAGTCTCCACATTAAATATTTTTGGAGTGGTGGCATGGTGTTTAGAATTGTTTATCTGTATGTCTGTCCTTTTCACATTATTTCACGTTAAAACGACTAGTCGGATTTAAATACAGTTTCACTCTTAGGGCGCGAGGAAGAATATGAGGTATTAAAAGTTTTTGGAATTTTTGTCAGTGGGCTTATCTGTCAGTATTTTTTATTTGTTTGCACTGACGTCATTTCAAAATGACCCAGTAAATTTAATGAAATTTTAACTGTTGTATTTAAGAAAAATCCAAGAAAGAAATTGGTATAACGGTAAACAATTTAAAAGTGAAGAATGAAGTATTGGTTTACTAACGATCATGATTGATTATGTATCTTACTGTCATCGACAACTGGTTAAACATCTAGTCTACGCAAATTAAATTGCAGGCAAAAAGCAATGTATACATTTGTGTATATCTCATCTCGTTCTAGAGATAAACAATTTCACCGTTAACACAAGGGTTAAGCGTCTGCGGTGCATGCACACCGGGCTGTCCTTCATCAAAGCGATTTGTCGCATCGCGAGTGAACCCCTCATTAGCCTTTGAATATTGATCGATACGAGTATTATTTCGTGACAAGAAAAAACAATTATACTGGCTATTCTGTGTTTTTCTTAAGTTTTGTTTTTTCATGGATGCTCTGTTTATGATAATGAAACAATGTAGTTATAATTGAGAACATATTGAAAATACTAAATATTTTTTATTGAACAATAAATAATTTCTCCGTTATAAAGACACGAATAATCAAAAAATTTTATAGTTTAGTCATAGGAATATTTTTAAGTGGTTTGTAATTTCAAATACGCCGTGTTGCTTTGGATATGCTGGCTGCTACCGGTGCTGACAAAACCAACGAACGCCCGCCGCACCGTCGCTGTTGTCGCGTAACATAAACATTGTAAATGGTATTTACGTTTTGTTTATATTAAAATGCTATTTGATTTGTTTGAATTTTTTTTATTCTTGGTGTAATTGTTTATTTCACTATTTTAAAGTATTTATGACAACTAGTACTGACTGGGTTTTCATTTAATGTCGAACGGTCAAATCCACATATTATGTGTATATTCCCATTATGATTACTATTTAAAATAGTATATAACTGAAAAACATCATATATAAACGTAATACAAACGAATAATAAGCGGACAAAATAGTAACGTGTTGCAAATTTATATGAGAGCAACAAGAAACCCACATTCGTGCACAACATGTACGGATATCTTTTTGGCGATCGCCTTCGTGAGAAAAACGATATGTTATGCATTCAAATTCAGGGGCTATTTTCAAAGAACAAGTTTATTGTGAAAACTTATTATATAGAAACTTGATTATAGAGAGAAGCATTGACTTACGAATGTTTTTTCTAGTTTTTTTTATTATATTAGGGTTATTTTTTTACGTTGTTTTGATTGTTACTATTTTGTACCAAAATTGTATCGATGTCTGTTTGTTTCAGACATTTTTCTCGTATAGCATCTGAAATAGAAAATTGCAGTTTGTCATGGTTGTAGAAAGTAGCGGCCTAAATTCAGAGGTTACGTTCAAAAAGTTTAATTCACATTTTGGGGGACCATTTTGATGAAGTTAGAAAAAGGCGAAACATTTTTTTTCAGCCATGGAATGTCTGTTTCAAATATATAATTTGTTTTTTAATGTAATTTTTTTAACAAATCTTTCTGAGAAATTGCCATATTCCTCCACGGTTTCGAAAATTATAAGTCAGAAAAATTGAAAAAAACGATGTTGGTGATGAGATTTACACTAGTATTAACTAAAAATCATCATGATTTCATTGTATTAATGCCAATGAAGATTGAATTTCTCCTATTAAAGATATACTAGATAGTAAATATGATGCTTAATCGTTTTTTGTATTTTATTTATTTACAAAGTTATTAAAACGTTAATTTAATACTGTTTATCCGAACCTTGTATACCCAGAGGATTACAACCTTTTGGTACAGAGTTCACGCCTGCTTTAATGCCTTTATCATTTGCCTTTATCATCTTTGACCAGCAGTTTTTATTAATCACTTACCCTAATGAGAATAATATTGCATTTTATTTATTGTTTTGTGAAAGAGAATTACTTTTAGGGAATATTTTCTTTACGCTTTTTATTCGCTTTTTAATTTTTTTGTATCATCATCATCATCATCATATATATTAATACGCTAAGGTTAAGATGTTACACTCCCCTTTTAGAAAAAACCTCACAACTAATCCACATAAATTAAATATAATTTTATAGATAATTGCTTTCTCTACCGGCATCCACAACTAAAAAATTTATTATTGCTATTGTTTTTGCAAATTAATTAATTATTAAAATTATATACACAAAACAGCAATGCTGCCATCTAACGGCTCAACGTCAATATGATTGACGGTCGGTAAAATTTTTGTTTAATTTCAAATCCACTCACGTATAAATAAAGTGGCGCTTTAGCTCAATGCTTTTGATACTTGCGCCTCTATATGTCAATTTTAGTAAAATATTTGTTTGATCTGTCATCTGAGCTTCATAATGGAATAAATAATGAGAAGACTTCGCACGGGTCACGCTAGTCTTATATTCTTTTTTAATATTTGAAATTTGTTTGATTTCTACTTTGTCGTTTGTATTTTTTATTTTATTTTTAATCCTACCAAATTATGACTATATCTATTAGGGATTCACCAGCGTATCAACATTTATGTAACGCTGGCCGGTAAACATTTAGAATAACTAATAAAATATTTTCATTATGAACCTTATTGTTTTGTACGGTAATCGACCATGTTATATACATACGTATGTGTGTATATGTAATGATAACTTCGCCATTTCATGAACATCGCAGCGAGTTTTTCCATCACGCTTTCTATATAAATAGGGAACCAACATTTATGCAACGCTGGCCGGTAAACATTTAGAATAACTAATAAAATATTTTCATTATGAACCTTATTGTTTTGTACGGTAATCGACCATGTTATATACATATGTATATGTAATGATAACTTCGCTATTTCATGAACATCGCAGCGAGTTTCCCCATCACGCTTTCTATATAAATAGGGAACCAACATTTATGCAACGCTGGCCGGTAACCATTTTGAATAACTAATAAAATATTTTCATTATGAACGTTATTGTTTTGTATGGTTATCCACCATGTTATATACATATGTATATCTGTATATGTAATGATAACTTCGCTATTTCATGAACATCGCAGCGAGTTTTCCCATCACGCTTTCTATATAAATAGGGAACCAACATTTATGCAACGCTGGCCGGTAAACATTTAGAATAACTAATAAAATATTTTCATTACGAACCTTATTGTTTTGTATGGTTATCCACCATGTTATATACATACGTATGTAATGATATGTAATGATAACTTCGTTATTTCATGAACATCGCAGCGAGTTTCTCCATCACGCTTTCTATATAAAAGCGCAGTTTGTGGGCCGTTAACTTACGTAGGCTTCAATTAATTGGCAAGTTCAATAGAAACGAGTCATATCCACATCATGATTTTGTACTTGAACCGCAATTACTTAACAATTTTGTATCTATGGTCTCCTGAACTACAAATTATTAATTTTTCTTTTGCATCGTTGTTAAATATTCACCGGTTAGTCTTATTGCTCATGGCAGTGAAACAACGGAATACAGTACTCATTTCATATTATGCCTGTAATTTATTTACAGTTATTTAGTACAAAAATCATGTTAAAACAACTGAATTTGGACATAATTATTATTTTTTTATCAGACTATTCTTATAATGGGGCGAGTGATAAATTTTGGCTTGAAGTTTAAAAATCAAGTGAAATAGAATTTGAATGCCTCTTGAAAATGTCAAATTTACGGTGGGTTCAAATATTTGTCATATTAATGACGATTGTCTTTGTACGTAGGCAGTTTGCGACATCCAGCCGCCGCGAATGTGTAAGTGATAATGATACAAATTTCATCCCACCTCTTTAAAACAAGAAGAAGATGGCGGCGCTATGCCTCTTTTAGCCGAATTATTGCACTTTCAAATTACTTATTTGCAACTGTCTATTATTTGGTCGCGATTGTCTCCCCACAATCGGCATTGATTTTAAAAACTTTTTATGTCAAAATCAAACTCATACTAGTTACGAGTTTGATTTTGACAAAAAAAGTTCAAGACAAAATCAAACTCGTAACTAGTATAATTCAATATTTAAAAAAAATTGTTCGAATAACAATACAGTGGAACAAAAAGCACCAGTTAAAGTTGGAAGCGAATTCGTAGAGCAACGCAATTAATTCATGGTACTGAATAGTTCTCTGTGACATTAAAGCTTTTTATCGTTCGTGTTGTATTCTGGGTCTTGCCCAAACCTAGCTTTGATAGTGTAAGTATAAGTAAGTGTAAGAGAAAGCTCTTTCTATTATGACTCACGAGATGTTAACCATCATCCGTGACAGCTCTTCTATGTGGAGAAGGGGGAATAGCATATATTATGTGGATAGTTTCAACGATATCTCCAGGACCATCATAAATAAAATTTTTAAAAAACCAATTATTTTATTTACCCCTAAGAAATACTTGCGCCAATATGATTTTTCACTGAATCAGATTTAACATTTTACGTCAAACCGTTTCTGATAAAAAGAGAACATATCCAATGAATTGGATGCCTCAAAAAATATAACTATATTTCTCAGCGAATATAGTTTTATAATCTATATTTTCTTCAGTTTTTTATATATTATGCTCAATGATCCTATTACTCTGCAATATTTCTAATGACATTAAACTACACAAAAAACGGTTTTTCTGGAATTTGTGCACTAGACAGTATGCTTATTTTTATTTTCTATTTTTTACCAATTTTCTCTTGGACATGCTAGATATGGGAACTTAGCATGTTGAGATAAAAAGAGGCATGAAATTTATTTTTTGATTGTAGAACGGAAAAATTATTGTGTTGGGTCACTTTTTCTTTCTGCGTCGTCTTAGTCATCATCGTTTTTCAAAACCAGCACCAGGAAGCGAATTAAATCGAATTTCTTCACATTCCCACGATAATCAACTCTTAAATTACTTGATCACTATTGTGCAAAAGTGTTACTTAATATCCTATGTCATTATCTCTTATCATTACCGAATGTATGTTACTGTAACGTTATGTATGTTGCTGTACCCGTACGTAGAAAATTATAGGAACCTAGTGTGATTTTTTTTTGTAATTGTACGTAAATAAATAAATACACCTATCTGAGACAAATAACAATACCTATCTTGAATTGTGTTGTAAATACAAAATCAAATCTGACCACTAAGTATAAAATGGTTTTTTATAAAGAGTTACACACCCACCATGCCAAAAGAGAGATGGTAAGTCAAAGTGTAGAAAACAAGGCTTCGATTTTTTGTGCTTAAAAGTTATATAAATCTGTGTTACATAACCTACAGAGTCAAATCATGTAACTCCTATTCATATCTACTTCTGTCGTTTGTTTTATTTTTTTCTAATTTATCTTTAGCTTCTTTATTTAAGTTGATAGTAATAAATTGTTACATCATTATTATTATATAAAACAGGCGAATTTTTATAAATCAGTGAATAAACAAAAAACAACATCATGTAAACTATTTTGAATTAAGGCTTTGTTTCTCATTGCAGACTCTAAAGATTTCTACAAACTATAGACCAAATATAGTCTAAACAGGAACTGACTGTGACGTGTACGTGATTATCATGTGGCTGTGAAATTATGAAACGATTTAAGTATGACGGCATTGTCGGTACGGAGGCAAACATTTTTTAATAGTTTTTTTCGTATTTTCCACCATCATACTGGCAAAAACTACTGGAGACAAATACTAAAGATCTGCGAAACCAACGGCGTTATTCAATGAAATTTTTGGGCGTGGAAAATTGTAAAAGATTACATAAAGATATTTTAGGTAATTTTTGACATGTCATAAGTTTAAAAAAAATAAACGATTTCTTTTATTCTATTCGATCTAATTAGCAGAGTGGTTGTGATCATCATGTCAAGTATGTTGCAAACGAGTGATGTGCCACAGGATATTTAGACATCCCTCTCTGTTGGCTATTCTCCAGGTACATATGGGTACGTCCATGACTACCTTGATCTGATTTATCTATTTCATCGGTGATTTTCCGTATGGTACTTTTCTTTTCTATCACTAGGCGTTCAATACTATTGTTGCTACTCCACGACACAAGTCCTAAAAATTGCATTATGCAAGTTTATACAATACTGCACAAAACATTGTATGACTTCTTGGAGACCAAGTTCTTGGAGTACGGATGCATTAGTACGGAATTCATTCCACGATATTCCAAGCATTCTTCTCCAACACCACATTTCCAGGGCATCAATCTTGATGATAAGCGTTGGGCTAATACAACTTTTTTATTTTCGCATTTACGATATAAGCCGCAATAGTTAAAAGTATATTTCTTTATCGTGTAGTACGATCTTTGTGTCCGATCAAGTATTCTTTCGCAAATTTCTTTTGAACATAATTTTAAGTTACATTTTTTTAATCCACGACCTACTTAATAGACAAACCTTACAACTGCAAAATCATAAAATTATTATTATTTGTTACGATTAATTAAAAGGTCTTTTCTCATACGAATGTTTTATTTTTATCACAAAAAGTTACCGTTCCGTTTGTCTGATCATGATTTCTGAAGAGTTGCGACCTTCAACTTGAGAAACGATGCGTTAATCTATAATTCCGAATTAATTAAACCAGCGTATCTAAATTAGTTACATAAAATGTACTATTAGTGTCCAGGGTTAATTAATAAAAAAAATTAACAATTACAAATACTATTTAATTTTAATAGGAGTAAAAATATTTAACTGGCATATCCGATCAAAATAAAAAATAAGTATAAGAAAAATATATTCCCGTCTTGGGGAAAAACCTAAAATAATTCCAATAAATTTTTACTCTCCCTCTCGAACTCTGAGGCTACATATAATTAAAAGAAACGAAGTAAAATAAAGTCATGAACGGTACGAGTAACTATGTAATGTTGCCATGTTATAAGCAACGCCTCTTTCAATGTTGCCTTTAAAGATTGTCCTTGGTACTTAAGAATTTACTTTCGATAATGTACTAAATTGCCTACAAATATATAGATATTTTTATCCAATCAATTAACTTGAAAGCACAACAAATTGTATAGCACGATTATGAAGCGGTATGACCGATTAGGCACGATTTCATTGGGTCGTTTGTGGGAAGTAGGCGATATAAAAACCGGTTAACTTTCTGTACTATAAAAAGAATATGTGTTAGTAAAACAACGGTCAGGTGACCTAAATTTAAAAAAAAGAACAACATTTAAGTGTGACCGGTGAAAATGAGCATGGCGTTAGAGAAATAGAATATAATTTAAAAGAAAGCTAATATTTTTTAGAAAATATGAAACTAAATTATTTAGCGACTGACTATCATGAAAGGATCAGAAATAAAATACAATTTCTGACCGTTGTACTAAACAAAAAAGTCTTTCTTCATAAACGCGCATATATTATATATTTAATATAAAAATAACAATAAAAACGTTAAGTACACAATAATTTTTAGAAATAATCACAAAAAAATAAACAATGTCGTTTGTTTTTTTAATGAGTAGCTATTTTTTAAATTAATGAAAAAAGAAACTGTTAACTGATACTGACATTCGTTCTGTGTTGTCAAAATGAATGTTTCGCCCTTTTCAAGTTTTACGTAGCTTTTTTCGACGATTATGCTAGGGCTATGAGTTTCATGGATTAGTATGCTACAATTGTATACAGACGATATAACGAGCTACAGTCTATACACTTGTTGGTTCAACGAGTTCCATAAACATAGCACTTACAAAACAATGTTGTTTTTTTTGTAATTATTAACCTGAACTTTTAATAAAAAACAGATTTCTCATATTTTTCGATCGACGATTAAAATTATATTTTTATGAGGTTTATTTTTTATTTCCTCTACATAAGAGTATTATATTATGCATGTCATTTTGATAGAAAACACAGGTTTATAATTAAAAATTGTAAATATTGCTCAACAATAAAAATGCGTTGTTCTTTTGTGTAGCGCTCCATTTTTAATAACCCTGAACTGTCAGCTGTCACGCTGTATTTTTTTTTGGTTGGCAACACTTTACCGCACAAATGGCGCAAAATTCAAATCTTGCGTGAAGTTTGGGACATATGTGACATCTCGGCCTAATGATATTTCGCCAGTCTCCTATCGATCGGATCGCTTGGAATAATAAATACATATTTATTTCAGTTTAAACATAATTTCATGTTTGGATTAAACCAAGTAATAGCTGAAATAAAATAAAAAATGAAACTGCTGAAATTTCAATGTTATTTTCCAAGAGTTAATTTCCTACATTTTACAAAAGGCTTTTTACCCGCGAAATTATTAGTGTAAATTATTTTATTTCTGTATTTATCCAACGACAATGTGATATATAGTCTATGGTTAATAACGTCGTTTATTTTAGAAGGAAAAACATAATTTTTGTTAGTGGGCCGAAAGACTAAAAAAATACGAAAATTGGTATCGAATTTCGTATGGACATGAAATTAACCACTCTAAAGGAAAAAAACAATAGTAAATTGCGATTATTTAGATTTTACAATAAAATTTACCGGAATCATTGAGAAAATAAGAAATACAATTATTCCTACTGGCAACAATGTATATTTATTCCTGCTGGCAACAATATATATTTATTCCTGCTGGCAACAATATTACTGATTATTATCAAACTAATGTTTGTAATAAATTATATTGGCTTTAAGTTAAACAACAAAGTCAAACAATTAATTGCAATTGGTGAATAAAAAATATGTAGGGAGA